>OZ022258.1:47905796-49306423 GCA_963978905.1 Trichostrongylus colubriformis
GTAAGAGTGTTAAAAATCGCGCGAAAACGCGTTTTCGCGTTTTTTATCGTTTTTTTTGCCATATATCGATTGATATTGATTATTTTTACTGAACATATATATGTTTTAGAATCAGCTCGTCGAGCTCTACAAGATGGTACTACAAGTTTTTGATTTTCTCAAATTCGGTACTCGGCCATTTTTTCACATTCTGAAAAGTTTGAGGGAAAATTTCTTCGAAATCCGATGAACTGGTGGCGGAGTCTTTCCACAGCCCTGATCTAAGCTCACACCTGTGTAGGAATTTTGAAGTTTCCGTCATTTCAGACAAGCCCGTGCTCCTTGGTGTGGCCCTAAAATCGCCTCCGTGTATACAGCGTTGAAAAAACTACCTCCTAACTCATTTTCAAGCGAAGATTTCCCATTGAAATGTACACCGTTCGATTCCCCAGGGAAAATGCTCTCGAATGATATATAAAAACCTTGATGTTCATACAAATCTTATTTCCCTCATTTCCAGCCTTTTCCTTTTGCTAATCGACTTCTCAAGCTCTAGTCCGCCGCATCGATCGATGTGCACGGCCATCGGGAAGCTGTGGCGTCCTCGTGACGGCCCCGCGCTATCCACGTGCACAGCCGTGGGAAACTGCTCGGCGCTCCGACGGAGTCATTGATCGTGACTGCTCCCCCTCCCAGCCGAGCAGTTTCCCACGGCTGTGCACGTGGATAGCGCGAGGCCGTCACGAGGACGCCACAGCTTCCCGATGGCCGTGCACATCGATCGATGCGGCGGACTAGAGCTTGAGAAGTCGATTAGCAAAAGGAAAAGGCTGGAAATGAGGAAAATAAGAATTTTATGAACACCAAGGTTTTTATATATCATTCGATAGCATTTTCCCTGGGGAATCGAACGGTGTACATTTCAATGGGGAATCTTCGCTTGAAAATGAGTTAAGAGGTAGTTTTTCCAGCGCTGTATTCACGGAGGCGATTTCAGGGCCACACCAAGGAACACGGGCTTGTCTGAAATGACGGAAACTTCAAAATTCCTACACAGGTGTGAACTTAGATCAGGGCTGTAGAAAGACTTCGCCACCAGTTCATCGGATTTCGTAGAAATTTTCCCTCAAACTTTTCAGAATGTGAAAAATTGGCCAAGTACCGAATTTGAGAAATTCAAAAACCTGTAGTACCGTCTTGTAGAGCTCGACGAGCTGATTCTAAAACATATATATGTTCAGTAAAAATAATCAATATCAATCGATATATGGCAGAAAAACGATAAAAAACGCGAAAACGCGTTTTCGCGCGATTTTTAACACTCTTACGGCACTAACTGTATAAAACTGATGGGATACTTTGCCCCATTTATGACATTGAGCCTCCGATGTGTTCCTCACCATGCGCATCCATGTCCCATCGATTTTCCAACACCAAACGAGCTGCTGAGCCTTGACAGTTAACGAGCAAGGTGACTCACTGTCCAATGATAGCCAATTGATTGCTAAATAAGGTCCCTTACGGTATGCTTGAGGTATTTGTCAGTGCTCGACTCAGCCAGACATTATTCTTCACCTTCTCGAAATGTGAACGCGGATTTGTGCGTGGTAATAATATTTTTACAGATCACTACTCTCAATTTTTATTCCACTGCACATTTCAAAGTTCCAAATGGAAAGATCAGCTGCACCGGTTCGAGGGGGGGGGGGGAGGGCTGCGCTGATGGAAAAGAAGGCCTCTTCATTGGTAGCAGCAGGACCAACAGCAGCTCACAACCATAATTCAGCCGTTCGGAATTCTGTCACTACGATACATGCCTTGAACACTGTGCAGCCTCAAAGTAGGTCGCCGGTAGAGTGGATTGTTTGTAAAATTTAGCCGTTTCCTTGAGCTACTTGAGCTCCTTCTATTGCAGCATAGATCCAGAATTCGGATGGGGGCAAGTGTAACAGAGTGAAGAGACGCCATTATGCGATAACGCTGGCAGAGCTTATAGCAGCGTGTCTCTGCGTATCCGCCGTAGGCCACCTTGCCTCGGTGTCATTGTCGCCTCTCCACCTCCCCGTGCCACCCTGCCTCGCAGCCTGGGCACGCGGCCACGCCCCGCCGGCGCAGAGTAAGGCGGCCTAATGAATGGAAAATCCAACAAAAGGAGGCCCCCATAACAACGCTACCGAAACCCGCTCGCTTTGAAGGCGCCGGGAGGAGCAAATTCCGCCGATGATAGAATATGAAAGTAGGGGTACTCAGCAGTGTTACAGTAGAGAAAAAACAAAATAAAACCGCGAAAAACCAAGAATTAGAGAGCGAAAAACCTGATTTCTCTCTCGCGCCCCTCTGCATCACTAGCTAGGGGTAGATTGCAGACGAGCAAGAGGATAAATCAGCCAGCCGCGAATGTTGTTCCGTCTCGCTGGCAGCTCGCCCGGCTGATGAACTGCAGAAAGAGACGCCGTACAGCGGGATCGTAATAAGACCCAAAGGCGCGCCTTCTAAATGAGAGTTTCGCTACACTTCACCTGTTCTGAAGTGGGAGGTGGGGTTGTTTCGGAGAATATGTGTTCTCAGCTCTCACTTTCTCCTTACCCTCACGGTGACTTTGAACGCAAAACGTTACCCACTATCCACTCATATAACCGGGAATCGATTCATTGGGGAACATTGGCCCTCCCACTGTGGTACTTAATTGTGAGTCTCCCGAATCCAAAGGTGATATGTGAGATTTAATCAGCTACTGGGAACGCATCTTGTTCAGTATCCGGATGCAACCGGACATTGAATAGTATCTTTTTAAGGGACAGGTCAGATACACCCTCTCGGCTGTCAACGAATTGTTATCGGTTGCTGCATCGGCGAAATGGCACCGGTTGTTGAGTGTTTTAGTCAAAAAGCGCAATCACTACCAGAAAAAACATAACGTGAAAAAACATTAAATGTGAGGAAACGAAAAATTTTTCATCCTCCGTTTCCATTCTCCGATTTCTTGTAAATTATGGACAAGCTCCTATTTCATGATAAGTTTGAAGGAGTGCGTCAGAGCTACCCAACCACATCACCGCGCCACGAAAATCGCGTCGCCGCGCTCCTCAAGTGAATTGATGATCCAGAATAGACCGTACGCCAGGAAGCGGGCGACTGCTGTCTCATTGTCGCGGAACGCGACAATCTCTGTGGGCGCACCGCGCGGCGGCCGTGCCCCCAGTCGTGGCTCTATGAAAGGGTCGCCACTGCCAGTCGGTGCTCATACACTTCCCCCGGGAGGAGAGGGCACCGTGCTAAGGTTGCTAGGATGCCAGGCCGGACTGTTGAGGGTGAGAGCTTGACTCTCACGCTCTGCAGGCCGACATGGACGCGGTGCGGTTGGGCGGACCGCGGTCGGCTTGATTGAGCGCTGGCATGCCCACGTCCGCTATACCCGAGGACGTGGACGGTTGCAGGCGGAGTAGATAGCCTGCGGGGTGCAGGAGTTACCGCAGTTACCGCTAGTATTCCATTAATTCACCCTTGGGGGGAATGAATCACGGTCGGATCTGAGTCCAGGCAGGAAGATGAGAGCAGGGCGACCATTGTGAATAGTATGTATATATAAATATGGGGGCTGTAAGTCTTGTATTCGCTGCCGCACCAATGGTAGTTTATAGGTAGAAGTGGGGAAGCCAATACCTCCGGGAAGCGGCGACCATACTGTGGGGAAAGCAGTATGGTTTCTGGGGAAGCCCACGTCGACAGTGACAACCCGCAGGCACAGCAGCCGGGTGGCGCGGGGGTCCGGATACCCGGAACACGATGCTGCTGCGCTAGCGGTTAAGAGGGCAACCCCCGACGAGACGCAACACTCGTCGCGTGACCTGACCCACTTCAGGGTCCTGACGAGCATCTGAATTACATAGTTCCACTAATAACCCGCACTAAGTGCACAATTTTCGAACTACTATATTCCACTGTGGGCCTGTAAAATTATAGAGATATCTATCCAAAAGTTCTTGAATCGTAACTCACACAAATGTTGGCCAACTGAAGTAGTGCTAGGTACAACAGAGTTCTAAAAAACCTCATCACGGTACATACCCACGTAGTGGTCGACTAATGTGAAGTGTTTCAAAGTACTACGCCTCTGCAGTTATTCCATGATATACTACCTATTTACAAGTTATTAAGCGGTGACCCTGAGAGCTGTCAAGACTACCATTAACATTTATATAATAAGGTAATTTTAGACGACAGTGGATGTAAGGATTCGCTTGCATTCAGATGCTTATGTTGATCTGCTTCCAAGCATTAAATCTCATTCCGTTTTTGATCCTTTCAAGCAATCAAAGGCGGATCATGCAAGGAAAGTCGACCATGCATGCCGAAGAAGCGTTGGTATACCCATATCACTGTTTCGCTAATAATGCAGACGTCTGGGAACTACTATATCTGGACTTTCAATGAAAATCATTTATGCACTTGTTACCGTATGAAAGAGCCATTTCAAGCTACCGTACATGTCTCTAGCACGGAAACTAAAGTAGACGACATTAGGCAAGGCCTAGGGCCCATTCAAAAGGCCCCGCCCATATCACCTAGTCACGCCACTCAGGAGTAGTCCAGAATGACAGTGAAAACCAGTGACTGGTTACGATGGGATAAGAAATCAATTTTAGTAGCGATAGTAATACCAGCAGTAAAACCGAAAGATGATATCATTGGATTTCGTGTGATACGGGATGCAGCTTCTCCACCGTCGTCTCGCACAATCTATGGAAGTGTCTGGGACTACTACGGTTCACTTTTACGGAACGAGGGCATGAATCTTGCTTTCTTCACTGCTGTTCGTCCATGAGTGTGTGTCAGGCCAGCCAACCAGGTCAGATAATGCGAGGAGGCAGCGGCCGCACCTATAAGAGCACGACACGATTCACGACACCGGAAAGCGCGTGGCGGGGAGACCCAAACAGACATATGGGCGCACATCGCCCATTTATCGCCTTCACACTACTTTTTGAACGCGACAAACTACTTGAGACCACATGGAAAGTGGTCTCAGATGAAGGAAAAGTAGTTTAACAGATTACGAAAATCGACAAACAGCTTTATTTTAAGACAGGTCAGATGGTACAAGCAAAGTGACCGCGAAAAACCAATAAATCCTAATGTCAACAAGGATAGATACAGGACCATTCTCATTAATATTAAACATAATTAAATAGGTTTCATTTTCGCGAATTTCAGCGAAAGGTTAATGCAAATGTAAACTTCATTATGCATGATTCGATATTCGGCCAAAAACATATTATACTATACATAACGTCGCTTCTACGGCGTCGGTTTACTTGAGGTAGTCGCCAAAGGACCGCTTGAAGAAAAGCTTAATTCACGAGATTCGTCGATGGCAGGGGAAATCACCGGCAAAGAGTCGCTATCGTATCCCTGAACAGAATCGCTGAAGAAAGTCGCAAATAATAGAATCTCAGAATCTGGATCATAAATAAAACCCAAAAAGTAAGAATCAGTAAAAGCGACCTTTATGGGAAATCGTCATTAAGCTTGTAGGATACTTACTTCTTCCGGATTTCTTTGCTTCCTTTCAGAGCTCTGAAAAAACATCGATCAACGAAAGCAGCAACAAGAAAAATGCCGGCAACAACAATAATGGTATGAGAGATAATCTTATTCGGAACAAATAAGTGGAATAAACGTCTGAAATAAAGAAATAACTGCAATAAACGTCTAAAATATATCGGCTCATGAGCATCTACTGCTTGAGCTTGTTGCTGCAATCTTTGACATAAATATAAGCCAAGGCAAGTGTAGACCAGGACAACAGAACTGGGTCAGATCGCAGGAGCAGGCGTTATCAAATCTATACTATGTTGATTTCCGTCCGAGAATATTCTACTCCCAGCTGGTGCAACTCGACGCGGCATAATTCTGTAGCACCTTCATACTGTGCTGCCGCGCTGGTGCTGCGGAGAATAAAGCGGATCAAAATACACAGCATCCCCACCCCGACCCCACACATTCCCCGTAATCTGTAGTCCAAGTGAGTCAGGCGCCGGGCCACGGCACGCTGATGGGGCATTGCCAATGATCATGTCCTCACGTGCGTCGATTGATAGCTCGCAAGCGCTACTTTGCATGGACTGCAGTCTAGCATCTCAGGCTGCCGTCAGACTCGCGATTTTGCGATGTCGCGGCTCCACATGCGAAGTTACGACAATGCATGATCTCAAAGCATCGTGTGCTAATGTGCGACGCCGCGAAATCGCAAAAGCACGATCCGAAAGCGGCCTTACGCCGCGTTCATACCCAGAGCCGCCAGGGTGTGGCTCACAGGTAGCGAAGCAGGGTGGCAGAGACGGAGACGCAGATACACGCAGCCACACCAGCTGGCACCGTAGAGTATGAACGCGGCCTTACGATGAGTGACGAAGTAGGCGTTCCTGCCAAATTCTCGAGATATACCTAACCTTTCCTTTCGATACACAACTGCACAAACCTTTTCTTTCAACGCCTGCGCATGCCCTCAAATTCCCCCGTTGGAAAATGTCCAGTATTCAACAACTTTTATGCAATTGCGAATTTTAGCAAAATGTTCTTTGAATTCCTCTAGAAACAAACTATTCCACTGCAACTGAAAAAAAAATATTCAACAGAGGCTTACGTCGTACTCGCGATTGGGCGACCTCCTTTGATGCCTCTAGAAAGCAAATTAACAATCAGACATTTCCCGTGGTCACTGTTCTGCGCCATGAAGCTAACAAAACGCCTCATCGCTGTTAAGCGAGTTTCATCAAAACTCGGCTGCAATATAGGCCTCCCAGTATTTTATAGTATACTAGGAAAATTTCATTCATTTAAGCTAGACTCTACATCATGTATGTTGAATAAAAACGCTTAACCCCTTTCAAAATCGTTCATAGGTGTCTCAAAGGAATCATACACGAAAAAGTGAGTTTCCTTATTACCCATATATTTATATTAAATTCGCATAATAAGGGGAGCATGCAAAGTTTCACGCAAAATGATGATCCGAATAAGATACAGCTCCTCGAAGTAGTGGCCGAGGGAGGGGAGAGTCAGAGTTAATGCCCACCTGTCGTCGGCCGCGGACGGGGACGAAAAGCGGGACTGTTAGCGTAACTTTCTCTTCCTATTAGGTTGTAAGGAAAGTTTTGGCCGGTTTTTGAAATTTCAACTTCGAGAGATCATAACTCGGCTCAGAGTGCATCTTTTCTCACAGAGTGAGCACCATTAGATTCGCCACACTCTTGGCAACACTATGCATTCCTACACATCTCAATTTGATAAAGGGCTGATAATTTATATTGCGCGAAATGAAAAAAAGTCGACTTCAAATCGCCACTCTTTCTGAACAAACTGCTACTGAAGGAGCTGGCCAGATGTTTCGGGAAGTGGGGCATAGTTAGCGCTAGATCTGGTGAACATGATAGACGAGTAAGGGCCTCACCCTGCAACTGCTTCAATTAGTGGAAGAGGATTTGTGAAAAATGCGCTTGCGCATGACTGCCGTGAGAGGTCCTGCGACACCCATTTTTTTGGATTTTTCCAAATCAAGGCCACTTGAGGTGGTCAGCTAAGGTTGCTTGTTGAGAGCCAATACTTGTGGATATCCCCTGCAAATATGGACGCTCATCGCCTTCTGCCGTTCTAGTTAAAGCGATTTGATCAATTGAAAATTCGAGCAGCTCGTCCTCATTTCTGCACTTCTGAAACCAGAGACAATGTGTTCCATCCAGTGATTCACCCCTCCTCTTGCAGTATTCACATTTGTGGGCACCTTCGCTGGGACTCGGCTAAACAAGAACTCTTGAAGTGAAGTCATCTTAAAAGTGCCATTTTCGCAGCACTTTAAAACTTCCCTAATAAATCGAAAACCTTGTGGCATTCCAAATAAAACATATATTCTGAAAGAGCAACTTTTTATCTATCTCACGAGCTCAACATGTCAGCTGATTCATATTGACGCGCTCTGATATTTAAATTTATCTTGTGAACGCGAAAAAGCGGCCAGAACTTTCCTTACAACCTAATACTATGCGTCTCTGACCGCGGACGACGAGGAAGGCATTCATTCTGGGGCTGCGCCTCCCCAGCCACCACTTTGAGGAACTGATCTCACCCAAACTCTGATTTTTTCGCATGAAACTTTGCATGCGGCCCTTACTAGACAAATACAACAAATATATTGGTGAGAGAGACTGTTTTTCGCGCACGATTCCTTTAAGAACAAAGGAAAAATATTCGTCAAAAACAGGTGCCTTCCAATTTCATGAAAAAAAAAACCTCAAAATGTAGCTTATTCATCCAGAACAACACTATGGGCTCAATTACCAAGTCTCTCTATCCACAGTCAACTTTATCTCTCCAGATTTCTTGGATGAAGGATTGCCGGACCTAGTCCAGAACTTTTTAACAGTGTTTTAGTTGTTATTGTATACAGAAATCGGTCTTCTTCGCTAATTTTATAGCGCATGAGTTTAGACGCTAAGTGTTAGAATATATAAAACTCACCGCACCCTCTGAACTAGTGGACTTTCTTCCCGATTTCTGAATAAGATGTGAAATAATTCAAGAATTTTGAACCGCGCAAAATTTTTCTCGTGAGTTCAGGTTCAATCGTTTCGCTTCACACTGTACGACTTATGAGAGACCACATGTGGCGGACGGGTTGGCTGCTGGACAATAGGACCGCATTCATACTCTGCGGAACTGGCGGGAGAGCGTGACTGCGTCATTTCTGCGTCTCCGCAAGTGCCACGTTACCTCGCTGGCCGAACTTAGCCACATTATCGAGGAGATGTGTCACAGTGAGACACACAAATCATGTTAACTTCCTCCACCCTCCCCCCACCCACCCTCCCCCTCCCCCGCGTTTGAGTAAACAGATTTTGCAAGAGAATGATTTTTAAAATTCCCTAAGCTCAAATTAATTTTTTCAACACGATGCCGACCTGTTTTCTTGATTTTTCTTGAAGCAATGTTTTATTTACACCGTACTCCACATTGGGACCCATTTTCAAATTTGAAGTCTGTAAAAAGAGAGGAGAACATGGAGAAGAACTTTCGATGTTCACTTTTACAACTGTTCCGCACTCACTATTCTACTTTCTTGGGTAAACGTTGCACCAGAAGGAGTGTCTACACTCAAATTAGGTTCATTAACGGCACTCCTTCTCCGTTTCTGTAAAGAAGATAGACCATCATTATGCTCGCTTTTAGTGATGCCCGTTGGTCATCCACTTATGCGAAAGTCATTTTCCAATTTTCAAGCGCACTTAAGGGGTGCTGAATAGAACAGCTGACGGGAACATCATCCGAATGCGCGAAAAGAAGTGTAGAAGATTCATAATTCCACACAGAAATCCACTAATTCATGGATGTGCCCTTTGGCAACATCTTATGTTCTTTGCCGACAATGTAGTACCCCCGGGCTGCGTACTCGACGACACTCAACGATCACAATTGTCGCAACAGTAAGTAAGGAGGCGTCTTTGCGTGTTGTGGTGCTCGAACAGGCCCCGCTATCTATATGTTGTATGATAGCCCATAAAGGCCGCGGTCATACTCAACGCACCGGCGCCGGCGGCAAAATCATGTGCTCGCCGCTAACCTCGACGTCACTCTCGACACAACCACACCGTATGATCGTGACGAAAGCTAGAGCTAGTTAGAATTCGAATCGTGGCACAGTAGATCTCGCCACGTTTATTATACTGTAGTATGGTTGGGTCGAATGTTTCACAAACGGAGGGGTCACCAGAGGCAAGCACATTATCCTGCCGTCGTCGCTGCTGGTGCGCAAACTATGAACGCCGCCAAACTGCTCGTGGTCGGCAACATATCGATCGCAGGGACTGTCCGCCGCGATAGTGATCGCTGGCATTGTGTTGCTGATTATAGATGCAGCTTGTTTCAAATGGTTTCCAGCACTTGATGAGGACACAACGTCGCCTAAAATTAATGGCGTTCCACGCGTGATACCTTTACGCGGAAACTGGAACGGACCAATCACATAGTGGTCCTTCTGACTCGGGTGTGTGCACTTATGAAGGATTATTGCGCGGGCGCGCGACGAGCGGCTCGCAGGTGTGAGTACAGTGGCAGGACATGGCAGCCTTCAAGCGAAGCAGTGTGGCATGGGTGGAGGAGGCAGGGTGGCATAGGTACAGGAGGCAGTGTGGCATGGGTGATAGTGCAGAGGTGACGCAGCCACGTTCTGCCGCTCCCAAGGGTAATCGATTCGGCGAGTCGCACTGATGGCGCCGCGAGTGCGACGCCGCGAAGTGGTTTTCCGTCATAAGTGCACACACCCTTATAACTCCCCAAATGTGTTGTATGCGACGAACGGTGAACTCCATGCGACACCGCTCAGCCCAACTTCACACATCAAGTCTCTGACAGTCACGACGCTTCTCAATTTCATCTAGTGAAGAATGCTCAGAAAGAAATTGCTCTACGAACAGAAATTTTAAACTTCACAACTGCAGTAATATAACTATTATATATTCGAAATGAAGCTACATATTTCAAAATATTATCATAATATAAACAACTTATACGAACGATACGCCCAAATAAACTCGAGTCGCTTCTACACTTTCATTGGATTCGGCTGAATCAAGAAAAGATGGGTGTTGCTCCTTCATAAGTTGTATATAACGGTTTCGTATACCGTAAAGGTAATGTATAGATAGAAACTCAACGAAATTCAGCTTCACGTGCTGAAAAATTATGTTAAACACCAACCTTGTTGCCACCTCGGTTGAAGCAAGTATACAGACAAGCAAAAAATGCAATAAATGCGAATGCACATGCACCTCCAATACCGACCCGTATGGCTGAAAATATTCCGCAATCGAACACTTGCATATCAAGTGATAAAAATGGGATTCATTGTTTGAAGCAGTTCAGTTGAATCTTTTTTCAATATGCGCCTCATCTTCAAAGGCATCAGTAGGGTAAACGAAAACAGAGACCTGGGATTACATGTTCTCTGAAACGAACCTTCTACTTCAGAAGAGGTCACATGTGGTGAAAATCGCACTAAAAAAACGCGGTAGGGGTCTTACCCCGCAGCTCGGCATGACGTCATGCGGTCATGCACCCGGGCGGGTCGCCGTCGAGGGGCGGGGCAACGATCGCGGCCGGTTGAATGAGACTCTGGCCTGTCTTCAGTCCACTTCGGCTAGTGACGCAGAGGACGAGAGAGAGGGCGGATTTTCGGGTTCCTATTCCTTGATTTTTCGCAGTTTCATGTCGTTCTTTCTCTACTATTATATTGCTGAGCACTTCTACTTTCGTAATCTCCCAATGTGCACATTTACCCCTCCCGGTGTCCTTGACGTACACTCGCAACCATTGTGGTATTTATGTGCTCTGTGGAAGGTCACCGGGTCCTAGTTATGAAAAGCCAGAGTTTTCATCGTTCCAAGTGAAACTGATATCATTTACTCACTCGTGCATGGAAGGGCATGCAAGGCCCAGTCTTGGTATTGAGACAGTATCGGAGAGCCACATTGCATCATCCACATGAACACTACATAAATATTAGGTAGTGCATTTGACACATATCACTCCAGAGATGTAGAAACCACTCTTCTTTCGAGTAATTCTTCGCTCTGCAGCGAAAAGCCCCTCGAGGTGACTGGAGAAGAAAAGGGTCCGTGATTCGACCGCATTCAGTCTTTGAGACCCGAACGATTTGGCAATGTGCCATTTCGCGATTTCAAGATGCATCGTCTACCAGCTGCTTGCCGAATCGTTCCAAATAGTAAATCACTCCATCACTGGCTGTCATAATCACCACTTTGGAAGCCAGTCGATGATGTAATGAATGGCTATTGAGACGCTAGGACACAATCAGCGCCTCACATAGGATATTCTGGATACCAACTGATTTCTTTGCTGTTCCCACAATGACTGCAAAGATAAAGAGCCTAGTGCCAGTGAGACATATAAAGGCACCATCTCAACCTACTTGTCTGCCTCAACGCGTAGTTGGGAATTCCTCCCAGACGAATACGAGAGACGAAATGCGCCATGCGCGAGCAAAAGGAGTTTTCGCCCATTTGGTTTTCCGTAAAAAAACAAAGTGAGGTTCAGTGAAGGTGCGACATTAGGAAAAATCTAAAACTCACAAAACTCACTGATATTACGTAAACTATGCAGGTATTTGGCGAAACCGCCATATCATTTGTAATGCCGAATTCACATGGCGCGGTAGTCTTGTTCCTCTGGTATAGGCGGGACACAGAGACAACCAGTCACGGCTTCTCGCCGGCACCGCGGAAAAGAAAAATACCCGTGTCGCGCTTGACAAGCGACGAAATGGTGCGAGATAGGGGGACGGTACTAGTTGCGTCCTGAAGCGATTACGCCCAGAAAAAAGCATAAAACACCATTTCGTTTGAGGACCCGTCCGATGAGGCGCGCATGGCTCGCACCATCGTGCCTCGTGGATGCCGTGGCGAGAACTTTCTGTCCTATGGCACACACTCGACCTAACTAGGTGGGGATGTCATGTTTGGCATTCTTGCGCAGCATCCAACACATCCGTTCAAAGACGCAGACTTTAAGAAGGGCATTTGGGCGTCCATGCAAAACCTAATCGGGTGTAGTCACAATGAGGAGGGCATCCTATAGAATGCTGGACAACGAAGCTTACAGGTGTGTTAATGAGCCACTCATGCATATACATTGACTGAACCGTAGTGCGAGAGTGAAGAGTCGCTCACTGGAAGAGTTTGGAGAAAATAGCTCTGAACGCCGAGTAATGAGGGTGCTTCACCTCACTGCGATAGCATCTATAATTGACTGCTTCTAGGACTCTTTCGGGTGTGCTCCTTTACGTCAGGATATCGCACCGTGGCAAAGGGCGTGCGTGACGATACGTGCGAGCGCCATATCCAGTTGAGACCAAAATGATCACTTTATTCCACGCGAAGGGCACGCTGATCAGCTTGGGCCTGAACTGGATAAGGTCTCCTCTAGCTGTGTTGCAAGCCGCCGCCGTGGTGCGAAACCCTAACATAGTAGTACGTGCCCAGCTCTTCCCCAAATCTTTGATGACTCACCAATAGTTTTCCAATCATATACATTGTGGTCAAAGTCTGCATCAAAAGACGGAAATTCGGTTCCCGTCGTTTCATTGGTGCTACGGATGATTGTTATGGTAATGTTCGCAGTTGGCAGAGGCGTAGACGATATATCTTCAAAGACAAGAATAAGTAATTCAAGTGAAAGGCATGGGGGCAAAGAATATCCATGCACTTTGAACAGCCTACCTCCGTCTTTATACTGCGGTTTGGCTTGTGAATAAATCAATATAAATAATAGCAATTGCACCGCTGAGATGTACATCTGAAATAGGTGATTACATAGGAGAAATGTACAAGTATTTGGAAATAGTCTGCGTGTCTACAATCAAGTCTCAATATAAGTTCATATGAATTGAAATTGGCGATTTTAATGGCTCAGCACAATCCTAGGAACGTGCGACTGCCTACAGACGTTCTCTGAACATCTAAATATGTTCATCGTGATTTAACACTGGAGTACTTGAACCATTAAACCCCCAAACAACTTAATCTAAAGCGAGTTGTTGACGCTCATATGTCGTACAGTTGGTGCCGTAAGAGTGTCAGATCTCACGGGAATGCGTTTTCGCCTTACTTATCGTTTTTGGTGCTCAGAGATTGGTGTAGGAATCTCAAAGCCCTATCATTCCGGATCAGTCCCGCTTCCTTGATGTGGTCCTAAATGACATTTCGCGGATGACAGCACCTCCTCAATACTGAGGAGGACTCCTGCAGGTTCGGCCCATTATCACAGTGACCACAACCGGCCAGTTGACCGGTTTGATTACTCAACTTTGACAGACTCCATATCCTATCGAGCGTGGTAGCTTTTCCACCGTCGCGCTTATTAGTTGCATGCGGCCAACAGGCTTGAGACGTGGATCGGCGACATAGAACCGAAAAAAGCAAAGCAGTCATCGGAAGAACTCTACACATCCCCGGTGCCATTAAGGCCACACCAAGGAAGAGAGCCAATCTGAAATGATGGAGACTTCAAAATTCCTACATATCTTTGGGCTTAGACTAGGGCTGCCGGAACTTTCATATTCCACTTATCAGAACTCGGAGAAATTTTCTCTCATACTTTGTTAGAATGTAAAAAAATTAGCACGACAGAATTGAAGACCAAAAGTGCAACACCGCTTTGTAGAGCTCGACAAGCTGGTTTTGGCAGTCTATAGCAGTTTATACGACCTTGATTAAAAAACACGTTAAATCGATTTGTAGTTAAAAACGGTAGAAAACGCAAAAAGGCATTTCAGGGTCATTTCTTGAACTCTTACGACACTAGCTCTGCTAATGGCGAACGAAAAAGGTTCTGTCAATAAACAGCGGCTAAAACTGCTTCCTGTCATCCACAGCTGACTGTCGCACCCTGAGATATAAGGTATCGATTGACAGCTACAATCCATTACCTATATACTATAAACCAGATTCTACATAACTGAGGACAAATCTAGAACTAATGCACTTATAGGGACCCAAATACTCAAAATATAGATGATAGGTGGAGTACAACTCATTTCAGGCTGCGCCATCTGTTCCACTCCCATTCAAAACGCGGTGGCATGACGATTCCGCCCATAGAATGACTGGTGGAGCCAGCCGCTGACCAGACTGATACCAATTTACTGAACTCTAAGGGATGTAAGGTCTGGTTTGCCTGAGCGGGCATGATTCCGCATTTGACCCTAGGATGATATTAGAGGGAGCAGCGCCATTCGCCACTACACCGGCTCCTCCACTCCTATTAGGTGGGAACGATAGGTCGAATTTTCGCTTCGCGGCGTCTTCTGAATCATCTGGAACTCCGCTCAACACCCAGTACTACCGTGAAGGATCTTAAAGAATCGTAAATTCGACCCCCTCCCACTCCTCTGAAGACAAGTCCACGTTCCACATTTCGAGCTGCCTGTTAAACCACAAGGCAACAGCAGGATTATGAAGGAATTCATTAGGAGTGCCGACACTAAAAATTCCCAGTTGAATGTGACAGAGACCGACTACGTGTTATTTTCGCGCTTACACTCTCTTTATTATCGCAATGCTTTAAAGCTGTCAAAATGAAAGCGTTGCATCAATATCCCTCGGCATGGCTGCCACTAATCTTCGGGTGCTCATGATCGCGTACGCCTTTGGATGAATGCCGATTTTTTGCATCCATGTTTACTTTACACGTGCAGCGCTTGCACATGGAAATGGTGTCACCAACCCTGAAGCTCTTTACTCCTCCTTGAACCAATCCCAGATCTCTTTCCCAGCATATGAAAAAAAGTCCACCGATAATATATGTTCCAGGAATGAAGCGGTCACAGCACCTCTTGCGTGTTACTAGGCGTAATTAGAATAGAAGCAATGCACCATGTTGCGTCATAATAGCTACCCTCCATTCATTGACTCACAAAGCGAAATGTCCACATGTGAATGATCGGAATTCTTTCTCTTACACAAATGAGCATGAGCACTTGGTATGAGGTGACATTTTGAGGCCAACGTTGATTTCGGTAACCCTTAACCAATCTGTTGCTTAATATAAAGAGCTGTTGCCGCAGTACTAAAGTGGGTGCAGGGTCATTCGAGAAGTGCTTATACTGCGGTTCCCGACCAACTAAAAACACAATAAACTGCAAGAGCGCTTCCAACAATACCATGATTGCGTCTTATTCGAGAAAAGGGTGACACAAATGAAACGTTGGGAAGCCACAGTAATGTTTCGCGAGTGGTGCCGTCTCAGGACACTCAAGAGCAATGCTTGCAACATAGCGATGCTCAACGGAAGCAGCTGGTGGCCCATAGCAACACCCAAAGGGGGGACAGCTGTCTCGCCCCGAAACACATTCTGAGTTTGACCATTGCTGGCCGTGATCGCAGAGAATAGGAAAAAGAACGTGAGAGCGGTCGTACAGGCAGCTTGTACCCATCCATTTGAGGATGTGAAGCTGCTAATGTGCTGGCGTGAGTCACCCTTGTAGGCAAGACGCGTCTATACTGAGGTCGCTTCGCGGAGTCTGGCGTGTAATGGGTCCCAAAGTGATGACGTTGTCCTACGGACCATTTTAGGCTTATAACTCCAGAAGTCGAAATAGTGTCCCTAGCTCGCACGCATCGCGCCGCTTGCTACCCGAGCCCACACAAATTTTCGGTGCTAATGGGACACACCTGTCAAATACGTACCGTGGATGTCATATGTATAGAAACATAAGGATAACGGACAAATTTCTGTCATTAATAATTCTCTGGGTTGGGATGGGCCGCGCATTCTACTTCCATTCAGAATCCTGCAGGCAGGTGACTGAGTCTTGATTTTGGCCTATACAGTGACTTACGGGGGCCAACCGGTACCCAGCGCAGTGCTTTTATCCTACCAGACGAGTCTGCACCAATTCACCAATTCCAACGGGATGAAATGCTTCGTTGGCCTAAGCGGACGTAGATGCGGGATTTGATCCTCGCACCAAGAGAAGGGAAGCGCGCGCCACCTGTCACTACACCATCTCCGCCC
Source organism: Trichostrongylus colubriformis (assembly GCA_963978905.1). Taxonomy (NCBI): domain Eukaryota; kingdom Metazoa; phylum Nematoda; class Chromadorea; order Rhabditida; family Trichostrongylidae; genus Trichostrongylus; species Trichostrongylus colubriformis. The sequence goes on from OZ022258.1 coordinate 47,922,360, forward strand.
CCGTATAGAATCATATTCCGTAAAACTAATTTACACTGAAAACTTCATGTGAAAGTATGTTACTACCCAGCATTCAAAAAAAAAGCCCCTTTCTTCATCAGTATAGCGCACATCGGACTTGGACGGCACCTTCCTCAGTAGCCGAGGTGTGGCCTGCTGCGCTGAAGAATAAAGGGGTGATTTGACGAGTGTACCAGCAATAAAGAGAACAACGAAATCGATAGATCACCCATCTCGCACTCGGGTTTAGAAATTGTAAGAAAACCATGGAAATGTGCTAGACGTTTGGAGAGTATTCGCAAATCACTTACCGTAAAATTTCATGCTTTCACTACTTTCAATGATATGGTTCTACGTTTTGATGATAATCATCCGCAAACCCCTTATGCCCGTAAAGGCCATTATTCGATGAGTCGACCTACCGTGAGAAGCGTGGTTACTCGAATGATATGGACTTACCCTTATTTTTCCCTTATTCTCCCTATTTGCTATTTTGATTACCCTTATTTTGCTCTCACGGACCATTTCAAGACACGCCAGATGAGTATGAGGTGCAATCACAATGGAGGTGAACATCCCACTATGGACGCTATGTTTATCCAAGCCTAGAAAAGAAAAAGAATCCTGCCCTTTCTCCACTCAGGCCCAAACAAAGGATACGCTCGAGTATATAGACTGGTAATGCTTGGACACGCTATTTTTAGATGCCCCCCTCTTGGCGATGTTGGAGGTGTACTGTCTCATATCGGAGATCTACTCACGAGAATTTGCCTGCAAAATTCAATTTGTATGCACTTATCGTCATTAAGGCAAAAATGTTTCGAATAGAGAAAGTAATGGATTTTAGTGGGATCACGTATTTTAGAAGGAACTCGAACAAGTGCAGTATTGTACAGACCTTGGTTTGATTACTATTCGATTAGTCTGAAGATGCTCCAAAGGGTGTAGCTTGAACTCACCTCATCTACAGCCGAAACTTTCCGCCACTGCTAGTACGTCGTTACTTCAAGTGAACATGGAATAAAATGAAAAACACCAATCGCAGCTGATATTAGTGAGTAGACTGAAACAATAGTGATAGAAAGTCTGAAGACAACAACAAATACGGATAGAAATGCTTTTGAAGGCAGTGGACGAACCGCCCATGTAAATGGACTGCCATCCATTATTGTGTGCTTCTCGTTCGACTAGGTCACTTTAAGGCACCATGTGGGGAACAAGGAAGGATGCGTAATTATTAGGTTGTCCGAAAAGTAATGAGACAAATGTCGTAGTGCAGTGATTCGTCGGTAACTTTATTACAAATCAATATCATTTACTATAATATTCGCCATTGTGTTCCTTCACATACTGCCATCTTTGCGGCAGAGATCTGATTCCATTAGCAAAGAACTCCGAAGGCTTCGACTTCAAGAAGTTGTTGACAGCTAATTCGACGTCCTCCCGATTGGTGAATTTTTTTCCAGCAAAGGAGGATTGAAGAGAACGAAATATGTGGAAGTCTGATGGAGCGAGATCTGGTGAGTACGGTGGATGGGGTACAAGTTCGATCTCCAGCTCTCTCAGCTTACTCTGAGTCCTTTTCGACGTGTGTGGCCTGGCGTTATCCATGAGGAGTAGGATTTTGCCTCTCCCACGACGGCGACTACGCAGAATTTCAGCTACTCTTTCCAGCTGAGTACAGAATCTTTCAGAGTCGACCATAGAACCAGTTGGAACCAGTTCCCAAAACACCGGGCCTTTAATATCCCACCAGAATATGAGCAACTCCTTCTTGTCATGATCGGGATTTTTCGGCTGTGGTTTCGGCAATTCATCGAAGTCGACCCAATGTTTTCGGCGCACCGTGGTATCGTAGACACAATACTTCTCATCCATGGTAACGATGGAGTCGATCCAGGAAAGCGTGCGATGACGGCTGAGCAGAGAAGTGCACACTTCAACACGCTTCTTCTTGTCGTGAGGGCTGAGAGCGTGCGGAAGAACCCGAGGCAACTTTGCCACTTTACGTGACGCACGAAGAACATCGTGTACCGTGGATTTAGGAGCACCCGAGGAGGTGGCAAGCTCGCGCACTGTAACGTTAGGTCGTTCCTCACAGATGGCAAGTATGAGCTGCTTCTTTCGCGTCAGTGGACGTCCTGAACGACTACAGTCTTCGAGACATTTCCCTCCTTTGTCGAACTTGCCGTACCATCTGAAGCACGTCGCTCGAGAAGGTGCTTGCGCTCGAGAAGGTGCGAGAAGGTGCCTTCATTTCTTCCAGCAAAAGCCGATGGGCCTCATTCGCGGATTTACCTGAACGATAGTGTAGAAGGAGAGCTGCCCGATACAGCTTTTTTTTCTCATCCATCTTTAGCACGTTTGTGAAAGATGAAAACAGTATGGACCATATGCCCTTGGTGGCATATATGTACTGGACTTGAAACACTAAATTCCAGAATTTTGTCCTCTCACGACTTCGACGTCCAAAAATACTTAATGTTGAATCTCACCACTGCATTTGTCTCATTACTTTTCGGACAACCTAATACAAACATTATTCTTTGTGAACGAACATTTGGTCCCAAATGAAGCAAAACTCGCATTCAAAACAAGCGTATTTGAGGAGCTATTGCGATCATAGCGCGCTTCCCCTGGAACTGCATGCTTCAGAGGTCCAGTTGCCTATCAGCGGCGGACAGAGAAACGAAACTGACCTTCCTCGATGATGATAAACAGATGAATCAAGAAACAGAAACAAACAAGCGGAACAATGAAAGGGAGAAGAACAGAAGGATCATCAAATAAATACGTCCATGATTGAAGTTACCCTATGAATTCATACTCGAAGTCCTGGCAAGGCGACGCGTGTGCGATACAACCGAAATATGATATAAAGGAGTACTGTAGGCCAAAAATGCTCCTCCTAGTGTCTCAAAGCGAAAAGACGTTAGCCCATCCCCTTAATACGCGACCGATTCACAAAGGAATCTACAAGGAAAGCCTGTAGGATGCTGACATAGATGGACAGTGATAATCGACGTCGATCTCCTAGCAACGTACGATTCGCGCACACTGCCTTTAATAGGAGTCCACTAACGGTGTGAAGTATGAAGCGGGAAGATGTTGAGGTAAGACAGATAAATAGATTTTAGACAATCCTGCAGCACTTCCTGTCGTGCTGCCGTTCATTCGCCGGAGGAGTTGCCGGCAGGGTGGGACAACGTTCACGGCCAGATGATTTAGCATCTCTGCCCGTCCGCAGTCTACCCTAGTTAGTGATGCCGAGGGATACAAGAGAGAAGAGGGTATCGGGTTCCTACTTCTTTGGTTTTTCGCTGTTTTGTTTTACGATCTTTGCCGTTTCACTGCTGAACACTCCTATTTTCATATTTCACAATCTGCCGAATTTACCTCTTCCAGTGTTCTGAACATTCGCCTAGGAATACAAGAGACAAAAGCTCGGAATTGTCGCGCTAAGTTTATGAATTTGAAAGTGAAATCAGAATCACGCTGACGTCATTGACTATCTACTCTTGTTCTTTTTTGCAAACAGTCTAAAAGCACGACTGCTCTAGTGATGGTTAGCGTGTGAAATCAAGCTGTGAAATCAACCTCAGTTTGACATATACTATTTGGATCGATTTTGGCTCATCTTGCCTGTGCGAAAGTTCTAGAGGTCCCCACAAAAGGTCAAGTGGTGCAGAATTTTTCTGTGAAAGTTTAAAAAATGCAAAATGTGATCGTACACAACCCCTTGAACAGTTCTGTAATGCTTCTGTAAAAGCTACTTCCCTTTCTCATCGTAATGACATAATCCCATACATTCACGATAAATGCATACAAAAAATATTCCGAAAAAGACCACCTCAGTTTATACAAGGATGCTGAGTTACGGGCAAAAGCTTCGGTGCCGGACGGGACTCGAACCTGCACTTCATCCTTTCCGGGGATATGTGCTAATCTATTACACTACCAACACCATCTTCACCTTAACTCAGCTTTTTGAATGTGAGGGCAGTCATCAAAAATTAAAAATATCAAAATCATTACTAGAGCTTTCAGCTTCACGGTTCGATGCCGATATTGGCCAACGGGCTCAACACGTTATACGTGTGAGTGCTGATAAGCTATGGTAATTATACCATTCAAAAAGCTGAGTTAAGGTGAAGGTGGTGTCGGTAGTGTAATGGATTAGCATATATCCCCAGAAAGGATGATGTGCGGGTTCGAGTCCCCTCCGACACCGAAGCTTTTGCCCATAGCTCAGCATCCTGGTAGTAACCACCTCAATTTTTTTCCATAAGAGCTTATTTATGTCTACGTACAGCGAAACAACATTGTAAAAACCACACGGAGCTAGAAATGAGCGTATAGTTTTCAAGGAATATGTAGGTGGTGAACTAATGTATCAACGCTTTCGGAAATATGGGACAATGGAAGATTATTTGTCAGCTATCATGATAGTGCAGAGCTGCACTATACCAACTACACCTCTACACGCTAATGAGCATATAAACATTCATCGGAAATTGATAAATTGAACGGAATCAATATCGGAGTGCAGGTGACAAGGCAGGGTCAGTAGGTCAGCCTGACTCAGTGAGGTGCACAACCCTGTATGCGTCTTGAGAAGACGAACTCTGATCTGCTCTCCAAAGTTGCGTAACGATTTGGCGAACAAGGTCATGGTTCAGGAAATCGATTACCCCTGGACATAAGCTCTTTGCCTAATCAAGATTTTTATCGAAATTCGGTAGGATTCCTGGGTAACTGAATGGCAACATCCCTAACAAAGGGGTTGTCGACTTTGCCAAGAGAAAGAGAACTCTTTCTTGGCGCTTGCTAGGGTCCTTTGTTGCTATATGAAAACGTGTTAGGTATGTTTTGTTAGCTTTTCCATATAGAAAATGAAATATACCACTCACTTTATGATCACCTTACTTTACCCGGAATTCTTCGGAATTTGCGTCAAAATCCCTACTAAGAGGTAATTTGACCCGCTGTATACGACAAAAACACTGAAAGCGAAACCGTCTGGCTCACGCACTACGGGGTCTGCACTTACTTTTTTAATAGTTTTGTCACTCAGAAAAGCCCATCACTTCGTTCGCATGGAGGTTTCACAAATTTGAAGAGTAGATTGCAATTCAGCGTCTCATTATGCATATGGCGATGTGCACCTCATCGAGAATGGCCAGACTGACCTATTTACCTTCCCTTATGAGTTGTGTTACGAAGCAAAAACTTCTTCAAAAAGTAAGCTAGAGGAATATTGGCTGTACAGCATACGAAAACACGATTAAATACGTAAAAATTCACTGTCCTTTTTTGGACATTGCTGTCGTGGCGGAAAAAAACATCATGCCGTGAGAAACCTTTCCGTCTTCCAAAACGACCCCCCATTACGCCTTCGAAAATCGTTTTCGAGCGATACTGGCCAGATGTCGAAGAACGCCATCTGCTCCTTTACTCAAGGTGCTCCACTGAGAAAGGTCTCAATCGTCATACCACCGCTACCTGGTGTCTAAGTATGACGTAACAGTCTTTTCTTACTTAGATCGCCTCGTCAGGTCCAGAAACTGCTCAGAGATGTGGGGGGAAGGGAGGGGGGGGGGGGGGGGGGAAGGGGGGAGGAAGGGGGGGGGGTGGCCCTCAAGAATTCCCGAGGAATGTTCACAAACACTACCCTCCTCTCTCCCACTTTCGAACTGAAAATGGACCCATCAGGATTTCTTGACTGGTGCTCGACGCTGTGAGTGGCGGAAGCGCTTTCCTAATGAGGCTGCTGTGGGATGGGTGGGGGGGGGGGGCATTTGCGTACATACTACCATCACACGTCAATCAATAAGTGGTTACGGTAACGTCGAGCACAACAGCTGCTCGAGATCGATGGATGGTAAGCGCTAGATCGATAGACAGACCAGAAAGGCCCCACGTTCGGCCAACTGAATAACGACTGCCACTGGAGCATTCCCCCACCACACTTGCAGTGTGTTGTAGGAAGCCGAATGCCCCAAAATTTGAAGCAGCAACAGGTACGTCAAATGAGCGCAGGAAGCGCTTCAATCAATATCACTAGCCTTCATCATTTCGGATTCCTTAAAATCCTAACGTTCATGTGACTGCATGAAGAAGGGATGATGAAGTAAGCTCAAGGAATCTTTAACAGGAGATGAGATGGAACTATGGATTGAAGAAGGAGGGGGCGGGCCGTATATGGACTAAGGGCGATCAGGTGGTTGCTAAAAATGTCGTCACTAATCGATAGTCATACTTCGTATTCTTTTAACTTGGTAGTAATGCAATGATCATCAACTACCTTTCTTAAGGACAGTTGAAGTGAACCCTTCAGACACATCACTCGAGGATGGTAGGGAAGGGAAGGGTCGTCTCGGGTCGGTTCAGGGGATGGCATTTCTCAAGAAATTTTCTTTAATCTAATTCTTGACCCTGCTCATGAGCGAAGGAAAAGTTTTGGGAGATAAGCCCTTCCCTATACTTTCTCTCTAATAAGGTAAGAAGGTTGTCGATCGATAATCAGAGCAAAGCATTCAGTTCAAGTTATCGATCCAAGTGGCCACTTCTTTTCGAGATTACCACATCGTTCCGAAAATAGCTAAACGAGGAGGTGGTTGTCGAAAATACGTGTGAAATTTTCGATATTACAGCCTCCTACCCCTCTGAGTTGCTCCACCCATGCCTGATCTCGGTTACGAGCCTGTTATAGCCCGTTTCTTGGGGACAAGTACGGGATTGGAAACAGGCTGTTCTTGATGAGAGGAACAGACAGATCAAGTTCCAGTCAGTGTTCCCGCTCGAAAAGAGCAAACAGAAGCTGAATTATGACGATTCCTGTAGAACGAAAAGTATCTGACCACGCTCTTTGAGCCATCTTAATCAGTCAATAACGACCCACCACTGGCAAATAGACACCCTCCCCTTTTCACAAAAGATACTTCGATACTCCCGTGGTAGACCGAACTGCTTATTACACTCACCTATAAAGAACAGAAGGGTCGCAAGCAGTATTCAAATCGTAATATTTGAGGCATTCAGAGTTTTCAGAAAAGAAACAAAGCCTGTACTACTTTTTTTCGAAAAGATAAACTGGTTCAACTACAAGTCACGGAACATTCTCGAAAAACCTACAATTCTTGAGGGTAAACTCATGTGGAAACTCTTCAAACATAAGAAAAAGAAGTAAAGAAGCAAAAGCATGAATCACTCAAACGAGAATAATGAAAGCGAAAGACTTCCAAGGAGATCGATTCATTGAATAGTTAAGTGGCAACCCCCGCTTGTCAACACTTGGTGATCATTGATCATCGTAAATGCGATCAATGGTCATGGGTTCATTCGACCTTCAAAGCTAAAAATGAAGCGGCAAAGTTGAATAAGAAGTTCTTTTGGGGGTTCCCCATGTTACAGTAGTTTTATGCTCAACAGAACTCTACTTCCCTGATGGCAAGATCATTGTAAGTGTAAGATGAAAAATTTACAAGCAAGCACATTCACAACAACATTTACAACAAATAGATTAGCCCCAATTTGAGAGAGTAATCACGATTGCCAAATGAAGGAACGGAAAGCTTGGTTTAATTGCCCAAGTACGAGAAGATGTTCATTCAGTGAGAAGGCCTTGTGCTATCATTAGGGTGTAGACCACTTATTCTAATTGGGTCAGGTCGCCTAAGCTAGGGATGGCCACGCCTGTTCGCACCCTGTCAATCAAAAACGACAAGGCATTGTCGCCTCATTGACGAAAACCACCCACGGTGATCCATTTTGAGTGTCGTGGCTTGGATCCCTCCCAAAGGAGTGCTTAATAGAAAATAATATTGCTGTTGCTTGAAATGTGGTTCGTATCGATGTTAATTCGACAGCTATCATCCTCCCTGTGGTACTTTTCAGGAAAGTCGGGCACGTACGGTAACTTCTCTAGATGGGTCGCAACAGTGAAGGGTGGCGGTGTAGTGCAACGCTAGAAATTACTTGTGCACTATGCATGAACCTGCCATTCAGCATTTACTATTGCTGAAATTCGTATGACGATTTGGGTAGTTGCTGGCCGGCCGCGGTTAGTTGATGCAGAATGATGCTCAAGGGTGAGAGGAACAGGTTTCTACAGCGCCATCATCTTGTCGAATAAAACAATATCAAAAGTATTTACAGGGGCTGCCAAGAAGAAGGCTCACATCCGCCAAGTACACAGAACAGAGAGTGAAGAAAGAGATAAAAGCATAGGGCAAATTAACCCCGGATCCCACAATGTTCCGCTAGAAGCAAAAGCAGAAGCCAGCAGAGGCTTGGACCGTCATGAAAAATAGAGCCTGCAATCGACACAGTCGGGCTTCAGAGCACCTACGACATCAGGGTCCGCCTCAAACAGCAGCGTCAGCTCCCGTGATGGATCTGTCTTTCTAAGGACATTTCGGTTCATGTAAGTCACAGGGCTCTCGCTGCTTGGACAACGCTGCTATGATCCGCAGTGTCATTTTTCATTCGTGAAATCCGCCAACGTAGGGGCTTTAATGGTAATTACACGTTTCTTAGAAACGAAGAGCGTTAGCAGCCCGGGGAAACGGATTGTTCAACAACACCACTCAATATGAATCCTCTCAAGTGCTCAGGGTGAACGGACCTTGGCAAGGTAGTGACGAAATCTCGGATTTTGCCGAGTTGAGCAGAAGTTTGTTTGCCGAAGTTCGACTAGAGTTGAAAAAGAGGGAGAAAAAGTGACTTTTTTGGCACTCCTTCTAGTAAACGTCCGCTTCAAAAATGCGCCATGACTCGGTTTCTATGCAGCATTACGCTGGCATTTGAAAGTGAGTATAATCGTACCGTAGCAGGGGCCAGCCATGTGCGAGACAGTTTTCGTTCTCTCCAGCTCATCCTGACACATTGCCTTGGATCTAAAAGGCTTGATGGATCCGGGCTTCGAATCAGGCTCTGTTATGGCCCCTGCAATGCGAGTAGCCTTCCAAATACGATTTGTGATCATAAATACAGTGATAAATTGAAGAAATTGTACTCCATCACAGCAACTGATAAGAAATTTTTCCCAGATATTTCCTTTTTAGTTTCCACTATCTTCACTGATCGAAGTTCAAGGTCACTCTTAGGTGTGGATCGCCAGCTGATACAAAACATGTGGGCAGGGCACGTCATGAGAATGAAAGACCAATTCTAGCTCATTACCAACGAGTTTAGTCAGCGCCAGCCTTGTGGTCATGTTCATGTTATCTTTAATCACAATCTTTTGACGCCTTCACATGCATTTTGCAGAGGGAAATTTCTCCCAGAACTCTTCAAGAGGTGGTCATTTACGAAGTGTATTTCTGATGATCGTTTTAATTCCTGCTATCATGGAAACCTTAGTATCGTGGAATTCTTACTCTAGTGATATGTCTCCATGAGATTTTAATTGATTCAAGTATCAGGTATTTAATATTAGTGCGTTATCTAAAGTCATAGTTCATTCCCCCTCCCCCCCCCCCGTTCAGTTCAAGCCTTTGCTGCAAGGTCCGCTGCCTCAAGAAAAAATTATTTTCGATTATTCCTTCGTTTTTGAGTTAAAGCGCACAAAATTGATAATAAACGTTCAGTTACAATCTTTCATTGTTTAGAAATCAATATCTTCGAAGAGTCAACAGAACATTTCATTTTATCAAAAATTAAATTCACGGCCGGGTAAGGATGGTAGTGCAGGAAGAGTCCAAGTGGCGCTGAGCTTTTGCGGCTTCGCACCCGTCGTGAAAGCGCGGGGTGGGGGTCGATTGGTTGAATTTTCGCTTAGCGGTGTCGCACTCGCAGCGCCGTCGGCACGACTTGCTGTAGTCGGTTGGAATTCCGTTCAGTATGCATTGGGCTGGTATCGTCAGGGACCTTCAAAGGTTGCGGGGTGGAAGCTTCAGAAATTCTTATATGTTGTAGTTGTTGCTGTTTAACGGATAAAACTTCAAACAACTCGCACTCGCCGCGCCACTCGCCGCAGACGGCTGTGGAAAGTTTCACCAATCGACCCCCACCCGAGAGCGCTGGTGTGTTACGTTTGCAACAGCGCGTCGGCTCTTTATGTTGCTACACCCTGGTGGGTGAAGGCAGTGTCTGGAGGGTAGTGAATGTTCTCCCTCTGTGCTTTTTGGTTAGGTTATCGCATCTTGTATTCGTTCAAGTTCGTAGATATATCAGTCTCTTTGGAAGAGAAGACGGAGTTGGTCGATACCCCTTTAGTATCAGGTCTTTATTAGGTGCGTTATTAAAAGTCATAATCCATTCCTCCCCCCCCCCTTCCCCGTCCCCTCCTAACCGAAGAGCCCAGAGAGAGATCATTCACTATTGCTCGGTTTCCACCTAAAAGCCCATGCGGAACTAATGTTATCTAATGTAAGCCGTAGAAATACACAAGAAGGAGCTGTTATCCTAATCATCACCTAACCGGTATGCGCGGTGATTAGAGGAATCGTGTCCAAAGTTCTATGTTTCCAACTCTTTACGAGAGCACTATAGACACACCGCTCGAAGACCAACATAAAATGAACCCAAATTGATTTGTCTTATGCAGTAACCGAAAATTTAAACAAACAGGAACTCGTTCAAATTTCCGCCGAACAATTTTTCAACAGTTGTCAGCGGAAGGGAGCGTAGTCTAGATCTTCGTTCCTATTCTTGATTTGATTTCCACACTGCGACACATAACTTGCTTTACAGCCTTGTGGCTCTCCTCGCGATACCCGTATGGACGAAATCTTCAAAGGGATTCCCTGCTGCTTTTTGATCTCTTCGGGTGAAACATTGCAAGTGGCCTGTAGGTTACAAATGCATCATAACTAATCAGGTGAAGAGGACTAAAATTTTTGTGTGCGATTTTTTCAAATTTACCTATCCCATCCTGCTTTCCTTCGATTTCACACTATGTAACTGACCCGTGAGCATAGATGGACAGCTTAACGGTTGTGTGACCTGCGCTACTTCGCTTCATCATTGCCAGCTAACATAAACTGATCGGAAGTGGTTTTATTGATTCCTTCACTATCCACATGCGGCTCAGCTCAAATCGAATCATTCTCGCCTCTTCCTGCTCAGTATGACACCATAATCAGTCATCGCAAATAGATTCTCACGGATACAAAGCGTTGGGTCGATTTCCTTTGCAGACCAACCAAATTTTCCATTCCGTCGAAGTCTGCTGACAGGTAACTATGATGTGATTGCCTGTATGTAAATGCATCGTCATTTTGTACGGAAGTTACATTCATGGCGCAACATAAGACTGCATTGATCACCAATTCATACCTTATCGTTTCAATCTTTCGCTGTATAAAATGAAATGTTGCAACGGTTTTCTATAAGTGTTCAATTCTATAATAATGGGGACTGAGTGTGAGTATTTATTTTTAATTTTGTGTTTTTTCACTTAAAAAGAGAGGTCGTAGAAAAATTTTTTGGGAGGGGAAGGGGGTCTTGTAACAAAGACTTAGTTTGATTTTCGTTTCGCATAGGCTCTTAGACGGATATCAAACAATTGTGAAGATGCTTGCTCTGTGTATACGCATCGATCTACAGCTCGGAACATTTTTCGTATTCATCGGCATAATACACACTCCAAATCGATGAATACTAGAAGGAAAAAAGTCATCGAGATACAATCGAACGTTTTGCAGCCGCCGCCAATCACCTTGTGAAATCGTCATTGTATGCGTCCCGTCTGCTCTTTACGTAACCGACCTTTTTGAACTTTTGCTGACGTCTCCATTCAGTGCATTCATTTTACTTTGTAAATAATCATTTGATTGTCATATATGTTATATTATATTTACTTACTTACTTATTTATATATTATATACTGTTATTATTATATTATATCATTATTCTTCATTTATATAACTATGTTTATTTGATTAGGAGCATTCATTTTTCATTTTTCAAGGCTCAGCCTGCTTCAGTAGTTTAAACAATGTCTGCTCGCTTATTATGGCTCAATCTTGTCTTCGGTAGGTTCGAGAGGTTGCACTGTCGAGGTAATCGTGGTATTTCAGAGTCTACAAAACCTCTGAAATGTGCGTTGTTCAGCTCATTACTAAAAAGGCAACATGGTAGCAGCAGTGCGCTTCCGATGAGCTTGATCATTTTATCGTACAGCCGTGACCTGATATTTTAGTCAGGCTGCGTTCATACTCAGCGACGCGAATGTTGACGCACACACCTTGCGATCAATATGTTTTCATGCTCGTTACCGATGGGGCTGCATGGGCAAGGTACATCGGTCAAGGATTACTCGACAAGAAAGAGTATTTGACGGAGTCATAATGGCAGAGGTCCTCAAAGGTCTCAAGCTGGAAGATAACGGGAGCATGCCGTCAGCTGACTCATGTAAGAAAAGTGGTTGAATTGGAGTGATGAACACAAAAATTGCAGTAATAAAATACCTAGTAATGCCATGCAATCGACAACAGCTACTACACTGCAGAAGTTATGTACATGTTGGAAGAGGGGGGGACGTATCTGGGTCCCTGTTCAGAGGAAAGTAGTGGAGAGGCCGTTTTCCACGACACCTGGGTGTGTCCTGTGAATGGGTCGTTCGCAACGATGAATGTGCACTCCACGTGCGCGTTGAGATTGCCTTCGCGGGTGAGCTCTGAGGCGATAACGGTCAGTTAAGGCACAGGTCCCGACATTCGTACTGAGACCCAACTACATACGACGCCTGTAGCTCGCGAAGTTCGTGCCGCTCCCCGTGATGCGAAAACCCGCTCTAATTATACACGGCCCATTGATATGATCGCTGGCAGCAGACGACCGTGCTCAAAGCTGTCGTGCTGCCGAGTATGCATGCAGCCTCATACTTCTATCTCCGCTTTTTAACTGTCATCCAAAAATTGTTGCTAAGGTTCGAAGTGCAAGGTTTGGCTTTAGAGTGCGTTAATAATTTTTTTCTGGCACTGACTATGACAATGATACTTTTGAATAGTATCAGGCACTCGCCAACAATCATGTTACACTGCGACAAAAAAGAGCCAAATTATGTACTTTGAACGTGATTTACGTGTTCATACTACGAGCATTGTTCTGTCTTTAGGCTTCATGCCAATCTGATTGTGCAAAAACAATTTGACCCTCCACAACTTGTCCTATAAAACCCAAAGAGTACCACGAAAATAGAGCGAAAAAATCTGAGCCCATTGACGATCATTCAGCGCCTAACGCCCTTCCCAAGCCGGGACTAGAATAATTTGTCTTATTCTATATACTGACTGTTTTTGAAACTCTCTCGACTCCCATCAAGGCGGTAAGCATAATTTCCGTGGCAGCAGTAAGTCAGTGGGGGTACCTATCTACGGGTTAATTCAAAAACTGTCAATATGTATATAAAACAAAATAAAGTTAATTGCTCTTTTTCAGACATACATAGGAAGGCGCTAGGCGCCGAAAGTTCGCCAAGGAGCTCAGCTTTCTTTGGCATTAATTTTTTTTTGCGAATTATTTTAAGTCTTCCGAGGTGTATTTGAAGCCTCGCATTGTTTTTACTCATTGTATCTACTACGACTCAATTATTACTATTATTAGTATTTACACTTTTACCGCCTCATCACTATTAGAGCACATCCATATGTATCTCCTTTTGCACTACAGGAAACTAATTCTGCAGCTCCAATAATCCCCATTTTTTGTCTTTGTGATGAATGGCTACTTAGCGCGTCGTGAAGGCAATATAATCTGAGAATTTTTCTGGCTTGTGCAAAATTAATTCGGCTTTTTTCAACAATTTTAATTAGCAGAAACAATGATAAAATTGAGCAAAAATATGTTCGAATGATTACTTGGGAGCGTTACACTATCGCAATCAAGGACTGCTTCTCATTTGATAAAAACGTCAGTTCACTACAGAGAAACGTAACATGAAAATGCCGCATTAATTATGCACCAACCTAATACTTTGATCATGGTCTCATACTGAAGTAAGAAAGCTGCAAGCTATAACTTCCATGGAGGCTGCTCACAGGAACCACGTCCTTATTCGGTGTGGGGCTGTCCCTCTACGAAACCGAAGAAAGTGGGCAGAAGTGCTAGGACCGTGGGACGTTGAGGGGGAGGGGGCATTGTACACATTTTGGACTGAAGTTGGGTGAGCACATATGGCTTAACATAAGAGTAAGGCTAAATCGCATGCATAGTCGTGCGCAATTTCGCTTGATCGAGCTTTTTTCCCTCATAGAGCGCGTTTTACGGAGGGAGGATAGCACGTTCAAGTGACAGTGTGCACGACGACAGTGCGATCGTACGAATCGCGGTTTCGCAAGGTATAACCTTAGCCCTTGGCTTGCGTTGATGGACAAGTACAAATTTCTGCGGCCACAGAAGTATGAATGCCATCTCGATAAGAGAGCGCAGACGAGTAGACAGACGTGAGGAAACGAACGGTTTCATTCGAAGCACGCTACCTAGAAAAAAAAGATCAAAAAAGTCGCCATGCACCGGGCAGAAAATGTAAACAGTATGAAAACTGCTCATTGGTTCAGTATTTACAGACGATTCTAGGGATATGTCGTTCCACGTGTACTTAGTGATGTAAATGAAACGGTTATAGAACGAATTGTCCTCCATGATTGTCGCAACACACCCTTAAACACAGACCCCAGGATCATGCATGGGTCCAGCGATTCTCAGCGTGGGTCGTATTTTTAAAAATTATTTTCTAAAGGATTCTTCGATGACCTCCTTGTTTTGGATCTGAACGACCACCTCTTTTTGCAATGTTTTCGCACCGAGGAAGAGATCTCTGAAGGAGGAAGAAGAGGTGTCGTCAATTGATATTCATATTTAGTACTAGCAAGAAAATGCTATGATAATCGAATGCGTCGTTTTTTGAGGGAGCTTTCAGTATAGGAGCAGGTAGCGTCGGAAGTACGTGGACCTGGGAGTCGTATTTCCTGAAGTTTTCATTACTGCTAGCATTGATCCTGACGGACCCACCTTATACCGCTATGTACCCTTACTGCTGGCTGTGTCTCGGATGACGTTGTGCCAGCAATGATTGTGATTGAGCGATGCTGTTCATACGTGGACCATACGCTCAATCACGACTACGTTTTCGCTGAGTATTAATGTAGTTCCATATGTGTATTTCACATATACGAATGGGCTGTATCTTGAATGAGCTAATACTGTTCTCATGCACGCACCAAGTCTGCCCCTCGGTTGTATGAGCATGAAAAGGTTACATTAAACAATCACTATTAAAAATTTATGCCCCTCTCTGTCCTTTCAATGATTCCTGAGCTCAACGTGTAACTGCAATCGAATGACGTGGCAGTCATCGGGTTACATTTTCCCATGAGAGAGCTTGCCGTTCCGCTCTTTGCAACAATAGAAATGTAAATACATCTGCCCATGACAACAAATACCTTACCAGTCCGACTGATCTTGTGATAACGGCAGTATTCGCTTGACTTACATCTCATATGATTTTATTCCATTTGACCGGACATCATGGAATATCAGCCTTTCCATAGAACAATGACGTAAAATTATCACGTAAACCACGTGCTTGTCTAGTCAATTTTGCATTAGGCGTTTAGCATCCAACGTCACACCTCATTGGCAGCGCTATGGGCTGAGTTAAGGCAGCTACTTATTTAGCATGGTGCAGTGAGGTATACCTCGATACCGTAAGAGCGTTGGCGATAAACTATCAAGCTCTGCCTGAACAGAATAGGGACCCAGAATGTCTTGAATGAAGTGTGATATCGTAGAATGCGTAAACCGGGTGACTTTATCACCTCTTGAGGTTTTGAAACCCGGAGTACATTTGTGCTATCTCCATCCAAAAAGTAAAAATGGTTAGTATGGAGAGAAAGAGCGTGTACTATAGGATAATCGTTATGTAATATGTAATTATCAGGTAGCAAAGGTCTAAAAGCTTCACGGTGATGATGAGTATAATCAGTGAAGAGAAGACATATTCTCTGCAAATAGACATGCTAGTTTTAAAATGGTCCACTGCACTCCTTGCTCTGAAAAGTGCGCACTGGGCTTTTTTACATGACCTTGTCTTGATGTACATAACCGGATATGTGGCCGCGACAGTTTGGGCAACGTTCACGGAGGTGTGTATCCTTATGTCAGGATTCCGTACCACGACGAGAAGCGTATGCGTGCCGCGCTAGTTGTGTCTCACAACGATTGCACGCTAATGCTAGGGGCGCGATATGCCGTTGACTTGTAATCTCTTCGGGACCCAACAACATAGCGCTTTAGCTAGTACACATTGCCTCGCTTGCGACATGCGCGGTGCGAAATCCTGACATAAGGGTACACACCCTGTTCACGGCATGGCTTGGCCGTTGCCACACTTACCCCAGTGATGCCACGGGCGAGAAAACCACTCCTTAATAAGGATCAGTAGTAGTAGGAGCTCAGTTTCTCAGATTTTGATTTTTTGTTTCGTTCCTTCTCAGTTGTTGCACTTAGCATCTTTGATTTCGTAATCAACAATTAACCGAAATTACGCCTTTTAGTGCCTTTGTTTGAAACAATCTTGTACGATATTGTACTATATGAACAAGGCGTTGAATTTATCCAGGGTTTCCATCATCCTCTGAAAGATATAGATTGGGATAGAATCCAATGTGCCTACGTCTGTCCTGTAGGACTGTCGCCGTGATATCCACCATCCTCTGAAAGATATAGATTGGGATAGAATCCAATGTGCCTAGGTCTATCCTGTAGGACTGTCGCCGTGATACACTCTGTCGCGCCAGCGACTAGGGTTCTGTTGGGTATTGTGTAGAACTGAGTAGACGGAATGTGTCTCGTCGTCTTCAAAGGAGACGCTCATTTTCATCATTCCTCGCCTCAGACTGAGAGCTACAGTAGCTCTCAAAAGTATTCGGCCAAACCGTTTCTGTCATAACTTTTTTTCTACTTGACAAAATTCGACAAAATTTTAATATGTGGTGCCTGAACCTATTGTCAACATTCCCTTCTGTTTGAGTACCGCTTGACTCTTTTCATGGTTTTTTACAAGAATACCACCGAAAAAAGACAAAGGCTTAGTCAAGAAAAACGGCTTTCGTTACAAAAACGAAACGAGCAAGCCTCAGAGAACATCAGTAGTTTGTAGAAAGACCATGACTTTTGATGACAGCTGCTTAGCGGGACGGCATAGGGATGGCACTCCAAAAACAAAAAATTGCATTCAACCACGTAGCTTACACCGTTGAGCCCCAAAAAAGTGTATTTAGTATGCAGTGCCTCCAAGTACAACATACTAAAATTTCTCTTGGATCGGTGCAGTTGCAAAAAAGTTACAAGTGAAAAACTCAAGTGAACAACCATTTGGCCGAATACTTTTGAGCGCAACTGTATGTCATGCCGTCCTATTCTATCGAAAAATGAGTGTGCTTGAAATCCTAATTTCTTTCCAAGCTCGTTTATTTAATATGAAAATTGTGCTCACTCTGCATAAGCCCATTCTTGGTTCATCGACTGAAATCGAGAAGCTTTCAGTTTTCAGTGAAACACCGAATCAAAGCATATCCCAAACGTAACGGCTATGGAACCACGGAGGACTTTCATCATTGGAGTATCCGGAGGGCCAACATCAGGAAAGGTTATCTATTGAAAATTCCTTATTGTACTCTAAATTGGTCCCTGAAGAAGAATGGGAATAGCAGCGTAGCAGGTGTTGACTAACTGTAAACAGAGCGCTGGATATACGCCCGCGTTTGAACTCGATAACCATACTAGGCGACGAAAAAGGAAGATTTCTACTGAATGCAATTTAAGAGTTTCCACCTGTACAAATTCCAGACATCTGTTATTGAACGAATCATGGATCGGTTTCGCGAATTCGACGAAGCCCGTAGTGAGCAGGTACGATTTATTGTCAGTAAGTAGTCAGGATGGGTACCCTTCACAGTTAAGCCATAAGGCTGCGGTGTTCATACTTTGCGCCGGCAAGGCATGGCTACGTTCACAGGTAGCGAGGCAGATTGGCGCAGGGGAGGTGCCGAGACGACGCAGCCAACGAGACGGGGTTGTACGGACGGAGACGCAGAGCCACCGCAAAGTATGAACGCGGCCTAACGTACCGCGTGCAACACTTGTTGTTGCACTAGTTTGAAGCCACAGTTTCTTGGTTTTTTGAAAAGGTACCGTGGTCAAGTGCTCCCATCATTGTTTTTGAATAAGGAGAATAACAAATCTTTCTGGTACCCTTATCCTCCCAAAAATGGATGGGATTTTAACATCACGCCTTTGAACATCATAGCATGCAATAACGAAAAATTCACCACTTTCTGTGATGTCACACATGTGCATGCGCTCCCTACAATGTTTTTCATAACCTGAAAATTACAGTCTTCACTTCTTGTTAGAAAACACCTGGTGTTGATTATTGGGTTGTACCAGTAGTGGTGTCGAAACGCGAACCAATATTAACAACGGTGCAATAACTGACAGATGTGTTGTTCTCCACAATAGAAAAAGTATCCTATCAGCTTTATCTCTCAGAAATTGACGCTTTCATATGACCGGAAAAAAAAGACGCTCCAAGGTGGCCATGGGCAGTACATGGTGCTGCACGATTTGACGAGAGCCAGGACATCCTCAGTGCTCTTTGTTTCAAAAGCATTGTATAGGTCATAACCATTTCAATGGAATCCTTCTACAAGGAACTCACTGAAGAAGAACAAGTGCGAGCAGAAGCGGGCGAATATGATTTTGATCACCCAGGTCGGTTACGTAACTTGTAAAAAGATATGATAGAAGAGCAGCACAGTAGAATGCCTACCGTTTTTCATTTATCTGTACCTATGTACACATATTTAGTAAATGTAAAAATGTACGAAAAAAAGAAAAATCGGTTTTCAGCGGCTTTCGATTTCGATAAACTGGCAGAAACGATTTCTCTTCTGGAGCAAGGACATACAGTGACCATACCTCGCTACGACTACCTAACAAGTAAAAGGTAAGCTTTACCTCTCAGGAGATGAGGATTCTGCATATTTCTGGGTCTCTCCTTGTACACTATCACTACTTTCGCATTTTCTTTCATATACACTATTTGCAGTTTTGCATATTTGGTTATGACTTGTTTACTTCGCCTTATTCGATCCGATTTATAGCTGATCATTGTTTTTTGTCGGATTTAAACAACCTTTAATTAATATGCTCAGTGATGGCACAATTTGTCTTGAGCCAGCCGATGTCATAATCATCGAAGGAATTCTGACGTTCTATGATGAACGAATACGGGAAAAGTTTACAATAAAGCTCTTCGTTGATGCAGATGCAGATGTACGACTGGCAAGACGAGGTAGGCGGTGTTCAAGGCGATGTAACTTCCTGAAAAGATACATTTCAATGTAATTGAAGTTTTCAGTGAAACGAGATACTGTCTATCGGAAGCGACCTTTGTCGATGGTACTCTCTCAGTATACCAATTTGGTGAGGTTCCCTTTTTTTTCAAAATTGTTAGCACGGTAATGTGGCTTTAGATGAACATGTATCATGCAAAGTCGTACACAAAATCTATTCAGAACCTTGGACCCTACCGACTGGATTCTGTTGGATCTCCTATAATCCTTTCAGGGTAGTGTTGGGGGTCTTCGGGTAGTCTATGAAGAGATCATATCAGGTTGAACCATAATTTCTGTTACACTATGACGAAAAATTTCAAATTTATTTTTCTTAATTTGTGTCTAACTTCAGTCAACAAAATATGTACCATTATAATCAACAATACATTGCCAGCGAACAGGGAGAAACAGATGCTTCGCTTGTAGAAGTCTGGGGATTTCTGGTCGAAGAAAGTCTGGAGGTCGATTTTGAGATCATCCTCATCACTGAACTGCCGTCCGTCGAGGAAGTGGGTCAGAGATAGGAATAGGTGGTAGTCAGTCCGGGCCATGCCCAGAGATTGGACGGACGAGCTTTGTTTGACCAAGGTCCTGGATCCTTTGACACGCCAACTTTGCCACATGTGGGTGAGCGTTGTCGTGCAGGAAGAGGTCTTGATCCATTTTTTCCGGTAAGTTTTGCCGCTCCGGTGTCCAATTGCCTGCAGTAGAGATCGGCAGTGGCTGTTGTGTTGGATGGTAACAGTTTCCTATTTTTTTGAAAATTTTCAAAAAAATTTTTTTTTCAACGCAATTTTTGAAATTTTTTCTGTTTCAATTTGAGCCGATCGAGCCATTGGGCTGCCCCCATATGAGAGACAGTACCTGAGTCCATCGACTGGTTAATTTTGTTAGTGGCCTTGCATGCTGAGGAACCGAGGCGGTGTTCGTGAATTTCGCACCTTTCGCGAAATTGCCGTAAATTCATTGCTAGTTGAAGCCGTAGAGAATATGAATGTGCTATTCAGAAGCCCTTTTCAGTCGCTTCATATACCCCCCACTACCAAATGCTCCCGAAGCTTCCACAGTTTTTCCCAAGGGTTAACAGAAATTATGGTTCAACCTAATAGAATAAAGTCAAGGTGCCTGGTAGCATGAAAACCAAGAAAAAAAAAGAGTGGAATGGTCAAGTCCGACAGATAAGGCCCTCTTCTGACCACTGATTCTGACGGGGGGGGGGGCGGACCATGTCATCAAAAGGGGCGGACCATTTTAAAACAAGTGGCAGTTGTTAAGAAAGGTGCCCCTACAAAGCTCAGGTGTGCTGTTTCACAGCGAATTTCTTCACAATGGTCTTCCTAGACCACTACTTTTCATCTGGCTGGCTCACTATGAGGGCTCTTATCACCCACATTACCCCTTTTTCTGTCTTCAAAGTAGTTCACTAGCCCTGTTAGGGAGGTCCTCATAATTTCAGCGTTGAGATCCTGTATTTTTCACCTCTCCATTACAAAATTACTCATCAGCTCCCTCTTCTTCCTCCCTAAACAGAAACAAAGATTTGGCCTTCGTTTCAGGTGAAACCAGCGTTCGAGGAGTTCTGCCAGCCCACCATGAAATACGCTGACGTCATCATTCCACGAGGCGGTGAGAACGACGTAGCCATTGACTTGATCGTTCAGCATATTCAGGTGTGCGATCGTATAAGTCGCAAAAATGAAAACTCCATCATCGAATTCGGCAGAGAGGAGCTCGGACGGGAACAGTAGCACGGGGGTAGGGGATGAAAGGGTAAACTAAGGTGAAAAGAAGGAAAGGAGTGTGTCTTCAAAAACTTCTTGCTCTCTGCCTGACTTGCTTGAGTTACGGGTGATCGGAGCACTCACTTCCAACCGACCACTGGCTCACTCCGATCATGCGATAGTCTTGGGCTGTGGTGATTCTTGTCGAAGGCGTTGGCCAGCTCACTTCAAGTTGCTGAGAGTTGCTTATTGGCGATCTAATCTCAATTAATCATCATTAGGTATGAGTTGGTCACACCCAGCTCTGCTACATGTCGTCACTGTAAGGCGAGGAAGGGATGATTTTGGCCAAAATTGAGGGCAAGGTAATGCAACAGCAAAGAAAGAACGTAATGAGACGGCCAAAAACGCGAAAAGCGCGTCCTTCCCATACTATCCCTCTCTCTTTTACATCACTGGCTTTTGAGAAGTAGATGCAGACACCGAGAATCTGTAGCGAAGCCGCCCTAGTTTCGTGAGCGCCTAAGTCATGAGAGCGATCTGGTGTTATTTACAAAACTTAGAAATCAGTCCTACTAAGTGCCTCCTTTACAGGATTTCCTCCGTTCTCCGAATGAGAAAAACGAGCATCTGCTAAAGCCTATCACAGAACCAAAAGTGGAGATAGTATCCTTACACTGAATGCCATCTGGCAATCCCAAATTCAGATGGAAGTTCATTAAATGACAATTGTGGTGCCTTTCTTACATGTGTTCCAGCAAATTCATAAGCAAACAGTGTGACATGAATCATAATACATAAGTAACACATGAATGTATGTACACGTGCTTATTTTTGCGTATAAATGTTCCTTCGCAGATATTTCTGGCAGGCACACTCTTCAAGACGCCATTCATACCCCGCGAGTGTGTGTGCACAATGCCAGAGTGGTGGGCTACAGTGCGAAGCATGTAGTTGTGCCTCAATGGTGTCCTACAGTTGCGATTTCTACCTCTCTTGAAACATCTGTGGCTCCTAACTTGACGTCGTGAATACCCATGGTGTTTGCAAGAATCCAATTCCTTCTAGGATGAGCCTCGTGTTCGTTCTAAGTTTGAAATTCTTGGAGTTTATTGCCCATGAAAGTAAATGGGGAATGGTGACGCACTGTTTGAAGAAGTGTTCTAGGTTGCGGGAAGTTTGTCACTCACCGCAAAGGTAGGCCCTCTTCATACTCTGAGGTGCCGGCAGCGGAGCGTGACAGCGTCGTCTCTGCGTCTCCGTCCGCGCCATTCAACCTTACCGCCTGTGAACGTAGCCACGTCTTGCCGCCGGCAGCAACACCGCAAAGTATGGAAGCTGACGGAGACCACATCAAGTCGCGAGAGCATCTGATCGAGGCTGCTAATCAAACATTTTTGGACGCTGGAAGCACACACTGACGCAAATCCTCCTCTCTTCCTTGGACATACCCGGGTTTTACACTGTGACCCAACCTCAATCCCTACTGATGTCTCTCCTGTTGCCCCATTACAGAGCGGCACCTATTCTCAGCGAGAGAACAATGAAATGAATCGCAAGTAACAGCTGTATCCGAAAGCCTTCTGCTCGGAGAAATGGGCATCATAGACCAATGCTTTTGCAAGGGTCAAATGTAGGATGGGATGACACCTGCTGTACCCCGAGCCCAGTATCGCGCGGTCTTAACAGAGAGCGAAGGAGCGTTGATGAGCGTGAGAAACAGCTCGCAGGCTGAGACGTGGTAGAAAGGCAGGGTCGCCTCGATGCCGTTTCATCGTCATGGGTGGTCACAAGCCCCTTCTTATATCATCGACTGCCTTACTACTCATTCCTCAGGGTTTTACCCACCCACCGCAGACTTGAAACAACCGACACATTCCTTTCCGCGAAAATTCCTTCACCTCTTACTTAGGAGTTCCCCTGCTCCATCCTTTTATGGCGCATTCGTTATTTTGAGAGTTCTCGTGGAACTCTTGTCACCCCAACGGTTCCAATTCATCTACACTGTGTCCTTGAGCTCAATTCGTCCCAAAAGATTATTCTGCTTGCTTTGTTGCCTTCAAAATAATTCTCTGAGCAATATGAGGTTTCTTCATGGGGCCTTGAACTTCGAATAGGTTCTATTTTGAGTAACGTGTTGACGGGTTCAACTGTTCATGCACCAGGCCGCTTGTGGGCGATAGCCTCTTCATGGAATTTTTGGCTCTATTAACCCAAAGCTACCCCACTACCTCTCCAGCCGATGTGGTGGAAGAGGTGATTTTTGGAAAACTTTTCGATTTGGCTGCAACTTGCATCCAGGGGTTATTCGACCCGTGGAACACAAATATGACATTCGTTTGGCGCGAAACTGCTTGGCGCCCGTGCTATGGGCGCCATTTTGGCGCCGGCGCCAATGGCTCAGGCGCCAAACGCTAACTCTCCTAACGAATGTCATATTCGTGTTCTACGGGTCAGAATACCCCTTGGGACAAATTTTGAGAGAGTTTGGTGATCTACCTCATTTTGGCGACGGCGCCTATGGCGCAGGCGCCAAGCGGTTTCGCGCCAAACGAATGCCATATTCGTGTGCTACGGGTCAAAATACCCCCGGGTAGGAGGTTGCAGCTAAATCGAAAGGTTTTTCAAAAATCACCTCTTTGGCCGCATCGCTAGAAGAGGCAGTGGGGTAGGGTAGCTCTGGGTAAATAGTGCCGAATTTTTTTATATGATCGCTACTTTCATAAAGACACAGTTCACGATAATCTTCGTGGGTGATCACGCAGTGATCTGAGGGCTGATGAAGAATATATGTATAAGCGGAGAAAAAATCAAGAAAACTCTTCGAAAATCTGAAAATATCGCCTTAGTGGCTTTGGTTTGGAGACCCGGAAGTGGGAGGAGTTTCTACTTTATGTTATCACTCGAAAAGCACTCAACTATCTCTTCCTGATAGCGCTGCTTTACCAAGATTTGGTCCATCCTATATTAACACGATTGATAGCATGCATCTTGTTTCAAATAGTTGCCACCGCTGATCTTCTGATCAAAATAGTAGCGGTTGTCAGCCATCTTAAGACGGGGGTGGGTGGGCGCCATTCCACGTTCTTGTTTTCTACGCGTTTACTAATTGTTCCAGGGCTACGCAGAAGGTGCTCTCTTTGCAGTTGTGAAAGGGGCAATGTGCTCGCTGGTGTCAACGTAGTACTCAGACTATGCAAAGTGTGCCTCTGAAAGTTGCGATCATTCCCGCTTTGTGTTGTTCAATGGCTTCGTTCCGTCATTGTCCACAGTACGGTCATCGTAGAACGCGGAATTATGGCCAAAAGGCACTCATGCAGGAGCAAGCCAGAGAAAATGCTTCGAGTGTACTGTGCTTGTTTGCTGTGCGACAGGGGCCTCACGGGCTTTCACTGAGCTTTTCTGTTGTATGATATCCATAGCTGGCCAGTGTTGATGTGAATACAACCAATTAGTGGACTTCATCTTGATTAGTGATTGTAAGGCCTACATTATGTACGGTAATATAAACTTCTGATAGGCATGCTTCAAATTAAATCTGAAGGCTGAGAAATGTAAGTAGTTGGCTTTCATTTTCATTCATTCCTTCCCTTCGCAAAAAAAATGATATGATGATACAGTAAATAATTGTCCTGGTTAATAATTGTCGAATTGTGTCCTTTGGTAATGAAGTTGTCAAGGTATGGATTCAACTTGTATAAATAACGAACGTGGTTGTAAATAAATTGAATTTGGAATCCAAGGAAGATAGATGCTTTTTCGTTTGATCTCTGTAGAAGCGCCATACAACACACACGGCTAAAGTATGCAGGATCGATACGATATTATTTGTTTCTAATTTACAAAACGATAATGTGTCTTTTGTAAGAACCTATCTGCATTTAAGATTCACTCTTCGTTGCTCACCTTTGTTAAGGAAGTGTTTTGTCTTAGTCATTATCGTTTTATCATACACATTATTATAATGACTGAAGGGCGTTCGAACAAATATGAAGGGAGCACAACTCCTTCTTCGAATCCCATCAAACCTTCCATCACAAATCGCAACAGAGGGCATTCACTTTGAACTGTGGTTTTACATGGTAATAGTATTGAATTGAAACTAGCCGTGGGAGTACGATAGTGGCTTGCTGTATGCAATTACACTGGCTCGCGGTGATATTTTTATGTGCTATCGTTTTACGTGACAACCATTGGGTTTACAGTTGCTGTGTACGGGTCAATGGGAAAGTTGCATCTACCATGTATTATTGGAGTGGCAGGTGGGCCAGCTTCAGGAAAGGTGAGTGGCTTGTTTGAAGTTATTGATTTAATATAATAAACGTGGATTGCTTTTTCATAACTGAGTATCGGCCTCATTTTATAGGTCTACTTATAGTTTCAAATAGATTCTGGAAAATAGAATTTCTTGGTCATTCATTCTTGCCAATAGTCGTATGTGAACGCTGTAGTCAATACTCCATTAGAAGAGATGGAATTAGCCGACGAAAGCTCAGTCCTGGAGATAAAGCACCCGATGTCAGGCAAAAATAAAAAAAACGCATTCCCTTAGTTAGGGTTCTAGAAGGAAGAGGGTTTTGAAGGTACTTACTGCTTTCCGTTAGATGTAGTGTTTTTCTGAGCAGATACTTACAAATCTCATAAGATTTATTTGCCAAGCACACTAACACTCGTATGAAGGGACGTATCACGGTTTATAAATCGATTTCTCACTTCTATTAGTCTTTTATCTTATCTCCATTTCAGTCACTGGTCACCGAAAAGATCATGGAACGACTCGAAACTCTGAATCAGGGCAAAAATAAGCAGGTAAATAGCAAATCTGTGCCCTATGGCTGCAAGATGTTTTGGATTATTGGCTTTATTGGCTTATGTACGTGGAGCGCGAGGTTCAGCCTTTATGAAGAATATGCCATGAGATAAATAGACATAAGTGGTCTATTTGTGGGAAGCATTATTTGTTAGACTTTTTTACTTTTGGGACTCTGTACTTTTTTGTGACTCGAGGTCACTATAGTAAACTGGGCACACGCAACTGTAGTGCACATAACTATACGTGATTACATTGCAGTACTTTCACTCTGGCTTTTTAGGTATAGTTATAGTAGATAGGTCACACATTTGTCCTTGAACAGTTCGAGAAATAAAGACCACTCCTGTACGGCACTAAGGCTGCGATGTCATAATTTTTTTCGCTGCATTTCTCTATTGAGATGTGAAAGATTTTCAGGTAATCACCATTCCAATGGAGTCATTCTACAAGGAGCTTGACGAGGAAGAGCGTCTGAAGGCTGCTGTTGGAGAGTACGATTTTGATCATCCATGTTGGTTTCTTTTTTCGCCTTGCAGTTGAATTACTCCTGTGGCCCCTATTATCACAATCTGTGTGAGTACACACTTTTTGATAATTATTTTCATTTCTGGTCATTTTTTCTGCATACGTCTTTTGATACATAGCTCTTTTGATACTTCGATAGTACATTACGCGCCAGTTGCCCTAGCGTTATTTAGCGCACCGTCTTTTCAAACAGTTCACATTGCCTTGAATTAAAGTGCTAAAAGTAACTTATCAGTTTTTTGGAATTTATCTTGAATTTTCAGTGCTTGAAAGTTATCAAACTGAAACTGAACCAGTTATCATTGGTAAGATTCTCATTTGCTTTGCAGCCGCTTTCGATTTCGACAAACTCACTGAAGCCATTTCTCAGTTAGAGCAAGGAAAAGCTGTGACAATCCCGAAGTACGACTTCTTGACGAGCACAAGGTGAGGTTTTAAATTTTTCTGATGTAGTACTAACTAGAAAAACAACATTCGATCCATGTGAACTATTTTCTCTGTACTATACATGACCCTTTGAGGAGAGGCACGTTGCATATAGAACCTGCGGATGTGATTATTGTGGAAGGGATTCTTATTTTCTATGACGCTCGTCTTCGAAATAAGTTCGCCATGAAGTTGTTCGTTGACGCAGACGCAGATATTCGCCTAGCTCGTCGTGGTCAGTCTCTTCAGTACATTGTTTTCAAGAATGTGGCGTTTAAGGTTGTTCTGTAGTGCTAAGATTTTCCTGTTCACTGCTTGTTCGGGACACTATTCGCCATTCTTTCTTAAAAAAGATGGGATGCTTGGCGTGACACTAAATCGTGGCACTCTCACCTTTTCAATATTTCTCCATTTCCGCTTATATCAACACGATCAGTTCACTTTTTCAGTACGACGTGATACAGTGGAACGTAAACGGCCGCTTTCTATTGTACTCAACCAGTACACAAAGAAGGTCAGTTCTTGTTTCCTCTTTATGCGTTATCTGGTGCGGGCAGTGTTGTGTGCAGCAAAGCCGGTAGAGTTGAAAAGTTAGACAATTATAACTGCACGATAATGGTCCACCCAAATACATTTGAAAGAAAGTGGGATCTCGGGCAAGCCACAATCAAGGAATTCAATGAGAATACTTTGGAAAATTGCTTTTCTCTGACTTCGAAATGGGTGCACCAAGAACAGTGGATATAACGACCATCCCCTTATACAAATGAAGTTTGCCGTAAACCTCTTGTCAGGAGTTATCACTTCTGATCACCTATCGACCCTCATTTCACTTCAGAAATGAGGATCTGTGATTACTGGTACGTGAGCTGTAATTTCCCGGTCGAACACACAGACACACCAACATAGTCGTTTTGGCTTCCATAATGCAGGTCATATTTCTTGGGTTGATGCGCTTCAAAGGAAGAGGTTTCAGTCGTTTACATTGAATTGTTGAGTTTATAGAATGTGTAATATGTAATATTTTTTGAAAAGTTGTATCTGAATCAGAATCAAAGCCATGGTGAATAAGCAGTTGATTAATTCTGTTTAGGTTAAGCCTGCTTTCGAAGAATTCTGCCTTCCAACGAAAAAGTGGGCCGATGTCATCATTCCAAGAGGTGGCGAAAACGATGTAGCAATCGATTTGCTAGTCCAGCATATCCAAGTAATCCCTTTTTACTCCTTGGAACTTTGTCCATGTTGTTAATTATCTAGTGAGGTGAGAAGATTCCATTAATAAAATTCGGTTTCTATATCACTGGAAATTTGAAGGAGATCGTTCATTTTGTACTGGTTTCACAGACTTTTTTTTGACGTCAGGGTAGAGGACGTGGTTTTAGGATCTGCTCAGAACACCTCGCGGGAGCCCGGAACGTACGAAGACAAACGATGAAATTATGGATGCCAAATTCAAAATACATGGACTTCATTGAGCTTTTATGAAATGCATATTCTTGTTGTGTTAGGCGTTGGATTCGCATATTTATTTTCTTGTACTTGTTGTTCTTACGGTTTATAGTTGAATATGCTTTCTTTTTACCTATCCTCTGAAACTATTTTCTCTTTTCGTATTGTGTAAAGTGCTGAGTAGGACATCTACAGACGATGAAGAAGCTATCAGAATCACTGCTGTTAAGGGTTCCAGGGTTGGCCCTAAGGTGGCGCGAGAAACAGGGGTGGATATCTCGGAAAGTTGCTAAAGGACGTACAGACATTGCCATAACACGTAGTGCGTGGCTACTATGAACAGACTGGAAGGTTGAGAGATAAAGGAAACACCGGGAAAAAATTCGCTGTCGCTGCGACAGATTTCTTATTTACAGATTTTACACTGCTTACTGTTAAACCTCCCAGTAAATGGTATTCAAGAAAGTAGAGGAAGCTGTTTGTGTAGATGCCTTACTCAGCTTAATTGTTATGTACTGTTTTATTAAGGTGTCTGTAAGTAATGGCTTTGGATTGTTTGTTTATTGGTCTTTCCTTTCGAACCTCTTTCATCTCCTTTTTTTGAATGTTTCTATACTGGAGTTCATGTACTTTATATTCTGTCTCACGCCGTGTTACTTCCTTGCGAACTTTAATATATTCTTCTATCTTCTTAGATAATAGTCGTGTTCTTTTAAGAACTAACTAACTCTTTTCTACTTTGATATAAATTCGTAGATGACATCGCAGCTTCAACACATGGTAACTTCATAACAGAAACATCGCGGTATCGAGATTAGACGGTGCTCACGATTGGTGCCAGGGCACCACTCGTTCCCGTGCTGTCTTGCATTCAAAGACCCCGGTCTAAGAATACTACATGTGGTCCAGTTTCTGGTGAAAGGCGCATCCGTGAAATTCAGGGGAGCATCCTCCCAACAGGCTCCGCCTTCTTTAGCAGGGTCCTCTTCCTAGGGTCGACTTAGCCGAAGCATGATTGAGGTGTTGAGTAATGAACATAATGGTGGAATGATACTTATCGTATCGATTGAAGTTACGTGGTGTTTGACGGGTCGGTTTTCGCGGCGGAGAGCTCCACTGGTCAGTATCAAAGAATGGAATAAATGATACACCTGAATTACCCTTACCACCGCCTTTAAGTGTATATTTTTACGTGGACTTGGATTGAAGAGTAGGGGCTTACTCTCAGCCGAGGCTTAGATTAAAATCATACGCGAAAAGTGTGCCGGGCTCCGAGTTCACGATCACTTGAAAGCCCCCACCCCCGCGCACCATCGCCACCTACATAATTAGCACTGATTATTCACCTGTAACACGTCGTCGACGACGTAGCTCAATCTTGTCCGGAAGCCATTCAGTTTCGTGGAATAATGTCGAGAAGTGATCACCGGCAGCACTGGAAGTTAGCCGGATAAAGTGGAATTCGCGTCTTCATCAGTATTGTTTTGAGGTTTCAGCATCAAAATCATGCTCTACCCTAAGAAGACTTGCTTTGCTTCAATAGTAGACTATCAACTACCAATCAAAGTACATCTCAAACTACACGGAATAACAAATAAAAATGTTAGAGAGGTAGAACCGATAAGAAGCTCATGTTGGTAAAGCAGAATCGAGATTTTTGAAGTTTTTTGAAATTTTTAAAGTTTATTTTGTTTTGCTATTTTGTGAACTGCTGATCTTCGCCGCAGACCGCGATGCGAATGTTGTCCTCACTATTTTTCCGAAAGCATGGAGTGCGAATTCGAGTGCTATCCGAGGAGCTTTTGCCTAAAACTCAGCTTACTTGTAACAGAATTGAGATTATTTGAAAGCCCGTCTTCCATGATTATCCCTTACGAAGGTTCTGAAACATATTCTCAAGACAACAAGAAATCCGGATGAATTCCTGTAATATAATAATAATCTACCCATTATTTCTCATGTACCTAGTTTGATCTCCATGATGCTAATTGATTAAATCGAAAAATGCTATACCAATTTTTTCTGGTGTGACATTTTGTTACTGCTGACACGTGTTTCCCACTCGACAAACACTCGCTTCCTGCCGAGCGCGCGCCACGTAAAAACGCCCTGTCATCAACGTGTCGAGGCCCTTTCATACTTTGCGGCATCGGCGCCAGCACCAGCGTCGACGACTTTACACTGCGATGATTGTGGCGAGGACACGCGCATATCCTTGGCCAGATTTGGATCCTGGTGAGAATTTGCATGTTGACAAACTGTGGCAGGATTCGCGCGTGCTGTCGCCACAGATTTGCGCGGGCTCTTGCCACGATCATCATGCTGTAGTGCGGTTCGGTCGAGCGTTATGAACAGAGCAGGTCACCAGAGTGCCGCCGTGGTGGGCGACGGGCACATGATTTTATCGCGATCGATGCCGGTGCCGGGGTAGTTGCCGACGTCGATGCCGGTGATGCAAAGTATGAGCGCGGCCTAAGGCTGATTAGCGTCAAAGTTTCCAGGGGCTCTGGTCTGCGCTTATCGCCCTATAGGTATCATAGCAGATTCAGGTGTATCTAGCAGCTCCAGTCTCTGTTCACTTATACCAGTTTTGGTCCAAATGTTTTCAAAAGGAACACAAGGATCGTGTATATAGTCGCTTTGAGCGAATCGGAAGTTGTGCGAAAATGAAATACACTCGTTCAGGATCAATTTTGATTCGACAATACGATACATATTACCATGTTCTTTGGGGAATCAGTATTGTGAACTTCACGACAGTACGTACAGCATAGAAATCAATTATATGAATCCGTCACGAATTTTGGTTCCAAAGCACTTAGATGATGGAGCAAATCAATCCATCTGTAAAATGAAACTTGTTGCCCATTTACCCATTCTCCCAAAACATGGAGTGTGAACGCAGGAGAAGCTGAATTCAGGTAGACACTAAAATGTATAAAAAAATGAATTTATCTTCTTCAATGTGGCGGCTGCCCTATGCAAAACTTGCTTACGATTGCGGCCTTCGTCGAAGACTAAGCGCTACAGCTGACGGTGCTGAACGCTGTACATACGTCTCCATATTTGCCCCGTGCATACATCCACTGCACTCACAATTTGGCTATGTGTAACGAAAAAATGAATGCCGTTCAACAAACATTACGATTTCTGAGAAGTGAGAACTACCCTCACAAAGTGAATTGCAGCTGTTCAATGTTGCCGAAATGTACAGCTGCAACCTTCCTGTGGCATAGATGCTCCGTAATAGCCTGACGAATCATGGGATCGTGGTCGAAGAAGCCGTCGGAAGTTATATTTTGCAGTAGGGAGTAGAGGGACCGTAACGACGTCGCCGGATTCCTGGAAGCGATGCTTATGCCATACGTCGGTATATTACTGAAAATTTTTGCATCCTCATCGCGGCATAGAATAGTCATTGGAACGCTAAGGGCTCTCAAACAAGGGCGTATGTCACGACACTCGAAGTCAATCACTCAGTCTTTATTCAGAGAGCATAGTTACTATTATATTATAACTACAGGAGGAATAAACATAGATGACTGCTGCCGTGCTGCGTTAGCGACCTGACCCACATCGAGGACCCCGGCAGCAACATCTCACACAACGACTGGACAACTGACCACACCTCTTGTAGCGTGATAGAAATTTCGGCGTCCCTGATTCCTAACCATGCCCGCTTGGCCTCCTTCCTGCATTTTTTGGCTGTTTTTTTTTGCAGAGCGCCTGGACCGCCGTCAGATTTCGCGATTTTGCGGTGTAGCAGCTCCGCACTGGAAGTTGCGGCATTGCCAGTCGTAGAATTGATGTACTTCGGCGTAAAATCGCAAAAACGCCAAGTCTGACAGCGAGCTTACATTTACTTACATAGAAGAGGATAACGGGGAGCCCGACTTTGAATGTTCTGGCGGGGTTTCCCACCTTTTTCTTCATTGGTAGCCACTTGGAATCTCAGCTGTCATTATTGTGTACAGTAACATAAGAAAGGTTACCAGGGGTATGACTGAATATGATGTAGCGTACCACGTTCGACTAAATATCGCGGTCATTCTTAATTTCGATAATCCGGTCACTGTTACATGCAAAATGCAAATAGAGAACATCCGACTATGCTATTACTCCTCATTCGTCAAAAGCAATCATCATCAAATGGTGGGTACAATCTTACGTCTTGCAGGAGGTCTAGTATGATTCAGGTTGATCGTGAGGATTCTTATTCTGGAAACCTGATCGTTAAGTTGTGTTGTGAATATTTCAGAGACAAATCCTGGTGATACTTTACATTGTACATTTAGTGCTCAGTGAAGGTGAAGAAGAAACACATGAACATGAAGAGCACGGTGGGCTAATCTTTCTGTCCCGTCAGATAAAGACAATACCGTCCTTCACAGGAGCGTTTTTTAAAATATCAATCCGATTAGCAACCGGTAATTACGGTAATTAGCGTAATATGCAGAATTGTTAAAAGAAGAGTGTCCTTGACATGTAAAAAGTTGCTTTCATATTTGCCGCGCCGTCAGTACCGCAGAGTATGTAAGCAAACCAAGGCCGAAATCGTTGTGTCATAGTCGCAGAGTCGTAAAATTATGAATCAACCTAAGATCTAATGATTAATGGTGAGAGATGTGTAAATCAGTGGTAGCTATCAATATGAGGAAAGAAGGCGTTCTAGCAAACTGATAAGAGAGTGGACGAGCTCTAGCTTGATGCTCTATGGACTGTGTCGAATAGCTGCACTGAGCGTTTGGAATCTGCTTGCCAGGGCTTCTCAGCGGCATGGGTGCTTACAGGCAGTGATACGGGTGATTTTGTTGTATCATTCATTCCCAACTTTGATGCTTACTGGTGGATGTTTCACCACGAAAGCCTACACGTCAGCATCATGTCATTTCGATCAATACGGCTTTGATATGATACGATAAATATCATTCTGCTACCATGCTCATTACCCCACAGCTCAGTCATTCCTCGGCAAAGTTGTCCCTTGGAGGCGGACCGAGCTAACATAAGAAAGGCGGCTTGAGCTGAAAAGGCCGCCTGCGCCATAGCCCAGGGGTGCTTTTTTTCGTGGGAAAGTTCGTCGCAGACGTTTCCTAAAACCCTAGTTTTTAGGTGAATATCTCGTTTGGGGGTTCCTTATCACCTACATCATCCCTGTCACTGTCTTTAATGGCAATCGCTTTTGATTTCCACAATCGGGTTCATTTCTGTGTGCATATACTAGCCTGGCGGCCCAGTATGCTTCGTTGGTTCAGGATGTCATATAACGGCGATGGCGTGCGGGGCGAATTGCTAAAAAAGAAGAAAATCACAGACGCTCCTAATGTGTTGTGTTTGTTTTCTGCCGTACAGATTTGTTAAGGTGGAACGTTTATCATGCCTGACGTTTCGACAACCTCGTCGTTATCGAGGGCCTGAAAGCATTTCACAACTTATTGCTTCTGCTTACCCGGCACACATTTCGATCCGATACAACTCGAATCAGAGAAACCAACGAGGTCGAAGTTCAGATTTAATGAGGAGCGAGAGGTGTCCAAAAGATTAGCAAATCAAATAGCTAATCTCAACAGCTATTCGGCATGGCAGAGTAACAGAAGAAGCAACCAAGTCCTTTTCCATACAGGGATGAGTATAAATTACACCTCCAGCTGCCTTTCATCTCAGATCACTTCAGTACAGCCATAAACAATGTCTTAGAAGAGCTAATCTGACCAATGATGTAGTATTAAATACACCAAAAAGTAACATCAAACATCAACTGGTCAGAAACCGCCTCTATGACCGAACTGGCGCCATGGAAAAGTGTAATCTGCCCGTGTGCAAAAGTGGGAGACTGTGCACAAAGGGGAGTAGTTTACTAGCTCCAATGTTTAAGGTGTGAGGCCTTGTATATTGGAGAAACTGGGAGGCTGCTGAGTGTGTGCGTAAAGGAACTTCTGGCCAGTAAAAGAAGGGAGAATTAAGTCGCACTGCTTGGAAAGCACCGAAAAGAAGGTCACGCTGGTTGCGATTTCGACATCAAAAGTACCATACTGGCCTATGAAAATGATATCGGCGTTAGGAAAACCCTTGAGGCTTTCTGGATAAGGCGCCGCGGTCCACGCATGAGCAATAGGAAAGAGTGCACTTCAGTAACTGACGAATTTCTACCCTACATTCCACTACATATTTGGGCTCTGATAGTGAGAATGTAGCGCATCGCAAGTACGTATCCTATCCAAACACAGTAGCAATGCGCGACCGGGTACTCTCATTTGCTCCGTTGTGTTTTCAAAGCCAGGCAAGCGCTCGGTGCTAGTGGAAGCAAGATGAGCAGTTAAGTATCTGAATTTCGACCTCGTTGGTTTCTCTGATTCAAGTGTATCGGATCGAAATGTGTGAAGGATAAGCAGAAGCATCAAGTTTCAGGCCTTTGATAACGACGAGGGAGTCGAAACGTCAGGCATGACAAAAGTTCCACCTTAACAAACCTGTACTGCAGAAAACAAGCGCAAACACGTTTGAGGAAATGCCCAGGTTTCAAGAAAGATGGACATGGAGATTACAGACGCTTCTGTATTTCTTTGGGAGCGCGTTATAACGTGCCCTCCTCATCAATGCATATGTTGATGGGCCAAGAGAGTTTCTGACACTTGAATGTACCATCCGAAGTGGCTGATGACGTTACTTACTTCAATATGAATAAATGTTTTTACTGTACCTTAATGCCTTGATATAAATTTCGTTTTAGTTACGCGACGTTACACGGCAGGCAATGGTAAAGAGCGGGCTGCGCATGAGACCGTGTTCACACTTGCGGCACGCGCCACTTAGCCAGTAACGCAATGTTAAACGCAACTTAAAGGCACACCTCGCGATAAATTGTAAGAGCTGTCGCGCGCGTAACAGGATGTAGAGGCTCTGGTTCACCCACTAGTGAAGAAAATGAATCAAAACCCTTCATAACTTCCAAAAATGAAGCTCCCTGCCATCTGTCATCGTACGAGTATGGGAGATTGGAAATGAGTTTTTGCTCGATATCGCGCAAAATGCTACGATAACACCTGTTATTCCTTATTCAAGCTACCTTCGCTATTGATATCGCTGCCTTACCTTGTCTTATTGAATGTTTCCCTCTCGTCTAAGCCGGGAGTGATTCGGCTCGGTGGGCTCAACTCGGCTCATGTCGACCAGGCCGTGCGCAGCGGGGGTCAGCCGTGGCGCCGCGAAAATGGTGCATTCTTCACAACCATCCAAGGGTCTACCTGCCCTGAAAAGGTGAGGACCACTCTGATTATCGCGTGGTGTGCCTTTAAAATAATCCGAGTGCTAGCGCACTGAAAGGGAATTATGATTATGAAAGGGATTATGAACGAATTCTAACCTTTGCCTAGAGAAAAAAGAAAACCCCTTTTCTCCTCCACTAGGCTTGGGCAGAAAAATACGCTTGATTGTGCAAAATGATTCCTCTAAAAGTCTGCTGCACCTGCACATCTTTTCCTCCCTCATTGCGATAGCACCTAATCCGAGTACGAGTTGCAAACTGCAATGTATTTTAGCGAAGACAGCGTCACTTACTTAGATACTCAGACAGCCCGTCTTCGTTGGTTTTCGGGCTCCAACAAGACTTCCCGTTTCGTTCTTTCGCGATCGTCAACCAGCTCGTTCGTTGACCGTTGGTGGCGTCCACGAAAACCAGCCATTCTGGAATTTCTCATTAGTTTTACGCGTTCAACGAACACCTCTCCCCTTCTTCTGAGAGGTCTTCCGCGAGGACGTGGACAATCCCAGGGGATCCACTCCATTGTTCTTCTTGCCCACCTATCGTCTTCTCTCCGCATTATATAGTCGGCCCATCGGTGTTTGGACTTCGACGCGTATCCCGCAGGGTTTCGCAGACAAGACATCTACCTCAAATCGGAGCTGCGAAGCCCAGCACGATATTGAGACAACCGGGTGTACTTCAGGAGACATCTCTCGTATGAGTCACCTGCAAGGACTCCGCCGTAGCTGACGTATCAGGCCACGTCTCGGCAGCGTAACACAGAGCAGGAAGGACTGTCGAGTCGAATAAATGGGATCCTTCAGCTGGTCGGTGGCCTCTGTAGTAGACCCGTAGGCTGACCATGCAGCTCTCCTTCTTCTGTCGAGCTCTTCCTTCATGCCGTTGTCCATGTTCATGGAACGCCCGAGATAGACTGCGACGTCGTTTCGGCGATGGGCAACCGTCGATTTCGACGCGTCCTCCATCGCACCAGGCATTCTTTATGAACTGTGTCTTCACCCGATTGATCCGCAGTCCGATCTTACTTCCTGCTTCGTTCAGCTCACGGAGCATCGTCTCTGCTTCATTGGTAGTACGCGAAAAGATGACGATGTCGTTCGCGAAACGAAGATTTCAGAGGAATTTTCCGCCCACATGAGAAGACTTGACAAGACAGCGTACAACTTTATCGAATTCACCCTTATGTGCGTGTACTCATCCATTAGTACGACATAGCAAGGTGCTGAATAACGGAGTTCACTGTGACTTGTTGGAAGTCGTGCAATGCTGTGTAGGAAGTTTTCATGTACTCACTTTGCCACAACGTTATTCGATTCACCCTATTTGCTTTGTTCCCCTCACAACCTTCATATCTGCTAACCATTCTTTTGTTTCTACATTTTGGACGGTGAAGCATACCCCATCATAGCTGCGAGTGCTTTAATTAGTCGGTGTTTGTATAAGTAGCAAGTGCTATTATTAGGTCTATGCAGAATAAATGGCCGAAACGTAATTGGCCATAACTTCGCTCAGACACAACTTTATTTGTCGAAATAAAACCATTCGAATCTACAGAATTTTGCCAACGATCTGATAAGGAAAATATACTATCACGATCAAATTCTGGATTGCAAGAATCAATAAAGTCAAGAATGGCATTTTTACCGTGCATAATTTTTCTGCCGCAGGTTTGCATCGGGAACCC
This sequence comes from Trichostrongylus colubriformis, assembly GCA_963978905.1. Classification (NCBI taxonomy): domain Eukaryota; kingdom Metazoa; phylum Nematoda; class Chromadorea; order Rhabditida; family Trichostrongylidae; genus Trichostrongylus; species Trichostrongylus colubriformis. The sequence goes on from OZ022258.1 coordinate 47,959,588, forward strand.
GGGAAAAGTGGTAATCCGTCAGGGATAGGTCTGGGGAATAGGGGGGGGGGGGGTGAGGGAGAGGCTCGATGCCTAACTGCATCATTTTTTACTGGGTGCGCAAAACAACGCAAAACCCCGAAACTGATCGAGCCTCTCCCTCACCCCCCCCCCCCCTATTCCCCAGACCTATCCCTGACGGATTACCACTTTTTCCGGGTTCCCGATGCAAACCTGCGGCAGAAAAATTATGCACGGTAAAACTGCCATTCTTGACTTTATTGATTCTCGCAATCCAGAATTTGATCATGATGGCATATTTTCTTTACCAGATCGTTGGCAAGGTTGTGTAGATTCGAATGGTTTTTATTTCGACAAATAAAGTTGTATCTGAGCGGAGTTATGGCGTTTTGAAGAAAGTGGCCCGCTTTGGCCATTTATTCTGCATAGACCTAATACAACAATAGCATGGCCCCAGATCGATAGTCCATTGCCGATAGGAACCCGCCCCCCTCCCCCACCCTCTCCTTCCCCCACGATAAGCGGTCGCTTTCCTCTATCTTTCTATTATATGAACCGGTAACTTCGCGTGTCTGTTTGTCGGTATATCGGCCGACATGTGTGTATGTGGGTGTGTAACTATATACAGGGGGTGCCAAAAAAAAGTAATTTTGTCTCGTCCACTTTCACACCACTTTAGTCGAACTACGGCGCATTCTGTTGAGGTATTCACATCCCCAGATTCAAGAGCAGACCTCACTCTATCACTATACTCCGTGGCAGCCTTCTGCACGAGCAGGAACGGGAGCGAGGAAATAGTGAACAAGATGGTCACCTCAACTGGGCAAAATCCGGAATTTCGTCGCCCTCGTTCACAACCTTGCTGAGGTCCGTTCACTCTGGATACCTAAGGGGATTCATTCTGGGTAGTATTCTTTAACAATCCGTTTTTTCCGGGTCCCCAGCGCCCTTCGTTTCCAAGAGCCAAACGTGCCCTTACCACTGAAACCCCTTCGGAGGCGGATTTGGGCATGAAAATGATACTTCGGATCATAGCAGCCTTGTCCAAGCAGCAGGGGCTCTGTGACTTCCATTAACCGAAGGGCCAATCCTTAGGAAGCTTCCCACAAAAGACCTACCATGGAACCCGGCTCCACTGTTTTAAGGGGACCTTGATACCGTGGGTTCTCTGAAGCCCCACTGCGTCGCTTGAAGGTTCAATATTTTTATGAAAATGAAAGTAGCGAGTCTCAACTTGTTCCTGCTTTTAGAGGAACATTTCGGGAATATTTTGCCCCAATACTTTCATTTCTTTCGTTTCCCTATGTTTTGTATAATTGGGAGATGTGAGCCCTGGGCAAAATTACTTTTTTTTGGCACCCCCTGTACATGTACTCTGTCCTTTCGCAAATGAATGATTGCGATAAGAAAGTCAAAACAACCACTCATCTAAATGGTTTTAAACGTCTGTTCAATACACTGGCATCCGCCCTGGGGGCTGCTGACGTCGCACTACGTCCAGTACAGAGGAAAGCGAGCAGATGTGATGTGTGCCAGAAGAACAGTGAGGTTTATACTGAAGAAGCAAATAGAAGTAGTTGCAAGTAAGCCAGTAAGCCATAGCTCAGTTGGTGACACATTGTGCGCTGAGGGCCAGAGGCGGGTAAAGACCACCATCGAGAGACCATAAGCGTCACAGAAATTCTATTTCCAAAAGTAATGGTCCGCGCCTATAGATAGGTCCACTCACGTGAGTATTAATCCAATAATGTTTTACACTGCATTTATCTAAGGCACATGCTAAGCAACTCCTATTCAATTAGATTATGCGTAGCCTGCTTCCAGCAGTAGCGAGCGACGCACGAGGTACCTCGCGCAGCTACAACTTGGTCGTCCCTTTACTCATTTAAGCAAAGACAATCATACAGGCCGAAATGACACACAAACCGACACTGTAATTAGTTTAAATAATAAGAGGAAAAGAGGAATAACTGCTTTCAGAAGTAAAATGCCGAGGTGGGGTGGTTGATGATGCATTTTTGGAAGATTTCACACAGAAGACGTGCACCATAATTAACGGAGATCTTGAAATGAGAAATCTCTTCGGTCGGTCCCGCAAAATTCTCTTCACATTTTCTCTACAACTTGCGATTCAGATTAGGGGGTGAGCCTTTGCGAAAGAAAATTTGCGTGGTCGCGAGTTACACGTGACGCAAAGGGTTGGAGCTGAAAGCGCAGTATTAGTTGCATACTGAAGCGACTACACTTAAAAGAAGACGTGGGACACCGTCATCGTTCTTGTTATCAGCTTGTATAGCGTCTCTACCTCGCACCGTCGCACCGCAAGCCCAACCTCGCACCACGGACTTCGCCTCAATGACACAAACCACACACTCATCAAATTAGTCGTAGTTCGTTGGAAAGTAGATCCCTGGCTAACTCTCCAGGAAACCCATCAGATTAGTCGTACTTTGTTGGGGCTGTAGATTCTCGCGTAACTGCACAACGTTACATGCGCTCGAACCCGAGCTAACCGCGTCAGCCTAAGCTAACAGAGTGTGGGACCTCAGTACCAAATTCCAAAGGTCCCCTAAAAGATAGCTAGTATCCGACTTCATATGATGGGCCAATTGTGACTCTTGGTGCGAGTTGTCTGACAGGAACAGCACAAGTATGACATCTAGTGGGAATGCTACCATAATTCTTCATCTACTTAGTTCCTTATATTCAGATTTATCCCCACTTAATGCATTGTAATCAGAAACTACATAATTTATTTTCTTGAAGCAGAAATGAACATATTGAGTACGGTCAAACACAGAACGTTTCAGTGACAATAGAAGCCCTCGAGCCCTTGAATCGTATCAAAAAAATAGATCATGGTGCTTTGATTTTTGAGGATAACACGGGATTCGAATCCATATCATTTCTCAACAGTCTTGAAGAAATTGATAATTCAGCTTCGGAAGGTGAGATTTCACTCCTCTCTCTTCTACATATACATTTCGTTTTTATTTGATGGCTTCGACGAGGCTAGAGACAAGTCACGAAAGCACAAATTCTGAGCTGTTATCGCAAGTCGTTCGTTGTCCATATAAAGTGTCATTCGCTGAAAATCTCTCTATCATGGTCCCGATTGAGCAGGTTGGGGATGCACTGCAAACAACTATTTAAAAAGCAAAACCATACGCTCGTATCGAAAAAAATTTCAATAATTTGCTATTTGCATCAACTCCTGCTCTTGATTAAGTCAATTTCACTGCTACTTGAACATTCTGTCGCTCTACGCGTAAAGGGTTTCTGATGGTGCTTCTGCAAAACCATTTGCGAGCAGCCCTTTCGTGTGGGAAGGAAATACGACGAAATTCCAGAAGCGATTTCATTACGAATCGCTTACATTGCACGCATCAGCAATCGTTCGAATCAAAGAAGGCTAAAACAAAAAAACACCCAGAAAAGAGATCCCTGCTCTTCTTGAGCACTCCAGTAAGAAGTGTAATTTCAGTACGTTATGCTCACAGTTTCCCACATCAACTTCCAGTTAATGTGACTTATTGCTCAAAGGCACACCACGCGATAGCCACTTTAATGGCCTACTTTTTCGGACCAGTAAGTCCTTGAATAACTGCTCAGATTGGATCTCTGTTGCGGCTGCACGGTGCACCCTCATGGTGCTGTGCTTGCTTGAACAAAACCAAGCCACGCCCACCTAACCAAATCACACCTGGTCTTAGACGAGCATTTTCCAGTGTGAAAGCTGCTTTGATGATCGCCAGATGTTTCGTTGGGTGGGAGTGGCTTGGTTTCGTTCAAGCAAGCACAGCACCGTGAGGGTGCACCGCAGCCGCAGCAAAGATGCAGCGGAGCAGTTGTCCAAGGAACTACTTGCCTGAAGAAAGTAAGCCATGAATCTGATTATTGCGTGGTGTTCTTCAAAGTGAAATTCAGCATTGATCAGATGAGTCGGCTCATTTTCTCGGAGCAGTAGATAATGGAGAAGCTACTCAAGTAGCACCGTTTTGCGCCGCCACGATTTGCTATCACTGCGTGACCGGTGCGAAGCCAGGGGATTACGCCTAGCTACGCCCCCTCCGTGGTCAGCTAAGCTGAAAGGATGTAGTCAGAGTAGATTTGACCGGCGCAGTGATGGCGCACTGCCGGTGCAGAAAGGGTGTGGCCCAGGGATCGTGTTCCTTCCCACCTCCATCCAAAAAAACTGACGCAAAATTATCGCGAAGTGTGCATACAGGCTCTTTTTGAGAACATAAACGCCCATAATTGATGTTGTATGCACACAATATTCTATGATCGAAGCTACTCTTGAACATAAACAAGATACATACCCTGTAATATCATCTGAAAGTATTGCAAATATTCTATTTGCAGAACCTGCCATCCAGATATCGAACAATGTCGGTCTTCTGAGCATTGGATTGCCGGCGCTGAGGAAAGTTATGTCGGGAGGAGAGGGACCCATTGTGCAAATATACTCGTTAAATGCACTCCCAGCTGAGGACGATACGCGATTTCGAGAAATGACTGGCGGGCGATATTATATGTACGTCCACAATAAGGACGCTGAAGAAAGTGAGGAGGACAGCACAGGGCTGGGTTCGTTTGTAGTGTTTGTCTTAATAGCCAAGATCGTAAATGGAGCTTGCTTATTTGCATACCACGGATTTTGGGAGACTGACAGTGGTGGATAGATGAGTGGTTCGGTTTTGTCTGCAGCGACAAAAACGGTCATCATACTCCATAGGAATCGGCACTTAAAGACACCAGAAGGGGATAATTTTGGCTCACGGTAGAACAGAGATAGTGTGGACGAGTTTGAGTGGCCGCTATTGCACAAACTCGCCAATTTAACGCCTTCGCATGGTGCCAAAATGGGATGTTTGTATTGGAAATTTGTTTTTTCTTTTTACTTTTTACTTAGTTCTTTTGTTATATTGTTTCTAGATGTATTTACATGAATGCTAATGTAGTGGGAATGGCCACTCCGCTGCGCTGGGGGGTCAGGTGCTACAACTAACGTTGACCCGCGGCTCGTCTCCTACAGCGGACAACTCGGAAGACCTGTGAAATGATGCGAATTGGATGCGAATACACACCGCAGCGTTGCGCTCTTGAATCCGGGTTTTTTCACCGATTATCGCTCTTCAACCTTCTGTGTTCTTTACAAAATGCTCATTTCTTTGCATCTTTCTCTTGTTTCGGACCCCTTCCGGTTCCTTTAAGGCACACTTTGTGATGGCCAGACTACTAATTCACTTCTTGGAGCAGCTATTGTGTGACTACCAAATTGCACCTTTGCTGCTACGCCATCGTCTGCTACATTCCACAAACCCACGCCAGCTTCGCCCGTTCAGTCTACGAGGACCTTTTGCATTCCGGGCTATTTTTACACTGCGTCAGTTTCGAAGATGGACAATCCAGGAAATCAAACCTTTAGGTTCTCATTCTCCTTGGTCTGAGAGTTGGAAGGGAATTTTTTCTTTTTTGTGTTATCAAAAATACTTATTCCGAAAAGCAATACAAGTTATATCTCATAAGTAATCTCGATTGGGGTATTACGTCCACCAATGAAAGCAGAGATGCTAGGTGAATAGCTAGTGGAGAAAATTGTAGGATAATGCACCTCTGAACCCTCTCAAATTGGGGCTCCTCTAGTTAATTTGATATTCGTCCCTCATCTGGAAAGAGTCTAGAGGGTGGGAGACGAGCGACAGGGACTTAGACCACGTGGTTTCTACTGCTGCTGCTGACTGTGATCGAAAGAGGTGTGGCTGGTGATTAAGTCGCCATGTACGAGGTCTCAGCGCCTGGTGGCTAATCGCCTTGCCACAGCGACACTTGATCTTTGCTGACCGATCTATCCGCCCGCTGGGGAAGTACACTACTTCGATTATCGCCAGATATGCTACTAAACTACAAAAATAGTTAATTCTTGTTACGCTCACGTGCTTATGCATTCTGAGTGGTACTTGCTCAGCTAATAGGATACTATCCTATCCTTTTTCTATTATATAAACCAGTAACTTTGTGCGTCTGTTTGTCGGTATGTCGGTATGTAAGTACCAGCTGGCGGGCGCACACTACTGCGCGCGATTCATGGCAATGTGGTGCAGAATGGGTTTGATCAGCACGACCTCAGTTGTGTATGGAGTTGAGTGGAAATTTCTTCTCCTCTGCCTTCAGCTGAGCTACTAATTCGGATAAAAGCAGAGAAGATGGCGTGATAAAAAAGCATTTTGGTGTTACTGTACTTCAGTCGCTCTGCATCGAACCCGTTTTGCACGTCATCGACACGAATCGCGCGCAGTAGTGTGCGCGAGCTAATTTGTTAAGGTCATCATTGGGTAATTGGATAGTTTAGACATTGATAGTTTTGTATTCGATTGCATCGATTGGTAACAATTTAATCACTTGCTGAGCATCTAATTCCTACACATGAATGGCAGACCCATATCCCGATTATCGATGTTTATAGTTTTTGTAGAAAAGCTTCATTAGTTGGAATATTACATAGTCTAGCGGTCGATACCCAGTGTTGCTGCCAGTAACGAATTAGAAAATGATTCTAAGTGAAACGCCTGCTTTGCTATCACAAATATAGGTTGTATCATGATTATCTAAGTAGATCGCAATATCAAGAGAAATGCACCATTTTTTGGAACGCTAGGCAATTCAGCGGTCGATACATCGGCCAGTGATATCATAACACAAACAAAATAAAATATGTCCACCTAATGACAGTGAGCATCAGACGCTTTTGCTGAAGCGGTCGTTTAGTAGTATCAAGGGATGTGAAGAATTTCATCCCATCCGATTCCTAACGGTTCTTATCAGCCACCGTAAGCGGTTATCACTGCGGTCCCTGTACTCAACAGTACCATTGAGGTCCCTGCACCCTACAATACCTGCGAATGTGAACATCCCACATTTATCTGACAAAGCGTACCGGCCTTGGTGACATTTTCCTTCTCACGCCCCTAATCGAATCTTATCAACCACTATCAGTTTGGATAACTCACTATTAATGTCCCCGTCCCACTCAGCTAAACACCCGTGAGTGTCAGCGCTCTTACACTTAGATCAACGCGAAAGGCGAAACGAACCTGACGACATTCGCCTTCTCATGCTCCTCATCGAATCTTCCAACAGCCATCAATGCGGATCACTCACCATCGATGTCCCCGTCCTACCCCGCAAAACACCTGTGAGTATGAAAGCTCCGGGACCAATGCGAAAAGCGAAATGGATTCGACAACTCTAGCTTTTTTACGCTCCTTATCGAATCTTATCAACAGTTATCAGGCTAGATCACCCACCATTAATGTCCCCGTCGTACCCTGCAAAACACCTGTGGGTATGAACGCTCTGGGACCAACGCAAAAAGGGAAACGGATTTGCGACTCTAGCCCTTTTACGATCCTTATCGAATCTTATCAGGCGATATCAATGCGGGTCACCCACCATTAATGTCCCCGTCTTACCCCGCAAAACACCTGTGAGTATGAACGCTCTGGGACTAACGCGAAAAGGGAAACGGATTTGACGACCCTAGCCTTTTTACGATCCTTATCGAATCTTATCAGGCGATACCAATGCGAGTCACCCACCATTAATGTCCCCGTCTTACCCCGCAAAACACCTGTGAGTATGAACGCTCCGGGAGCAATGCGAAAGGCGAAACGGATTTGGTGACATTTGCCTTCCGAGGCTTCTTATCAGCCCTTATCAGCAGCTATCACTTTCGGTCCACCACCGCTGGGGTTCCCTTAGCACCCCCCATATAACTTGCAAAATTCAGCGTCCCAGCTTTGCTGCGACGCGAGATATGAATTTCGTGACAGACGCACAAACACACACACAGACACAGACACACACACACACAGACATACTAAGCGAATTATATATAGTAGGATGTCTGTCCGTCCGCAAATGAATGATTGTGATAAGGGAAGCCAAGCAACCGATTAAGGCATTGGAGTATCATTTTAAGATTATGTTATCATTGTGATAGCTCTCCTACTTATATAAACACCTATTTCGCACCCTCGTCGTCATTCTGCGGTGCGCTGACGTCGCAGTAGGTGTCGGCACACTGGTTGACATGCAGGTATGTTTAGTTGTAGGAGCATTGATCCCGGAGCGCTCATACTCACAGGTGTTGTGCGGGGTTGGACGGGGACACTAATGGTGGGTGACGCGCATTGATGGTTGATAAGATTCGATAAGGAGAGTAAAAAAGCTAGAGTCTTCGAACCCGTTTCGCTTTTCACATTGATCCTGTGGCGTTCATACTCAAAGGTGTTTTGCGAGTGGGACGGGGACATTAGTCAAGGGTGATCCAGCTTAATAACGGTTGATAAGATTCGATAAGGAGAGCAAAAAGGCTAGAGTCTTCGAATCCGTTTTGCTTTTCACATTGGTCCTGCAGTGTTCATACTCATAGGTGTTTTGCGAGTGGGACGGGACATTGGTCAGGAGTGATCCAGCTTGATAACCGTTGACAAGATTCGATAAGGAGCGTCAAAAGGTCAATGTCGCCTAATCCGTTTCCTCTCTCAACAGAAAGTGGAGTCTCCAAACTCATAGTTGTTGGAATCAGTTTAGTGTCCAAATAATGTTGCGCGCTGTTGATACTGCGTTCTACGCTTCATCATGATCAGGATACCATCTACATATCACTTTATTATAAAAAGCAAAACAACCGCTCTAGGTCGGGAGAAACCGATGGGTAATGTAGTACCATTATAAGGCCATGTTATCGTAGTGATAGCATCTCCTACTTATATAAAGGCCTATTTTGTACCCTCACCTTATTCCTAAACCGAACCGATCACAAAATGGGGAACTGTGTGAAACAAACGATTGCAATCTTTTTCTCAGGCCATGAGTGGCTCAGAAAGCTATCGTACTTGGAGGGCCGGAACGGATGGTGCACCTCACAGGGGAGGGGGTACATTCTCTGATTTCTGTGACTAATGGGTGCACCAATGGATATGCGGATTAGTGTGAATCCAGCTATGTTATACAATTATCCTTGCCGTCACATTTCTGAGCATTATCGCATGCTGAGCATGCTGAGCGTTAACATTATCGTATGGATAACAGTTGGATCGCCGAGCCGCCGTCCCCGCTTCTTCTTCTTAAGAGGGCTGCTTCACCAGTCCCTTCAGATTTCATTTTTCTATCATTGCTACTCACACCTTATATACAGGGCGTTAGTAGTTATTACTCTGCGCCAGTGCCCGCTTTTTGAGGTTGCAGTACCGGCTCTGCCAAGTCATCGTGGACCATGTGCACTTCGGAAAAGCAGGCATAACTGAAACTTTATGCACATCCCAGTTCTTTCGCCTCAAACAGTCTTCCGTTTCCTCATCCGTCTTATGCAGGAAGCTACTATCACTGCTGCTTTTAAAGAGCAGCGAGAAGTGGTTTCTTGAGGATCCTAGGAGAATGAGACAATGTATGTTGAATCCATTTTTGATAAAATAATGCCCAGAATAATGCGAATATGTTACTAGGTGTATCTTTGATCAGACTTATGGCCATATTGTGTTCTCTTTCGTTACCTATCGATTGCATTGAGTGAAGTATTTGCGGGAGGTATGCGCTCCTCCCATCCTGCTCAGTGTTGCCACATACCATCTTGAAATCTTTGTTACCAAGTGCTCATTGTAACTAACCATGTCAGTAACCACCGCCGACCTATGTAAAGAGTGTGTAAAACGCATTCAGCATTTATCGAAAAATGAAATTTCGAGCCCGGCGAAGCCGGGCCCTCCTAAGAAGGAGGAGCGCCCGGCGGCAGCTGGGCGATCCGACTGGTTCTACTAAAAACGATCGGCTGTGTCTATTAGAGTGCATGATGTATGTATGCGTGTCTGTTTGACCATTTCTGCAACACGAAATTCATATGTTGCGCAGCAGCAAAGATGGAATGGGGAATTTTACCAGAGGGGAGCACGAGGACCCTAGCGGTGTTGGGCCGAAAGTGATACCAGGTGATAAGGGCTGGTAACCAGCCTTCAAAGGCGAATCTCTCCAAATTCGTTTTGCTTTTCACGTTCATCCTAAGTTTGTGACAATCATAGGTTTTGAGGGGACGGGGTCACCAATAATGGGTCATTCAAAATGTTATCGATTGATAAAATAGACAAGAGCTTCAAAGGGCGAATGTCACCAGATTCGTTTCGTTTCACGATTATCCCAGAACGTTGGCACTCATAGGTGGACATTAATAGTAAGTGATGCAAGCTGACACCACTCAAGATTAGATAGGGAGCTTCGCGAGGTGAATGTTACTAAGCCCGTTGCGGCTGACAGTGGACTGTTCACAGTCACAGGTTTTGCAAGAAGCGTGGACCTTAATGGTGACTCATCGGAACTGGTAATGGCTTACTGGGTTATTAAAGGCAGCTTTAGGGGAATTCCAGACGAAAAATAAAAGAAGTAGTGAACATGAAAGCCGAGATGCCTAGTAACAGGACAGAGAGAAAAAACGGATGGAAATGGCTAATAACCCGAGAAATAGGACCCGTTCTCACCGCTGGTTTTGGGCGCCCACGACCTTTCCGTCAAGAGGCGGCTAGTCCGCATAGGTTTTCCATTGGCATAACCGAGACGTTAACATGAAGGGATGTTTGGAAATGCGACAGCATCTATTTTCATGTGGTGAGCTTCAAGCTAAAAGTTAGAAAGCGCGCTGCGATACTTTCAATCTTGCCGATCTCCTTGACCAACCTCACCGTGACCAACCACTGATCACGTCGCCTGGAGGCGGGCTGTCCTAAGCCAAGGCAGCTTGTCCTGGCGAGGCCGCCGCCGCCACAACTCAAGGGGGCGCCTTCCGCGAAGGATTTCGCCATGCATAGGCCTTTCAGGCCCGCAGTTTTCCCTGAATGACTCCTTTTGAAATTTCTCATCACACACGTTACCCCCAACACTGTCTTTAAGAGCGTGCCCAGCGTCCAAATAATGGTGTATCGCAAAGCAAGTGACTCATTTTCTCATGCAGTTCCAGCAACAATACTCGGTTTCGATCGCTAGACTGCGTAAAACTTCAATTAGTGGTGCATGTTTACAAAAACGATAAGCATTGATAAGTGGCCTATCCTATCACCAACATGTGAGATCAGACGCTCAGCAAGTGGATAAACTGCTACCAATTGATGCAGTCAAACACAATGCCACAGATCCCTTAAAGACAGTGTTTGGGATAATGTGGGTGACAGAGAATCCAAAACGGAGGCATTGACTGAGAAATTACGGGGCTGAAAGGCCTGTGTATGGCGAAATCATCCGCAAAAGGCGCCCCCTTGAGCAGTGGCGGAGGCGGCCTTATGAGGGCAAGCCGCCTTGTTTAGGGCAGCCCGCCTCCTGGCGACGTGATTAGTGGTTAGTCACAGTGAGGTTGATCAAGGAGATCGGCAGGATCGAAAGTATCGCAGCGCGCTTTCTCACTTTCAGCTTGAAACCACATGAAAATAGATGCTGTCGCATTGCCGCACATCCCTACATGTTAACGTCTTGGTAATGTCAATGGAAAACCTATGCGAACTACCCGTCTTTTGACGGAAGGTCGTCCGCGCCTAGAGCAAACCGTGGGAAGAGGTCCTATTTCTCGGGTTTTTAGCCACTTCCATCCGCTTTTTCTATACTGTCCTGTTACTAGGCATCTCGGCTTTCATATTCACTACTTCTTTTACTTTTCGTCCGAATTCCCCCTAAAGCTGCCTTTAAGCATGTGTCTAAACTCTCAATAGTGACCACTTCGGCTGAAGCGTTTAATGAATAGTAGTTAAAGACTTTCGACTGCTTACCTATTTACATTGATTGTCGATATCATTGTAGAAAGAGATATCGACTGCTCGATCATCTGAACCTTCAAAAAGTGGTGGCCTCCTTCAGCAGGGCTATATGACATAGTACATGACCAGATTATCGACGTCCAATAGCTGAAGCGCTAATGGTAAGCGCTCAGCAAGTGGTCAGTAGCAAGGGGATGTTTCGACTACTGAACTACGTGAAATTCCAAATAGGATAGGTATTTGTAGACACCAGTTGGACTAGGGCTCGGTACTGCGCTTACCACGCACTGTGCGATACGGACTTCTTCGACATCGGTTGGTCTGTGCCGATATTTTTACACTGCATAAATTTATTAGGTGTTTGCGCAGTGCTGCCTGATAACTCAACTAGTTTCCTTGAAATACTGCTTGTTTACAACGCCTTTTTCTCTCTTTTTCTCGCTCTTGTAAAATTTTTAAATGCGTTCTTGCAACGAAGAGTACATCAGCTCTCAAGGTGTGAGTATCCTTACATCAAAATTTTGCACCGCGCTGTCGACAAACGCTACTGTGGTCAGGGCCTAGAGCGATTATACGGTAACCAGTTTGCTGGCGCACATTACTTGCGCTTGATACCATGGGCGACAGTAAGTCAATCGGAGTTGATTTTTCTTCTATAAACTTACCCTCAGATTGCACTGCGCCCATCGCGGGCAGAGTTTGCCTTGGCCTGTGTGCTCTTTACTTCTTTCCATGCCACACTCATCCCAAACTTTTCCCCATTTCCAAAGGTCGTTTTTCATGTAACGCCCAAGCTCCTCGCACCACCATGAATGCCCCACCTACTGTGCCAAGGCCTTTTCCATGACTTTGAGAAGTTTACTGACCTTAAATCACCTTTATCCCACGTTTGGTTCATATAAGTACAAAATTTACAATTTTTGGTCTGAAAACGGCACATCCCACGGCATGCCCCGCCCATCGTGGGTGCAGCTTTACACGGTTCATGTATGCTCTTTACTTCTTGTCCCTTGCCCTACCCATCCCAAACTTGGTCCCATCTCCATCGGTGGTTTTTCATATAATACCTGGTTTCGTGACAGACGAATGGACGGACGGACGGAGGGACGGACTAAGGGGCAGACGAAGCCTTTCATATATAGTGCCGCCCCTAGTTCACACGCATGGAGTCACACGTCACGCAGTCACGTGACTCTTCAAGCTACGAAATCCTGACGTAGGGGTACACACCCGGGTGTGTGGCCTTATTTCGAATTGTCGCTTTGCGGCGTCGCTCTGGCAGCCCCATCAGCACGGTCGGCTGGAGTTCCGCACAGGACGCAAGGGACTGTGACCATTGTGATCTTTTGAAGAAATAGCTGTTTATCTCATCATCATCCAAAAAAATAACTTTTCTACCCCAAATAAAACACAAAATAGCAACACTAACTGCAAAGAAACGACGATATCCCTAATAAATATAAAACGGATCATCTGTGTCCGTCTCTCCTTCTCTCGGTCCCTCTTTCCCTCTGCCTATCACGAAATTAGGCATAACATGAAAAACAGCCTGTGAAGATGAGATATGTAGGGCAGGGACAATAGGTAAGGAGCACACACGAACGCAATTGAGCTCCGTCCACAGTGGGCAGAGCATGTTACTATTCACTTATTTATCTATTTATTAGGTTTTTTCACGTGGATCCCTTCATCTTTCGTGAGAGGTTGAATATGCTTTGATAGAGCTCTTTCTGCTCTACACAGCGCTGCTTTTTCCGATTCCTTCGATTGCCTAATATTTTTGGGGTTTGGAAATGAAGTCAGATGAAGGCAAGAACTCGCACTCTCGACACTTCATCTTCCTCGTATGCCATCGAGATTAAAAAATTTATGCGCATAAGTTTTCAATAGGTCTTTTTCAGCCCTACACTTTTAATCAAATCGCTCAACTTCTTGCAGTTTTTAACTCACATATGCAGTACTAAGAAAAATGTGCACTTCCGTTATCTTCTCTTCCTCGTTTACCATCGAAGAGAATGTGCATATAGGTATTCGATAGAGATTTTTTGCTCTACAAGGAGAAGCACCCAATCTTTCAAATACCTTCAGAGTTTGATAGAGTTTGATATATATATATATATCAAAATAAACTTCGTCGAAAGGTGAAGAGAACGTTGCGAAACACAGAGAATAAGAAACGATGGAAACTTATTCCTCAAGCTAATATTTATTTGATTGCACAGCACGGTGCACAGGAACCTTTCGTCCTTATTTCGGGAAGAAAAGAAGTTATAGGAATAACCGAAATGAGGCGACGCGAATTGGAACGCCCAAATTCTCAAAACAGTAGATTAAGGCCTTAATAGTAAATGGTTGTTCAAATAATAAACATCAGACGGATGGCACTCACTGCAAAAATAGCAGTTATGATAATAAGAAGTGATGTTCTACTTTTCACATGATGTGGTGATAGGTACTGAGCAAATTAACGAAAAAAAAGCAATTTCGATTGTCTCACTGACGCTCATGATGTTACGAGCATAGTAGGGTGCACTAGCCCGACTGGTTACATAATAACAGTCTCAATCAAGAAATGACTAATTCAGGCGCAGAACTTCAAAGGGAGTGTTCGCAATCACACGCGACAAAATCTGCCTCGTCACTCGCCGCGCGCGACCGCGCGAAAATTCGACATAGGACCACACACCCGCGCGCACTGGGTGTATGCCATCAGCACGGGATATTCGCGTGGCCACGATTAGCGCGCGACGTGGTGGTGCGAACTCTAGGTTCCGTATTGGCTGAGTTCTGAAGCGATTACACCTAGAATGATGCGCAGAGAACAACCATCGCTCGAGGACCCATCCTTTACGGCGCGCACAGCGTGCACAATTGGGTCGCACACCCAACGCCGCGAAACGAATTTTCTGTCCTAATGGCATACACCCGTACACATCTAGTCTCAAATACCCTGATGACGGATCAACGTATTTAGTGGTGGGACTGGTCATAGTCGGAATGGTAGTACTGGCAATAGCGGCCGGTGTCATTGTTTGCGTAATTTACAAGAAGGAAAAACAAAGGAAAATGGATGAGGTCAGCTGATTGAACATGCATTTTTCTTCTAAGGATTTATTCACGAACATCTGGTTGAATATCTTTAAGGCAAAACGTCCTGATGGTGCATCGAATGAGTCAAGAGAAATGCAATCAAAAGTCAGACCCGGATCAGTGGATGGATGAGAAGGAAAGGAAACTCATGTACTTCTGAAATTTAATAGCCGAAATGTTTCTGACCTTGCCATTTGTCGATACAATGCAGTGTTTTCATGCTGTTTTATGTTTTGAAATAGAATACATGTAGACGAAGCAGCTAACCAGGGATGGTCAATAGGTCGGAGTGACCATTCTCGATAAGATGCACATAGCTGTATGAGTCCTGAGACGATGAACTCGAATGTACTCGCCAAATTTGCGAATTACTCTGCGGATTCAGTTCTAAAGGTTTTTCTGGATGTTACTACTTATTTGTAATATGTAATGCAGTGCAGTAAGGCGGCAATCATACTTTGTGGTGCCGGTACCAGGCGTGGCTGCATATCTTTGCGTCTCCGCTCGTGCCACCCTATCTCATTGCCTGCGCCGTCTCTGCTGATCATCCGTGTCTGCATTTCTGGGACGCAGTCACGCCATGTCGGCGCAAAGTATGAACGCAGTCTATGTGAATGCAGGTGCTCGTAGCGTGTGAGGCAAGCGCTTTCTGTGTTTTTTCAATCTCATATTCAGCAGATCACTTTGTCTCATAATAGAAATTTTGACCGATATTTGAAAGGGGCAAGCTGATCATAGAGAAATTGGCATTTTTTTCATTTTCTACATGGATAGGGTCCAACTGCAACGAAGTTAACTGAAGCATAGCTAACACAGCGTACTTAGTACAGCAAACGAGCGTACTGAGCGCCAAAGAGGTGTATTTTCTTGGTACTACGAAAAACCTTTGTTGTATATATTGCTACTCAATGACCCAGGAATCCTTGCGAATTTCGGTCAAAATCTCGATCAGGCTAAGCCCCTGGGGTAATTAGACCCCATGAATATAGAAAAAACGCTGGCCCAAACACCGTTAGGACACTTACGAGGTGAAGTGATGAGCAGCAACGGGAGTAGTACACAGTGCTCAGCGCTGATTAAAGGCACCGAAAGGAGGTGAAGGTAAGCTGAGCTGGGAACGACGTCCTCTGTGAACTAACATTCGAATTGGGAAGAGGTAATCCGCGTGGATATTCACGTTGAAAACGCTCCCTCAGGGTTTCTATCGCGATCTCATCGCGCTTTACTTAAGCGAAAGCGCTCCACTAGTCGAGTTGCTGCCGGCGCGGGTCAGCGTTTGCAGTTGGCTAACATACAGTAGCGCTCAAAAGTATTTGGCCGAATGGTTTCTCGCTTGGGTTTTTCACTTGTAACTTTTTTGCAACTGGACCGATCTAAGAGAAATTTTAGTACATTGTACCTGGAGACACCGCAGACCATGTAAATACAGGGGTGCCAAAAAAAGTAATTTTGTCTCTTCCACTTTCAACCCCATTTTAGTCAAACTACAGCAAATTCTGTTGAGGTAATTTCATCCCCAGATTCAAGAGCAGACCTCACTCTATCACTATACTCCGTGGCGGCTTTCTGCATGAGCAGGAACGAGAGCGAGGAAAGAGTGAACAAGATGTGTCACCCCAAATGAGCAAAATCCGAAATTTCGTCGCCATCGTTCACAACTTGCTGAGGTCCGTTAACTTGGGTACCTGAGGGGATCCATACTGGGTCTTTGAGATCCCGTTTTTTTCGTGTTCTCAGGGCCCTTCGTTTCCAAGAGCCAAAACGTTCCTCTACCACTGAAGCCCCTCCGGAGGCGGCTTTGAGGCATGAAAATGATATTTGGGATCATAGCAGGCTTGTCCAAGCAGCAGGGGCTCTGTGACTTCCTTGAACCCAAGGGCCAATCCTTAGGATGCTTCCTACAAAAGACCTACTTCGGAGCCTGGTTTCACCGTTATACGCGGACCTTGATACTGTGGGTACTCCGAAGCCCGACTGCACCAGTTAAAAGCTCCATATTTTTATAAAGGGGAAGGTAGGGAGCCACAGTTTGTTCCTGCTATTAGAGGAACATTTCGGGAATATTTTACCTCAATACTTCTATCTTTTGCGTTTCTCTATGCTTTGTATAATTGGCAGATGTGAGCCAAAATTTATTTTTTTGGCACCCCCTGTATACTATTTTCGCGCTCAACGGTGTAGGTTACGTGGTTAAATGCAATTCTTTGTTTTTGGAATGCCATCCCTGTGCCGTCCCGCTGTACCGCTGTCATCAAAAGTCGTAGTCTTTCTAAAAAAAAGTTCTCTGAGGCTTGCTCGTTTTGTTTTTGTAAAGAAAGCCGCTTTTCTTGACCAAGCCTTCTACTATTTTTCAGTGGTCTTGTAGTAAATTCTTGTAAAAAAATATGAAAAGAGTCAAGCGGCACTCAAGTAGGGAAATGTTGGCAATAAATTCATGCACCACATATTGAAATTTTGTCAAATTTGGTCAAGTAGAAAAAAGTTATGGCAAAAAGTGTTTGGGCGAATACTTTTGAGCGCTACTGTAGATTCTTGCCGCTTCGGCCCCTTACGGCTAGTATTGCAGAAGGGGCGAAAGGTAAGAAGTGAAATTAAGGGGTCCTGTTGAGTCGTTCCATACAGATCTGTCATCACTATTGCACTACTTATCGCCACGAGTTTCACATTTAATTGGCCAGGCCGGAACTACTCCTTCGATGGCTCCAAAAAGTAGAGCATTTTGAATGATTTTCCCAACAGTGTACGTTGGATGTGAATCCAGATGTTGAAGGATCAAGAAAAATTTAGAGATGCAACATCTCTCGCTTTTGGTATCTTAAAGGCAGCATTATAGGAAAGTCGGACGAAAAGTAAAAGTAGTAGTGCATATGAAAGTCAAGAGGCCTAGTAACAGGGCAGTGGAGAAAAAACGGATGGAAATGGCCAAAAACGCGAGAAATAGGACCCCCTTCCCAGCGTTGGTTCTACCTTTCCAACAAGAGGCTGGTAGTCTGATCTAGAGGTCCATTGGCATGTTGCCAAATAAACACAAGGGAATGTTTAGAAATACGACAGGATCTACTTGTTGCAGTGAGCTTCAAGCTAAAACTGCAAAAGCGCGCCGCAAAACCTTCGATCCTGCCGCATCTCCTTGACCGCTCCCACCCCAGTCAATCGGGAATTACGTCATCGGGAGGCGGGACCGCTGTGTCCAAGAGAAGGGACCGCTGCATGGTTGCGGCGTTTTGCGGCGTTTCTACGGCTCGGAGGGGCGCTTTTCACCGGGATTTCGCCACAGGTAGCCTTCTTAGGCCCAGTACCACCATGTGAGTGACTTCTTGTAGGGATTTCTCCATTACCGCATTACCCCTAAGCTGTCTTTAAAGAAACTAGCGTACTTTTTGATAAAGGCGCATTGCATTAACTAACCATGAAGTTTCGGAGCAAGGGTAACATGGAAACCTTTCTCAGAGAAAGACTTACGAAATATACCCTGCAGTGTGATGGTAGAGAAAGAAGGGAATGAAACGGCGATAACCCGAATGAGGCCCGCGCTAACACCCTTGTTTTTACGCCCCTCAGCATTACCAGGATAGATGCAAACAGGCGAAAGACCAAATCGGTGCTTGCGAAGATTGCCCGTACTCGCCGTCAATTTCCCCGGCTGATTGAAGCAGCGCATCACGTAGTTTTGCGGGATCGTGTCAAAAGCTCAGCTTTTCCAAGTTTTTCCCGCCATACACTGCCTATTCTGAAGAGGCATGTTTGTTTTCGGAGAATATGTCTACCCAGTTTTCACTTTCTCTTTACCCTTCACAAAGCCTTGATTTCTTTCAATCAGCGAGCGTGCACTGGATAAGTAATGTTCGGGCATTTTACCTCGGTCATTACGCTCACAATCCATCTGGTGAGTTTCAGGAAGGGGGGCATATTCACAGTGCTCTGCATCTCTGACCTGACCCGCTAGGGGTGTAGGTTGGGACACACGAATCTAGGCCGTGACCCTGTAACAGCCTGTGGCCTTTGGCCTAAGCCTTAAATAATTCAGACAATTTGTTCATGTAAATCGTGTCCTCTTTGCAAGTCTGTTCCGTTGTATAGTCAAATTGTGTGAATTATTCATGTCACAGGGCAAAGGACACAGGCTGTCACAGGGTCACGTCCTAGATTCGTGTGTCCTAACCGTCACCCGACCCGCTAGAGAGCGGACAAATGGGGCTAGCTAGCTGAATCCATCAAAAGAACGATTTCTACATTAGTGATTGGTATATCTGGCCAGGCTTCCAGTAATCGTTCATACTTGATACTTGATACTTGATACTTTATTACATGACAAGCATGTACAAAAAGAAATTGCCAGCAAACATCAAGCATAGAATCACAGGTGAAGTAGAAAAAAAAACGAACATTATCCCATGTCAAGGAAAAGAGACTGACGAAAAAGAGAAGAAAGAGGTGGAATTGGCGGAATTTACTAGAGCATCATCCGTTTCCTTAAAGTACCATTAATCCAAGATGCGATTGAGATAGGTTTTCAAGGAAATAGCCGAAACAGGGAGCGGTCTATGTTTGGACAAAGTTAAATATATGGATCCAGCACGGTTGACAAAGAAGTTATGCCGAAGACCACCACGGGCACTTTTGAAACTAATCTTACTAAGGCTTCCTCTAGTTACTGATGGTAGGATCTGGAAAAATTGGTTAGAATTTACCTGTACCTGGCCATTGAGTATTTTATTTACCATAACGACATCATTAACCTTCCTCCTGACTGAGAGAGATTTCAACCCGAGTAGTTTATTTGTTATTTCATGGTTATTCGAGTTTGCATTGATCCCATACAAACACATCGTTGCAGATCAAAGGCATCATTTTGAATTCGCGGTTGCATCGGCCTAGCGCACACAAACCTCTCGCATCCAAGAGGCACCCAATGGTTGACGATGCTCCCAAGTCACCCCCACTGGAGACACCCCGCCGGCCGCCACAACGGCCTGCGGGATGGAACCACCCTGGGGACCTAAGGGTCTTACCGACCTATTCCCCAGGTGTTTTTCCCTCAGCACCATCCCCTAGGGCTGTCGGGCCCTGAACGTCACGTCACTGACAGCCTGCCCCCAGTACCAAACATGATAAGACACAACATGGATATATAACATATGAACAACACATAAATTACAGAACAGAAACATACATCACACATTATCACGTAATAACAACAGTACATCGTATCATACCTGGCTCCCCAGAGTCGCCTCCGCTAGGGCGACTGCCGGCAGCCGGCTGACGTATTAGACCCCCATGCGGCTGGTATCACGTAGCCATATGGCCAACGGTGCCTCGCATGGGGATCCAACCATGGCTGCTCCCAGTCGGAGAGCAGGGGAAAACACCGGCCAACTCATGTGCCGGCGCTTCACTACTCGAGAGCTGAAGGCGCACCGCACCCTCAGATCTCGAGCAGCATCATGGCGTTGCCCGGTGGAAACCGACTGGCAGCTGAGAGCCGGCCTTATATACCGGCTTCGACCACAGAGGGCGGAGCCACCGCGTGTCGCATGGCGCGACAAGCGGCGCTCAGGCGGACGGGCCGGGGAGCGCGGTGCCCCCGAGGCCATCGTCGTGGCGATCCGCGACACACATTGCATGATTCACTGTGGTCCAAACGCAAAGTTTCGCAAGACGAAACATAGATACGTCCTCAAAGTTTCGCCCACGCAAGCCTCGAGGGCTGTGGAACGAAGAGAGCAAGCTTCCCTTCCTTCCAAGTTGCTGCTCTTGATTTCTTCCTACAGCACGTGAGCGCCGGTGTACATCGTTTGATCCTGGTTTCGTATTCAAAGTCGATCACACGACGGCTTGCAGCAAGCGGTTGGGATTCCGACCTGGACCCGTAGGCTAATATTGTGAATGCCTTCAAATAAACAGATAATAACAGCAGAAAAATTGCAATAGGGTGATGTACGCAATCGCACGCGAAGAAAACAACTCGCACTCTCGCGCCGTCGTCGCCTTCGGCCGTGCATGTTCGCAGATCGTCGCAGTTATGCCCATTTTTCCTGCCTCTTTCACTTCGAAGGTGAAGAAGAACCCTTGTCTCTCTGAGCTTCAGCCTAATGTATGCAACAGGATGTGCTGTGTACCACAATGACGAGAGAGCGCAGACAACAGTATAAGAAATTGAGAGGTTTTCTGAGCTGGCATGGAGCCACATCAAAAACGGCTCTCTCTTGCTTATTGCTTGACTCATGATTGCTCGAAATTGATAACGAATGAGCGAATGGTATCAATGTTATTTGACTGATATTGATGGCCATCGCTTAGTTCACACATGTAACGAAGCATCAACCACGTCAAAACGCGTTGTAACAGATTTGACACGTAAAGACGCAACCAACACGTTTTATCCGCCTTATCTAGTGCTGCGGGTTTCACGATAAAGCTCATTTCTCGTCGGTGCTGCATTCGAGGCTGTGACTCGGAATCGCTCTCTGGGATGGATCGACTTTCTACAATCTGGATCGTACTACTTTCCCTTTGCCTGCGGTGTGGTACGTTTTTCTCCAGTTATAGACGGGCTCAATGGAAAATGGGAATGACTGAAAGGATAACTTTGTAAGAGCAGTAAACGGCAAAGAATTGACGAAGATTGCAGTAGTTCGCGGTAAGGCTAACCTGCAGACGGTACTCAGCGAGTGCACGTATCCAGCGAACAGGGAATGTACCAAGGAGATTCGCTGTGGACAACTGAGCCAGGTGTTTGAAACTCGCTGCGGTCGAATTCGTTTCATGACTTGCTGATAGCTCTTATCAATCCTTATCAGCTGTTATCAAATAGGTTCATCCGTTGTCAATGTCCCTCACCCCGAAATACACCTATGAGTGTCACAACTCCGGGGTCTGTACAAAATGCGAAACAGATTTGGCGACTTTTGCCTTTAGTCCGTCCTTATCGAATTTTATCAAAAATGATCAAGGTGGATCACCTACCGTCAATGTCCCCGTTCCACCCCGCAAATCACCTGTAAGTGACAACGCTCCAGGGACTGCATGAAAACGAAAAGGATTCGGCGAAGTTTGTTTTTTGTCACTCCTTATTGGATCTCTTCAACCGTTATCAAGTTGGATTACCCACCGCCAGTGTACTCGTCACACCCTACACATCATATGCAAAAAGGAAAATCGCATTTTTGCTGCGACGTGGACTATGAATTCGTTACAAAGAGAAGCGCTCATGTACTATGGGGGTGGCACCCAAGAACAACTTCGAAGAAGTGGAATTTTTTTCCTCACCCTGAGGGTTAAGAAGGAGCTGCTAGGAGTGTCCTCAACCAAAAGAAGGATGAAAAAATATTTGCTACACTAAAAAATATTCACACATTCCAAAGCTCCTTCCCCCTTAAGGCTTAGGCAAAACCACATTCCCCGGTTTGCACTGATATCTTAATGTCTTCCAACACATCAAAAAACATAATACTAGAGCACACACGCATAAAAAACCCAAAGAACAAAAAAAGAAACAATGAAATAAGTGTGATTAGTCATTTACAGGTTATGCCGTGTTCATAGAACGTGCGCGCTCGACACACGCCGCGCCACTATTCTGACTCTTTCACTCCCACTTCACACCTTCGTTTTTTATAATGTTGCATGCCGATTCTTAGCGATACGAAAAAGTGCGTGCGAACTAGGACCAAGCATTTAGCCTAAGCCTTGAGGGGGGGGGGCACTTCACACACGGAAGATCATCAATGGCAGGCAGGATTTTATTTGTTTATTTACTTTCGACATTTTAAAACAAAAACACCCTAATGACAATCGGACATGTTGATATTAAATGTTCTGAAGATCTATAGTGGAATTAATTCTCTATTGCACTTTCAAATGTGTTTTTGAGTGCCACCCCCATAGTACATGAGCGCCCAAAGAGATAGACACACACAGACATACTTAGCGAATTATATATACTAATAGGATACCTCAATAGATGCTGTCTGGATTTGCCATGGCCAGGCAAGTAAACCCTTTCTAATGCGGTACCAGGAGCAACAAGGCGTATCGCCCGTCAGGCCATGTGAAATTCGAAATAGTGGTGCATGTTCAGCAAATGATAAGCATGGAGACCAGAGTGTCGGTAAGCGTGCTAATGTGCGAAGGGGAGACCTCCGCTATGGGGCTTTTCTTAGTACGAGTACCTATACTGGAATCTTCAACAAATCTTGTAATGTATGAAGTAGCTCCAGAGCCCGTCACCTCATCGGGCTAGGGTCTTCGTAAGCAGCACATGAGCATCTATGCGCAAAAGGTAACTCCTGCCAAGAGTCGCGCACGGTTCGCTCGCGCTGCAAGGGAAGGAAGCCCCGCTACGGGGTGCTCCAAAAATACTTGCTGAGGTTGTGACGTCGGTGCATATAGGCGATTCTTGACTTGCTGCTTCAGAGGCGATAGCCTGCTACCCTTGCATCACCGTAAAAGCGGTGCGCCAATTGCACGTGAACTCAAGAGAAAAGCGAATAAATAACAGCAGCTACAGGCGCCGCCAAGAATTTGCGATTGAGAACCCCGATCGCGATTACAACTCGTCCTCTACTTCATTGCTGCTCAAAGCTTTCCTCCAATTTAAGCCAGACCATCCAATGCGCTTAAAGGCACCGGAATGGGGTAAATTTGACAGATTGTGGAATATGGAAGTAGGGGTGCTTTGCAGTGTAACAGTCGAGAAGGAACGAAATAAAACGGCAAAAAAAATCGAAAAAATACTAGAAATAGGAACTTCAAAACTGGCCCCTGCCTTGCCAGTCAGGGATAGACTAGGGAGGCTAAATCAGCCGGCCGCGAAAGTTGTTCCGCCGTTCAGCAACTCTCCCGGCTGATGAGATGCAGAACGTCACGCCTTTACGGGATCTTGATAAGGCCGCGGTCATACTTTACGTGTCTGCGGCAGGGCGTGGCCGCGTATCTTGCGTCTCCACACTGCCTCGTTGCCTGCGTCATCTCTGCACCTCCCCCGTGCCACCCTCTCTCGCTGCCTGTGAGAGAGAGTGGCACCGGGGAGGTGCAGAGATGACGCAGGCAGCGAGGCAGTGTGGAGACGCAAGATACGCGGCCACGCCCTCCCGCAGACACGTAAAGTATGACCGCGGTCTAAGACTCCAAGCGGTAAGTTTCAGTACTATTTCCGCTAAGTATCACCTCTTCTGAAGCGGAAGGCTTGTTTTCAGTGAACATGCAGTCCCAGTTCTTACTTTTACTTACCACTCTCGGTGCCCTTAACGATGGCGTTCCTAGCAATCATGCGAATACTATGCAAGCAATTGGCCACATGCTCTCTTTTACGCGGAGTGCTCAGACAGAGCAACGAAACGGAGGAAAATCTGCAACTAATGACATCGAGCAACAATGCGAGCTCATGTGCAGCGAAGGGTCTTTCCTCCGTACATTTATCCGTTTACCGTCCCTGACCCGATATCGTACCAAAGTTAACAACCGCGAAATCATCTAAACTCCCGAAAAGTGACAGGTGCAATATAGGTGGATTATCAACCACCAATAAAGCTCAAATCACACTTTGCGACAATCAGATGGGTCAATTTACCTCCTTAGAACAGCAGATCGTTGGATAACCAGTCAGACTGCACCTTTACCGCGTTACCCCGGTGCACTATCACGGCGCTACATCTGCTCGAACCCACTCCGACGCCACCCACTTGAGCTCCCTTATTGGTCAAATAAGCAAAATGGGTGGTGTCGTAGTTTATTCGAGAAGGTGCAGTGCAGTGATAGCGCGCCGAGTGACGCGAAAAACGTGCAACTTAACTAGATGCCAAAGGAACTACTGTTGCAAGAAGTTTAGTCGTTCAATGAAGTTATCGTAAAATGTGCCCTTAGGCACCAAATGCTCAGCGAATGTGCATGGCTCATACTCCGATAGCTCAATTGGTACATCACAAACATTCATCACTATTCGGACTTTAACGTATGATATTGGAGTGCGAACCATGTTCACTTGCTAGACATTAGTGCTCAAGCCCTTTAGTTGGTCGATAACTAAATCGTTCATCATGCATTTCACATACTTCACTTTTTGGAGGTCCAATGATGTAGCGGCCGCTACCTTTTGTTACAACGAATATTAGATGGGATGAGCTTCTCTGACTCCCCGTTTTTTTATCCCTTGGGCTGTAGCGGTCACTATTTGAGCAGTTTAGCGCTTGGTAGTTCTGGATTTAATCTCATTGACTGGTGGCATTTTGTCTATTCGAATCTAGTTCTTATAGAGGATGTCCCAGAATTTACGTGCGCCAATGTATTGCCATCTTATGTTACATCACTAGAGTGAATGAAAAATCAACTCATCCACAACATCACTCACATCTTGTGTAACTAGGCACGACAGCCATATCAAAAGTTGTCCTGCTCCATCAAGAATACTAGCTCTGAGTCACTCGACCGCACATGAAACGCAGGTTTTTCCATACAATCCTTCACAGATCTCTCCAGGATTACTTTATGTAACTCCATACTGGGGCGTGACTGACTTGACAGACTTTGCTTTGAATGGCGGACCCGGCAAGAAATCTATGCATCCAAGTTTTGGGAGGGGCGGACGCCTCGGAAAGCAATCTAGTTGCGATTGGCTCCTGTCAGCCCTTATCAGTCATCATCAGACTGGATTCGTTTTCATTGAGGTTCCCGTACCATTCCCTACATCAACCCGAATGTGATTCCACTGTTACTCGTAGAAGCGAAACGGATTCTGCAGTGGTGGCATAGCATTCATTAAATTTCTGACCCTTATCAGTTACTATTCCTTTCTATCAGTCACCTTAATGTCTTCATTCCACCACACATAACATTTTAAAGGCACCGTTAGGGGCAATTTTGGCAAATTGAGGGATTACGAAAGTAGAGGTGCTCAGTAATATAACAGTAGAAAAAGAACGACATAAAACGACGAAAAAACCAAGAAATAGGAACCCGAAATTCCCCCTTCTCTCTCTCGTCCTCTGCGTCTCTGGTCGGAGTGGACTGAAGACAGACCAGAGTCTCAACCAGCCGGCCGCGATTGTTGTCCCGCCCCTCCACGTCGACTCCCCCGGGCGCATAACGGCATAACGGCATGACGTTCGTTTCAGAGAACATGTACTTCCAAATCTCAGTTTTTCCTTACCCCTAATGGTGCCTTTAAAGGCAGCTTTCGGGAAAATCCGGACGAAAACTTAAAGAAGTAGTGAATATGAAAGCCGAGATTTCTAGTATCAGGACGGTGGAGAAAAAACGCATGGAAATGGCCAAAAACTCGAGAAATAGGACCTCTTCCCACCGTTGGTTCTAGGCGCGGACGACCTTTCCATCAAGACGCGGGTAGTCCGCATAGGTTTTCTACTGGCATTACCAAGACGCAAACATGAAGGGATGTTCGGAAATGCGACAGCATCTATTTTCATGTGGTGGGCTTCAAGCTAAAAATGAGAAAGCGCGCTGCGATACTTTCAATCCTGCCGATCTCCTTGACCAACCGCACCGTGACCAACCCCTAATCACGTCGCCTGGAGGCGGGCTGTCCTTGTCCAAGGCGGCTTGTCCTGACGAGGCCGCCTCCGCCACAGCTCAAAGAGGCGCCTTCCGCGGGGGATTTCGCCATGCATAGGCCTTCCAGACCCGTAGTTTTTCACTCAATGCCTCCTTATGGGATTTCCTGTCACCCACATTATCCCGAACACTGTCTTTAAGTGTCAGAACTCTATTATGAGCCCGAGAGGCGAAATGGACTTGGTGACGCTGTCCGTTAGCAACTGAGTTCGACTGTATGCCGTTTAAGTTTCCCGTTTACAGTTCTGTTGTCATACTATAGAACCTCAAGCCGAATGATTTCGAACAGGATACCCTGCGGACTTGTATACGAGGTTTAATACAGCTTCATAAATTGAACGTTAGAATGAAGGAAAAAACGTCATGAGGGTGCGCCGATAGACGATAGAGATGATGCATCGGACTGTTGTAACTGAACTATATACGCCAACTTTGGAGCGCACTTTTGTCTGGAGTGATCATCACTCCACTTTGCCACTGTTTATTAACCAGTTGGGCAACCGCACAGTACTGCACGAATAGCACGGTAGAATACTGTCATGTAAGAGGCCGATATTGGATAATGAATATCGATGAAGCCCATATCGCATGATTCTACAGTGATAAGCGCAATACTGAGCCAGCCCAACTGGTAACTCTATAAACAGCTATTGCTATTCATCAGTTCACGCAGCGTAGTGGTCGAAACATTCCGTTGCTATTAATGTCGGAGTACGAAGCATGTCCATTGCTCAGCATTCAGTGCTCATGGCCTATAAGGAGTTGATGATTCGCTTATCACACACTTTTCGGAAGTCTAGGTGGCTGAGGTTGATATCCTTAATTACAAATGATATTAGATCACTAACGAAATTTGTTTACCCACTGATCATTAATCGCTTGGCTGCTGTGCTGCTGTGATCGCGTCACAGAAAAAAAGCAGTGGATTCCATCACACAACTGCTATAATCCTTTATCGGCCTTCATTGGCTAGTATCATTCTGGTCCGGTTAGTCACTGCTAATGAGCCCTGTTCACGAATTTGCTGCTCCTGCTCCCTACTTCATCAACCACCATCAGCTTTCATCACTCTAAATCACCCAGTTCGGATCGTTGATGCTTCTTTTCCATTCCACATACCAACTAGAGTAGCTGTGCTCCATGAATAACTAGGAAAGTGTAACACATCCAGTGGCACTTGCCTTCCAACGCTCCTTATCAATCACTTTGAGGTAGCTGCTGTCACTCCGCACCATCCTCCATCAGTGTCTCCGTGCCACCCCTGCATAATATACAGAAATTATGATCTCATCTTTGCTGCTCCGTGAGATGTGAATTTTGGTCAAGCACACAGGTTATACATAAACACACTAACAGACTCTCTTAGCCGATTATAATAGTGGAGGTATTGATGATCGCCCCAGATTACAGACATACAGACAACAGCGAGGCCTTTGACACTAGAAGTTAGTGTTCAACGTTGCACAAGTTCGTACCCGCAGTCGCGCTGTCATTGAGACACACGCTCACATCTCGAAATTAAGGGCTCAAATAAATGCGTCGCTTGACATACAGTAGCGCTCAAAAGTATTCGACCAGATGGTTTTTCACTTGGGTTTTTCACTTGTAACTTTTTTGAGACTGGACCGATCTGAGCGAAATCTTAGTAGTTGTACTCGGAGACACCGTTTACGGAATATACCATTTTGGAGCTCAACGGTGTGAGTTACGTGGTTGAATGCAATTTTTTGTTTTTTTTGTGCCATCCCTATGCCGTCCCTCTGTGCCGCTGTCATCAAAAGTCATGGTCTTTCTACTAAATACTGATGTTCTCTGAGGCTTGCTCGTTTTGTTTTTTTTTTTGTAAAGAAATCAGTTTTTCTTGACAAAGCCTTTTTCTATTTTTCGGTGGCCTTGTACTAAATTCCTGTAAGAAACCATGAAAAGAGTCAAGCGGCACTCAAGTAGAAGGAAAAGTTGGCAATAGATTCAGCACCACATATTGAAATTTTGTCAAATTTGGTCAAGTAGAAAAAACTTATGAAAAAAGTCTTCGGCCGAATACTTTTGAGCGCTACTGTACATGATATACTTCGGTGAGGTGTCTCATACTGTTCTACTTTATATGGTCGGCTGAGTGCGTATGTTGGTGTGCTTAATCATATGTGTGCCCTGACGGAAAGTTACTAGTCGCGTCAAAGCGAATGTGGAATCCTGAAATGATAGGAGACTGAGACAGGGAAAATGAAAACCTTTGTGAAACATTCATTGGCAAATCCGATCCAAACCCTTATCGATCCTATGGGAGTCGGTCCAGTCTGAAACCTGCAGAATTATTTTCGTCTTTGGTCGACCCTTGTGGTAAGTATCCTGTATCTTGAAATATCTTATTACAACACATCACTATTCCACGAGCGAACTTGTGGCAGTAAACAAGCACACTAGGAAGCCTTTACGATAGTTCTCAACGAGAGGAGCATACACAGATTTCGATGAGCGCAAAGTGCAAGGTGGAGGCTCGAGATAGTATAGCTTTTGAGAAGTATTTAAAGGTTTATCGACCACTGGGCGAAGTCGGTGTAGTGACGAGCACCCCACTCTCATGATACGGGGAACGAATCCCCCATCAACTCCCGCCCACGCCAGTCAGTCCTTCCGTCTCTCCAGGTTAGGTGAACTGGTATCAGGCTCGTCTGGGAAGATTAAAGTACTGACTTGCAGTCGAAGCTGTGTTTCGAGGATAAGATAGGGGATCACATGGGGTTACTGCTGGAGTACTACCCGTACTGACAACAGCTGATAGTGGCTGATAAGGAGCGATGGAAGGCAAGTGTCATCAAATGTGTTCCACTTTCCGGGTTGTTTATGGAGCACAGCCACTCATACCTACTACCTGCGATGCTAAGGGAACATCAACGGTGGGTGGTTTCAAGTGGTATCAACTGATAAAAACTCATAGGTCGGAAGGCAAGTATCATCAGATTCGTCGGATTATTCAGGGTGGAGTTAGCACTGGTACTAAGAGTGCCGCGCAAAGTGGTAGACACCTTAACGTGGGCGGCTTGTAGGCACACTACGCGATTACCAGACTAAAGACTTACTCTCTTTGAGAGAGTAGGTACTGGGATAACTACTCAAGCTGCACCCTTGTTGCGGCTGCACGATGCTGTGCATGCTCGAGCACATCCATGTCACACCCACCCTACCGAAACACGCCAACGCGTAGCTGCCTTAATCATCGAAATGACTGTTTCACTGAATCATCTTCCTCTTATCGCAACTGATTAGTTAACCCTTCGGCTGAAGTGATCACTATCGATAGTTTAGATAGTTTGTGGACCAACAGTTTTGGATCCAACTGCACCAATCGGTAGCAATTTGTTCATTAGCTGAGCATATATTTTCTACACATCATATGCCAGTAATCGATGATTATCGTTTTTGTAAACATGCACCACTATTTGGATTTTACATAGTTTAGCGGTCGATACCCAGTAATGTTGCTAGCACCGCATGAGAGAATAATCACTTGCTCAGCTATCACAAATCTAAATCGTGTCTTGATCATCCATGTAGGTCGGAGTATCAAAAAAAATTCACCATTACTTGGAACGCTAAGAAATTTAGCGGTCGATTCGGCGACAGATATCAGAATTCGTATAAGTAGCAAGTGATGAACCGGGTTTTATCCCTTCCCCATTCCTAATGGCTCCTATCAACAACTGTGAGCTGCTATCAGTTTTGAAAAGTCACCATTGAGGTCCCCGTACCCTGTAATACCTGCGAGTACAAATATTCCAACGTCATCTCGAAGAGTGAGACGGATTTGGCGACATCGGGTTCTGGAAGCTCCTTATCGAATTCTATCAACCGTTATTAACTCGGATCACCCACCATCGATGTGCCCGTCCTACCTCTCAAAACACTTATGAGTGTCAGCACTCAAGGATTAACCTGAATGGAGAAAGGGATTCAAAGACATTCCTCTTTTGATGCTCCTTACCGCATATCATCATTAGTTAACAATTTGGATCACTCACCATTGATGCGCCCGTCCCACGCCTCAACCCATCTATGAGTGTCTGCGCTCTAGGATTAACCAGAAAGGTGAAAATTTGACGATATTCGCCTTTCGAGGCTCCTTGTCAGTCAGTATCAGCTGTTATCACTTTTAGCCCACCACCTCTGGGGTCCCCTTACCATTTGTGAAATACGGTATCCACTTTTGCTGCGACGCAAAATATGGATTTCTGGTCAAACAGACATACACACACACCAACAGACACACTTAGCCGATTATATAAAGTAGGATAAATAATATGGTGATACTGGTCTGACATGAGCCTGTTTTGTACTATGCTGTTTGATACGCGCAATGTTTGCCCCAGCAAAGCTAGTGTAAAACTCAGTGTATCGTCTTTCTTGCAACCGAGATTCGATTTTGCAGTCAAACAGACACAAACACCAACAGACATACAACCGATTACAAATAGTAGTGGAAGTGAATGATTACCTTATCAGCGACCACTGTAGCCCGTTCATTAAAATTCTGTATGTAATGATTGGGCATTCTTCACTGATACTGCTACATCAGAAAAACTAATGCATGAAGTGCTTGAGCATCTCTCCAAAACTCTCAGGAAATGGAAAATGCCAACAGTGATGAAAAAGGTAATAAGGTTGACGGCGATACCGCATAGATCACGCAGCTTTTATACGATGTGTGTCATGTAAATGCCGATAAATCGACAAAGAACTCATTTCACAAAATTCACTGTGTTGAGCGCACTGTGTAGCCGTCAAAGTTATCTAGTCAAGGGAAGGCTTCGCGACATTTGGATGTCAAAAGTGCATAGGTCAACCTGAATCCTCCTCACTTATATTAATGCTTTTCCTAGCCACGGCAAGAACGCAGTTTTGTTGATGTACTTTTTCCAGATCAGTTCTCCCAGCTTGCTGAAAAGACGCTTTTCCAAAAGTACATAGAAAACCTCGCCGGCGTTGGTTCACGACCCCTTTCGAAAGGTGATTTCAATTCAGATTAATTTCAATTATTTTCCAATCCAATCTTCGCGCCGCACTGTACTTTGCAGAGCAAAGAATGAGGCAATTGCAGGACACAGCTCTAATGATTATGGGGCCGATACGTCTCCACTCGTTGTCGCTGTTTTTCGCAAACAATGCTGTGCTGACATCGATTCCGAAGACGGGCAGAATCGTGTTCCTCACCACAATGACTGTCGTAAAGAAGTGTGGCCAGCTGGCCATCGTTCATTCCGTGTTTGCTTGACGTTCTAGGGAATCCTCTCGATGTGACATCGCATGACTTTTCCGACCCATTTGGTCCTGGCAAATAGATTCCTAGCAGGAACTCTGCTGAAAACTCCGGCTCTCTCCTCGTTTGCGTGTACCAATACCCAGTATTTTCATATCGCATGCTGGGTAGCGCTGACAGCGTGCTCCCCTTACCTGGCCGCAAAGTCCAAATCTTTGAAATTTACGCTGAAGCAGGAGGACTGAAAAATCAAGATGAATTTGGAGCAAGATGTTCATCGCCTTCTTCACTACTTCGTTGTTGTTAGATAAACGATTCCCGAGCCACTTGAGCGTTATGCCAGCTCAAGCGCAGAGTCGTTTATATTGATTCCTCAATCTATGTCAAAATGGCTAGATCACTCCATGCTGCGTGGAGCCTGACCCATAGTGATCGTCTCCGCTATCTACTTTGGTTAGAGCTATTGCAACAAACAGGACGTCATCAGTGAAGAAGGGATGATGATGATGACAATTGCCCTTCAACTCCACACCTTTCCATGTCGAGGTTGTCCCGAAAATTTTGATTGGTAGAAATTTGTGAGAGATCTCTCTGTAGAATGACTGGATTTTGGGCTGCAGTTTCTGTGAGACAACAAGCCACACCGAGTGAGCATCCGTTGACTGTTCAGGGCTCTACAATCGCTAGCGCCTCAATGAATTTAGATAATCGAATCGAATATGATACATAAGGACATCTCGTCCCAATTACGATTTGTGTTCTTCCTCTCAGTGGACTTGCCTCCAAACTAAGCCCATGCGTGGCCGTTCTTCTTCTACTCCAGGCTCCCTGAGTGGGACTTGGGTGAAAAACAGACCAAGCCGACATGCAGACTAGACGAGAAGTATTGGGTTGAGGAATAAGTCCTTGCCGTTTTTTTAAACCCCGTTTTTCACATTGTTCCCTTCACCTTTCGGCAAAGCTTATATACGTTTTCGATAGAGCTTTTTTTGCTCTATAAAATGCTACTATCTATTTTTCGATTAATTCGACTACCTAAAATTTATGAGGTTTGGAAATGAAGTAAGCTGAAGGCAAAAAACTGGCGTTTGCGCACCTCATCTTTCTCGTCTGCCATCGAGATCAAAAAATACATGTGTATATGTTTCGATAGAGCTCTTTTAGCTCTACAGAATGGTACTACTTATTACTCAAATCGCTCAACTTTTTGCTGTTTTTAAGACTCAGAAATGCAGTACTCGCAAAAGTGTGCCCTTTGGTTATCTTCTCTTTCTCGCCTACCATCGAGATTGGAGAAGATGTGCATACACGCAATCGATAGAGCTTTTTTTGCTCTACAAGGTGGTGCCATCCTTCTTTTGTATCCTCTCATATTTTAGCATGTAGGGATAGGCTTCCACCTGTTTTTCAATTCAAAATTGCATAATGAAAATGAATTTTTCGGCACAATGTTTTATATGATTCGATAGAGCTTTTCTCGCTCTACAAGATAATGTTCACGGTTTTTGTTCGAATAAATTTTTTACATTTTTTAGACCATTTGAAAGTCGACGACATCGAGCATTTTTGACACCATGTGACGAAAATGCTCGATTTCGTCGACTTTCAAATGGTCTAAAAAATGCTAAAATTTATTCGAACAAAAACCGTGAACATTATCTTGTAGAGCGAGAAGAGCTCTATCGAATTACACAAAACATTGTGCCAAAAAATTCATTTTCATTATGCAATTTCGAATTGAAGAACAGGTGGAAGCTTATCTCTACATGCTAAAATATGAGAGGATACAAAAGAAGGATAGTACCATCTTGCAGAGCAAGAAAAGCTCTATCGAATGCGCCTATGCATATCTTCTCCAATCTCGATGTTAGGCGAGGAAGAGAAGATAACCAAAGGGCACACTTTTGCGAGTGCTGCATTTCTGAGTCTTAAAAACAGCAAAAAGTTGAGCGATTTGAGTAATAAGTAGTACCATTCTGTAGAGCCAAAAGAGCTTCATCGAAAC
This sequence comes from Trichostrongylus colubriformis, assembly GCA_963978905.1. NCBI lineage: Eukaryota > Metazoa > Nematoda > Chromadorea > Rhabditida > Trichostrongylidae > Trichostrongylus > Trichostrongylus colubriformis. The sequence continues at coordinate 47,993,306 of OZ022258.1, forward strand.
ATATACACATGCATTTTTTGGTCTCGATGGCAGACGAGAAAGATGAGGTGCGCAAACGCCAGTTTTTTGCCTTCAGCTTACTTCATTTCCAAACCTCATAAATTCTAGGTAGTCGAATTAATCGAAAAATAGATAGTAGCATTGCATAGAGCAAAAAAAGCTCTATCGAAAACATATATAGGCTTTGTCGAAAGATGGAGGGAACAATGTGAAAAACGGGGTTGAAAAAAACGGCAAGGACTTATTCCTCAACCCAATATTTGTTGTATACGTGCTGCTCCTCTATCCGCAGTGACGTATCCCTTCAGGTTTTCCAAAGTGGGGATACCTCAAACTTTACTACTTTTTACCCAACCATCAAAAAGAGAACTTCTGTTTCTAGGAGGTCGTTTTGCGATCCAGTGCGAAACCTCGGAGCATGAGCATCATTGGCTTCTCAATTCTTCGAAGAAAAATGTGGTGTCTGAAATTTTGATCTATTCACTAAATGTCTTTCAAAAGTGTTGTAGATGGTATGGCAGCCGGAGCCGTTGCTGGTGTAGATGACCGTAAACAATCCTTCGCCTTTTTCACTCAGTCACGGCACATTTCAATAGCCATTGTTTGGAGTTAATCTCGGAGTTGAGGTCGCTGACGATGAGCTTGTGAGGGGTACCGCCCTCCTCACTCAAAGGCAGCATTAGGGGAAATTCGGACGAAAAGTAAAAGAAGTAGTGCATATGAAAGTCGAGATGCCTGGTAACAGGATAGTGGAGAAAAAACGGATGGAAAGTGCCAAAAACCCGAGGAATAGGACCCCTCCCCACTGTTGATTCTCGACGCGGACGACCTGTCCGTCTAGAGTCGGCTAGTCTGATCTAGTTCTCCATTGGCATGTTGCCAAGTAAACACAAGGGAATGTTTGGAAATACGACAGCATCTATTTTTCGGGGTGAGCTTCAAACTAAAACTACAAAAGCGCGGCGCAAAACCTTCGATCCTGCCGCATCTCCTTGGCCGCTTCCACCCCAGTCAATCGGGAACTACGTCATCCGGGGGCGGGATCGACTTAACAAGAGGCGGGGCAGATGGGCTGTTGCGGCGTTTTGCGGCGTTTCTACATCTCGAAGGGGGGGGGGGGGCTATTTCACCGGGATTTCGCCACAGTTAGACTTCCTAGGCCCAGGACTACCATGTGAGTGACTTCTCGTAGGGATTTCTACATTACTACATTACCTCAATTCTCCTCAATTCTAGAGTGACAAGAGATCGTCCTCCGTTAGTGCAGAAGTGGCGAAGGCCACATCTTTTCATCTTAAACGTTTGTTCTCATTTGAATTTATGCGTCTGATCGAACGTGCTTTGAAAGCGAGTTCCACACTAGATGACGAGTGTGGACTACTTCGTCGATGTATTCCTTCTCGCCTCTGCCAGTACCGCGTCGTCGTTGATCTTCTTGGTTGATCAACAGATCTTCACCTCTCATCTCCATTGCGATGACTCCTGCGTGAAAGTGCAGATCTCGGGTCCAAGGACACGGTGCTCATCCTTTCTCACCTTTTCGCTGTTTGCGGAACATCAAACACCACGAGTAGTTTGCCAAATTATGTAATGAAGGCTGGATGCACTTCAAGTAGCCAGGCAAATAGGCAAAATGAGGTGAAGTGATAGCTGTTTGGTGAAGCGCGAAAATGGCACTTCTTTCATGTGCATCCTAGTCGTACAAATGTAAGCTTATGACGAGCTGGGACGCAGGATACCAACTACGACACACAAAACCTACGCGCCACGCACGAGTATGCGTTTGTATAGGCAAAAGTATTGGTAGATCCAGCCCAGCAAGAACAAGTAGAAGATCCCCTGTATCCATCGTTTCCGAAGAGGTGGAGTTCGTCAGCTGTTCGCCCTCCTACCAAATGCAGTCATTTCACGGAGCGTAACCACCGATCACCACAAGACCGTCCAGTAATGAAGCTGCTTCACAAGAGCTTGTTTGTTCACGGGATCCATGGGTTATGAATTGATGGAAATCGGGGATGATACCATAAACGTCTGATGAAGCTGTCATACTGAGTGATGGCTGCCGTATAGCTCGGACTCTGAATCGCCTCTGAGGAACCCATTCTGTTTCACCTGCCTTTGACTGCGGGGTCTCAGGTAACGAAGAAACTCAGCTTTTCACTCGAATGTGGGGAGAGTGGAAAGCTTCGTCAAATGTCATTGAAGGAGGTTATCTTGATGAACACAAAGCTGCACGAAAATAAACCAAATTATGAGTCACCTTCATTATGAGCTGTCACAGGTATTCATCAAACATTGATAAGTGTAGGTAAACGGCAGCTGTTTCACTTACTGAATGGTTCATGTGTAGATGTCCCCACTTTTATACATACTTTTCAAGTGATTGTGCCACAAATGAATGTATAGAGGATGTTTAGAAAAACGATTATACGACGACGTTTTCATGAAAATGCCATTCCAGTTTGCAATATGAAGTTCATGGATGTTAGTATCTACATGCCCTACATGACCGAAGGATACAACTGTGAAACATTCGTTGGTCATCTGTGGATTGAAAATCCGAACCGAACCCTACCCGTTTTCATGAGGGTCAGTCCGGTTTATTTAAGGCCGTCGAAATTTGTTCTCGTCTTTGGTTGACGTTGCAGCACGTATCCTGTACTACCTTGAAATATCATATTACAACAGATCACCATTTCATAACCGAACTTGTGCCAATAACGAAGCATTGGGTTGAGCAATAAGTTCCGGCGGTTTTTTTGTTCTCTGTTTTGCAGATTTTCCCTTCATCTTTCGACAAATATAACACATGTTTTCGATAAAGCTTTTTCTACAGCAAGCTACTATCTTTTTTCGATTCATTCGATTGCCTAATATTTATGAGGTTTGTAAGTGAATTAAGATGAAGGCGAAAATTGGCAGTCCTGCCAACTCATCTTCCTCCTCGATAGAGCTTTTTCAGCTCTACAGCATGGTACCTCTTTTTATCAAAATCGCTCAACTTTTGCTGTGTTTGAGACTCACAAATGCAGTACTCAGCAAAAGTGCGCTCTCACGGTATCTTCTTTTCCTCGCCTAATCGAGAATGGAGAGAACGTGCATATGCGGATTCGATAGAACTTTTTTTTCGCCCTACAAGATTATGCCACTAATCTTTTGAATACTTACACATTTTGATATTCCTGAGGCTTAGAAATGGGGTACACAGTAAAAGCCCACCCGCATTTTTTTCGCAAAAAATCGAAATTTACCAAACACTTATCGCACAAGAAACCCTTTTATTATAACAGTAGATGGCTCAGGGATGGCTTTCCCGCTCATTTGATTTCATCTGACGTGGGAAAGGTCAGCTTTTCTCAACCTCTATGCGCCAAAGGTGCAGATTTTTCCTACGAATTAACCCATTTCTGAACCTTAAAAATCACAGACAATCAAACGCTCAAGAACAAAGGAGACCGTTCCGTAGAGCTGAAAAAGCTCTATCGAAAACATATGCACGTACAGTTTTTGATCTCGATGGCAGACGAGGAGGAATTGTCGGGAGTGTCAGTTTTTGCTTCCACCTTACCTCATTTCCAAGATATTAGGCAGTCGGCCAAAATATTAGGCAATCGATGGAATCGAAAAACAAATAGCAGCGTTTTGTAGAGCAGAAAAAACTTTATCAAAAGCATTATAAGCTTTGTTGAAAGATGGAGGAAACAATGTGAAAACAGAGAGCAAAAAAGACCGCAGGAATTTTTCCCTCAACCCAATACATAGGAAGCCACTGCAGTAGTGTAGCGAGACAAGCTCAAACAGATTTCAATTAGCACGAAGTGCAACATGAAGGCTTGAGGTAATATAGCTTTTGCGAGGGTTATAGATGGTCCATCGATCATTGAGGCAAGGTTGGTGTAGTGAGGTGGGGAGCACCTCACTCTCATGATGCGGGGAACGAATCCCGCATCACCGCCCGCCCAGGCCAGCCAAGCATCCATCCCTCCTGGTTGAGTGAATTGGTACCAGGCTCGTCTGGAAGGATCAAAGTACTGACTTATACATGGGCCGGCCCCGCAATTCATTGAATGGGCCAAATCGCAATCACCTGCTACTGCGATTGTGAAAGTGCAACATGGAGGCTTGAGGCAATATAGCTTTTGCGAGGGTTATAGATGGTACATCGATCATTGGATTGTGAATGGGACTGGAATGGGGCATCTCACTGAAGGGATTGATTAACGCCAAAACATTAATCACTTACCGATCATCGATCATTTGCAGCTAAAGCTGTGCGATGCTTTTTGGGGACAAAATCATAAGCGCTCTATTACAGAACTCTTGGTTTTTATGTTGCCACTGCTACTGGTTCCAGTTTTTGCATGGTTCTCTTACATCTGAGGTTGCAAATCGTACTTTGCGCGTTTCTCGCACGCAGGTGTCACACTGAAGCCCCGCCATGAGTACTGCAGAGAGAACATGGTGAACAGGCCAGGACATGGGTCAAGGAATCTCGACCTTCTCGTCTTCTTCAGAGGTCTGAAGATGGCTCGAAGCTCTTGATTTGCAAAGTATCCGTACAAGCGCCTCCTCCCCTCTAGCGCTTCCGGCGTCGTTTCGAGATTGCTCTCGGACAACCCGGTAATGAAGAAACAGACTCACCCAAGATTCCACCAGCGGAGCAGTAGCTCACGCCTCAGTCACATGTGTTAGTTAGGGCGAATGAGTCTTACTTGACTCGATTTTCCTTATACGACAAAAACTTGCCGGGCACGTCGCATTTACTGTAACTAGCACTAGGATACAAAAGGCAGGAGTTCATTGCTAATAGAAAGACACTCGTTCCGTTATCCATTCGTGGCTTTCTTGTAGAAATCCAGAATGACTCTAATACTTTCAGTGACGAAACTTCCGTCTCGTACGCTAAAATAGAGCACATAGCATCAAAGTCACTCCCGTTATACTTCTCAATTTTATGCTTGCCAAGTGGAGTGGTTATAACACCACGCCTCTTCCCAGCTACTACATAGATGTTCTTTGACGCGTACAGATAGTACCCTTCCTGTTTCTCCAATGGATGTGCTATTACGAGTCCTATATTGAACATAAATAACGCAAGCCCTATCAAGATCTCCTGGCTTCCCATAAGGACAAATAATGCAGTTTGGCGTTATGCACTGCTTATCGTACAGTCTGTCGTGAACAAGTTGTCGTTTAATGTTGTCGTTAGGGATATTCACTAAGACAACATCATTTTGTAACTGTGCTCGAACAATACTGCGGTTCACTGCAGCGCTAACCCCGTCGGAGATGAACGGAATGCATAAAGGTAGTTTCTCTTGGCGTGACGTTTGTCGTCGTTGACCAGCATATGACGTTCTTCGGTGTGATGGTACCGCTAACCATTTTCAGCAGCAATGCACAAAGCTGAACGTTTTGATTCCTGCCGTTCCTCACCACCAGTGCACATACTCGTTGCTGTTGCAAACATGTTCCTAATGACCTCACGTTTCAAAGAAGCAGGGTGAGCTGACGTCGCATGGATCAAGATATTTTTACGGCTAGGCTTGCGGTACCATTTTACCCTGGCAATGCCACCAGACAACTTGACCTGCGTATTGAGATATGGTAGCCACCCATATTTTGGATCAAAAAGCAACGTCGCTATGGACGCTCGGCTGCCACAGGCCAGTTATCCCTGTGGTAACTTTTCTGACACCTCTTACCAAAGGTGCCCTCATGATTTCCCTTGCTGAATCGGCAGCTGTGCCGAGGTTTCAACAAGGGAGAACATGGGAGCTATTGCGATCCTGTTCCGCTTCAGCTTGAACTGCATGCTTCAGTAGCCGAGTTATCTGCTGGCGGAGGCCAGCGACTCTGTCATTTGATGTCGCGTTGGATAAATTTGATTTCATTCATTATGACGATGATTCATGATCATGATGATTTTCCGGTTCGGCGTAAGGGCGGCGAAAGCGAAGGTAACCCCACTCCAAAAGTAGGGAAAAAAGGAAGCGGTTAGACATACGAGCAATAGAACCTGCTCATGATGGAGGATACATTTCCACTGTGCATAAATATCTGCTTGATAAGAGGTGATGCGGGCGACAGGGGCAGCTGGGCCAATCGGCCGTAAACGTTGCTTCTCCCCGCTCACGACTTCTTCCGAAAGATCCACAACGTCAACCTCAACACGCGAGGTCGTACTTCATTCGCCTAGTGGGGGATTTGAGGGCTAAGGGCAGGGAACAGCTCTACAAATACACAACCCTTATCAGGAGCACCACAGGGGACGATTTATGTTTAAACTGATGAATTGTTAATGGGAATTTCGTGTATGGCGCATCCCAGCGAGGTCAGCCAACGTTCACCATCTGGGCTCCTTGGTACTGAAAGCACCTACATGCAGGGGGGACTCATCCCTTATTTTCACCTATGTGGCGCGACATATGTAGACAGGTAACAGCTTCACTCAGCACATATGAAACTGCTGCATAAATAAAAATATCAGTAGTCACATATTATTATAATTATACTAGAAGCACCGTATGTTACCATGACTGAGGGCGCGCAGAATGGTCTTGGCGAGCAAGAATAGGCAAGAAAAGCGTTTGTGTGATCGAGATTATACTAGGTTCCGGGGAGCATCAAATGAGGTCAGTTAGCGTGAGGCTCCCTCCCAAAGGTATCTGAGACAAAACGTGTGCACTGGAAGCGACAAAGGCGCAATGAATTATTTTTTCTATAGACTGATAGGAATTTTTTATTTCGGCAAGATATTCGCGACACAATTTTATCTGTTCTGAACGTATTCTGAACACAAATCCAGAAGTTGCTAGATGACAACCTTGCAGATTCCGCCCACAAAATTTTTCCTTAGAAATTTGTTTGAAGGGAGTTACGACCGTTTGAAGTGAGACACTTTAAATCGGTTCGCGGCGAATTTTCAGTGAGGTAAAAGGAGGCTTTGGCGTTAAACAATCCCTTGCCGGCAGGCGTAAAACTCAAGCGTAGCCACGGTCGCGAAACGATATCAGGGGACGTTTCTTGAACGCCAATTCCCAATCTAACCAGGTATCATCTCCTCCAAATTTGTCATGTCATTATCAAGGAAATTTTCTTCACTCCTCATTTCATTCGCTATTTTTGAAGAAATCGTCCACGGAGAAAATGAGCTTCTCTAATAGCCACGTATTTGTGTTGTATTTGCCTAATAAGGGCTGGGTGCAAAGTATCACGCGAGAAAGTGAGAATTTGGCTAAGAAACCGCGCGCAAAGTATTACGCGAAAAAGCGAGAATATGGCTAAGATACCGCTCCCCAATTTCTTGACCGGGCTGGGCGAGGCCTTCGAGCCACTGCCCACCTCGTCGCCCGCAGTGGTCGGAGGCGCATTGTAAGAACAGAAGGTTACGTGAAAGTCCCATTCGTTCCCAACCGCGGCGGACAACAGGACAGGCTTTTACTTGGAGGCCCCGCCCATTCGGCCGAGAATTCGGGGAGCTGTATTTAGCCGAATTCTCACTTTTCTCGTGAAACTTTGCATGCGGCCCTTATTAGGCAAATACAGCATAAATGTATGGCAAGCGAAGAAACTCATTTTTCCGTGGACGATTCCTTCGATGATGCCTCTGAATTGGTGACCGCTCATGGCTGATCCATGGGAGCAAGTCTTACTCGTGCACAAAATGGGGTGAGCTATGAATTTTTTTCAGAAATTGCGAGTGTTAATTGGCTGCATCACCCTCATCAATTCAGATCTTCGCGAATTCAGCCTTCCTTCATTACATCTTCTCTTTTATGACCAGCGGATTTGCGGTGAGTTACAACAGTTTGAAAGTAATCAATGAATTTATTTGTATACCCTTCGTTAAGACCCTTATGCACTGCGCTTTGTCAACAATAGTAGATTGGGAAGGATCACGTTTCACCGCAATTTCAAATGGCCAAAAGAACATGTAAGTAGAATGCAGAGTACATTGAAATGTGATACATGCTTTTCTGTTTGTAATGTCACAGGTGTGGGTCGCCAAAAAGGTGAGAGGCAGACTAGAACGGGATATGATCCCAAAGAAAGGTGGCCACAAAGTTAAATGATGTGAGACAGGAAGAAAAGAGCCACGGAGACTGAAGAAGAATTTAGTAGGGAAAGGTGTTGGTAGGCGAATTAGGAAAAATAGTCGAAGAGCTAGAGATAACGAGAATAGAGTAAGGAAAGAAATGTGATAGATGGAGTGATAGAACGAAGACCAGGCGGTAGCGTGAGCTTCAGTTGCAACGCAGCAATAGAATAATAGTGATACCAGAAAAGGGGACGTTGGCATGGTGGAGGCGAGACAGTTGGAAGAAGAACCAAAGGACCGGGAAGCAATAAGTATGAACGAACTATGTAAACAGGAAGGTAGAATACTGAACTTAAGAGGAGAATCTTGTCACAGTTTTGGAGCAACGAATGAGAGGGGGAAGTGCTTTAATTAGAACTCGAGATGGCAAGTAAGTGGAGTATCTCACAATTAGTGTAGTCCTTTAATGGAAAAAAGCCGGCATATCACTCATTAGCAATAATGAGCACAAAAACTAACATTTGCCATCACAAAAACTCGTTTTTTTGAGCCTATAACAACGTCACATAAGTAGTGACCGGTTTTCAGTCGCATACCTATCCTCTCTGAGAATCATGGAGCAGCGACTAACCATACCATAAGCATCCACTCGGAGGCCCCGCCCCGTCGTCTGCCAATTTGGGGAGCTGTGTCCTGGCTGGTTCTCACTTTTTCGTGTGAAACTTACATAGGGCCTACATTAACATTACAAAACGCGATGATCAGAATAGTGGCTTACTTTATTGGGGCAAGTTGGCCCTAGGATGCCTGCACAGGCTGCATCTTTATTGGGTTTTGGTGTTGTGCCCGCTTGAAACAACCAAGCCCATCCACCCAACCAAATCGCCTTGCCTCTGACGAACGAATTTTCAACGTGTCGTCTCACATGGAGGAATTTTCAACGTGTCGTCTCACATGAAGAAGGAAACTTGCGACAAGAGAAGAGTGGTTACTTCGATTATGAAGGCAGCTTCCTTTCGGTTAATGCCAGGTGTGATTTGGTTGGATAGGCTTTGCTCGGTTGTGTTCATGCAGGCACAACACTGTGAGGGTGCACTGTGCAGCAGCAACAGAGCTGCATCCCGAGCACTTATCCAAGTACTACTTTTAACGAAAAATAAGCCACTAATCTGATTATCGCGTGGTGTGCCTTCAAACGAAATATGCTCATTCAATGTTACTGAGCATTAGAAGCTTTGTCTATATTTATCCCTCTTCAAAGTATCCCTGAATGTAAACCGCCTACTGCCAACTCAGAAGAGCGAAACGGACTTGGCGACCCTTGCCTCATAAGCTACTACCAGCTTTATCGATTTGGATCAGTCACCATAGTTTTTCCGTACCACAGCGCAAAACACCTGTGAATGTCAACCTTCAACATATACATAGAGAGCAATGGATTCGGTGAATTTTGAAAAATCACGCCTCTTACCAGTTTGAATCAGCACCTATTAGTTCGAATCACCCACAGTGTCCTCAGTAATGTCCTGGTAACGCCCAGCACGGCACTTATGAGTATCAAGGCTCCACCGTTAATCCGAAAATAAAACTGATTCGGTGAAATAGGTCTGCAATGCTCTTTATCAACTTTTGGTCCCCCATCGTTGGAGTTTCCGTGCCAATCCTTAAACCCTGCAATGCTCTTTATCAACTTTTGGTCCCCCATCGTTGGAGTTTCCGTGCCAATCCTTAAACCCCGGGCACTTGCAGGCGTCGAGGAAAATAGCCACTCCAGTACGACCTCCCCCCCCCCCCCCTCTACGGGTACCAACTACGACCCCCCAATTTCTAGACCTGTACAATATTAGTAGCTGTTGCCGCATTGTTTATTTGCAATGTGTTATTACTATGCATTCTCACCTCGAGCAAGAAGATATTTATTTCACAGTTCCTAACACGGATTCGCTGTGAAATACACCACTACTCATCTGCTCATTGAAGGTTAGATTTTAGGACTAATCGCAGACCTCTCGAGGGACAACCCCCCTCCCCCCCCCCGTCCCCCCTCCCCTCCTGTTCAATCAAATACGAACCATCTGTTGAGGAACCCTCGACTCCCGGTGTACCCTGCCTACACCACTAACGAAATTCAGGAGCTACCGTTGCGGCACTAGGTAAGTATTTCGTGACGAAGAGACGGGATGCACGTCTAAATGCCGACATACAGACATACTTAGCGGATTATACGTAGTGGGATTAGTGTGCTACATATATTTGCGACTTCTTAAAAGGACGCTGTTTTTGGTGCTAGGTACAGCTGGCAGCTTTTGGCTTCTCGGAGAAGCATTTGGAGTCTGACGATTTTGTTCCACAGAAACATGGTAGTTCAGGGAAAGGGACAAATAAAGAAAGCGAATTTCAGTAAGCGACAAGTCTAGAATTAATAAGCAAAAAAAAAACGACAACGGGGCAGAAAGAGAGCCAGCCTGATAACGGATGAGTGTATCGCATAGATAACTGCGCCGAGTCCACTTCTATGGAATGATGAAGAAAAGTGGGATGTAGAGCTATAACCACTGTTGGTTATTGAAAGGTTAACGCTCGTTGGTTTTCTCGTCGCTGAACTGCGCACGTACATTGTAGGCTACAAGCATGAAACTCATCATTTTAATTCAGCTAATTCTCGTTACTGGCCAACATAGACTTACATCGGAGCGGATTACACCAAACGGGGAAAGCTTTCCTCTGCAAAGCCGTGTCGGTGGTGAGTCGTCCTAGTAGTACGAATATTTGCTGAGTTTTGAAAACCACAGCTCTTCCCTGAACCAGAAAAGTAAAAGCTGGTGAAAGGGTGAAGGGGTAGCATACGATGCTCCGCATACGCATATCAGTGTTACGTGGGATCCACGTATTCCGGAAGGCCCTTTTTTCTACTATCCATTGCCTCAATCCCTTATAGTAGTTAAACTACGGTCGACGGTGGCCGCGCAAGTTAGTGGCGAAAGCCCACGCGAATCTTGCCATCATTTGCTACCATTTGGCGTAACGCCAAATTTTCGCCAAGGTTCAGATTTCCAAACAAATTCGGGTGGGCTCTCTGCTCTATCACCATACCGTATGCTACGGTCGTGCATTGTTATAAACAGAGACCAGAGTGCGGCCGTCAACGGTGACGAGCACCCATTTACCGCGGTCGCCGCCAGTGCCGGCGCTGGTGGTGCCGCAAAGTATGGAAGCGACCTAAGCCCGCTTATATCTCGAAGTGCTATATGTTGCGTAGCTGCCAGCAAATGTCTTGGTTTGTATCCGTCTGGGTTTTCTTATCGTAGGGTTTCCCAAAGTCTGCAAGCGAAATTCCTGTTTAATTGCTTTGCTTCTGCTCTTTTATTTCGCTTTAAGCGATTACCTTCAACAGGGTTTTGACGTATTAATGATTGGAATTTGAAAGGAAAAATATTTTCCAATCTTTTGTTCCCTAAATGTAACTAAGATTTTTCACATGTGAGCATGTAGTCTTCTGCTGAACGCTTCTGTGGTCAAATAGTTGCATCATCCGTCAGCCATCTTACTCTGAAGTGCGCCATCACACCGCGCAACTACAGAGAAGGAGGTATAACGTTCATATCGTTCTCGCGATCTCGCGATGAAAATGTGTATGAGAAGTTTTTCAAAATTCTTATAAGAATCAACTCGCCATCCAGGCAGTGTGCTGAGAGAATGTTTGCGCTAGTACGACTCCCTCCAAAACAGGGCTCTCCCATTTTCTCCATTTATTATTGTGAGGCTTTGTGCCATGAGATACGATTCAACCAAGAAAACAAGGAAAGCAAGGGTCACTGTGAAGAAGAAGGCGTAGCACCTGTATTGCTGCATCAATAATGCAGTATCCTATATTTTAATACATTGTACCATTGCATTAACAGCGAAGGCACTGCGAAGGTTTCACTCTCAAAGCACGGATGACGTTCGAATGTCCTGTTTATGTCAGTTAGTAACCATTGCTGCTTGCCGGCAAATTGACACCATGTTGAAATGAGAAGCTGGAAGTTTTTCTGCTACCTTTCTTCTCACATTGGAGTCTTGCACGGGGTGTATCTAATTATCCACCCTTTCTTGATAGTTGCAGCACAAATCATTTGAATCAAGTCACATTGCCAGATCTTGCACCGAGCACGCTCCCTCGTGTGCCTTTCTCAGAGGGATCAGCAGGGCACGTGTCGCTCGTTGATCCAATTCGATTCACCTAATCTATCCCTACTATATATAAAGCGCTAAGGCGTCTGTCCCTCCGTCTGTCACGAAATTAGGTATCATATGAAAAACGACCTGTGCAGATGGGGCCAAGTGTGGTATGGGTAGGGCATGGGACAGGAAGTAAAGACCACACATGGACCAAATTAAGCTCCGCCCACGGGGGCGGGGCGTGCACTGGAATGTTTGGCTTTCAGCCCGAAAATGTTGATTACGTTCGAACGTGCTCCTAACGTAGGGAGAAGATGGATTTAGGTCAGGGATGAGTCTCTGAAGGTCAGGAAAGAATGCAGGGCACAGTGGGCGGGGCATTTAAAGTGGTGGGCGGAGCTTGGACGTTAGATGAAAAACGACCTGTGGAGATGGGGACAAATGCGGTATGGGTAGGGCATGGGACACTAAGTAAAGACCACACATGGACCAAGTTAAGCTCCGCCCATAATGGGCGGGGCCGCCGTGGAATGTTCAAAAATTGTTGATTGTGTTCGAATGTGCCCCAAACATAGGGAGAAGATGGATCAACGTCAGGGATGAGTTTCTGAAGGTCAGGAGAGAATGCAGGGCACAGTGGGCGTAGCATTTAAATTGGTGGGCAGAGCTTGGACGTTACATGAAAAACGACCTGTAGAGACAAGTTGGGGACAAGTTTGGATGGGTAGAGCATGGAACAAGAAGTGAAGACCACACATGGACTAATTTAAGCACCGCCCACGGTGGGCTGGGTGTGCACTGAAATACTCTGTCTTAAAGAAAAAGAGCAATACAGGCCGACCTACTGACGCACATGGTGTTTCGCGCACAGTAGTGTGCGTCCGCCAACTGGTATGCTATAAACTTTAACTTATTTAATCTATACCCACTCAAAAGGTCAGCATTGCATTGTTTACTAGAGCATCTATGGCTACGTTCTTCCTATGGATCTAAGATACTCAATACATCTACATATATTTGTGGACTCACGAAAAAACTTCAACGTAGCTGCTCCAACACTCTCTGTTGGAACTCAGCATTTTCTTTTCCTCTCTATTTTCCTCATTGAAATATCTTTCATTAGCCTTTACAGATTGTCGGATAGATGAGAAAGGTGAAGAAAGATGTACCATGCTTTACGGCACGTGGGATTACAACAAGATATCGAACCAGCTGCACACATTGAGGACGATTGAAGGACGGCTGGTGATTGATAATACCAACCTGACCGATTTTTCGGAATTGGAGAACCTCACCATAATTGGTCTAAGGCGTGAGTGACTCTTTCGTCTGTGAGCTGTTTGTTTAGCTGAAATTTCAACATTACCTTGAATCATAGGAGCTAGCTAGAACCATTATCATTCAACATATTTCGCCGAAGTATCAGGTACTAAACTCAACTTCGGCCATCTTTTCGTTAAGATGAGGCATGTGTCCTGAAAAATTGATGCAAGCTATTTCATCCAATATTTTCTATAATTTTCCGCAGTCTTTTATCGTCCTCCCAACACTTTGGTTATACCGTCGCGATAAAACTGTGCCCTTGTCGAAGCGTTAAAGTCACCAACTCATCGCACTTCTTCACCTTTTCGAAATCGTGTAGCAACTAGACCGTGCCACAGCGATCTGAACAGATAGTTTCTAGAAAGCACTCTGTTTGTTGTTTACGCTGGTAGGTGGAGGATTTCCTATCCTATCTGCAAGTGTATTTTTTTTTTTGACAATTTTTGCAACATACTATTAAAAGCCTCTGTGCGAGAGAATGGATTCGCGCTAGTTACTCCTTGCTGTTTGCCTATTTTCAGTATCCTCTTATCCGTGAACCCTAGCAGTAACTTAAAGCCTATCGATCCTTTCATTTGACTACGGTTTTTACGCCTGTACGCAATCTATCCACGACTTCATGCGTGTGGAGTTGTTATAGTAGATCCATGCTTATTCGGCAGTCACACTGCACCACAGAAATTCTTTCCTGCGCCTTGCAACAAACGAACGATGATTGATGTCGACAATGCGTGTAGCAACCACTGCTCTTTTTTTTACACCTTCCCCGATCCACGTGAACATTCTATACAGTCAGTTCAGTATCCTTACTCGTCTCCATAATTATGCAGTAATGCACGCATCTCAAAGATTTTCAAGATATTTTACATGCTCTTGGTATGTCGTCATTATCATCGAAACCAGTTTGAATTGTTCAAACGAATGCTGGTAGATGAGGTACGACGGGGCTCGATTTGGTAAAGCTCCCCCTATAGTTCTATAGGCTCCGATAACATTATTCCCATGTCGAACAGCAGAAAATTTGGATGTCGAAAATACAACTTTGCGTGCCTCATTGGTTGAGCACCTCTAGAAACACACAAATCGCTAAACATAGGTGAAACGGGTAGATTCAGGCAAAAGTCAAATATCGAGAGTGGCAGCATTTAGCAAGGCTAACACTGGTTAGCCCAGGTTCTTTGTGAGCAGAAGCCGTTCACCAGAATCAAGTTTACCACCTAATATTGTAGTCACGGAATGGATCCAGTACCGCTTCTTTTTGCATAGCATTTATGCACTGTACTGCTCAATTCTTTCACTGTGCTGATTCCCGTGCCCTGATTACGGTCGCATGCATGTACCGTCTACAGTTCTTCAAAATAGTGGGCGTTCCCATAATTATGGTCATTCTTTTCTAATTGGAATTTCTGCAAGATTTCAAATCAACGTTTATATCTTTTTATTTATATTAGCTAAAATGAGATCTATTGTTCGGTTTTTCACATTGGCGAAGTTTAGATCCAGTCAGCAAATCTGAGTAAAGGAACTGTTAGTTATAACTTATTCAGTAAGGTATCCAGTGTTTGTCTCTGACGTCTCTCAAACCATTCGCTGCTGACTGTCCTATTACTCGCTTCAACTTGTTTTCGAGTCCAGTTTCTAATCCGAAGTTTTCTTGCGATTTCGTCAGATCTTCACGAAATGTTCTTCGGAATCAAATCGCTGAAGAAAGAGTGAATTTGGACGGAAGTTCTGATTTGGGAGAGCTTTGACATGTTGCTTCAAAATGGATTTTGAAATAATGTAGTCACTCTCGTCGACTTTATTCTATTGTAGAAACCTCGAGATCAGTAGGAGTTAAGGAAGCAAAAGAATTTTTCCTATTGATTAATATTGGAAGTCATAGTTGAAATGAAAGGAAAATAAGTTAAGTCAAAAGGATCTAATCACTTACGGACAACCTGAATTCAGAAAAAGCTTAAAGGCACATTCCAGGATTATTGGGATATCACATCTCCTGCCGTGGATGGATAGTTCGACCCAAGTCACGTAGGCCGTACCTTTACTGAGGCGTGGATGTCAGTTCCTGGAGTGTGCAGAGCCAAAGAATTCAGCGCAACAGCTCGGCCCGCCCACCCCAGCCGGGGTGTGTTGCAAGTGTTCCAGTGCCTAGTATGGGGTCAGGTCACTCAGTGGTGGGTTTACTTCACGAGGCGATTGGTTTACTGCCAATTTCAAGATCTTGGCTAGTAGCTGGCCACCTATGTCAAAGATAAGAGTCGAAGAGTAAAGGCAGACCCCCGGCTGTGGTGGGCGGGACCGAGTTGTTGCGCTAGATTCTTTGGCTCTGTACGCTCCAGGGACTGACACCCACGCCTCGGTTAAGATACAGCCTACGTGACTTGGGTCGAACTATCCATCCACTGCAGGAGTGCGATATCCTGATAATCCTGGAATGTGCCTTTAAAGGCAGCTTTCGGGAAAATTCGGACGAAAAGTTAAAGAAGTAGTGAATATGAAAGCCGAGATGCCTAGTAACAGGAAAGTGGAGAAAAAACGAATGGAAGTGGCCAAAAACCCAAGAAATAGAACCCCTTCCCACCATTGGTTCTAGGCGCGGACAACCTTTCCGTCAAGACGCGGGTAGTCCGCATAGGTTTTCCACTGGCACTACCAAGACGTAAACATGAAAGAATGTTCGGAAATGCGACAGCATCTGTTTTCATGTACTGAGCTTCAAGGTAAAAGTGAGAAAGTGCGCTCGATACATTCAATCCTGCCGATCTCCTTGACCAACCGCACCGTGACCAACCCCTAATCACGTCGCCTGGAGGCGGGCTGTCCTTGTCCAAGGCGGCTTGTCCTGACGAGGCCGCCTCCGCCATAGCTCAAGGGGGCGCCTTCCGCGGGGGATTTCGCCATGCATAGGTCTTCCAGACCCGTAGTTTTTCACTCAATGCCTCCTTATGGGATTCCTTGTCACCAACAGTATCCCGAACACTGTCTTTAATACGCAATCACCTTCACAACACTTACATGATATCAGGTTAAGTACGAAACATATGGCTGATGTTTTTTGTGGTAATTAGCGTTTTGACTACTTGCCGGTTATAAAGTTTTTTGACGACTGCTAGCCTTTCTTTCCTCGCTTTTCTTCTGCCTATTTTTTCTTTGGATTTTCTCAAATCGAAAGCCGACCTCGTTTGAAAGACGACTTATTTCGAGTATATATGGCAAGTGCGCAAACTCTTCAACTTTCACTTTGTGGGTCTGTTTGTCGGTCGCTTTATCTGCGGGTTGTCGGTGTGTCTGTTCGTTGCAAGTGAGTGATTGTGATTAGGGAATGATAGAGCAAAGCAACTTCTCTTTGGCCTATAAGGTCATTGAGCTTTGAAGCAAAATACTGGTCTCAAAATCGGCTGAATAGTTTTTTTTTTGGGGGGGGGGGGCAGAAAGTGAGTGGCAAAAGTTGCTTAGAATGAAACAATTTTGACCACTTTGGTGCATGATTTTCAGCTGCAGCGTTGAGTATATGCACAGAATACTGTCTTCAAACTTGCGCCAAAACCAGTGTAAGCTGGTTCAAAAATGTAGAATCACTAATGGTAAATGCTAAGCGAAGGAAAGAAAACTCATAAGGGATGCACAGGTCAAGCCATTGAAGTGGCTGGACAACCGAATGGATAGTGGGCTGGGCTGGCATTGGGACGATAGGGAGGAGGTTCCTAGTCCTACTCCTCTTCACATCTGCGCTTTTGCATTTTCTTGATTTTCTTTGTCCAGCGCTAAACTACTTGCGCACATGCAAAATGGCTGCAATTTTCGTTGCTGGAGCACCAAAAAGACCTTACTAACAAGCATCCAGTGGTCAACTTGTTTGGACCCTACGGCTCCCCTAGCACGCGTGCCAGACGTTTCCGTGCGAAACTATTGTGATATTCGTGCTCAGGAGACACAATTAGCCCTAGATACAGAATATTATCCAAATTGAGATTTTGTCCCATATCGTGACAGTGGGATGGACATGGGCACATAGTTATTGCTCTACTTGTACAAATGAACAACTAGCAGCCTCGATCAAATTCAATGAAGCATGTGCATAATCAACGCATTCCAAGTGAACTACACCTAGCAACACCATGCGATGTAGCAAATATTTACTCATACCGGCTGCTGACCTCCTTTCGTTGTATGTTCTTTACTATGGTGGTGGTAGTAGTAGTAGTGGTCGCACAACTTTTCGAGCTTGGGTCAAAATCACGATTAGGCTGAAAACTTGTCACTCAGAATAGTTCGACTCTCTGAGCATGAATATCACACGTGCTTCGCGGGAAAGCGCCTGGTTTCCTTGTTATGAGCATTGGCTGGTCCAAACAAATCGTTCGCCTAGTACGCAAGAATATTGAAGATAGAGGTTCCCTGGCAGAATAAAAATTGATTTTGCACACATTTTGCTCGTGCGGTCTTACATGAGCACAAGTGGATTAAAACCAGAGAAATGCAAGAATTTGTCCTCAGCGGGATCGAACCATCAACTATTTTCTGGCCTTCCCCCAATACCATTTAGCCAGATTTGAGACCGGTTTTTCGCTTCAATTACGTGACCCTATAAATGCAGAGAACCGTTTTGAAAAGGCTCACCATGACCTGATGGGTCTTCCTTGTAAGTGGGGAGAAACTGAAGGACGTTTTAGTGTCACTGTAAGCCCATATTATCGTAGTGATAGAACCTCCTATATTATTACTTATTTTGCACTCTCACCGTAATTCTGCGGTGTGCTGACGTCGCACTAGGTGTCGGCTCACTGGGATGGTGTGCAGGTACGTTGGGTTATCGGAGGATCAGTACAGTTTCGACTCAACTCATCACAGTGTGGATGTGTAAATGGAAACGATTGCAATCTTTCTCACAAGTTATGCCCAGCTCAGTCAGCGATCATCAAGTGCGTAGAGGGCCGCAAGCGGATGTTGGACCTTACCATTGCAGAGTACAATCTCCGATTTCTGTGACTGATGAGTGGCACCAATGGACGTGGATGAGTGTGGACTCGATAAAGTTCCCAATGCCATCTGACGCGCGAGGCACATCGCGTAGCCAAAACTGGTATGGGAAAATTCTTTGTTGAGAGGAACCGCCGCTTTTGAGTGGACCAAGCCCGTTCGCCGTCAACGATCCTGCGTCATCATCATCGCGATGTCTGCAAGGTTCTTTTCACAAGCAGATGGGCACTGCCTCCTGAAGTGTAGTCTCCAACTTCAAGAATGGCGAGGTTCTTTTCGGGACGCCAAGACCATTAAGGCTCTTCATTTTAGGGTGTGAGTAAGCGGAGTGGTAATTGGTATTGGGTTGATGTGAGAATAGATGAATATTATGGAAATAGCAAAACTGCGCTTCCAAATTTTAGTAAAATTGTCTAAATCATCATCGTATCTTCCGCATGTTGTCACACAACTCAATGATTCCCACTATTAAATATTGACTCTACAAGTTCCTTGTGAAGACTGCAGCTGTTAGGAAGGGCTATCCACGTTCTCATGCAAAAGCTACTGCCGAAGCACCTCAAGCAGTTTACCAATGAAAACCAGTCACATCCTTCAGTTCGCATCTTGATCTTGCTGCGACATAAGCGTCTCCTTAGTTGTTCATATAAAACGTACTTCGCTTCTTATCGCGACCTGCATACGACCTCCTCTGAGTATATAGCATGCGCCGGAAGAAAACTGCGCTTGGACTAGGTCCGTCTTCTAAACATCATGGCTCAACACCTACCGTAAATGGTCTTAACCACGTAGAACGCAGGAAAGTACCGATCTGCCAGTTTCCCGCCAAGTCAAGTCAGTCGTCGTTGTCTGTCATCATCAAGAGCGGTGGTCTCCTCAACATCTATTTATACCATTCGTCTGATGATACCGTCGTCTCAAGAAGAAGATCTACGACAAGGACGTCTTCACTAGCCTGGTGCACCGGCTGCTATCCCTCTCCCCTCGCCCGGGATTCTTTCGTCGCCTTCGGGTCAACCAGTCCTTACCTGAGTCAGTTATTTGTGTAATAGTAGTCGTATCATTTACTCCTCTCGTATTTGTTTCCTCATATTCTTTTTGTGTGCCATGTCATTTCTCTATTTCGTATTATTCTGCGTAGTCCTCATAAACCGGTAGTATAACCTAGTGTTCTGTAGTGTAGCAACACCTCTCAGTAGTTATAGCATCTTTATTAGTAGTCTCTACTCTTAGCGGCAGGGATACAGGCCACTGGGGGTCCGCGCAGGCGTTATGCGGCACTCTCCTCACACGCGACAGGTACCCTCAGAGGGAGGGGGCCTTATAATTCCCACGCTCTGCCGTGGTCCGGTGGCGGCTGAAGAATCCATTGCAGCGATTTAAACCGCTAGCCGCACTGGTCACGACAGCTCCGATAACCGTACCAAAAGCGTGACTTACTGATAGCGACTTCTGAGTGACACTCGAGCTCAAACGCAGAATATCTTTTAGCCTATGCGAAATACTATGCTCTTTGCTACATGACTACACAAGGCTTGGAGGTTATGACTTATGGCTCCGTGGAACCACCGCATGTCTCCTCACGTCGACACACGCATACATATTGCATTCAAAAATTTCTAGGACCTGTCAGGATCGAAAGACCTCAATCCTTTCCGAAACTTCTGAGGTCAAGTTTGATAGGTCCTTCGCTCCAGTAATTCCTTTGCCTCTTTGGTATCGCAAATGTTTCGTCAGCTTCACTCACTGAGTGTTACAAATCGATTTCATGAAATGGAGGGCCAAGATTTGTCGAGACGCATCATTAATACCACATAGAATGACTGCATAACATGTGCATTGTACTGAGGAAGGACACTGGGGCATCCTACACTGCTCACGGAAGCAGTACGAATATACTACTTTGGCACCAGTTACCCAGCGCACACTAGAAGTGCGCATGACACGATGGGGGTCAGTTGTTCGATGGAAATTGCTCTTTTGTTTGACCGTCACTCCTGACCACTGAAGGTGAACATCATCGATTCATATTTAGCTTGTGATTCTATGGAACTTCCACCTTTGTAGCATTACCCACCCGTTGAAACATTCCATTACTCGTTTCCGCAATCCAATTTACAATTTTTTAGCTCAAGCTTCGCCCTCCGTTGGAATTTGTTTTTCTTCCACAGCTGGAACTACTACTGACCACTTCCATTTTCTCCCGATCTCTAAACCACTCTTAAAATATAATGCTGCTTTTGCAGTGATTTTGATTTCATGAATGAGGCTGCTTCCATTGCGAAGGGGTCTCCCTTCACTTTATGTATGTTAAGAGTAGCTTGTACGTTGTCCATCTCACAGATTTTTCTAGTCTCTATGCCGCGTTGAGATCGAGTAATGAATTTTAGTAATGAATTTGCAACCTGCTCATTCGGGATGCGCTCTGACCTATCTTTTCCCCACATTTGGGATTTCATGAAACCGAACAATTTTCGGTCCATGTGCAGAACACTTTTGTGTAAGCCCCACTCACAGTGGGCGGAGCTTCACTTCGTTTATGTTTGCTCCCTACTTCATGTCCCATGCTCTACCCACCCCAAATTTATCTCGATCTCCACAGAGATCATTTTTCATGTAATGTTTCATTTCGTGACAGAAGGAGGGACGGACGTACAGACGTACAGAACGTCGCAGCATCCTTTATATAGTAATGAGAATAAATTGACCTATGCATACATAGCTCATAGTCAGTCGATATTTTCGATTCACTCGACTTTCCTTTTTGGTAAATATATGTATTGAGGTAGAAGTGGACCCCTTTTGCAGCTTTCCATATATTATAATGTTCTAGAAGTGGGATATTGGGAGTCAATGATGTGGGATATTGGGAGCCGGGGAGAACACGAGTGCTGGTTAAACCCACAGCGTACCACATGTGTTCAACACATTGTGTTGGGTGTGTACACATTGGTACGAACGACCTTCTTCGCACCCCATGTGCGAACGCTGAATTACTTCCTCGTACCTCATGTGCGAGGAAGTAATTAACCAGCAGAGGTCAGTTATAGACCGCTCAACCTCATCAACTGAGTGTAATGTCCATAAAGGAAAAAATGAAGGCAGTTTCATTATAGTACGAACTAAAACACTTGGTACATTTATGAAATGTACAATGGGTTGCCAAAAACGAAACAAATCTCAAACACTCTGGCTAATCTTTGTTGAATCCTTCCAAGATTCACGATCTTATCTATCCGAGGCTAGCGTTCTAACGGCTATTTCAGACTTGCTAATTACCCTAATCATTTTCTCATACTAAAAGTGTGAAGATACAACGATTTTCCTGTATGAGTGCCTTGCGGGCATTCTATAACATTTCATCGATTAATAATAATATGCCATTATATGGTAAGGTTGGTTAACATTTGCGCTCTAATAATTCAACCAGGTAGGTTTTATCCCGTTTATTTCTTTTACTCACTTATTTTTTATTCATTTCCAGCTTTTTTTATTTGCAGTACTCTAACATTTGAAAATGTTACAATCATTCGCATTCACCAATATCTAACTGGATATTATAGCACCATTGAACCAACTCTTTTTTTCGGAAAAATTCTTTAATCGGAATTTCACCCATGCTTCCTCTGTGGACATTACACTCATTTGATGAAGTTGAGTGGTCCATAGCTGACCTTTTCTAGTTAATGACGTTCTCACACATGACGTGCGAAGAAGTAATTAGCGAAGGAGGTCATTCGTACCAATGTGTACACACCCCATTGTGTTGCACGAGTTTCGAAAACCACAATTTCTTGGTTTTACAAGGTACGGTGGTCGAACACCATATGTACTAGGACATGGAAAATTATATATTTTTCTGGAATCTTCTCCTCCAAAAAGCAGTGAGGATTTTGACAGCACGCTTCCGAAGAGCATAGGCAGCAAGCATTGCAAAACAAATTCATTGTTTGTGACATTATATATGTGACATTATAGACTCCTTTCACAATGTTTTTTTTGAAAATCTGAACAACATCGATCCCCACTTAAGAAATGCCTGGTGTTGAATTCCTGTTCAGCATGAGATCTACTGCTTGCATTGACTTTGTTTAGAATCTACGTAAACTGCGCTCAAGCTGCGCTACGTGTGCATTTTTCATGATGATTCTGAGAAAATTCAAGGCAGTAACATATCCTAGGAACGAACATTTAGTGTTTAATTCAATTTGTTCAGTAGCGGTGTTGGAACATGAACCAATTTTTACAATGGTACAATAATGACTGATAAATATGTTGTTCTCTATATTCCAAAACGATCGTGACAGCTTTAGCTACCAGAAATCGACGCTTTCATGAGATTCGGAAAAAGACGGCCATAGGTGGCCCAATCTGAATATAGCCAAAACAGCCTCGATCCAATGTATGTTAAAACTGCTTTGAGTATTGCATTCTTTGAATGATTTCACTTATTGAGACCATATAATATCTTTTCGAAATCTTCAAAAAAGACTTACGTAAATGCGAATTAAGAAGAATACTTAAAAACCTACAATGATTCGAAAGTTGAGCAACTATTTGCACACTTCCTCCATCTAATACCTGTATGGTGACTCCCAGGGTTTTGTGATTTTTCATTATTAATTTTCATCGTTTCCTACAGCTCATGCTTTGGCGGTAAAAAGAAATCCCAATCTCACGGATGTGTCTTCTCTCTTCAAAATGAATATCAAAGGACCTACACCTCGCGTTGAATGGTCTTTGGACGGGAAGGAATGGTGCCACAGTGAAGCGGATCTGCAGCTTCTTTCTCGACTCACAGGAGAAACTGCTGTATCTCTTGCCTTTCATGGTTCGTTCTTTTTTCTTGCCTTTCAAAGTTTGTCCTTGTTTTCTGTAGCAAATTAGGACGTTGAATTTCAGAGGATTAGTGCATCTAGCGCTATTAAAGGCGCTGATAGAGGTTTTCGAGCCTGATATGGAAAGATGATGAAATATGAAGATTGAGGTGTTCAATAGTACGAAAGTGAAGGAATATGTAACGAAATGAAACGGTCAAAAACTTGAGAAATGAGTAATAAATGGAATTAATATCTGCATACGGCAAAAATTTATATAAGAGAGGATCATAGTTCAAGAACGTAGTTCTAAGCTAGGAAACAGCATGCAGTGCACAGCCATAACGCGGAAGTCACACTCATATATTTGGCATACTGTAGCACAGGACGTGTGCGCGTGCGCGGTTACATTTAAGTTGACGACGGAGTCACTGTAAACAAGCGCCGGGTCGGAAACTTATAATCTTGTGTGCTATGCCCCCCAGAACTCTTTTAGCGGGTGCGAGCGAGTGTGACTGGCAGTGCTGTCGGATCACGGTAAGGTTCTTAAGACGCGATTTTTCAAGTTTCTCCGCAGATCACTTCTTCTAGACTCGAATGTTCGTGTACAGAAAAGATGTCTTCGCGGTTTTATCACGAAAGCTGACACGTATAGTCCATCTCAAAAAAACTGATTGGGCGTGTCCCACGGACTTGGGTGAATGGTGAGAGTGAGAGGTGTGGCGGGGTGTGAGAATTGAGAGAGTTTGATACACGTTCATACAAGTCCGTGGGGCACGCCCTATCAGATTTTCTGAGATGGACTGTAATTGCACCCCGTAATTTCAATCGATACCGCAGCAAAACGATACGATTGGTATCTCTGTCTTACTTATTACTCCACAGCTTGAGGATTGTTAGGGAGCTCAACAGTAAGAGAAAATTAAGAGAAAACAGCACCAGAGAAATTCGCACCGCTCACGTTCCTCTTAACTCCCCCATTTTTTCGTTAAAGGCGCTTTCCGCGATTACATTGAATGGGTTCAAGTGCTGTATCATGAAATTAGAGGCGCTAGAGAATACATCGAGAAACAAAATTTCGAAAGACACCCCCAAAATGGCAAAAATGAGGCCTCCTGACAACTGTCTTTGTGCGAGATTATCGCGTGAAAAAAGCCTCTGAATCACTTCCCGTTGGATGGTATCATGAGGAATGCTGAGATGTCACTTGTTTCCCCATGTGAACGTATCCTTAACCAGTGAAACTTCTACTTTATCTCTTCTTATCGCATGATTCACAGGCCCACGTAAATTTCCCGTTGGAAAAACCTTCGTCCAATGCCAGGTGTGGTCGCAGTTGATGGGCGGGGTCCCAGTTGCCTCTCGCGGCCTTTGCGCTGCCAGGAGGGCTCGTGGCGGCGCTCTAAGGGTACAGCCGCGACAGTTACCCGGGGGTCTATCGGCTGCGGCAGGGTTAGCTGGTGAGATTATAGCGGAGAGTGCCTTTGAAAGATTCGCACTGGGACTTCCTGATCATCTACATTACCAATAAAACCGACTATGAAGAAGTTATTAGAAATTTTGGGGTACTCCAATATTGAAAAAGATGGTAATGCTTCATTTCGTAGAGCTTCAATGACGTACTAAGCGACTGCCGCTCGACAAGAAGAGGTTGCCTTGTTCAAGCGTAGGCGTTTTGAACTGCATATGCTTTGTTAAACTTATACAGACCTTCAATTGAGCCAACCATACAGCGTCTCCACAAACGAGAAATTATGTCAAACTCGTTATATCTCGCTTCCTTTGCGAATGCTCACGGGGCGGCCAGCGCACAATGTTTTTCACATGTTCTGTTGAGAGCGTTGAACGAATCTGTCAAAAACCTGGCACATTAAAGGAATCTACGTTTGAGCACCATATATAAAACCTTCTGATCATGCGCGAGTTGCTGCCACACAGATTCCAAACGAAAATTAGTTAAATGCGTAAGGCATTTCCTTTCTGGACCGGGATTTAGTCTATTGCTGACACTCGTAATGATTCACGCATGAAATATGTATGTCCTGATTGCCTAGTCCCTCATACAAGGTGAGCGCTATTTGCTCATGTTTCCAAGTGAGAAATTTACGCTCATCCCATTCACTGAATCAGGTGGGCGTCAGTTACGAACATGGCAGATATGTCATCACTTAATTTTTTAGTGGCCTTTGCAACATCCATCTCTGGTAGGGTTCTTGATCAAGGTTTCCTCGACGAACTCAAGGAGAGGTGCAAATGCTTCTGTGTGATCCAAGGAGATCTCGTGATAAAAGGGTTGGATGGTTAGTCATACATCAATACACTAAATATTTTGGTTTTAAAAGTTTTGATTTTTGTTAGCTGCTGGTGTTACAAGAGTGCTGAGTTATGGGCACTTGTTGAGTACAGGTGAAAGTGGTCTCGGTAATGCAATGGATTAGCACATATGTATGCCCGAAGACCATGAAGTGCGGATTTGAGTCCCGTCCAAAACCGAGGCTTTTGAACATAACTCAACACTCTTGCAACTGAATATTTTCCTTGCTGAAGTCGCAATGACCCATATGAACTTAACTGGTGAGTTCAGCGATTACTAGCTCTCTATTTGTGTGTTCTTGTATAGCCAACCTACCTGTTACCGCACTTCACGTGTTCTCAGCAGCAACAAGATGAGAAAAATTGAGTGACGACACTTCGTATTCTTTCGAGGATTTTCCAGCAGATAGTTCCCTTCTCAACATGCTTGAGATTTTACATGAGTTTCTGCCTCTGAGGAAAGTGTTTCTGGCTAGCCACTCTGCTAATTTTAATGGATTCGACAGGGGAAACGAGTTTTTCTGCTTTCTGTATATTTATGTTGTGTTTGCCGTGAAAAAGTTAAAATCCGGTTAAAATAAAGATCGTCAAAGTGGAGACGGAGCTGTTAACGGGACTGTAGACGTACCTTCATGTTCCCATTATACGTTTCCGACCGCGGCGAACGACGGGGCGGGCATTAACTCCGAGGCTCCGCTCCCTCGACCGCTATTCTGAGAAGCTGCATATCAGCCAGATTCTCACTTTTTGCATGCGACCGTTATTAACCAAATGCAGTATAATTATATGGGTAACAGAGAAACTCGTCTTTTCGATCACGATTCCTTTGAGTGGAATCCCAGGCGTTGCATGAGCCTCCTCAAAAGGGAACACTGGTTTGGCGAAGATTACAGCCCTCCACACGGTACCATTTTGTAGTTCACATAAGCATCAGAATTAACATTCGAAACACATCGAATAGAATGGCTCACTGCGAAGGTACAATGACATCGAGAGTGCCAATAACGTGCGTGACTCAGTTTTCAAAGGTGGTGTAAAAACTGTTCAAGCCACCTGATATTTTAAGGAATCATAGTGAGCAATCAGTTCATAGTTGCAAATTATTAACGTAGCAATCGGTCACTCGCATCAAAATGAACTGCGAAACTAATTATGTTGTGTAAGGGGAATTCCGTCCGTTTTCGCAAATCCACAAGATATATCAAATATGGCCTGGAGTTCGCTTCACGAGCCAAATTTGGTGGACCAGCAAGAGAAGCAAACTTAAGTAGTAGGAAATAAACCATCACATGAGACCGGTAGGTGTGTGGCGATTGGTCGAATTTCGCTTCGCGGCGCCGTCAGTGCGACTTGCCGCAGTCGTTAAGAATTCCGCTCACGATGCAATGGGCCGGTACAGCGAAAAATCTTCAAAGATTGCAGGTTAGAAGCTTCGGAAGTTCGCCTATGTTGTTGTTGTTGTTGCTATTTCAACAGATAAAGCTGCAAACGACTGCAGTGGCCGCGCCGCACGGCGGGCGGCGGAATATTCGACCAATCGCCACACACCCCAGACTGTTTGGTCCTCTGGTTCTAGCTGCTAGGAAAAAGGGAACTGTGTGGGAACTTGTAGTTGTTCACGGCGTGACAATGACATTCGTGTGGCTTGATTTTCTTCGATGTGGTTTTGACTAATTTCAACCTGAAATTGATATTTTGCTGATATTTTTTCCCGAAATTTTGCGCCTCAGAGGCGCATTTCTCATAAAATACATACAAAACATCACCAATCTTTCATTAGTGCCGCTGTTCTACGCAAGAACTTTGAAAACGATTCCATAGATAGATTGATAGTTATCTAACTCAAATCTTTGACGCTTCATTCCAAGGGCCATTTCTGCATGAATTTCTGAGTCTCCACAAAAATGGCCTGGCTACGAAAAGGTGGTGGGAGTAGAAATACATATGTCATCAGATCTCAATTTCTAGTCGAAATTAATCAGAAGCAACCAGAATGGGATCAAAAAATGATCACAGACTCATGCTTTTGCCTGTTGCTTTTGGTATTTTGAAATGCCCAAACTGCAACTCTCACCAGAAATGTAAAGTTACGATGCCGTCATGCCCACTTCTACTTTCTCGCGTCTTGGAAAGTCGGTATTCCTTTTTCTAAGTGAAGGACGGAACAGAAAGATAAAAAAGAATGTTTCAAATGAGTGGATTCGTTATGAGAAGCTCTACAGGGGGTGCCAAAAAAGAGTAGTTTACTCATGGCTCACATCCGCCATGTATACAAAACATAGGAAAACGAAAGAAGTGAAAGTAATGGGACAAAATATTCCCGTAATGTTCCTTTAGAAACAGGAGCAAGGTGGCGCTCACTACTCTCCCCTTCATCAAAAAAAACCCAATGTAGCGCTCACTATTTTCCCCTTCATAGAAAAAAACCGGAACCTTTCAAATGGCGCAGTCGGGCTTCAGTGCACCTACGGTATCGCGGCAAAGTCCGCTGAGATCAGTGGAGCCAGGTTCCGTGGTAGGTCTTTTGTGAGAAGCTTCCTGTGGATTGACGCTTCGGTTCGTGGGAGTCACAGAGTCCTTACTCGGACAACGCTGCTATGATCCGAAGTAACATTTTTCATACCTCAAACCCCGCTGCTGAGGAGTTTCAGTGCTAATGGCATCTTGTCGCTCCTGGAAACGAAGGGTGCTGGGAACCCGGTGAAAACGGATTGATCGAGGACGCTACACAATAAGTATCCTCTCAGATACTCAGAGTGAACGGACCTCAGCAAGGATCTGAACGTGGGCGACGAATTCTTCTATTTTGCCCTGCTGAGGTAACACATCTTGTTCACTCCAAACAAGCGACCGTTCCTGCTCGTGCAGGAGGCTGTAACGGAGTTGACTGATAGTAGGAGGTGTGCTCTTGAATTCGTGGATGGAAACGCATCGTCAGAGTTTGCTGAATTTCGATTAAATCAGGGTTGAATGTGGAGGATAAAAATACTTTTTCAATTGGCACCCCCTGTATAAAATGGTCTGACCTTCAAAGCAGTGATGCACTCTGCTGAATGACAGAACAAGGGATTGATTTTGCAAAAGTTATGGGCGGTAATGTACTCTCCAGATATGGTGTATAGTTCATCAAAGGACAGAGTTCTCAAGAATCATAATGACTTCGAGTCCGTCCTTCATAATTTTGTGAGATACAGGTTGTCAGACGTGTCAAAGATGAATGGCAAAACCAAGTTGACCAAAACCAAAACCAAAACCAAAATGTCCATGCCGAAAAGAGTTTCTCGAATAAAACGGGCTCCCCGAGCAGGACCGAAATGTAAAGTTGTGAATGTACTATGACGTCCAACTGAATACTCACGTATTCTTGCAGAGGGGGGACACTGAGGGTAGCAATGTAATGCGAGTGCAGGGAGACATACGATAGCGGTAACTGCCAGCAAAATTGTGATATATTGGCTTATGGTTATCATAATTTATACAATCTGTGAGATTCCCAGGCAAATCCCAGGGTACTTGGGATCGGTGCATGGGATCATAAACCTTTGCCACGTTCCAGCTGGGTGTATATCACTAGGACAAAACCGTCGCGTGGCCGTGTTTGGCACGCGACGGCATGGTGCGAGCTATGCGCGCCGTATTAGTTGAGTCCTAAAGCGATTACGCATAGAATGAGGCGTAGAGCACTGTCATCGCTTCAAGACCCATCCAATACGGCGCGCATAGCTCGCACCATCCCGTCGCGTGCCGAACACGGCCACGCGACGTTTTTGTCCTAGTGATATACACCCCGTTCCAGTTGACGGTACGTACGCCACCAGGTCGAGCTGATCCGCTGGTCCAGGGCTTTGCCGAACTCCCTTCCCACCTTTGATTGTCGAACGTCTCTTTCGAGAGGCGGGTAGTCCAGACGAGTTTTCCACTGGCATGTTGCCATGTCGTAAACAAGGAGGAATGTTTGTTACGCTGCACGGTGCACGCTTACGGTGTTGTGCCTGCTTGAAGATATCAAGCCACGCCCACCCAACCAAATCGTTCCCTATATATACAATCTGTGAGATTCCCAGGCAAATCCCAGGGTACATGGGATCGGTGCATGGGATCATAAACCTTTGCCACGTTCCAGTTGACGGTACGTACGCCACCAGGTCGAGCTGATTCGCTGGTCTAAGGCTTTGCCGAGCTCAGATCCGCTGGTCTAGGGCTTTGCCGAGCTCAGATGAG
The DNA here is from genome assembly GCA_963978905.1 of Trichostrongylus colubriformis. Lineage (NCBI taxonomy): Eukaryota > Metazoa > Nematoda > Chromadorea > Rhabditida > Trichostrongylidae > Trichostrongylus > Trichostrongylus colubriformis. Next base: position 48,023,162 of record OZ022258.1, read on the forward strand.
CAGATCGGTTTATGTCGGAATCAAGAGGATAGATTCCTTCTCCCGTTGAGGACGGCTAAATGATGTTCACAACGTGTTAGAGGGCTCCCCTGACCAACGAGGTGACGTAGTATCCTATCCTCGTTCTCTTTACTCGGCGGAAAGTGCATCTTTTCTCTTGTAAGAAGTGGAAGTGCTGAGTTCGAAAGATGCGACCACAGATGCACATTGGCCTGAGTATTCTACGCAATGGTCTTCCTTTTCGGTTTGGAAAGGAAGTGGGTGCAATGAGCGACCTCTTTGGTGATTGGTGCACCAATCCAAGATGGCAGGTACCCAGAATCAGTGGCCAGAATCTGACATCTTTTCTACTCCTTGAATTGAGTCCACAACTATTGAGTAGATTCTAGACTTCAAGTCAAAGAATAAAAAGGATATTGCGTATTACTTCTTTGTGATATATGACACCTTGCCATACATTGCTGCACGTACATATAATTGCTTGAAAAGCGGGTTGTTTACTGAGAAAACCGTGATTCGTAATGGATAGCTGTGATAGGTACAAAGGCCAGTAATGTAGCACCCATGGCTGCTCACGAAAGTGCTTAACATGTAGTTGATTAGGTTTTCGGATCCCAAACTCTGATGTTCACCTAGCCCTGGACAGTCACAAGTCACAGTTCCAAAAGAATGTCCTTTGAGAGTCGTCGCTGCCGGACAGCCGGAACATCAAGCATAGCGTCTCTACATTTGAATGATGTTTCGTTGTCGGAGCTTCAACCACGTCGGTAAACTGAAGTCATCGCGAGATTTCGGCAGTCGATAGAAATGATTTTTGAAATGTCGTGGTACTAACAAGTAGGAAAGGGGAACGGATTTGAGTGGTATCGGAGGGTATTGCATGCCCGCCGTTGTGGAGTCAGCAAGGAACCGCAGGTCTAATGAGTGTAACTCTATCCACTATGAGGACCAACCTGTTCATGGAACGAGTTAAATTACTACGATCCTTTTTGCAATTTAGCAGTGTCTGAAGTTCTTTTATGTTCCATCATTGATTATTCCACCAAAACCAGTACCATCTGATCTCTGAATCAACTCTACAAAGCTTTACATGTTTCAGCTTCGACCATCGATCTTTCGCCTTTGCGGCGCATACATGCCATCAACGGCCGATTACGCATTTTCAACAATACTCGTCTACATAGCCTTAGTTTTCTGGAGAATTTAGCACGGATAATTAACCCTACTGATTCTCCCGGTGAGACATTTTTGTACGATCTATTACATATCGAAGCCATCGATCACTCCTATGTACAGCTTGATTTTATTTTTTTTATGGCAGCGATAGGGAAAATTCGGAGGAATTATAAAAAAAACATAGTAAGTATGGAAGTCGAGGTGCTTAGTGATTCGGTAGTGAAGAAAAAATGGAAGGAAATGGCCAAATACCCGAGAAATGGAACTCCCTTCCCACCTTTGATTGTCGAACGTCTCTTTCGAGAGGCGAGTAGTCCAGACGAGTTTTCCACTGGCATGTTGCCAAGTCGTTAACAAGGAGGAATGTTTGTTACGACTGCACGGTGCACGCTTACGGTGTTGTGCCTGCTTAAAGATATCAAGCCACGCCCACCCAACCAAATCGCACCCGACCTTGGACGAACAAATTCCCTATATAAGAGCTGGCTTCGACATCAAAGTGGCTGTTTCATTCACTTATCTTTCTCTTATAGCAATTTGCACGTGAGTGCAGTTGGAGATTTGTTCGACCAAGGCTGGGTGTGATTCAGCTGGGTGGGCGTGGCTCCGTTGTGCTCAAGCAAGCACAACTCCTGGCAGGTGCACAGTGCAGCCGCAAGAAGATGCAGTCTGAGCAGTTATCCAAGAGCCTACTTGCCTAAGAGTAAGCGACTAATCTCATTATTGCGTGGTGTGCCTTTCAACCCAGTTGCATCTCCTTGGCCACTCCCATCGCAACCTGTGAAAATCACGTCCCCTGGAAGCGGGGTCTGTCATCCAGAGGCGTAAGCTGTTAACCACGCCGTTTCTACAGCTCGGGGCTTGGTTTTCGACGGAACTTTCGCCATAAATAAGCTTCCTAAGCCCCGGATTCCATGTGACTGACTTCTTTTAGAGATTTTCCTATAACCACATTATCCCAGGTGCTGTCTTTAGTGTTAGCCTTCTATGTGAGATAGCGTCCATAAATGTGACAACGGTTAAGGAGTCAAAATCATTCAGCTTCCTGATCTTGATACTGTTTTTACAAGACTATCCTCAAGGATGACTTTTCAGAACTACGAATAGGTCCAAAGGCAGTGTTAGGGGTAATTCGATTGTTCCGTTCATTCCCATTTCCAATACTGACCGGTGGACGTGTTCCCCACAAAAACTTACACGTCAAGCACCACGTCACTTCGATCAATACGGCTCTAATACGATACGATAAGTACTACTTTGCTATCATGCTCATACTCTACACCTCAGTCATTGTTTGGCGAAGTCGACCCTAGGAGGCGGAGTCGATCATCCAAAGGCGTCAGGTCTTATCCATTGCGCCATTTCTACATCTACAAGGGAGGCACCCTTTTTCACCGGGATTCCGCCACAGATGGCCTTCTTAGACCTACGGCTTCCATGTAAGTGACTTCTTTTAAGGACTCTTTAATAACTACATTACCCCGAATGCTGTCTTCAAACATGTTCTCCGTGGTATTTTTCACAATTTCGAGTTGAACGCTATCATATTTATGCAGCATGTTCATTATGTAGAATGCACATTAAAGTTAACAAAAAAATTTTTTCGCTAAATTGTCGAGAACCTTGCCCTCTCCATAGGGGAGGTATAGCGAACACTTGAGATGCTTCTGATGCACATCCTCTGCTCGTGAACGGACAAAATTCTTCATGCAATTTCCATTTCTAATGTGTTCAAATGCAATTGCGGTCTACTTAGCTGACATCCATGATTACGCTAATTCTTTCAGCTACTCTGACGAAATCCTCCTCCCCTCGAGGAATCCTTGTCCCACGCTTGACCCTGCCACAAGGTTGCTTGTCCCCGCTTCGTCAGTGAGCGGCTAAACATCACTAGTCCACGCCGATTTTTCTCGTCCTTCAGCACTTCATCGGTTCTTCGAAATGCAACTCACGACAGTTGGAGTGATCTAGTCCCTTGAGCGGACAGATAGCTTGCATCGCAACCGCATAGGCTCAGGGTGACGCCGAACGAATCAAAAGGACACGTTAGCCCGATAGCCCGTGAAGTCAGTGCGATTCCGACAGATCTGTATCGAGAGAACCTAGCTGGTCACCGAGCCACGCAAAGCAGGTTACCGCGCGCGACGAGTTACATATTACTTGTCTCGTTGCTAAATTACCATTTTGCGAAATTCACAAGGAATTTGTCGTGTGCGGCGCGATGACCTACTTGGCACCTTCGCATGCACAATACAAATCGAACACCCGGTCCAACAATTACATAACCAACTTTGATTACCTCCACGTCGCTTTTGCTGGTCTCTACCTATTCCGGTATATTTCTGTTCTCCGTTGTTCAGTCTTATGTTTAATGAACCCACACAGTTGAATTTGAAGAGAGGAGATAAGATGCCAAGTGTGGTATGCAGTCTAAATTCAAGGCTAGAGGACGTTGTTCGGTACCACAGATCCCTGTGTAGGTGTGAGTACACCTCCAACTATTATATACATATAACATCTCTACGATATTGAATGGGGGTTGACTATGTGACACGATCCCGTAGGGTACGGTGAACGCTGACTTTTGGCTACTACAACATGAAGAATTGGTTCAAAACACTATCATTTTCCCTAAGAACTTTTTTTTATATTTCATCTTTCGTTTTATGGACATTATGAACTTATGTTTTGCCTGAGGTCCACAAAAAATTTACGCTTTAGAAACACATTACAAATGAGCACATGAATCGCAGAACGCAGTGTTTGTCTTTAAGCTCTCAATAACAGCCGTGAAAAGTCAACAGCTAACATTCTCCAATAAAATAGATTCTCCAATAAAAAGATCAGCATCATTTGATTGCATTTGTTTCAATAAGATTATACGAAACCGATCAATTTTTTCATCTCTTACTTTCTCAGACAATGGCTCAACTGAAAGGGTTAATAGGCATCATACTGTGTTGACTGCTGGAGCGCTAGATATCATTTTGGATGCCGTTTGACAGCTGATGAAATAGACAGTCGCTAGTTTTACGAACTAGATGAACTTGCGTGTAGAGACCAAAATACCATTTTTGCAGAACCGGTAATAGAAATCCATGGCAACAAGGATTTGGCTGATGTCTATTTGAAAAATTTGCACGAATTGCGTGGAAGTGCAGGTGAAATCTACACAACTTGGGAGCTGGATCAACGTCAACAATATAAATATAAATCTTTCTCGACGAGTGCTCATTTTTATGTGGGTGATATACCGAACTATTTCATTGAAAGAGGTAGGTCAATTTCTCAGAATGTGAGATAGAATGATGAGAATGTTCAACGGTGGTTTTAAATTTAAGCCTCTTATACTGAAACACCCTAAATTTTTCCAGTTTTTTCTTGTAACCAATTTCTTCCAGTTTTTTCTTCTAACCAGCGACGGTTTTTAACTTCCCATGGGCCTTCGAATAGGGGGCCGTACAGGGCCGGTAGAGTTTAATACTGATTGCATTCTCGAAAAACAAAAGTGCTACGGGCCATCGAAGGGACTTAGGAGGGGTCAGTTTGCATGCGATGACTCATCGACGTGGTAATCTGCCAGTGGTGACTCATTAACACGGTTCATCGGGGTGTGTACCCTTATGTCAGGATTTCGCGCGACGACGAGCGGCGTGCGACGCAGTGTTGAGAGCTATGCGCGTCGCGATAGTGGGGTCTTAGAGCGATTAAAAGGTAATTCTTGGGGAGCGATACGTAGTTGACTTGTAATCGCTTCGGGACCAAACAACGTGGCGCCTTTAGCTCGCCCGCATTGCTTCGCTTGCGACATTCCAAGGTGCGAAATCCTGACATAAGGGTACACACCCGGTTCATCGTGTCAGCAAGCAAGGGTCGCCTTGGATCGTCGGCAGTGTTCGTCGTCTCCTGGCGGAAGGCTTTTGCATCTTGTGTTCTACCTTCTATAATCTTCAGTTTCTTTTTCAGCGTTTCTTTGTGTACGCCTCGACATAGCCCACTATTCACGAATGTCACTTTTATACAAACTCGGTAGTTTCTTACATAAACTCCTGTGTGTTCAACATTAAAGAGGCAAAAAACCACTCTAAACCGGTGTCAACATCTCACTAGGGGAACATGCAAGACGAAGTGGTCGCTTGTAGTGGGGCTGTATACCATCCTTTTCTAGCCCCAACTGTCTGTATTAGGGCCATTTCCGCCATAGTTGGTTGCTTCTACACCTGTGACGCGCAAACCAAGCGTTATTTCGCAAAATGAGTGTGATATTCGTGTTCAAGACCCAACTACCGGATGACGAAATTCCAGCCGATTCTGTATTTCAACCCTAGCTTCAGAAATTTTAGGTGGGCAACCGGTGAATACAAAAGTGGCAACGCGTTAGTAGTCCAGGAAGGTTATGACGATCTTCCTTGAGGAATTGTTGGTATCGCGCAGCTGTTGCGATAACAGTCTTTGCTACATATAATCTGGTTGTTTACACGGTCGATAGAATATTCTTATCATCAGATGTGAAGGAAGTCCAACCCATGGTAATACCACTTATTTGAAATTAGGGTCAAAATATAGAATCGGCTGGAATTTCGTTATCCGGGGTAGTTCGGATCCCTGAACAGGAGTATCACATTCATTTTGCGAAATAACGCTTGGTCGCTTACAGATGCAGGAGCTGCCAACTATGCCTGCCAATCGAATGCGTTCACGGTGGATGATATGTAGTCCTACCACAAACGGCAACTTCGTCTTGCATCCCTTGTGCATCGTTTCCCTTTGTGAGATGTTGACGCCAGTCCGGAGAGAGTTCTTTGTTTCTTTAATGTTGAAATATACGAGTTTATGTGTTGAGTTTGTATAAAAGTACATTTGTAAATAGTGGGCTGTGTAGAACAGCACACAAAGAAACGTCAACAGTTGAAACAGGAGCAATTATAGAAGGTAAAACCCAAATGCAAAAAGCCCAACGTTAGCCGGAAGTTCCCCTCTTCCTCCCGCCTGGAGACGAAGAATTACTGGTGAGCTAAGGGAACCGTTACCTGGACACGAAGAACTGTGTTGATGATTCACCACTGGCAGCCTACCACGTCGATGAGTCATAACATGCAAACTTTAACCCCTCGTAACTCACTTGACACGACCCGTAGCACTTGTGGTTTTCGAAGTTGTAATCAGCATTCGAAACGATCGACCATTCAAAGTTCCATGGGAAGTTGAAAGCCCGCTCTGGTAAGGTAAGACAGGTAATCAAGCAGAGAAAAGTTCTTGCATAAGCACAAGCAAAAAACGCTGAGCAGTGAAATGTTCTCAACTGAGGAAGCTCGAAAGACTTACTAAAGCCGTCGCTGCAAAGTGAGAACATGGTATAGGATGACTTGTGGAGGTGGAGGCTTGGATGTTTGAAGAGTAGAAATGCCGTTTCTCGCTGACTTGAGCTGACAACGAAAGGATACCGGTCGAGGTGGCCAGTTGCGATGACACACATATCACTCAACGCCTTTTCGGACGCTAATATTGAATATGTGTTCAGAATCTGCCAAACCGTTCTCTGAATAAAGTCATTGAGGTTTTTCTGTAAGTAATATTATTACATGGTACGTTCGGGAGCCCATAGCGCGCGAGTCAGGGGTTTCCTCTGGAAACCAGTATGATTTTCTTGTTCAGGAGATCAAATTACCTCATGGAACAAGTTTTAGCCAATTCGAAAATTGCCAGATTTCGAAAAAAATTCATGGGTTACTGGGTGGCAGCACATTAAACATGGGAGACGTCATTGACTCTTGGAGAGGAACTCTTATTTGGCGCTTGTTACGTACATTTGGTCATGGGTATATGTAATAGATATCTTCAGGTTATCGTTGTCATGGTTGATGGCTTTTTTACAGAAAATTTCTAAAATCTATTACTTACCCCATGATCCTCCCCTAATTTTCCGAAGTTTTTCCGACCCAAAAACTCGACCTGGCTAATTTGCACAGAGGGATAGTTCAACCTTCTTATCACGAATTTCATTATTGTTTCACACAACAAAGCCTGAATCGTGCGCTACGGGAGTCTGCTCACTTGAAGGAACTCGATCACAGAGTTCTATTCGATCCTATAAGCGGAGACAGAGACATGCGCGGAAAACGGTTATAATGTTATTGTACATGACAGCACTTTCCAGGATATCTCTCAGGCTTTAAGAGAAAGCCTCATGAAGAGCAAAAGAGGTGCGTTCATGGGAATCCCAAGCGGATGAACTCTCATCATTTGCGGTCATCGGTGGTGCACCCGCTCTCAAACTCCAACCTTTTCGGTCAGAGCCCCATCGGACTACTACGCCTCGACAGGACACCCGCTATAGCAAGATATTAATACAACAGTAGAAAAGCACACTGCATTATAGGAACAGATCCTATGTTTAAGACTAACACAAAAAACATATATAACGCATTCATTAACAACGTAATAACATCATACCTGCTTTTTTTTCCCTCCCAAGTCGCCTTCGTTGGGGCGACTTCATCAGTCGGCTACACGCAATAGAGCCCCATCCAGGCGTTATCTCTTGGCCATGTGGTTGACGATGTCTAGATGGGACCTGAACCACATGACTGCTCCCAATCGGGGAGGAGGGGTGAACACCGGCTAACTCATGTGACAGCGCTCCACTACCCGAGCACCAGGAGTGCGATGGCACCGTAGGTCCCTAGTAGCTTCATGGCGATACCCGGTGAAAACCGACTGGCATTCGGCGACCAGTCTTTTATACTGGTCCCAGCCACAGAGGACGGAGCCAACTTAAGCGCCATGCGCTGCAACGGTTGCAACCGCAAGCGGATGGGCCGGGGAGCGCGATGCCGCCGGCGGCAACCGCCGTGATCCGCAACACCAACCATGGTTCCACCACACGCCTACGTGCCTGCTGCTGTTGGAAGCATCGAGCTTCCTTTTGTTCATCTGCGACGTGAGCAGGAACACGGTTACACATGTGACCGGTGTATTTGGAAAAACCTCCATAGCTCCATTCAGAGAATCGTTCGGCAGATTTGGAGTGTAGATTTGAAATCAGCATCCAAAAGCGCGTCAGGTGACATGTGTTCTTATTGCAAATGGCCCCTTCGACCTGGCATCCTTTTCTTGTGAGCACTGAGTCAGCTATGGCTCAGGGTAACAACGACGGTAAAGAGGTGTGAGAGCGTCATTCAGAGAATGCGCGCTATCGTGAAGCGAAAGCAAGAGTACAGCGATGAACTTTTAAAGGGAGACCTCACGTGAAATAAGCCCAAATATGCAGACAATGGCTAGACCTATCCCATTCTGAGCAGAAGAAGAGGTTCGTCGAATAATGAGTAAGATGGATGTTGAAAAGGGTATCGAAAAGGTCACTGTAGGAATCTGGACGCATGGAAATTCACAGGTTACTCGTCCTCCCCGCTGATGGAGAAATTTCCGGTCCAGTAAGAATCACTGTTGCACATTATGAACCAGAGGGGCGCAGTGAAATGATCGAGTGGTCGGATCGCGTTTTTAGAAAGCATGTGCTAGAACGCTTTATCTCACGTAAAATCATATGCACGGTGAGCTAAGACGTACGCTGAGGGAGTGACAGTGAAGGGGTTAACAAGGACCTCTAACCCTGATCATCTCCTGCTTCTCTGATCGTGAGGGTGAAGGGTTCTGAACGTGAAGGCAAAGGTTTTAAGCATATTAGCAAAAAAAACTTGCGTGTGTCAATCAGTGTAGCAGTGCGCGCTGCAGTGGCTGCGCAATCGAATTCGAAAGTGGAGCTTGATGTCTTGATCGTGATATATCGGCTGTGATATCTGCATTTTCAGAGGCAAAATCAAAATATCCGGTCAGTGAGGTGGAATTTCGCAATGGAAGTGGTGAGTTTCACAATTGTTAAACTACTTACTGCAATGTGTACTGCGTAAAAATTGTGTATTTGATCATAACAAGCAAGGCTGCTGCGCTACTGAAGCTGCTGAAGACCATGCATAGAGTGTATCATTAGGATAGGAAATTCGCGTAGCGATCTGAGCAGGCGAATTATGGACCCACATATCGCGCCTTATTTCAAGCCTAACCGCTGTAATACCTTCCTTTCCCATAGCTCGCACCCATCATGTGACCCACCCCATGTATGTAGCTAAGCGAGTTTTCTGTTCCGCGCCGCATCACCGATCCATCGATCAGAGCCACACAGGTCTTTGCTACGCGGCGATCGTTGGCAATTCTGACCTGGAGGGGTTAAGGTCAGGGACTGGGTCGACGTGCCACATGAGGCAGATCACCAGGCGCCACAATTACCTAACTAGTTCCGCTGTGAAACGATGTCGTAAAAGGAAATGTGGTCGTCGCTATCTCCGGCGACATAGCTCATTGCGATGACCTAACCAAGGAGAGGTTTGAAATTCCTAGGGAACTTTGAAATGAGATTTAGGTGAGTCGATAGGATATCGAGTGCAGGTTTCACTGTTGAAACCAAAATCGTATGCCGCTTTGGAGCGCCCTAGGAGGTGTCAAAGATTGCTTGCAGGGTACTTTACTTGAAGTGACGCATCAACGAGGCTAACCGCTTTTGCAGCAATAACCGCCATGGCTCAGTGGTGGCGCCCTTGCTCTAGATATAGTGAACGGTGGAACTGCCCCTCGATTATACCTTTCGGTGAGCCACCCAAGCAAGGTACCCTGTCGGTGTCATGGCAAGTAAAATTTGACCTCTCCCGACACGCTTTGCAGCGGCATTTCGCAATTTGTTTCCATGGTTGAAATCAGCGCTCGAGATCCTCTCGATCCTCCTAGGTCTCATTTAAAAGTTGCGTGGGGAACAAAAACCTTTTTTTTTGGTAAGTGCATAGAAGGCGACCGCTTTTCTGTGAAGCCTTCTTGTCGCTACAAAGCTCTTTTGCAACAAAACGCTTCACACTACGCGTTCATTCAGCTAATATACTTCCCAATTCTGACGAACTACATAGTGCTGCATCAGTTTTTACTTTCAAATCACTTTTGCATGTGGACAAGTCTAGACAACAGACGAATATCGCACACAACTCTTTTTAGCTTGTTTCTTTTCTTCGAGGACAAAATGGCGAACATTGGTGTCGTCCTCAGAGACGTGTAGACATGTATATGGAGACGTGGAAGTCGACGGTGTTTTTTTTGAATATTTTCGGGGCAAACTTACGGTAGGCTCGAGTCACTTTCGTATTGTACTGATAGATTAGAAAGAAGGTCCAAAGAAAAAGATCGCGTCATCTTGTCTCACTAATATTCACTTCACGATAGAGAGATAGATGCTGGATCTGGGGCAATATTCCCAAGATGGGCCTCTATAAGCAAAAGGACGTCCCTATCAACCGATTCGACCATGCTCAATGAATGAAACCCTATATTATTGTGGACGAGCTTAAAGAGACCTGTAATTTTGCTCCACCCAAATTAACTGCATCGAAAAGCCCCTGACTTATTGCATTTTAAGCAATGCTGTTAAGTTACCCATTAGTTGGGCTAGTCACGCCGTTACTTCGACAATCGTTTCCTTGAATTGATTCGAACAACCAAATTATTGGTCAAAGGTAGACCCTGCTTTCGCCAGAGGAAAGCATCTGCTATTTAGATGATCACTGAAAGCGAAGCTGAGAGGCGTCTTGGCTACATTATTGAGGGACGGTGTGCCCGTCCCTTAGTACGTTCACGTACATACTACACGCAGTGGTCAGGCGCCATTTGGGTATCCACTGAGTTGCGACCTATTGCATCAATGCGGCGCACTCAAGTGCAACTACACCGCGTATAACCGCAAAGTGCGACCCCGTTAACCGCAAAAACGCAAAATCGCGGAGTCTGCCGGTGGCCTAACGTGCCTTATGTTGAGCATTGGACGTCGCGGTTAGGCCGTTCAAACTTTGCGGTACCGGCTACAAGGCGTGGCTACGTAGCCCCTGCACCTCCGCTCGTGCCATACGGCCTTGCTGCCGTTGAACATAGCCATGCCCTGCCGCCGACACCACACTGATATGAACGCGATTTTGCATACATTTCTACATCACCATGGACAGGTCCCTCTTGTATGTTGTTGAACGATCCCTGCACTTCGCTGGCCTCCAAGATATCGACAACCCTCACCAGCTTAATTATGGCTCCTTCAAAGACTCATCTACCACGTCTAGTGCGTGCCTAACAAATCTCTGAGTCTCTTCCGCGGAGCAACCTCCATCAGACTGCAACACTTAGCAAATCCCCATTGGGCTGGAGCTCTGGTATCAGCAGTGTCACGCGCGGTCCTGAATCACACGGGGGAGGGGTGGACACTGAGCGACAAGCGCTCTGCTGCCAGAGCACCAAGAGTGGTACCACTGAAACGGAAAATTTGAGTTGCGATGTCTGGCGTGCGAGTTCGAGCTCGGAGCACTTAGCTGGTTCCCAAGATAGGAATATGTGACGTCGATGGCACAGTATCCAAGTGGTGAACCAGGAAGACGGGCGATTCTATCGTCGTTCTATGATGTCACGTCGTGCGACGCAGCACGCGACAGCCACCCAGTGTCTGAACTAGCCAGCCGCGATCGCTGTCCCGCTCCTCCACAACGACTCCTTCGGCCGCATAACCGCAAAACGGCAGGTCGAGCTGCGGGGTACCATAAGACCCCAAGCCGCATTTTTTTAATGCAATTCTCACCATATGTGATCTCTTCTGAAGTAGAAGGTCCTTTCAGAGAACATGTACTTCCAGATCTCACTTTTCCCTTATCCCTACTGGTCCCTTTAATGGTCAGTGTGAGCGAAAGGGGATGAAAGCCTGATCGATCCTTCGGATAGAAATTATCGAACATTTCTGGAAATCTCTCACCCCAGCCAGCCGCTGAGCGCGATGGCATTACCATCCTGGCGTTGATAGACATCCGGATGTGTACTCTTGTGTCAGCATTTCAGACGACGACGACCGACATGCGACGCAGTGTGTGCGAACTATGCGCGTCGCGGTAGCTGGGTCTTACAAGGGAAGGTATTTTACTTCCCATGGAACTTTGAAATGAGACCCGGGGGATCGATAGAGCTTCGAACGCTGATTATAACTGTGAAAACCAAAATTGCACCTGGCATTTTGAAGCGAGTTACGATGGGTCAAAGTTTGCCTGTGACACCTCATTGGCGAGGCACTTCGCCATCAGCAAGGCCGTTGCTAAGCCCAATCACCCACGAACCCAACCCCGCAGATCTGGAACACTACCAGTGAGCCACTGTGGTCAATTTTGGCTATCCAACGGCCTTGCTGATGGCAAAGTGCTTCGCCAATGAGGTGTCACAGGCAAACTTTGACCCATCGTAACTCGCTACAAAATGCCAGGTGCAGTTTTGGTTTTCACAGTTATAATCAGCGTTCGAAGCTCTATCGATCCCCCTGGGTCTCATTTCAAAGTTCCATGGGAAGTAAAATACCTTCCCTTGTTAGAGCGATTACACTGCAATGCTAGGGGCGCGATACGCAGTTGACTTGTAATCGTGCCGCGGTGCGGAATCCTGACATCAGGGTACACACCCTAGACATCCGTTGGAATATACGAGCAGGAACAGGGAGGTTCTCTGTTTCTATCAAAATAGTGCTCCAGATCGATATTTCATAAATATAGATAGCGTAACTTACAAGAGTGTATGGAATTGAGCTGTATTATGCTAGCTACTCTAGAATTCCAAAATATATTTTCGATACTACTATTAGTGCATAGGGCTTTTCCCCAAAATATGTATTTTTAGTATGTTTCAGGAATTACAAACTATCACAGGATGTATGACCATTGAAGGCTTGTACTTGGAAAGAAATTCTTCACTTAGATTCCCTAATTTAACGGCAATTACTTACGACGCCGCTCTTTGCGGTAGGTAGTTTTTTTGAATCTGATTGTGTGCTTCAAGCGTAGCAGCACTGAGGTGCCATGCAACATAATGTCACTAACTCGAAGGAATGCTTAATGAAATTCACAGAAAACAAAGTCGAGATTAGCCATACGGTAACCCGATTCAGTAAATGTACGTGGCGAGTTATCAGAAATTGGGCGCGGAGCACCACTGAGGCTCGAAAACGTGGACTATTGCTCCGAAAGAGATGACCTGATACCCGAGAATCCTAAGAAAGCTGTATACACAGCAGTCCACTAGCAGTTTACTTCTTGCTGTGAGAAGGTATGCCCGCGACTGTTTCTAGACTTTGGCCAAATTCAATTTGTCAAAGACTCGCTCCAGGAAGTGGTCCTATGTATTCCTTCAACCCCCCCCCCCTCAACATGATCATGATCACACTGTTTCTGCACGAAATCCTCTGGCCACGGTCAAGTGTGGCGTCGAGGGGAATTTTCAAAAGACACAACCCCATATTTTTCACGATCCGCTATTTCTGTGGTTTCTATTCAACCAATGCGACTCATGAGGGAAATTAAAATGCTACGGTCAAAAAAAAAAGCACTGAGGCCAAACACCTGACAAAATAGGAAAAGCAAGAACCAAACAAAGCTCAGTACTCATATTTTGAAACAAAAGCATCTCAGAGAAATAAGAATCTGACCAATTTCCATACTGATATTCCGAAGCGAAAGCTTCGCCGACCACGGGTAATGCGTCGTCCTCTAATGCCAGTGGAGAAGGCTTGGAAGTCATGCATATCATGCGGCAAAAATAATTGATAAAAAAAATGGATAAAAAGTCAGGAAGTAAACAGGAGCCATGTAGTGCGCTCCACTGCGATCGCCGCGTCGCCACCGCAACGATCAGATGGAGCGCGATATCTTCCCAATAGTGAGTTAGAGCATTTTTGAATATCTGCAGCATTACTAGGACTCAATATACTAAAGTACTGTTAGCTGTTTTCCTAATAACTTTCTTGGACCAGTCCATTGGCCCCTTGATTTCACTAATGGTTGCATAGTTGTCTATATGGAAATTCAGTCGAAGTGCACTTTTTTTGCTATCGGAAGGCCAACGAGAGGGTGTTGGCCTCGGCTGGCCTCGCTGTGGGATGCGCCACGCATGGGGATTCCATTCACATCCTCAGTGATTACAAACGCTTTTCCGGTCCGCATAGCGGCTCGCTAACACCAAATCACACAATCGTGTGAGATATGAGAGGAGTCTACTCAGCTAATTTTTTTCTTTCTCATCCCATAGTTTCTTGAGTACTCATCCACGCTGATACCCGTGGAAGATACCGCGTCCCACGGCTAACTGGTGAATTTCGTAGGTCTCTCTGTACGTGGTTTCAGTTCCAGCGGACCCACGTAAGGGCTATTGGCGTTGGCCGGCTTCATTGTGGATCGCACCATGCATGAGGTTATCATCGACGATCCACCAGGTTAAAGGGTACACAATTCCCGTGATCAAGGTGTCAGCCTGGTCTTGACTCTGTCTATCTTTTGTATTGTCCACGCCCTCTCCACTCTACAACATCGTCTTAAGCACTTAAGTTAAAAAAAATATGTGTCATACCTTTTTTTCTTATCTATCGAGTGCCACTTTCTGTTCCTTCGAGTTTTCAAGTGATTAAAATAAATATTAGTTTTGGATTTGATCCAGTTAATCAGTTTTATCGTATTAACGCCCACTAAGCAGAAGTTGCTAATTGCTCTAGCCGCTAGGAGCGAAACAGCCATCATTCTGTAAAAAAGATATTGTTGAAAGGAGAAGACGTTGCTAGCAGAAGGGTATTTACCTTGATTATATTATTAATAACATTAGTTAGGCACTATTAAAATCGAGCAAATATGTCAAGGTACAAAAATACCCCTGCTAGTCCAATAGTTCGGAATGACTGTTAAATGAGTTGATATTTGTTTCCATGACGTGCAAATTGTATCTTTCTGGCGCTATTTCAGAAACCTATTATGCACTCCGCATTATGGGGAACATCAATTTAACGCGGGTCGTGTTCCATGAGAACTTCACACTACAAGGGGTAAGCTTGACTCTGCAAATAATGCCTGGTTTTCTTGGAGCAATAGCTTGAACTGGCTTTTTAGGAAAAATTCATCCGTGGAAACAGAAATAATCTTGTTGTTCAAACTGGCAACCAAATATGGGACGAGGCGAATTACTCATCGGAAGGTGAGACTTTCTTCGCTGTGAATGTGGCTGGGGGCGCCACTCATTGTCGCGCTGTCGTCCCTCATTTGATACCGTAGTTTGTACATCCGAGTATAGTTCAGGTGTAAATCCTATGTAGGGTAGAGGCTTTCTCCCAAACTAAGGCTTAAAGGCATCATTAGGGGAAAGTCGGACGTAAAGTAAAAGAAGTAGTGCATATGAAAGTCGAGATGCCATAGCACCACAAAGTCTTGGCCGGGTGGAGGCTCCGCCCACCCGGCCGAGACTGTGGTGCTGTATCTTAGCCAGATTCACATTTTTGCGTGAAACTTCGCACGCGACCCACTTTAGGCAATTACAACATAAATATATGGGTAACAGAAATACTGATTTTTCCGTGGACGATTCCTTTGAGTAGTGGGGCACGTTAAAGGCAGCATTAGGGAAAAGTGGGGCGAAAAGTAGAAGAAGTTGTGAATGGGAAACCCGAGATGCTTAGTAACAGGACAGTGGAAAAAAAAACGGTTGGAAATGGCCAAAAACCCGAGAAATAGGAGCCCCTTCCCAACGTTGATTCTCGACGCGGACTAGCTGTCCGTCAAGAGGGAAGTAGTCTGGTCTAGTTTTCCATAGGCATGTTGCCAAGTAAATACAAGGGAATGTTTGGAAATACGACAGCATCTATTCTCCAGAGTGAGCTTCAAGCTAAAACTGTGAAAGTGCGCCGCAAAACCTTCGATCCCGCCGCATCTCCTTGGCCGCTCCCACCCCAGTCAGTCGGGAATTACGTCATCGGGAGGCGGGATCAAGAAATCAAAGAGAGGCGGGATCAAGAAATCAATGATCCGTTGCGCCGTTTCTACAGCTCGGAGGGGCGCTTTTTCACCGGGATTTCGCCACAGATAGCCTTCCTAGGCCCAGGACTACCATGTGAGTTACTTCTTGTAGGAATTTCTCCATTACCGCATTACCCCTAATGCTGTCCTTAAGCTACAGGTTAGGCAAAAATATTGCCCGTCGTCGAGCACCGTGGAGTGCACTAACTACAAGGCATCAGCACCCTTTCTTTCTTGTGTAAATTGAAGAAAGGCTCCTCACTCCAACGGAATACGCAAAAAGAAACTGCAGTCGTTCATTCCTTGAAAACTTGTTACTTGAACATGTATTCTTGATTATGTTGTTGAAAACAGCTGTTACATACTCACCAAATCCATGGAGCATATGAATAAGAAATTCACCACCAATTCTTGCTCGAGTTTAAAGACACCAGAAGGGTGTAATTTTGGCCCACGGTAGAACAGACGTGGTTCGGTCGAGTTTAAGTGGCCGCCATTGCACAAACTCGCCAATTTGACGCCTTGGCATGGTGCCAAGAGAAGATGTTTCCATTATAAAGTTGTTCATTCCTTTTACCTTCTCCTTTGTTCTTTCTTATGTTGATTCTAGATGTACTTACATGAGTGCTAATGTAGTTGGGAATGGCCACTGCACTGCGCTGGGAGTCAGGTGCTACAACTAACGTTGGCCCGCGGCCGTCTCCTACAGCGGACAACTCGGAACGCCAGTGCGATGATGCGAATGAGGCGCGAATACACACCGCAGCGATGCACTTTTGAGTTTGGGTTTTTTCACCGATTATCCCTTCTAACCTTCTGCGCTCGTTACAAAATGCTCATTTCTTTGTATTTTTCTCTTGCTTCGAACCCCTTTCGGTTTTTTTAAGAGAAGTTCTACCCAATCGATTGCGAAAAGTTCAGCACTAACGACTCGACGGTCTCATCAACTACCTCCCTCATTAAAAAGTATTTTATTCCGTTCTGATACGTTGCACTCCAATGCGTAGGTCTCAACTTCTCGATTTATGCATTTCTGAAGCGGTTTGAGCAGTCTCAGCGATCGCTGAAGTGGGAGAGAGATTTCCTGGCGTCCTCTTCGCGACCGCAGAACTCTAGAGAGCGAACACTTACGTTAGGGAAGTTCTCAGACATTGAAGGCACCGGGATTCAGTGACCGAGTTGATTCGCGGCGGATAGACGTCACTGTTATTTGATGTCGCGTAGGACGAACCTGATTTCATACATGATGATGTGAAATTTGCGAAACAACATGCAACAAACAAGTGAAACAGCTAAAGCTAGTGTAAGCGAAAGAGTGGGAAAATCGGGATAATAATTGAAAAAATTGATAAATTTATGCTTGACCTTTTCGTGGCCTTATGTGTGCAAAATAACGAACTCGAAGCCACTGTAAGCTTATACCGTAGGTCAAAATTGTCCCCTCTCGATATGTTTAACTATAATAGATAGGCTCATGAAAAGCGAAGAGAAGTCCATAAACCACGACTCTCAGCACTGGGCTGCGCTGCTGCTGTCAGCGAAATCGATGTATGGTCTTCTTCCATCTACACGTGCAACCATTGCTTTTAGAAAAGTATTCATATCTCCGTTCAGATAGTGATTTGGCAACTTCTGAAAATAATCCGAGATCAGCTTCGGAAAGTGCATGCATAGAGTGATTGTTGTCTCACTGAAATGGTCACTTGGAATCTTAGGTTGTCCGGAAAGAAATGAGACAAATGCAGTGGTGTGATTCAACAGCATATATTTTTGAACGTCAAAGTCGTGAGAGGACAAAACTATGGAATTTAGGGTTTCTGAACTCGTACATATACGCCGCCAAGGAAATATGGTCCACACTGTCTTCATTTTCTCAGACGTGCCGGATATGGATAAGAAGAAAACGCTATATCGGGCGGCACTCCTTCTACTTTGTCGTTCCGGCGAATCCATGGAGGAGGCTCATCGGCTATTGCTGGAGGGAATGAATAATCACGCACCTTCTCGAGCGACGTGCTTTAGATGTTACGACAAGTTCGAGAAATGCCTGTAACTGTACCTGTAGTCGATCGGGACGTCCACCTACGCAAAAGAAGCAGCTTATGTATATTTGCCATTTGTGAAAAACAACCTGACGTTACAGTGCAGAGCTTGCGGCCTCCTCGGGTTCCTAAATCCACGGTACACTATGTTCTTCGTGCGTCAGGCAAAGAGGTAGTACTACTTAGTACTACGGCAATTGTCATTACTTTCCGGACAACCTAATACATTGTTCCCCCTGTTAGGATAGTGAGACTTTGTCGAGCGGTCAATACTTTTGAGAGATGACTCCAAGTGGATCATGATCGTCACCCACGCCTTTACACACAAACTATGCTAGTCATGCAATTGATTGTTGTCATAAAGCTCAGGGAGCTTACCGATCTTCGAACAGTTCTTAGTATCAAGGTTTGTGTGAGAATGGAATCGTTTCTTAATGGTGCATGTATTATGTGTTTGCAGCTAGTATGGCAGAAGCAGTGTTGTGTTCACATGTACATTGCAGTGTAGTGCTTACATTTAGAAATGTGGTGGAAATACATTCGTAGCACTGCGCTAGAAACACTGTCTTTCAGATTGCTACGTGAGGGACTCAATTTCCCGTGATACTGCACCTTTGTACGAAGGCTGCACAAAATTCATCGGCTCTGTGACGATTGGAAAAGGTTTCGCACCCATGAATATGCCCAAGATAACAGAAATTCATGGACGGTTCAAAATCACAAAAACAACACTGTCATCACTCGACTTAATGAAGGATATCAAAATTTTTGCACATTACCGTGAGTACCTTGCATGTCACACTGGCGACGTAAGTGGCCCGTCTCTTCCTACATAACTTTGGAGTATTCATTAATTTAATATTGTGAAAATTCACCGTAATTGAAAAGCTCAGTAATCCAGAACTCATGGGCTTGTTCTCCTGTAGGAGTGATAAATGAGTGTCGGTAAACGGACAAAAGTGCAGAGGGAAGACCTAACGCGACGCGCGAGAAAATGCTACTTATGTATTCAACCCAATATGGCTAAGTAGAACCTTTTCAGCTACCTGTACTTGATCTTCTATGGATGACAAGAAGCGACTACCGGCATAATTATCTTCATCAAATATTGTAAAGTATGAAATACTTTAAGGGTTTGTTATATCACCGGGCAAGGCTCTTCGTGAGCCGTACATAAGATCTGGCGGCTCTTGACTTGCCTCACGCATCGCAAGGGGAGGAAGCCCCGGCGTGGGTGCTAATATGAGGTGCCGCCAAAAATCGCTGCTGAGCGTGAGCTACACTGTTGTAGATTGCAACTCTTCAATCGCCGTTGAAGCGGTGTACTGAAGAAAAGCAAACCCACATGAAATCAACCCCAGATCCCTGCAAAAATCTACGTCAGCACCTACCCTTGCCACAGCAACCGTTGCTCATTTTCTTCGTACCCCTACCAACCTATAACGACTCTGCCCACTTCCTGCCGATTCAATCTGTGCGTTCAACATTGGCTCCTCTACCAGACATGTGTAGTACATTCCTCGGGCAGTGGGCCACATTCTCTCTCTAACGTGGCGTGCGCAGACGGCGCGACGAAACAGTATAAAGTCTGCGCTCAATGACAACGAGCCGCGGCGCGATCTCGCACGCCGCGGTAGGTCTTCTCTTCGCACATTTGTCCGTTTACCATTCCCCGTTATATATGGATTGGAGTGTTATGTGGATAGCTGTATGTGAAGCTGTCTAACCTTCGTATATGCGTGTGTATTAGCGAGCTTTCGATCGTTTCTGAAACTGGTCTACTGTGTGGCTTCTTGAGAATTGCAAAGGTAGTGTAGGGGGTAGTTCAATTGTATCATTCTTCCAAATCTGTAATACTGACCGTTGAGCGATTTCACCACGAAAGCCGACACAATGCACTACGTAATTACCATTAATACGGCAGGAATAAGATACTATAAGTGTCATTTTACTATTCGCTGTCGCTTCGTCTCGTCAGTCGCTGTTTGGATAGGTCCACTCTGAGGATCGGACGTAAAACAAGGCGGAACCTGCTAAATCGATGCCTCCTCCAAAACGCATCGTTCAACGGAAAACTGCCACATATAGTCTTTTCAGGCCATCTGTTTTAATCTGCTCAACTCAGTCTAGCAACTCCTCGTTGCCGTCATTACCCTAACCACTGGCCTTAAGCATGACCAGAAATAGCAATATCTATTAGGTTGATTCATAATAAATCGGACAAATGGTAGTGATGATTTCTAGAGATCATAACTCAGTAACGAATTAACGAAAATGCACGCGCGAGGTACCGTTGGAATGAGTATGAAAAGCTCTTCGAAGTACCGCAGAATAATTACTCCAAAGTAAATTCATTCCGCCACAATGCCGCACGATTTCAAGCGGTCCAGAGACCACATCCGCAACGTCATACTTTTATATCGCTATCTGGCCAGGAACCCGCGGATATCGGCAGACGTCTGATAGAAGTTCACAAGGAGCATGCCCCCGGCGGAAGTACACTGTAGTTGTAGCATTCGAAGTTTGCGTCAGGCGACTATTCCATCGAAGACGAAAACCGCGGTTGGTGGAGCGTACACGGCGTAGAGTACTGGAAGCTGCTCGATGAAGGTACACAGTATCCGCCGACGTCTACGTTCGTCAATTGAGAACTGAAGGCCAATGTCCAAAGTTCCCTACGGCGGCGGTCACATGTGTACTTCCAGCACGACAACGTGTCTACTTCCACAGACCGCACTTCGCAAGATCGACCAAGGCCGAGCTGCTGTCGTACAGTTGGACCGTACTTCTATACCCACCGTACTCCCCAGACCTGGCCCCTTCAGATTTCCACCTTTTCTCCCACAGCCAACGCCACCTGGACGGCCAAGACTTCAAAACTCGCGACGAGGTCAAGGCGGCACTCGGCAACTTCTTCGAGCTCCAGCTTCCGGCCTTCTGGAGCAAGGGCATCCATGATCTGCCTATACCGTGGCAGAAGGTCATCGATAAAGATGGAGTATATTTCAAGTGAATCCCTGTTGTCGTAAAAAAGTTATACGACAATGATTAAAATTGGTCAATTTGTCCGATTTATTATGAATCAACCTAATATCAGGAACCACGGAATTGCACTTATCTAATCTGGAATTTGGTTGCTATTTATTGCCGTTTTTGATAGTGTGACTATAGCAGTACAATGATTTCAGCCATGGCCTTGACCATAGAAGATAACTACAGTCTCAAGGATGTGAGCGACTTATTGTATATGGCAAAGAACATAACCCGTCCAAAAGCATTTGAAGAGCGCTTCAAGAATAGAACGCAAATCTTGTTGTTGAATAATGGAAGGATATGCCATAATGATGAAACAAGAGAAGCACTCCAGGCTCTTGTTCCTCCGGAGCATCCGATCGAATTCAGCGATCATTGCAGTGAGTGTTTAGTACTCGGTGCTCATTCCATTATCTGTTTCATTCAAAAACAATTAAATGGTAAGAGGTGAAGTAAGACTCACAGACTCATGAGGTTTGTAGGCATACCCTGACAGAGAGAGACGATTTTCTATCTCTCTTTCTACTTCACCAGATTTAGCTTCCTCACAGCTAGCTCAGCCAGAGCCTGATTCCTTTTTGAATGGACTGTTGAACTGATTAAAAAATCTTGTTCAGGAAGCCCTTGATTTCATGCCCTGTGATGTCCTTTTCCTCTACCTGTTGCCAGTACTGGTCCCGCGTTGAAAAAATTTTCTGAGAAATATACGTCCTCTTCTTCCTATAGTCATCTATAATAAAGGACTATTCAAATAGTTTGGCGGTCAAAAAGTGCCGTTGTTGATCATATCCAGACACCGGCGAACCGTGCGCGCCGATTGCGCCGCTACAGTAATCCCGTTTCGAAGACTGACAATAGAGCACTTGCACTCATAAGAGTTATATGAAGTAGACGAGTACAGTAATACGAAAGGGGTGATAGAGAGGGTGTAGAGGGTGATAGCGAAAAGTAGCCAATGAGCCAGTGCTCTATTGTCAGTCTTCGAAACGGGATTACTGTAGCGGCGCCAATGACCTTCAACATTTTCTATGAATTTCTATCAGATGTTATCAGTTTTGATCGCTCACCGCTAACGTCCATATCACCTTGCAATAGTGCTTATGAGTACTGGACAAGCAGCAGGGGACGGCAGCTTTGGTAGCATTTGCCTTTGTCAAGACGCGCCTTATCAGTCCTTACCGGTTGTTATCAGTTGAGGTTGCCCACGATTGAAGTATCCGTATCACTCCACATAACACTTATAACTATCACGGTTTTAGAAATAGTTGCCCTCTAGCTCACATTGTCAGACTTTGTCCGTTATTACCAGCCCCCGATCGTTCATCGTTGATATCACCCCAGCGCTCCCATACTGCTTGCAAAGATTAAGGTTCCACCTTTACTGCCATGCAAGACATGAGTTTCGTGGCAAACAAACAGACAGACACGCTTACATATTCACATAGTTTATGTTCGGAAATACACAGAGGACATATAAATACCAGTTGAGCTATCGCACCGTACTGCGCGATTCATACTGTAAAATTTTGTGATGTGGAAATGACCGATCTGGCAACCGATGTCAAAGGAATCCATATCGGAGAACTTCCACACCGTGATAAGCGCAGTACTGAGCAGCGCAGTCCTTTGCTGAGCATTCAAAAGCCTAATCCTTACCGTTGGTTGATAATTCAGTTTTTTACAACTGCATATCACCTTTTTCTCCCCACTTTTAGACAGTATAGGTGATTCAGCGGTCGACCCCTTCGCGGCAAATGATGACGGGCCAGGAAGAAATCTTTTGGCTCACAATCATTTTACACTTAAGCTCTAGTGATTATTATTGGGAGATTGGATAGTTAGCGTCCGACATGTTTGGAGTAGATCACATTGATTGGTGGCGATTTGTCCATCCAGTGAACATCTGATTCTTATATATTGGTAGAATATCCACTTCCCAGCTAATCCATGATTATCAATTCTCTTAAAGACAGCATTAGGGATAATGTGGTAATGGAAAAATTCCTACAAGAAGTCACTCACATGGTAGTCGTGGACCAAAGAAGGCTACCTGTGACGAAATACCCCATGACGTAATTCCCGACTGACTGGGGTGGGAGCGGCCAAGGAGATGGGGCGGGATCGAAGGTTTTGCGGCGCGCTTTCGCAGTTTTAGTTTGAAGCTCACTCCAAAAAATAGATGCTGTCGTATTTCCAAACTTTCCCTTGTGTTTACTGGGCAACATTCCAATGGAAAACTAGATTAGACCACCTGCCTCTTGACGAGCAGGTCGTCCGCGTCAAGAATCAACAGTGGGATGGGGTCTATTTCTCTGGTTTTTGACCAATTCGATCCGTTGTTTCTTCACTGTCCTGTTACTAGGCTTTCGGGTCTCACATTCACTACTTCTTTTACTTTTCGTCCGACTTTGCCCTAATGCTGCCTTTAACGCGCCGCACTACTCAAAGGAATCGTCCACGAAAAAATGAGTTTTTCGTCACCCATATATTTATGTTGTAATTGCCTAATGTGGGTCGCGTGCAAAGTTTCACGCAAAAATGTGAATCCGGCTGAGATACAGCACCACGAAATCTCGGCCGGGTGGGCGGGGCCTCCTAGTGAGTGTCCGCACCGTCGTCCGCCGCGGTCGGAGGTGCGTTGTTAAAGTTAAGTAAACTCGATACTCTTCGTTCCCAACCCCGGCAGATAACGGGACGGAGCTTTTACTTGGAGGCCCCGCCCAACCGGCCAAGACTTTGTGGTGCCGTATCTTAGCCGGATTCACATTTTTCGCGTGAATTTTTGCACACGATCCAAACTAGGCAAATACAGCATAAATATATGGGTAACAAAAAAAACTCGTTTTCCCGTGGGCGATTCCTTCAAGGTATCACAAGGTGTAGCGATCGATTAGCCTTGTTGCTCCTAGTACCGCATTAGGAATTAGTTCACTCCTCTGCAGTAATTACAGACAGAGATCGCAGCTTGGCCATTCATGTAAACTACAGTATCAAAAGGCAGTCACCATTGTTTTGGAGGCTGGACAAGAGCGGTCCATACAATACTATCAGAACAAACGAAACTCACAAACTGGCACATTGTGGTCCTACTGTAGTAGTTGCCGGTTTACAAGAGTTCCCATCTAGCTGCTAGTATCTCTTACCGGACCTTATCAGTCATTATCAGATTCGATCCGCCACCATTAAGATCCGCGCACCACTCCCTACAACTCTGAGTGTGAACACTCTGCTGTCACTTGGGAAAGTGAATCGAACTGAGCGACTTTTGCCTTCTGACGCCTCATATCGAATCGTTTCAAGCAATCAAGTCCGATCACCCACTATTAGTGTCCCGTTCCACCTGCAGAAGAACTGTGAGTGTCGACGCTCCAGTGTTTTCGCGAAAAACGAAAATGATCTGACGACTTCCACCTTCTAACACTCTTTATCAAATTTTATCACCCGTTATCAAGTTGTATCATCAGCCATTAGTGTCCACCTTCTATCGCCCCACATCGCCTGCGAAAATCAAGATCCCAGCTTTGCTGCGACATGAGATATGAATTTTGTGGGCAGACACACAAAAACACACACACATAGGAGGAAATACTCAGCGGATTATACAGGGTGGGGCAAAATTACGGAAACAAGGCGCGGGCGGGGGAACTTTGACCCCTGAGGCGCTTTTCGCATTTGAAAAGCCCTTGCTTATTTTTATTCGATTCAGCGCAACCTTCTCTACTAACCAGCACAAAAAATTTCATATTTGATCTGAAATGACAATGCCATCCCCTCACCATAATTCCCTCATCTACCTGCACCATCAAGGACTCCAGGCGATTGACATCTCCCGTCGTCTAAAGGTATCACAAAGTCTTGTATCGAAATCAGTCGCAAGGTTTACAGAACTAGGAAACCTTCCGACCGACCAGGACGTGGAAGACCGACTTCTGTCACGATCAGGGCCGACATCAAGAGAGTGCGTGATCGTCTGCGTTTGAAGCCAGTGCGGTCGCTTCGGAAGATGGCAGAAGAAATGTCGATTTCCACGTGGCAGATGGGCAGGATTGTGAAAGATCACTTGGAAACTGAAGGCACACAAGCAAGGAGGAGGACAGTTTCTTTCTGCCGACAGCAAAAGGAACAGAAACCAACGCTACAGGAAATTTTCCGAGATTTCATTGCCTTTGATGAATGGTCTCCCAGTTCCGAACCTCAACCCACTCGGTTTCTCTGTATGGAGTGTCCTCGAGCATGAGGCATGCTCAAAACCCCATCCCGGCCTTAATTACTCGAAGGCAGCGCTGAAGAAAGCATGGGATGAGTTGGACGAAGGCTATCTCCTCGCCACGGTCAACGCGTTTTCGGAGCGTCTTCAAGCCTTTATCGGAGTAAATGGAGATGGTTTCAAAACAAAGTAGTACTGTTTGTTCAGTTTTTTCTGGAGAGTAAATCAGTAATGATTATGTTTTTGTTCGAGCTGAAATAAGGTTTTTGGGTAGCATCAATTTAGTTTCCGTAATTTTGCCCCACCCTGTATATAGTAGGAGATGGTAGAATGATTTTTGAGGTAGAATTTAACTCCCAGAAATAATTCAGGACACTCATTGAATGTTGTTAATAGGTTGCTAAGTTATAGGCAAGAGCAAAAGCTTGGCTTTCGGGCGGGACTCGAACCCGCCCTTCATGCTTTCCGGGCATGTGCTAATCCATTATAACACCGAGACCCCTTACACCTCAATTCAGCTCCTGAGTGGCATATTTACCATAACTTATTCACTCCCAAAGGTATAACGGGTTGAGCCGGTTGGCCAATACGAACCATACAGCTGAAAGCTTCGGTAGAAATTGGTTATTATATTATATCATTTAGTGGATCCCATGTTATACGTGTCAGTGCTGATAGGCTATAGTAAACGTGTCATTCTGAAGCTGTGTCAAGGTGAAAGTGGTGTCGGTAGTGTAATGGATTAGCACATATGCCTGGAAAGCATGGAGTGCGGGTTCGGGTCCCTTTCGAGACCAAAGCTTTTGCCCATAACTCACAAGGGAAGGACCCCAGGTCGAAGTGGCCATTCGGAATGAGATGCATATGGTCCGATCTCTTTTCGGACGCTGATCTCGAATCTGCATTCCAAATTTGCAAAACGATTCTCTGAGCGGCGTTATGGAGGTTTTTTTGATTGAACGGTTCATCAGCATGGCCGTTGCTGAGCAATCAACGGCGTGAGCAGCTCAGTGGTAGTGCTGCGGATCTGAAGGAGAGGGGTCGAGGGTTTGCTCCCCGCCAGTGCGGGTTTTTTGCATTTTGTGTTTCATTGTCAGTAAGTGCTTTTCTTCCACTTCTGGACGTTTCCTTGGACTGGTACCTATCACACCCATCATTTACTCTGCCACTTTATTTATAACTGCTAACATTACTCACAAGGGAAGGATACCAAGTCGAAGAGAATCCCGTACCACACGAATTTGCGTGAAAATATTATAATATTCGTGCACAGGGGGTCGAATTACCCCTCTGTGCAAATTTTCAGCCAAATCCAGTTTTTGGTCCAACTTCGGGAAATTGGGGGTGGCCAGGGAATAAAGTGGTAGTTTTTGAATTTTTTTCTACAAAAAACCCTGCAACCTGAACAAGATAGCCTACACATACCTTTTACACTTGCCCATCGCACTAAATGTACGAAACAAGCGTCAAATAGGAGCATTTGCCAGGCAAGGGTCAACGACTTCTCCTTTGTTCAATGCCCGACCCAATAGCCCGTGAATTTTTCCGAAATTTGGTCAAATTCTTGAATTGGCGAAAAACTTGTCTTCTGGGGTAATTTGACTCCCTGAACACAAAAAACTCCCTGGTTTTGCGCAAGAAGGTCTGGCTCGCGTGCTATGGGCTTCCAAACCTACCATAATAGTATTGTTTTTTCAAAAAAACTTCCATAACTCCGCTCAGAGAATCGTTTTGCAAATTTTGGATACAGATTCGAGATCAGCGTCCGAAAATACGTCGGATCATATGTATCCCATTCCGAATGGCCACTTTGACCTGGGGTCCTTACCTTGTCAGCAACCTAATAACAACTTTCGCATCGCGGGTTGCGGCGAAAATCAGCAGCCATCAAAAATTGAGATAATTGAGTGGTTTCTCGCAAAACATGCTCGCTCGCTATTCCTCAGTTTACTTTTTCAGGGAAAAGATGTGTTGGAGGTGTTGTGGATGATGCCACACTGAAACATGAAGATAATATTGGTTGTCAGGTCATACTGGGAAGTCTCACTATACAGAATTTCAACTGTAAGCAGTAATTTGAATCGCATTACCATTGTCATAATATCTTCTATTCATTATTTGTTATATTTGAATTTTCTGATTTAAAATATTATATTGGGGACTACTGTCGATTATCTTTCCCGTCGTTTCTTCTTTAACAGTATATAACGAATTTTCAATTACAGTCAATTCGAGTGCAGATCTGAAATATTTCAATACTATTGAAGATATTGAAGGATCGCTGACAATCATTAATAGCACAGGATTCAAAGATTTGACGTTCTTCAAGTCTTTGAAGGGAATTACCGATTTTAGCACAACGCGTAAGTTTTTGTTCGCATATTCGACATCAGCTGAGAGCTTGGAATTGTTCAAATGCGCGTGTAGATCTGTCTTTAAAATCTTTAATGAAACTTGTGCAGCCAGTGGAATGTATCTTTTCCAGGTCCACTTGTCAGAATTGCCCACAATCCTGATTTGACGTCAATTACTCCCTTGCATAACCAAGTAGAGCTGCTGTACGATGTTGAAGATGTTGACACTGTGGCAGTGATTAAGACCTACTCTGCAATAGATGCAATGGAAAGGAAAGAACTCGAAAAACAAGGAAGAGTCATATTCCATGTACACGTGAAAGAAAGGTGCAGACCATGTTTTTTGCTACAGTCTTTGATGACGCAGGCGAATACAGCACATTTCATTTAAGGAATTGTCCACGGAAATTCCATGACTTCAACCCTGTCAGAATCCCCCCAAAACACACGGTAGTGAAGAGAAACACTTTGGAACAGTAAAATTTGTTTTGTTCCGAACCAGAAATCAAAAAACCTGAAACATAGCGAATTTTCGCCGAGCAACCTTTGAACGGCCTTCGGCAGCAGAGCGCAGTCCAGAACTTTTCGCATCCTATGTCGATTTGCTTCTAACTTTGCGTCTCTGACCACGTGACCTTCGCCTCCTATACCTCTCGTGTCTGCGCCCCTCGTACGCCCCACCTCTTCTTCACTTTGACGAGTTCTATCTCATCCGGATTCTCGTCTTTTACCGTGAAACTTAGCGCGCTGCCCTTAGTAAGCAATACTGCGTAAATGTGTAGATAACAGAGAAAAAGATTCAATTTCCCTGGACGATTCTTTCAATTTGAACGAGTCATACTGCATGCGATTGGAGAGCAGAGGTTGTCTGAAGCGTCCAGAGAACAAAGCGCGAACCTTGTTCACAGCGTTCAAACATAGTAAAAGAAGCGTAGCAATGGTGGTTAAGCTGCTTTCCTACCCTGTCACGCCCCTTGTGTGGACCAATCGCGTTTCCTTTTACTTCATGGACAATGTATTCAGATACATAGCCATGATGTCAGAAACATGTGATACATATTCTATGAATGAAATAATCGCTAGAAAGTTTGTAGATTCATAGGTACTGGAGGTGTGGAAGAAAAGGAGATTCAAAACGATTGAAGAAAAGAAAAAAAAGATCGTGTGTCTTATCCTCCTAAACGTGTATTGAATTTCTCACGAAGTAAAAGCTTGCTATCAGCGTTAGCAAAAGAGGGCAGTGCCCAGTCTGCTTCCAGTGGGCTATAAAAATATGCAAAAATGACTGTCCATCAGAAAATGTCATGTCTTCTGTGTCCACTTGCTGGAGTCACATCATTTTGCTGTGGCTTGATAAATGACTCTAGGATAAAGCATAAAGCAAAAGTTAGTGGTACTATTTTAACAGCGTCAATATCGTAATGGGGCGCTTTTCACTGGATTGCGGCTAAGGGGAGGGGGGACGCTTATCTTCAGCAATGTGCAAGTCACCATCTTTGAAGCCATAGCGAATGCTGCATGTGTTCCACCTAAAACACGTGGACTACACATTTCAGTAGTGCGAAATGAAAACCGTTACAGGAAGCGTCCACCCACAGGGAATGGGAGAAAAGGACAAGATAAAACCTGGACAGATGGAAAAGGAAAACGCGAGTCTGAAGCTGACGATAGCGACAACCTCAAAGAGGGTGAGTATTATAAAAACAAAGGCAGACAGAGTCACACAATCACGAAGCACCGATAGGTGCCACGAAGAATAGGCAGTAGAGCGAATTACCTTGGCCAGCTACCAACTTTAAATTTCCAACCTTTCCTGGAAATTTCCTGGTTTTTATTGCTAATGACCTGTAGTTTGGGAAGCTATAGTACTAGTTTGTGCACTTCAGGACCTTGAGTGGGGTAATTAACACTCATAAAAGATTCTTGCTCTCATACAGGGATCCTAACTCATGCAAAATGGACGAACGCTAGGTTCTACTTTTGAATTTTTACCTACGCAAGTAAAGCAGAGCCACTTGTAAAGTACAATACGTTGGGAAGGCTACGAGCCCTCCAATAGATTCAGCTGCAGTGGTGTCTTTTCCAAAGGAAGCGACCTTCTTGATACATATCTCACCTTCACCCAACTCGCCTGAAACTCTGCAGTGGGAGTATGATTGAAAACCAAGCATCAAAAATAAGAATTGAACATCGCTGCCCGAGAAGAACGCCTAAAATCTGTCGCTGTGTCCCTTAGAAGCGGTATCGCACCTCATCACATCGTGTAGGCTGCTCGTCTCCTCCTGAAGCAGCTAAGCTGCCAAACAAATCTCCGTTCACCATATGCTTCCCCATTTGGCCCCTTCCCTTTTTTGAAAACCCCATATACCCTCAATTGGCCTCTTTCTATATTTTCAAGGATTATTTCGAAGATTGGGAGATAGAAGGCTCACGCAGTCGTAATGTGTATACGCATGTCTTCTGGACTATGGGCTGTTTGCAGTAAGGAACTTGGATATTTTCGGAGAGGAAAATTCATGTCTGGACAACATAATGAAACATAGGGCAGATCGATGAAAAAAAGGCGTTGAAGATGAATAGATGTACACATCATATCGAGCGAACAGGCGATGAAGTAGAACAAAGATCCTTCCATTCTAGTAGTAGCCGCTCATGTGCAAGTATAAACCGGCTTCCACTACATCAATTTATGGAACCGCTCATTTACATTCGGTTTATCTTGCCGCCTGTTATGGTGGAAAACAATTGTTTTGATAATACATATTCGTTTCATGACGACAAATCTTCATCCTGAATAAAATTCCTTTTGCAGGCATCGCAGTGGTTGTGGGTGGATCCCTATGTTTCATAGTATTCGGCTACGGGTACGCTTTCATCGTTTACCTACGGGATCGTCGAAGATTAGAAAGGCAACAGGTGAGCAACACACGTCTAGTATATCTTTTTGACGCTTCTTCATTAACCGACACTGCCAAATTCGTTTCACATCTGACTACGATGATGAACTGTTACACTTGGGTGCCTAGGAATACCTGGATTGAAGAAACCGTTAGGGGTAAGGGGTAAATGAAAACTGGGAAGATATGCACTCTGTAAACGAAGACTCGAGTTTGGAAGTGTTTATCTGGTGCGAAACTCGCATTGAGAAAGCGTGCCTTGAGGTCCTTTCCACTGTGGCACGCTGCTTCCTATCCGCTGAGCGAGTTGAAGCGAGGGCAGGGCGTCGTGCGCCATAGGCTCGCATAGCCCCTCGTTGTCTGCATTTCCCCTGAGCAGCTGGTGATGCAGAGCCAACGTAAGGGAAGCAGTGAGAAGGAGAGTCTCCGGGTCTCCATTTTCCCTACATATTTTTGACCGTTTTACTCGATTCCATCTCCGCTTTTGCACGGGTGTGTGCCTGTGACAGAAAATCGCATCACGACGTCGCACTCGCGGCGCCATCCACGAGTTGTCGAATCGATTGCCGGAAGCCCGGGAGAGCGTGGCTGCGTCACCTTTGCACTTCCATGCCACTCTGCCTCCTCCACCCGTGCCACACTGCCTCGCTTGAAGGCTGCCATGCCCTGCTACTGGTACTCGCACCCGCGGAGCCGCTTGTCACGCGCGGCCACGCAGTTTTCTGTCATAAGCGTGCACAGCCTTTTTGCACTAGTGGTAACTTCGACATTCGAATTTCGCGCAATTAACCTTGAATCTGCTCTATTACTCACCCCTCCCCCCCCCCCCCCCCCCCCAGTGCCTTCAACTCATCAGTAGTACAGTTCGTAAAGTTCAACGATCACATTATCTCGTCTCCCTGATGTCTCATGACAAGTACTCAAACGCAGCGTCCTCTCTGAAAGTTTCCGGCCGAATATTTGCCCCTTCCTAATTTTTGAGTAAACTCGTTGTGCGCGACAAGTCTTAGTCGTCGCTACTTCTGAACCAGCATCGGAACGATGGCCGTGAGCGGTACTACCGTGGTCTGTTGAATTCAAATCTTCTTTCATGTATGAAGGCCTTTTTCAGCAGTTACGTAATCAAAATGCCAACGATGACATTGATGTGGTGAGATCGAGGGCCGGAATTCGGTCTAGCACGGATAGTAGATCCAGCGAGAAGGGTAGTTCTAGGCATCGTAAGAGGAAATAGGCCGGATACGCATTATAGGCAAAATATCTTAGTAGTTTACATGAATGGTTCTACTAAATGTACCTAAAACTATTTACAAACTCATTGTAATTTTTGTTGCACACATGAATTGTTTTGTATTGACTTCCTTGTTTGTTTTTTTATATCGTTAATAAATTGGAAAACTCTTGTCTACCAGCCATGTTAACTTCGAAGCTGCTTTTGATATTTACAATGAAAGGTCGACCATGAACGATCTTCTGGTTGACCACTTCGAAAATGTACGTTCATAGTGAGGCAAAATTACGTTAGTCAGATATAGATGTCAATGAACACCGGATGTGCTTGAGGACACTCGAATTAGGTCAGTGCTCAGGAGGCAGTGCTCGCCCCTCTGAGCGCGTGGTCAGTTTACGACAAGACCAGCAATGCACATGCCGCGCATGGCGGCCCATTTCGCATGGAGTGGTAACCCAATATGAGGCTCTTAGTGCCACCCACACGTGAATTTACCTAAACTGGGGGAACTCCATATAACTAGCTTTCTGCAGACAAGGCCAGTGACGTTGACTGAGACTGGGCACGCTAGTGAGCTGCCAGCTTGCCGCTCTAAAATCAGTGCTCCCATTAGTAACAACTTATAAGGTTTGTTATTATAGTAATAAGGGAAAACAGAGCCGGGAAGGAATTATTCTTCAGGTCTTAGGGTGACCTTCTCTGAGGTGATCTATAGAGGAGCTCGCGTTGAAGGGGTCGCCGCGTGCTCTTTATACAGCTTTACCAGGTGGGTGACGCGATTGCGTGGAAGGCTAAGCAACGTTGAGAAAGCTGACTAAGCTGGTGTCGCCGTCTGCATCACCACCTTCTGTAATGCAGAGGACTCTGTAATGGTCAGTGAAGGAAGAGGGTTTTACTTCTCAGATTCTGACAATGTTATTCTATTGTTTTCTAATATTGTACCACTTAATGTTGGTGCCTCTATTCATATTATTCATATTCACTCTTGACCTGAATCTCTCCTATCGGTGCTTAATATTAAGCAGTTTGACCTGAATCTCTCCTATCGGTGCTTAATATTAAGCAGTTTTATACTGATTACTGAATTCTGATTAAAGTGGCGATATATTCTATTTACGCGAACCAGTACCTGATATCGCTTGACCTCTCTCCTAACCACAAGGGTAGAAACAGCGGTGCAGCTTAGCCTTTCCAGCAGGCCACAGAAACCTAGTGATTGCCTAGCAACGCCTCATGGCCGCGCTACATCTGACAGCTGTCGATTACGTGTTCCACCGAAATTCGTGGCTCAGATGTTTAGGCGCATTATTATTTTCTAATAAATATGCTCGCTCGTCTACTTTAGTATGCCCTTTTAATTGCTCTTCAGCGCAGTAACTTTCTCCGATATCAATGGGAGATTCTGTGTACTGTCCGCAGTTTCAACAATGCTTAGTTCATTCATCTTTACAATTCAGAAACTTGCTACGTCCTATCAGAAGTGGGGATACTTTTTATTTTGTAACTATATCGGAAACTCTATTAGTCCAGTTACACTCTCCTCATCTGGGCCACTTCAACGTTTAGTGCAGAGACATGGTTGAGGCTGAGCTCACTCCTGTTTTATTCTAACTTGTACGATTTCGTAGAGTGAACATTCTTTTTTCCTTTCGATTATCGTAAGCCTGTCATGTTGATATTGGGTAGTCTAAAAAGTCTTTTCGTATTTTTAAATACCGCTTTTTCCCTCCAAACTGCTTTCCACAAAATTTCTTCTGTACATATATAAAGTACAAGTCCATACGCACCTATAGGTATTATTGTCCTGCATCTCCCGGATAACCCTTTTCGGCAAATTAAACATATCAAAGGTCACCTTACTTTCACTTCCAACTTCTTTTTATCTGAATGGCGTTCAGGGAAAGGAAAAAGTGATATCCGATGGAGCAAGGTCAGGGCTATAAGGCAGCAATTTTATCCAAGCTCGGGAATTTTTTGGCGAGGCAATTTTTTGGCAAGTTCTTCCCACTATTGTAAGAGTGACTCGCCAAAAAATTCTCGAGCTTGGGTAAAAATTGTTGCCTCATCCACCTTATAGCCCTGATCTTGCTCCATCGGATTATCGACTTTTCCTTTCCCTGTCTAACGCCATTCAAAGAAAAATCTTTTTATAATTTTTGTATTGAAAATGAGGTTGACCGTTGATATGTTTATTTTGCCAAAAAGGGTTATTCGGTAGATGGAAGACAATATTACCTATAGATGCGTGTGGACTTGTACTACATGTGTATGTACAGATGAGATTGCTGGAAAGCAGTTTGGAGGGAAAAAGCAGTATTTGAAAATAACAAAGACTTTTTAGACTACCCAATATATTGCATCCGAGTTCTTCAATTACAAAGCGATAGAGCAAGGATGGCCGGGAGAAAGTCAACACTCTTGTAATTTGCCAGAAATGGCTGGTGGTATAGACCCGATGGGTCTAACGTCAGCTCAGTGGTGTTGAAATCCCCGTGGAACCTCCCCAAGAAATATGTGTAAAAATTATCCTCCGCAGACTTTTTGAGCACTACTTCGATCCAGTATTAAGTAGTTTTCAGTCTGTAATGCTGAATGACGTCACGTGTTAACGATTGGTACGGTAACTTTTTGTCAAGACGAGTGGTGCCATTACGACGAGATTTACCACCCAACGCCATCACTGAAGGATATGCACTAGTTATTCGAAAACTGAGGCTTACAAAAGTGAGTTTTCCTTGGGTGAACTTAGTTTAAGGTTTTTCTACATTTTGTTCCTCTTTCAGGCTAATTTTTTGAAAACTTATTTCTGTTTTGAGCTAATTTTCCGTGCTGATGATCTCACCGATTTCAGCTATCTCAGTCGGCTACCTATCAGATTTCGTGCTATTTTTTCGATGCAAAGACAAGCCAGTTTTTTGGTAGCCCTTATCGATCCGTGGATCAACCACCGACACGAAATGAGTGCAGTATCGATGAGGTTGTTGGATAGTTCTATTTGTCATTGACACAGTTTAACGATGCACAAGAAACTGGAGCTGCAGGAGCTACGGGGGAGTAGCAGTTCATTGTGCTCTGCGTCTCTAACGCTCTGGTTAGAGTACGGAGAGGTGTGGGCTAATCAAATCGGGCTCAAATGCTGCAATAAAATAACTCTGATGGAGGAAATTCATGCCTTTTATGTCTTCTGTAAAACCTGAGCTTGTGGGGGGGGGGGGGGGGCTCTTTCCCTCTAGGCTTACGCAAACACGCTCAAATGGTGGTTTAGTCTGATTTTAGGAATTTCTCTTAACATACTTATGGAGGAATAATTTGTTGGTTTGCTTAGTTGAATTGGCTACGATGAGCGCAAAATAGGCCTAAGAGCGCGTACAGCCTATTTCCCGAGGCCTGGCAGGGCGTGCCCTACGGACTTGATGAGTGGCGAGAGTGAGAGTGTGTGGCGGGGTGAGAGAGATCGATACACGTTCGCCCAAGTCTGTGGGCCTCGCCCTGTCGGCCCTCGGGAAATGGACTGTACGTGCAGGAACTAAATGCAGCCTATGCCTTTGTCGAGTGACTTACCTTAACCTTAGTAACACGGAAAAATTTTGCGGCAACACAAAACATAAAAAAACGCAAAAATTATCTGTGAGATGTTGCACTTCTAAAGCATACAGCTACGTTTTTTGTATGTCTAGTGAACAATATAAGACCTCAATATTCATTTGAATTAGGCGAAAGTACTAGCTATGGGATAGTTTCGCTAATAATGCGTGGTGCTGCAAAGCGGCTTAATGAGAAACAGTTAATCGTGGTTGATTCGTCGTATAAATCATCGATTACTGCTTTATGTCGGTTTGCATAAACTAAGTATGGTTGGTATATTTAAGATGATAAGGTTGGACAGCATGTTTTGTAACTTCACCTTTTAGAAGGTACTGAAAGGTGAACTTACAAGTTACAGCTACTGCTGACAAGCTCTCGTTGTTTCAAATACTATTAATTCTTGAATAGTTCTAGGAATTTAGGATGTGATTTAGGATCTGTTTTTCCACTGCCCACATTTGGATGAAGCCGTATATTTGGTTATCGAAATAGTTGAGACTGCCCGAGGACAAAGTGAATCAGTGACAGTTGCCTGGGGTCTCGTAGCCATTACCGGCTATGGAGAAACGATTCTCGACTATTCGCGTATTCCAGCTGATTTCGAATTACAAAGGTTGACTCTTTGCTCATTTTTTTGACGTTGGCAATGTAAGAAGAATGAAAAAAGTTTCCACTGCGTCCTTAGAAGAAATAGTATTTTCGAAATCAGTTCTCGCTTTTATTGTGGGAGCAACACTTTCAAGAAACCTGTATAGTTTGGTCTAAGTTGAAAAAAATAATGAATAATCCGATCACTTCGTGATTAGACGAAGTGACAGATATCTCGGTACTTACTGTCACAGCAGCGATCGATAACTATTGGGTTGGGGAATAAGTCCCCGCCGTTTTTTTCAACCCCGTTTTTCACATTGTTTCCTTCACCTTTCGATAAAGCTCATATATGTGTTCGGTAGAGCTTTTTTTGCTCTACAAAATGCTTTTATCTGTTTTTCAATTCTTTCGATTACCTGATATTTATGAGGTTTGGAAATGAAGTAAGCCGAAGGCAAAAAATTGGCACTTGCGCACCTCATTTTTCTCGTCTGCCATTGAGACCAAAAAATGTGTGTGAATATGTTTTGATAGAGCTTTTTCAGCTCTACAGAATGGTACTACTTTTTATTCAAATCGCTCAACTTTTTGCTGTTTTTAAAACTCACAAATGCAGTACTCGCAAAAGTGTGCACTTTTATTATCTCCACTTTCTCGCCTACCATCGAGATTGAAGAAGATGTGCATATATGCATTCGATAGAGCTTTCTTTGCTCTACAAGATGATACCACTTTTCTTTTGTATCCTCTCATATTTTAGCATGTAGGAATAACCTTCCACCTGATTTTCAATTCAAAACTGCATAATGAATATGATTTTTTTGGCAGAGTGTTCTGCACCAATCGACAGAGCTCTTTCCGCTCTACAAGATAGTGTTTAAGGTTTACATTTTTTAGATTACTTAAAAGTCGACGAAATCGAACATTTTCGTCACATGGTGTCAAAAATGTTCGATTTCGTCGACTTTTAAGTGATCTAAAAAATGTCAAAAATTTATTCTAGCGAAAACCTTAAACACTATCTTGTAGAGCGGAAAGAGCTCTATCGATTGGTGCAGAACACTCTGCCGAAAAAAATCATATTCATTATGCAGTTTGAATTGAAAATCAGGTGGAAGCTTATTCCTACATGCTAAAATATGAGAGGATACAAAAGAATAGTGGTATCATCTTGTAGAGCAAAGAAAGCTCTATCGAATGCATATATGCACATCTTCTTCAATCTCGATGGTAGGCGAGAAAGTGGAGATAACAAAAGTGCACACTTTTGCGAGTACTGCATTTGTGAGTTTTAAAAACAGCAAAAAGTTGAGCGATTTGAATAAAAAGTAGTACCATTCTGTAGAGCTGAAAAAGCTCTATCGAAACATATACACATACATTTTTTGGTCTCAATGGCAGACGAGAAAGATGAGGTGCGCAAGTGCTAGTTTTTTGCCTTGAGCTTACTTCATTCCAAACCTCATAAATATCAGGTAATCGAAAGAATTGAAAAACAGATGTAAGCATTTTGTAGAGCAAAAAAAGCTCTACCGAACACATATATGAGCTTTATCGAAAGGTGAAGGAAACAATGTGAAAAACGGGGTTGAAAAAAACGGCGGGGACTTATTCCCCAACCCAATATATTGTATTTACGATTGTTCAGGATCAAACTGTATCCGGGCAGTCCGAAGGCGTTGACGTTTAGTGCTAAATCGTATAACGAGTCGACGGCGTCTGGAACACTGGAATGTTCACTGTATTCTCATACAAGACTCATCAGTGCCATCGATTATTTTCCGGAATTTTGCGTTATCGGAAATCGATGTGACATTCCAGGCTTACTATTAAGTGAAACAGGTGCCGCACTTTTATTCATAAGATATGATCCACCTAAGTTTTACTCCCTCAAGATACTTTTCTCGATTAAGGAACAAATTTTTCTTAGGATATGCATCTCCCAAAATCACGCCCTCAAAAATTCACATTTTATGGCTGAGCCGTGGGACAATATTTGCGATACTGGGATGGTTGACGCGAGCGTTTGCGAAGCGATCACTCCTAAACATACGCTTGTTTTAGGGATTTCACCATTTTCTGAGTCTGGAGCGAATGAACTTGCGTCTCATTGACGCCATAGCTCGAAGCGACAGCTGAAGCTCGCGCTTTCCATCGCTCACCCAGTCAACCACTTTCCAGGTCCTCAGTTAGCCGATCCGATACCGATGTCATCAGTATCAGCTACACTGGACGAGATCTCGCTTTCCTTTGGGCCACATGCGGAACGCATCGAAAAGCTGATTGTGGATGACGTAAGGGAGTTCATCATTTTTCTCGAATTTTATTTGCCCTACTCGGATGGTTTGTGTTCAGTAGTAGGTTCGTAATTGAAGGTGGTGAAAGCGGCGAAGTTAGAAGGAAATAGCAGCCAATATTGCTGGTGCTTCGACTTCAGACAAAGAGGAAAAGAGGAGCCCAGCAGCAAGTACTGTGTGATCTGCCCTCACGTCCCATAACCTATAGTCTATGAACATAAGCACGAAGAAAACCGAGAAATTTCCTTTATTCCAAAGCCAAAATCGAAAAATGGAAGAAGAGCAACTCGCTAGAATTCCCGTCACACTTCTCGCCACAAAACTTGAACAGCCGTCAGCGACCAGAGCGCTGTTCCAGTTTTCGCATCCATTGTTAAAGCTTCTCACCCTACATTTCTGACCATGTGACTGTCGCCTCTTTCCTCAGCTCTCTAGCGTCGAAACCCGCTCGGACGCCTCACCCCGTCGTCCGTCATTTTGGGAATCTCTATCTCAATTGGATGCTTGTATATGGGCGCGAAGTTTTACATGTAGCCCTTAGTGAGCAAATACAATATAAATATTGGGCAATAAAAGAACTAAAACGTCCATGAACGATTCTTCAAAAAAAAAACTGTGCACGGAAAAATGAATTCCTCTGTCACCCATATATTTATGTTGTATTTGCTTAATAAGGGCCGCATGCAAAGTTTTAGGCGAAAAAGTGAGAATACAGATAGACTGCAAGTTCTCAAAATGGTAGCCGTTGGGGCGGAACATCTGAGTAAATGCCCGTCTCGTCGCTCGTCACTGTGGAAGACGAGTAGTAGAATTGTTCACGTAACTCTGCTCACACTGCTTGTCTTTTACTGCGGCGGACGAGGGGGAGGGCATTTACTCCGGCAATGAGGCTCCGCCCGCTCAGTCACCACTTCGTGGAGCTGTATATTAGCCAGATCTCTCTTTTTCGTATGAAACTTTGCAAGCATTCTTTATCAGGCAAGTGCAGCATATTTGTATGGGTCACGAAAATCTCATTTTTCCGTGCACGATTGCTTTAATCTAGACAATACCGCGGCCTAAAAAAGCGATGGTTCCTAAGGGTTCCCCTCCTCATTTTTCTGTCATTGAGGCGCCTCTGTGCTAAGGTGGCGTATAGAATGCTCTTATTTGAGCAAAATTCCGAACTCGAAAGGACGATCATTATTATTGGATAAAATTTTTTTCTGCAGATCAATGCTGATCGTTTGTACCGAGAAAACCACGCACCTGCTACAAAGATCGATCCAATGCAGGTAGTTGAACGAAGACTACGGGTGAGTTGCGTGGACTGAATTTTGCGTCTGTCGAAAACCGTGGCATTCCCTCTTCAGATTGGCATTCATAACGGTTTCGCCTTTCTCTCCGAACCGTTAGTTGTGCACCTGTCATCCATCGACGAACAATCACGTGGAACACACACGCTCCGTCGAAAAGGACGACCCCTGAGTCGCAGCAGCAGTGATATACGGTAGGTTACATAAGTTTACGTTAAGATGCAGTGTGATGGGAATCATATGTAATAGTAGAAAATCCGCAAAGCTTATTCGAATGTATGGGCTCAGTTGTATGTCGCGCGTGGCTGCGGCGCAGAACTGTGACCAGTGGAAATTTTTGGATTGCATTTTCAAGCTGATAAGCTTCAAGTTTTTCTTTATTTTCATGCTTCAAACTGATGTGTGGAAGATGTCTGTTTCTTGCACAGTAAATATCAAAATGACTTTCTGTGATAGCAGAATCATCATTTTTTGAAGTGAGCCGTTCAGCTCCAACCTACAACCGCGGCGCAACCGCGCGCGTCATATATGTAGTACTTATGCCTAGTACAAGCTAAGGTATCGGTGAACTTGCGACGATGTATCATTGCAGAGTTAGCTACATACAGTGAGTGGTAGATTTATGATTTAGTTCTTCAGGTCTGAGATGAACACATTATTTGTGAGACCTCGTGTATCATTGCCAAAAATGGCTGATGACGAACGGCTGGTAATTGTGTTTGCACTTGACTACCTTTTGGGCACAAAGGCAGGCGATGTGAGTTTCATTTTTATTTGCTTCTCATCATCAGACTTATCTCGAATTTAATTTTCAAAAGCTCTGCGAAAATCAAAAAAAGATGGAGTTATGGCATCGTTATCTGATCATGCTGCTGCAAATGCGACTTCTCCATTTTCGATTCTTAGTAAACAGCTTCCTTTCATAGCTTCCCATTGGCGCATGTCGGTGCCGATTATGTGAGATCACATTTGAGGCCTGTGTTTACCTCTGACCTTTTACCATGACTACCGCGGACTCAGTGGTCATAGTCTTCAGCTAATCGTTTCCTAATCAAGCAGATCGTAATCAGATGAAAGAGGAATTGGAAATCTGGAAACCAGGATTCTTCGATTTCCAGCTTCCACGGTAATGCCTTCACGAGTGAGGCTAATGTCAAATTTGCGTGCCCACAAGGAACCCCTGAGCACCAGTTCATTATAAGAATCTGTAGAAAGTCCAAAAGTGTTTTATTCATTAGTTTTGATTGTTTATTCATTAGTTTTGATTGTTTAGAAGGCGATCCTTAACAGCCAGTCGGTGATCATTTGTTGGGGAGCATGGCAGCCTTTCGCAAATCGTTCTCAGTTGAATCTCAACGGACGCATTCAAGCCTCTGGTATCTTGGTCACATTACCAGCAGCCGCATCAGTGTGTCTTTACTACAGTAATAATCTTTATTCTAGTGTCACTCATCGGTGGTCCTCGACCAAATCCTGAAGAAAGTTTGTGCTTCAGAAATCTGTTACATTTATATCGTAGAGATGACAGTATATTCACGGAGAGTGCACCGAAAATCACTATTCAATTCAACTTTTGCTTGGATGATACGGTGAGTGGTTACGGTGTCACACCGTCAGCAGGGTACTGTACATTCTAATTAACAGCTCCTTCATGGTTCGCTTTCGCGGTCGACAACGCAGATGGGTGATTCACTGCGTGAGACGCCAGCACCAACGAGAAGGGAATTCTCTGATGTTGTTACTAAGGACGTAGAGAAGGAGAAACCGTCACGTCGCCAGGAGCCACAGAGGGAGGACTCGGATGCAGTGACAGACCAAGAAGAGCTGTTGCCACCCATTCTGACGAAGGTTTGTGTCCCTTTTAGTTGTGATACCCCTTTTAACAGTGCTGGGTACGTTGGACCGGATACAAGCTACCATTGTCGCTATCCTGAGTGCTGAAGGGGTGAGGCAAGGAGGATGCCGACGAAATTACGTGCGAGATGGTTTGTACGACTCCATCAAAATGGAAGCAAGGCTCCGCCTTGCCCTCTCATAAGGCAATGCTTACAAACCTTACTTACAGGGGAAGGACCCAAGGTCGAAGTGGCCACTCAGAATGAGATGCATGCGGTCCGACATCTCTCCGAATGCATATATCCAACCTGCATTCCAAATTTGCAGAACGATTCTGTGAGCGGAGTCATAGAAGTTTATTTTGGAAAAGCAATACTATTAGGTTGAACCATAATTTCTGTTACACTTTGACGAAAAATTTCAAATTTATTTTTCTTAATTTGTGTCTAACTTCAGTCAACAAAACATGTACCATTATAATCAGCAATATAATGCCAGCGAATAGGGAGATGACAGATGCCTTGCTTATAGAAGTCTGGGGATTTCTGGTCGAAGAAAGTCTGGAGGTCGATTTCGAGATCATCCTCATCATTGAACTGCCGTCCGTCGGGGAAGTGGGTCAGAGATAGGAATAGGTGGTAGTCAGTTGGGGCCATGCCCGGAGATTACGGTGGACGGGAGAGCTTCGTCTAACCAAGGTCCTGGATCCATTGACACACCAACTTTGCCACATGTGGGTGAGCGTTGTCGTGGAGGAAGAGGTCTTGGTCCATTTTTCCGGTAAGTTTTGCCGCTCCGGTGTCCAATTGCCTGCAGTAGAGATCGGCAGTGGCTGTCGTGTTGAATGGTAACAGTTTCCTATTTTTTTGAAAATTTTCAAAAAAAATTTTTTTCTCAATGCAATTTTTTGAAATTTTTCCTGTTCCAGTTTGAGCCGATCGAGCCATCGGGCTGCCGCCATATGAGAGACAGTACCTGGGTCCATCGACTGGTTAATTTTGTTAGTGGCCTTGCATGCTGAGGAACCGAGGCGGTGTTCGTGAATTCGCACCTTTCGCGAAATTGCCGTAAATTCACTGCTAGTTGAAGCCGTAGAGAATATGAATGTGCTATTCAGTAGCCCTTTTCAGTCGCTTCATATACCCCCAACTACCAAATGCTCCCGAAGCTTCCACAGTTTTCCCCAAGAATAATAAAAAGTGTAACAGAAATTATGGTTCAACCTAATATCTGTGGTAGCTTTGGAAGCACGCAGCACGCTTACACTTACGTATAGACGTTCTCGCGCAAAAACAGCGCGACTTTCGTGTTCAGGAGACCAAACTACTTTTTGAGGCAAGCTTTTGCCAATTTGAGGCTTATTGGGTACATTTCCGAAACTTGGCCAAATTCTCCGTAGGCCAAGAACTTTACTAAAATTTGGTCAAATTCTCGAATAACATGTCCTATGAGGTGGTTTGGTCCCCTAGATAAAAAAATTGCACTGGTTTTGCGCGAGAACGTCGGGCTCGCGTGCTACAGGCTTCTGAACCTCCATACAATAGTATTGTTTTTCTCAAAAAAAAAAAACCTCCATAACACCGCTCACAGAACCCGAATGCAGGTTCTAGACCAGCGTCCGAAAAGACGTCGGACCATATGTATCTCTTTCTGAATGACCACTTCGACCTCGACTCCTTCCCTTGTTAGCTTACTGAAAACAAAGTGTGAATGCAAAACTGATAAAATACTTATGAATGTCGTCTCCCCGTTTGTGCTTTTTGAATTCATTTCTTTACTTGAGACATTCCTGCCTTTCTGTTCAGCAACTTACTGATCCCTGGCGTGCTAGGCCTGTGACATAGCACACAACTCAGACATTTGCTAATGTATCTTTTAAAGAAACCAAAGCCCATTACAAGTCCGATTCTCAATCAAAAGATAGACCAAATCATCAAGCAGGAGTCACCACGTCAGAATCTTCCGCTCAGCTATGCGTTACCGCTGAAAGAAGCCAGGTATAGCACGGTTTTTGTTCATTTTTTGTTTTATTTTCCCTGACGTACAAGGGCAAGTTCATCAATGCGCTCTGAGAAGCAGGGCATGCGTCGAGGAATCCTCGAAGGGGGGCGTATCCTGTGGTGGAAAGCGTTAAGGTCGTGCTTCGAAATTTTTCTCCAAGTTACACAGAAGATCACCGTTTTTCAGTATTCAGGGAGGGAAAAGACGATCTTAAGAGAATTCATCAATCGATAATCATACTTTAAAAGACAAAAATGCTATAGCCATCAAACACCCATCATTTTTTGGAGATGGCTCTAGTATAAGCGCGGCAGACGTCTAGGATACGTCCATTAGGAGGGTCGTATTCTCCAAAAGGATTTCCTCGAAGCAAGGCTTGGCCCTACTGTGAAGACGACGTCTATGAATGTCTGGTTTAGTGCCGAAGAGATGAAAAAAAAGCATTTGGGCTGAAACCTAACTGTTAGATTTATTATCCGTTTCCAGTACTGTGTTGTTTCCCAGCATACTGTAGTTTTCAGGATTTCCAACGTTCCACGATCCATTTACGCAGCTCTTTCAAACGTGCAGGTAGGCAGATACACGTTATGCATATGCAGTCATTCAAAATTGGAAAATAAAGGGAT
Organism: Trichostrongylus colubriformis; assembly: GCA_963978905.1. Lineage (NCBI taxonomy): Eukaryota > Metazoa > Nematoda > Chromadorea > Rhabditida > Trichostrongylidae > Trichostrongylus > Trichostrongylus colubriformis. The sequence continues at coordinate 48,067,218 of OZ022258.1, forward strand.
AGAGCTTTGGCGTTGGTCAATCTTTTGTTGGAATGCGCCACGCATTCTAGTTGCATTAGAACCGTGGTGGCAGGTGAGCCTATACAGTGACTTGCGGGAGTCATTCGATGTAAAGTTAGCGCTTTTATCCCGTCAAACAAGGCTAGCAACAATTCATCGACCCTCGGAGAAGGCTCGGTTTGTCTGGGAGAGCATTGATGTGGGACATGATCTTCGAAAGAACTCATAACTAGGTCACAAACCAGCCTTGACACCAGAAAAAATCGGTATAGATGATCGAAGTTGAAGCTATCTTGAACACTTGAAGCGAACGGGGACCGGCTGAAAAAGCGCGGAGCGTGATGTGGTAAATGTACAAAGTAAACAAGAGAAGAAAGCAATTCCGATCGACCTACTGACGCCCATGATGTTGCGCGCGCAGTAGAGTGCTCTATTCTATCTGGATTTAAATTATTCAATTAGAACGTTAGAGCTTGTCAATAGAGTAGTTGGGGCGAAAGAAATTTCTTTACAGTTTCCTGGCATATTCGATCGTGAAGGAGATCCTCCAGTGCTGGTGGATGTTGGTGCAGCCACCCTGCCCAGTCGTGCCATCGAAATCAATGATGGCCTAAACACAAATGAGATTATTGTGCAATTTCTGGCGTTCAAGTGGTGAGTAGAGCTTCTCATGATGCCGCGTTCATATGTAAACCTCATATGCTTCCCGAAAACTAACGAATCATTCGACAGTGAAAGGAGTTGTCATTTCAGCGAAGGAAGTAGACCAAAGGACTTGCTTCTTCCTCCCCGATATTCACTTTATACATAGTTTTTTCACTTTTAAACATCGAAAGAGCGTGATATAATACATAAGATTAATCAGCAGAGGTCAGTAAACAGAGGACGAGTGAGTCTAAAATACCTATTAATGAAATTAAAAGCTCAAAGAAAATAAGAAAAATAGCTGATAGATTGCTCTTTGACCGTTTATCATTTACTTGCTTTCCCATATCCCATGGAATGACTCAGTCATGGCTCAATCCATTGCATTCTTCGCAATTTTCTAAATTTGTGCGATTTCAGCCTACACAAGCATGATTTCCCAGCAGTGCGCAAGGTGTTCTTCACATTGCAATTCTATCGATTCCAGCAAGTTACCACAGAAGAGTTAGTTTATTTCAATCTAACCTATATTTCGAAATATTTGCGATAATTTCTGTAAGATACACTTAATTTTTACCGATGAGCTGTAAAACCGTAATCGGTAATAGATTGTTATGATATGGTAGATTATCATGATTAACTCTTTGATTATTCAAGTACATACCCAAGTATGTGCGTTCTGGGGTTCCCATGAAATCGAAAGGCAACATTTTTTTGAAAAAAAACATAATTAAGTTCTCCTTTAATTAGCCACCTCCTTTATGCTCAGGCTTTTACTGTCGGAATCCAACAATGGTAATGGAGATCCGAGCATACTGATGCGATTGAATGATAATGGTGAAGAGCAGACAGAGCAGGGACCTGGTTTTACGGTGAGCATTCAATTTATATTTTAGGTAAATCATTCTCATAAAAACTTTTTGACGGTTCAGTAGGTATAGCGCTGTCGTTGTTACTCCCTTATAGATGCCGTTTTTCGTCATACTATGCACACTATTAGCGGTGTCACAGCCGTTCGTTCAGCGCAATAGCAGGAATTAAGTAGAAACGTTAAAAAGTGTTCGCAAAGAGGTAAAAAAGATGAAAAAGAAAAAAAGATGATGCAAAAAGACGAGATCGAAGATTAGAAGTTGTTAGGGTCTGTGTCAACGTGGCTTCAAGAAATCCCAGCAAATAAATGTCGGTGGTGAGACGTAAGGACTCCGGCTGTTGTACTAAGCCCGTCTTTTCGTGAACAGTAAGGCGAGGACGAATTCCCGAAGCAAGGACGAATTCCCGCTGAAGTTTGCAAAATATGGTATAAATGTAAAGCTCCCACAGAATCTGCTAAAGGATAAGTTGGGATACGTGGGTAGCTCTGAAGTTATTTCTGAACGGACGTATAGCTCACCAAAGGTATAATCAAGCAATCATTCTTGGAGGAATTCAACAGTCGCCTTAAAATGCTTCACTACATTGCTCTGAAATAGATTACTCGTCGTGCGACATTGATTTACCAACAATCATGGAACGTAACGAGATTAAAGGGATTCAACCGCAGGGATTTGAGCCTTTTTCTTACCCATATATTTATGTTGTATATGCACAGTGCGGGGCCACCTACAAAAATCCACGCAGAAAACGATAATCCGGCTGTGATACAGCTTGCCCAAGTGACGTCCGACCAACAAGGTAGGGAGTCCGAGGAGGTGGAGTTGCGTGGGCCGTGGGCGCAAGGAGGCAACGGTGATGTGATCAGGGACGCAGAGCGGAAAGCAAATGAAAATTATGCACGAAAGTTTGTACCCCGGCGCGCTTGCCGATGGTTCTTCAAATGTTGCTTGGCAGGAATTCATGCACGTTGCTCTTCTTCGATTTTTGCAATAAGACAAAGGAGATTCTCTCGGTTCTCTTCGTGATTCTACTGTACATATTATATTATTTTCGGAAATTTAGAACCATTGACGTTCCATAGACGATTCCTTCAAAATACTAGTGGCGACTGCTGCTAAGTGCCCATTAACATCGTAGTCAACCTAAAAATCTTTTCAGACAAAGTTTTTTGTGGATCGACAGCGTCAAACCGAAGACGACCGTGACGAGTTCATCAGCTACCTTAGCACAAGCTCACTTTGCATTGAATCTTGGAATGCCGAGTCACTCATCTATCTGGGTGCAAGCTATGTACCACTCCAGGTAGGACATGCAGTTTTACGCTTTGCCCCCATCTTCATTGCTCGGAAAGGAGAAGAGATGATCGACCCATCCTATTACAGAGTCTGCTACGAGGCGGCAAAGAGGCAGTTCAGTGCACGGTGCAGTGTCCAGTGGTGTTCAGCGCATTGCCTGGACAAGCGGCACGAGTAACTACACTTCTGTATCTGCGCCTAGCCAACATAGGACATCCGTCATCGAATCAGATTGGTGAGAATAGTTGATATGTTATTCCTTGCGCAGTTTCTTAGCAATGCGCTTTAATCTTTTGAGTGACTCTTGGTAGTCTTTGTGTGACTTACTATCAAATATTAATGATTTATTAGATATTATATATAATATTAAATATGATGCTACTAGATGACATGAATTCCATTGTGTCTAGGCATACATCTCAGTGACCAGCTCAAACACTGGTTGTGGCCATTCAGTGGGTCCAGTCTCGTCGGTCTTTGTGAACGGGAACTCAGTCAGTTCCTTTGAGTCTTTCGATGGAAAAGGAACTGCTACTTCTGGCTGGGATTGTTCAGGTTGAAGAGGCTGCTGAGGTTGGGCAGGTTGGATGGGCTGTTCGGGTTGGACGGTCTCAACGTGTTCCTCGGGTTGGGCTGGCTGAGCGGGCAGGGCAAGGAGAGCGGCTCTGGAAATAACATTCAAAGTCAGCGACTGATGTAAGAAATGTAGAAGCTGGGCTCACCTTTGTTCCCTCTCAATTTTGTCGGCAAGCTTAATCTTCAAGTTCTGAATTGATCTTCTCTTACGTCCACCACCACCGCATCCACAGCATCCACATCCACCGCAGCATCCGCAACCGCAACCACCACCACCACCTGAATGTAGGTTTAGCTGGTTACTAGATGGCATTACTGATTGCTCACAAAATCTGTATACCTCCACCGCAGCAGCAGCATGGTCGGCAGCAACATGGACGGCAGCAAGTGCAGCACCGTGTGCAGCAGCAGGTTCGGCAACAAGTACAGCAGCAGCTGAACAGAGGGAGAATATGGAGTTGAGAGAACGATCCCATGAGCGATAACTTACCGTGGTCGACAGCAGCAACAGCCACATCCACATCCACAGCCACAGCCGCCGCCTTGTCGTTTCACTCTGTGGGAGGATTCCGATTCAGTCAGGGTGTCAATTGCAGTGGCGTTCACGGGGACGAGTTCCGTCGTGGGGGACTGAGTGATGTCAGCGTCATTTCCAGGTATGGGAAGCGCCTAAAAGGGCAATTATGCTCAAGAATTAGAGTAAAAGATCTTATTTTTTGATGATAAGCAGTGAGTTTACCTGAAGTTGCGTCAGATACAGTATACCAGCGAAAAAGCAAAGCAGAGCAGATTTTGCGGTGAAAACCATTGCAAATGTTGCTGCAGTCGAACTGATGAGGTTTCATGGAAATCGCCTGTTATTTATACGATATAGCCAGATATCGGCGTTATCTCATTGGGTGAGCTATCTCGCCTATCCAGACCGGACTCCATGCCGGCGCTGTGTTTGGCTGCATGTCATCTGCGAGCGCGTAAGCCGCCATCGTGGGCTACTCGCGACGGTTCTGTCCGAAACACCGGAAACGTCAACAGTCCATCGAAGATCATCAAGCAAACAGTCACTGCAATCCGGTGTGCTTCCTGAATTCGACAGTGGCTCTCTGCCGTGACCATTGCCAGCTCGATGGCTGGCATACAAGGCTAGCTCGTTTGAACCGCTGTTAACTATTCTCTAATGCCGTATGCATATATGGGATTGGCTTCTTGCTCACAGATATTGGTGGTTCCGTGAAACCTTAAGTGGTGTTATCGAGTGTCTCCTAGAACTGTATCAGAAAAACCTGGTGGTGAAGTAGTCGTTGATCAAACTGTCTTGTCGAATAAAACCCTCGCTATACCGTAATTTGGGGAGTAGATTGGGACACACGGATTTTGACCTCGGCCTGCGACCCTGCGGGAGCCTTTGGACTTAGGCCCTCACACAGAGGTTATTCAAACAATTTGTTTATGTAACTTATTCTCCGTACAAATATACCATATATACATATATAATATATAATATGTACCGTGTATTCTTGAATGGATGATGCTACGGGACGTAATACTTGAAAAGGTAATTTCCAACTTGGGAGAAAATTAAAGCTTCCATATCTCAGAGGAGAAGTTAAATGCCACACACACACTCCTCATTTTAGTATCCGCACAATTGTCTACTCATTTTCCGGAATAACCCTGGAGAAAACTGTTATTGAAAATACATTGAAGAGGTGGGCATGTCAGCGCGTGACCTAGTGGCCCCACTGACCGTGTGTCCCAGCCGTCACCCTAATTTTGCGCCTATTCCGTATGATCCCGGCTAGCCGCACATGATCGTTATTAAGTTACTGTTAACATAACTAAATTTTTAAATGCCTCTTCAGCTTTGTCTAGTTTCCTAATTTCCCATCTCAGAGTGTTTCCATTCTTCTTTTTTCAGACTTGTTGCACAGCCGTACGCCTTGTGTGGTCAGCCGTCGTCTACAGACTCTTGGTGATGAAGGTCCAGACAGTTATCGAATACGGGCGAAACCACTGAATCCGGCTCATGACAACATGCTCCAGAAATTCCTCCACGCACAAAGGTGTCCATGCTCAGTTACCTACATTTTTTAAAAGACGGTATAGTCACAGTTCATTCTAATGCGAAATAAAGTTTGCTACCATATGAAAACTTCTCTACATTCGCTCAAATGACTATCTCACAGTGCTGGAGACACTTTCCGAAGATCATTTTTGAATTGAAGAACAGTTGACCTGAGTCTGAGTTCGGGGTTATACATGGTATGACATCGATATGATACCAATTTCCTCGATTTTCGTTTTTGAAAATTCAGCTGCTATTACCTAAGCCTGAGATTCCAAAGATAATGGAGCATAATCTTAGTTGAGAAATGGTACAGCGCACTCTTTACTTGTTCTGGTTTTTGACGTCAGAAAAACTATAATGTACTTTATTCTTTTTTCAGGGTTGACATCAATCAGAGGTATGAAGAGATGTTCGATGAGGAAAGTTATGATCGTATACGACAATGGGAAAAACTCAAGCATGGGATTATACCGACACAGCAAAAGGTTAGCAACGCTCGATTAGCCTCACCTAGTAATCCTTCATTTATTTTCATTCCACTCAATATTTCCTCCATATCACTGCTTGCTCTTTCTTTATTACTTATTCTATTTATACCAGCTAATCATATTTAATCTCGTAAATTTTGGATAATTTGTTACGGTATTTCTCTCTCCTCACTTGTGTCCTTAAGAAAAACATCTTTTATCACTTGATAGTTGCTTGTTTCCTTTCGCTTCAATTCCTTTTACTTTTCCTTCACATTTTCTCATTCTTTCATTTACCATTCCTCTTCTTTTTTTCCTTTTTTCCTTTATTACACCACTTATGGTATTTGTCTGCTTTTATAATCCTACTTTCTTTTTTTGTTTCTTGAGTCTTCTTTTCGTACCACCATTCTGTCTACGTGGTTCATCATCATTACAGATCAGCATTTCTGTTATTCCCCCTGTCGTACATACATAACCTTCATTCATCTCGCTGTGTGTCCGTCCACTTTTTTCTTGACAGCCATTTTTCAACTCATTTCTTCAATCTTCAGCTCTCTCACCTGTCCCTTTACTCCTTCATTAATGCTCTCCCTTCAAGCTCGGTTTTTAAATTTCCCTGATTAGTCAGTATTCATTTTATCTATTGCGTTTATTTTTTGCTTTATATTGTATGAGGACGTCTTTATTCGAAGTTTTTCGAATATTATTCAGATGGCAGTTAATAAATTTCTGTTCGAAGAAGAATTGGAGGCGTACCGGAAGCTAAGAAATCAAAGCAAGGCTTCCAAACTCCTTGAAGCGGTTTTCCGAGGTGATTTGAGCCTGAATTTTTTTACGTGGATTTTGTAAATCCCCGTGGTTCAGCTTATTGTTTAGGTATCACTCTTCGTCATCATATTTTTCCGAGCCTGGGAGAGAAAGTATTTTTCGAGTACCTTCTACAAAACACCTATTCGGAGGCGGTGAATTGTGTGGTGGAAATGGATGAGCCAGGCTTGAGGTAAGTTGGGCATCCAATATCCTGTGGAATCGCCAGCGCACAAAATGTGTGTGTCGAGACTCCCCAAGTTAGATCAGATCACGCGGGCCGCGCAATCTTGCGCACAGCCAACTCACAGTAAGACTAGCATGGAATTTGAGGTGCGGCGAGTTCTTCACGTGGCGCAGACACCTGGTTCGGAAGTTCTGGCACTACACTACACTTGCGCGTAAGCGGTATCTTTATTCAGCTCTATTAGCACTGACTAGCAGTGCTTTCTAAGGTGTATGGCATCAGGTTTGCCAATCCCTCAAAGGCAATAGGGATTCCTGAGTGGGATACTTGTTCTAAGTCTTTGGCAGAAGTGCAGCGCATGGCATGTCGTAGATTTGCCTGATTAGGCCGCCCATTCATACTTTGCGCACCGACGCCGGCACCAGCGGCGACGATTTGACGCCGACACCGGCAGCCACGGCGTCAAAATCATGTGCCGACCACGGCGGCACTCTGGTGATGCGCTCCCTTTGTGAAACGCTTGTCCCAACCACACCACAGTATGGTGAGCGGGCGAGAGCCCAGGAATTCAAATTGGAATATGGCATAGTTATGGCCACGCTCATCATTCATGGTTTGGTACTATGCCGAAATTCGAATTCGAATTCGCGGCTCCCGCGATCACCAATCATACTGTAATGTGGTCGAGTAGAGCGTTTTTCAAACAAAGCGCGTACCAAAGTGCAGCCGTGGCCGGTGGCGGGCCATGATTTTGACACCGTCGCTGCCGGTGCCAGCGTCAAATTGCCGCCGTCACCGCCTGTGGCGGCGTTGGTACGCAAAGTATGAACGTGGCATAAGCCATCCCGACCTAACGCTACACTTTTGAGGCGTCTCCGTACGTTTTGGGATCTTAATTTATGGACATTTCCAAGACTGCTGGAGATCTGATGAACACATTTTTCAGCATAATAACGGATGTTGATGAATGGAGTTACTACAAACGTGCCAATTCACTTGGAACACCAGTAGAGAAAAATCTGGTGCTGCGAAATGGTGGGCAATTGGAGATCTTTCTGAAACCGATGGAAGCCCTCTATGTACCATTCCTCTACGATAACCTCAAAGCCACTAAGCAACTGGATGGACAAGTTACCTCAACCAAAGTGAGCTGATCATCTCAAGTAACGGATCATACATAGTTTAACATCATTATGTATTGCTTTTTTATTCCAGGTTCTATTTCGACGGTGGGACAACAGATCAGCAATTTCAATACTGGATCTACGCGTTGAACATCGGCCATACGCCCTTAATGAGACGTATCGATTTTTCAACGAAGCTGCGTCTAACTGTGAACGAGTCATCAAAGTACAAGGAATCCCGAGTGGGTGCTCTTGAATCTCTTAAACCGAATTCCGTACTTGTTAGGATTCCTACTTCAGTAATATTTTTCGAGGCTGTAGTGGTTACAGTCATTTCCCACCACACATGCATTCCGTGAGGCCAACCCAGTACTACAGTTTAGTTGCTTGTCTCTCCCATGTTTGGAATGATACCTAGTTGGATGCAGGAACAAGCCTGATGTCGAAAATTTTTTTGGAAAAACTGCCCTCCGGTCGGCTCTGCCGACGTCACTTCCGCCTATGCTCAGGGTGCCTTTTTGACAAAGGATTGTCAATCGATAATCGTTATCCTGTATAAAGTATGATTTCTGACAATCTTTTCTGAACGCCTCTGCTCCAGAAATCACTCAGAAAGAGATGATCGTTGAGAAGCCCTCGAGCAAATTTCGGAAATATGATCTACCCTCACTTTACAACTCAAAAACGACTCCTGGTAGTTCATCGACACCTGCTATGACCCCCTGTGCCTGACCCTGGTTGGATGCTAAAACCACTAACGCCACTACCACAAAACCGTTGAGAAGTACCAAACCCTGCATCCAGGAAGTGGTGATGCTGCACGAATCAAGTGTGTCCTTCATCACCTCGAGTCGGCTGAATAAATAGCCACTTCTGATGGCAGGAAGGGATGACATCAAGGCACTGTACACCCGAAACAGGGTTCCAATGGCACTTCTGATGGGTGCGGAATTCAAGGCACACTCCTGATTGTCGATCTCTGTCCAGACTTTGGAAAAATAGGTGCCTTTTTAATGTCAGTTTGGAATATTACAAAGGGAAGGTAATGTTTTTTGAAGTCTTACTTTTCGTTAACTGCTAATTATCGTTACAGCCTGCATTTCGAAAGCGTGAGAAGGATGCTGAGTTAAGGGCAAAAGCTTCGGTCCCGGGCGCAAATCAAACCCGCACTCCATGCTTCCCGTACATTCGTGCTAATCCATTACACTAACGAGATTCCTTGCACATTTTCAGCTGCGACGAAAATCAGCAACTATCAAATCAAGAACAACAAAATCGATATCTGCTTAAAGGCACCGGGAGGGCTAAGGGAAAACTGTGATTTGTGAGTACATGCTCGCTGAAAAGACCCTCTTACTTCAGAAGAGATGATGTGTGGCGAAACTCGCAAAGGAAAAGCTAGGCCTGGCGTTTTATCATGACCCCGCAGCACGGCGGGACGTCGTGCAGTCCCGCAGCCGGGGTGAGTTGTCGGCGAAAGCGGAACAACGTTCGCAGCCGGCTGACTGGGCCTCTCCGCCCGTCTGCAGACTACCCCGGCTAGAGCCGCAGAGGGGTGCGGAAAAGAAGAGTGGCTCCGGGCTCTTTCCAGATTTGGTCGCGGTTTTATCTCGTTTTTTCTCTACTGTTACACTGCTGAGCACCACTACTTTCATATTCCACAGTCTCCCAAATTTATTCCTTCCGGTATATTCAAGCTTTCATCTTCACGGTTCGGCTATGGTAAATATACTCTTGAAAACTGAGTTAAGGTGAAAGGGTCGAAAGCATGGACTTCGAGTTCGATTCCCTTCTGAGCCCGAAACTCTTGCCCATTACATAGCATCTTTCTAACAACAAAGAAAAGTGATATCTAATGAATATTTTTGATTTTCCATGAACATTTCCAGGTGATCGTCGCGTAGGTAGCGTACGTTGCGTGGACCAAAGCGCTAAAGTGTTCCTTCAAAATCGAGGCGTTGACCAAGAAGTCTCCATTACGGTAAGCTTTTTCACAAGTTTTATGAAGACTTTCAATGCCATTCCTATTATGAAAAAGATTCAAGTCTCGATACAAAGCACTAGCGCTTCCTTAGCATTGCATGTAGTGGAATATTGATCTGTGAGACATCGATTCTGCGTTGCCGCGACGCGACCGTGTGTGTGCTGAACCAGCAATACGGGTGGCACATGCACCCAATAGTAGTGAGGTATACTGTACATATATCATCTATGATCATTAAAGGCATTTGCTGGTGAACCCACTTCGATTCGAATTTTGATAGTGCTACTCTATGGTGATCGCTATGGATATAGGTGAGCGAGGAATGTTTATTATATATTCAAGAAAATTATTTACTGTGTTTCCTTTGGCAATAGGCTTCAAGGGAAATAATATATACATATACATATGAAGTGAAGAAATATGATATGGTAGATTTCATTTATCTTTATTCTTTATCTAACCATGCTCACAACGGGCAAACCAATATATTCAAATATCTCATAGCCGACTAATTTTATGTCATCCCCGCAAAATATATTTATAAAGATTACTTTTTTCCACAGCATTTCTTTTGAAATAAAAGTAAAATGTGTTTTCTCGTTCATTCGCTCTACAGGAACCTTCAAATAGTTCTTAATTCCCAGTTCCGAATACGCCCTATCTAACAACAGCCCAGATACGTATAGTAACCATGATGATGATCTAGCGCGTTCTACCCCATTTTCGCAGATAATAAATCGTTGAACAATTGACAAGAGATTCCTTTGGAATATTACTGATTGGAGGGTATTTACTCAGCAAAGAAATACACATATTAAAGTATGAACACCGTTTTTTTTTTGCATACTTAGTAGATGTACTTCCAAGTGTTCTCAACGTCAACTTGAATTCATTGTTTTCAGATTGCTATCAACGTGGCGTATATTGATTCACTCTTTACAACGTATTGATCTGCACAGTACCATGGGACAATCGATTAAAGTGCCAATCACCTTAAAGAGGTAGGTGGGTTATGTTCTGGTTTCAATCAGCCGGCAATATCTCCAGGAGTAAATATATTTTGAGTATATGAGTATAAGTGAATATGGACACCATAGCAAGAATCGTACACTCCTTAGGTGCGCTACGCGCGCGATCGCGTAGCGGTATTTGTTTGAAATATTCAACAGGCAGATGGAGCGGCATCGAAATTTCATTCCGCCCGTGTACAATTCCTCATCTTTTCAGGTATTTTATGTCATGAGTGCTTAGCAAAGGTGTCTTTCTCCCCTTGAAAGACTCCGCGCATTCCGCTGGTTACCGACGCGCGCGTTTGCGTAGCGGTTTTCCAAATGTGTGTTCAGTGTCAATAAAAGCGGCATTCAATCTTCATTCCGCCCGTATATGTACGTGTTAGTAAAATGGCAGCATTTCTATAGCAGTATGAGATGAGAACGATACATGACGACAATGCAACAAAAGGGGTATGCATGTGAAAGCGGCGATATAAGCTTAATTATCGCTAGGGTCGGTAATCCAACAATTACGGCTGCCTGTTCTTTTGTGAGGCTATTGACAACTTACCAATCGAATACCATAATTGCTGGTAATTGAAGAGCCAAATAATACATGATTCTGTGCATAAACAGAATTTGTCGATCGATAGCCGACTACTTTGTGCAGTTGTTAAGAGGACCAGCTAGCGAAATAAGACCGCGTCTTTCTATCAAATGTTGTTGGTAAATAGATATCCTTTGTAGTAGCGTACAACTCTCGCCAGTCCTTGAAACGTCTATCCCAATACGAAGGAGTCAGCCAGTAGGTGTCAAGCGTACGGTATGGTATGAGGCCTGAAATTCAGGGTACAGAACAAGTACTCAGCTACAGAATTATTTTTACAATAATATTTGTTTTTCGAAATATCTATCTAACTTTTTGCACTAAAGACCTCCACTAATTGTTTGAAATTGACATATATTTATTTATCATTTCCGAAACATGTTCTTTTGTCATTCTACTATAATACTTACAGTTTGATAAAACAGAGAATTGCTTTGATCATTTTGAAGTCATCCAGTGCATTTTTAGTTTTTTTATAGCAAAATGCAAGAATAGAAGTCAAGGCCCAAAATAGTGTCTCATTAAGTTCCAAATGTACGCAGCGAGCGGTGGTGAAAGGGTTGATTTGGAATGGGGAATGGAATTACACTGAGGTCCTCGCAAAGGTATCTCGGCAATCAAAAAGAAGGATTTCCTGCGTTTTCTCATGCCAAATAATCCGCTTCGCGTCGTGCGCGGTTTTTGGTTGGGTCAAATTTTCAGATTAATGCGCTGAAGATGCCCAAGTCTCGGCAGCTCTTATCAAACTGTGTTTTAATGGATCCGGTAAAGGATGACTAAATAAGGAAGGATGTGATGCAGGGAAGCCTCTGCGAAATCGCGTGGCGCTACCCTCGACTTTGGTTCGTCACTGCGCACATCATCACACGACGAGCCGCTTGTATTACGCTCGAGAGGATGTAATAACCCCTTCTACACTTGACGGAATCGTCCACGGGACGAGGAGTTCCTTCGTTACCCGTATATTTATGTTTATCTACCTAATGTGGGCCGCATGCAAAGTTTCACACGAAAAAATATGAATCCGGTCAAGATACAGCGCCACAAGGTCTCGACCGGGTGGGCGGGGTCTCCGAGGAGAAGCTCCGTCTTGTCGTCCGCAGTGGTTGGGAATGGAGAGGGGGCTGTTCACGTGACCCATTATTCCTACAATGCGGCTCTGACTGCGGTGGACGACGGGGTGGACAATTGCTCGGAAGCCCCGCCCACCCGGCCGTGACTTTGAGGTGCTGTATCTTGGTCGGATTCACATTTTTTCCCGTTAAACTTTGCATGCGGCCCACATTACGTAGATGCAACATAAATATACGGGTAACAAAGATACTCACCCTTCCGTGGACGAATCCTTTGATCTCAAGACCTGGCTCCGGTTGTAACCTTTTTTCAGGAACGCATCCTCCTATGAATAATTGCAAAATTTTCCAAATTCTAGAGACCTTACATAAAATAAGGCAATTATATGCTGTACAAATACATGCTACATTAAATTGTCGATTTTCTACGCTCTACTTTTTGATTCCAATCGAAATGCTACCCGAGTGTGTTCAGGGGTCAATGTCCTCGCGGAATAAAACATCAAACGTTCCTGATCTATTAGGTTGGACGGGAAGTTCTGGGACACTTTTTGTTTTTTCCTGTAGAAACCTGTAAAGCTTCGGGAGCATTTGGTAGTGGGGGGTATATGAAGCGTCTGAAAAGGGCTTCTGAATAGCACATTCATATTCTCTACGGCTTCAACTAGCAGTGAATTTACGGCAATTTCGCGAAAGGTGCGAAATTCACGAACACCGCCTCGGTTCCTCAGCATGCGAGGCCACTAACAAAATTAACCAGTCGATGGACCCAGGTACTGTCTCTCATATGGCGGCAGCCCGATGGCTCGATCGGCTCAAATTGGAACAGGAAAATATTCAAAAAATTGCATTGAGAAAAAAACTTTTTTTTTTGAAAATTTTCAAAAAAATAGGAAACTGTTACCATCCAACACGACAGCCACTGCCGATCTCTACTGCAGGCAATTGGACACCGGAGCGCCAAAACTTACCGGAAAAATGGACCAAGACCTCTTCCTCCACGATAACGCTCACCCACATGTGGCAAAGTTGGCGTGTCAAAGGATCCAGGACCTTGGTTGGACGAAGCTCTCCCACCCACCGTAATCTTCGGACATGGCCCCAACTGACTACCACCTATTCCGGTCGTTGAGCCACTTCCTTGACGGGCGACAGTTCAAAGATGACGACGATCTCAAGAGCGGGCTCCAGAACTTCTTTGACCAGAAGTCTCCCGAATTCTACCGGAAGGGTATCTACGATCTTCCTGAGCGTTGGCAGTACATTGTAGATCACGATGGTGCATACTTTGGTGACTGAAGTTACATGTGAGTAAAATTAAAATAAATTGAATTTTTCTCACAAGGTGTCCCAGAACTTCCCGTCCAACCTAATAGTAGTGAAGCAATACATCTTTTACCGAATTTGATCAATTTTGGTAGGATGGGGGTTGTGACACGCAAAAGTGATCATTTCGCTTTTCAAGCGCGCGTTCGCGTTAGTACGTTAATTGAGAGGGAGCAGGTAGCACTGGGATTGGAATGAACTGGTTAATTGTTCTAGTAATCGGTAAACCATTTGATGCACACACCTTTTCTTGTTACTTAGTGTACAGGTAGAGCGGAGAAAATGGATTAGTAGTACCATAGATATCGACCTGAATAAATCGAAAAATCATCGTGGAGCTTTTGCGATGATCACTATCGTCAAATTAGTGAACTCAACGCAAAGGCAGGCACGGTAAATGGCTTAGTGTGAATTCCGATTAAATCAGGTGTTTCCTCGATTAACTCGGTGTATTTATCCTTTATGTTATATCTTCCTCAAAAATGAGTGAATTTCTGGTTTTGGCCGGATTTTTGTCAGAATGTTCAACTAAGCCTACGATACCTGCCTTATACATGCTCAACCCACGCCCAAGAGATGTCGAGAGCGAGTCCAGTAAGTAGGATCTGAAAGTATAAAGCTTTATTCCATTTTGAGTTGATCAATAAGAAAACTGCCCGTATACATAGTCGCCTCCGGACTTCGCGATATTACAAATCTGCGAATCTGCGATGTCGCTCGTTCGCGAAATCACGAAGCTTGACAGGGAGGGATTGATACGACACAGATAATTGGTCCTAACACTGCATGCTTGTGACTATCATGCAAAGGTACGGCCTTATTCCCTGAGAGACTGCAATCGGACGCTTGTACAAGTTGTGAGCCATAGATGCACGCGTCAGTGTCTCACAACGAGTGTGTGGCTATGGTCGAATTTTCGCGCGGCGAGCGGCGCGACGAGTGCGAGTTGTTCGTATCCTTACGTGAAACAGCAGCAACAACAACATAGACGAACTTCCGAAGCTTTCAACCTGCAATCTTCAGGGGTCCCCCACAGTACCAGCCTATTGCACCCTGCGTAAAATTTCAATCGACTGCGGCAAGTCGTACTGACGGCGCCACGAGTGCGACGCCGCGAAGCGAAAATTCGACCAATCGCCACACATCCCCTCATAACATGCGCTGCCCGACCATAAGTATGAAATGAGTGGCAAATGTAGGAGAAATTATTAAACACTTCTTCAATGACTAGAAAACCTGCTTTCTAGCCACGGATGTTATTGAGATCCGTTGCATGCACATAAGATGGGATGTGTTATGTGATTAAGTCAGCTAAAACCATTTCTATGAGTGACACACGTACGTGTGACGTATCGTCGAGCGATACCTGTAGGGAGTGTAGGTGTCGTAGAGATATCTGTAGTAGGCAGAGTTCCAATAGCGGCGATAGTAGTACGGGTACTCGTAGTCATACCTAAACCGCATAGTTATTTTCTATGAAATATGCATACCTTTGATAGCTTACAATTAGATAAACGGATGGTGTGTTAGCCTGATGTTGGCAAACAAATTAAGAAATTTTTTATAAGTAATTCATAAAAAATAGGATATTGGAAAGCGCGCAGTCGCGTCGCTCGTCTCAGATTCTGACAACGGCTCCCGTAGTCCGCATGTGAATTCCCATAAACAGGTTGACGACGAGTGCACTTATGTTTGGCAAGCGCACGGGACAAAGCGCGTTTTTTTGCGTCTGACTGTGGTGCTAGATCTTTTCTTCCATTCTCTTAAATTTTCATAATAAATAAGTATCAATGAATTTTGTGTGAACGGTGCTGGACAAGTGGGAATGGGTCATTGGGACAGAAAAATCGCTTTGCGACAATCAGTGCGCGACAGGATGGTGCGAGCTATGCGCGCCATATAAGAAGGGTCGTGAAGCAATGATGGTGCTTTACGCAGTAATCTGAACGTAATCGATTCAGAACTCAAGGACTAATATGGCGCGCATAGCTCGCACCATCCCGTCGCGCGCAAAACCCGATCACGCGAATTTTCTGTCCTAGTGACATACACCCTGGACAGGTGATAGTTCACCACAGAAGATGGATTATTGATTTTCGAGCACCACTTTTTGGCGAGCTTCTATTCTCAATTTCTGCATCCCCTCATATGGCGCAGCACCGAATCATAGACAGCGATTCCTAGGGCTCCAAATCCAAATGAAGATATCGGTACGCATCACTCGTGCGTTTTAGGAACGTTTACCTTTTTTGAATTTTGCACATCGATTATTCAGAACGTTTGAAGGTGAAAGCTTTTCATTTTTAGATGAAGTAAAATAGGAACTAGCTGTTTAAGAAAGCCAAACATGCTGCACAGCAGATTCTATGAAAAGGGTATAGCTTCTTCACATAGTTGGCTGAAAGGTCATTTCCTTGATAAAAGCGATCCACTATACTACTACGCACACTAAACCTACCAATAACTTTTGTAACGGGTCCAGTAACTTGTATAAGGATTCCAGTAGTAGGGATTGGGTAGATAGTCACTGTAACTCAACATTAAAAAGGCCATTTTGTCGTGGTAGGCATGGTTCTCATAATGGTCTGGATAGTTAAAAGAATACGGTGTAGTGTAAGAGGAGCAAGTAATGTGCTGCGCCGCGCGATTCTTGCTTTGAAAACAGTGATAGGGGTAATGTGGGTAACGAGAACTCCTAAATGAGCCACGCAAGTGAAAGCTAGGGATTCTAAGAAGACCAAATGTGGCGAAATTTCCCATGAGGAAGACTGCGCCCGGGCTTTATAAGTGCCGTATTCTCCAGCAGCTTCCAATCGTTTTATGCTAGCGCGCCCCTTTTTTCGGGCCGACCCGCCTCTTTCGATAATGAAGGCGGCAAGGAGCGTTTATTTCTCAGATTTTTGACAATTTCATTCCGTTTTCCTTCACTCTCGCACCAGTGAGCATGTCCACCTTCATATTTGATGATCTTTCCATATTCGGCCCGAATTACCCCTATCACTGCCTTTGAGCTTTCTAATCCTCCACCGTAAAAATGTCGTTTTATTCGTGATTACGGCATCACACCTACTCCTCTTGCGCTACAGCCTTGAAAGAAATTATTTGAAGACTTATTGATTACCTGTAGTAGTATCGTCTTATAGGAGAGTAGGTGCTGTAGTAGAGTGGTGAGAAGTAGTAGTAGCGATCATACCAGTAGTCATCGTACTGAACGAAAATTACTTAGAGCTTGTTCCAAAGGACGCTGTACGATCCAAAAGAAATCATTTGACTCTCTGTGTAGCTGTAGGAAGGAACTGGTGAGTTCAAAGCGAGTTAACTTCATTTCCTCCTCTAATTTTGGCTTTTGGAGGGAGGAAATAGGCTTTGCCACACCCGTTTGCTCCCCATAGTTGCCTAACTATAAACCGCTAGCGTTCAAGGCTTCTACGGCTAGAAATGAGTGTACAAAGTCACGTACCAAATCCCAGTCACGACGCCATCTGTACGGTATTGTCTGGTAGACAGTGTGCCACTGTGGCTTGTACCTGTCGCTGTAGCGATAGTAACCAGCAAGATCGGAAACTGACCGACTGCGAGTCACCTGAAAATGATAGATATTGATCGACTTACTGAACTTATCGGTGGAAGTCCTGGAAAGTTGTGGGTTCAACTAGAGTAATTTGCCGAGCCTGTCTCATATGTAGCACATGAAATACTATGCTCAATTTCTGAACCAACAGCCAAATCGAAGAACTGCCCGCATCACCTTTAACCATTCGATGACCATGGCAGAAATGCTCAACTGGCCACTTTTTATAGAAAAAAAAACGCTTTCAAAATGTGTGCTCAGCTTGTTACATCCCATCAACCGTTCAGGCTTACGAGCTTTGATCGCCGATTTTTCCCCAAGAGTGAAATTTAATGTTGTGTCAGCCGTGCGTGCATATTGTTTCGTGGACTCCTAGAGTATTTTAGTGGTTGTGGGTGTTGATGTGTTTCGTAAACTAGTAAGTGGGTAATGTTGAGAAGGAGGCGCGACGCTGTCTGGGGCTGTGTTGTTGGCGTGGGTGTATCGGTCGACAAAAACACATAGGCATTGTAACACAACACATTCGAGGATAGCATGTGCGTGGAGGCGCGAGAAAAGCCGTCGCAGAGAGATTGGAAAAGCAAAAACCATCCACAGCCATTAGGCTGCCCTTCGATCGGGTGAATAGTGAGGAGGAATGCAAGTAGGAGGATTTGGGGACAGATCTGGGGATGAAAATGGCGCTTGTAAGAGTGCCGACAAAAAGAAACACCCGATTAAAGCAAACCCGACTGAGTTTGCATGCCATCAAAGGTATACTCTTTCCACCCTCTCTTTTTCCATGCACAGTAATTCTTCCTCTGGTTCTGTAACTGGGAATTAACAGGGCGGAGGTTATAGATTTATTGTTGACGCTCGCAAAGCTCGTAGTCCTGAAACCTGGGTAATGATAACGACCTAAGAGCAGCGGATTCTCCCAAAGAGATCTTATAGTTTCAGGTAAATAAATCCTCACAGGGCTGAGCTCATACTAGGCGAGAGTCCATTTACATACTTTTGGTCAATTTTGAGACTAGATCGTAAAAGAGTCTGGTACTGGATGAAACAAAACTGAAATTTCGAGCGAAAAAAATCTAAACCAGGTTACATACCAGCAGAGTGGGACTTCTTTCCAATGAACGTGACCGCGGTATGATGGCGCTCCTAGCGCGAACCAATGCATAGTCAGTCATGCTAAAATAGTAACGTACTGCTGTTGAAAGTCATTTCTACAAGCATATGCCTCTTTATATTGATGGCTAACTTTATTAAGCGTATTGAATTAGTGGTATAATTTTGAAGGCAGCTTTTGCTTTATAAAATAATGTATGCTAACGAGGTGATTCAAGGTATTGGACCACACTTTTAGGTAAGTCTGAAGTTTTTTATTGGAAATTCACAGATTACAATATTCCCAAACGAGTCACCAGGCCCTTTCTTTGTGAGCTCTCTAATAAGAGATATGGTCTGTAAATGGAGATATATACACGATATCCTTGCTATGTACACAATTTCGCTTATAAGCCTTACTGGTTTAACTTCTTCAAGCAGGAACGCGCTGGTTGTATAGTAAACAAATTAAGGAAAAATCCAAATCAGCGAAAGATGGTTATTCAAAAATTAACAAAAATATAACAAAAATCGACATTACAAAACAACTGGATCAACACTCACAATCTCAAGCTATTGCATAGGAAGTGTCCTTGTACCTTTTGTGAATTTTTCAAGCGTAGATTACTCCTGCAGAGCTCCGGCATGAGCGGTTTTGTGTGTAACACAAATGTTATGACCGCATTTACAATATGACGAATGACATTTGGAAAGACTGTGGTGAGTAGCGCGCGAATGCAAAATCTCTTGTGGAGGTGCTTTGCCTCCCATAAACTTCGATGCCCTTCAGGAGATGAGGTTCACAAGCACATAATTCTTGTTGTCTCCGTGTGCGAGTTATCGGGGGCTTTTTTTCCCACTTTATGCCGGAAAATGACTGAACTGAGGGTTTGACGGGGAAAAGAGGGTACGCGTGTGCAGAATGCGGTGGCTGAGAATATTACCTGACCTAGGGCACATTCCGGACTGACTCTGTTTCATTTGCGGTTTGTCAGCCATTAAATTTCACCGAACTAATATAAAATATTTTATAAAGCAGTCGACATTAATCATATGGGTTCAGAGTACTTGAGCTAATGCATTGCACCATCCAAGAGGGGCATCTGTCCAAGAAAGTCAGTTATGTTCAGGCTTCATATACTCCGCTCAAAAATAATTATTTAAATATTCAGTTAAAATTAATGATAATTTGGAGGAGGCGGTGTAGCGCAACTGTGGGCCTGATCCAGTGATCATAACTTTGGAACGATACCTACTCGGACTAACCAAGGGAACGAGATTTTTTATCACCAAATGCTCAGCTATTTTATTCTTAAGCTGAATATGTAGAAACCATTTCATCGCTTCATTTAAGGTTTTTCATTGGAAAATGAGAATGAAAGGTAAAGTGATGGGTTAAGTATGAAGTGTTGTGAACATTTGTAGTATCTCCGGATCAGCGCTATTTCACCAAAATAATAGTTAGAGTTTCTTGAAGCATATCGAGAAATTATTGTTAATCTCTGATTGTTTTTGCTAACAAAAATTAACTTGAACATTACCTCATGCGTTGCTCGTCGTCGACTTGCCGATGCCGATGTCAGCAGCAGTGAGGGCAGCAGGCAGAGTGGGCGTGTTGTCAGCCGACGGCAGCAACTGACAAACGTGATATCAAAAATAAGGCATTTTCGTGAGAATCGACCTCAATTACGTCAGCGACACACAAAAAAGCTTTGGCGCTTGCTGAGGAGAATCACCTTCATGATAGGTGATCGAGTGAGATGCAGCGGTCTCCTCGATTCTTGGTCTTTCTTCAGGAATATCTTAATGGGTGGTGATGAGAGACACTCTGGTTGTGGATTACTGGGGAACTTCGCGAATGGGGGAAAAGTCTTGCTTGTGGGAAGTCCAAAGGGTATCTGCAATCGACAATACGCGATGGGGGTACAGGCGTTATGTGCTGCTTTGGGCTTTGAGTATACATTCCGCATTGATCATTTGATATGTTGTGATCCATTTGAGCTCGACATCATAATTTCATTGTCTCAGTCTTGTGAACAATTTAGGTGACTATGGGAAACGCCATTGAAATAATGGAATATTCTTTGGAATAAGGCAATCCTTGAAATTCTCCAAAATAGACCGCGCAACGACATCCCGACACCCAGAACGACTCGCGAGACTTCTTGGCGTCTATCCGCTTCCGGTACTTTCACGGCAGCACGCCTCTTTCGAGCCTAATGCAGTACTTCTCTTCTCCCCCGCGGCGAACGTGTACACCCTACCGCACCTCGTGTATATGCGCCTAATGCCCTTGCAATGAACGAATTGGAACATCCAAACAGTAGCTCTCCTTTTTGCATTCTCAGGGGAATTCTTTTACTTATTGATTTCGTTCTCCGAATTTTCGAGGTTTCCCTTCGGAGGTATCCTTTAATTTTCCCACTGATGTTTCTTATCAGAATAAGAACCGTGCGAATCCTTCTCCACCTTTTTCGCCCGCACACTGCGAAGATGCTAGACATTCCCGTTCTGCTATTTCATTACAAGTGTATTACACAGATCAGCAGAAAACTTCACTTAGTCGCTATCATCGTCAGAGAATGAATCCTCGAGCTACATAATCCAAGAGACGCCCATCGAGGCTCTCAAGCTGATAGACTAATCGTAAGTGCGTCAAAAAACCAGGGTTATTGCTTGCAATTAAACTTTCTGCTATGGCAACACCAATTGCTACTGGTTCATCGATTTCAAATTTACTATTGAAAAAAATGAACAAATGACATTTTATAAATAAGACTTGTTATTCAATTTCAAATTCAAGAGAATATGCGGATGTGCAGTCAGTTATTAGTTCATCCGAAATGAACTTGCATAAGACTGAACTGGGCGGGATCATGTCATTTCTACTGTGTGTTAAGCTAAACTGATTCTATAACGTTGGCGGCTACTTTACAGAAAACAGAGACATTTAGGAAGCTGTGCTTTTTTTGTTCCTAATAACACGTAGACTTCATCCACTTGGACGTCTCTCCCCCTAACGGACCCAAAATCAAATTGCATTTCATTCCTGAAGGAAACTTGAAGACCTACCGATTTTTTGAGGAACGTGAATTGAAATTTACTGCAATCCCTCCGCAGACGATGCCTCCATATCACATTTGAAATATTGCACGAATTGATCACCCAAACGGCTGATCAAAAAGCATTACGATGTAATTTCCAGAAATGCTGGTGTAGAGGTGATGTCAAGATCACGACCTTATAGATTTGCGTGATACCAACTGAGTGATTTTCACGGTCCTTAATTGCTATTGTGCTATTAGGTTGATTCATAATAAATCGGACAAATGGTAGTGATGATTTCTAGAGATCATAACTCAGTAACGAATTAACGAAAATGGACGCGCGAGGTACCGTTGGAATGAGTATGAAAAGCTCTTCAAAGGACCGCAAAACAATCACTCCAAAGTAAATTCATTCCGCCACAATGCCGCACGATTTCAAGCGGTCCAGAGACCACATCCGCAACGTCATACTATTTATATCGCTATCTGGCCAGGAACCCGCGGATATCGGCAGACGTCTGATAGAAGTTCACAAGGAGCATGCCCCCGGCAGAAGTACACTGTAGTTGTAGCATTCGAAGTTTGCGTCAGGCGACTATTCCATCGAAGACGAAAACCGCGGTTGGTGGAGCGTACACGGCGTAGAGTACTGGGAGCTGCTCGATGAAGAAACCACAGTATCCGCCGACGTCTACAATCGTCAATTACGAGAATTGAAGTCCAATGTCCAAAGTTCGCTACGGCGGCGGTCACATGTCTACTTCCAGCACGACAACGTGTCTACTTCCACAGACCGCACTTCGCAAGATCGACCAAGGCCGAGCTGCTGTCGTACAGTTGGACCGTACTTCTATACCCACCGTACTCCCCAGACCTGGCCCCTTCAGATTTCCACCTTTTCTCCCACAGTCAACGCCACCTGGACGGCCAAGACTTCAAAACTCGCGACGAGGTCAAGGCGGCACTCGGCAACTTCTTCGAGCTCCAGCTTCCGGCCTTCTGGAGCAAGGGCATCCATGATCTGCCTATACCGTGGCAGAAGGTCATCGATAAAGATGGAGTATATTTCAAGTGAATCCCTGTTGTCGTAAAAAAGTTGTACGACAATGATTAAAATTGGTCAATTTGTCCGATTTATTATGAATCAACCTAATAGAATTGGAGCAACCAAACAAAATAGCTCTCCTTTTTCATTGTAGAAACTCTTTCCGCCTTTCAATGTCTCTGTGTTTTTTTTTATCGAACTTCGGAACTGATGTTCCGAGCTCATTTTGAAGATATTAATAACAGCGCTTGACTTGGATTTTTCTTACTTATACATTAAACTTTGGTCGATGTTCCAATCATTCCTCAAAAACCCTTAATCTCTTCACGTGATGAGATCCGGTGCCATGTGGCATCATAGCGCCACACACCGCGCCTCCACCATCAGGCTTTTAACAGCTGACGGTAGGCACTCCATAGTTGTCAGCTGTTTTCTTGTTTTCTTTAGGTATGCGTGTGCTTCTTAGTGTTGATGAGCAGGGCGCATTAGCTGGAACCTAACAACAAATGTCTGAGCTGTGTGTAACACTCAGCACTACTAGCAATCTGTGTATACTCCTAAACAACCACTCAGATAAACATCAATACATCAATAAAAAACCCCGAATTGTGTCTAGGACTACAACGGGTATAGCGCAGTGGCTGAAGGAATCGTCCACGGCAAAAAGAGCTTCTTTGTTACGTTTCTTTGTATATATTTATGTTGTATTGGCCTAATAAAGGCACCGTGCAAAGTTTCACGCGAAAAAAAAAGCGAATTTGGCTTGGATACGGCTCCCCAAATCTCTGCCGAGTGGGCGACGTTCCGTCGTCCGCCGCGGTCGGGAACGCAGAGTAGGACTCGTTACGAGACTGTCGTTTCTACAATGCGTCTCCGACCGCGCGGACGATGGGCTGGGCACTTACTCAGAGCTCTTCTTTCTGGAGTCATTAACTCGACAGCGCCTGCTCTGATATACTGAATGGTGCGTACTAAATGATCCAGAGCCACATGATAACTGGTACAACTGGTCTGAATGATACTAAATGATCCAGCCAAGCACCAGAGTTAGGAGAGTGATACCTGCCATCTTGTTTCCCGAAGTCAACACTATGGCGATGGGCGAAATTCATACTTATTCGTTCATGGCTGGCTGAAGTAGCGTGAACCTATACTCTCATGTCAAGAAAATCAATTTTGGGTTTGGCTGCGCTTAAGATGGCCAATTTTTCATCACATCACTCAAATGATAGTCGACAGCGTAATTGTGTAGACCGACTCACGGTATGGGTTTACGGTAACTTGCAGTTCGTTAGTGAACCGCAACTGCGCAAACGACGTCTTGCCAAGACGTCAAAAGTGAAGTCGCTGGGTTTTTCCCATTATGAACACTGTTTTCTCTCACTCCTTCGCTTATTCTCCCTTTCATTATTCCACGTGTTTAACGTCATCATAAATAAAATCAAATTCGCCCTACGTGACACCAAGTGACAGTGGCGTCGGCCCGCCCGAAGCGTACAGTTCGAACTGAAGCGCGCTATAATCGCAATAACGCCCCCAAAGTCGCGTTTTTCAGCGCGGTTTTCGCCATACATTATCTTTGCTGAACTTTATTTTTTGAGTTCGAATATTCGCTTACGAAGGACAATGCCTTAGACTACGTTTTCCCTGTTCTCCCTCACGCTGCCTTCGACAATAATAATACTTTTACTACAACTGTTGAGATTGGCAACTCGAGGGTAGGAGGGGATGCAGCAAGTGAGGCGGGTATTTGGTTGACATTCTAACATGTTAGCACATTATCCATAATAAATAGGGCCGTGGTAGAGTGAAACCATCCAAGGCTTGTGGGAAAGATAATAATGTTAGTTCCAGCCTGGAAACGAGTAATCAACTAGTGCAAGTCTTTTCATCATCGCCTTGTCTGCGGTCTGTCTCATCGCAGCCGTTCCTGATCACCAAAGAAATTCAGCAGTTGATGGTGCAGTACACACCAGATTATTCAGGTGGTTCATTTTAGCTAGTGTGAGGCTTCTTAGCATCGCAATGTTAGATGTTTTGTGATTTCAACGTGATTCCTTCGGAATGTTTTGAAAACTCATGATTTTAAAGTCAACGGAAGAGGGTGCATTAGGCTTGTGACGGACGAACGAAACGGACAACACTTGCGCTTTCCTTATTAGTGGGCTGCTTTCGCCTATCGCCTACTTACGTGTGGGCGACTTCCACCTCGCATCTTTCCTGATTGGTGGACTTCCATCGCATCCCGTCGTTGGTCTCCTTTCTTGCGCCTGTTTTACTACCTGTGTTCAATCTAAGGCTGCGTTCATACTCAGCGCGGGCAAACGTGGCTACTTTTACAGGCCGAGGCGGAGTGGCACGCGGAGGTGCAAACGCATCAGGTTACAGGCAGGGTAGCATGGGCGGAGACGCAAAGACATGCAGCCACGTTCTGCCGCCAGCCGCGCAGAGTATGAACGCGGCCAGCGTATCCGATCTCCATAAAAGTACTTTCCGCGATAATCGCACCAGCTATTTACCCTGCCACAGTCGATAGACTCCGGCGTAACTGTCGAGGCTGTGCCTTTGGAGCGGCGCCACGAGGCCCCCTGGCAGCGCTAAGCCCGCGGGAAGCAACTGCGACCCTCTCCCCTCATCTACTGCGACCACACCTGGCATTGGACGAAGCTTTTTCCAACGGGAAATTTACGTGGGCCTGTAAATCATGCGATAAGATAAGATAAAGTAGAAGTTGCAGTGGTAAAGGACACGTTCAGATGGGGAATTAGGTAATAGCTCAGGGTCTTCATGATACCATTCAACGAAAACTGATTCAAAGAGTCGTTTTCATGCGTAATCTCGTACAAGGCCAGATGTCAGGAGGCCGCATTTTTGCCATTTGTCGGAGCTTGTTTCGGATTTTTCTTCTTCAGCGGATTCCTTAGCACCTCTAATTCCATAATGGAGAGCTTTCACCCATGCAAGGTGATAGGAGAAAGTGCCTTTAAGTTCAGGATGGCACTATATGTCAAAATAGGCTCTGTTTGGAGCTTCAAATTGTAGACCACGAGAAATCGTTGAATTTTGTCGAGTACGCTTGAAATTTTCTCATTCGTTCAGGACGCCGTCTACACGTAATCACAGCCGTTGACGTCTCATCAAGGTTACTTCTGAATGCATGGTTAGCGTACGCAAAAGCCGAAGAACCAAATATCTCTAAAGTTTACGATATACGAATACCAATCAAGGAGGAGAGTATAATTGCTAAAGTAAGTTTACCTCATCACTTTACTCTTATATTTTTTTATTTTTATGCTGTCCACGTTTACTCACAATTCTAAATCATCCGACCCATGATGGTATAAGCATTTTAATATCTTTAATACAGATTTTGTTTGAATAAATTGTACATGTTAATCCTGTTTAAAATTGGGTGAAGTATACCATTGACCGTCGTAAAAATCATCAGCAAAGGCATCAGTAAAACGTTAATCGTAAAAATCATCAGTAAAGGCATCAGTAAAACCGATATTTTGGCTTAATTATAAAAAAGAAATAAGTAAAAGAGAATTGAGTCGCATCGCCCTCGCTTTAGAAGCGATCAATGTGACGCATATGTAATTCAACAACGTTGTAGGTGCATAGAAACATATGTTTTATAGAACCAAAACATATGTATTTTAAATGCTGTTTAGTATTTGCCAGACTGGTAATTTGTTAATTGAGTAAGAATATCATATTGTATGTATTCGACAGAACCTGAATAATCAACTTTTGAAATTCTCATTCATTTTTCGGTTGAGCTTTTTTGACTGCGTTTTCCCTTCTCATTCAGGCACTCCTGTCATTTCATTGTCAACTATATTTCAGTTCTTTCAGAAATTACCAGTCACAAATCCGTACAGTATTCCACGCACTTTTCGTCTGACATCTTCCCGCTCGGACATCGTCGAAATCGGTGACGAAGTGTTGCAGATTCCGGGTCTTGGCTCAGTTACGACGACTTTGCTCTTCCATAATGTGATTCGAAGTCCGATTCAAATGGAGGTTCGTCGGAATCTATTTCATTCCAACCGATGTATAAGTTAAGCCTAAAGGAGGAATATTTTCTTCACTTCTCTACTGAGGCTTAGGCAAGAATATGCGCCTGAGTGTGATCCCTCAGAGTCCCTGCGAATGCTCAAATGTGCAAATTTTCATAAAATGCCCTCCTATTTTTTGAGTTGCGGTTTCAACTTCTTATTTTCCTTTATCGCTCTTGTGAACTCTACTGCCCGATATCTATCACTTGAACAAAATATTATTCTTTTTTTTTTCTTGGAAAACGTATTTAGGTGATGATTTTCGTGTTCAATGGCGATACAGGGCAACAAGAAGAAACAATCAAGCTCATCGTCTCATACACAGAATGATCGACAAGCTCCTTTTATTGATCCGAGTTATTGACAAATTTTGAATTCCAGATTTCGCTATAGTTATAGACCAGGTTTTCCGCAGTGATAGGGTGTGTGCCATTGAGACTGAATGTTCGCGTTGCGGTGTTCGGTGTGATCACGATGGTGCGAACTATGCTCGCCTTATTGGGTGGGTCCTAGAGCGATGACAGTCAATCACGCCTTATTCTAGGCATAAGCGTTTAAAGATTCAACTAATACGGAGCCCTATCTCGCACCATCGCCTTGCGCGGCCACGCGATTTTTCTGTCCTAATGGCACACACCCGCAGTGTCATGAGCAGTATCATTTATTATTTCGCTCTTTCGGAATCTCGTCTCTCGTGTTATGCATCACTCCGCTCAGTATCTCGTGTCAAATACGTTAATGAATCGGGTGCTGTAGTACTTGGCCCTTTGGTGTTCTTTGATCTTTTTTTATTTCGCTGTGGAATTTCACCGTGGAATAGTGCTCGATATTTCTTTTTGTCCTAATTTTTTCATCAATACTGACCCGTAAGGGCTCTTGAAACCCTATCGTACCCCACGGTCAAAATAAGTATTGGTCATGGTTTATGTGGTGTAATATTATTCACATGGCGGTTATATTCGAAAGAATCAGTTATTTATTTTTATCAATCTATTATTACTTTCTGTTCGAAGATCAGCTGATGCGGCATCGCTGGTCCATCAACAAACATCGGAAACGAGTTATCGGCAATGCAAGTATAAACTCCGCTCATTGTCGCTTTTGCTTGTGTTAATAACAAATTGTTTCCATCGTATTCTATCGAAGGTGACGATTCTGGAAAAAGATGATTCATGTGCCAAGGCTGGATAAAGGTTCATTTTCCGGGGCAGTAGTCTACCTAGATCACTATGTGAGAGAGGGGTTGTGGAAGAACGCTAGAACGCGAATTGTGAAGGCAGCGGCAGAATCGAGAAGGTAAAGCTGCGACAGGGAATGCGATCACACGATCGTAAGATCCCATGTAGAATCGTGCGCACTCTCATTTAAGCATGTTGTTTTTCATCCACACGGCCTGTGAACGGTAACAGATCATTGCCACGGAGGGAAATTAGTACGCTCAAGTTAGAGCGCGTTTGAGACACATGCTTTTCCACAATCGTGCGATCGTGCAAGCTATTACCTCGAATAGTCACAATGGTGGGTGAGCCACACCTAGAGATGACGATGGACTAGTGCAGGAAAATGGGCGTGCTCTGCGAAGTGGCCAGGTATGTGCATAGTGGTGAAACTGCCTGATACCATCTGACTCCTCATAAACCCGGCTATCGATCACCAGTGCAAAAAACTTCAAAGGAACCGCGCACGGCAAAATGAGCTCCTTTGTTATCCAAATATTCAGGTATGTTGTATTTCCTAATCTAAATAAAGGATGCATGCAAAGTTTCACGCGAAAATTTGAGAATCCAGTTATGGTAAGCTCCTGCAATGGTGGCCGAGAGGGCGGAACGTCAAATCGAATGCTCGCCCCGTCTTCGTACGCGGTCGTAGACAGGTGGGACTGTTACCGCAGCTTTCTATTTCCACGACGCGTCTTCTGCCACGACGAAGGACGGGCAGAGCACCCGCTAGAAGACTCCTTCCACCGTCTGCCAATCTAAGGAGCTGCATCCTGTCTGTATCTTCACTTTTTCGCTCGAAACTTCGCATAAGACCTTTATCAAAGGCACACCACGCGACAATCGGTTCAGTGGCTTACTTTCTTTTAGTAAGTAGGTACGTGCTCAACTACGTTGTGAAAATCACGAGTTGAAATTAGTACTCATTCTTCTCTTACTCGGATTTTCCGAGTGGGTACAATAGATCATAATCGGTTCGATTGAAATAGATTCCGGCCAACCTCCATTCGAATCGGACTTCGAATCACATTATGAAAGAGCAAAGTCGTCGTAACTGAGCCAAGACCCGGAATCTGCAACACTTCGTCACCGATTTCGACGATGTCCGAGCGGGAAGATGTCAGACGAAAGGTGCGTGGAATACTGTACGGATCTAGATAGCTGCTCAAGCTGCAGCTTTGTTGTGACTGCAAGGTGCACGCTCACCATGTAGTGTCTGCTTGAACAGAACCAGGTCACGCCCACCCAACCAAATCACACCCGGCCTTACACGAACGAATTTCCAATGTGGAAGCAGTCTTCATCATAGATCTGGCTATTTTATTGAATTGTCTTCTTCTATCGCAAATTTTCTTCCCCCCGTGGGGCCACGTTGGAAATTTCAGCGTCTATGGCAAGGTGTGACTTGACTGAATGGGCGTAGCTTAGATATGTTCAAGCGGGCACAACACGCTGAAAGTGCAACGTGCAGCCGCAACAAAGATGGAGCCTGAGCAGGCATCCCAGGACCTACTCGTTCTAAGAAAGTAAGCCACTAATCTGCTTATCGCGTGGTGCACGTGCGCAAATAAAACATAAACATATAGGCAACAGAGATCATTTTCTGTGCACGATTCCTTCAATTTTCTGTGGAGAAGCTGTCTCATGGAATGCCTTTTTCGTGCGGCCGAGTAGTAACGCTGCAGGTCTGAGCTCGCGAAACAATTAAAGCTACGTACACGATTCAGCTGTAAATGACTGTGAAAGGCAAATAAACAACAAACCTATAGGAGCTCCATCTTTTTCCCATCGAGTAAACGGTTCAGGATAACCGATTGCTGGACACAGTAGCTCGACACGATCACCTGCCACTGCTTTTTTCACTGCTCCGATCACTTTCGGTGGTCGACTTTCGGGCACTTCGTGAAAAATGGAACCGGTCGGAAGGCGAAGAACAGGTGGAGCTTAATGAGTTTCCTTGTAGTTCCTGCGGTGCAAGTTGTACAATGGGAGCTTTCAAATTGAACGACAAAGCAGTACTGGGCTAGCAAATTTCATCCAACCTTCTCTTTTTATGTGAACTGAAAAGTGTGGCGCAAAAAGTTAGAGCCACTCCCGTCATTCCCGTCATCACGTTCGGGTATCAAAACCTGTGTTAGTTAGCTCTCTATTCGGGTTGATATACTTCTAACGAATCACCCTGGGGGATGAAACAACCGACTCGTAGTGGTTATAGTACGGGCATGTCAAATCAGAACGGGGATAGTTCAATCGGAAGTCTTTGCGATTTTGATCGAATGTAGAATGTGCGGCGCATACTAGGAAGGTTTGATCAACAGAGAATCTTCGGACCGCTGTACTCTACTAGATAGAAAAGGTGATTCACGCACGCAATAGTGAGTTATGAAAATTATTCGAAAATTACTCACAATATATCGATAGGAATCCTTTGAGCAGATGTCCATCAGTTGATCGCACCTCACACATGTATCTTCCCGCAGCTGTCGCTGGCACTTTACCAACATGCAACTTAGCTTTGTTCTCTTCGATTTTCGCTTCAAATATCTGTAAAATAAATTTTTGATCAACCGCAAGGAAGGAAAGACTTTACGATGGATGAGATTTAGAGAAAAGCCATTCTGTCTATCTGGAACACGGTTTGTTGGAATAAAAGATATATTTTAGATGCATTGATCTTATGGAGCCATTCTCCTATGCTAGATATTCATGAAGTTGACGGCGACGTCATACAGCGCTGAGTGACAGCACTAAATGTTCATTGAATGTTAGCCAAATCATAAGAAATTCGCGATTTCTGTGTCTTGATGACTTTTCAAGGTTTTCCCATCCTAAATTTGGTCTCGCGTGTAGCCTACGCACTTATTGGTGAAACTCTCACTCTAATCGTGAGCTATCAACTTCGCGAGTATAACCAGCAATTTGCTATAATTGGCAAAAAATCCTTTACCAAGCTCTTCTATTATGAGTAGTCTGAAAGCATTCAAAGCAGATAGTTCAATGCATCTTTCACGTTTTGTCTGGGGTTTCGTTGCTAATTAACAGGACCAGGGAAATATCAGTGAACGATATCAATTTGTTCTCTCTATTTCCCTTGTAATCCCATTTTCTGCTCTTGGTCGCTTGTATCCACTACCCTATATTCAATATATAGGAAATCTAGTGAAATACCTATAATTAAATTGATAATCATTATTCAACAAATTTTATGTCAACACCTTTCCATCACGAAGACGAGTGAATTGACCATATTCGATTGGAATTCTCTCGCCGAGCTTTTCCGCTGCACACCTATATGCAAGCAAGATCATTGAAATAAGAAGACATTCACAATGATAATAAGCTCATTCCCAAAGTAACTAACCAAAATGCACCAACATTCACTTGTACAGGAGCTAATATGGTGCCTGCATGACCTTTAGGTTTCGCCACTATAGCCAGATTTCCAACGATACGCAGACTGCATGAGACGAACCCAGTCAGTACTGAATTCGCATGATAACCAGTTTATCGATAAATCCGGACCAAACTAATATAGATATATTGTCCATAAAGAATACACAGCGCTCGCTGCTCGCTCCAAGAGGGGTGAAGGAGGATACTCTTACTAAGCGCACTACGGACGAGGAAATCTTTGTTAAACATTGTTCGCCATTCGTGATTCCATCGCATCATGACCGATTGCATTAAGGATTTGGAGAAAAAAATCAAAATAAAGTCTGTGGAGCGTTGGACAACTTGTTGAGATGAAAGCCCAGACTGCGGAATCAGAAAACTCTACGGACTCAATATGGCTGCCCCATGTTCTCATTTTCTTGAAGGTTTCAAATATACAAGAACTAACCGAAAAGCAACAGTAGTGGACGAGACATTGTTATGAAACGTGGAAAAATCGTTTGGATCGATGGGGCGTTGAGGTGATTAATTAAAGCAATTTAATGGACACCAACTGACGACCTCACTCACAGACCGCTCAGCTTGTGTGCTGTTTCAATTTTTGAACAGCTCCAAGTTTCGTTATCATAGGTACATCATAGTTTCAAATGATTTTTTTCCACCCGTCAAAGTGGTTGAGGTTGCTTGTTGACATTCACTGGTTCGCGCAACCCTTAGATCGCAGCTGAAGTTCACTTATAATCGTCATTATGGTGTGCTCTAACATGCAGCAGCGTTTGTAGCCATGTCGGCCGCGTCATACTTCGTTTACAAACTGTTCGAGCTAACCACACTACAGTAATGATCGTGACGAGAGCCACGAATTTGAAATCTAATCTTGGCATAGTGCCAAGCCATGCCAAGATGATTGGGATTCGAATTTGTGGCTCTTATCACGATCATCATAACGTAGTGATTGGCTGGGGTCGCATCAGGACATTAGCACCACAGCGTGTACGAACCCTACCACGAAAGTGGACAAAGATGAATGCTCGATTTAGAATGTTATTTCTCAGTGCGCCAGAAAGTTGCTGGCTCAGCTCGCTTCGAATACTTGTGCGTAGACCGTTTGGAAAAACGAGTAAGTTGTGGGTAGAAATTCGGAACTATCTGTTGCACTCAAAAACACAATATGATTATTAAATTTTATTAACAAAATCAGTATTAAAGGGATTTTAGTGAAATGGTTCCCATTCCTTTGGTTGAGAATCGTATTTGTAATATCCCTTATTCGCTGTACATTGCCTGTTTGGTTACAGGACGATTCTTGAATCCCGAAATAAAACATATTGCCTAATACGTCAAGAATGATGAGATATACTGCTATAACACGTCAAAAATTGATAGTCAAAAAATGATCCAATAACATCCAAAACCACATCCAGTCGGGTTTCCTTGTTTAGGCATTGCTCCTTATTGCACTATTCAGTTTTTTTGTTGTGATTTCAACGATGTGGAGCGCTCTTACTCTCGCTCCGAGTACATACGCAATATTACCAGTGTGGCTTCGACAAGGCAGGGGAAGCTTCGACATGGATATGAATAGATAGAATGACTACAACTGCACTTATCCGTGGTAACGGAAGCAAATTGCTAAATAGGTAGTTCTTTGCACAAATTTTTTTGCACTTTTTCACATTGATGCTCAAGATTGATAGTAGTTGACAGGATCCGATAAAGGTGTCAACTACTTATATGGATTGAACTGCACATCTAATTCAGCAGAGAAGCAAGCAAATTGAAACGAGAATTCAGTCAAATCCACATGCTCTATTGTTTCATGTCCTCCTGTACAGGCGTACGGAATGCTGTTGAATTATCATGATAGCAGTAGGCTTCGACTGTGCAACAAGTGGTCCGTGAAACCTCGCAAACGCAGTAGATGGTTCATCTTCTGATCACGCATGATTCCACCACTATCGTTGTTACATCTAAAAACTTTCGAAACATGTCTGTGGAGACAAAGACTGCCGCCGAATGCAATTCGAGAATGCATGTGATCCCTGTGATGGTCCTGTGTCTCTCCACATATTCATTTTTATTATTGCATCTCTTTTACACTGTTGTGTAAGCATAAATGTTAATGCATCGCTGTATGCGCTTTAAAACTGTGATCGAACCTGCTCACAAATCTGTGAAGCGAGTGGGAATGACATCAAGATTTTTTTTCTGAATGAGCAACACTATTGAAGAGTATGTGAAATAGCTCGTAGGGCACGACCCAGGTGTTTTCCCGCATAACCAAAGTTGTTTCCATGCTTAGGATATCGAATTACCCTGGACACAAGTTCTTTGCCTAATCGAGATTTTGACCGAAATTGAAAGCATCACAAGGTGCTTGGTGAATGGGAACACACTCAACAAAAGGAAAGTTGTTCACACTTATATAGAAAACGCTTTTCTTTGCAGTTGGCCAAGCAGCAAGCTTGCTGCGAATGGCATCTGTGTGTAAGTTTTGGTTGCGCTCGTTGCAGATATAAGCTTTGTGATGAAGGAAATGGAAGAATATCACTAATCTTATGGTCACTTTTCGAATTTTGACAGAAATTCCATTCAGGTTAAAACATATTTACCACCAGCGATAATACGACCTTTACCACATGAAACAAAAATGGTTCTGAGTGAAAACGCCAAACTAACATTACGGGCGCCTGCACCTACTATGTATTAGTGGTGGTCGTTCAGAAAAACCTTCACTACTCCGCTCGTTTGACCCGCTCCGGAAATTCTTAGAGTGGATTCCAGTTCAGCGTCTCAAACACATGGAAAGATTACCTACCTGACCTTCTAACTCGAGATAAATTTTTTCAAAGAAAGCTTAACAGGCGTTGATATCTGTGGCGGGGCAACGACGGCTGCAGAGCAGGGGCGGTACCACCGTGATCGGTGACTCAGCGTGAGAAAAGCGGAAAAGATGTGGGCGTTGTACGCGAAACTATGAACTACGCTTCTCCCCGCTAACAGGTGATGAAACTGTCCTTGATTATCTAAAACAACTACGAAGAACCCTCTATAACGATAGATTTTTTTATTCTATTCATGTTTCTCAAGTACTGCATTCTTTACAGTGATCTTCGGCGGAACTAAAATCCCAGAATCACTTTTTCCTAGCCAGTCTGAGGACATGAATGAGGATTAGAAACAAACGTCTCAATCGATCTCAATTGAGCTGCACACCATCGTGAGAGAGCACACAGTCCCACATCTGGGGATATCATCGAAATAATGAAAATAGAATAAGTTTATATAAATGAACTCTCAGACACATCTTGTTCCTTTGTGTAATACACTTCTATAGCATACTTCACAACTAAGTGCAGAAATGGCAATTGCTGAGTGACACATCGAGTCATCCACACGGGAATAGCGATCGCAGTTTACCACGTATAGTCCTATTTCCCAAAACGTAAAGAGACCACTTCGCGTTATTAAGGTTATATGTAAGAGCAGTCATGGAGCCATATAGGAAAGCACTTCTGAAATTAAAATTGTTAGAACGCAATGTAATTAATAGAAAGAAAAGATACAGTGTGGCTGTGAAACTCTTATACATTAGAGCTGACAGTATTCCTGTTGAAACAGCGACATCGGATTTCTATGTTACTCTGAGAAAGCAACTTCTACTTCCACTTCTACTTT
Organism: Trichostrongylus colubriformis; assembly: GCA_963978905.1. NCBI lineage: Eukaryota > Metazoa > Nematoda > Chromadorea > Rhabditida > Trichostrongylidae > Trichostrongylus > Trichostrongylus colubriformis. Next base: position 48,102,343 of record OZ022258.1, read on the forward strand.
TCTTTAGAAGTTGTTCCGGTATAATATCAACACACTTACGTATCTATGTTGTAGAAGATCGTCATAGTCAAGAAGCAGGCGCTAAGTAGTATAAAATTGAATGCGAGTTGTTGTTCATTGCTTACCCGTACCTCCTGCACGTGTTTCTGAGACCGAAATGAGTAAGGTGGAGTTTAATGATTGACAGAAACTTCTCAAATCTAGGGTGATTTTTGGTTTGATTGCTTTCGATTTTGAACACGAGAGCATTCTACTAGGCGAATGTATTCAGCACTTCGATGACCAGGAAGGGCTTTCACCTTCCCATGGAACTTCAAATAGGGACCCCTATAAATCGATAAAGCTTCGAACGCTGATCACAAATGTGAAAACTAAAAATGCTATCGGCGGTACCGAAGCGAGTAAGGAGGGGTCAAAATTTGCCTGTGATATCTCATTGGCAAGGCACTTTGCCATCAACGCGGCCGTCGTGGCTCATCAGTACTGTTCCAGATCTGCACGGAAGGGACTGTGTTTCATTATACGTTTACCTCAATAAGTAATACTATTACTTTCTGAAGCCCGTAAAGCGCGAGCCAGCCGTTCTCATGCAAAACCAGTTTGATTTTCGTGTTCAGGGAGTCGAACTACAACGGGGGACAAGTTTTCAGCCAATTCGAGAATTCGGCCAAATTTCGGAAAAATTCACGGGCCATTGAGTAGCTACACATTGAACAAAGGAGAAGTCGTTGACCATTGCCGAGAAAATGCTTGTATTTGACGCTTGCTACGTACGTTTAGTGCGATGGGCAGTGTAACAAGTATGTGTAGGTTACCTTCCTCAGGTTGCAGGATTCTTGTATAGGAAAATTCAAAAACTACCACTTCCATCCCCTGGCTACCCCCAATTTTCCGAAGTTGGACCAAAAACTGGATTTGGCCGAAAATTTGCACAAAGAGGTATTTTGTCCCACTGTATGCGAATACCGTAATCTTTTTACGCAACAACGTCTAATTCGTGTGGTACGGGAGTCTCTTCGACCTGTATCGTACCCCTGCAAGTAGTGTTGGTAGTTATAAATAATGTGGCATAGTAAACGATATGTGCGATAGCTACCCAAGGAAACGTTCAGAAGAGCACTTACTGACAATGAAATACAAAATGCAAAATCGGCTTCACCGCCAGGGAGCAAACCCTTGACCTCAACCCTGCAGATCCGGACACTACCACTGAGTTATGGTCACGGTTGTCATCATGTTGTAAGAAAAGTTTTGGTCGGTTTTTCGTGTTCATAAGATGAATTCAAATCTCAGAGCGCGTCAACATGAATCAGCTTGCATACAGCTTACATATTGTGTTCATTAGATAGCAAAAAAATGCTCTTTCTAAATAAATGTTTTATCTGGAATGCCACAAGGTTTTTGAAATTTTGAAGAACTGAGAAAATGGCACTTTCTAAATGAGTTCACTGCACGAGTTCTTGTTTAGCCGAGTCCCAGCAACGGTGACCACAAGTGTGAGTGCAAGGGAAGGGGGTGAAGCATTGGATAGAACACTCTGTCCTTGGTCTCTGGAGTGCAGAAATGAGAAGGGGCGGATTTTCAATTGATCAAATCGCTTTAACTAAAACGGCAGGCATACTTGTGGAGAATGTCCAGAAGTATTGACCCTCAGCACCCAAACCTGGTTAACCACCTGCCTTGATTTGGAAAAACTCAAAAAAATGGTGCCGCGGGACCCCACAGAGCGCTATGCGGAAGCACATATTCCACAAACCCTCTTCCAGTAACTGAAGCAGTTGCAGGCTGAAGCCCTTACTCGTCTTTCATATTCACCATATCTAGCGCTAGCTAAGCCCCACTTTCCCAATTATCTGTACTACTCCTTCCATAGCAGTGTGTTCAGAATGTATGATAATTGGAGTCGACTTTTTTTGATTCGCGTTATATGAATCATCAGCCCTCCTTCAAAATAAGATATGCAAGTATCCATGATATTGCCAAAACTCTAGCGGAACAAATCGCGCTTGTTCTGTGAGAAAAGATGCAGTCCGAGCCGAGTTATGATCTTCCAAAGTTGAAACTGCGAAAACCGGCCATAACTTTCCTTACAACCTAATAGTTAATCAACGGCAGTGCTGATGGCAAAGTGCCTCGCCTATGAGATATCACAGGCAAATCTTGACCCCCCTAGATTCGGAATAGCCCATAGCACCTTTAGTTTTCACAGTTGCGATCAGCGTCCGAAGCTTCATCGATCCATATAAGGGTCCCTATTTGGAGTTCCATGGGAAGTTAAAATCCCTTCCTTGTGAGTACCAGAAAGTAGCTGGGAAGCAGATACCGACAAAACAGTTGCGAAGTACGTGATAGAAAATGAAAAATTTACCGGTTGTGAAAATGGTGCTGCTACGGTTGGCGTTTTCCTCACTCGTAACATTGACCGAACACGATGTTTACGGAGTTTCCATATAATCAGAACGTCAACACAGACCACGATCACCACGCATACACCCTGATTACATGAAGTATGATCATGGATAACGGTTCCTTTCAAATAGTTTTTTGGACTTTGTGTGTCTGTATAGTAGATGACTATCATTGGGATTCCTTTTCTACGGCGCGTTCATACTTTGAAAGTCCGTGAATAGGCAAAATCTTTGTTTGTCGAACTGGTAGGACTAGTCTACGAAACATTATATTTCACTTCGGCAAAATCAAACAATTATACATGTGTCCTGTTGCTGGCTGTGTAAGCCGAGACTGCTTCTGAAGCCTCGCTGTTTAGTTGTCTGAAATGTTGTGTGCAGCGGAATGCGCGAATCGCTACATCGCTCCTTACGTATGTACAAGGTTTTAGGTGATTTTGACAGCCGCATTCATTAGGTTGTTCACATCACGTAATCGCGCTTGGTCGATTTCCCTACACCGGCCATCTTCTTTCACCACTCTGCCCACCGACATCGTCTTTCTATCCGCAAAGTGAACAGTTTGAGAAACAGACAACCCCCTTTCAATATAAAGCCCTACGAAGAATTTCCAAAAGCAACATTACCCTTGGAATGGCCCAAGAGCCAAATTTTTTCTAAAAATGACTAGAAGTGGTCCTCACAGCACAGCCCTGTAACAATGTTATATTTTTGTCACAGGCAAAGATGAAAGCGTAACGCTCAACATTTCTTGCGCCGAGCATTACAAAAGTCTGGCAAAGACGAGCACGTGGCACTTGTTCGAAAGCTCTCAAATTTCTCCCGTACTGAGTGACATTTTTGGAAAGATCATCGACGCTTTCCTCAAATCAATCCTGTTAAGTTTGCATGATGCTGCAATGCTCACCTGTATTAGTAGATTGCAGTAGAAATATATGTAGCTATACGGCTTGTCTGGGTCGAAAGTCCAGAAATGCTCATCAACTGAGTAGTAAAAGCCGCAGTAACCAGTGAAAAGTGGCACTGAAGAAAGTTACAATATCTCGTTGAGTTAAGTGTGCCATCTGCTTTCGCCTTAGGCATTCCTATGTTCAGGAAGTACGATTCGGACGCATTTTCCGTGCTTTCTATTGTGACGGCCACACTCACCTGCTAAGCCGATATCAACAACTATGATAATCACAATGATCACTTTCACGTGTTTAGAAGAGAAGAGTCGAAATCGTGCAGGATAGAAAACCGCGACTGCATGAATTACCGAGAGGACCAAAAGCAGGAAGAGCTGGGTGTACCATTGCATTAAAATGATCAGCACGAAGAAATTATTCACTGACGTACCTTGAATTTTCATTTTATGTTTCGCACCTTTACACGTTCTTGGTTTGGTTTGTTTCTACTGCCCTACTTTACCCATTTTTGGAATCTTCATGTGCAGAAGAAAAGTAAAACTTCTCGTAGTTGAACACATATTACCATTTTGCTAGGGAACTGCTGAGGTATTCAAAAACAAGGGTGAGTGCAAGCTATTCAACGAAATAAAAGTAACCAGAAAACAGGTTGACGTCCATGTGAAGACCCGGCAGATCATGAATCGCAAGTACCAGATAAGCTGCCATATCCATCAACATAGGGAGGAAAACCATTTGTAGAATGAAATGCCGACGAATTTCAGAAGTTGTCCAAGCACAATAGATGATCAGCATGTCCACAAAGATAACTACGGTGTTGGGGATAAAGTATGATATATAAAATACCGTCAACATCGTACCGCCAGACATGATACCAGCTAAAAAAGCCATCTGTCGAAAACTAAACAAGATTTAAAATGTAGAACGTGTAATACGAAAAAAGTTATATCACATGCGGTGCTCTAGCTGTGTTGTTGAGTTAGTCACGCACAGCGATGTATCATCACCCGTTCCGAATTCATGAACTGTTTCGAGAATTGCCACAATGTCTTCACATAACTGTTAATATGTACTTCTGGTTCTTTCTCCTCTCTTGCCTACCACCTTCATTCTTTCTCGGCAACGCGAGTGCATTTCATCTCGTGGCAACAAAAATGAAATTAGAAAAGTACGCTGTCGAAAATTCTCTAAAGTCAACTGGTAGTGAGGCTCGTAGCTTGCGGAAACTCTCTTTGTGGAAGGTCACAGTGAATTATTTTGCAGTACAACTGTGCAAAATATCACAGGTGAACGTTCTCCGTGAGCGAGTAATAGTTGTTCGAGAATACTATTATAATGAAGAAGGGGTTCATGTGGAAGTAGCATGAAGAAGGGGTTCATGTGGAGGTAGCAATGAGAAAAAACAACACTTGAACTCAGCTTCGACTTCATAAGGTGAAACCATCACGAATTCGAACCATTCACTCGGTTTTCAATTTTTAAAATTTAGAGGTTGCAGACAGGCAACACGCTACGCAGCTTCAGGTGCTAATAGACTGATTTGGAAATAGACTGATTCAGCCCTCATGAAAGGAGTCATCACCAGCTATGATGGATCAACCCGGAACGGCTACGTTTTGGTGAAAGCAAAGTTATCTCATGCATCCACTCGGGTGTTCCGAATTATCCACTGAGAGGTAATGCAATTGTGAACATTCAGTCAGATACATAGTGTTTGTATGCTATTCAGCAGACAGGAAAAATTGTTTATCCCAGCAGAGCAGTTCAAGGCCACGCGCATCACGATTGCAAAAACTGATAAACATTCAGCTTACTGTGCTATACTTCTTCCATTACCGTAATCTTCCTCACACGAATTTTGAAAATACCAAATGCCAATATATGTATGCTCGCTGCTACTTTGCTACTTCAGTGTATTTTCACGGCAAGAAAAAAGAAGAAAACAAAAAGGAAACAAAAGCAAAAGAAAAGCAAAAAAGCGGAAAGAAAAACAAAAAAAAAACAAAGGAAACTTTCAAGAAGAAGAGAAAAGAGATAAAAGGAAAAGACGGATAAACAAGAAACCTAGAGTTTGAGCTGAAACAAGCAATGCACTACTGTGACCTATTCTTGAAGGTTAATAAAAACAAGCATTTCGTAGGTTGTGTAGTATTCTAGCATCCTGTAAAAGACACTGACCTTCGCTAAGTTTCTGCTAGAGTACTGGGCCAAGATCTTAAAAGGTAAAAGCAATATGACTGCTCGAAAGAACTTGAAAAAAGTAAAAAAAACGGTTTCTCAACTATGTATAACAGTCTCGTTCTCCATAATACTACTGTCAATGTGTGGAACGTCTTTCACAAACATATTGTAATAACTTGAGCAGATCAACTTTCACAAAACTTATAGGCGAGGGCCTTTACCGACTATTACACGAGGATTTCATTTAGTAGTGTACTGGATTCTTGCTGTCTGTGCAAGCGATAGCCCGCAGATGGGCCACAGCTAAAAACTCGAGCTGTTGTTCACTTAGATTCCTTACTGAAACGAGCACTTATCAGGTGTGGAGCCGTGTTAATAAAAGCGCTGAGTATTTGGTTCTCGTTACAACCGCGTTATCAGCGCCCTCAAATTCATGCCTAAGCGCTTTTACACGTGAAGGTTATGCTGGGATGTGCTTTTTCAACTTGCGATCAGTGTAGGCGCGTCTGTGCATTATCAAATTTTTCAATGCGATTTTCTCTGAAATTTTGACAAGTGCACATTCATCTGTACTGTTCTCATTTCCAGCTAATAAGTGTCAATGCTATTCCACGGAGCTCTCTCTTTACTTATTGCAAAACAAGCTTTTTCCGATATTTAATGAGTAAAATATCAATATCAATCAGTTGGGTGTGTCCCACATCAAATGGTTGTTGCTCAGACTGAGGCAGACCATTGAACTCAATAACTTGGCCATTGGCACTAAAAAATTTAAAGAAAAAAGTTGGACAGATCTTTCCTTTTGATGCTTATAACGCTCCTCTGAGAACAAAAGCAAAAACCATTGTTGGACTTGGGCTAGAGAAAAGCACAGTCTTCGGTCACCTCTCTCACTTCCTGTTTACCCAAAGTTAGCTCATGTGATCTCTGACTGTCCACCGTACGTTAGCGGCAAACAGCTCAAGCTATGTAGCACTGAAGATTACTGTAAGGGACGCCTTTTAGCTAAATGAGAAATAATAAGCTCGGCAACTGGATTGTATTGAGTATCAGCACGCAAAGCGATTCTGTGAAGCACTGATATCGCACAGGAATCTTTAAGTTTTAATCGAACAGGATGGAATACCACGTCATTCATCACCGACCACACAGGTGCGCATACTCGGCGACCCCTGAAGATATGACCAATCGACACTCAGAAGGGCATACTGTATTTTACAGTGGAGCAGCTATGCTTCAGCATATTATGTGTAGATGATTTAGCTATGAACTCCAACTTCGAAGCTCCGGGAAAGTCATGTGACATAGAAACTAGCTGCTAAGATTCCTTTTGCTTTCCAAAGCTCCTGGCACTCGGACACTCTTGATTCTAGCTGTGATCTGAGGTTTGCATCCGATGACTAGTGAAAAAAAGCAGCGCGATACGGTGAGTTGATATACCTTGACTGATCTGCCATAATAACCCTGCTCTTCCTCGGCCTGAAGATTCCACTTTTGATAGCTAAGTTCTGCTTTTTGCGGAGCGCCTGCTTTTTGCGGAGCGCCACTGTGTTATATTAGCATGACAGAAGTTCAAGCAAGTGAAGCCAAGAATTCAAAACCTTTGTAGCTTCAAAGCCCTACAGTTTTATAGATTAACTTCTACCGGCATCAGTGACGAATGAGCTAAAAAGGATTCTAATGGAAGTTGAGATAGAGATTACATGTAAGATTCCAAAAGGCTAGAATGATATTTTTCCAGATGCACATCGGTATTGGCTGAAGACTAACAACATAGAAGCTCCGCGCGTGTCTGCAACGACGGAGATAAGGCGCACAGTGCCGTTTCACCCATGGATCACTTGGGACAACAAATATCGTATTGTGTCATGAGTATACATAATAGCACAGCGCTAACGAGCACTTTCCCGGGTGTGTTGCAAGTGTTCCGATTTCTAGAGGTCGGCACCGAATTGGGTCACCGCGCGCGGCGACGCTTCGCGAATTGTCCGAATGGTGGCGCGTCCTGCCGTCTGGGCTCTCCCAGATTTGCCTAAGCCATTCTAGGGAGGAACATTGACAGCGGGTTTTAACCTTTCTTTACCTGATTGCAATCCTCCGCGCAACCTGACCTGATCTCACCAGTCGGAACACTTGCACTCCATCCCTGACAAGAATAGTTTCAAAAAGTGATAGAAATGGGAAGCCCCTCAGGTTCCAAGTATTGAATCCTTTTTGATGTCAATCCCCACTCCCTGCGCCATTTCTATACCGAAAATAGAATTCATGTTAAAAGGGTGACAGTTAGGCGATAATTACAGAGGGCCCTCTATTGCTTGAGAATCTCAAGCCGTTAGGTAGCAAAGCTACGTTGCGCGACCCCATGTGGCGGATAAAGGGCTAATCGCGAAATAAAAACCATCGTGCACATATCCAGAGCCGCTGGCTGGTTAGGTGGACTCCTCGCTAAACTGGGTTTATTTCTGGGATAGAATCTTCTGTACTGGGCTCATACCTTATGTATCCATGCACGTTTTTTTATTATGCAGTTGGTGTCTTGCATTCGGCCAAGCCAAAGACTCGTATTCTAGCGAACCAGTAGGTACGTGAGGGTGGAGTGGCCTCTAATAAATAAGACCCAAGCTCAACTCGGGATAGATTGGGTAGCTAACTACCCATGATATGCCTAGCGATCACGACAGAGCCTGACAAGCTACTTGTGGGTCTCCACTTTGCCGAAAACCACAATGAAGATGGGCTATGTTTCCTAAATTTAACCCTGCCGCGTTGGATACCATTCGAAAGAGGCTGATGCGATCTTGAGGCTGTAACAGATCGCCTAAATAGAGAAGCACTAATACAGTGATCGCCACTTTCAATGCACGAACCCTTGCATAGGAAGCGAATATCCAAGATCTAATGATGCGAGCCAAAAAGATCAAGTACGACGTCATTGAGCTAACCGAGACCATCAGCCGCTAAACGTCGTATAAAAAAAGCAGGAGAAAGGTGCCCTGGACTATGAGGCGGAAGAGGTCCTGACGACGTTCTCGCCAGCAAGTACTTCGGGCATGAATGTCGACTAGTAGATTTAATGAGCCAAATCATGTTTCCGATTAGATATACAGGGGTGCCAAAAAACAGTCACTTTGCTCACATCTCACATCCGCCAAGTATACAAAACATAGGGCAATGAAAGAGACAAAAGTATTGGATCGAAATATTTTCGATTATGTTCCTCTACAATAAGAAGCAAGCAGTGACCCACTACTGTCACACCTAGGAAAATATGGAGCCTTCAGTAGGCACAGTCGGGCTTCAGATCACCTTCGGCATCAAGGTTCGCCTAAAACAGCTGAGCCACATTTCGTGGTGAGCCTTTCGAGCTTCTTAAAGACTGACCTTTCGGTTCTGATCCAAAGTGTCATTTTCCATGCCTCAAACCCGTCTCCGGAGGGTTTTCATGGTAAGGGCAAGTCGTGGCTTTTGGAAAAGGGGTGTCGGAAACTTGGAAAAAAATTGGAGGGCACATATGAATTTCCTCAGGTATCTAGAATGAATAGACCTTGGCAAGGTTGTGAACAAAGGCGACGAAATCTCGGATTTTGCCGTGTTGAGGTGGCACATCATTTTCACTCTGAAAAACCTCCTGATCCTGCTCGTGCAGTAGGCTCCTACAGAGCATAGTGGTAGTTTGAAGTGTGTTCTCGAATTTCGGTACGGGAGCATGTCGCCAGAATCTTCTCAAATATGAGCAATATGACGTTGAATGTTGAGGGAAAAAAGTAATTCTTTTCTTTGGCACCCAGTATATGTGTGCATATATATCCTATCATATACCTTACGTTTCGTGTTTGGTTCCTGACCCTTGATTCCGCTCTTGTGTTAGGGGTTGGTCTGATGTAAACGATAAGTAGGGAGAAAAGGTGCGAGTATGATTTAGCCTATTTTTTAACACGCCTCACCGGAATTATGTTGCCACTTAATCAAGCAGAAAGAGAAATTTTAGCTGGCGGGCTATAAGCTGAATTTTCAGAGATAGGGAATATCTGGAATCTGGAAATTCAGCTTTAGATTCCCTACTACTCTGATTTTGTCTTGAAGTGGCATTTTCCCTGACGTCAAAATTTCTGAAATGTTTACTCAAGCGCATATGAACCGCATATGAATCCCAAAACGAGCCAAACTACTCAATAACTCCGAGGTAGTCAATGTTTTCCTCTAATTACCTCGGAAACTTAACGGGACTTCTTCCTACAATCTCCCTGGTCTTTACTATGGACGGCACTGTGCTTATGTTTTTGTAATGTTCTCGTAAGCAATTGTGAAAGGGCATCCATGCAACAAATAAATAAGCATATAAATGAATAAGTAAATATAGTCCATTTCCCAACGCCTGGCACGGCATGTCCTACGGACTTGGGTGAGTGGAGAGAGTGAGAGTGTGGGGCAGGGTGAGAGAGTTCGATAGACGTCCATTCAAGTCCGTAGGCCTCGCTCTGCCAGGCGCGCCGAAATGGACTGTGCAACATTCGTCGCCTACACACCATCATCAGCTACGACCAGCATTCTGGGTGGATTTGGAAAAGTTCTATGAGAAAGACAACATTTTTTCAACGCGATTGTCTACGACTTAAACGCTAAGATAGGTCCCAGAAAAACGGCTAACGAACTTCACAACCGGACTCAGGGATTGGATAGGAATGAGCAGACTGAAAATGCGACTGCAATCATTATGTTTATCAACTACATTCATGGTGACTCGCAGCTTCAAAGTCCTCCGTCTGGAGTAGGAAGTCACTCAGATGGACACTTCCATAGCGAGATCGGTCACATTATCTTCAATCAATGATTTTGCCTGACCAAAGAAGGTCTTATCCCGAAGTTCCATACAGGGTCAAAACATAGACTCATCCGCGCGAGATTCTTTCGATGTGAGGAGAGTCTGTCGTAAAGCTCAAAAAGCGAAGCGCCAAAACCATCATCAACTGGAGCTATTCTCATTTGGCAGGTTTGTGGAAAAATCCATCTGAAAATATCGGTGACGAGTACATCCGACTCGTTACATCGTCATGGTAGTGCCAGAGAAACCGCACAAACCTTAGGTAAATACCGTAGCTTACGTCCGAAATATGTAGAAAAATGCAGAGATGCGATAAAGGAATATCTGATGGATGGAAGATTTGATGTGCTGGCTGAAGCAGCACCCGCCGGAGTTTCCCCAGTACAGTAACGGCTTCAAGAAAGGCATTGTAGAAGGGTATATGCGACTTCTACTCTGATATTTTCAACAGCCACAATCACCTGCCCAGGAGCAATCTGAAGCAGGGCGGATAATTTGTTCCCTCAGTGCTCAGTTGCGAAGTCCTACACATCTATTCATCGGTGAAGCATAGCCTCCGACCCCCACAGATTCAGACCTGATCATCTGAAAAATCCGTTGCTAGTCACGATGAAACTACGGCTTGACATTTCATACGATACTTGGCGGAATGTGAGGTGACGACTTCTTGGAAAACTCGCAGAACTGTGTTACTGTATAATAAGGGAGACACTTCTCACAAACAGCGCGATAGCACCGAACTAAGAGTGCATTAATATTGGCAAAACCGGCGTGGTCCTTATCGCTGAACTATCGCGCAATACTGCGTGAACCGCATAGGGGAAGTTGCCGACACTGACTTTAGTCGATATCGTCGAAACCCACAGTAAATCGCACAGTTCTGCACAGTTGATACAGTATTGGTGCTAGTCCAACTTGGAATTTTTATAAACACTCACTACTGTTCGGAAGCTCATGCAGTTTACCATTAGCGTTCAGAACATACTTTGACGACTGATACCCGAGTAGCAAATGCGTCAAGCATTCAGTGCTCAAACCAGTGTTCCTTATGGTGAATTGATCGCTTGCCACTGCTTATCATCCTGTATATCGGTTAGTATGGGTTATAGGTTAGTGCATAATTCTTGCAACACTTCTAAAATTAGACTTTATCCCTACCGACATTCAAACGACAGTGGCATCGGCCGTCTCTGCCCACCGCTAGCAAATAGCTCGGCCACTGAAGCGTGCAGGTCGAGGTTATGAACGCTAGGATAGCAACAGTGATTTAAAGGCGCGTTTTTGATTGCGAGTTTCTCTAAACATTAACTCTCCTGAGTTTGAACGCTCGTTTCTACAGTTTATGTGGAGCTTATGTGAAGAGCAGTGTTTTCAAACACATTTCCCTTCCTTGCCTTCTTCCCGATGTCTTCAGAAGCGAATTCTTATTTCATTCAGAAGTAACTACAAACAAAAAAAGGAGCGTTGAATTGAGGCAATCTAAGGTCTCAGACACATTGTATGGAAATTATTGGAGTATGTTCTCCTTACTCTGGTAGCTTAAACTTTATAAAGGAACCACATTCGCAATCATCTGAACTATTGCAAGACTTGTGCACCCAAATAACATTTATTCAGAAGAAATATAGAGAAGGCACGGCGTGAAGACACAATTGACAAAGAAAACATGGATGTGCGTTAAAGACGTCGGGAGAGGGTTATCAGGGTGTGAGAGAAGTTGCGAATGATGCTTTTGACCGGTTTTCGCAATTTCAGTTTCGGGAGATCACAGTTCAACCGAGACTGCATGTTTTCTTACACAGTAAGCATCATCCCATTTGCTACAATTTTGGCATTGATGCACACTTGCGTATGTCATTTTGATGAAGGGCTGACGATTCATATTTCACGAAATCATAGAAAAGTCGAATCCGCCAGATGTTTGGGAAAGTAAGCCTTAGCGCTGGATTTTTCGAATATAATGGACGAGTGAAGGCTTCATCCTGCAACGGGGTTCAGTTGGTGGAAGACGATATGTGGAAAATGCGTTCGCGCATGGCTGTACTGAGGGGTCTCGCAGCACCAATTTTTTGGGTTGTTCGTATCAGAGCTACTTGATACAGCCAACCACATTTGTGTCCGGAGGGTCATTACTTCTAGACATCTCTTGCAAACATAGCCACTCACTGCCTTCTGTTGTAGTTGTCACATCTTTTCAGTTGTAGCGATTTCATCAACTAAAAATTCGAGGAATTCATCATCATTTCTGCACCTGTGAAACCAGGGACAAACGTTTCATCCGATGCTTCATCCCCTCGCCTTGCAGTATTCAAATTTGTGGTCCCCTTCGCTGGGATTAAACAAGAACATTTAAAATAAAGTCATCTAAAAAAGCCATTTCCGCGGTACTCTGAAATTTTTCCTAATAATTCGGATACATTGTGGCACTCCAAGGAAAACATATATCCAGAGATTTTTTTGTCTATTATAGCGCACAACATGTAAGTTAATTCATGTTGAAGCGCTTCGAGATTTGAATTTGTCTTGTGAATGCGTAAAAGCGGCCAGAAATTTCCTTATGACCTTATTCTGTGGCCTACGGTACCCGATTGTAGCTCATGCACGTCGGCAAGTGTACATACGGTCCTGCCATGTAGTCTAGTAGATCCATGGAATGTTTTCTACCACAAACGCACTTTTATTTTCATATTTTCTTCGGTTCTTCTCCCTCTCACTGTTCCCCTGTTATTTTTTCTCTCTGTTTTTCACCTGTTGAACATCACCATGGACGGAATCCATATCCCTTCTTCGCCCGTCGCCAACTGGTCACACGGCACTGGAGCGTACAGTTCGAGGTGAAGGCGCTAGGATTGCAGTAGCGCTCCAAGGAAGAGCTTTAAACGCAATTTTCGTTTCGCATTATATCTTCCGCATTCAAATGCTCTTTCACAATGAATAGTGTCTCCGAATAATCTTTACCTCCTTTCCCTCCTCCCGTGCCTTCGAGACCTCTGGGTTATCTCATCTCCACACATGTTCAGTTTTTCGTCAAACATAAACTTTATGACTGTACACACAGATAAGAAACATGGTACAACACTGCTCAACAGCATTTGAGCAATGACAAAAACCTCATTCGAATAGTCTTATTGCCCAAGATATAGAAAGACCATTTTGCGAGGTTAAGGTTGTAGGTCAGTTTCGTTATGAAGCCGTATATGGACGCATCTCTGAAATCACAAATCATGCTCGTCTGAAATGAAAGGTCATTCGGACTGCTACCAAATTGGCTACTGTAAACATCGCATCCTCAGAAAGAAAGAGTCACTCACATATTTATATTGTAGAAGGTTGTCATAATTAAAAAACAAGCGCTCAAGAAAATGAAGTTGAAAGCGAGCTGCATTTCACGACTGGTAGACGCTTGTTTGACGGAAGTCTGGAACAGCGACAATCTGCACTAAACTCGCGCTCTAATACACAAAGTATTTAAATTAGAACAGTGGAGATTTCGTGAAACCGAACAATATCTGAATTCATATAAGTAAGACTGAATAATTACCGATTGAGAAGATAGTGCTACCGTGAACACCTTTGTCCTCGTTTCTGAAATTGCTCGTACCCGAACTTTTCGAATTTTCCATATAATCAACACATCAACGCAAGCCACGACGACTGCACATACACCCTGCAAATCAGTGGGTTCAGTAACACGCAAAATATAAAAGTGTTATGCGCACGCTTTTGGGTAGCACATGCTCTATTTCTCAGTGTACTTGATTGAATAGGAAAACAGACTATCATCACCACGGACACTTCATGGCCAAATTCCTCTGCGCCTCAGAATAGACACCAATAGGGCCGCGTGTTCATAATTTGCGCCAGCAGGGTGTGGCGTTGAGCGTTGGCGGTGCGTTTACAGGCAGCGAGGTCAAGTGGCAAACAGGGTCAAGCGTCCAGATGAGGAAAATTTTCAAAAAAATACGACTCCCCCCCCCCCCCCCCCCCCCCCCCCAAAAAAAGGGTCTCAATACATTCCCCCCCTCCTTTTACGTCTGTTATTGTTAGTTTTCAATTTGCTACAATCTATTGCATATCAATAAAGGTTTTTTTGACTCTAACACAGTTTTTATCAAAAAACAGAAAACGCCCTCCCTCCCTCTTTCCCGCCCCAAAAGAAGTTTTTTCAATCGAAAAGTGGAGAACAAAATGCCCTTCCTCCCTCCCTCCCCCTCCCACCCCAGGGAAAGAGATCCTATCCCATTCTCTTTTGCACAAGGAAAGAGAATGGGATGGGATGGAGAAAAAGCAAAAGATTGATGAACGAAAGGGAAACGGACAGAATGAGATCCATAAAGTTTATGAACAAAAGATAAATGGTGGGTCAAATAAAGTCGGGAGGGGGGAGACGCAATTTTGCGTCAACGTCGGCTCCTTTCCCTCCATAGGCTTGGGCTTAGATTGATATCCCCTCCTTTCACATGAAAGAGTATCTCTCAAAGCATAGGTCTCATCTGCTTTAGTCTAAGCCTAAGGAGGGCAAGGAGCTTTGACGTTGGTGAAAATTCGACGCAAAGTTGCGTCTCCCCCCCCCCCCTCCGACTTCATTTGACCCAAAACGGTTGAGAATGAGATTCATCAATCTGGTGAAAACTACCAGCCCTTGTATTAACATTTGTTTGACATACATCAATAGTTCACTATAGAAACAAAAGAAGCAAAAGTGCAAAACATGTACAGAATTGAATGAAGAATGATGATGAGGATGATTGAAGAAAGACAAGTGAAGGGTATGAAGACATGCCCATTTAGAGTAACTTCTAGTTGGAATAAGGTAACGAATGGTTTTTCATGAGATCTTAGAGGCCGTGGGCTCAACTCACATATATCATACAGTGAAAGAGACAATACTAAGCATTTTAAGAGGAACTTGCTATCTGCTTCTCACTCTCAAACAATACGCTTACCATTTTCCACATCACATACACAGCACATGCCCTTTCCAGATCTCGCAATATGAGTAGAAAACTTCAGCACCCGGGGCTTGGAAATAATCTGAAGCTTTAACTGCTAGGTAGGATGTGTTGAGACATCGACAAATTATAGCTAGGATTTCTCGACCACGATAAAGATGAAGGTCTAAGGTCTAAAATGGAATGAAACAATGAGGTAGAGTTCCGATTAGAAAATGGGAGAGGGGACATTTCACCGCACTCCGAGATGCTCTCAAACAATCAGTTCTGCAGCAATAATTTAGCGCTTACTACTCGAAAATAACCGTATAATAAGCGCTGACTACTCAAAAACCATCATATAATACTTTACACCTTTGTAGATCCCACGCAAAAGTTTTCACACCCCACAATACCTTCATTCCAAACACCAGAGCCCTACATAGCAAGAGCAGCATCATACAATATGCATAATCGAGAACATCGATTGTGACGTCGATTGATCAGGAATGCACTACCTAGTAAACTCTATAAACAGTAATCAATCAAGCATAAGGTTCACCACTACCAGAAAACATTTGTCATAAATTTCCTACTAGTGGAGAACAATCGTGAAATAGAAATAGAAAAAAACACCATTGGATAAACAGTCCAGTCTGAGATTCACACTTCAAAACGCATTCTGAAACTATCCTCAACATGAGGCCAATTTGGTTTTTGTCGCTCACAAATTAAGATATTCACTGTCAAAAACCGGAGATGATGAATGTGATAAATAGCCTTTAAAAATCAATTTGGAAATCAATGAAAATCATATAGAGACGAACTATAGGCGGATTTCATTTCAGGCGACGGCTGCGACGCGGCGATCACGATGGAGCTCGGTATCATCTCCATACTAATTCCGACATTATTAGAACACTTCAAACATTTCCTAAAGCCCATCTTTCAAACAGCTGTAAACTGTTCTCCTAATAGCTCCCTGAGATCTATCTACTGGCCATTTGCTTTCCCTAATGGTTGCTTAATTCTCGATATGGGTTCCCAGGTGAGGATTAGATGAGGAAAATTTTGAAGTGTTTCACTTCAAATGGTAGTAACTTCCTTCAAACCTAACCACATGGGTTTCATTCATTGAAGCTGGGCCCGCGTGGTTGCCGCTTTCGAATGACTACCTTAGCTATGCCATATCTTCAAAACGAAGCAAGAAAAATGTAGGAAAACTAGTTGAGAAACTTTTTTTCCTGAATTTGCGATATGTTCCCAAGTTCCTTCCGAAATATTGGTTCATTGTTACTGATATTTCTCTAGTAAGCATCCTTCGCTCTCGAAAGCCTAGTGGGAGGGCGAGAAGCGTCGGTCAGCTTCTCTATGGTATGCGCCATGCATGAAGATTTAATCCACATTCTCAATGAAAACAAACGTTTTTCCTGTCCGCATGGTGGCCGCTAACACCAGATTACGTACTTGCAGTCGCAGTAAGATATGAAAGAAGTCCATATCAGTTAATTTTTCGTTTTCATCCCGTGGTTTCTAGAGTGTCCATCCACGGTGGTAAGCGTTGATAGATATCGCTTTCCACGAATAATCGGTGAACTTTCGAGGTGTCTCTGTACGTGGTTTCTTTGTCAGCGGACCAACAGAAGGGCTGTTGGCGTTGACCGAATTCGTCGCGGATCGCGCCATGCATAAGGTTGCCATGATGATCAAGTTAAACTAGTTTCGGGTTCGAGCCCCATTAGTCAGTTTTAGCATTTTTTCCCTTACACTTTAGACCCTCAGCCTGAGAAATTCTATTGATTACTGCGCCTACCTCAACAATTATGACCCCCCCGTTGAGGATTCCTCAACGGAGGCTTGACCCTGGTGGCAAGGGGAAGGTGCAGAGATGACGCAGGAAATGAGACAGGGTAGCACAGACGGACACACAAAGACTCGCAGTCGGGAGAGGGGCGTCGAGAAAAATTTTCAAAAAATACGACCCCCCCCTCCCAAAAGCTGGCTTCCATACTACGCTCTCTCCTCAGCTTCCGCTATTTCTGTGGTTTCTACCCAGCCATTGCGAGCCAGTGCATCAAGGAAATTAAGGGCGTGTGGTACAAAAAAAAAACACTGAGGCCAAACTCCTGACAAAATAAGAGAAATAAGAACCTGACACAACTCAGTAATTATATTTCAATCAAGAGCTCTAAAAGAATTAATAGCCTACAAAGTTGAAGACTTATATTCCGAAACGAAAGCGTTGCCCACCATGGGCAACGTGCCTGTCCTCTGATGAGAAAGGAGAAGGCTTAATAGTCATGCAATCTATGGGGCAGAGATAAAGGATGAAAAAAATAGAAAAATTGGAAACTATATAGCAGCCATGTAGTGCGCTGTACTGTGCCCCATCGATCGCCGTGTCGATATTGCGATAGCTACTCGAGATGAGATTGGGTGCGTTATCTTCCTCATACTAAATTCGGACACTTTTGAAACTTTACCTAGACTCCACCTTCCGAAGTACTGTAAACTGTTTTCTCAATATCTTCCTTAGATCAATCTCTTTGTCGCTTGATTTCCCTAATGGTTGCGTAGTCCTCGATACGGGTATCCAGTCGAAGAGATTCTTTAAAATTTTCGAAGTGTTTTACTTAAATGATCACAACTCTCTCCAACCATATGAGTGCGATATTGCTCGGGGTCCGCGAGGTTGCCGCTTTCTAAATACTACTTCAAACTATACAATAACTCCGAAAAGAAAGAAGTTATTTTTAGGGAAGCCAGTCAAGGAAATTTTCTTTGTCGAGGTTGCAAGATCTTCCCACGACTTTTGAAAAATTATCAACTGTGTCCGTTACGCCTTCAATACTCATATTCTGCTCTCAGAAGACCCACGAGAGGGTTGGCCTCGGCCCCTGGTTGCGGGCTGGGCCATGCATGTGGATTTCCTTCCCATTCTCAGTGAATACTAATGTTTTCCGATCCGCATAGTGGCGTGCTAGCACCAGTTTACGTGCTTGCAATCTTGGTAGAATATCAAAGAAGGCCATATCAGCTAATTTTTCGTTTTCATCCCATAGTTTCTGAAGTAGGGACATATTCATCCATGCTGGTAGCGTGGATAGAAATCGCTTCCCACGATTAATCGGTGAATTTCGGAGGTGTCTCTGTACGTGGTTTCGATGACAGCGAACCAACGAAAGGGTTATTAGCGTTGGCCGGCTTCATTGTGAGCTGCGAATTGCATGAGCTTTCTGTGATGATTAAGTTAAATTAGTTTTGGGTTCGAACCCAGCTAGTCAGTTCTATTACATCTCCCCTTTACACTTTAGACCCTCAGCCCGAGAAATTCCGTTGATACTGCCTACCTCAACCATTACGACTTTTCTCCCCTTTCAGCCGACCAAATACGACACCCCTGTCGAGGATGCCTTTACGGAGGCTTGAGCCCGCACGCAGCCACATCATGCTGCCGGCACAGCAAAGTGTGGACGCGGCCTGAAAGCAGCCACGGAATTGATATTCTACGTGTATCCTTGTTGTAGGCAGAAAGCAATACTTTTTCAATTCACTCTTCACATCGACGCTCTGTATTACGTGGTTCACTCACCTGCAAAACGAGATTGCAGTTAATATATATGTATGTATATGGCTTTCTTGAGTCAAAGCCCCAGAAATGACCTTCGTTGAAGTAGCAAAAGCCACAGTAAGGAGTAAAAAGTGGCGCTGAAAAGAATGTATTGAGAAACGAACTTCTTTTCTGTTCCGTAGGTACATTTGAAACGGTTTGGCCTGAGAATGGTTTTGGTTTGACAACCAAACCTCTGTGTAGCAACCACAAGCCTGTGTACTTCAGAACGCAGGGATGGCATTGTAATGTTCCTACATATATCGATGTTGATAGCACGATTTTCAACGTGGTACATAAATGCAAAAAAACTATCTTCCTGCTTCTGTGGTGCAGATCCGGGTGAAAACGAGTGCGACCTTGCTTTTTTGAACAAAAGATAGGCCTTTCATAGAAAGTCGTAGGCCCACAAAAAATATATCAGTACAAGCTCACCTGACAATACGATACCGATGAGCACAATGATCACATTTATCATTTGTATGTTTTTAAAAGAGATATTTCTAAAACGAGCGGGAGAGAACACTGCTACCGCATGTATAACTGAAAGAACCAGCAGCACAAAGAGCTGTGTGAACCATTGTAGAAATAGTATCAAGACCAACGAATTCTGCACCAGTATGTCTGGAAAATTTCGCCGATTTAATTTCTATTTCAGTCGTTCAGTTATATACATGGATACTAAGCTAGATCTGTTCCATTTTTTGTTAACGTAACATTCCGCTCTCTCATGTTAGTTTTTCATCTGCACACTTACTTGCGTAAGAAATTAAGCGAAAAAACTCACTGGGATACACATCTACATTAGTGATAAAACTTGGTAAATCGTGGGTGATGAGAGTTATATAAGCCGCAATATCCATAACCATAGCTAAGAAGATCGCGTGTAGTACGAAATTGTGTCGTAGTTCAAAGCTTGTGAAGGCGCAGTACATAATCATTAAATCCAAGATGATGATTGCAGTATTAGGCACGAAGCTAGCTAAGTAGAAAACAACTTCACTCATAGCTACCCTAAAAGTAATGTTTCTTTTAAATGGTTGAATGGCGATTGAAATGCTAGCTGTGGTAAAATAATGCAGAGATTTTCCAAACATATTTGAAATGTTTAAACAGCACCTCGGATGTGGATTCTACGCAGAGCTCTGCTCTACTTCTGTCAAGATTTGAAAGCATTTTGCAACAAGTATCAGGTTGTCGGAAAAGTTCTTTCGTTTTTTGAAGCATTTCATTTTATCACTTCATTACAAAGCACAGAGCATACTAAGGAACAAGGTTATCACCATACTGTTCCACCACTCACCGCCACCTTTCAAGCAAACTTGCTGTGCCAACTGATCTGGCTTTGATTTGAAAAAGTTGCACAACCACCGTTCCGTGTCATCTTCATTATCGGAAGGTTTTTCTTTAAATAGCTTTGGATAGGGAGAGGAAAAGATGATAATCCGATGGAGTAAGATAAGGGCTATGACGTGGATGGGGCAGCACTTCCCATCCAACCTCGAGAATTTTTCGGCGAGTCACTTTCCTATATGTGGGGAAACATTATCGTGCAGGAAACGAATGGTGTCATGGTTCGGACGTTTCTCTGTGATTTTCGCATTCCGTCTATTCAGTTACTCACAGTGTAAGTCTGCTGTCAGTATAGTGTTGCAAGCCAGCACGCGCAATCTTTCGTTGTCGACCTCCGATGGGCGTCCTGACCAGCCAGAATCTTTGACGTTGTAGTTGCCTTCTCGAAAGCTTTTGAACCAAAGTTGTGCCACAAGTTCAGACATCGAACCCTCTTCGAATGCAGCGTTTATACGACGACTGGATTCGGTTGCTGATAGGCCATATTTGAAATCATATAGTAGTAGGAGGCCCCGAAAGTACTCCTTTGATATATTTATTTTGCCGAAAAGGTTGTCCGGGAGATGATAGACGGTAACACCTATAGGTGCGCGTGAGCTTGTACTACATGTGTATGTACAGAAGAAATTGCTAGAAAGCAGCTTGGCGAGAAAAAACACGTTTTCAAAAAACGAAAGAACTTTCCCGGTTGTAAATTAGCAAGTCAACTCCGTCCTGTTTGTCCAACGGACAAACAAGGGTCACCTCCGATAAGTTTCTGCTGTGAAGGTGATTTGTAGTATTTAAGGCTGGAGAAGGCGCAATGTGCTGAGCTAGACTAGAGGTTCAAACATTTGTGCAACTTGTGAGGAGAATCGGAGCGGTTTTTCATTTCAAAGGATGAGTTTCACAAAATAATTCATTTTTCACGAGGTTTCAGTACAAAAAAGCTCAAAATAATTTAATTATTTCATCTATGATGCAATGCAAACCGGGAACTGATAGTCTTGCAAATTCAAGGTCACTTTCGGATCGGGTACAATAACAGAAAGATGTTTGAAATCACTCAGAGACTCCTTGGCTAGTTCATAAACAGGATCAGGCACTAGGGAGAACTGGGTATGGTAAAGAAAGCTTGTATCCATACTCCGCTGATTGTATGAGATTAGAGAAGGTTCCTGTTGCCATCCCTACAACGCAATTAAGCAAACATTTCGCGATTTGTTGACAAGTAATTACTATTGTCAAACACAACACCACGATACTCAGGTAAAATATACCTAGAATATGGTAAACTGCTATTAGGCATCTCTTTCAAGAATTAAAGTCGTTGTAAAAGGTGACTGAGGATGTTTGCGATTGCTTCCTGTTCTTAATGGTGGCACTACCGGCTGTTATGATCTAATTACTTCCCCATTCAACCTGGGGAGTCAAAAATACATTAGCTCTCTGAAAACAAATGTCTTCATACGGGTTATTAGCATAATTTTGAGCAAGGTTCTGATTGCCAGAGCATAAGTCACTAGCTAGTAGCCATTAAGAGTTGTTGCCACTCTGATATTAACAATTATAGACGCAGCCGTATCTGCCATTGAAATCATTGGATTAACTTCTCTTTCGTGAAAGTCAGATTGATGACCAAGAGCTAAGGTGTTTTATTAGGTTGTAAGGAAAGTTGTGGCCCATGCTACGCGTTCACAAGAAAAACTCAAATCTAAAAGCGCGTCAACATGAATTGACTTACATGTTGTGCACCATGTAAACAAAAAGCTGCTCTATCTACAGTAGCGCTCAAAAGTCTTCGGGCAAAACTCTTTTGTCATAACTTTTTTTCTACTCGACCAAATTTGACGAAATTTTAATATGTGATGCCTGATCCTATTGTCAACATTTTCATTTACTTGTTTGTCGCTTGACTCTTTTCATGGTTTTTTACAAGTATTTACTACAAGATCACCCAAAAAAAGTAAAAGGCATGGTCAAGGGGAACGGCTTTCTTCATAAAAACAAAACGAGCAAGCCTCAGGGAACACTAATATACTGTAGAAAGACCACGACTTTTGATGACAGCGGCACAGCGGGACGGCATAGCGATGGCACTCCAAAAACAAAAAATTTCATATAACTACGTAACCTACACCGTTGAGTGCTGAAATAGTATTTTAGGTATGCAGTGTCTCCAGGTACAACATACTAAAATTTCTCTTAGATCGGTGCAGTTGCAAAAAAGTTATAAGTGAAAAACTCCAAGTGAAAGACCATTTCGCCGAAGACTTTTGAGCGCTACTCTATATAAATGCTTTACTTGGAATGCCACGAGGTGTTCGAATTATAAGGGAAATTTGAAACACTGCGAAAAGGACACTTTTTGGATGGCTTCACTTCAAGGATTCTTGTTCAGTCGAGTTTTAGCGAAGGCAACCACAAATGTGATTTCTGCTAGGGGAGGGGGTAAAGCATTGGAGGAAACACTTCGTGCTGGTTTCAGATGTGCAGGAATGAGAATGTGTTGCTTTTCAATTGATCAAATCGCTTTAAGTAAAACGGCAGAAAGCGATGAGCGTTTATACTCTCAAGGGTATCTGAAAGTAATGACCTTACCCACACAAATGTGGTTGACTACCTCAAGTAGCTCCGATTCAAAAAAACCCACAACATGGGTGCCGTGCGAGCCCTTAGAGAAGCCATGCGCGATAGCGATTTCCATAAATCCTCTTCCAGTATTTGAAGTAACTGTAGGCTGTAGCCCTTACTCGCCTCTCACATTCATCAGATCTAGCTCTAACTAAGCCCTACTTACCCATACATCTGGAAAGCTCCTTCAGTAGCATTTTGTTCAGAAAGAATGATGATTTGGAGTCGACTTTTTTTGACTTCGCGCAATATGAATCGTCAGCCCCTCATCAAAATGAAATATGTCGCGAAAAGCGAGGATCGCTCCTTATTTACTGTAGCGCGCGGGTTCCCGTGGGTTTGTCCGCCGCCTCGCCACGTTGGTCATCTTCTGTGATCGTTCGATATCGAACGACAGGTGCGCACCGCGGCACCATAACGGACCTTCTCTGGCAGTCCTTCTCTCTGGGTTCATCACAATGCGTGACACGTTTGTCTCTTGAAGAAGATATAACTATGAGCCGACGCGACTATCGAGTCATCATGCTTTACGAGTTTAAATCCGAACACTCCGCAGCGGAGGCAGCTCGTGATCTCAGCGGTGTTTTTGAGACGAATTGCCCTCGCGAACGGACAGTGCACCTGTGGTTTTGAAATTTGCTCCTGGCGATTTTGATTTCGAAGAGAAGTCGGGTCGTGGCCGCAGGTCATCGCTTAATGATCAAGATTTAAGGAGGGCCGTCGAAGCAAATCCGGAGACGAATACTCGTACGTTAGCAGAAGACCTAGGCGTACATTACTCTGCAGTGGCCAGACATTTGCTGGAAATCGGCAAGGTGAAGAGGATGTCGAATTGGGTGCCTCATGACCTGACCGATGAGCAGCGTCTGGCACGTTTCGACACCTGCTCTAATCTCCTAGTTCGCCATAAAAATGAGCCATTTGTAAACCGTATTATAACTGCAGATGAAAAATGGGTTTTTTATGATAACAGGAAGCGGGGATTAGTCAGGGTAGATAGGGATTCTTTCGAAAACTTTCAATAAACCCGACCTTCACCCTAAAAAGGTTATGAATATTGTGTGGTGGTACTGTAAAGGTGTAATCCATTACAGTTCCTTGCAACCTGGTCAGCCAGTCACGGCAGAGTCTCACTGTTGTGATCTGGAGCAAATGAATAGGAAGTTGCAAAAATTGTGGCCGACGGTGGTTAATAGAAGAGGGCCGATACTGTTGCAAGACAACGCAAGGCCACACACCTCACAAATCACTCGGCAAAAATTGACCCACTTGGGTATAAAAGTTCTCCCTCACCCAGCGTATTCTCCCTACCGTTCCCCAACAGACTATCCCTTTTTTCGAGCCCTCAATTCTCATCTGCGTCAGAAACAATTTACTAATTTAGACGATGTTGAATGTGCCTTCTTTGACTCCTTTGATTCTCGTGATAGTAGTTTTTACAGTGAAGGCTTAGAATTATCACCTGTTCGTTGGCAGAAATGTGTAGGTTCTGATGGTTTTACGATTGATAAGTTTGTGTCTAAGCCGAGTTATAGTAGTTTGAAGTATGTGGTACATTTTCGAAATTAATTTTGCAACAACCTATTATGACTGTGCAACTTGTCACCATCGAGGAAAATTCCCAGGCGTCAGCCTATATAAAGCTATTTATGTGCTCCAGGTAGCACAGTTTCACTAGTTGGGGCCAAAAGGGGTCAGGGTAGGCGTGGTCCACGATCATTGTGGGCCATCCATGGGTCACC
The DNA here is from genome assembly GCA_963978905.1 of Trichostrongylus colubriformis. Taxonomy (NCBI): domain Eukaryota; kingdom Metazoa; phylum Nematoda; class Chromadorea; order Rhabditida; family Trichostrongylidae; genus Trichostrongylus; species Trichostrongylus colubriformis. Next base: position 48,126,911 of record OZ022258.1, read on the forward strand.
GTTTAACAAGATACATATGTAAATGTGCATAATGTTGCCAAAAGCGAGTCGAGTGATAGTGTGCATAGTTGCCAAAAATGTAGCAAATCGAGCGGCTCATTATAGAAAAGATGCGGTCAAATCAGAGTTACGACATCCCGAAGTTGAAAGTGCGGGAAGCGGCTAAAACTTTCCTTACAACCTAAAATCCACGCGGGAGTGGTGAAGTGGTCAGTGGCATCACTTCTGTACAGCATCTAATCTCGCTTACGGATTCCAGCTCTGTTGGCTAGGGCTACCCAAACCAAGCCAGAGTCTTTGAACCCTATCGGAGCATTTATTTATGAATAATGTTATCTCAAAGGTAATACTACATCGTAGCGCCAACAATGATCTTCTATAACTTCTGATACTTCCTCATTTACCACTTGTAGATTGGAAATGGACGTCCATGGAGGTCATCTGCTGCTTGAAAAGATCACCAATGATGTTGAAAATTCATAATTGTCATCTTTTTATGGCTGACGACTTTCAAGGGACCAGCACATATGTATTGTATTTTGTATATCCCTCCCTTCTCCCCTCTGCTTACTTTGCAAACAGAGAAGCACTAATTGAACTGTAAGGCCTGACAATCACCTTGCAGTGGTTCTAGTTCACCAAAATAGAAGTTCAGTAGAGTCCAAAGACTTCAATTCAGTAGAGCCTAAAAACTACCATGCGAGCAGGCTATCATTGTGAAATAAGCAGAACTATAAGTATTTTAAAATGCAATTCGACTATGTCATTTACACGTGGTATCGGTAACTTTTGCCAGCCACGTAGAGGGGAATCGAATTCATGGCGCATTCTTAGAAAGCGGCAACCCTGCACCTTGAAACAGGCAGTTCATATGCTCTAAAGTAATGCTCAAAACCATGGTATTGCAGGGATTAGAATACGATCTTAAAACTTTTCGTGAGCTCCAAACAAAGAACAAAAATTGAATGAGGAAAGAACCCAGATAACCCAACAATTCAAGGAAATCCTTATGTATTTATCTACGGTGCTGCTCCGAGATTTTCTTTGAATAGCAGTGCATGCATACCAAGTTGACGTAGTTTACAGGAAACCCTTGATCAACTACAGTAAAGAATAGACTTCATTAGAGCAAAAAAGAACCGTCACAAACATCAGACAGCCGTTCTCCGGACCAATAACATTCCCATCTTATGAGAATGAAAGCAGTGCGGGGCAGATATTTTTGTATTGTCCAAGCGAAATTGTGAAAGCTGCACTTTCGTTGTGAATTTGGAGTCTTCCCTTGTTATACAAGCAGTTTCACTCGTAGTCACAACGTGACCGCATAGGTGATCATCGGGAGTATTAATACATCAACAAGCAGGAAATAGTAGCATATCTTCAGATAGACACCTCACTAATGTAAACTTCATTGTGATTGCAACCACTTCTAATCTATCTGAAACTATTCTCGCTCACCATATTTTGCAACTCCTCACATATAGTAGTAGTGTGGTGACATGACTGAAGCAATCGCGTCGCGGCAGCGATAACACTTTTTTTCCTGGCAGTCTTATTTCCTGTGACTTACAAGGGAAGGACCCCAGGTCGAAGTGGCCATTCGCAATGGGATACATATGGTCCGACGTATTTTCGAACGCTGATCTCGAACCTGTTTTCGAAATTTGCAGAACGATTCTCTTAGCGGAGTTAAGTAGGTTTTTTGAAAAAACAGTACTGTTATATGGTAGGTTTGGAAGCCCCTAGCACGCCAGCCAGACGTTCTTGCGCAAAACCAGGGCGATTTTCGTGTTCAGGGAGTCAAATTACCCCAAGGGACAAGTTTTCAGCCAATTCGAGGATTTGACCAAATTTCGGCTGACCCTTGCCCAGGAAATGCTCCTATTTCACGCTTGTTTCGTACATTTAGTGCGATGGGCAAGTGTGAAAGGTATGTGTAAGCTATCCTGTTCAGTTCGCAAGGTTTTCTATAGAATAAAAATCAAAAACTACCACTTTGTCCTCTGGCCACCCCCAATTTTCAGAAGTTGGACCAAAAACTGGATTTGGCTGAAAGTTTGCACAGAGGGGTAATTCGTTCCCCTGTGCCCGAATACCATAATCTTTTTACGCAACAACGCCTAGTTCATGTGGTACGGGATTCTTTTCGACTTGGTATCCCTCCCTTGTGAGTAGTGTTAGTAGTTATAAATAAAGTGGCAGCGTGGTGGGTGCGGTAGGTTCCAGTACAAGGAAACGTCCAGAAGTGAAAGAAAAGCACTCACTGACAATGAAACACAAAATGCAAAGAAACCTGCACCGGCGTGGAGCAACCCATGATCCTTGTCCTGCAGATCCGGAGCACTACCAATGAGCCACTGAGGCCGCTGGTTGCTATGCAAGCGGCCGTGCTGATGTAATAGTGCCTCGTCACAGAAAAACCTCCATAACTTTGCTCAGAGAATCGTTCTGCAACAGATTCGGCATCAGCGTCCGAAAATGCGTCGGACCATATGTATCCCATTCCGAATGGCCACTTCGACCTGGGGTCCTTCCCTTGTTAGAAAGGCCACGGCCACCAAGATTGTAAGTAAAATCTGTGGTGCAGCGGCGGTATAAGAAATCATCTCTGAAAATAAAAGTATACAACCTGAAATACCATTAACAACAAAATAACGTAGAAAAGATAGTTGGGCACCGTGTTCATCTCTTCATCTATTACGTACACTTAGCTATGGCCTTTTTCAACAGGATTTAGTGTACCATTAATGCCCAATGCCCTTACACATTTACGTTGTAGAAGGCTGCTATAAGTAAAAACCAGGCACTCACTAGTATAAAGTGGAAGTCAAAGTGTATTATTAGAATCCATTGTTGCAAGGAACTCATCAAGGTCAAATTTGCACTAACACCACATGGGACTTGCTCAGTAGTCAGACAATTTTTCGTATGGGAGGCTATATTTATATTTCAATTCTTTCGTTATTTATACCTTTTTTATTTATACCTCAATTCTTTCTCAATTCCAATTACCCCATTTACCTCAGTGAAGGAGTCAGTGAACCTCTGGAAGCTTAGAACAGACCACATAAAAATTCGCCTGATTATCGACTATCTATCTTGTGTGTGGAATTGCAATTGCAAAGGACATGAGTCAAAAAAGGAGGGAGAGCAAGGAACATTCGAGGCAGACTTTCTTACGTCATTAACTAATTGTTATGAGTTTAGTTGGTTAACAGATTAGTAGAGACAGCTATTATTGCTTGTGTTGACGTAGGATGTTAAATAATCATTGATAAAGCCTGAAATTTATAATGCCAGCGGGTTTTTCCCACGATAAAGTGCCCAGTGATTTCAGAATGTCGTGGAATTCCAGCAAATAGCTATGACCTGGAATATAAAATTTAGAACGACAGATACAAATTGCTTAACTCGTCCTATTGATGTGCATATCTGTCAAGACCAATTATCTCTCATGACATAACAACGACATTCGCTTTGGTTGTTTCCTATCGGACGTAACTGTTAACTTCCTGATTGATGTTTTTGAAAAATTGCCTGTACTAGCGATGACATGTCAATTGGAGCTCAACAATTTCGATATTCGAGTGTGTAAACACAGAACGAGCCTCTAAGAAGTTTATTTCAAAAAACTCAAAAGGCTGTGAAAGGCCAAAAGCTTTTTCAAAATATATTGCGAAATTTCGGTGCTCAGTACCTTCGTCAGGCCTGATGTGGCAGAACTATCATGTGATATAAGACCCAGTATATCCGAATCCAACGTCACGGCAGGGCCTTTTGTCTGAAATTGCCCAAACTGAGCGAACCGCAAGCGTTACCGTAGGCCGTGTTAGCGTTACCGTACGTGGGAAGCGATAAAGCCCTGAGGATACTGTTATATTAGGTTGCCTGATAAGTTCCTGGACACTTCAAAACAGTTTGATCCACAATGCGTCGATTGAAAGCTCATCTTTTCATGTTCGGTCCTGTTGAACAGTGTTCTCGAATGTTCCACCACATAGGTATATAAGGCCCGGAGCTTGTCTAGAAGATCATTTCTGTTCAAAATGGAAAAGGTCGCTCGTCGGACGCTCTACTTGTACGAGTTCCGCCGTGGATGTTCTACGAGGAAGGCGGCCGAAAACATCAGCGCTGCGTTCGGGCCACAAACTACTTCCAAGTTCACCCTTCACGTTTGGTTCGAACGCTTTCGTTCTGGAGATACGAGCCTGGCCGACCAACAACACACTGGACGCCCTGTTGAATTCGACGACCAGCGCCTCGTGCAAGCAGTTCTGGAGAACCCAACGGCAAGCACAAGACAGTTGTCTCAGATGCTTGGATGCACACACCAGACAGTTGAAATGCATCTCTCTCGCTTGGGATATAGGAATGTTCTGTCCACATGGCCACCCCACGTGCTGTCTGACAGCAACAAACAGGCAAGATTGTCCATTGCGGAATCCCTTCTCAGCCGTCTACGCAGGAAAGAATTACTGCGTAATATTCCAAATTGCCCGGACCTCGCCCCATCTGATTAACATTTACTCTCCCCTCTCAAAAGATATCTGAAGGAGAGGCAGTTCAAAAAAGAGGGGGACCTCAAAACTGCGACCAACGACTTTTTATCGTCGCAGTCTGCACAGTTCTGGATGAATGGAATTGAAAGGTTGCCAGAGCGATGGCAGAAGGTTATTGATAATAATGGTGGGTATATTGTTGATTCATTATAAGTTGTTCCAAAATAAAGTTATAAAATAAAAAACGTCTCGAAGTGTCCAGGAATTTATCAGCCAACCTAATAGGTGGTGAATGCATTTACAAGATGGTGATAGTTTAGCGAAATTCTCTGTAAAAAAAGAATGTTCAAAGAACGTAATACAGATAGATAACCTGACTTTTTTAATTCGCATTCACATTTTTGATTCGTCTGTTTCTGTTCTCCAAATTGTGACTTTTCGACTCCTTCAGAAGTCCTCAAGAATGGGTCAATGTAGTGAACTCACATCTGATCTTTCCACAAATTCCCCATGTTTCCAGTTTGACATACGATATAAAGTTCGCGTAGAGGCTTCAGCTGTGCGTAGCTGCCTTTTCACTACTTCCCTTTCGGCCCCATCAGTAGCCGGTGCAGGTAGATGCAGACGGACGAGAAGCTCAATCGACTAGCCGCGAATGCCGCTCTGCACTCGCACCAACTCAGACAGCATCCGGTTCGCAATGCGTGGGACACGCTTTTTCAGTGGAGGGTTCGCCATTTTCAGTGAGAGTTTCGCTACAGATCATCTCTTCTGGACTGGAATTTTCGTTCGCAGAGGATATGCCTTCACAGTTTTCATATTCTCCTCACCCCTGAGGATGCTTTCAAGCAACGTTTACTCAGATTGAACCAGTCAAAACAAGAAAGACGAGACTTTTTGTCAGACATGATAAGATAAGATATCTGGTGGAATGAATCATGGAGATCATACCCCCATTTGCTCAATTATCAGCCAGACCCGACGGTGCGTATTCTTCACTGCCACATCTTGCTTTGGAAGGTGATTGAAACTTTTACACGTTGGCTGTTACTCAAAATATTTTTGCAGAGACTCAGAGATGTTCCTTGCCTTTCTGTATGCAGCTCTGCCTCTCTTTGCCCTCTGCGTGAAGGAAGAGTATTACGTTAGTTGTTTTTACATCGAGGGAGATTGTGTGTCGAAGGTGGAGGTGGAAGATAAGACTCCAAGATTTGTGACCTAAGGACGGCGTATCGCACACCATTGTGTCACCTAAAAATATGACAACCATAGCTAGGAAATACAGGTTTTAGAATACTTTGGGAAGAGTGATGGAGCTGCGGGTGGATGAACCCTTCAGTGAGTTCACGGAGAAGGCCTTTCTGCAAATACATACCTGGGACCCTATCCCTGAAATTCACATCCTCCTTTAGGTATTGTTTCAGAGTTCACGATTCAGGCGATCGCGCGATCGCCTGAATCACTCGATCAATATGTATCTTTTTCCTTCCGCCTGAATCGCGCGATCGCCTGAATCGTGAACTCTGAACAATGCCTTACACATTAAAATCTCTGCCAGAGTGTGCTGTGGGAATAAGTCGTGGCAACGTTTTCACGTGAATGTTCACGTTTTAACGTGTGGAGCCCACAACGCAAACGTGAAGTCGTATCTCATCACCCCCCCACCCCCCCCCCCCCCCCCCCCCCCACCCCCCACCCATGTTTACGCCCCATCTTGCCTCACAGATAGACGGGTGAGGGCCAACTGGTCGAATTTTCGCTTCGCGGCACCGTCGTACAAGTCGTTTGGAGTTCCTCTCAAGACGCAGTGGGCTGGTACCGTCAAGGACCTTCAAAGATTGCAGTTTGGAAACTTCGGCAGTTCTAGTATGTCGCTGTTGTTGCTGATTCAACAGATAAGACCGTAAACGACTCGCACTCGCCGCGGGCGGCCGCGCGAAAATTCGACCAGTCCACCCCTACCTCAGATAGACTTACTCACTCCGAAGCGCTCATTAACAATCGACGCGAAGTAAAGTTCATCCTCATTTCATGGCACACACCACGTGAGTTGTGGTTTACTGGATAGGTCGACCCATTTTCACATGACATGGGTAGCGGGTTCGTATCATTTTTGCAACTGCTTTTTACTTTTTTTTCCCGTCGGCTCATATAGTTACTAGATTGCCGATTTCTGATGAAGACATCTATAAGAGCTAGGAATTGCTGCTGCGCAGGCGAATGAATCGATGTCGCGATGTCCGCTAGTATTCTTCCAAACTTGAAAACCTCCTATCTACTGGTAGTATACAGCGGAATATTTTAATGCATAGGTTTTTACTTTTTTCTTTTTCCCAAAGGGCATCAGAAAAAATATGCGCTTGAAACTGCGAATTGACCCCTGAGAGATCTTTCAGAGAGATTTCGCGTGAAACCTTTTATTGGATGCCCCCCCCCCCTGCCCCTTTATTGCGATAGCGCCCTTGATTGTTACATGTCCTTAATTGTTATCGGAAATCGGTACCAGTCGTCATGTCTCCGTCATACCTCATATAACAGGTAGGAGTGTCCGCGGTCTGCCACCCCGAATGGAGCGACAGATTCAGTAACATTTGGTACTGAACACCGTTTATCAGCAATTAGCACTTTTATTGGATCCGATCAACCACTGTCAATGTTGAGCATTAATGTCAAAAGTGCAAACAATTTTATGGCATTCGCATTCCTTATTAAGCCCACATCAATGAAACCATTTTCTATATTGCTTGAGAACGTCAAAGCCATACTATTGCTCAGTGTCAGTGGTGAATTCCCGGACATACATAAGGACATATAGCAGACATGGTCAGCTGCTTATATATAGAAGAATGGGCTGTCTCGAAACCCATCGAAGCAGAAAGCCCTTTCTCGCCAGCCAGCAATGACTAACCTCCCCCACCTTTGTATCGTGGCTGATTAGGTTTGACAATAGGCCCCGCACCTATTTGGTGACATGGAGCACTGTTGTACACCCATGTGATACTTAAATGATTGTTATGTATTATAATCATTATAATTCTTGATCTGAGCGTTAAAAAACAGTGAAATGAGGCTTTAGGATAGAACAATAGTGAAATATTTTTCGATTATTCTTCTTTTAAAGATACGGTATTTGATGCATATTTAGGTCAGCTGGCAAGCTTCGTGGAATTGTACAGCAGCTTCGTCATCTAGGTTTGCATCGTTGCCATTCGTGGTTGCGTATGTAGTACTGTACAACAAAAAAACCCGATTAATAATCGAAAAAAGCCAAGTTACTTCTAAGCAAACACTTACGACTTCGTTTACCACTGCCGTTCCTTACGGCACATACGACAAGTTTGACTTCAACGAGGTAGAAGCTGGATTCTACGCAGCTTTCATTCGAGTCACCGATGAACGTAAAAGCGAAAGTCCGATCACTAACGTTGTCTTGGTAAACTATACAGACTACGAAGATAAAAAACTGCCACCATCCGGCACTGACAACGATTTTTCGTCGATGTACTACGATGCACCAGTGGTTCCATGGTTCATGTTCTCTTCAAAGTATAGAGACCAAGTGAGGTGAGCAGGAATAACCTTTTCACATTTTTGCTTAAGGCACCACAGATAAGTGCGATTACTACTATTATTCATGCCGTGTCAAAGCTTCCACTGCATTAACTGAAGGCAGTGATAGGGGTAATGTGAATAATGAGAACTTTTGTGGTAAGCCACCCAAATAAAAGCTACACGTCTGAAAAGATTACATACGGCAAAATTCCGGGTGAAAAGAGCGCCTCTGAGAATTGAGGGTGGCGTTTCTTTTTCAACGGTTATCACAATTTTATCCTAACTCGCCCCTTTTTTCCAGCAACCCGTCCTTTTTCAGCTCGCCCCTTTTTTTCAGCACAACCCATCCTTTTTGAGAATCAACGGCGGTAAGAATGTCTTATTTCTCGGGTGTCCGGCCGTTTCTTTCAGTTCTTTCTTCTCATTCATGCTACTCAGTACCTCAGCCTACATATTGACCAATTTTTTCACATTCGCCCAGAATCATCAATATCACTGTCTTCAACTATACCATGCATGAATTTGAACAGAGTGCAAGAACGCTTCGAATCATCAACACTGCAATGAAAAGTGGAATCCCTTCTATCCTACTATATATAATCTGCTGGGCATGTCTGTCTGTCCGTGTGTGTGTCTGTTTGTCACGAAATTCATACCTCGCGTCGCAGTAAAGCTGGAACCCTAATTTTTGCATATGATGTGGGGGATGACAAGGGGACAATAATGATAGTGGATCAGTTCTGATGACATCTGATAAGGGCTGATAAGGAGCCTCGAAAAGCGAATGTTGCCAAATCCGTTCCGCCTTCCGAGTTGATAGCAGAGCGCCGATATTCATAGGTGTTTTGAGTGGTGGCAAGGGCACATCAATGATAGGTGCGATAAGGAGCTCAGTTTTCCCATTCAGGTTGATCTCAGAGGGCCGACACCCATAGGTGTTTTGAGGGTTGGGACGAGCACATTAATGGTGGGTGATCCAGATTGATAACAGTTGGTAGGATTCGATAAGGAGCGCAAAAAGGCCAGAATCGTCGAATCTGTTTCGCTTTTCGCACTCAGCCTAAAGCGTTGGTTCTCATAGGTGTAGTGCGGGGTGGAAAGGGACAGTAATGGTGGGTGATCCAGCTTGATAGCAGCTGATAAGGTCCGATAAGGAGCGCAAAAAGGCTAATGTCGCTGAATCCGTTTCCTCTCTCAACAAATGTTGGAGTGTCCAAACTCATAGTTGTTGTAAAAGGTGATACGGGAACCTCGATAGTGACGCATTGAATCTGCTAGCGATTGCAGCGCCGATAAGGGCCGTTAGGAAGTGGATTGGGTGGAACCCAGAGCACCGCTAAATACTACTACACGACCGCTACAATAGAAGCATCTGATGAAAAGTGGCATTGGATGACCATGCTCTGGCTGTTTTCTAATATCAGTTGCCTATCTATCAACCGCTAAATTGCCTAGCGTTCAGATAATGGTGCGCGTCTTTTGATACATTTCATGATCAAGATACGATCTATATGCGTGATAGTAAATCAAGTGAATCATTCCTTCATGCGTTACCGGTAAAAATATTGGGTATTGACCGCTAAGCTATGTGAGATTCGAAATAGTGATGCATGCCACAAAAACCATAAGCATTGATAACTGGCATACGGATCTACCAACATTATGCAAGAATTAGATGCTCACTGAGTGGAAAAGTAACTACCCATCGATCTCTAAACTAACTGAACTCTCATCCCTAATCCATTCACATTGATAGTCAATATCACTGTTGAGAAAATATCGACCGCCAAATCACCTCGGAAAATGGCTCCCTTCGAGGAAGCGATATGCAGTGGTAAATGGATAGATTATCGACAAATACTAGGCTCAAGCACTAAGCAATCGGCAACTGAACGTAGTCATCCATTGGAAATACACGGAAACCCTACGACTATTGAACTACGTGAAATTCCAAATAGTGACAGGCCTTTGTAGGAAGTCCAGTTGACCAAGCGCTTGGTACTGCGCTCATCACAATGTGAAGCCATAGACTACTTCGATATCGATCCATCATTATCACCGTGTTATTCGTGCAGTACTGTGCGATAGCTCAACTGGCTCATTATTATTTAACTTAATAGAATCATTTAACGGAGAAATTGTCGATGTTGACTCTCTGATGACGATGCTTATCATCCACTTTCTACATATAGGTGATAGATATCAACCGTTGTCGAAGATATCACCGCTGAGGAAGGTCATCATTTTTTGTGGCCCAGATGATTTAGTCGATACCTTTTGTTACAATGATATCGACGATCAATGTTCAGAAATGACATGGGTAATTCCACCAATCAGTTAACCCTTCTGCTAAAAGTGGTCGCTATCGGGAGTTCAGATAGTTTAGACATCGACATTTTTGGATTCAGCTGCATCGATTGCTAGCAATTTGTTCATTAGCTGAGCAGCTATTCCCTACATATTAGTGGTAGATCATATGCCATTTATCGATGATTATCGTTTTTGTAAACATGCACCACTATTTGGAATTTTACATAGTCAAGCGGTCGATACCCAGTAATGTTGCTGGCACAGCATGTGAGAATAATCACTTGCTTTGCTATCACAAATCTAAATCGTGTTTTGATCATCCATGTAGGTCGCAGCACCAAAAGGCATGCACCATTATTTGGAACGCTAGGCAATCAAGCGTTGGATAAATCGGCAACAGACATCACAACATAAACAGAATACGTTCACTCAATGGCACTGAGCATCAGACGCATTTACTACAGCAGTCGTATGGTAGTAGTCAGCGATGTACCGAATTTTATCTCTTCCCCATGTTCTAATGGCTCGTATCAAACCCTGTGAGCTGCTATCAGTTTCAAAAAGTCACCATAAAGGTCACCGTACTCCGTAATATCTGTGAGTGTGAATATTCCACTGTTAGCCAGAAGAGCGAAACGGATTTGGTGACATTAGCCTTTTGACGCTACTTATCCAATATCATCAACCGTTATCAGTTTGGATCACCCACCATTGATGTGACCGTCCCCCCCCCTCTCAAAAAAACTATGAGTGTCGGTGTTCTAGGATCAACCCGAATGGGGAAGCGGATCTAACGACACTCGCCTTTTGACGCTTCCTATCGAATCTTATCAGCTGTTATCCTTTTGGATCACCACCGCTATGGTCCCCTAACCTTCCCCTATACACTGGCAAAGTCAGGGTCCCATCCTTGCTGCGATGCGAGATATGAATTTTCTGCCATCAGCTTTTCGGGGCTCCTTATCAGTCCTTACTAGTTGCTATCACTGCTGGTCCCTCACCACTGATGTTCCCTTACCACCCCCTCTAAAATTCAGGATCCCATCTTTGTTGCGACGCGAGATATGAATTTCCCGCTATTGACCTTTCGAAGCATCTTATCAGCCCTTATCAGTTGCTATCACTCCCGGTCCCTCACCATTGATGGGGGCCCAGCTTTGCTACGACCCGAGGTATGCATTTCGTTACACACATGCGGGCACACACACAGACTGACATACTAAGTGAATTAATATGGTAGGATTCTATTCCGGTGTTACATCTCTACAGTCCGGATCAGGCAGTGGTTGAAAACTTTTCGAGGGCAGCAGTAATTGAGGTTTACTAGAGGAAGGGCTGGTTATTTGGTGGGAGCTGTCAAATTCTCTCCATGAGCGTAATACGGCGCGGGTCGATTACTTTACGCAGCAACCTGAATGAATAATAAAATAAGATAGCAGCGTCTTGCCCAGCTAATTGCGGATTCACACTGCTGCAAGGCTTTATGGCTCAAGTACAATGTCTTATACGCTGCTCATGAGAAGGAGATTAGATGCATCCACAAGTAATTCTTTGACAACTTTCATAAACATGGTTTCATATCAAATATGATAACTTACCTTTGATTTCACCACTTATCGGCTTGCACCTTATTAATCTTGTGGTTTAAACGTTATTATGAGCTTCAAAAAAAAACTAAGTCTATGCGTTAGGACTCTGCTCGTGCGAGTATATGGTGGTCGAACACTCGGTATATAAAACCCATCGTTTGTTTGTGTGTCTGTCCGTCCATCCCTCTGTCTGTCACGAAATTGGGCATAACATGAAAAACAATCTATGGAGATGGGGACAAACTTGGGAAGGGCAGGACATGGGACAAGAATTAAAGAGCAGGAGCAGAAACCGAACCAAGTTAAGCACCGCTCATGGCGAGCAGAGCGTGCACAGGAATGTCCCGTTTTCAGACAGGAAATCCTAAGTTGGGCTTCAGTATAACCCAAGGGTGGGGAAAGGACGGTTAAGGTCAGCCGTAAGTTTCCGAAAGTCATGGAAGAGGTCTCAGCAAACTAGGCGGTCCGTACAAAGAAATTCATAATTCGTTACAGCGCAGCCTTGAAACCAAGAAAAAGATCGGTAGAAATGAAAAGCGTCGAAGCCATCACGTACTTGAAGCAAACGGGGACCTGCTCAAAGTGGGAGAAGGGTGATGTTGTAATGGGTACTGAGTAAACTTATAGAAAAAAGCATTTCCAATTCACCAACCAACGCCCATGATGTTACGCACGCAGTAGTGTGCGCTAGCCCTATTAGTAATTTGGTAAGGAGCTAGGGTAAGGTTGACTGGATGGATTTTGACGTTGTTGGATCGTTTTTGACCTATTAAAGCATTATGCTTTATTTCAGGATTTATGAATCGTCCTGTATTCAAACAGGCGGATTTATAGCGAATCAGGGCTATTACAAATTCGATACGGAAACAAAAGAATGGACACCAATCTACTACGATCCCCGTAATGCGGATTTCTACTATTAATAAAGTTTTGTAATGTTTTTGTGTTTGTATTGTGATTGCAATATTGCGTTTTGCTTGCAGCAGGTAGCTCCAAATTTCCACGCATAACTTGCCTATTATTCAATGTTTGACATACAAATATTAATATTAATCGACGAAGGGAGCTTAGGCAGTGTTCATAGTTCACGATTCAGGCGATCGCGCGATCTACGCGATCGCGTGATCGCCTGAATCACCCAATCAATATGTATCTTTTTCCTTCCGCCTGAATCGCGTGATCGCCTGAATCGTGAACTATGAACACTGCCTTAGCTAGCAAAAAATCAATCTGAATCCTTTCAAACATTCCAGCTTTGTCCACTTTTATGTTATGGTTCATACATGTCCCTGGCGCTAATGTCCTAGTGCGACCCCAGCCTTCTCGTGGTGTAGCTGTGAGTTTAGGCTGCGTTCATACCAAATTGAATGGGAGTTTTGGCGCATTCGCGTCATGCATGAGATACGTATCGATCAGAAAATGAGAGTATTGGCGCATCGGCGCATCGGCGCATTGGCGGATCGGCGCATCCGCGCATCCGCGATTTGAGAGAATTGGCGCATTCGCGTGATGGATAGGATACATATCGATCGAAAAATGAGAGTATTGGCGCATCCGCGATTTTGGATATTTGCCATAACAGAAAAAGATTAAGAAATGAAAAGAGAAGAAAAAGAAATCAACCGCACGTTGGCACGTGCCGCGTTCAAAAGGGTGACGTGGCACGCCAATTCTCTCAAATCGCGGATGCGCCGATGCGCCGATGCGCCAAAACTCTCATTCGATTTGGTATGAACGCAACCTTACCAATTTCTCATACAGCAATGTAAAGCCCGGCCACATCCTAACCACTATTTTGCACACATAAAAACATAGAGAATGACGGATTGGGACACCAGAATGCCTCTAACAATCAAAAAATTAAACAAATTCAGTGGTTTATGTGGTGGAGGACACGATTATAGTGCTTCTAGCCGAAGTTCCAGCATTAGAACAAAATGCTCAAGCTCAATCTAATCCTGTCCGCGCATTTTTTGATTTTCGCTGTATTTTTATTTCAAAAATCTCAGAGGTGCAGGTAATGACCCATCCCATACTTATCCTTTTTCATGCATTCTCCTATTTCACATTTGGTATGATATGAAACTTATAATGATAGAGCCGACAGTGATCCTTTCGACCTCCCGTATGCTCTTTTCTAGCTCCAACGTTACATAAGCAATCAGGGTGCTCCCATGAGTAGCACAGTTCAGGCTCTCGATCGGATGCTCGACTCCCGCTGTAGTCCAAGGCAATGTTCATAGCAATGATAGTCATTGCAAAGGTACTTCAAAAAACTCAAACAAAACCCTTTCACATGGGGATACTGATTATCATCCATCAGGGGGGAGCACGAAAGGTTTACTTGAAAACCCACAGTTTATAGAAAGATTCGCTTCGTCAACAATAACGTCACCTTTCCTACGCTTTCATTTGTGACCAACGATCAATTCTATACATTCTTTTATTTCGTTCATGGCTAATTTGAGATGACGCATTCACAGTACATACGTGTCTATTCGACCGTATGAAGCAAGAACAAGCACATTCACAGGCGCTTAAATCACATGATTCATCACAAATGTACATATGACTTTTCATAGATGATCAAGTTGACTACAAAATTCATAGGAAAGCAGCACCACGAGTTCAATGATCACGTGGTGCTGCATTTCTGAGAATTTTGTAGCCAACTTAATTTTCGAACTTGCTATACATCTCATCTAGTAGTCATCATTATTTTTGAACTTACCATGCACCTCATCTGATGGCCATTGTTGTTGAGCAAATTGCATTTTACTTCTCTCCACAATCATGAAAGCACTCCAAGGCGTGTAGGCATTTACAGTATCCCATGCCGATGTTAACTCTTGTACTGCTTCCGAACGCGATTCAAACCACATTTTGGTTTTTAAAAAGGTACCGTGGTCAAATGTGATCATCCTATGTTTTGAATACACATATAATACTTTGGGATCCTTCGAAAAAGTAGATAGGATTTTGGCAACACCCTTTTGAACAACATATGCAGTAAGCGATGACTAAACAAATTCAGTGTCCGTGACATTGTACATGTGCATGGGTTATATTATTGGGATACATCAGCACTAGTGTTACAACATGAACCAGTTTTACAGTGGTGCAATATCTGATAGATATGTTGTTCTCAATAATCGAAAACGTTTCCCAACATCTTAAGCTCTTACTAACCGACGCTGTCATATGACTGAAAAAAGACGTTTCTGGTTGGCCAAGTGCAGTAGATGATATTGCACGATTTGAAGAGAGCAAAAACAGCCTTGGTCCGTTAGGTGTTGAAATAATTGATTTCGTCCTCCGATACAAGCATAGAATCAAATCATTGACCGATAAGAGATACATAGGAGACTCGTTTGAGCCGGGTTCTCTTGTGAAGCTTACTGAAGAAGCGCAGCATCCTCGCCACTCCACGCATATGCCCACCGTGCCCGCGGCTTCCAAGCATGGCAAGAACTCCTATTCTGTGGTCGCAGAAGTAAGTACAACATTCGAACAGAAAGGAAGTAACAGAGACCTTTCACAGAAAATTCTTGAGTGAATGAATAATAGGAGAGTTGCATACGTGTCCAGAAGTTACCTTTTTCCTTGAATGGCTTTGACAAATGCTCCCATCACCCTCCCACTTTCTACTCTTTTCTGGAGTTGTGGGTGTTTTGTCTCGTTCATGCGTTAATATGCTCAACAATTGTTCATGGGTGGAATGATTTTCCTTTTTTCTCTCTCTTCCTTGGAATGCAGTGAAAAGTTCATTCGAATCCGTGGCACCGTAGCACGACTTTTTCTCCCAGCCCTCTAGTCCCTCCCAGAATGTTAGAGGTAGCGGTACAATTGCGAAAAACTTCTAAAAAATTGCGCAGTTATTTGCTGCAAGGTTCACCTGCCTCCTTTTTAAGTACGTCGACTTGGCTGGTGTGCACCCTTTCAGTAATGCAATTATGTACACCCTTTCTTGACCATTCAGCTCAGCTAACGCTTACACCAAGTCACAAAAATCTCCATCCAAAAGTCAGAATAGTCTTAAAGGTGAATCCAGCCATGATTGAATGTGTGACATTTTTTTCAAGGGACCGTGGCACATAAGTTTTCCAATGATACTCATTAACTAGTTCCCACCTTGTTCGGTTAGTAATTCTCATTGCGTTGCTATCTCAGATATCACAACACAAATATATGAGCAATTAAAATTTCAGTAGTTTTCTTAGTCACCCTTGCAGAAATCAGCTGGGCTTCAGTGTTTGCACCGTTCCCCTCGTATGTGATACATTATTTTGCTTCGTATCTGTTGTGTGTGTGTGTGAGTTGTTACTATATCTGCCCATTTTCGTTAGCATTTTAAACACCAGCTCATTTTTCTGTAAGCATTGGCTTTCATGGGTGAGCAATTAGATTTATCTTACTTAGTGGTGTAGTGGAATTGAATGAGAGGATTTGGTATGTACCTGTCGGGATAATTGTGAGTTGGTGCAATCAAATGAAGGGGGAAGGCAACTTTTAAAAAGTTGCACATCCAAGCATTCTGAAGGCCCTCGTATAGAGGAGAGAAGAGGTTTTTTCTCCTCCTAGGCTTGAGTAACAATACTATCGCTGATAGAATGCTCTCCCTCCCTTTGATAGCACCTGTGAGATTAGCGAGAGCCGATTTTGCACCACGTTTTTGCTGTTTTCGCGAGTATGAATTGGATTTCATCTTGAGAATCAGAGGATAAACGTTTACCTCATTCCGTGGAATGGTCTGTTACGGTGGTGACTAATCGCTTACGAAATGGCGGTTTTGCGTAAAATACAATTTCGTGAACCTTTCGCAGAAAATAGGTTACACCGTGTAGATTGAGCTTTGATGAATGGATTTTGCACACTCACCTCTTTTTCATGAGTCATAGCAATGCCCAAAAGCAACATGCAGTAGTGCTAACATCATGCGAAAAATTCAAATAAAAAAGTTTGTATACTCAGAGCATTACTCGTTTCAGATACGCGATGGACATATTCAGTGCTCTTTACGTGATGAATTTCATTTTTACTACTGTAGTCATTGCCATGGATTTACTGATTATTGTTATTGCCACGAAAACGGGAGAAATTCGGAATAATCTGCTTCTTCACATTATTATCCTATCTATGGGCTTGGACTTCCTTGCATATTTGAACAATGCAGTTCATGATTTTCCAAGTTATATGTTGGACAAAGACATTTTCCAAGGCAAGTTATGTTTACACTGCTCTGGATGTTAACGGAATATGTAAACTATGTGAGAGAACCGAACTCCAGGGAGACGGTAGTAATGCGCAATTTGCTCAGAGAATCGCGTTTTAGCCCTCCAATAAATCCCATGACCTACAAACAGCCGTGACCTAGCTTCTCCCACATGTGAGTTTGTTCCATGCTGTGCATAACCGCCGCACATCATGGATTTACATGGCTGTGATCATCGAGCCACCAATTAGGCCTGCCACATAGCGGTCGAAATAAGAACACCAATGTATGTACCACTTTTATTTTTCACTTTGGTACTGATGCAAAGCGTGACCATAATGCACGTACTCGTAGCACTATACTCACCTTGTTCAGGTTCACAAGCTTCATACGCTTCAGTGGTGTTCCTGTGCTGTCAGTGGTTTGATCAACTATTCGTTTTGCTAGTGCTCTCCTTGATACATTTCATCGCAATATTCTATCCAACTCACTTTCGTGCCATATCGAGAAGAATAATTTTTATGATCAACATGACGATAACAGGAATCGGCATCCTACTTGCAAGTGAGTTGTCATACTAGCTCGGCCGAAAGGTATCCTCAGTTTTGGATAGCCCAACTTTGGAAGATCGTATCTCTGTTCAGATACATCTGTTTGTAACCAAACAAAAATGACGGATTTAGCACATATGCAGCCACAACAGTCATCTAATGAATCTTATCCATTGATTCTGAAGCATGTTTCTTCAGTATCTTAAAAAGTTGAGAGGCAGTTTTAGCATTCGACCCTTTCTGGAAACAGATCTCCTTTAAGAATTATTCCAGAAAGTCAAAAAAGTAATGGCCCGAGTTGGATGCGCACAAGAATGACAAAGAAAGGAGCAGATTTTTTGCACCTAATTTTGTACAGTTTTTTGAGTAGTATCTTTCGACGTGGAGGGTTGGCCTCTTCGCGGGAAGCTGTCGGACCTTACCTCTTCATCAAAAAAATGTCTTGCCGAACTATGACCGACTTTCAGAATAGAGTTACACTATTATGTGACGAAGTATTATATTATAGTTCGTGAAAGTCGATACGTCTGGGATAACCATCAGAAAATGACCAGAGGATGAATCTTTTTACCTTTGTCTCTTTAGACACACACAAACTTGTAAGGCAACCCTCCTACTACCACGGTTTCGCAATGTCCGAGCAAACTCCGTCGTATTTTCTGTGAGCGCTGAGACATCCAGCATTCAAAACGGCGGTTTCCCGTGGTCTCAAATAACTGCTGCAACAGTGTGTGCTGTGGGAAGTTTTCCCAGGCTTCCAAGAAGAAGAGCACATTTTTTTCCAGAAAAAGTTTCTACAGAAAGATCATGATAAAATGGTTGATGAGCAAAATGGCGAGAACCTTTTGTCCGACCTACATTGCCATTTATAAGCAAAAGTTCAGTTGAGAGGGAATGGATATCTATATGGGTTGTAACTGTTGGTCCTTGAGGCCTCCCACAATTACATACAATGTTTGCTGTGAAATCCTTTTTCAAGCGATAACTTATTGTTTTAGTCCCCTTCCTGACTCCGTACTGCGGTTATGCCTATCATACCCAAGGCCATTATTGGAGCTTCGATATGACCAAGCCCTACACGTACTTATACTGGACATTTAATACTGTTCTACAGGTGAGTGAAATGGTCTTGACTGCAGTCCCCGACATTATCATTGTCACAGAAATGCCCACTGATGAGTAAAATGTCGACCTCGGACAGGACTCAAATGGAAACTATTTAGAGGACAAATGGGTTCGCTTTCTAGAGTGGGAGAAGCTCTATCAAATACATTTATAAATTTTGTCTCAGGATAAAGAGAATGTTGTGAAACACAGGAACAAGCGGCATTGACATATTGCACAACCCAATAATATTTTTCTTCCATTGCCTTTTTTTTCACAAAAACTTCATTGTATAATTTAGATAACCTGTGTAGCAGTGGTGGCATTGGTCGACTTCATTATTATATGGAAAATTTATGGGTTGCGTAGGACTACGGATGTAAGAAAGAGAAATGGTTTAAATTCAACGTCCGTACCAGTAAGTCTGAGTTTTCATCATTGCCACCTTCATTTCGTTTTTCCATGGGGCCCAAGAAAGTGCTTTGAATCCTCGAAGTTCCTTCTAAAATGCAAGCATTTTCCTTTCAGAAACCGCGGATCAGCCGCGAAATGCGCCTCGCTCTCAGTTTTTTCTTTCTGAGTGTCTGCTTTCTTCTACAAACACTGCTTTACAATCTCCCTCTTGGGTGAGCTTTAAAGTTTTATTTTTCTTTTGATTGTGCGAATGAAACAGGGAAATGAAAGTAGGTAAGCGGCATGGGGAAACGTATTCATTGAACAAACACAAGTAACCCATTTTTCTACGCTTGCTCCCATAATCAGCGACAAATTCTAGAGCTCCATTAAATCTTCTTTAATGAAAATGACACGCGTTACAGCAAGTCCCAGACTGCGTTGTGTGTTTTTCAAGAGGCTACTAACATCTTTCTTTATCACTGAAATAAAACGAAGTAAATCCAGCAATTGTGAAGTTTGCTGCCCGTTCTGAAAACACTTTTTTTTAGAAACGGCATCCTGGTAACTATTCTCAGAAGACTGACATCTAATCTCAATCTGGCCAAGTGGGCTGTATACTCTCTGGGAAGTGCTGCAATCCGACATGGAATACTGCGTGTTTTCAGATGCTATAGAACTGACTCAGTAATTATGGTGTCGTCCGTGCTAACAAAATTGTAAATCATTGTGTGCGCGTTGTCAGTAACCAACCAAGACGTGTACGCCGGAAGTGGAGTATTCCTCGACAGGATGGGTCGAACTTGCCGAGGTCAGCCATGGTTCAAGACCACAGCGATGTCAAGCGGATCATTACGCCAGTTAACTCGCTCATGTAATAAA
Source organism: Trichostrongylus colubriformis (assembly GCA_963978905.1). Taxonomy (NCBI): domain Eukaryota; kingdom Metazoa; phylum Nematoda; class Chromadorea; order Rhabditida; family Trichostrongylidae; genus Trichostrongylus; species Trichostrongylus colubriformis. The sequence goes on from OZ022258.1 coordinate 48,147,003, forward strand.
ATACATCTGGATTTGAGTGATCAATTCAAAAATTACAGTAATAAAAGTATACTCTTAGGTTGTAGAGGAATTCTTGGCTGTTTTTCACAATCACATCTTCGGAAGATCACAACTCGGCCCAGACACAAGATTATAAGTTTCCCACGCGGCGATTGATTACAGTACCCTGTCGTCAGATTAAATGCAATCGCATACACTTGCTTCGTTACAGTACACCGAAAGAAGGTAGTTGATTTCTGCTTCACCTCAGTTGTGCTTGAACAAAGAACTCATAGACTATTTCGTTAGGAACGAGTAGGATGCGCGGGAAATTTCGATTCTAGTTCTGTGGTTGGTGTGAAGTCGTTGGAGTGATGTAAGGCCGTGCATCGTTTTTGGCAAACAGAGCTGGTCAGACTATCCTTTGCGTTCAGCGACATTACCGCACACATGAGTTGTCATAGTGTACGAATTGTGATAATGGTAAGTTTAACACTGCAGGTAGATATGCAAAAGTGACTGGTATCTAGGGATTGTTGAGCTCCTTATCAGTACCACTTCACAGAGACAAGCTGCCGCTCTTTGTATGAGTTATACTGTAGGGCTACCAATCACTTCGCTGTACCTTTCATGCGATCCTGGTACACAAGTTTACTCCCTGTTTACATGAAGCATCCCAAACTGTGAGGTGGTTACATGAAGCCGTCATCTTTATATTTTATGTGCCTCTAGCTCATCATGGGTGAAAGCTCTGACTGTGAAACTTCGATTTTGCCCATGAAATGAGTGTGCTAGTGCTGATCGTTGATCTGCGTTGGCTAAGCGTCCAATCTGAGGATAGTGGGGCCCCGATCATCTCGAAATATTGCAATCTCAACATTCCTTGGTTTGGTCACGATTTGCTCACGATTTTCTTAGCTCGTTTACAAGTCCCAGTAGATCTTCCATGCTAATCATCACTTCGGACGGTGCCTGTAGAGCGTTTTGCACATTGGTGTGCAGGGACCCTGCATTGAATGGCATCATTGCATAAGTTGAATGGAGAAGTTTAGTAATTGTTCAAAGTTTGTGTTGATCAGGAGAGGGAAAATGTGTCAACACCCTCAAAGAGTCACACTGGTCACTCCAAAGGCCATCTTGAAAATTATCATTTTTACCGCAAGCGCGGAGACTGGAGCAATCCTCGTGAGATCCTTGATTGTGCTAAGTGTCTCCTCATGCGCTCTAGCCGTGAGTTTCCGAAAAGTTCCAGAGAGTATCAAGAAATATATCGCAAAGATCATCCTATAACCAAATTCATAGGCAGCTTCTATAATCAAGCATGGGGATGTAAGATTTTGCACCGCTACCCTTTGAAATTTTTATGCTACCCGACATTTTACACCCAAAGCAACTGAAGTATAAGATGAAGTACAATAAGTGGCAGGGTATGGAGGACCACTCCTTCCGCTGATGCAAATGCTTGGAACAAAAAATTGCTCGCAAAGTTGTGAGCAACGAACGAGACCAACATTCATTTTCATTCACTCTTCAAGCTTTTCAGCTGCCCCATAACGCCATGTCCGCTAAAGTTGAGCGAAAGCCGTGTGACCGAACTCTTCCCTGAAACTCTGGCCTTTGGGCTCTTTGTTCGAGCACAATTGAAGTTGAGGTAACGCGGAAATCAACTAGTCATTTTTGGTGTACTGTAACGCAGCACGTGTATTCGTGCGCGACTGCATTCAATCTGACAACAGGGTACTGTAATCAAGCGCCGCGTCGGAAATCTATAATCTTGTGGCCCAGACCGCATCGCTTCTCACATAATAAGCACCATTCGATTACCTTCATTTTTGAGAGCATTACGCATATTGCACATCTCATTTTGATGGAGGGCTGACGACTTATACTGCGCGAAATTAAAAAAAGTCGACTCCAAATCACCATTCTTCCTGAACGCAGCACTACTGAAGCAGCTGTCCAGACGTCTGAAAAAGTGGGGCTTAGTTAGCACTAGGTTTGATGAATATGATGAATGAGTAAGGGCTTCATTATGCATCTGCTTCAGTTGCTGGAAAACGGTTTGGTGGAAGTGCTCTCTCGCATAGCTGCCAAGAGAATGCGCGGCACCCACTGGTTGATTTTTTATTCATTTTCTTCTCGAATCAAAGGACCATCAGGTAGTCAACCACATTTGCTTGAACAAGGCCACTACTCCCTGTTATCGCTTGCAAGTATAGACGCACTCGTGCTACACATTTACGATGGCTCATCGATAAGCATGCCAGCGCCGAAGATAATTTGGAGGCGGGGTATCTGTCAGGGCCTCAGGGTGAGGAAGGAGCACAGTCGAGCGCGGCGTAGTAAAATGAACTTATGTTACAGTGAGAGTCCAACAGACGAAAGAACCACCAAGAACCTTTGAGACATCTCAAAGGTTCTTGGTGGTCTCTTGGTGATCCAGTCTCAAAACGCTCATCATTTTCTTCCTTTCATGTGGTTAAAGAAAATCGATCAATCGAAAATCCAAGCATCTCATTCCCATTTCTGCCCTCCTGAGACCATGGACAAAAAGTTCCATCCAATGCTTCACCACTTCATCTTGCAGTATTCACGTTTGTGGCTGCCTTTGTTTGAACTCGAAAACAAGAACTGTTGAAGAGAAGAAAAGTGCCATTTTCGCAGTACTTTGAGATATCATTAATAATTCAAAAGCTTTGTGGGCATTCCAATGGAATCATTTTGTTTCAGAAAGAGACTTATTGCCTATCTAAGGAGCAAAATATGTAAGTCGATTCATATTGACACGTTTTGAGATTTGAGTTTATTTTGTGAACGCGCACTGGTCAGACTTTCCTTACAGCGAATCGGCGAATTCCTTCTGACGAAGGTTTGCGTCGAGAACCGGGAAAAAGTGGTAATCCGTCAGGAATAGGTCTGGGGAATAAGTGGGGTCAGGGAGCGTCTCAACCAGTTTCTGCCGGGTGACTTGCGAACTGTGGGGTTTTGCGTTGTTTTGCGCACCCAGTAAAAATGATGCAGTAAGGCATCGAGCCCCTCCCTCACCCCGCTTATTCCCCAGACCTATCGCTGACGGATTACCACTTTTTCCCGGTTTTCGATGCAGACCTGCGGCAGAAAAATTAAGCACGGTAAAAATGCCATCCTTTATTGGTTCTAGCAATCCAGAATTTGATCATGATGACATATTTTCTTTAACAGTCCGTTGGCGAAATTCTGTAGATTTGAATGGTTATTATTTCAGCAAGTAAACTTGTGTCTGAGCGAAGTTATGGCAAGTTATGTTTTGGCCATTTATTCTGTACAGACCAAATACATATATCATCGCCAATAGGTACATATACCTACAGGTTATGTATTATAGATGTTGATAGAGGGGGAGGGGCTGTATACCGACCCCATCGAGGGTGGAGGTTCTACTAGAGCGGACATTTTCCTTGACACCTAGGTGTGTTCTGCATCCGAGTCGGAATAAATGCCGTAGCACGGTAACGACCGCGTGACACAATGTTGTGTCACCGTTACTTTCACAGACTCCTTTGAAAATTTTATACTCTGCTTTTTTTTCAAATTTTTGGCTCATCGTGCATATGCGTTGTTGTCAAACCTAGAGGGATGGGAACAGGTTCTAATTATTGAGTTATTTTCGAATAAATGAATTGATGGCTGGTACCCAGTACACTTTTTGCGCTTACAGAGATAGGAAAGCCAAAAAAATTGTTGCAGAAAGAAAGCTGGCCTTGTGCGGATATGAAATTGAAGAGGGAGAGGTCTATATATCTAAACTATGGATCAGCACATAATTTTGACAGAAAGTGACGAATAAAAGAGTTCCTCAGCAGAAATGTTTGTGTAAGACTGCGTACATACTTTGCGACTGCAGGGCGCGGCTGCGCTCATAGCCAGCGAGGCGGGGTGGCACGGTGGAGGTGCAGAGACGACGGTCACAAACAATACAACTGATGTTGACAGCATGCCAAAATAGCAGCGCATATGCCGGTATGTATTTATTGACAAGTCCTCGAAAATCACGCTCTTTAATGGGGAGCCAACACCCTTCTCACTGGGGACTTTCTGACTCGCACAATCCATCTGACCACTTCAACTTCATTTAGACTGTCTTTGATTTTTCCTAAGCTTTCCAGCCGTTCTCGATCCTCGTATAACTGCTAAGACACTTCAATAGGGCCAGAGAAACGAGTGGGATTATTGTCAACTACTCGAAAGTGACATGATTAGGTGAATAAAATTGAATAAAATTTTGTATTGAATAAATTGAATAAAATAAAAGAATAAATTAGGTGAAACCTAATTTTATTCATTCTTTTAACAATAAATCTCACTGATACTGGAAAACCTGTACAGATTATTCTAATAGCATCACTTCTCCTAAGCCTTTTTCCATCTTTACACTTTGGCACCTTTATGCTGAAACTAATCCATTATCTGAGTGTTGAAATCACCAGGTTATTTTTGCTAGTCCTATGATCTCAGAATCGCGCGACCAGTCGCCTGTTCTAATTTGAGCAGATCGTACTTTGTCTGTCAGTTACGCTGTTGGGGGTGGGGGGAATTCCTATCTGCGGTGCAAAAGTGTTTACATGACAGTTTTTGCTTCACGCTACCTAACGCTCCTATGCAAAAAACGGATGTGCCCTGCTTACAATCCGATGTTGGTCTATTTTCGCACCAACCCTTCTTCAATGTATTGGTGAGTGTTTGTGGACATCATTAGTATGCATATTTTCCTCTCTGAACCCTCGAATACAGAGTATAATTCGAAGGCACGCCACGCGATAATCAGCATAGTGACTTTCTTCGAGTGAGTAGATAGTTCGATATGCAGTTGTTCAGGCTGCACGTTGTTGCAGCTGCGCGGTTGGGGCAATATGCCTGTTTGAATACAACAAACCCACACCCATTCAACGCACATCACTTCTGGCCTTATACGAACGAATTCTCAATGAGGGTAGCTGTCTTCGTCGTCAAAGTGGCTGTTCTATGGATTATCTTCTCTCGTCGCAAGTTTCCACCTCCATATTAGCGCCAAGTTGGAAATTTGTTTGTTTAAGGTCATGTGACTGGGTTGGGGATGGCGTTGTTGTGTTCAAGCAGGCATAACACCGTGAGGGTGCGCCGTGCAGCCGTAAAAAAGTTGTAGCCAGAAAAGATATCCAATGACCTAGGTACCTGCAGAAGAAACCACATCACTAATCTGTTTATCACGTGGATTTACACAATTCTAGCGTGTGTAACTGCGATTATACAACAGATCCACGCATTCAGCAATGACAGTATGTACGCCACAGAATGCTTTTCCTTGGGCTTTGCACATAAATAAAAAGTGACTGAGTTTGGGGACAATTTATTTGGCAACCACTTTTCCATTTTTGGCCCTTTCCAATAGCATGTGAACATTTTCAAACACTCATGTTATCCGAACTTTCCTCGAAGCCTGCATCCAACAATGCTTGCACTCCAAAGGGTTAGAAAGTTTTTTTTGCCTGCTCTTGGCATTATACTTCATCAAAAACGAATCTGAATCAGTGCCGATAGTTTACATACGAAAGGGCCTGATTTTCGTAAGCTCTCACTACAATTTGAGGAGCTTCAGCATATTTTACTCTCACTTCGATTGGTAGAAATAGTTTATATGAAAGCATCCGGTGGCGCACCATTAAGAAAGGATAAATGCAAGTGATATGTGTGATATGTTCTAAGCAAATGTCAAAACCGTTGCATAAATGGGTTTTCATAAGTAAATGTCACTGGAAAAAAATTATGTTTGTCACCCAATATGGTCGTGGAAGGAACATTTCATGTTCTACTGGGTACAGCTTATTGAGCAAGGACAGAAGAAATTATTTAATCAAGTTTTTCTTGGAAATCGCTTCGGAACGTGATTCTCACACTATTGAGAAACATTCATGTCTTTGAGCTCTGATAATATTCAACAGCCGTTCTAATTCCTTCATTTATTTCATTCATGGTTGCCTTCAAATGGCGCACTTACAGCGTGTGTTCATTGAGTCCTATAACGCAGTAAGTCAAAGCACATTTCTTGGTGTACGAACTACAACGGATATGTTTTCGTAGTCATTTATTGCTACCGTTTCTTATTCGTTTCGTAGTATGATCACTTTCTGAGCTTATGTTGTGCTTCTTCCACGTTCAGCGCCATATTCGCTGCTATTTTCGAAGAGCTAACATTGTTAGGTTCACCATTTGACTCACTCTTGCGTTTTTCCCTACGAAGCACTGAGTACGACTTCATAGCACCTCATCATCAAAACTGGATGTGGAATTCTTTCAGAAAACAACTTGCCCGATACCCAGAGTGTTCCTATCCGGTCCCACATTGGGATGACACTTGGAAGGCTGCTCTTACTAGCTCGTAACTAGAAGGGAGTTGGGCGATATGATGTACCCTAATCTGCATATGTTATATGCCCCAGTGGTTTAACCATGACCTAATCTCATGCTCTTCGTTTTTTGAAGAATCGTTTGCCGATGTATATTTCGAATTCTCAACAAGCACGACACCAAATAATCACAGCTGAATCCTATGTCGTTCGTGTAACCCCGTTGTAGATTAACTGGTGATGATCGATATAAAGAGCTGTGGAAAGTAATAATCAGGTAGAACGACTCACTGTATTTGTGAGAGTCCACCATCTTTCAGTGAACAGATTGCGTTGTCAGAACGCCACATGCAAACATGCAAACAATTATAATTTGAGCAGTTTTGTTGTCACTGTGGCAAAAATCATCTGGACCCTACTGTGTGCACATGGTTACCACGAGATATCAGTTCCACAATCACTGTTTTGTCCGTATTTCTGCTGATATCACTCGTTTAATTCATTATTCGGTTGAGTCACGAATAATGCCTGATTTTGCGCAAGTGTTTAATAGTAATTGAAATTCTCTACAACCAGTTTCATTCACTTCACTGAATTTCGCATTTTGCAATTGCTCTTAACCCATTAGCAAGCGATCGCTTTCGTCCTTGCCGTCTTCGTCAGGTAGTGTAATGTCGCAGATAACTGCAATACACTTCCGAAACACCATTTGGACCGCGGATACGGTCTGAGATCCCTATCTAAGTGCTGCTAATCTATGTTGAACGATCTACAAGTGTGCAATGATGTTTGAGTGTTGAAGAGCAGTTTTCATAGACTTCTCAGGCTTTGGCAAAGGCGACAAGACCCAGACGTTAGCCTGTCGAAGTGATTTATCGGCTTTGCTGTGGGCGCAGTAAGCTAACGCATATTCAATTCTGACAAAACTAAAAATCGAGATAGGGTTATTTATATGTGGATAATCCCTAAGAATTATCTATATGTGGATAATCCCTTAGAAAAGAGAAGTGTGAAACTATGTACTTGTGCTCTTTTATAGCACGCTGCCGTATTGGGCCTGTAAGTAAAAAGTGTCGTGTAGGTGATCTCATCCATCTGAAGCTGACCGTCGAGGGTTCCGCAATATAGCTGGCAACAGTGGATATTTGCATCGACGATGGCCAAAACAAACCAAAGGTGGAGAGCGGATCCCTCTGAAAATGCAGTCTTTATCCCTCAGGTAAATTCTGCTGCGCGCTTGCATCAGCGGTTTACAAGGACTAGCTACTTCTTTCATGTAGTCACTTATCAAACCATTCGAAATGACGGATACCTGACTCGTGGGATGCTGTTCACACACGTTTTCAAACCAGCCTCATCACTCAGTGTGAGGGGGACTTCATGAAGCTGCAAAAGAGAGTCAGAGCTACAGTCACAAAATTGCATGGCAGTCGCCCACGTGGGCCCTGGAGACCTACGTTCGACATATTCTTTGCTTAATCATCTTTGGTTCTGTGATATTCTAAGAAGATAGTTGAGGACCTTAAGAGGAACCCATAAAGTAGAAAACGTCTATGGTTTTTCGAAAACCTTCCTATATAATTGCCTAAAAAGGCGAGTGCGAAAGGGCGGAATTCGTATCCCGTTGAAACACTGCGGTGGCTTTCATCGCACACACTACAAGCATGTTTTAGCGCTTACGTGAGTGTTTGCGAAAACTCGACGTCAATCACCTATTAATTTAATCTTACCCGCTCAGAGAAACAGTATCAGAAATCGTTAAATATTTTTGATATGTGCAAGATTATATTCCAGTACAGAAGAGAACGTTGATCAGCAAACATGAGTATTCCGCAAATGTTTGATAAAAAGCGAAAAAAAAAACGCTTCTCGGCTTATGCGCAACAATACCTTGTTATCAACTTCCCAGTGTGAGTCATTAATAGAGTCCTACGAGAATTAACATGTGCCAATGCCGAAGTTTTGTGAAGAGAGAAGTTGCTCAACATAGAAAGTGGAACTCGAATCTTTGATCGTTTCAGTGTAACGATGAATCAATTCACCTTCATTTACACGATGAATCTGATTCTCAACACTGCAATCATTACGATGGATATACTGATTATTTTTGTTGCTGTGAGAACAGGAGAAATTCGAAAACATCTCGTTTTGAACATCATTTTCCTCTCCATGGGCCTAGACATACTCGAATACTTGAACTATATAATTCATGACATTCCGAGTTATACGTTGGACATGGACATCTTTCAAAGTGAGTTTTGAAAAATCCTTGCTTATTGCTCAGTTCAACATACATGGTGCCCAGAGTTAGCATTACTAGAGTACATCTACCTAGAAGCAATCGAATGCAGATGAATACTCCGTCACTTCAGTGCTCCTTTGCAAAGTCTACGCCAGCTCGTTGGTGAAAATATAATGTACAGCACTCGATCTTTACAGAAATAGACCTGTACATCTAAAGAATTTACACATACAGTGCTCTGCATAATTATACAGCCATTTATAAATTGTCCAAAAACTCTGCTCGCAGAGTGATTCATAAAAGTTTCTGAGTGAAAGATGTAGCCAATATGGATGCGCATTCGCGCATTCATACCAAATTTTAGGAAAGAAACATAGAAGATGCTTCTCCTAATTTGTTTTGAAAATGGCGCTTATACCATTCTGCAAAATTATACAGCCACTGGACAGATTGACGCATTCGTCAACCGAGAAACAACGAACAAGAGAAAAATGCTGACTTGCGATCAGTTGGTCCTCTATTGCTTCGAATAGCCACAAACTTTGATGATATAGGTCCATATGGAGATTTTTAGAATGTTTTTAGACCACATGCTGCCACGCGTCGATGACAACGTCTTTGAAATCCCTGACTCCTTCCAGTCGGTCTGAATTCTTTCCCCCATAAAACCCCAGACAATCTTCCATCAGGTGAAGATCGGAGCAGTTCGTTATCCGAGTCAGAAGGTCCATTAGGTGACGGCTTCACCATGAACCTTTGACATGGGATGGTCCATTAACTTGCATGAAAACAAGATTTTGATAAAGATTTCGAGACGCATGAAAAGAGAAGGGTACGGCACACAAAGGCTCGGTAATCGGATGGTTCATCCTTTCGAAAACGAAACAAAAATTCGAATGATTATTTGATCCCACACCATGACGAATTGGCCAAAAATTTCCTCAAGTTTGTACTCCAATTCCCCTTTTTTTCTCCAGATTGTCATGTCTGATGAAGAAAGGGTTCAGCTATGACGTCCCCGACGGCTACCGGCACTATCGCACGCATGACAAACTTCAGTTTTCAAAAAGAACTTCAAAGAAAGAGGTGCTTTGTTTAGATCTCGAGAGGATGAACCATCCGATTACCGAGCCTTTGTGTGCCGTACCCTTCTCTTTTCATGCGTCTCGAAATCTTCACCAAAATCTTGTTTTCATGCAAGTTAATGGACCATCCCATGTCAAAGGAACACTCGTTCTTGGTGAAGCCGTCACCGAATGGACCTTCTGACCCGAATAACGAACTGCTCCGATCTTCACCTGATGGAAGATTGTCTGGGGTTTTATGGGGGAAAGAATTCAGACCGACTGGAAGGAGTCAGGGAGTTCAAAGACGTTGTCATCGACGCGTGGCAGCATGTGGTCTGAAAACATTCTGAAAATCTTTGTATGGACCTATATCATCAAAATTTGTGGCTATTCGAAGCAATAGAGGACCAAATGATCGCAAATCAGCATTTTTCTCTTGTTCGTTGTTTCTCGATTTACGAATGCGTCAATCTGTTCAGTGGCTGTATAATTTTGCAGAATGGTATGAGCGCCATTTTCAAAACAAATTAAGAGAAGCATCTTCTATGTTTCTTTCCTAAAACTTGGTATGGATGCGCGAATGCGCGTCTACACTGGCTACATCTTTCACTTATAAACTTTTTTTGGATCACTCTGCGAACATAGTTTTTGGACAATTTATAGGTGGCTGTATAATTATGCAGAGCACTGTACATATACAGTCATCCTTAAAACTCGGTGCCAACCTCACACGCTGCGTGTCGGAATACGAGGTACCTACTCCGTAAAATACGGGCACGGCTGTGTTGCTGTAGGGAAGACACGCAAGGCATTAGGCAATATCGTTTCAGTTTGCCTGCCGTCCGTGGTCCACATGCTTTTCACTCGGGTCATGTGGGCTTGGCAGATTTTTTTCATAAAGAAGATCCATGCGAGCAAGAAGGGAATCGGAGAGGGGTTCACTACCGTCGATCCGCTTGGTCACTAGTTCAGGAGGTATTGCGAAATATAAGATGCCACCATGTCAAACGTTCTTTGATTGAAAGAAGTTCTTGACTCCGTTGAGACAGAAGCGGTTATCGAAGCTCTAGATAAAAAGGGTGTACCTACTCAATACGTAGGTATACTTCGTCAGTCTATAGCGGCTTCATGACCTAAATTTAACTTACATGATCATGATCATCATGGAGGGAGGGACTCGACAAGGTGACACGATCTCTTTTGAACTTTCCAGCACCGCTATCGAAAACGTCATCTGACAATTGGAAATAGGGTGGGTACCTGATGTGCCGTTAACACGCAACGGAACGAACATCACTGTATTCTTCAGCTATGCACACCCAGGTTGGGGAGTAATATGATGATTGACTTAGCATCAAAGCTGAGCAGGAGGAAGCAAGTGGCGTGGGTAGCGTTCAAGACCGTAGAAGCAAAGCGAAGAAGACGAGGAAAATGGGGCTCCGCTCCCTCACATGTGCTTGATTCTGCGGAAAAGCATGCGGTTAGCGTCATCCAACGCACCATCGAAAAGACGACGGTCGAAATATTCCTGCACACGCCAGCGCAGAAGGGACTCAGGAGTCCCGAACTCGTCGACGAACGAAAAGTAGGGACACACCCGTATCGAAGAATAGATGGGCTGGACAGTGGGACTCTCAGGGCATCAAACGAACATCTGAACGACACCCTGTACGATGGTCAGACTCTTTCAGTAGAGCCCTGCGCGAAGGATGTGAGGCTGCGTGTCGCTGGAACCATGACCTCCATGCAACATTCTGCCTCGCGACAAGGAACGTTGCTGGCGGCTGCCGAGACTCTCGTTGGATAATGAGACAGCTGTATCAGTTGACCGGCGGAATGGCACATTTGACTACTGTGATCGAGCAACTGCGTCACCGAGTATGAATGAACTTTATTCAGATACGGAAGTGATATACGTTTCAATACTCATTCTTTGCTGTCAGTGGTTTGCCCAGTTATTTGTTCTACTTGCGCTGTCACTTATTCATTTTATTGCTATATTTTTCCCTTCTCAATTTCGGACCATCTCAGCAAAGAGCATTTACGTGGTCAACTTGATAATTATCGCTATCGGCATTTTTCTTTCGAGTGAGTGCTTTTGAAACCATCAGGAAGTTTTCTAGAGCTTTTTTGCTTCGCTGGCCTTCTTGCATAAGTTTAATAAATACCATGGAAATTTGGTAGGTGTGAACGGTGGGCATGAGAAGAATGTTAAACGATTTTACTCGCCGAATTCCACGATATACAAAAGTTGCTTTTCAGTCCCCTTACTAACACCATATTGCGGTTTCGCATACAACCCGCGAGGACACTACTGGAGCTTCGATATGAGCAAACCATATACTTATATATACAAGAGCTTTAACAATCTTCTACAGGTTCGTGAAAAATGTGAATATGCAACCATAAAAAATCAACAATACCTCCAATTGATCCTTGTTTCTCTTACCCCTTCTTTACCTATCGCTTTTTTTATTTCGAATTCAGATAGTCTGCGTAGTAGCTGTAGTATTGGTTGACATCATTATTATATGGAAAATTTATCAGCTACGTAGCAGTTCGAACAGAAACACTTTCAAGTCAACGATCACAGCGGTAGGGGCTTTACAAAGCTCGCTCCCAAGTCTTCTCATCACTGCTTTTCTGAGACAGAATTTTGACGATATCTGCGCGTGGCTGTAGTGGAAAAATGCTTCTACGCTTCCACTGCTCCGAAGCCTCTCGGCGAAAGTATATGAAATGTGTAGATTTGAAGTGACTTACTGAGTGCTCCGACTCTGAGTTTGCGACGAAACCAAAACTGCTTTCAAGACTATTAGGGAAGAAGTGAAGGAGAGAAAGAAGACAAAGGTCAAACTTGGGCGGCTCTAAAGTCGACTGCACTATATGTAGTTCTTGCCACGCGGGTCCTTATGCGTGTCGACCTCAAACTTGGGTAATTAAACTTTATTACATAAATGTGAGAATAACAAAATTATATATTCAACGAAATGGCAAATAAAATAATACAACAATGATATATAAAATAAGCTTAAGCCTAAAATACTAAAAAGACGATTCTTATAGTGCTCGTGCCTATTGTGCAGAATCGATGAATCTGAAATGAAACAAATGAGACTAAACATAAAAAGAAAGAGATGGAGAAAAACTGAGCGAGCTCGTCGTGAGCTGCTTTTATACAGTCCTTTCATCTGATATCAAAGGAATTCTATGGGAACTTTAAAATAAAGCCTAAGGCATTAAATAAGATAATGCATCTAATATGTAAGCATCTTCTCAGCCGTTGCAAACACATGAGTCATTCATACAGTATCCTGAGAACAAGAGAAAGATACTGACCAAAGTTCAGTATACTCCGGCCCAGCGATGGCGTCACAGGTCATCCGTGTTGTCCGGGTGCGGTCGCACTGTTGGCTTATCTGTAGATCTCCGTGGCGAATCGCTTCGACGCTCTCGTGCGTCTGGGGATCTCTCCGTCCTGACACTATTCAATACCATTGAACAGGCATCGATTACAGTCTTAAGCTCCCTTCGGCGCTTCAGCTTGTTCTCGAACTCTTCTGGTCTTCCACAGATACTGCCGTGATGGTCATAGGTGCCGCGGTAGTTCGCTGACTTACAGTAGAAACACTGCTGTTTCCTTATGCATCCTTGTGAAGAATGAAATTCCAAACAAATCATGCATCTGTTTTCCGCTCTCAATAGCTCGATTCTTTCGGATGCGGCGCTTTCGGTGGTTCAGTGGTAGAATGCTCGCCTGCCACGCGGGCGGCCCGGGTTCGATTCCCGGCCGATGCACCACTTAAAGTCGACTGCACTATATGTAGTTCTTGCCACGCGGGTCCTTATGCGTGTCGACCTCAAACTTGGGTAATTAAACTTTATTACATAAATGTGAGAATAACAAAATTATATATTTAACGAAATGGCAAATAAAATAATACAACAATGATATATAAAATAAGCTTAAGCCTAAAATACTAAAAAGACGATTCTTATAGTGCTCGTGCCTATTGTGCAGAATCGATGAATCTGAAATGAAACAAATGAGACTAAACATAAAAAGAAAGAGATGGAGAAAAACTGAGCGAGCTCGTCGTGAGCTGCTTTTATACAGTCCTTTCATCTGATATCAAAGGAATTCTATGGGAACTTTAAAATAAAGCCTAAGGCATTAAATAAGATAATGCATCTAATATGTAAGCATCTTCTCAGCCGTTGCAAACACATGAGTCATTCATACAGTATCCTGAGAACAAGAGAAAGATACTGACCAAAGTTCAGTATAGCTCACATTACGTGAGCGGTGAATTCACAATGGGACCGCAAAGCACCTATCTTTCACAGTGAAACAATTCGAGTTGCCTGTCGCACACCTTTTCTTATCTAGAATTACCACACGGACTCCAACTCACATTTGTCTATATTACAAAAAGGGTAGCTGAGCACCTAAAGTAAGGGTAAAGTCCTTAGAAATTCGAAGAGTTCTCGTGTATTTTGAAGTGCTTTCATACTTTTCAGAACAGCCGTAAAGATAGACGTATCAGCAGTGAGATGCGTCTCGCTCTAAACTTTCTGTTTCTGAGTGCCTGCTTTTTGGCACAGACTCTGCTGTTTAATTTTCCGTTAGGGTGAGCACATGAAATTTGATTATTTTTTTCTAACAGCGAAAGCAACACAAGAGTCTTGATGGAGCTGTTTGCACTATCAATTGACTTTTATTTTAGAAGCGGTCTTCTCAGCACTTTATTCTCAAAACTGATTGCCAAACTCAATCTAGCGAAATGGGCTATTTACTCGTTTGGAAGTGCTGCAGTTCGCAATGGAATTCTACGCCTTCTCAGATGTAAAAGAGTTGATGGTGTGACTGCGACTATATCGGTACAGACAAAAACGTGAAGCATGCTGCAAAACATATCAATTATATGTACCTTAAACATGGAATAAATGCTCGAAAACCTTTTTTTGATGCCTTTGCCTTGTGGCTGAGTCACTGGCAAAACTTCTGCTTTCTGACAAAAGACAAACCGCCACTTGAAGACACATTCAAGAATTATTGTGATCACATCTCCTGTCGTGGATGGATAGTTCGACCCAAGCCACGTAGGCTGTACCTTTACCGAGGCGTGGATGTCAGTTCCTGGAGCGTGCAGAGCCAAAGAATCTAGCGCAACAGCTCGGCCCCGCCCACCCCAGCCGGAAGTGTGCTGCAAGTGTTCCGGTGCCTAGTGTGGGGTCAGGTCACTCACTAGTGGGTTCACTTCACGAGGCGATTGGTTTACTGCCAATTTCAAGATCTTGTCAGTAGCTGGTCTACCTACGAGATGTTGTGCTAGATTCTTTGGCTCTGTACGCTCCAGGAACTGACATCCACGCCTCGGTAAAGGTACAGCCCACATGGTTTGGGCCGAACTATCCATCCACGGCAGGTGATGTGATATCCTGATAATCCTGGAATAAGCCTTTGATTCAATCATTCAATTTACTGACATAAGAACCATTGCCACTATTCAGCTTCTTAATGGTATGTCTGTCACAACAAATCAACACTTAAATAACTTCAGCGATTTAGCTTATAGCTTATAACTATAGGGTGTGCCAGAAAAGTCGTTCTTTCTTCAGTTTCATCTTCAATTTGATCAGCCTTTGTTAGATACTGACTGCGATTTCTTGCTTCCAAGTTCAAGAGCACACATTCACAGAATCCCTTCTCCTAAAAGAGCCTCTGCACAAGCAAGATATGGAGCTTCTGCCAAGCCGTTGTGATGTGTCGGCAAAACTAACGATATTATGATCGTCATTCGTAATCTTGAAACTGGTACGCCATTTTCCGACGGCTGGCAGGCGAGGCCTACGGACTTGAATGATCATGTATCGATCTCTTACCGACACACACTCTCATACAATTCTGTAGGCCACGCCCTGCCAGCCTTCGGAAACTGGACTGTAGCTGATAGATCTTCCGTATAATAATGATGATCTCCCCAGACCTAGTATTGAAAGGGATTTATAGTGATCAATGAATCTTCCTTGGTGGTCCTGAATATCTCGTTTTTTCCAGATTTCCAAATCTCAGGGTGTCCAAAAAGATACGTGACATGGCCATGATGTGTGGCAGGTTCACCACATGGAGAATGATATTGCAGACTAGAACAACTCAGTCCGAGGAAAAGGACGTCAGTGGTTCCAAATAGCTGTCTTTAGGAAGCCGCTCACAAGGTCACCACCACAGAAGTTGGCATCCATGTTTGATACCGTAGGTATTCCTAAGGCCGGCGGCGCTGGCCGACGGCCCCATTTCCGACGACGGGGGTGATCCACAACTTGCTTATGCCTGTAAAGAAGCATTCGGAGATTGTTCTGCCTCACTATCAATCCTCTGTGCTTCGTACACGCGTAACTCGGGAGTGTCGTAGGAAAAGTCATTTTTTTGCCACTTGGATATGGGCCTCTTAAGCAATAACGGCACACTACGCATTCTACAGATTTCCATTCAAGATCGCCATTCAGTGATTTAGGAGGTCCAGCTGATGTATTGAACAATGTTTTCGGAATCCCAAACGAACACGATACCAGTGCATCTGTCTCAAAAAGATGGAATGATAGCAATCCGTATGGTGATGGAAGTAATGCGATTGCTTTCTTGTTTCTCGAGATTCCAGATGATCAGCCGCCAGCTGACATTCTTATGTGACTGCTTGTCATCATATGACTTATCATCACCGATAGATCCGAAACATCCTAAACGCCGAATAAGCACAAACCAAAAATGATCAGAGGAAAAGGAGCTCTGTGAGGAAATCATGTCACCTTGAGGATTTCTGAGCAGACGATATGAAATCGAAGAGGTTCAGAAAATTTTTTTAGCGATAGTGGTTTTTCCTTCCAATGGATATGTCGCTTTTCGGAATAGGTGATCGATCCTGAGTGGTGGAATTCGAATGGTTTCGGAATGGTCCGAGCGCTTTTTTATATTTTGATGATAATCCAACTATTATGTACCTTCGGATCACTTTCAAAGGAATCGTCCATAGAAATTTGAGTTATTCTGTTGCCCGTATGTTGATGCTGTATTTGCTTACTGAGGACCGCACGCAAAGTTTATGAGAAGAACAAGAATCCAGCTGAGCTCACCAGAGTAATGTCGAATCGAGTGGGGCATCAAAGGGGCAGTTACGCGAAGGCTTTAGGTGCAAATAGGCGGCGGGAGGCGCGCAGTGGGAAGCAAATCAGCATTAGGCACAAAATTTCAAACTGCGCCCTGCCTGTCGACAGCTGTATAAGTGCTGCTCGGCGGATATTCAAATGAACTGCTGAATCCCAAATTTCCAAATTTTTCATTGAAGCAGAAGAAATTTCTCAGCTTTTTTTCATTTTTGTTTCCATGTACTGTACCTGAGTGATTTCGAGAGGACTCATGGGATTATAAAGGACGACTTCTTTGTGTGCGGGAGCCACAGATGTCATAGAACGTGTCTCAAATCGAGTCGCGATGTTGGCAGAGCTTTTGCAACTGTGCATATTATGGTATGAGAAGTGTCACAGAGCTGAAGAAAGGGAGAACTCATTTCAGCCGTCCTTGTATGAATTTCTCCTCATAAATATTTATCAGATATACACATCGAATGCATAAGATACGGGATTATTTTTTTATCTATACCATTCCTATGATATTACTGTTGCTACCGATGTCACAGCAGTGGTTTCGCGTACCCTGCGAAACTTAAAAAGACGGAATAACCCACTGCGTATTGCAGCACTTCCAAATGCGTAGAAAGCCCATTTAGCAAGATTGATTTTGGATGTCACTTTTTTGAAGAAAGTCACCACGAAGTTCATCCTGAAAGCGAATCAATTTCATGGCTCAAAATGGATGTGATTTATATCGTATTTGGGTTTGCACGTTTCTGGAACTCCAGTTTTGTTTCGAACTAAGCTCAGGTTCTGGGGTCGAAGAGTATTTCCCGGCACATGAGCCACAGCTTTTCCCATGACGGTATGTTCCCCTTCCAAAAAAAGTGACATATGCCCTCGATGCAGAGTGGAATTTTGGATAATGTTGAGTTCTTGAAACAAATAAGGTTGGCTATCTAGCGATGTTCTCACTGAGAGTTCAGCATTTCATTGTTCTAGTTTTGAAGTGCGATAAAAGCAAACTGCAGTCTGCTCACCCCAACGGAAGATTGAAGAATAGTGTTTGTCCAAGGAAGCAGGCACTCAGGAACAGAAAACTGAGAGCGAAACGCGTTTCGCGACTGACACGTCCTTCAATACGCGGTCTCTACAAAAATTACTGCATAACTCCCAAATTATGTGAAAGACCGCCACTGCGTCCATCGCTAAAATGCTACGCACACTTTGTTTGCGATTTCAGGCAGGGAAAGTCGAGTGATTAAGTGTGTAGGCTCAAGTCTGCACATTCAAAACCACTGAGTTCAATCCCCGCCGAGGTACAAAACCTGTCTTGCAGGAAATTGCGAAAAATGGTAACGTTTCCAGCGTCAGACCCAGGTTGACAGGTCGGATGATGGAGAAACCTATACATACCAATATGTCCAACAATTGCCAAAGAAAATGTGTTGTGCGCAGAACCCCTGCCCGAGTTCTGTGGTCAGTATGCGCAGGCTACTGAGGAGTGAGCGATCTCGGCTGAAGTTAGTTTGAATAGGGACTCCGAACGTAGCATCACTAACAGGGAAGTCTTGAGAGATTGCCGAATTCAAGGCACACCACGCGATAATCACATTAGTGGCATACTATCTTGGAGCACTAGGTTAGATAGGTGCTAAGACTGCACCCTTGTTGCGGCTTGATCGTGCAACCTTGCGGCGATGGGCCGCTCTACCCGAACCGAGCTGAGCCCATCGAGCCGAATCACACTTGGCCTTAGACTAACAAATTTCCAACGTGGCTCTTACGTGGAGAAGGAAACTTGCGATAAGACAAGATAAGGCAACGATTTCAATAGTGAGGGCAGCTTCAACAGGGAAGAACAGGTGATATGGTAGCATTTGGCGCGATATCATCGAGCAAAAGCTCTTTTACAATCTCCAATACTGCAGCACGTACTTCGCGAATAGAGAGAGTCAAAAGGTTACCTATAGCAGTGGAGGGAGACATACGGAAGTCGATCATATACACATAGAAAGATCAGCCCTCAAAACTGTGCAGGACATTATGGTACTGCCAGCAGAGGATCTCACCACCCTATACAGACCCCCCTAGCAGACATTACCACGGAGCCCCTGAAAAAACAAGACTCAAGACAGAACGAAGAGCCAGATGGTGGAAGCTGCACAAGCGGGAAATCTCAAAACAAGGATACTGGATATCGTTCTTCCAGACCCTCACGGTCTGACTCAGGAGACTTGAAGCAAAGCAGCTGAGATAATCCTGAAATGCGCGAAGGAGACGCTAGGGGGACCCGGGGTGGCTCCAGACGAGAAAAAAGCAGCGTAGTTCCGGAATGAGGAGGTTCGAAGGGTAGTGGAACAAAAGAAAGAAGCATACAAGCGGTGGCAGATTGTGACGAGCCCAGAACACCTCGACACCTACAAACGCTGTAAGACGCTTGTCAAGGCAGCTGTGGCAAAAGCAAAGAATACAGAAATGGATGCCTTTTGCGAAAGGTTGGATGGGAGGAAGGCAGGAAATTCGTCTTCAGGCTGGCTAAAGCTAGGCATCAAGCCACCCAAGACATCGGAGTGGTCGAGGCGGTAAAGAGCAGCGAGAGTATCATTCTGAGGAAGCCAACCGAGGTGAAAAGGAGATGGCGGGAGTACTTCAATGGGCTTTTGAACGAAGAGTACCCTCGTCAGGAAAACCAACAGAAGCAGACTACGGCTGGCCCCATCCTCCCTTGGACAGTAGGAGAAATTCGCGAGGTGCTGGGAAAAATGAATAATCCACGGGAAAAGCCGCTGGTCCAGATGGGGTACCAATAGAGGTATGGAAGGCACTTGGAAAGTACGGGGTGAAGTGGCTTACACGCTTCCTGAACGCGATGTCGGCCAGAGGGAAAATTCCGGATGCGTGGAGGACCAGTACCATCGTTCCCTTATTCAAGCAAAAGGGGGACGCAATGGAGTGCTCCAACTACCGTGGAATAAAGCTGACAGCTCATACCATGAAGCTGTACGAACGGCTGATTGACATAAAGCTGAGGGAGCTCGTCCTACCTCTCAGGCACTGTTCGGGTTCTTGCCGTAGCGGCTTCCCACGAATGCCATCTTCATCCTTAGACAATTAATGGAAAAGTACCGTGAAAGCGTTAATCCTGCTACCTAGCCTTCGTGGATCTTGAAGAGGCCTTCGACCGTCTTACGGCCAGTAATCTGGAACGCGCTTCGAGAACGACAGATACCAGAGCACCTGGTCTCTCTTATGCAGGACATGTACGATGGGGCCAAGGCTGCCATACGCACCCCGCAGGGACTGACAACAGCAGTAGGGATCTCGGTAGGGGTACACCAAGGTTCAGCTATTAGCTCGTTCCTATTCCTGCTCACCCTAGATGACATGGTCAAAGACTTATAGAGGGACTACTGAAGACCATTCTCTACGCTGTCGACGACCACTGATGAACATTCTCTACGCTGTCGACATTGTCCTGATGGCGTATACCAGAGGTAAACTTCAGGCTGGGGTGTAGAGATGGCAGGCAAGGCTGGTAGAGAACGGCTTACGAGTAAACGTCAAGAAGACTAAATTCTTAAGCGCCGAGGACTGTCCGGTGCCCATCGTGGATCGCCATGGAGGAAGTACCGAAGGGTTCAGGACTTCCGACACCTGGGAAGTGATATAGCCGAGGATGGTACGGTAGATCAGGCTGTGAAAGCGCGAATAAATACGGCAAGGCCGAAATGGAGAGAATCTATGGGGATCCTCTGCAATAGACGGTGCTCCAGGATTCTAAAGGAGAAGGTATACCGATCTGTGATAAGACTCGTAATGCTCTGTGGTAGTGAGTGCTAGCCCATAACAAAGAATCACGAGAAGCAGCTACATCCGCAGAAGTGAGGATGCCGAGATGGGCAAGTGGCTGGACGCTGCTAAACAGGGTCAGAAACGACGACGTCAGGGCAGTCATGCAGGAGGCTCCGGTTCAGCTGAAACTGAGGGAGCAGCGGCTAAGATGGTATGGGCACGTGCTGGGAAAGTTGGCAGATCACCCAATTAAGAAGGCTGTAGAGTTCGAAGTACCCAGCCAGCGACCACGAGAAGCCCAAAAGGAAAGGCGGAGGGACGTCATCGAACCCACCTTCTGGAAGTGGAAGCCACGGTAGAAGATGCCTTGGATGGAATAAAGTAGCGACAAGTGACAAAAACAGCGGACCCCGCAACGGTGCGGGACTGACGCTAGGGAGAAGAAGAAGAAAAATTTGTTTGCGTCCTCCTTACACTACTAAGGGAAGCGCTCTGTTTTGCTTAGCCACGCCCCCTCAACGTAGATTAGATTTGTAACTAAAGCTCTGCGTTTATAGTTATGTTTTCTCGGGATGAAAAGCGACTCTATCTTGTAAAACGGCTACTAGGGTATACGGCTATGACTCGTTTTGTGCTCCCTGCTGTTGATTCGAACTGCAACATTTTAACAAAAGCGTAGGATATTAACAACGCCGTGGAGCTATGCAGATAAAGCTGTTATTAGGTTGCTGAATAGTGAGCCCAAGCTTTGGTCTCGGTCAGGACTCGACTTATGGACTTTTTCCACACTTTCGCATCGCGGGCTGTGACGAAAATCAACAATATCAAGATTTAAAGTCAATATTTAAACAGAGTTCCTCGGGTTAATCATTGCGCCGCGTATTCTGATTACATTCCGAATCGTGGTGGCAAGTAAATGTGATGCGTTCTATACAGTGCGTTGCGGGGCCAGGTGTTAGCGAAGTAGGTTGCTAGCAAAGAAGATAGAATGAAGATCCGTATCCTCCCGAAACACTCTAGAGCGTTAAAGCTGCGTCGGAGGGATGAAAAACCTAGTTGCCTAGATAGGCGTATGTGCACTGATGCAGAATTCGATCCCGGCAGAGTGAGAGTGGTAGTGCGCTTCACCTGTCACTACATTACCTTCGCCCTGATCAATTCATAGCTCTTGGTGATATGCCGTGAAGATACCGCTCTGAAAGATCTGTAGGCGCATTTAGACGGTGAATTGGCTAAACCCCCAAAATTGTTTAGGATAATGTTTTGTCTAGCGAAAATTTTAGTCTGAGTACGCCAGTATAGGAAGATTGAATGGCTCGGAGGCCATTCGATGCCACTATAAACTGAAATACTTACTAGAGGAACCGTCGAACTAAAAGCATTCCTGTTTGATGCCGTCAAAGAGCTGCGCAGGCGATGAATTTTCCAAATAATGATGAGGTCAACTAATGCCACGACAGCTACAGAAGCTATCTGAAATAAGTAAAAAAGCGATGCAAAAGTAAAAGTCATAAAATAGGAACCACATAAAGTCGGCCAGCCGCTGGTAAAATAGTATCTCTAGAGAATTCTATCTGCATACCTGTAAAACAATGTTAAATATGCAGTATATGTAAGTGTATGGTTTGCTCATATCGAAGGTCCAATAATGTCCATTGACATAGTAAGCGTATCCACAGTAGGGAGTTAGCAAAGGAACTGAATTGGAGCTTGCACACACATTTTCGTGAAATTGTCTGTGTTTTCTTTTTGAACGAATAAAATTCCACTCGATCCAGGTGTAACACTGATCCCTTCCCCCCATGTCACAAGTTTGTTAAAGCATAAGCTAGGGTTATCAGAACAAACTGTTGCAGAAACGAAATTTTGAGAAAAAATCAAATAATGAGAGAAAGGAAACAGCGAAAATGGTAAACGACTTAAAAACCCTTTAGATCAGAACCCATACCAAAGTAACCTTTCAGAAGGTGATGTGGTCCTTTGAATTACTTTGAACGAATTTTGTGGCGTACATCGCCTTTTGCACCCCCTATGGAAGCCTTTCACGGTGCGCGGACCACATTTCGATCAAGCTCATCACACAAGCGAACACACACCCGTCCCTAGTTTGACCGCCGCACAGTGCAGGTTCCGTGTCGACACATGTGAACGTGTGGAAAGTCTGCCATTATTTTTTTAACGATTCACATTTTCATGGGTTGCAGATACTGGGATTTAGAATGACTGTAGAAGAACTTACTCGTAAGTAAAAGGCCGGTAACGAGAATGGACACATTGACGGCAGAAATATTTCTCGTTGTGATCGCACGGAAATGCGTTGGAAAGAATACCGCATAGAAATGAATAAATGAAAGCACCAGCAGGACAAATAGCTGACCAAACCACTGGCAGCATCGAATGATAATCGATACATACGCTGCTTGTGGAGCTGAACATGGAGAATAGATGCATAATTTCCATCCCATTTTCGAACTTGGAAGCATTCCAATAAATACTGATCGGATCAGATGCTCAAAATGTTTTAAAGACAGTGTTTGGGATAATGTGGGTGACAGGAAATCCCAAAAATAGACATTTACTGAAAAATTACGGGGCTGAAAGGCCTATGTATGGCGAAATCCTCCGCAAAAGGCGCCCCCTTGAGCAGTGGCCGAGGCGACCTCATCAGGGCAAGCCGCCTTGGTTAGAGCAGCCCACCTCCTAGCGACGTGATTGGTGGTTGGTCACGGTGAGGCTGGTCAAGAAAATCGGCAGGATTGAAAGTATCACAGCGCGCTTTCTCACTTTTAGCTTGAAACTCACCACATGAAAATAAATGCTGTCGCGTTTCCGAACATCTCTTCATGTTAACGTCTTGGTAATGTCAGTGAAAAACCTATGCGGACTACCCGCCTTTTGACGGGAAGGTCTACTTCCCGGGTTTTTGGCTATGTTCATCCGTTTCTTCTCCACTGTCCTGTTGCTAGGCATCTCGGCTTTCATATTCATACTTCTTTTACTTTTCGTCCGACTTTCCCTAAAGCTGCCTGTAACTAAATGGGAAACTCAGATTGTTTAATACGCTTCGACCCAGCTGGCATTGAGTTGTGGTTCCGCGCTTCTCTAGCCCGTGGGGTGAAGCATGCTATGTTCCTGAGAGGATTGCGGAGCGGTCTTTCCCATTCCCAGATTGTTATAAGAGCTGCCTCACCGCTCTCTTGTTTCGGAGAGTTAAAAGGAGACAGAGTTGCCAAAAATCTCATTTGAATTACGTATCTCCTTTTATTTACATCTCGTTTAATGCTTTACCCATTTGAGAGGAATCTGTATTGACGACCATTCGCGAATAAACCACGGTCTCGTCCCTTATAGAGAGTTCGTCGATCAGCGCTTGGCTTTCCGCTAGACCCTATCCTTTTTCGAAACAGCCAAGCAAGCTAATAGCGGAACTCACTTTCGAAGATATCTCGATCCAAGGCATAGCTTGGGATATCATGAATCACGTTGTTTAAATATACGAGCACATCTAAACTCATGGAAAAGAATATAATATGCAGAACCAGATTTCTTCGAATTTCACCCGTTCTGATAGCAACAAAAATAATCAGCAAGTCCATAGCAATAACAATCGTGGTCAAAGTGAAATTCATCACGTAAAGAGCGTTGATTAAAGACATCGCTTGTCTAAAATAATCCGAAGTTATGAGAACATCATAAGCGATCTAATATTATAATCAATGAGAAGGCATTGCGAGCTGAAAACGTGAAGAAAGAAAGGGTAATATATTTGACAATGGTCAACCTTTTGAGATGCACCATATCTATGGCGGTTGAATGCCACCTGGCCTACTCAATGAATGGTGGGCAG
Source organism: Trichostrongylus colubriformis (assembly GCA_963978905.1). Taxonomy (NCBI): domain Eukaryota; kingdom Metazoa; phylum Nematoda; class Chromadorea; order Rhabditida; family Trichostrongylidae; genus Trichostrongylus; species Trichostrongylus colubriformis. The sequence goes on from OZ022258.1 coordinate 48,171,426, forward strand.
CAGCCGGTATAAATACAGTGGTTCGTCCCTGTCAAAGGGGTCTGTATTAATTCTCCAGCCACTGAGGGGTCGACAAACTGATTACAGCGGCAGTGATACGGTGTCATTCGGTCCTCGTGCCATAAAAGTGGGACTGGCGCCACATGGCTTTTTTGACAACTATGTACTTCTTACAGCGAAGCGCAGCCCCAAACAGATTTTGGTGCTTGGCTCTGTTGGCTCTTTATTAAGTCCCATGAGGTGCAAATTAGTCTTAGTTGGAAGGCTCCTATTGAGAACAACTCATCTGTATTTGCATTTTACCATTTTGCTGCTGCCATGGGAGGAGAAAGGACTACAATTACTGCACTAACGAAAAAATGTGTCCAGTTCGGTGGTGAAAGTGCCTATTTGATAACATTTCAGGGATAAGGCTACATGGCCTCTTTGGCAACTACTTGGGAATACCCGAATAAGGGCGAATGAACGAGTTAAGCAATTATATCAGAGCTGTGCAAAATCCTACATATTGAGAAATAGTTTCTCCAGACGTACAACTCAGAACCATATCCGCCATGCACATCCAGCCCTATGACCAAACCACTGCACTGCTCCTGCATAGCACAGTAGACAGGAGAATTCTTGAGGCATGGAAACGGGAGAGCTACTTTCAGAAATAAGTGACAGAGACGCGCTTTGTGGTCCTCTGCAGTAATCTTATGTTTGTAATGTTATGCACTGTGGAATGAATGCGTTAATAAGTATCACACCGGTCATAGCAGTTTGTGCTGTTCCACACTCAGTTGAGGGTGGAGTAACGAAGTCTATTCCATAACGAGGAATTTTCACCAAGGCGGAGGAGTATCCTGTGACAGGAAATCTACAACGTGCAGCTGAAAGACCCCCAAAATTGAGTTTATCAGCCTTTTGCAACCATTTTTGTGAAACTTATTTGATTCCATTGGAATGGAATTTCTGGCATCTTATACAGTTCCATGCAGTTCTGAAAAATCTGTGACTGATGTTTAGCTGCAAATAGGAATTTTCACCAAGGCGGAGGAGTAGTGGTCCTGTGACAGGAAATCTACAACGTGCAGCTGAAAGACCCCCAAAATTGAGTTTATCAGCCTTTTGCAACCATTTTTGTGAAACTTATTTGATTCCATTGGAATGGAATTTCTGGCATCTTATACAGTTCCATGCAGTTCTGAAAAATCTGTGACTGATGTTTAGCTGCAAATAGGAATTTTCACCAAGGCGGAGGAGTAGTGGTCCTGTGACAGGAAATCTACAACGTGCAGCTGAAAGACCCCCAAAATTGAGTTTATCAGCCTTTTGCAACCATTTTTGTGAAACTTATTTGATTCCATTGGAATGGAATTTCTGGCATCTTATACAGTTCCATGCAGTTCTGAAAAATCTGTGTCTGATGTTTAGCTGCAAATAAAGCTAGCTACCTAGATTACAAGATGTGATATGTTGCTAGAATGAGTTCCTTTTGTGCTGTTCCACACTCAGTTGAGGGTGGAGTAACGAAGTCTATTCCATAACGAGGAGTTTTCACCAAGGCGGAGGAGTAGTGGTCCTGTGACAGGAAATCTACAACGTGCAGCTGAAAGACCCCCAAAATTGAGTTTATCAGCCTTTTGCAACCATTTTTGTGAAACTTATTTGATTCCATTGGAATGGAATTTCTGGCATCTTATACAGTTCCATGCAGTTCTGAAAAATCTGTGACTGATGTTTAGCTGCAAATAAAGCTAGCTACGTAGATTACAAGATGTGATTTGTTGCTAGAATGAGTTCACGGAGAGCTCTCATAGTGTTGAGTCAATACGAGGATCATGAAGGGCATGGAGCTTTGGGATGGTACTCATTGCTACACACAAGACCGTTTCTGGTCAGGCTCTGAGAGTTTAGACTTTACGGCCCATTGAATACCATCACAGTCAAAGAGTACGTCGATCTAATTCATATGCAGCACTAAATGTGCTCAGCTCTCCTTCAACCGTACCCTTGAATAATCGACTTGAGGTGCTACGAAGGCAGAATTTGATGAATCTCTCATGGATGAAAGAGAGGAATGCTCTAAGAATCTTTGATTGATCGAATCAAAAGAATGGAGATGCTGAATAGAATAGTTATTTTACGGTAGTAGGTTGCTGGTAGCGCCACTGACAAAAGAAAGGTTTCAAGCTTTTGAACTATAACTGCAGCATGCCACTCGGTAGTGTTTTATGAGAGGTCAATTGTGCTTACAATGACTCATTAAAGGCACACCACGTGATACTCAGACTAGTTGATTACTTTCTTAGGGTGAGGGTAGGTCCTCAGACAACTGCTCAGGCCCCACCTTTGTTGCGGTTGCACGGTGCACCCTTACGGTGTTGTGCCGTTTTGAACACAACCAAGCCACGTCCAACCAACCAAGTCACACCTGGCCTCAGTCAGACGTATTATCAACATGATGCTGTGATGTGATGTGATGGTCACACAGAGAATCAAACCTGCTATAAGAGAAGATAACTCAGTGGACCAGCAATTTCGATTATGAAGGCAGCTCCCACGGTGAAAATTCGTTCGTTCACAGGGGTGATTTAGATGGATGGGCATCGCGTGGTTGTGTTCAAGAAGGTACAACACCATGGAGGTGCCGTACCCTCTGAGCAGCCATCCAAGGACCTGACCTACTTGCCCCAAGAAAGCCGGAAGGGGTTCGAAACAAGAGAAAAATACAAAGAAATGAGCATTTTGTAACGAGCGCAGAAGGTTAGAAGCGATAATCGGTGAAAAAACCCGAATTCAAAAGTGCATCGCTGCGGTGTGCATTCGCGCCTCATTCGCATCATCGCACTGACTTTCCGAATTGTCCGCTGTAGGAGACGGCCGCGGTCCAACATTAGTTGTAGCACCTGACTCCCAGCGCAGTGGAGTGGCCATTCCCATCTCATTAGCACTCATGTAAGTACATCTAGAATCAACATAAGAAAGAACAAAGGAGAAGGTAAAAGGAATGAACAACTTTATAATGGAAACATCTTTTCTTGGCACCATGCCAAGGCGTCAAATTGGCGAGTTTGTGCAATGGCGGCCACTTGAACTCGTCCACACTACGTCTGTTCTACCGTAAGCCAAAATTACTCCCTTACGGTGTCTTTAACTGGGTGATGACACATTGCAACAATCTCAGTAACTCAGCGGTAGCGCTCTTCCTCTCCAGGTGCAAGGTGAAGTTCAATTACAATTTTCTCTGCTTGTAAGATTGTTAGGTGGCACTTTCACTCACAATCCGATGTTTCGATAAGACACTCTAAATGTGGATCAGATCCAAGGTTTCGTTCATTACATCGCCAAGCGCTTCATGTACATATTAAGGTAGGGACATGCTCGTCCCCCTCACATCTGTAGGCTCGCATGTGGCGCAAATAGCAAGACATCATTCGAGTTGGACTTTAATACTGCCATTAGCAATACTTACTATTGCAACATTGTCGTCAACTATACTCGGACAAGACGTCGTCGAATCGCAGCAGTCACGCTATCAGAGATAGAAAGTATGCATAGGAAAACCCCAATATACAGATAGATGACAGATGTGCTACGACCCACTCCAAATCATTCTCTTGAGAATTCAAAGAATCGCCACGATGAGAGAAGCATGAAAGCTCCGACGACTCCGAATAAAGAAGTTTACTGGGCCATTTTTATGCAATTTTTGTCAAAGAGGTATTCAAGCACTCAAACAAGATAGAGAATTTCATAGGCAACTGTAGTGAGCACATTGTTGGCCCTCAGTTGATGACGGACGGAGTGAAGAATAGTGAGCTGAAGTCATATGGACTGTCCAACCACTTTTTAGAAAACCTGACAAGTATGGCTATTTCATTTAAAGTGGAGGCGCTGCCTACGCTTCCTTCAGTAAACAGCTATTCTACACATATTAAAACGTGATGAAAAATGTATTTAATGTCCACAATCCTAACTTCAGAGATGAAAAAAATGGGTTGGGCATCGGACATTTTAACTGGGGCATGGTGCAGAAACTAGCTAACAATAACATTCCCTTTGCCATGCTTCAGAAATTTGACGTAGGAAAATACCGATGAGCTCAACTATGAGGCTCAATTTTCTTTCACGTATTCTCTCAACCTGGCCTGTTTTAGCTACTATTTATTTGACCCCTGAGCTTTACATTAGACAAGAAATTTGATATTTAGCTGAACCTAATTGTGTATCCATGAGTCTTTTGAGCCGTAGCTTGTGAACTGCTTGTGAACTACCCAGTTACTGAAGGTAAGTAGTAGAAGACAACGATGATTACATCGAGAATACAACGTCTGGGAAATTTGAAGTATTAACATCCGAGAAAAAGTCTCAGGTGTCGCAAAACCTATACACCAATCTGCTGTATGCATCTATTTTTCGATTTAGATATTTTCGATACGTATGCGTCGCTAGATTTTTGCAGCCCTTATATCATGTTTTTAGTTGCCTTCTTGAGGTGAAATAGCCATCTTCTTCTACCGGCATGGGAAAATCAATCAAAACAAATATAAATCACAAGAAATTAGAAGATGGAATGAAAGCAATTGGGCTACAACGTAAGTAGTACAGTTCTCGAATGATTTTGTTTTATAATTACGAGTTCTCGAGTAGCCATCAGAACTGTCTGAGCAGGTCGCCGCGTCGCGTGAACTGCCAAGTGCTTTGCTTGTATTAGGTTGATTCATAATAAATCGGACAAATGGTAGTGATGATTTCTAGAGATCATAACTCAGCAACGAATTAACGAAAATGGACGCGCGAGGTACCGTTGGAATGAGTATGAAAAGCTCTTCAAAGTACCGCAAAATAATCACTCCAAAGTAAATTCATTCCGCCACAATGCCGCACGATTTCAAGCGGTCCAGAGACCACATCCGCAACGTCATACTATTTATATCGCTATCTGGCCAGGAACCCGCGGATATCGGCAGACGTCTGATAGAAGTTCACAAGGAGCATGCCCCCGGCACAAGTACACTGTAGTTGTAGCATTCGAAGTTTGCGTCAGGCGACTATTCCATCGAAGACGAAGACCGCGGTTGGTGGAGCGTACACGGCGTAGAGTACTGGGAGCTGCTCGATGAAGGTACCACAGTATCCGCCGACGTCTACGTTCGTCAATTACGAGAATTCAAGGCCAATGTCCAAAGCTCGCTACGGCGGCGGTCACATGTCTACTTCCAGCACGACAACGTGTCTACTTCCACAGACCGCACTTCGCAAGATCGACCAAGGCCGAGCTGCTGGCGTACAGTTGGACCGTACTTCTATACCCACCGTACTCCCCAGACCTGGCCCCTTCAGATTTCCACCTTTTCTCCCACAGCCAACGCCACCTGGACGGCCAAGACTTCAAAACTCGCGACGAGGTCAAGGCGGCATCGGCAACTTCTTCGAGCTCCAGCTTCCGGCCTTCTGGAGCAAGGGCATCCATGATCTGCCTATACCGTGGCAGAAGGTCATCGATAAAGATGGAGTATATTTCAAGTGAATCCCTGTTGTCGTAAAAAAGTTGTACGACAATGATTAAAATTGGTCAATTTGTCCGATTTATTATGAATCAACCTAATATAATACCATAGCGGTTGACAATGCGCTCGTGAGCGCGCCCACCATTCTCGCGCGAGCAGAGCCATAACACAAATTCTCAATTTTCTGCCAAAGCCCATAATGTTTAAACCACAAGAATAATAAAGTGCAAGCCAGTAAATGGTGAAATCAAGGTCAAATAATCATAATTGATATGGAATTATGTTCATGAGAACTGTTGAAAAAATTATTTGTGAATGCTGCCAATCATGATGAAAAGCTCATTCAAGCAGTACGCACAATGAAGTGTACTAAGCGTAACAGTAGTCTCATTAACTGGCAGCAACAACAATTTGATTATTTGGCGATTATACAGCAACTATCTCACTGTAGGTGCTACATAAAAACACCTTCCTATGAGCAGCGTCTGAGACATTGTACTTGAGCAAAAAACCTTAGCACTGTTAATTTGCAATAGGGTAAGCAAGACGTCTTGCTTGTATTACTCACTCAGGATGCTGCGTAGAACAATCGAGGTGCGTCGCACTACGCTCACGGAGAGCCAGAAATTGCGTTACAACGTTGATATTCTAAGTACGGTAGATGTATAATAAGTAATGTCAATCTGCCGCAACGTGCTGAGGAAATCGACTGCCGTCCATTAAATAATCCCCCCTTCCTCTAGCGAACATTAACTTCTGTGAGCCTCAGGAAATTGCCCAATCACTGCCTGACCCGGGCTGTAAAAGAATTAACAACGGAATATAATGAAACTTAACTCCTTATGGTATTGAATTAGCCATGAACCAGTTGGTGTTGTGCGGGACAGGAACACCGGAAATTGTGGTGGGTGGCTTGGCTTGACAATAAGACTAGAAAACTACACCCTTGTCTAATGATTAGTACAGCTATAGAAAAATGATTTTTTCCAAGAGGAAGTTTGAATAAAAGCACAAGGGTCACGAGACTGCACTTTATGTGCTTCAACTAAATAGTGAATTAAGCTATAGAATTGTCCTAAGACAGCTCATGAAACAAAGAATAAATTTAGAAACTAACTTTTTGGTTCTGAAATAACTAGGAAATCTATGATAGCAGCGATAACAGTGCAAATCCCCAAACTTCAAAACGTACATAAATAGCATATTTTGGACGTTTACTAGCAACAGTGGAAACAAGATGCAAAAAAACAGGACTAAATTGCACTTTCTGGCAAAAGAACTGTAAAAATTGCTCCTTCTAGCACAATAACTGCTCATCTCTCTGACAGCACGCTGGGAACTCGGTGTCCGTAGAGCGCGAGCTAGGTGTTATTTTGCCAGATGAGTGCATTATCCATCTTTAGAGGAGCGAATTACTCCGGGAGAATTTACTCCAATTCGATATATTGAAGTTGACATCAGAAAAGTGGGATGGCAAGGGTTCTGTCCTCCAATTATGAAATGAACATCCCAATGGATGCAGGAAAAATCACTTAGGTATACGTGTCAAAGGCCTCTACCGTACAGCGGCATCTAAAAACTCGCAAAAGTGAGCAGTCATCGTTTTCTTGGCGAGGGCTCACGACTTCTCCTTCGTCAATGCACTACTACCTATGCCTCCTTGGCCATATCACTTTTCCGAAGTCAGGGTCAATTAAAATATCGAATTGCCCAACAAGACTTTTCCCGGGGTAGCTCCGGCCCCTGAATGACTACAGTAACACATTAATATCCCATTCACTTTGAAGAATAAGACCTGGCCCCGTTGCGGACAAGTGACCTGAGCATACTGGGTCGGTAAGTCCGGTGAAGGGTCGCACTTGAGGAAGTCTGACACGTAGGTAACCAAGAAGGAATCTTTTCAGACGTTTTTCTGATGTTTGGTCCTGACACTGTCAGTTTCAGGTAGGGTTTTAGCTTTTCCGCCAAATGCAGTTTTGTTTTCGTAGATGTGTTCAACGTTCCAGGCTCTATAGATTTTCCTAGGTATCCTTTTAAAGTTCCATGGGAAGGTAAAACACTTTTCTTGTCAATAATTTTTTCATGGGCAGTTTTCATGTATCAGGAGTCCTCTTTCCCAGCTGCAATTGCTCCTTCAACATGTACGCTTCTTGAATGTTTAATTTTTTCTTTTAAAATCTTTGATTTTTTGACCGTATGTTCAGCTGGAACAAAGCACGAAGAATTCGCATGTGTTATGGCTCAAGTGGAATTGATTTGACTTGATTGGATTACGTTGAAATTGTTGTGGGTCTGTTGTACTGTACATATGGAAATGTAAAAAGTATTTATTTTAAGTTTTACGTACACTGTGTCTAATGATCACGCTAACCGGTCCCTTAGATAGCCCAATTCCAAAGGTATGTTTACATTTAGGACAGCAAAGACAGAAAGACACGAACCTCAAGACATAATGTAAGAAATGCAACCACTGCAAGAAAAATCCATTTATCTCAGCGAGCGGCGCTGGGAGAGTTAAGAGGGGGAAGGGGGGGGGGAGGACAGGGCATATGTCATTAGGACAAAAACGTCGCGCGACCGTGTTCGGCACGCGACGGGGTGTGAGCTATGCGCGCCGTACTGGATGGGCCTTGAAGCGATGATGGTGCTCTACGCCTCCTTCTAAACGTAATCGCTTTAGGATTCAACTAATACGGCGCGCATAACTCGCACCATCCCGTCTCGTGCCGAACACGGCCACGCGACGTTTCTGTCCTAATGAAATACACCCAGGGGGACGATACACTGTGCTTTGCCTCTCTAAATCTGTGGCTAGAGCGCAGAGAGGTATAGCTCAAAGTGAATCGGGCTCGAACTGAGCGAGGAAACGATTTCGATGAAGCGGATGCGTGTTTTTTCTATCACGTGTAAGCATAAGCTTGCGAAATAGATGCCCTTTTCTTGGGCTCAGGCAAATGCGGTCTAACGCCACCAAATGCGCGTATGTGGTTGTATGGAATGATCGAAGCGAATTTCTCGTAATATAGTGACGAAAGAATAATTCATTTGTTTTCTCACTTAATCAGCTGTATCTAGGCAAAAAAAAATCTAGAGAGCGCCTATAAGCAGAAATTGGGCACAACCTATGCTTTTGTCAACTGGCCCCTAACCCCAGCAGCACCTAGCAAGCTCTTGTAGTGTTTTGAATTAGTTCCCTCATCATTGAAAAGTTTGAATGTACAATGAGCTTCCAAGAATGGGATTGGACAGCTGAAGTGGTTTCAATCCGCGTGAACCTATGCGTGCTGTCCCGATGAGCAAGCGGCAAGGAAGGTTTCTGTGTGCCGTGGGGAGAAGGCGGCTTTCACCGGAATGTATCATTCGCTTCAAGTGATCACTGAAGATAGAGCCTATTTTAACCAGTCAAATAGTTTAAATCCAAGTGAAATAATGAGAGAAAAACGGTGATCAACCAAACTGCTGTTTACAAGATGATTTTCACACAAAAGTGATGTAATGCCTTTCAAAACGTGTGTAAAGCAGAGCGCGATAACTGCAGCGAATAGTATTGATCCTAGCCAAATGGATAGAAAGATTAGTATAGCTTCAAAAGAGAAATGAGCCCATTCGCGACCGTCCGGGGAGCAATGCAAGAATCCAACTTCTGAAGTGTTACTGAAAGAAAACGGTATCACCTACACTGTTACGAAATTCTGGTTACACCGTACCCCAAACGAAATTAGCCACTCTCTTCTCTATTGCGTTTGAGAAAAACGTTGCTTCGATAGTGAATGTACCATTACACTATTTCTGTCGTGTCTTGCGTACGATCCCTTTTGTTTTGCAGCATTCTGTGGTAGGGAACCGCTCTCGGGCTAGATCGGTCCTTTCAAGTCATAGTTCATCGCATACCTTGAACGGTCGCAGCCAAGTGGAAAGCGTGAAACTATCGATCCAGGACGCAACCTGCTCACTCATTGTGCAGTCGTCTGTCTCTCGTCTCCCTAAGCGGTCACTCGCTCAAGCCCTCGAGATATCAATGGAGCGATGCTGAACGCCTGGGGCTCCCTCGTCACCCCCAGGTCGACCACTCCCCTCGTGAGTTCATTATATTCCGATGATAGTTCAATTGCAGTGATTGCACATTTCCCCATATCTCACTCTCTTCCTATACTCGTTATGCAATGACCTCACATGGTATGTTGTTGACATAATTATGTAGTATGCTGGTATAGTATCTCCAGTACTCAGTAGTGCAGCAGTGATCGCACATTAGACTAATCATCCTTATTGATAATAATCTTCATTGAGCGGTAGGGATACAGGCCTCACTGGCCCGTGCAGGCGTTAAGAAGCACTCTCTCTGTGCGACAGTTGCACTTGCAGGGTGTGCCCCTTCTGATACCCACGTGCTGCCGTGTTCTGGTGGCGGTTGAACCAACCGATGCGGCGATACACACCGCTAGCCGCATAGGCTAACGACAGCTTTCTTAATCACTGATAGCGAATGAGAATCTCGGGTGAATTGGCTGTTATGCAATTAAGGGTCAACGAGCATCATTGAGTCATAAAGAATTATCAAATTCTGGAAATCAAAGTTCAAGATGTTCACCTTGAGGAGTTGCCTATGTGGCTAGTGTCGTTATGTTCGGTGTCTAGCAGTGCTTCGGCGAACGATCGATTTCTGAAAGGAAATTTAGTAGATTCAAATTTGCAGTAAGCCATTTTCCACGTACAGGGTACTATGCAAGAGGATCCACGCTGCTACGACTTCCAGCGTCGTACCTCATACCAGCGACGCCGCTCGCAGCATGGGCTCCCCTAGCACCACTGCTTCACACTCCCATACCTTATGAAGTCGCTGAAGCGACTTTATAAGGTATGGGAGTGCGAAGCAGTGGTGCTTGGGAGTCAAAGCCGATAAGTCTCCTCAAACACCCTGACCTTCTTATTTTTTGAATGACCGTATTCATGGGATCCTGTTGCGACGATTTGTTGACAATAGCCTTAAAGACACCTGTCGAGAGAACTTTGGCTTAATTCGTTTTTTTGTTCTACATCCATTTTTATCTCATTCTTTCGCTTATTTTCCTTTTCAATTCCTCATCTGGCGGTCACTCGTGCGGTTGAGTCATTCAGTACTCTACAACCCTACTTCGTCTATCATCTATCTCACTATTTGACTCAACGGTTTAACAGTTGGAAATACTCGAGCACTAGAGTGGCGCAGTGCGAAATAAGAAGAAACGGCCACAAGTCAAGGTCAACTTTCCAATTATTCGATTATCTCGTGTTACATACTTGATTATCTCGTGGGTTGAGTCATTCAGTACTCTACAACCCTATTTCGTCTATCATCTATCTCACTATTTGGTCAACGGCTTTAACAGTTGGGAATACTCGAGCACTAGAGTGGCACGGTGCGATATAAGAAGAAACTGCCACAAGTCAAGGTCCACTTTCTAATTTTTCGATTATCTCGTGTTACAGTCCTATTTTATTGATCGCCAATCAAACTATCTTGGCCTGAATTACTCAATGGATACTACCCTGGTCCCCACTTTCGTTCAGAATCAGAAAGAAACTCAAGAGCGACAAATCAAGGAGTTCTCGGCGCCTGCATCCACAAAAGAGTTCAATGGTCATATATCAGCCCTGCTTGAAGATGAGTCTGTGAACATCCATCTAAAAATGGTTCTCTCATATCTAATTGATGATAGAAAACAAACACAAGCTGTTATCCAGCTATGTAGGGAACTTACTGATGAAGTTAAATCCTTGAGACTCGAAAACTCTCTCCTCAAAGAAAAGCTCTCCAAGCTCTCTAATGAGCGTTCTGATCATTCTGATTCTATCTTACAGTCCCCGCAGCAATCAACGCCTAATCCTCCTCTCTACCAATTTGATGATGTTGAGCGTTCCCGTTCTGTGATTATTGCTGGTGTAGTCGAAAGCAATCTCTCCTTGTCATCTGCTCGTGTTACTCATGATTTTCAATGTGTGAAGAGTATGCTTGATCATTTATCTATAGATTGTGCACCTACTTCGGTATATCGCCTAGGACGAGCCAATAGTAATCATTCCAGATTGTTGAAAGTTGTGTTTCCCTCCTCTTTCTATGCCAAGCAAGTATTGCGACGAGCGCCACGTTTGAAATATTTTGAGGTCTCTGGTCTCTTCATTAGGCCTTCCCTACCCAAATCGGAGAGGGATAGACTGCGGAATGAACGAGCAGCCCGTAACAAATCAAAAACTCCTCAAAATGATCCCACTCCTATCTTATCATGTTCAACTAATCAGGAACCTTGTACAAAGCCGCAAAGTGTGATAACACTATCGCAGCATTTGATTCCACGTGATTTAAACTAGTGAATGATCGTAGGTTTTGTAGAGATAACATTTCATGTTTTTACACGAACATCAGATCTCTTCCTAAGAATGCGATCCATGTTGACCTTTTATTGAAAAAACACTTTGATGTGCTGATATTTTGTGAAACGTGGCTCAGTTCTTCCCACACACTTTGTTCTTTAATCTGTACTGATGGGTACTGTTTTGTGCGTCGTGATAGGTATAAAAGACAGGGAGGAGGTGTGCTTATACTGATAAGAAGTATATTTAACTACATAGAAGTTTTTTCCGACTCGGTTCGTGAAGCATACGAAATATTAGCCGTTGACATACTATTTGAATGTAGTAAAATAAGATTTATAATAGTATACAGAGCTCCTTCATGCCCGTCTTCGTTCAACGATCAACTTTCTAATGTTATTAGCGATTTAAGTACATGCGAGTATCCTTCTGTGATTGTTGGGGATTTCAACTTACCCGAAATTGATTGGAACCTCGTTTCATCAACCCATGGGAATTCCGGATCTACTCTTTTAGAGGTCTTGGTGGCGCATGATTTCAAGCAACATGTTGATCATCCCACGAGAGGGGCCCATATCCTCGATCTTGTATTCTCCAATGACACAACACTGATTAACAGCGTCATGGTCGAACCACCAGTTGGTAGTAGTGACCACAACAGTATATTGTTTTGTTTAACTTGCACCTACTACGAGCCTCGGTTCACACTTTATAGAGACTTTTTCAACTCTGACTTCGACGGCATTACTCACTATCTTTCTTCTGTTGCTTGGAGGGACTCATTTGAGTCTACGAAGTCGGTTAACGATAAATATGAGATGTTTCTGAGTATTTTACACCACGTCATCGACATGTTTGTACCCATAAAGCGTGTATTTGCTTCGCACTCTTATCTTCCCCCTTACTTGCAAAATATGCTTGAACACAGGTGCTGTCTGTTTTATGCAGCTAGAAACTCTCGGTCTGAGGAAGATTGGGAGAAGTTTCACCGTTTTTCTGTGAAATTTGACTCCCTTCTTCGGAAGTACAATAAACACGTAGAGAAAAAGATACTCGATAGTGGAAACAGGATGGCGTTTTTCAAGTTACTGAATAAGAAATTGCAATCCTTTCAAAGAATTCCCTGTCTCAAAAAAGATGGTCGAGTTGCAATTTCAGACAAGGAAAAAGCAGACCTACTTGCAGATAAATTTTGTGAAGTGTATTCTGAGCGAGGTAATTCTCACCCGTCTTTTTCTCGTATTGTTGATATCCCAATGACTGACTTTCCATGGGTAGATGGTTTTACAATCTATACATTATTAAATAAGTTGCCCAATACTCTGTCACTGACCCCGGACTTCGTACCTTCCATGTTTGTTAAGAAAATTGCGCATGTTGTGGCGGAGCCTCTAGCCTATATCTTCAATCAATCTCTCTGCTTTTCTGAGATTCCGAAAAGATGGAAACACTCCTTCATCACACCTTTGTTGAAGAAGGAACCTTCCCATTCTGTTGATAATTATAGGCCCGTCAGTATAACATCCTTCTTTTGTCGTATTTTTGAGAAAACTTTAAAAAAACATATTTTGAGTCATCTTGATAGGAACCGAATAATACCAGACAACCAACATGGTTTTATTCCTGGTCGCTCTGCTGAAACGAATCTCTTGGAATGTATCAACGACTGGACTGATTACCTCGATGCCAAAAAATCTTGCGATGTAATTTATTTTGACTTTTCCAAAGCATTTGACAGGGTTGATCATGCGAAACTTTTATTCAAAATGGAGCGGCTTGGATTCCATCCAATACTCCTACAATGGATAAAAGAGTTCCTGTCTGATAGAACGTTTCAGGTCAGAATTGGTTCGACCTTTTCGACAGTGAGAGATGTCAAAAGTGGTGTTCCCCAAGGTGGTGTCTTATCCCCCATCCTTTTTGCCATATATACCTCTGATCTTCCTGGTCTCTTAGAGGAATGTGGTGTAATCTGCAAGCAATATGCGGATGATGTCAAAATATACAGAAGAGTTGAAAGCTATGAGGATACACGTGTCATTCAGAAGGCCTTAGATGTCATTTTGAACTGGTCGTATGAATGGAACTTACCCCTTGCCCCCGACAAAACAGTTTTCGTGAGGATCGGTACTTCCAATCTGTTGCACCCCTATTGTCTAGGCAGTCACGTTCTTGATAAAGTTTCCTCTGTCAAGGACCTTGGCTTCCACTATGATTATAAACTCAATTTTTCCACTCACTTCCAAGCTCTGTTCAGAAAGGCCACATTTCGCACTTATCAAATCTTCAAGGGATTGATGATAAAAGAGAGTGATATTCTTCTTAAGGCTTATAAAACTTACGTCAGACCTATTGCAGAGAGTGGAACATGTGTATTTTGTCCTCATAAGAAAAAAGATATCCGATTACTTGAGAGAATTCAAGATAATTTCACGAGAAAGTTGGTCATTGAGTCAAGATTGGCCTCCTATTCTAATCTACCTAATCCAACCAGCAGGAATCGCCATTTGAAGTTATACAGCTTATATTCCCGTAGAAAAGTTTACGATGTCTGTATGGTCTTTAAGATATTATCAGGCATTTGCAGGGTTGATGCCTCAAAATTTTATGTTAGGGCCAACTCAATAACTAGAGCTGGCTCGGTTAAAATTTCATATGCTACACCACGAACCAACTTGAAGCGATATAGCTTTAAGTGTCGCGCTGGTACTACATATATCAATCTCAAATCTAAAGTGGCACCTGTCTTCCCTGCTTTTTCACTTTTTAGAAGCCGTGTTAAGAAGGAATTGCTGAGCTATGTTTAATTGAGGTGTAATGTGATCATTTGATGTTGCTCTTTGTATATTTCCTACGTCTGCCTTAAGCAGCGTTACAAATAAATAAATAAATAAATAAATAGCTTGATTTGTTTGTTGCTGCGAGCTATTTCACTCAATCATCATGAATGGGATCAGTTTCTTCCGACGAAACATTAAATAACGGTGGCATAGATCTGGCCAAGTTACAGTACAAGGTGAATCGCGCTATATCGGAATAACGCTCAACGAGTGCGTTTTCCAATGTTACTTCCGAGAAAACATCTCTTGTAGGCTCAAGTGTTCGTACAGGAGAAATAGTGTTCCCAAATAAACTTTCCTTTGCTCCACTCTCGGTGCTTTTACACGATGACTGCTAACTCAACCTGCATGTTGGTATTAGGTTGTAAGGAAAGTTCAGGCCGGATTTTTCCGTTCACAAGATATATTCAAATATCAGAGCGCGTTAATGTGAATCAGCTCACATATTGTTCCACTCAGAGGACAAGAAGTTGCTCTTTCTGAATGTATGTTTTATTTGGAATGCCACTATCAGAGGAGTTTTAACGCGAAAATGGCATTTTTTGGTTGACTTCACTTCATGAGTCCTTGTTTGATCGAGTTCCTACAAAGGCAACCACAAATGTGAGTACTGCAAGAGAAGGGGGTGATGCATTGGATGGAACAGTTAGTCCCCGGTTTCAGAGGTGAACGAATGAGAACGTGTTGCTTGGATTTTCGAATGATCAAATCGCTTTACCTAGAACGGCAAGAGGCGATGAGCGCCCACATTTGCCAAAATTGGTTAATCACCTTAAAAGGCTTTGATCTGGAAAAACCCAAAAAATGGGTGCCGCGGAACCCGTCAGAAATGCGCAAGCGCATTTTTCACAGATTCTCTTCTAGTAATTGAAGCGGTTGCAGGTTGAAGCCCTTACTCGTGCATCATATTTACCATATCTAGCGCTGACTAAACCCCGCTTTCCCAAACACCTGGACAGCTCCTTCAGGAGCACTGTGTTCAGAAAGAATGGCGACTTGTGATCGCCTTTTTTGTTTCGCGTGATATAAATCATTAGCCGCTGGTCAAATTGAGATATTTTGGCTAGCATAGTGCTGCAAAAAGTTTGGCAAATCGAATGTTACTTATTCTGTGAGAAAAGATGCAACCTGAGCCGAGTTATGATCTCCCAAAGTTGAAATTGCCATAACCGGCCAGAACTTTCTCTGCAACCTAATATAATCCTGATTATTGAGGGTACACTGGAATAAAAGCAAAGAAATCGATCACCTCGTCGTGTAATCCATGTCAGTCGCAGAATGACCGATAAATTCACGGAAAAGTACAATGATCTGCTCGTCAGTCTGATCAAGTCACTCTGTCGAGTCTTCGCCGACGAGTTCCGGATGGTTCATCATGATTTCGTCGTGCCATTTTCGTAAACTTGTGCATTTGGGAGTTTCATTTGATTCCAGTTTACAGCCACCACTGATATCCTACATTATCGTGAAAACAGTTAAAGAAGAGCGTATTTCAAATACTTTGTGAATTCCTCCTCAGAGAATTTTATATTGGCTGTCTGATTTCTTTCAACGGCCGTTGGTTATTACAATGTTTTTCAATAGTGTGACAATGACGTTTCAGAGCAATTTCCTATGTTCTTACTCAATAAGCTGAATTAATGGAACACGGAATGTTCCTTCCAAGTACCTATTAGGTGGCGAACTTAATTTTTGCCAGCGACACTCACTTATAAGAACCTATGTTAGCAAGTGTGGGCCTTGCTGAAAACTGTCACACGCGATAGCTCTGACATTGACTTGCAACATACAGATTTCGCCTGTATTTCGCGATTCACTCTTTCTTAATAGTGCGCACCTAGGACTTGCCATATCGACTTTTTTGCTGTTGCAAGTGGGAATAGAATGTGCTGAAGCTCATTAAACTGCAGCGGGAGATTACGTAGATCAGAGCCTTTCGGACCGCAACTACCATCCCTGATCTGAACGATACGGAAGAGGTGGTTCCTATCTCAACGACGATCAATGCCGGAGCCAAGTAAAGATCTTCCTAAGCTTATAGAGTGCAAGCATTATTGAATCTTAATTTCGAGGGAAGTTCAGAATTACGTGAATGTTTGGAAATGTCTCCATGCAATCGGGAAGGTCCAAAGGTGTAGTGGTTGCCACACGACTTGTCTCCGACCTTAACCGCTGTTTATTTATTGTAAGGGGCAGAAAAGAGCATTCTGTGGCGTATGGTGATTGCTTACCATACGTGGATCTACTATAGCAGTTCCACACTCGATAAGTTTGTAAATACAGTACAAGAACCAATACGACAGCATGGTATAATCATTGCCTTGAATTACTGCTCTGCATTTTAGAACGGATGAAGTGAGACGATTTAGTGTGCTAGAGGGTAAAAACAGTTTGGAAATAATTCCATCCATTCCAAAGCTCTGTCCCGCTTCGTTAATTTCAAAGCAATTTTCATGGAAAACTTGATAAACTGTTCTTACTTGATGTGCGGACTCCATTCGGACAAAATGTCCCTTCCGAGAGCTTATTAGGTGACAAACTCAAATTTTGTTGAAGACATTTATTTTTAAAAAAAACCTATGTAAGCAAGTGTGAGCTCTGCTGAAATCTGCTTGAAAGTACAGGCAAACTTCACAAAGGATGAAAAACATTTTCGGAAAAAACATTCGAAACTGCAGAAGTTCCAATGCGACCTAATGCAAACCGCTCAGCTCCGACGAGCGACAAAGGAGCAGCAGCCATAATAGTGACGAATAAATATCTAGGTTCAGGTTTAATACCGGACCCCGCGCCCGTAGCCTCGTAGTCTTTGATTTTAAGAACCCAACACTAGACCCTCGCCTCGGAGCTCCCGCGGGGGTTGACAGCGTAGGTCAAAGGCCACACAAATCCGCGAACGGTGCCAACTCTCTAGTAATTGCTACGCGTTCGTCTTCACTATTGATCATACGGTCCTTTGCCTTGATCCATAACAGTTCGAGAGTTTTGCGTGCTGAGATCTCCTGTTCGCGTGCTAGAATCGTGATCTCAACATCGACGTCGATATTGCCATAGGCGACAAAGGAAGGCGGCTGCATGATTTCAGGAGTCGTATACTTGACCACTTGCAAACTGTGTAAGGAGGAATATGTGGGGGGAGGAGGACAGGTAGAGCGCTCGTGCACAGGGTCCAACGCCATGGCAATGTCATCTCTTTGGCCTTTCGGATGAGGACCTCTTGAGCGATAACGGCACGCTACGCATTCTACATATTTCCATTCAAGATCGTCATTCAATGGTTTATGAGGTCCAGCTGATGCACGAAACAATATTTTCGTAATCCCAAACGAAAACGATACTAGTGCAGCTGTCTTAAAAAGATGGAAGGATAGGCGGATCGTACGGTAATGAAAATAAGGCGGTACCCTTTTGCTCCCCTGTTTTCAAAATTCCAGCTGATCAGCCGCCAGCTGACTATCTTTGGTGACCTTGTTATGATATAACTTATCATCACCAATAGTTCCAAAGCATCCCAAACACCAAATAGGTACAAATCAACGATAATCAGAGGACAAGGAGCCCATAACAGTATGAGGAAACTATGCCACCTATTGAGAGCTTCTGTGCAGACGATATTAATATAACGCTTTTCGGAGTGAGTGATCGGACATGAGTAGGGGTTTTGAATCATTTTCGAGTGCTCCGAGCGGTTCAAATGTTGATGACTGCCAGCCACTCAGTACCTTCAATTACTGTTGGAGGATTACGTCCATAGAAATTTAAGTTATTCTGTTGCCCATACTTTGATGCTGTATTTGCTCATTGAGGACCGCACGCAAAGTTTCACGAGAAAAACAAGAATCCGGCTGAGCTCATTAAAGTAATGTACAGTTGTATGGGGCATCAAAGGGGGAGTTACGCGAAGGCTCTAGGTGCAAGCAGTCGCGATGCCGGCAGAGCTGTCGCAACTGTGAATGTGATATGAGTGTGGTGTGATGATATGCGACAGTATTACAGTGTTGAAAGAAAGAAGGACACGTTCCAGCTGTTTATGTGTAAAACTCTCTTCATAAATATTCATCAAATACACAATATACACATTGAATGCATACGATACAATATCCCTTTTTTACCTATGGTATTCCTGTGATATTACTGTTGCTACCGATGTCGCAGTAGTGGTTCTGCATAATCTGCGACATCTAAAAAGACGGAACAATCCACTGCGTATTGCAGTACTTCCAAAAGCGTAGAAAGCCCATTTAGCAAGATTGATTTTGTTTGTCACTTTTTTGAAGAAAACCTCCACAAAGCTCTCTCTGAAATGCAAGTGGATGTTTTAATTCATGTTGGATGTGATTTGTAAGTATTTGAAGCTTCTAATTTAGCACTTCAGTTTTGTTTCGAACTAGACGGTTCAGGATCAAAGAGTACTTCACGGCACAGTATGAGCTACCGCATAACAGTGTGTGTGTTCTACTTACAAAAGAAGTGGCATGTTCCCTCGATGCAGAGGGCAGTTTCGGGTGATATTGAGTTCTCACCACAAGCGGAAGTTGGCAATCCATCCATCTCATTGAGAATTGGCATCTTTATTCTCTTAGATTCGAAATGCGATCAAAACAAAGTGAAGTCCGCTCACCCCAACGGAAGATTGAAGAATAATGTTTGTAAAAGAAAGCAGGCGCTCAGAAACAGGAAACTGAGAGCAAAACGCGTTCCGCGACTTAGGAGTCCTTCACTTCGCGGTCTCTGCAAAGAGTACTGATGAATTTCCAATTCATGGGCGAAACAGCCACTGCGTCTATCGCTAAAATGCCACGCACATTCTGTTTGCGAGAAGCACTCTTTGCGAGGAGCACTCTGTTTCGCATAGCTACGCCTTCTAAACGTAGATAAACTTGTAGTACCAAAGTTTTGCGTTTATACTTATGTTGTCACGCAATAAAAGCGGCTCTACTCCGTAAAATGGCTACAAAGGTATGCAGGGTGTAGGTTGGGACACACGAATTTAGGCCGTGACCCTGTGACAGCCTGTGGCATTTGCCCTGTGACATGAATAATTCAGACAATTTGTTCATTCAAATCGTGTTCTCTTTACAAGACTGTTCCGTTGTATAGTCAAAATGTCTGAATTATTCATGTCACAGGGCAAAGGCCACAGGCTGTCACAGGGTCACGGCCTAGGTTCGTGTGTCCCAACCGTCACTCAAGGTATGCAGGCTAGTACTCGTTTTGTGCTTCAATAAAGCTATTGATTCGAAGTTGCAACATTTTCACAAAAGCGTGTGATTTTAAAAGCGCCTTGGAGCTATGCAGATAAAAGTGCTATCGAGGTGCTGAGTAATGGACCAAAGCTTCGGGCGCGGACGGGACTCGACTACCGCCCTTTTTTCACATTTTCGCATCGCGGGCGGGACGGAAGTCACCAACTATAAAAAATTGAAAATTAGTATGTAAATGGAGTTTCTGGAGATAATATCAAAGACCTTTTTTCATAGAACTAAATAACTTTACTCTGTAATGTATTGCCCATTTTTACCAATGACCTTTTGCCATCTTTCAGGTAGCATCATAATTCCGCGTTCATAAAACTTCTGGTTTTTATCAGTAAAAAACTGAGTCAGCTACGATTTGACCTCATCATCACTACTGAAATTTTTACCACCCAAAGAGTTTTGCAATGATCAAAACAAAAAGTAATCTGATGGTGCAAGGTCAGGACCATATGGTGGATGTGGCAAAACATCCCAACCAAGCTCCAATAATTTTTGCCGAGTGGCCAAACATGTGTGTGGCCTTGCATTGTCATGATGGAATACAACACTTTTTCGTTAATTAATTCGGGTCGCTTTTCTTGAACTGCATTGCTTAATTTTGTTAATTGTGCAATGAAGACATCAGAATTGATCGTTCGGTTGGATGGTAGGAGTTCAAAGTAGACAATTCCTTTGTAATCCCACCAAACTGACAACAAAACCTTCTTTTGGTGAATATCAGCTTTTGCTCTTCTTTGAGCTGGTTCACCTGGTCGGCTGCACGATCTTTTTCGTTGGACATTATTGTTAACGACCCATTTTTCATCGCCAGTGATCATTCGCTTTAGAAGTGGATCATTTTCATCACATTCCTTTAGCAAATCGCAGATGTCAATGCGTTGCATTAAATGCGTTTCACCCATAGATCCAGTTTTGACACGTACCTAAGTTGTTCTAAATGCTTTTCAATACATGTATGTGATACCTGTAGCTTCTCTGCAATCTCGCGTGTTATACTGTGACGATCCGAATCAAGTATTGCCTTGATTGGGTCGTTGTACTCCAACTGGACGACCAGATCGTTTCTCATCTTTGAGAGAAAAATCACCAGAACGAAATCAGGCAAACCAATTTTGGCAATGCCGATCTTTTAAGGCTTCGGCACCATAAACAGCACATAACTTTTTGAGAGCTTGTGATGCGTTTTTTCCTTTAAGGAAATAATAAAGCAATACATGACGAAAATGATTGTTTTGATTCTCCATTTTTCAGCACACGCAAACGAAAATAATGCAACCGATCAAGGAGCTTTCTTCACTGATTGATAACAGGATTGCCTACTATTAGATAACAATATGTGTTCAACATTTGGCCCACGCCAGTAAAGGTAAATATTCAACCAAAGCCATCTATGAGTGAAATCCGCAATGACTTAGTTGCCGACCTAATAGTTCCATTCAGAATCATGGTGACACGTAAATGAGATTCGGCCTATACAATGAATTGCGGGCCAGGTGTTAGCAAAGTAGGGTGTTTGCAAAGGAACTGAAATGAACATCTTTTCCCTTCCAAAAGACTAGAATCGCTTGGTCCGCATTAAAGGGATAAAATTCTAGTTGCTTGAGGTCACTGATGCTTGATTAAATCCCTGCACGATGAGAGTGGGAGTGCGCGCCACCTGTTACTGAACCACCTTCGCCCTGATGATTCACAGCTCTTTGTGATATGCCCTGTGGATACTGATCAGAAAGATTCGTAGGCGCATTTGATAGGTAAATTAGCAACACCCCCAAATATTAGGCTATTGCAAAATTAACTTCGGTTCCAAGGTATGTATAAATAAGTAGATTTTTTTACCCTAAACTATTCCTTCTCAAGAAAAGCCAGACATACCGTTTGGTAGTTTTTTCCGCTCTTTTGAAAGATTCTATGAATGTCGCTCTGATTTTTCCAGCCGGTTTTTCCATGGCTACGTACAATCATGACCCGACGAATTGAGTCAACATGCCACAAATTCAAACTGGGACACCCCGCAGAGAAGACAGACCGTAATCACAGCAATGTTTCTGGGACTAATTGTCCTTCCGTACGGACAGTGGAGCTCTGGTTTGAAAAATTTTGCTTTATCGATTTCGATTTTGTAGAAAAGTGGGGTCGCCTCCGTGGGTAGTCGCTTAAAGGCACATTCCAGGGTTACCTTGAGTAGGTTAAAGCGCTGAATTATGAAATTAGAGGTGCTGGAATACGTCGACAAAGAATAATCCGAAAAAGCTCATGAAAATGGCAGGAATTAGGCCGCGTGAAAACGAGCATTCGAATCAGTTCCTCCTGAATGATATCACAGATAACACTGGGATATCACCTGTTTCCTCATGTCAAAGTCTCCTTTATCATTGACATCTCTTACCTTCATCCCTTACCTTATATTATCACACCATAGGCCTCATTTGCCACGTAGCTGCCAACGTTGCCACCGTCATTGCTGGCAATCACGGCTGGGGTGGGCGGGGCCAAGCTGTTGCACTAGATTCTTTGGCTCTGCACGCTCAAGGGACTGATACCCTCGCCTCGGTAAGGTACAGCTTATGTAGCATGGGTCGAACTATCCATCCACGGTAGGAGTTGTGACTCCTACCGTGGATGGATAGTCCCGGAATGTGCTTTTAGCGATGAAGATACAAAGAAAGCCGTCGAAGCCTCCGGGGACGAATACCCGTAGAAGACCTAGGTGTACATTACTCTACAGTGACCAGATGGAAATCGGGAAGGTGAAGAAGATGTCGAAACGGGTGCTCATAAGCTGACCGATGAATAACGTCTGCCACTTTTTGATACCTGCTCCAACTTCCTAATTCGCCGTAAGAATGAGCCATTTGTGAACCGTAACTGTGCATGAAAAATGGGTTCTTTATAATAACAGGATACTGGAACTAGTCAGAGTAGATAAGGATGCTTTCAAAAACAATCCATTATAGTTTCTTGGAACTAGTCAGAGTAGATAAGGATGCTTTCAAAAACAATCCATTATAGTTTCTTGCAAAGTGACCAGCCTGTCACAGCAGAGTATTACTATTGTAATCTGGAGAAAATTTATAGGATGTTGCAAAAAAAGTGGCCCGCGGTGGTGATTAGGGGAGGGCCGATCCTGTTGCAGGACAACGCAGGGCCCCACACCTTACTCAGCAAAAATTGACCCACTCGGGTATAGAAGTTCACACTCACGCAACGTATTCTCCCGATTTTCCCCCACTATCACTTTTTTCGAACCCTCAGTTCTCATCTACGTCAAAAACAATTCACTAACTTTGACGATGTTGAGTGTACCTTCATCGACTCCGCTGATTTTCGTGAAAGTATTAGGTCGGCAACTAAGTCATTGCGGATTTCACTCATAGATGGCTTTGGTTGAATATTTAGCTTTACTGGCGTAGGCCAAATGTTAAACACATATTGTTATCTAATATGTAGTAGGCAGTCCTGTTATCAATCAGTAAAGAAAGCTCCTTGATCGGTTGCATTATTTTCGTTTGGCGTGTGCTGAAAAATGGAGAATCAATTATTTCCTTAAAGGGAAAAACGCATCACAAGCTCTCAAAAAGTTATGTGCTGTTTATGGTGCCGAAGCCTTAAAAGATCGGCATTGCCAAAATTGGTTTGCCTGATTTCGTTTTGGTGATTTTTCTTTCAAAGATGAGAAACGATCTGGTCGTCCAGTTGGAGTTGACAACGACCCAATCAAGGCAATACTTGATTCGGATCGTCACAGTATAACACGCGAGATTGCAGAGAAGCTACAGGTATCACATACATGTATTGAAAAGCATTTCGAACAACTTAGGTACGTGTCAAAACTGGATATATGGGTGAAACGCATTTAATGCAACGCATTGACATCTGCGATTTGCTAAAGAAACGTGATGATAATGATTCACTTCTAAAACGAATGATCACTGGCGATGAAAAATGGGTCGTTAACAATAATGTCCAACGAAAAAGATCGTAGAGCCCCGTACCAGCTCAAATAAGAGCAAAAGCTGATATTCATCAAAAGAAGGTTTTGTTGTCAGTTTGATGGGATTACAAAGGAATTGTCTACTTTGAACTCCTACCACCCAACCAAACGATCAATTCTGATGTCTTCATTGCACAATTAACAAAATTAAGCAATGCAGCTCAAGAAAAGCGACCCGAATTAATTAACGAAAAAGTGTTGTATTCCATCATGACAATGCAAGGCCACACACATGTTTGGCCACTCGGCAAAAATTATTGGAGCTTGGTTGGGATGTTTTGCCACATCCACCATATGGTCCTGACCTTGCACCATCAGATTACTTTTTGTTTCGATCATTGCAAAATTCGTGGTAAAAATCTCAGTAGTGATGATGTGGTCAAATCGTACCTGACTCAGTTTTTTACTGATAAAAACCAGAAGTTTTATGAACGCGAAATTATGATGCTACCTGAAAGATGGCAAAAGGTCATCGATAAAAATGGGCAATACATTACAAAGTAAAGTTATTTAGTTCTATGAAAAAAGGTCTTTGATTTTCTAACAAAAATCCGCGATTAATTAGTTGCCAACCTAATAGTTTTCATAGTGAAAGCTTACAATTATTGCCTGTTCGTTGACAAAAAGGTGTAGATTCTGATGGTTTTTACTTCGGTCAATTAACTTGTGTTCAAGATTATTTTTGCAGCAACGTAATGTGTTCAGAATAACATTTTGTCTCGTAAAAAATTTGGCCACAATGAGCCAGTTTCGGAAAATTTAAGTGGTCTGGGTGGCCATCATATGTCGAGGTAAAATGAAATACTTACTAGTGCAACTGTTGAACTGAAAGCATTTCTGTTTGATACCGTCGAAGAACTGCGCAGATGATAAATTTTCCAAATGATGATGAGATCAACTAATGCCACGACAGCTACGGAAGCTATCTGAAGTAAGCAAAAAAAGCGATGCAAAAGTCATAAAATGGAGACCACAAACAGTCTGCTTGATGTTGGTCAAATAGTATCTTTAAAGGATTTCTTTCGCATACCTGTAGAACAATGTTAAATATCCAGTATATGTAAGTGTATGATTTGCTCATATCGAAGGCCCAATAATCTCCTGTGACATAGTAAGCATATCCACAGTAGGGAGTTAGCAAAGGAACTGAAATGAAGTTTTCACACCCATTTTTGTAAGATTGTCTCGTGTATTGTTCTTGATTCATTAAAGCTCTACTGTGTTCTAGTGTGACACTAATCCCGCCATGTCACAGTTCCGTGAGGACATAGGTCTATGGCATGGTAATCAGAGCTAAGTGTCGCAGAAACGAAGTTTTGAGAAATAAATTAAGTAATTATAGAGAAAGGAAGCAGTTTAGAATTGGCTATCGACTCAGAAAATCTATTATAAGCGCCTAGATCAAAAGCAATACTAAAGTAAGTTTTTAGAAAGAGTAATGTGGTTTTCTCGAGTTGTTTCGAATAAATCCATGGGTCAAAACAAGTGTGGCACAATTTGCAGAAAAAGACCTTTAACATTACTATGGATGCCATTTCACTGTGTGAGGACCACATTTTGATTGAGCTTATCTCACAAGTGAACGCGCGCCCGTGCTTAGTCTGACCGCCGCACATCGCAGGTTCATGTGTCTACATATGGGAGCATGGACAACGATTGCCTTCACTTTTTCAACGATTCACAGTTTGATGGGTTGCAGATACTGGGATTTAGGACGACTGTAGAATCACTTACTCGTAAGTAAAAGGCCGTTAACGAGAATGGACACATTGACGGCAAAAATCTTACTCCTTGTGATCGCTCGGAAATGGGTTGGAAAGAATACCGCATAGAAATGAATAAATGAAAGCACCAGAAGGACAAATAGCTGACCAAACCACTGACAGCATCGAATGATAATCGATACATACTAGGCTGCTTGTGGAGCTGAACATTTAGAATAGATTTATAATTTCCATTCCATTTTCGATCTTGGAAACCTTCCAACAAGTATCAGGTTGATCGGAAGTTTTGACAGGGTTGAGATTTTTTTCTATTTTATTTTACAACTCAGCAAGTAATGGTGGCCAATCAACAATATAACAATCATGGTTAGTTGTAACATTGTCCCACCTAAAGAGCAGGTCTCTTCTCCCAGAATTAGAAGGATTGGGAGTCAAATAAGTCACCGACCACTCGTTTAATGTGACGAATTTTTTTTTTTGCTAGGAAAACCTCAAGGGGCCGAAACAAGTGGTAATCTGACAGGGCAGTATCAGGAGAATAGGGTGCATGTGGAACCGTGTCCAACCTAGCTCCTCCAATTTTGCACAGGTCTCTTTACCCATGTGAGACCCGTGCAAAATTGGAAGAGCTAGGTTGGGACACGGTTCCACATCCGTCCTATTCCCCTGATATTGCCCATTCAGATTACCACTTGCTCCGGCCCCCCCCCAAGGCTTTCCTAGCAAAAAAAATTCGTCAACTATGACCACCTTGGAGAAGTGGTCGGTGACTTCTTTGACTCTTAATCCTCCTAATTCTGGGAGAAGAGCTGATCTGCCCGTTGGGTGGAACAATGTTATAACTAAAGATGTTTACTATATTGTTGATAAGCCTGCATTACTTGCTGAGTTGTAAAATAAAATGGAACGAAATCTCAACCCTATCAAAACTATCCGATTAACCTAATAGTTACCGGATCAGTTACTTCCTTTCGAAGTATTCCAGATAATTGGAAAATTCAACATTTTTAACACACTTCTACACAGCTGGCATCGAGGTGCGGCTCATTGCCAGCGCTTTTATAGCCTATAAGTGGAGCATGCTCTGTCCCTGGATTATTATGAGACCTGGGTCATCGCCATCTTTTTTTGTAGAGTGGGAAACCCATTCTGACGACCTTTCACGAAGCACCCACGACCTCCTACCTTATAGAAAGTTCGTTGATCAACGCTTCGCTCTGCGCTGACCGTATTCCTATTCGAATTAGCCAAGCAGACAAATATCGGAACTCACTTTCAAAGATATCTCGATCCAAGGCATAGCTTGGGATATCATGAATCACGTTGTTTACATATACGAGCACATCTAAACTCATGGAAAAGAAAATGATATGCAGAACCAGATTTTTTCGAATTTCACCCGTTCTCACAGAAACAAAAATAATCAGCAAATCCATAGCAATAACTATCGTGGTCAAAGTGAAATTCATCACGTAAAGAGCGTTGATTGAAGACATCGCTCGTCTAAAATGATCTGAAGTTGTTATAACATCATGAGCGCTCTAATTTATCATTAATAAGAATGGTCACGAGCCAAAAACATTAATACGTAGAAGATAAGTTATTTGGCATTGATCGAACCCTTCTGGAATGCACCACAGCGTCGTCAAGGTAAACCTAGCCTACTCAATGGATTGGGGGCAGCAGCCGGTATAAAGTCAGTGGTTTCTTCCTCCGAAAGTAGTCTGCATCAATTCTCCAGCCGCTGAGCGATCAACGAACTGATTACATTGGGGGTAGTACGGGGCCATTCGATCTTCGTGCCATAAAAGTGGGACTGGCTCCACATGTCACCGAACTCTACTCGAAAAGGTAACATGTACCTCATTTTTCAAAAAGATGATGTGACTCAAAAGGCTTTTTCTTGATATTTACTCCTTGAGAAAGTCTTCAATTTCTCAGATTCTAGGGCTTCCTGATTTTCTGGGCTCTGGGTCTCGCTAGAAGTGGCTCAAGGTTTGAGATTTCGTCAATCACACCCCAAGCGCTTCACGTAGTAAAGTAGGGACATGCACATCTTCTTCCTTACATCTGTAGCTCACAATGTGGCGCAAATGGCAAGAGATCATTCTTCAAGGTTAAGCACTCATCTAAGTTGTTCGTACTTTTATTCCCTGTGAAAATCTCGAAACGTTTTATCCACTTTCTTGGCAGAAATTCAAGTCCCGCATGACAAAATTCTGCGCTTCACATTGAAGTCGTCTCAGCCATGCTCCTCGGTGATGTAGTTTTTCAGAAGGGTTGTTATCGTCTTTCGCCACCATGATGTTCTTGAATACGTATTGCTAGTGTCCCCCATCTTCCCTTGAGAAAGTCTTCAATTTCTCAGATTCTAGGGCTTCCTGATTTTCTGGGCTCTGGGTCTCGCTAGAAGTGGCTCAAGGTTTGAGATTTCGTCAATCACACCCCAAGCGCTTCACGTAGTAAAGTAGGGACATGCACATCTTCTTCCTTACATGTCTGCACATGTTATATGTCTGATATTCAGATTGAAAGATTACACCATTTTGACTCAATCCGCACTTGTACCATACGGACATGTAGCACAATTCCCTGATATGCACCGCTTATCGTAATGCCTTTTTCGTAAAAGCTTTAGATATTGCCATTAGAAATACTTACTATGACAACATTATGGTCCAGCTGTGCTCGACCAAGGTACCGTTGAATCGCAGCAGTCACTCAATCAGAGATATAAGGTAAGCATAGGAAAGCCCTGATGTAGAGATTGATGGCTGATGAGCCTCGACCCACTCCGAATCTCATCAGCTTGAGACTTTATTGTTGACGATGAGAGAAGCATAAAAATTCCGACGACTTCGGGCGAGGAAATTTGCAAGAGCAATTTTTCATGCAGTTTCTGAAGAAGAGGTATTCGAGCGCTCTAACGAGGTACAGCATTTCATGGGCATTTGTAATGAGCGCATTGTTGGCTTTTGTTGATGACGGCGAAAAGAATAGTGAACTGAGATCATATGAATTGTCCAATCTTTTTTTAGAGAACCTGCCATAAGTGAGGCTTTCATCTAGAGTGAAAGATTAGAGCAGCCGCCCCCGCTTGAATGAGTAAACAGCAACTGTTCTACATACAGTAGCGCTCAAAAGTCTTCGGCGAAATGGTCTTTCACCTGGGTTTTCACTTGTAGCTTTTTTGCAACTGCACCGATCTAAGAGAAGTTCTAGTATGTTGTACTTGGAGACACTGCATACTTAATATACTATTTTGGCGCTCAACGGTGTAGGTTACGTGGTTATATGAAATTTTTTGTTTCTGGAGTGCCATCCTTATGCCGTCCCGCGCTGTGCCGCTGTCATCAAAAGTCGTGGTATTTCTACAATACATTAATGTTCTCTGAGGCTTGCTCATTTTGTTTTTAATAAGAAAGCCGCTTTTCTTGACCAAGCCTTTTACTTTTTTCGGAGGGTTTTGTAGTAAATTCTTGTAAAAAACCCTGAAAAGTGTCAAGCGGCACCCAAGTAGACGGAAATGTTGGCAATGGTTTCAGGCACCACATATTAAAATTTTGTCAAATTCGGCCCAAAATTACGGACGCCACGTTGTGCAATACTATGATGGCGTCAATAGAGTGATTAAAAAATCATAGCCTCACTAACATCATGTGAATTTTGTTGTAATTTCTTTTCGTTTTTTTCGCCTATCAGTTCACTACAAGTTTGTTAGTTAGTTTTTTTGCATTTGTTTATGCTTAGACCAATAACTTTCCAAAAGCTAGCGCCCAGCTAGGGTCACTCTCAGCACCGTGGCTGACCTACTAGGCCGATATTCGGAGTCACGGCTTGCTTGCCATCAGGTTCGCAGTGATGGTGGCCACTGCCTTCCGGTACTACCTACTTCACTCCCCCCCCCCCCCCTACGTGGAAGTACTTGTAGTCTAATATGCATTCTTTGCTTGAGGTACGGTTAGTCGAGTGGTTGAGAGGGTAGACTCACTTGTGTGAAAGCCACTGGCTTCTATCCCTGCTGGGGCACAAACCATGCCTTACAGTAATTGCAAAAATCGTGAAGATATAGGTCCAGGGAGGCCTCTCTGATAGAGGAACCTCGTCACAAAAACACGTCTTAAAGTCGCACAAGAATTAGTGATTATGCTATAACGGAAGTGGCGCGCGCAATCCTGGTTCGAGTTCTGTGGTCAGTATGCGAGGGCTACCGAGGGTTGAACGACCCGGGCCAAATAAGCTAGTTCGGATTGGGACACTAAATGTCGGATCGCTTAGCGGAATGTCTCGAGAGGTTGCTGACATCATTAGACGCAGGGACATCGAAGTTCTCTGCCTTCAGAAGACCCGCTGGAAAGGATCCAAGGTGCGAGAGCCTGGTGAAGATGTCAAATTCTTCTACCACGGTAGACTCTGAACGAAATGCGGTTGCCATCGCTGTGGCGGAATCTCTTACAGACTGCGTCTCTGCCGTGAATAGGATCAGTGAACGAATACTGGCTGTGAGGATAGACACCACAGAGAGGTACTGGATCAATGTCTGTGTACGCACCGCGAGCCGATTGTCCCAAACACGAAAATGACGAGTTCTATCTTACCCTTGGCAAAGTCATCAGAAAATTATCTGATAGCGATTACCTCACCGTAGCAGGTGATCTGAACAGTCATGTCGGAGGGCATAGAAGAGGTTCGGAACGAGTGCACGAAGGCAAAGAATAGGGCGAGGAACGCTAAGGGAGGAAGCGTTCTTGACCTGGCAACAGCCCATAACCTAGCAGGCTGTAGCACGCTCCTTGCGGAAAGGGAGACGCAAAAGGTGACCTACAGCAGTGGGGGAAGGCAAACGGAAATCGGCCACGCTCTCGTAGGAAGACCGGCCCTCGGATCTGTAAAACACATTGAGGTACTGCCATGAAAAAAGCTATCTACCCAGCACAAGCGCCTCGCAGCAGACATTTCCATAGAGCTCCCTGAGAAAGATAGTGTGAAAAGCGAAAGCTGATAAGTTCGCCTTTCGGCTAGCTGAAGCCCGGCATCGGGCCACCTAACACTTTGAAATTGTAAAAGCTGTCAATAGCAGCGAAGGTGCCATCCTGAGGAATCCAGCAGAGGTTAGAAGGGGCGGTGAAAGTACTTGAGCGAGCTTCTGGGTAAGGAGTTTCCTCGCAAGGGAAGACCACAAAAAGAGGCAACGGTCGGTCCCATCTCAATCTGGGCAGATGAAGAAGTACGTAAAGTATTGGGAAAGATTGAAGTAGGGATGTCGGCGGGTCCGGATGGGGCACCGGTAGAGGCATGGAAGCCCTTGAAGAGTACGGCGTGGGGTAGCTCACTCGATTTCTCAACAGTGTGTCCGCGCAGGGAAAGGTTCCGGATACTCGGAGGAGCGGTACCATTGTTTCCATCTTCAAACAGAAAGCAGATGCAATAGAGTGTGATAATTGTCGAGGGATCAAGTTGACAGGGCATACCATGAAGCTACACGAGCGGTTGGTTGACTTTCGACTGAGAGACCTAATTCAATCTCCCAACTGCAGTTCGGCTTTATGCCCGAAAAGTCAGCGACGGATGCGATTTTCAATGTCCGACAAGTCATGAAGAAGTACTGAGAAAAGCACCGACCATGTTACCCGACCTTCTTCGACCTACAGAAGGCTTTCTTCCAATTCCCTCGACCAATGATTAGGGAGCGCTTCGAGAGCGGAGTGACCTGAATACCTTATCTCTCTCATAAGGGATATGTACGAGTGCTAAAGCAATGATTCGCACCCCGCACGAGCAAACCAGTGAAGTGGACATTACGGTACGGGTGCACCAAGGATAAGCCCTGGGTCCGTTCCTCATCCTGCTCACTAGATGTCATAGTCGAAGATCTCATGGACGACCGCTGAAGACCATCATCCACGCTGACGACACTGCCCTAATCGTGGACACAAAGAACTCTAGGCCAAGATTCAGAAGTGGCAGACAGTGCTGGCAGGTCTCCAACTAAACGTAAAGAAAGACATAATCCTGGGCTCAGAAGAATGAGCAGAGATAATCGTGGATCTTTGTAGAAACACAGAAAGAGTCGAGGAATTTCGGTGTCCGATGTCTGGGAAGCGATTTCGCTGGTAAAAGTACAGTGGACCAGCTCCCAATAAATGCGGCGTGGATGAACTGGTGAGAGACTTCTGCAATCTTCTGTTATTGACCCTGTTCCAGAACTCATCAATGTGAAGTGTACTATTGGCTGTAAGGTCCTCAATGCTATACAGGAGCGAGTGTTATAGGCAGCTGCACTTGGCAGAAATGAGGGTGCTTACAAGCTCACGAAGCCGAAGTGCTACTACGACGCTCGCCGAGGATAAGAAGACCAGTGCAGAGATACCCAGATACTTCTCGTTAGTTTACTAATTGTTGAGTTTTGATCGCAGTTTTTGAATTGTATAAGTAGAAATTGTACTGTGTTGTACCCATTTTTTTTCTACTGGGGGAGGTGTTGTATGTATGGGTGGTCATGTAATCACACATTATAGTGATCTCATCGATATTGTAATCGTGCGGGAAAACCGCCTATATAGATTCCGGGCCGACAGGTTTATTCAGTTATTCCGTCTTCCAGTCTTCTACCTACCCAGCTTCTTCATCTTCACCTCCGACTCCTTCAGTGTTCGTCCCCTTGTATTGTGACTCTCTTTATTCACAAATAAGTATATAATCAGTATTTCCGTGTCGCGGCAACGGACAAGGGCCCCAACGCTGGCAGCAGGTTACAACAGTATTCATGAGATTTTCAAACCGTGCTTGTGAACTTCAGAGGGGGGCGGGGGGGGGGACCCAGTTACTGAAGGTAAGTAGACATCGATAGCTACATCGAGAAAACGTTTCAAGTACCACTTTTCTTAAAAAAGTCGCAAGCGTCGCAAAACTTGTACACCAGTCCAATGTACATATTTTTCGCTTTAGATTATTTCGAATACGTATATTTCGTTAGATTTTTGCAGTTTCTTATATGTTTTCAGTTGCCTTCATGAGGTAAAATAGCCATCTTCCTCTACCAGCAGGGAAAAATCAATCAAAACAACTATAAATTACAAGAAATTACAAAGTGGAATGGAAACAAATGGGTCACTGCACAAGCGTTACAGTTTTCAAGTGATTTTTTAGTTGCCTTCATGAGGTAAAATAGCCATCTTCCTCTACCAGCAAGGAAAAATCAATCAAAACAACTATAAATTACAAGGAATTACAAACTGGAATGAAAACAAATGGGTCACTACGCAAGCGTTACAGTATTCAAGTGATTTTGTTTTATTATAAATACAAATGCTTGAGTAGCCATCAGAACTGTTAAGTAGGTCAGCGAGTCGCGTGAACTGCTTGTTCACATTGCGGTTGGCAGTTCGCTCGGCCACCATTTACTCGCACGAGCAGAACCCTAACGCAAATTCTCAATTTTTACTGAAGCTTATAATCACGTTTGAACCATAAGAATGAAAAGATGCAAGCCAGTAAATAGTCATATCAAGGTCAGGTTATCATACCATAAATGATATGAAAATGCTCATGAGAACTGCTTAAAAATTTACCTGTGAATGCTGCTAATCTCGATGAAAAGCTCAATTAAGCCGCACGCACAACGAAGAAGTGAGTGTACTGAACATCACAATAATCTCATTAACTGGCAGCAACAATAATTCAATTGAATGACAGTTATCACACATACTATCCCTGTAGGTGCTACAACACCTCCCCATGAGCAGGGTCTAAGACATTACCTGAGCGAAAAAGTCTTGCAGCATTGTGAATTCGCAATAAGCTGAGCAAGGCGCTGCAGTCATAGTTTTATTATTATCTGTGGTTGCTGTGTAGAGCAATCGACCAGCGCCGTACTGTGCTCATGGAGATGCACAAACTGCGTACGCCGCAGATATTATAATAGATTGTGCCTAAAGTCCTGTAGGATTTTTTTTCGACCATCATTTTTCATAATTATTCCTTCCCTTAAACAATAATTAGACAACAGCATATTCACCACTGTTATCGGCAACCCTCTGCCGCCACATAGGTAGATCGTCGATTTCCTCCTCCCAAACCCGATTGCCTTTATAATCAAGCGAATTTCGAACTATCAGCGACAACCAGCGAATTTTCTCCTGGCCAGGAAGAATTTTAGAGGATGGGGAAGTTGATAGTCAGAAGGAGCAATGTCTGGAAAGTATGGCGGGTGGGGCAGGACATCACGGCCGAGCTCCTGTAGCTTGGCCAGGGTACTCTTCGCGACGTGGGAGAGGGCGTAGCTATGAAGAGGGAAACCGCGGACTTTCTCCGGGCTTTTCTCGACTGTCTCGCCTTGTACCAGCACTTCGTGGAGAAGCATTCCTTCAGCGTCCCAGAAGCAATACAGTCGCGAGCGTGGCTTATCGTCCATGTCGATCTCGCCGTTGCTGAAGCTTACGAAGTAGCGGCGCACGATCTTGTGGCTCACACATTCCTTGTCCAAAGCAGCGTTGATGGAGTGGCAAGCTTCCGTCGCTTTGGTGCCGCGAGAATGCTCACAGTAGATTACACCGCGTGCTTGGTGGGTATCGACTGCGGGCATTGTAGCTTTCTCCACGCAGTGTAGCGGGCCAACATATACTTCGCTGAAAAGCTTAGAGAACGTTCTACCATATTTCTGAGCCTCCCAGATCTGTCGAAGTAAACAAGAGTTTTTGATGTCTTTTTTTTGGAAAAATCCTACAAGTCCTTTGGTATAGCCTAATGGCATTATAAATACTGTAGATGTATGATGTTAAAAGTAGCGTCTCTGCCGCAGTATGTAGGGAATGGGCAGCCGTCCATTGCATAACCATCCCGTCCCCTAGCGATTCTCAAATACTGCCGCCCATGAAAAATTGCCAACCACTGCCTGATCTCGGCTGTAGAAGAACTTACACCGGAATAGAATAGATCTCAACTCGCTACGGTATTGAATCAACCATAAACCAATTAGTGTTGTGGAACACGAAGATCGGAAATCGTAGTGGCTAGCTTGGCCTGACAGTGTTACCGGAGAACTACAACTTTGTCATGAGCACAGCCAAAAAAACGAGTTCTTTCAAGGGGATGTTAGAAAAAGCGCACGTGTCCCGAAACTGCATATTATGCGCTTCAGCTAAATAGCTATAGAACTGCCTTGAAGACGCTTATGAAATAAAGAATGATTTAGAAACTCTGAAAAAAAACTAGAAAGCCTATGTTAGCAGCGATAACAGAGCGGAGTCCTCAATCTTCAATAAATACCCACATATTCTAGACATTTAGTAGCACCGGAAGATAAGATCGAAGAAATATGTAGGTCAATAATTGCATTTTTTGGCAAAGGAAGTAGTGAGAAAACTGCAGCTTTTAGCGCGGACCAAGCACGATAAGTGCACATCACCTGAATGGTTTTGTTGCTTGAAACTGCTTACATGGTGGTGATAACTGGCCAGTGATTGCCAGTTTCGTAGAATAGAGATTGCTTAGCGCACAAGAGGAAAGACATGGGGCAATAGTAGGTTTTATAGTTTATAGTATAGAGTTCATGGGGCTAACTCTTAACATGAAATGACCGGAATGGTTAAGTGGTAGCCTTCGTCCTATCTCTATTGAGAGGGCCTGGGTTTGCTCCCCGCTCACGCCAGAGTTTTTGTATGTTGTGCTCTAGCTTCAATAAATGCATCAATTTCAATTTCTGACGTTCCCTTGTAGTAGGACCTAACGTGACTGTATCTTGTATCTTTTTTAATTTAACTGAATACTTCTTCCATCCATGAATTTTTGTGCTGTTTACATTAAAACGCAAAAATCCTGAGCTGACGGCAACATGTCCTCACAAGCATCAACATCGGATATGCAATTAAAGAGATTCCTCTTGGTATACTACGTTTCATACTACTCTGACTACGACTATTTACCGCACCTGGTAATACAGCACGCTGGGATCTCGGTGTCCGTAGCGCGCGAGCTAGGTGTTATTTTGCCAGATGAGTGCATTATCCATCTTCGGTGGAGCGAATTACTCCGAGAGACGATTTGCTGGCCAATTCGATATTTTGAAGCTGACTTCAAAAAAGTGGGATGGCAAGGATTCTGCCTCCCAATTATTGAAATGAACATCTCAACGGATGCAGGAAAAATCACTTAGGTATCTGTATCAAAGACCTCTACCACAACAGCGGCATCCAAAAACTTTCAAAAATGAGCAGTCATCGTTTTCCTGACGAGGGCTGCCGACTCCTCCTTCGTGAATGCATTACCACTTTGGTTCCTTGGCCATAAGGCTTTTCCGAAGTCAGAGTCAAGGTCGAAATATCGAATTGGCCAACAAGACTTCTGCCGGGATAGTTCTGCCTCCCAAATGAATAAATATCACATTAATTTTATAGAATTTCACCTTGGTCGCGCCCTACGGACACTGGGACCCAAGCATGCTGGATCACAAAGTCGGTGAACAGTAGTATTTAGAGGTAGCCTGAAATGTAGGGAACTATGAATGGGTGTCCTCAGATGTTTTTCTGATGTTTGGTCGTGATACTTACAGTTTTGAGTAAGATTTTCCAGCCATTTCCAATTTGGTTTTCGTATTTGTGCCCAATATTCCAAGCTCTAGAGATTCTCCTAGGTATCCTTCCGAAATTCCATTGCAAGTTAGCACCCTTTTCTTGCCATTAATTTTTTGGCAATTTTCATGTACCAGGATTCCTCTTTCTCAGCTACAGTTGTTCCTTCAACATGTACGCTCCTCGAATGTTTGATATTTTCTTCTAAAGTCTTTGATTTTTTGACAACCCATGAAATGGCATGATGCTGTCGGACAACAAGACCGAATGACTGGACAATATGTGATAAAAAATCTGATGATTTAGGTATGTTATCGGCACATAGTTACGCTATCAGTGGCCTTTAAAAGCGCCGCCAATTGACGTTGATTTCAGTGCTTCCGTCGACTTTTTTACAACTACCAGATATGCTGTTCTTCCTTGCTCTTTTAACCTTAACTATAGCAAAGCCTATTGTGGATCATGCTTCCAACTGCCCGTTCCCTAATGGCACTGACAAAGAACTGCATTCTTACATTTGTGCAGCTGGTGGGTAGCTTTATCGGAATGCTATCAAAGTCTGTGCAAAAGGGAGCACCTTTGAATTTTAGGTGAACAGTTCAGTGTCAGCTCAATTGTGACTACTGACAACGCCGGCAACAACGTCTACCCCATAGATCCAAGACAACCGTTTGTTCTGCGATTGAACGCTTACAACCATGGACCGCAGGTGAGTTGAGGCCCAATTGCTACTATACGAGGATGTGATAAAGAGATCCAAATATTCAGATCGACGACAATAAGGTGAACGTAAGAATTTTCGAGTATGAGTCCGGCATGACATCAGCAGACTGCACATGGGTGAATGTGCCGACTTTTGGATTACTGTAAGTATTGGATAGTGGGTTCTTATGAGCACTTACAAATGTAGCTTACAATCAGCGTAGATGTGCCGTACTGTAAGTATTGGATAATGGGTTCTTATGAGCACTTACAAATGTAGCTTACAATCAGCAACCATAGATGTGCCGTAGCTTTTGCACGTTTTCTTCGAATGGATAATATTCGGAACATTCAGAACTTTCCTTTCTCAATTGAAAATTATTCAGTCTACCAACAGAACAGCGCCCGGCTCCGCATGGCATATGCTACCACACGGCATAGCTTGGACGATTTACGGCCCGTCTTATCTGCACGGGGCTGTCACCTGAATCACCATTACCATGCTGTCATAGAGGCAACATGCCTTATCACTTATATTCCACGACTATTACGTGGACGGCCGATAAACACCACATGAAAACCAATGACAGTGGTGAATTAGCGTTAGAGGGAAACCAGTAGGAAAGAGAAAATCGAATCAGTCTCTGGAAGGATCTGATCAAATCCCTGGGAGGTGAATAGCCGAGATAGCTCTTGATCACTGGAAAGCGGTTGTCAAAGTGTTCATTTCGTTGTTCCTTGTATGTGACACCTAGACTCGTCTAATTTTTCTGAGTGAAATGAATAATTTCAAGAAGGGCTACGAGTTCAATATCTGGCTAACCCTAAAGGGTCTCCATGACAGAACTACCTTTAGGATGCAGAAAGTTGCACCTGGTTCTCATACTGGTTATGACGATTAGATGGAATAGAGCTTGAGTCATTGTCGTAAATTGTTATGAACGGAGTTGAAAAAGTGAAGAAGTTGTTTCCATCTTGAAATCGTGTTTAAGTACAGCTCAAGAAATTGCCCTCCCATAAACTGGTCGTATTTATAAAGGACCAATCAAGTTTTGTTACTTTTTGTGGAACCTTTGTTACGGAGTTTTCACGAGATCTTTTTCCATCGAGAGTGTCCACGGTTTTCAGGAACAACATCGATGGTTGTGACTATGCCCACAACTGCCCTTTGACATCAGGTCCTCTCACGCTTGATCTGCCACTGGATTTATCCGAATTTTCGGCTATAATCAACATACTTGCCGCATACGTTAGTGTTATCTTTTCACTATATTCATAAGCGGGTCTTAATCACTACCCACTAACCTTCTATGTTGAATCTTCGCATAAGAAGTCTATTTATAACTATAAATTTATGAGGAACACTGGGCAGATGAGTAACGGGGAAGAGTTTCCCCTCTTGAAGTACGTATATGAGAACACTGGTACTGGTTTCAAGACCAGTTCGTCATCGATTACCGAAGAGGTGTCGAAAAACTCCCAAGTTTCATAGAAGCTACTATACTGTCAATGTTCTCCTCTTTTCAATGAGAGACCAAGAATTTAAATTTCCAGCGCCCTTATGAATTTGAAATCCGCATGTTCAACTGGAACAAAGGCAATACGAAGCACGAAGAATTCGCATGCGTCATGGCTCAAGTGGAACTGATTTGAATTGATTGGAATACGCTGAACTTGTTGTGGGTCTGTTGAACTGTACATATGGAAATGTATAAAGTTATTTATTACAATTTTTACGTACATTGTGTCTAATGATCACACTAACCGCGGTCCCTCAAATGGCCCAATCCCAAAGGTATGTATATTTACATGAAGAACAACAAGACAGAAAGTCTCTGAACCTTGAGATATAGTACACAGTGTCCCAGAAGGGCATGACAGAGGCGCCCATAATTATGGGCGCCTCTGTCATGCTTCTTTGGATTCCTCCATACAAATTTTATCGATGCTTTTCTTTTCATTTGCTGCTCGATGGGTGCACAGGATCTTCCTCTAGGGTGCATACTTGTTGGGGTGAAGCTCATGATATTTTTTAGATTACAAAACTTTTTCGAATGGGCTTCGCGGTCATTCGCTTCAAAGGTGACATGCACCTCGCCGTACTGTTGTTCGAACTAAAAAAGTTTCATGGCCTTAATAGTCAAAGGCAACCCACTGTGGCCAACAACGTCTGGTAGGGTTTACCATGTCGATAGGGTGTTTGGGTACCAGCAAGCGGCTCCCAGTAATGATTTGAGGTTCAATGATGACACGCTATTAGTTTCCGTCTATTTCGGCGCAAAGCAAGTAATGTGAACATGAAGAACACGCTGTTAGACATAATGAAGCACTTACCTCATTAGTCCTTCGGAACAACACTTGGTGAGCTTAGCGCCTAGGCGCTTTAGTTTATAGAATCAAAATGGTTCAAAAGTGCTACTGTCCCGGTCTGTTCGAACTCACCACTTTTCGATGCGTCCGTCAAATCTTCCAAAATATGATTCCGTTGATCTTCTGCCGGTGTGCTCAACTAGAAGCAAGGCTGACGAGTCAGTCATCTTAGTAAAGAGTCACGTAAAGTAGCCTGGGAAAGATTTGGGAAGGATTGTATGGAAAAACTGGCGTGTCAAGGGTGGGTGAGGGATGAAGAGACTTTGTTTGGCAGACTTTGCCTGTGTCGCTGTTGGAGCAGGACAATCTATGATATGACTGCTGTGCAATGTTACACGAATTATGAGTAAATTTGTGAATGGGTTGATTTTTCATTCACTCTATTGACACCAACAAAATATTGCAATTTATTGGCACCCATAATTTTGGGACACCCTGTAATGTAAGAATACAACCACTACAAGAGAAAATCCATTTATCTCAGCAAGTGGCGCTGTGGGAGTTAAGAGGGGAGAGGGGCGGTAGTATACTTTGCTCTCCCTCTCTGAAGGCTATGTATAGAGCGCGGAGAGATCATAGAGCAGACCAAAGCGGGCTCGATCTTTGCAAGGAAACGATTCCAGTGAAGCGGATTCTTGTTTTTCTATATCCTATGGGAGCACAGGACTAAGACACAGATGTCCTCTCTCTTTAATTACCCAAGTTGAGGCGATTTCGGGACGCCTTTGGCTCGTCCAGGAAATCAACGTCAACTCGATTATGGAGCCGTACTCCTCTCTCAGCCAACAACCACTCAAATGACTCCGGACTCTGGGTTGGGCGCTGATGACCAAGAGACATCAGGAGCGTCGTGTTCCTCTGCCAGGATTTGCTCATCGACCTCGGCAATACCTTCCAGATGGTGCTGGTACGGTGCCGCATCACCAATCCGGGCCTGGTCCTGGTGTGTTTTAAGCGTGCGATGGAAATTTCGGTAAGGAAAAGGTCGTTTATGACGGTCCTCCTTCATTCCATCGCGGTATGCGATATGAAGGCGATTCGCTCAATCCACTTGGCAGACATCGAGTAAAAGAGCACGGGAGCAATGACTTCAATATCAAGTGCAAAATTCTTGCCCGTGAAAACGACATTGGGTGCAGGAAAGCTCTAGGGGCGTTCTATATCCACAAAAGAGACCCAAAGCCGTACAAGCGAAATGAATGTATGGCCTCACGACAGAATTTTTGCCTTTCATTTCGCTGTGTGGATTATGATAACGCCGGTGTCGAGTGCCACTGGTTTCTTATTTTTCCATACTTGGTAACGAGAAGAAGCGGAGTGGGAACTCCTACTGCAACGTCGTTGGTTGGTTTCCTTTCCTGGACTATTTTCGAGTTTAAGTTCTAACAAGGACTGAAGACAAAGAGAATGGCTGGGCTCATTACCGGATGAGATACAGATCGGAGGCTTCGAATTTTTACGTCTTGACAACGACGATTTGTTCGAAACGTCGACCAATAAACGTTCCATAACAAACCTGGTTGGTATAGAAGAATAAAGAGGAAATTGTTTTTTTTCAAACTGCTGTTACCCTGTTAGGCAACGATTATACCATTCTGTGTGTGGTTTCAGTGCTTGTTCTGAATCTACAAACTTCTCTAGTATGGAACTGCTACAATAGATTCACGTGTGGTCGGCAGCCACAGTACGCCAAAGAGCGCTTCTTCCTGCCCCGTGCAAATAAATAAACAGCGATCGAGTTGAGGTCGCGAACAAGTCGTGTAGCACTCACTTTCCCTTTTCTCGACCTTCCCGATTGCATGGAAACACTTTCAAACACTCACGTAACTCTAAACTTTCTTCGAAGCTAACATTCAACAATGCTTGCAGTCCATCAGCTTAGAAAGATCTTTACCCAGGGCCTCGACATTGGTCGTCATTAGGATAGACCTCATCTTCTGTATCGTTTAAAATAGTTCTGGTAGATGAATTGCAAAGGGGATTGATCTCCATAGGCTCCCATCCAATTTGATAGGCCTCAGCAGATTCAAATCCCTTGAGACAGCAGAATAAGTTGATGAGACGAGTCCTTGGTGGCGCACTATTGAGAAAGAATGAATCAAAAAACACAGGCGTAATCGTCGATATGTTGTGAGCAAATGTCAGAGCTATTGCGTGTGACAGTTTTCAGCAAGACCCACACTTGCTAACACAGGTTTTTATTAGTAAATGTCGCTGTCATAGGTCTGCCACCTTATATGTTCTTGGAAGAAACACACTGTCTTTGATTGGACTCAGCTCATTGAACAACAACAAAGGGGATTATTCCATAAAGTTCTTCTTGAAAAATTAGAAACATTTATGTCTCTAAGTTCTAATAATGACCAACGACCATTCTGATTCCTCCATTTAAATATTTCATTCATAGTTGCCTTGAAATGGCGCACCCACAGTGAAGTCTACTAAGTCGCACAACGCAGTAAGTCAAAGAGCTTTTCTGGTTCTAATTAGGAAAGGGTTTCAACTTCCCATGGAATTTTGAAATGAGACCCGGATGGATCGATAGAGCTCCAAATACTAGTTATAACTTTTAAAACCAAAATTACTACATGGCATTCTGAGGCAAGTTACGAGGGGTCATATTTGCTTGATGCCTCAATGGCGAAGCGCCTTGTCATCAGACGGTTTGTCGGAACGGCCATTTGCAATGAGACACATACCACTGTATGCGTTTTCGAATGCTCATCTCAAATCTGTATTCAGAATCTGCCGGACAATTATCTAAGTGAAGTTATGAAGGTTTTTCTGAAAAAAAAACCACTTCTCGGTATCTTTGGGAGTCTATGGCGCGCACCATACGTTCTCGTGTGATTTTCGGGTTCAGGGAAAACCAGTGTGATTTTTGGGGTTCAGGGATCAAATTACCCCAAGGGGCAAGTGTTCAGCCAATTCGAGAATTTGACTAAATCTCAGAAAAATTATCGGCTATTGGCTATATTGGCTGGCAGCCCATTCAACTAAGGAGAAGACGTTGACCCTTGCCGAGCGAGCAAATGCTCTTATTTGGTGCCTGTTGCGTGCGCTTACTGTGATGGGCAAGTGTGATAGGTATGTTTAAGTTATCTTGTTCAGTTTGCAGGATTTTTTGTGGAAGGAAATTCAAAAACTCCTTCTTAACCCCTGATCACCCGTAATTTTCCGAAATTGGGCCAAAAAATGGATCCGACTGGAAATTTGCACAGAGGGGTAATTACACGCGAATATCATCTACACGCGAATATCATGCAAGGAATATCTGTGATGGGCAAGTGTGATAGGTATGTTTAAGTTATCTTGTTCAGTTTGCAGGATTTTTTGTGGAAGGAAATTCAAAAACTCCTTCTTAACCCCTGATCACCCGTAATTTTCCGAAATTGGGCCAAAAAATGGATCCGACTGGAAATTTGCACAGAGGGGTAATTACACGCGAATATCATCTACACGCGAATATCATGCAAGGAAACATTTAGAAGTGAAAGAAAAGCACTTAGTGACGATGAAACGCGAAATGGAAAAAAACTGTGTCCCGACGGGCAGCAAACCCATGAGCTCATTCCTGCAGACCTGGAACACTACCAATAGGCCACGGTGGTCGTTGCTGGCCGAGCAAGGGCCGTGCTAATAACAGGGGCCCCGCCAATGGGATGTCATAGTCAAGCCATAGGCAAACTTTGACCCCTCGTAACCGCTTCAGAATGCCATTTAGAGATTTTGTTTTCACAGTAAGAATCAGTATTCGGAGCTCTACCGTTCCATCCCAATCTTATTTCAAAGTTCCATGGGAGGTTGAAACCCTTCCTTAGTGAGGATCACAAGGGATATGTTTTCGTAGTCACATATTTCTTCGCTACATTTCTTGTTCGTTTCGTGGTATGATCGCTTTCTGACGTTGAATTATGTTTCATTCTGCACGGTTAGAGCTACATTTGCTTTCATTATCGAATAGCTCAAGTTGCTAGGCTCACCATTTGGCTCACTCTTGGGTTCTCTGCGTATGAAGAACTGAGTACGAGTTTATAGCAACAAATCTCAAAAGCTGGAAGAGGAACTCTTTTTAAAAACGACTTGCCCGATCCCCAGAGTATTTCTATCCGGTCTCGCATCAGAATGACACCTGAGAGGCTGCTCTAACGAGTCGCATCTAGTGATAATGCGCTCGTGGCATCAAAAGGGATGTGGGCAATATGATGGACCGTAATCTGCATATATGCCCCGCTCTTGACCAGTACCGTATCTCATGCTATTCGCTTTCTGAGATTCGCTCGCGGAAATAGATTTTGAAATCTCATCAAGCACGACACCGAATAGTCTCGGCGGAATTACATGTAAATTGTGATTCCGTTTTATATCAACCAGTAATGATCGATATAAAGAGCTGTGGAAAAATGAAGATCAGGCAAAGCGACCCATTATATTTCTGGAGGTGTACTATTTTTCAATGATCAGATTGCGCTGTCAGAACACCGCATACAAACACGCAAACAATAATAATTTCAATGATTTTCCAATGTCACTGCAGCAAAAATGATGTGGACCCTACTGTGTGCCATGGTCACTACGACATTGCACTTTTACAGTAACTTTTTCGTCCGTAATTCTGCTGATATGGCTTGTTCGACTTATTAATCGGTTGAGTCATGAGTAGTGCCTGATTGCAAATGCTTTATGGCAAACAAATTTCTATACGACCAGTATCAATCACTTCACCAAATTTTGCATTTGATAACTGTCCTTCACCCATCGGTTTCAATCGGTTTCATTCTTGTCGTCCTCGTCTGTTAATGGTGAGTCGGAAATAAGTACAGTACACTCCCGGAATACCATTTGAACCGTGAATATGGTCTGAGCAACCTATGTAAGTGTTGTAGTTAATGTTGAACGATTCGGAAGTTTGCAGTGATGTTTAGTGTGTTCTATATACTTTTCAGGCTCTGACAAAGGCGACAAGACCTAAACGTTAGCCTACTGAAGTGATTTATTGCTTTGGCTGTGGCCGCATTAAACTAACACATACAGTAGCGCTCAAAAGTCTTCGGCGAAATGATCTTTTACTTGGGGTTTTTCACTTGTAACTTTTTTGCAGCTGCACCGATCTAAGAGAAATTTTAGTATGTTGTACTTGGAGACACTGCATACTCAATGTACTATTTTGGCGCTCAACGGT
Source organism: Trichostrongylus colubriformis (assembly GCA_963978905.1). Classification (NCBI taxonomy): domain Eukaryota; kingdom Metazoa; phylum Nematoda; class Chromadorea; order Rhabditida; family Trichostrongylidae; genus Trichostrongylus; species Trichostrongylus colubriformis. Next base: position 48,215,907 of record OZ022258.1, read on the forward strand.
ATAGGTTACGCGGTTATATGAAATTTTTTGTTTTTGGAGTGCCATCGCTATGCCGTCCCACTGTGCCGCTGCCATCAAAAGTCGTGGTCTTTCTACAATATATTGATGTTCTCTGAGACCTGCTCGTTTCGTTTTTGTAAAGAAACCCGTTACCCTTGACCAAGCCTTTTACTTTTTTTGGGTGGTCTTGTAGTAAATTCTTGTAAAAACCATGAAAAGTGTCAAGCGGCACTCAAGTAGAGGGAAATGTTGGCAATAGGTTCAGGCATCACATATTAAAATTTTGTCAAATTTGGTCAAGTAGAAAGAAAGTTATGACAAAAGAGTTTTGGCCGAAGACTTTTGAGCGCTACTGTATGTAGTACCTGCCGAGATCGATGGATCATGGGAATATCTATGTAGGAATATTGGCTAAGAAAAGACAAGTGTGAAACCAGGTATTTGTGCGCTTTCCGAAGCTCCCTTCGCAGCATGGCGCCGTATTGGGTCTGCAAGTAAGGGACCGTCGTGTAGGTGAAGTCATCCATCCAAAGCTGAACACTTGAAGGTTCGGAGGAAGAACTTATACAGCTGGCAACAGTTGATGTTTGCATCGAGGGTGGCCAGCACAAGGGACCAGATCCCTCTGCAAGTGCAGTAGTTTTTTCCTCAGGTAAATTCTGCTGCTTGGTTGCATCTACGCAGCGACCCATTCCAGTTGTTTACACAGACTAACTGCATCTCTCATATAGCCGCTTATAAAATCATACGAAATGCCGGCTAAATGACTCTTGAGATGCTGTTCACACACGTTCTCAAACCAACATCATCACTTGGTGTGAGCACTTTATGACGCTGCAGAAGAGAGTTAGAGCTACGGTCCCAGAATAGCGGCAGTAGCGTACTTTGAGGCTGGAAACTTACTTTCGACATATTCTTGCCAGATCATCTTAGGCTCTTTAATATTCTAAAGCGATATCAGTTGGGGATTTTATGAGGATTCCCTAAAGTATAAAACGGCTATGGTTTTTCGTAATAGTTCTGATATAGTAACTATAAAAGTGAATGCAAAAGGTCAGATATCGTATCCCAAAGGAGTACTGCGTTCGCTTCCCATCGCAAGCACTACAAGCACATCTTAAAGTGTTGAGTGAGTGTAGGAGAGATCGGTGAATCTTCGATCTGTGTGGCTAGCACCCTATCCTCATATTGTACTGTTCTTCGTTTCTGTGATAAAGCGCGGCGACACACCGGTAGCTCGATATCGCAGGAGAAATATCGAGGATTAGCCACCTTTTACCGAAGCAACAGGGCTCCGCGGGTTAGGGAGACATATCGCGACGGTACGTTTTGTATTGATTTCCAATGACTCTCTTCGTTGAACCTCGACATGGACGTTAATTACAATTTTCTTTTCTCTCTTACAGAGTTTATTCGGCTGTTTCCATGATGCTCCGCCAGGACCGCTTAAAGAATGAGGCGTTCGGTGGTATAGTGGATGAAATCTTGAACCTTGAGCCACGTTTAGACCTTTGAGTCAGTTCGTCAATAAAAGTTCCACCTGATAGCCCCGCTGGCATAACAGAGAGAATGATGATTAACATTTCTTCATAAATATTCATCAGATACACGAATAAACTGACACGATATTAATGTTTCTACTTCGATATTACTATGATACTGCTGTTGCTACAGATGTCACAGCAGTTGTTTTGTGAACCTTGCGACATCTAAAAAGACGGGATATTCCACTGCGTACTGACGCACTTCCAAACGCGTAGAAAGCCCATTTAGCGAGGTTGAGTTTCGACGTCACTTTCGTGAAGAAATCCTCTACAAAGCTCTTTCTGAAATGCAAATCGATTTCATAATTCAGGATGGATGTGATTTAAATCGTTTCTGAAGATCGTTCCTGGCATTTCAGTCTTGTTTCGAACAACGCTTAGATATTAGGGTCGAAGAATATTTCAAGCACCGTGTGAGCCTCCTCTTTCTTCCTAAACGGTATGTCTCCTTCCATCAAAGATCCAAGCGCCCTGGATACGTGGGGAATTAAAGGCACATTCCAGGATTACCCTGAGTGGGGTAAAGCGCTAAGCTATGAAATCCGAGATGCTGAGGAATATGCCGACTAAGAAAAATCCGAAAAAAGTCCCCGGGAAGGGCAAAAATAAGGCCTCCTGTCATCTGGCCTCAGACGAGATTACCGCGTGAAAACGAGCCTTCGAATCAGTTCCTGCTTTCTGGTATCAGAAGGAACCCTAAGATATCACCTGTTTTCACATGTCAATGTCTCCTTTATCATTGGCATCTCTTCCTTATCTTATATTATCACACAAATCGTAGGCCTTATTTGCCACGTTGTTGCCATCATTGCCACCGTCATTGCCAGCAATCACGTCTAGAATGGGCGCGCCCGAGCTCCAGGGTGCGGCCGAGCTGGCTTCGAGAGCTCCGCGCGCTGCGATGACTCATCATCGCGCTTCGATATGTGCACAGCCTCCCTGCCCGTTTGGGGAACTATTAGGTCATGTGAAAGGACTGCAATGTTCCCCTAATCCTGGAATGTGCCTTTAAGGGTAATACATATTGAGTTTTCGCCACAAGCGAAAGCTGGCAATCTACCAATGCTCTCATTGAGAACTCGAGAACTTGACACCTTGAATTTTAATCTTGAAGTGCGATAAAAACAAAGAGCAGATTGCTCACCCTAACGGAAGATTGAAGAATAAGGTCTGTCCAAGGAAGCAGGCACTCAGAAACAGAAAACTGAGAGCGAAACGCATTTCGCGGCTGATACGTCCTTCATTGCGCGGTCTCTGCAAGAGTATTGATAACCTTCCAGATCATGTGGGAAATTGTCACCGCGTATAACATTAGAATATGACGCACGCCACATTTGCGACCTCGGCCCTACCACACTACACACATTTTTATTTCCGCCCATATAGGAGCACTTAGTTTTGCTTGGCTACCATAGATCTGTTTGTAATACCAAAGCTCTGCGTTTATACCGATGATGTTATGTAGTGATATGCCGTTTTGTCCTGTAAATGGCCACTAACTTATGAAAGCTAGGTCTTGTCTTGTGGATCAGTAAGGCTGTTGGCTCGAACCTGCAAGATTTTCACAAAAGCGTAAGATCTTGATAGCGCTATGGAACTTCTGAATAAAGCTTTTGGCGTAAAATCAAGCGCCGCACCTTCTAATTGATTTAGAACCGTGATGACAGGTGAATGTGTTTGGCTTATACAGTAACACTTCCGGGGAACCTGGTGATGTACAAGTCCTCATCCTTCCGGACAACTCTGGTACCAATTACGCTGAAGGGATGGAAAGATCAGTTGGTTAGAGCGGACGCTAATAGCGGAGTTTACATCGCACTGGAAGTTTGCGCCACCGGTCACTACTCCTCCTCCGTCCTGACAAAGTCATAAATTTTCGGAATATGCCGTGTGAGTACACATCATGATCAGGAAGATTTGTAGGTTTATTTGAATGGTAAGTTAGCAGCCCTAGACATATTTGAGATTGGGTTCTGTATCGTGAAAAATGTGATCTCAACAGGCCATGATCGGAAGATTTGAAGGCACACTCCACGGTCACCAGTTAGGTCGAGTTGCCTTCTTTGGGGAGTAGTTCCTTCGACAACTATCTTGACTGCACCTTTTTTGCACGCCGATGCAACATCACAGTGCCCCATCACGGCGCTTCACGTACTCGATCCTGCCCCGACCACACCCACCAGGGCTTCCTTATTGGTCAACAGGTCAAAATTGGTGGCATCGGCGTGGGTTTGAGACAAGATTATAAGTTTTCGACGCGGCGCTTGATTACAGTACCCTCTCGTCAGATTGATGCAATCACGCACGCACACACATTCTGCGTCACAGTACAGCAAATATAGCTATAAATATAGCTTAGTTGGTTTCTGCGTCACCGTGCAGCGAATTGCTATTGTTTTATAATATATTTGCTTTCTTTGTCTTATACGTTTTGCTCGTTTTCGTTCTTTTCGTGCTCCTCTTCGTTATTTTGTGTGTGTGCGCTGTGCCGGGTCGAGAACTTGTTCATTTGTTTCAGGCTCCAGTGTTTAATGAATGAGGTTGATTTTGTCCAAAGATATGTACGAACACACATACATATGTATCTTCCTTTTCTACTGCGGTTGGTTCTTGTACTAATCCTTCCGGTCTTATACCTACTTTCAAAATGTTTTGTATTGTTGAGCAAATGCTTTATTTGTGCAACTTTGTGTAACTTCCTTTCAAATATTTAGAACGATTACGATTTTCATTGTTCTCCTAATTACCCGGAAATCACAGTCACTTTTTTTATTGTTCTTGTCAGTAGCAGGGACAGCAGTACATAACCGTACTACCGGGTTTTCATTTAACAATGAAAGTCACATACTTGTACAGCGCGAATCCTAGAAATAGTTTTGAAGTAGGTAATATAGCGAGCTATGGAAAACTGAACAAGAACGACACTGCGTTAGAAAAGCTCCATAGAGACGCAAACGGCCTAAATATTCGGGAAGTTGACAAAGTTGCACAAGTAATGCATTTGCTCAACAACACAGAATCATTCAGAGAGTAGGAATAAATCGACCGAAGAGCAAGATCATCAGACAGAAGCAACTTCATCATTAAACACTGGAGCCAGAAATAATTGAATAAGTTTTCGATCCGACGCAGCGCAAACAAACAAAATAACAATGAAAAAGAACAAAAATGAGCAAAACGTAAGACACAAAAAAACTAAAAACCTTGAAAATCACAAGCAATGCGCTGCACGGTGACGCAGAAACCAACTAAGCTATATTTATAGCTATATTTGCTGTACTGTAACGCAGAATGTGTGTGCGTGCGCGATTGCATCAATCTGACGAGAGGGCACTGTAACCAAGCGCCGCGTCGGAAACTCATAATCTTGTGGGTTTGAGCAGGTGTAAAACCGTAATAACGCACCACGGCGAAGCGAAGAAAGTGCAGCTTGGATAGTCACTCAAGGATCTACTCAACAAGGTACTTCGGCTTATCTGGTTACTTATCGTGAAGTGTGCCTCAAAGTGCCTGGGTGGCCACTGTACGTAGAGATAGAATGAAACACTTACTAGTGCTGCCGTGGAACCAAACGCAGTTCTGCCTGATGGCTTTAAAGAGCTGCGTAGATGGAAAATTTTCCAAATAATGATGAGGTCAACTAATGCCACGACAACTACAGAAGCTATCTGAACTTCGTAAAAAAGTGATACAATAGTAAAAGTCATAAAATGGAAAGCCACATGAAGTGGGCCAACCGTTTGTGAACTGTTGTTTTCGAAGGATTCTTTTTGCATACCTGTAAAACAATGTTGAATGTCCAGTATATGTAAGTGTATGGTTTGCTCATATCAAAGTCCCAATAATGTCCTTTGACATAGTAAGCATATCCACAATAGGGAGTTAGCAAAGGAACTCAAATAAATCTTTCGTCTTTTTGTAAGATTGTCTGCGTATTTCTTTTGATTATTTTTGTGTATTTTTTGAACGAATAAAAAATAATTCGAAAGCGCCTGGATCAGAAGCAATACTAAACTCACCTTCCAGAAAGGGTGGTATTTTCTCTTTGGGTCACTTCGAGTGAATACTTGTAGTGAAACTGTTGTGTGGCACAAAATCAAAATAAACAAAATCTCTTACTAAAAAACGCCTTTTACGCCCCCATGAAGGCCTTTAACGGTGTGCGGACCACATTTTGATCGCGCACTCGTGCTTGATCTGACCGCCACACATCACCTTTCCATGAGTCTACATACATATGTGAACGTGTTTAACAATTGCCTTCACTTTTTCAACGATTCACAGTTTGATGGGTTGCAGATATTGGGATTCAGTATGACTGTGAAACCACTTACTCGTGAGCAAAAGGCCTGTAATGAGAATGGACAGATTGACAACAAAAATGTTACTCGTTGTGATCGCACGGAAATGCGTTGGAAAGAATACTGCATAGAAATGAATAAATGAAAGCACAAGTAGGACAAATAGCTGACCAAACCATTGACAGCATCGAATGATAATCGATACATACGCTGCTTTGGAAGCTGAACGAGAAGAATGATTTGGTATTTCCGTTCTATTTTTTGGATCTGATCTTGGAAAATTCCATTATCTACCCGAACGGATACGTTTGAAATGGTCTAAGTAACTGAAAAATTCAGATGGTTTCAACACAGATCCACCCAGCAAGCACTGAGGTGCGGCTGAGCGCTTGTGACGTGGATTCTCTTCCGTACATCGCACGTTTCTAAAAGGCTTCCAGAGTGGTATTTCTCCTTTTTTGATCACCATAAGAGCGGGTCATCACCATCAGGTCATAAGAGGTCATCAGTATGGAGGGGGAGTAATTACAGAAATCTGATCAATCTCTTTTCAGGCCTCCGTGTATGTGTGCCACTGAGGCAGAAAATCCACGTTGCAGCGTCCAGCACAGGACGCTATGGTGTGTGTGCGCGCCCTTTTGGATGGGCCTCCAAGCGATAATGGTGCTGTACGACTTATTCTAGGCGTAACCGCATCAAGATTGAACTAATGCACCCCCCTATCTCGCGCGTCAAACGCAGCCACGCCACGAATTTTTGTCCTAATGGCACACACCCAGGCTGTACCCAGTCGTAGAATATCCGTTTTGACGACATTTCACGAAGCAAATACGACTCAGTCTCTTATGGAAAGTTCGTCATTTAACGCATGATCTGTGCTAAACCCTATTCTTTCTCGAAGAAGCCAAGCAAACAATCAACGAAACCTACTTCCATAGATATCTCTGTCCAAGCCATAACTTGGAATATCATGAATTACATTGTTCAAATAAACAAGCACATCCAAACCCATGGAAAAGAAAATGATATGCAGAACCAGATTCCTCCGAATTTCGCCCGCTCTGACAGCAACAAAAATAATCAGCAAATCCATAGCAATAACTATTGTGGTTAAAGTGAAATTCATCACGTAAAGAGCGTTGATGGAAGACATCGCTTGTCTAAAATGATTTGTGACGAGATATGAGCGATCCAATGTTAACATTAGGAAGAACGCATTACGAGCCAAAAACGTTAATACGTGAGAGATCAAATGTTTTGCATTTATCGGACCTTTTTTGGGATAAACCACATCCAGGATCGTCATGTCGGTTGAACGACACATGGCCTGCTCGAAGGATTGAAGTCAGGAGCCGGGTTGTGTCATTTCAAACTTGTGTCATTGCAGGCTTGAGGAAGCCTGGGCCGAGTGCTAGCTTATGAGGCTCGAAAGCTTTTACCACTACCTTTTGTGAGCATTTTTGAGCGAGCTCCTTTGGCTCTATTGTGAGAGTTTCTGGAGTCTCATAGTGCTTCATACTACCAAAAATCTATGAATGATGTTGTAGCTGTGAATGTGGCTACGCACGTAAATTACAAGATATGATTTGTCACACAAAACTGTTTCTGGCCGGACTTTGAGAGCTTAGCTTCACGGTCCACTGATCATGGTTACTGCCAAAGAGTTAATCAATCTAATTCACATGCACCACTGAATGTGCTCAACTCCCCTATCGTACCCTTGTATGGTTGAGTTGACGTGCTACGAGATTAGCGTCTGACGGAAATCTCATGATTCAGAGACAAGGGTCTTCGAAAATTTTCTGCATTACAGACTCCTTTCACCTCAACTCAACTTCTAAATGTGTTTACCATAGTTCATCGACATTCACACGCTTTAGTAGATACTCTGTTAGTAGCGAGCTCCAACTTTTTTCTGAAGCTCACAATAACATTTTCACCACAAGAATAATAAAATGTGAGTGAATGATCATTCAAGGTCAAATTATCATAAATGAAATGAAATATGTTTATGAGAATTGTGGAAAAAAATTACTTGTGATTGCTGTTAATCCTGATGTAAAGCTCAGCTGAGCCGTGCGCACAATGGAGGGATAACTTTACTTAACGAAACAGTAATCTCATTAACTGGGAGCAACAACAATAAATGAACTTGCAGTCGCCTTACATACTATCACGTTGTAGGTGCTACGTGTAGCAATTCCCTATGAGCAGCGTCTCAGGCATAGTACCCAAACAATGAGTCTTGCAACATTCTGAATCCGCTATTAGCTGAGCAAGACGTTGCTGATGTTACTGTTTACTCAGGTTGCTGCATATAGTAATCGACTTGCAACGTTCCTCACACACACGAAGAGCCAAAAAATGGGTTAGGTCGCAAGTTATATAAGTATTGTGATGAATTATAAGTTATATCGAACTGCCTCAAGGTGCTGAGGAACCCTTGACCGCCGCTCGTCAAATATACACCCCTTCCTATCAATCTGAATGGTGCTACCTTCAAAAAAATTGCTCAACCAGTACCTACCAGTACCTGCAGAAGAACTAGCACTGAAATAGATAGATCATAACTCACTATAGCATTGAATTAACCATAAAGAAGTCGGTGTTACGGGATGCGAAGACTGGAAATTGTAGCGGCTGGCTTGGCTTGACATGAGACTAAGGAACTACAACTTTGTCTGATAATGAGTACAGCCATAGAAAAATGATTCCTCCCAATACGGGGAAAACACAAAGATCTCGAAACTGCACTCGATGGGCTTCAAATGAGTAATGAATCAGGTTATAGAAGTGTTCTGGTAGACTCTTCTGAAATTAACAATAAATCTAGAAACTCAGAAAGTCGATGCTGTGCAATGTCCCTGAACTTCTAAACGTTTATAAATAGCAACAATTTTCAGACTCTTGGGCAGTAACCGTGGAAATCAAATAGACTATATCTTCTAGAACTGATCAAGCACGGTAACTGAGCATTCCCCGCGAATGACCCTTTCCAACAATACAATTTTTTTACTCGAAACTTGGAGCCTTTCTTTGCACGTTGTTGTTGGATGACGTGGTTTTCAGAGTTTTTCTTTTTCTTTCCCAGCTACAATCGCTCCTCCAACATGTATGCTCCTCGAATGTTTGATATTTTCTTCGTAAAACTTTGATTTTTTTTTACAACCCATGAAATGGAATGATGCTGTCAGATAACAAGAAGGAATGACTGAACATTATGCGATAAAAATCTGATGATTTGAGTAAGTTGCCGTCGCATACATAGTTACGCTATCAGTGGCCTTCAGAAGCGCGCCCAACTAGCGTTTGATGTAGTGCTCTTGTCGAATTTTTTTAGCTATTAAATATGCTGTTTTTCCTAGCTCTTCTAACCTTGTACAGGAGGATATAATTGAGAGATATCATAGTTTAGATCAAGGGATATAATAATTTGGATCGACGACAATAAGGTGGACGAGGAAAACTTTGAGAATGAGTCCGGCTGGACACCAGGAGACTGCACATGGGTGAATGTCCGACTCTTGGATTACTGTAAGCACTGGATGATGGGTTTTAATGAGCCCTCACAAATTTAGTTTCAATTAGCAACGGTAGATGTGCTTGCAGACTTTGCACGTTTTCTGTGAATGAACATATTCGGGATATTCAGGACTTTCATTTCTTAATTGAAAATTATTCAATCTACTGACAGAACAGCGCCCGGCTCCGCATGGCATATAGTCCAGTTCCCATAGGCTGACGGGGCGTGGCCCACAGAGTTGGGTGAGAGTGTGTGGCGGGGTGAGAGAGATCGATACAAGTCCGTAGGCCTCGCCCTGCCAGCCGTAATTGAAATGGACTGTACATATGCTACCACACGGCATAGCTTAGGCGATTTACGGGCAGCCTTATCTGCACGGGGCTGCTACCCGAATCACTATTACCATGCTATCATAGAGGCAACATGCCTTATCACTAATAGTCCACGACTTATCACTAATAGTCCACGACTATGTGGACGGCCGATAAACTCCAGATGAAAACCAGTGACAGTGGTGAATTAGCGTTGGGAGGAAACCAGTAGGAAAGAGAAAATCGAATCAGTCTCTGGAAGGATCGGATCAAATCTCTGGGAGGTGAAGGGCCGAGATAGGTCTTGATCACTAAATGAATTTTCAAAGTGCTCCTTTCGTTGTTCAGTGTATGTGACACCTGAACTTATCTAATTTTTCTGAGTGAGACGAATAATTTCGAGAAGGGCTACGAATTGAATATCGTTATTGGTCCTAGCTAACCCTTCTGGGTCTTCATGTCAAAAACAACCTTCAGGATGTAGAATATTGTATGGAAGGGTTTTTTCGGACATCATACTGGTGATGACGATCAAATAAAATAGGTCTTGAGTCATTGTGGTAAATAAAGTATTCTGAACGGAGATTATAGTGAAGAAGCTGTTCCCATCTAGAAATCATGTTTAAGTACAGCTCCAGAGTTCCTTCATCTTTGTGAAGAATGGAGATCGCCTCTCCAATAAACTGGTCGTATCTATAAAGGACCAATCAAGTTTTGTTACTTTATGTGAGACTTTTGTTCCGGAGTTTTCACGAGATTTTCTACAAGAGTGTCCACGGTTTTTAGGAACAACATCCATGGTTTTGACTATTCCCAAAACTGCCTTTTGACATCAGGTCCTCTCAAGCTTGATCTGCCACTGGATTTATCACAATTTTTGGCTATAGTCAACACACTTATTTTTTACCTTTTTATAATATTTAAAAACAGGTCTAAATCACTACTCACTAACCTTCTTTGCTGAATCCATGTATAAGAAGCTAACTTATAACATTATGACAATTCATAACGTTACCTAACAACAATAAATATATGAGGAACACTGGGAGATGCTAGCTACTATTCTGTCAATGTTCTCCTCTTCTTTTTTGAGATAATAAGATTTTGAATTTCCGGTGCCTGTATGAATTTGAAATCCACATGATCAACTGGAACAAAGATAACACAAAGCTTGAAGAATCACATGTGTTATGGCTCAAGTGAAATTGATTGGGAGTGGAATACGCTGAAATTGTTGTAAGTGTGTTGAAATACACATATGGAAATGTATAAAGTTTATTGTTATTTTTATGTAAACTGTGTCCAATAATCACCACCAATCGGGTTCCTTCAATGGATCAACTACAAAGATATGTTTACATGAAGGATGGTAAAGACAAAAAGACTTCGAATCTTGAGACATTAATATAAGAAATAGACCCACTACAAGAAAGAATCCGTTTATGCCAGGGGGCCCGGCGCTATGGGAGTTCCGAGGGGGTTCAGTGGGGTTCAGTTCACTGTGCTTTGCGTCTCCAACGCTATGGTCAGAGCGCAGAGAGGTCATACAAAGGATTTCGATGAAGCAGATTCAGGTTTTTTATCGCGTGTGGGCCTCAGTCTGGGGAAGGAGATTCCCTTTACTTAGGCTCCGGCAAATACGCTCTGACCATAACCGAATGCGCGTGAGTGGTTGCTTGGCCTAATTGAAGCGAAATTCTCGTATAGTGACAGAAGAATAATTAATTAGCTTTCTTAGTTAGTCGGCTGTATCTAGGCATGAAGTCAACTCAAGAGGGTCTATACGCAGAAACTGGACAAGACTTATGCTTCTGTTGCGTGTCCCCCCCCCCCCCCCTCTTACGCCAGTAGAACACAGCAAGCTTCTGTAAAGTTTTAGAGTAGTTTCCCCTTCATCAGAAGGTTTCAATGGACGATGTGCTTTCAATAGTGGAATTGAATCGCTAAATTGGTGTGGAAAACAATGTGAGGATCCAAAGTTTCATTCCAAAAGACACCAAAGATTCCACAAAATAATGCGAAGGAAATTTTAGCTTATAGACAGGCTTTTGGGGACTAACGCGTTTTCAAGCCTGGAATGAAGCAATATAATTAATTTTTTTTAAAATTGACTTTCTTTGAAAGGAACCAGCAGATATGTATCCGACTAAAACAGTGCTGCCGCGTACCCTTTCCTACCGAATTGCTGAGTCTGGGACAGAAATATGTATTATAGTTGACCCACATTATTTCTGCTCCATTCCCAGCAGTTTGGTAGGATAGGATATGCGGCAGTAGTGAAAGTCCAATACATATCTGCTGGCTGCTTTCAAAATGTGTCAATATATAGAATAAATTGGTTCATTTCAGGCTTGGAAAAGGCGCCAGGCGCCGAGAGCTCACCAATAGGTTCAAATTTCTTTCGCAATATTTTGTAGAGCCTGTCGAGCCCTTTGAAATGAAACCTGGAGCCTCACATTGTTTTCCACACATTGAGATTGGCATAAGGCTTCGGAACAAAATTACTCAAAGCTGAAATGGTGTTCAGTTCAGATGATCCTATGCGTGCGGTTGCGATGCTCTAAGGTCAAAGGAGGGCTGCTCTATACCGCATGGCGATGGCAGCTTTCGAAGGAGTGTATCATTCGCTTCTAGTAATCAGTGACGATAGAGCTTATCCGATCTGAATAGTTAAAAAGAAGTAATCAGATCAAAAAGCGATGATCGACCAAACTGCTGTTTACAAGATGATTTTTACACAGAAGTGATGTAATGCCTTTCAAAACGTGTGTAAAGCAGAACACAATAGCTGCAGCGAACGGTAGTGATCCAAGCCAAATGAATAGAAGAGCGAATAGTGTCGCTTCAAATGAGAAATGAGCCCATTCGCGGCCATATAGAAAACATTGCGAGAAACCGACTTCTGACGGGTCTCTGAAAGCAAACGGCATCACCTACACTATGACGCAAACCTACATATATCGTACCCCAGATGCAATTAGCCACCTTCTCCTCTATCGCCGTCTGAGAAAACTGTTGCCTCAACAGTGAATGAACTATTACACTGCTTCTGTCTTGACTTGCATACGACCTTCCCTGAGTTTATAGCATGCAGTGATAAGAAACCACTCTCGGACTGAATCGGTCCTTTGGAGTCATGGTTCAACTCCCACCGTAACATTTGCAGCCACGTGCAGCACTGAAACTATCGATCAGCCACGCTTGCCGCTCAATCATTGTGCAGTTGTATGTTTGTCGTCGCCCGGAGCGGTCAGTCTGTCAAGTCTTCACGATGTGTAGGCTCTTCGATGCCCTTATTTTGCCGTGGTCCGGTGGCGGTTGAACCACCCGATACACACCGATAGCTGCATCGGTCACGACTATGCATTTATGGGTTAGCGAACATCATTCAGCAGCGAAACATTGTCAAATCTTGGAATCGGAACTAATGATATTTACCTTAAAAAGTTTCCCATCTGACTAGTGTCATTAAGTTCAGTGTCGAGCAGTGCTTCTGCGAATGATCGATCCCTGAAAGAAGAATTCGATAGATTCGAATTTTTACAAGCCATTCTACACGTACAGGGTATGATGCAGGAGGAGCCACGCCGCTACGACATCGATTGTCGAATCACAACACTCAGCGACACCGGTCGCCGCATTAACCTGCCTAGCACACCTGATTCGCGCGCCCATACCTTATGATGTCGCTGAGGTGATCGCGTGCTGGGGTCAAAGCTCATCATCCTCCACGGTATGGCTCATAGTAGCCTGCAGTTCGTTGCTCTGCTCACACGTCGCATTACCGAAGCGTCGACTTCGAGTGTGAAGTCGTTGCTTTTTTATCAAAATCACACTTTTTCTCATTTTCTGCTTACTCTCCCTTTTATCGTTAAAATTGTTTGTTCCTGTGTGCTGTTGTTTCTCATTATCATCATAAATGAAACCAAATTCTCCCTACGCGACATCAGATGGCAGTGGCCTCAGCCCGCCCCAAGCGTGCAGTCTGAGGTGAGTCGCCCATAGAGGAATCGTCCACGGAAAAAATGAGTTTTTATGTTACCAATATATTTATGTTGTATTTGTCTGAAGGGAGCTGCATGCAAAGTTTCACGCGAAAAATGTGAAGGCGGCTGGAATACACCACCACAAAGTCTTGGCTGAGTGGACGGGGCCTCTGAGCACGAGTTCACTCCGTCGTCCTCAGCTGTCGGAGGGGCAGTTTATGGACAGAAAGTTACATAAACAGTCTCACTGTCCATTCGCAACCGGGGCGGACGACGGGACGGGGCTTTTATACGGAGGCCCCGTCCAACCGGCCAAGACACCGGGGAGCTGTTTCTCAGCCGAAGTCTCACTTTTTCGCGCAAATCTTCTCATGCAGACCTCATTAGGCAATTACAACATAAATATATATATAACATGAAAACTCATTTTACCTTGGACGATTCATTTGAATCGAAATAACGCTCGGAATGCGCTTTTTTACATAAATTTTGCTACACATTATCTCGTCAGGGTCCGAATGCTTGGTTACAAGAAACAAGGTTTCCAAATAAGCCTTTCCTCCTCGCCCACTCTCGGTGCCTTTACACGATGACGCCTGCCACCTCAACCTGCAAGTTGGTCAATCCTGATTATTTAGGGTACACTGGAAGAAAAACAAATCGATTACCTTATCGTGTAATCCATGTCGGTCGTAGAATGATCGATAAATTCACGGAAAAGTACATTGATCTGCTCGCGTGCTTGAACAGTTGCGGCCATCTACGCCAATAGTCTTACCGTTGAATTCTCATCTTACTATCCCAAATGCGACATACCTTTGCAGTAGTCTGATCAAGTCCGCTTAATCGAGTCTGCGCCGACGAGTTTCTCATGGTTATCATAATTTCATCGTAACGTTTTCGTAAATTTACGGGAAGGCTGACAACGAACGTTTGAAGATGAGAGGTTGGTTCAAGACCACGGAAACCGCATAGATCATCCTAAAACCATGTTGAGCGACATGATGATTGTTGTTATTGTTGACTATGAGCTCACCTGCTCTTTTTGAAGAAATTCGTTCATTTCTGCCATTCCGGTGTCAGCTCGACCATGCGGAGATCGTCCATGGATATAGTGGCCATGAAGTGGATGAGTTTGTGCCAAAACACTTGAAAAATTGGGTTATGTAGTAGAATTGGAAAGTGTAATCACCCAGACCGGTCCTATATCGTTGAATGCACTATAGCATGAAGGTGCGTTTATATTGTCTCAGGGTTGGTTCATTCTCACCTCAGCCCTCTACCGCTTCGACCCTCAAGCCTTTCACTACATTCTGATTCCATATGCCATTTTACGCGTGCACGAGTGTGGTGCAGAAGGTGTTAATGCGAAGACACCCTTCAAACTTCGGGGCTATCAGATGACGTCAGGGATAGTATATATGCCGAATGGCATAGCCTAATTCTAGTTAGTCCCTAATGACTAGTTTAGTTGCCCCAATGCAGCTCACAACACCGGTGGTGCTTCCAACCGATTCATGGGGCGTACCATTCACGCTTTTATGACATCAATTTGTGAAGTTAATCGACCACCGACCTTATATTTGCGATTGAACAAAGATCAATAAAGTTATGGAATGGATCGGTGATCATTCGCTCGACGATTGCTACCTGAAGAAGCATGTAGTTTCAGTGAGCGGAAGCTGTTTAGTAAATAAAAACCTAAAAAATTCAAACGGCAAATGGGCAGTAAACAAATTGATTGGAAGACCGTCACATCACGCACCTGTATAGCCCATTGTAGGAAGCCAACAATGACGTAGAAAAATATGACAACAGCAAACCTCGTCAGTATTGTCGATTCAGATGAAGGTGATCCTTAAGTACGCACTTCGCAGAGATGTAAAAGTGGAACTCATGTAAATTTACAGACCATCGCCGAAACCCGGTTGAACAAAACTGAATCGCATGAAGTCAAAGGCTTCAAGTAGCAACAGGATGATGAGCAGCTGCAAACCGATCGACGTGGCACGAACACAACGCAACTCCGCCCATTCATTTGCGATGAAGTATGTTCTCCTTGAGAAGAGGCAGTACTTTACGGTACGGTAGGTATTACTGTAGTGCGCAATGCAGTGCAACGATGCACAACACAAAGAGACCTACCAAACGACCACAGGCATTTCTTTTCGATCTTTGGATACATCTCGAGAGGTTGGACGAGCTAGCTGGCTATTCTGAATGTCCACAGTGAGACTGCGGATTTGCTAGTGGCCAAGTGTTATAGAATGTTTGTTACCTCAATAATCTGTGGTCTTTCCCAATCGATGAAGAATGTCTCCTGAAGAACCATATGGAGTATAGTGTGAAGCAGCGCGATAAGCTTTAGGCAGGCTGTGGCGATTAGATATGACATCAGAACCCATTCCTATATGTAAGTGACGTTAGTTGGGCAGTCAGCGTTACCTCCAAAGGTGCAAAGGGAGCCTATGCGACGTCGTGCGGCGCGAACTCCCTCGACCATGATTCGTTATCGCGCTCGCGTTCGACACTGCAATGTCTCCCTCAACATCCCCCAATTACCCCTCGTGTTAACCTACCTGATCTTCGTCGAGGATACTGTAAAAAGGATATGTCTGTGATTTGTATGCAAATGTGATCCAACATGACATTGCGGTTATCACCACGAAAAACACGTCTCCAAGCGCTGCGCATTCGTACAGTAAGAACTGCACTATTGTGGCGGCATCAAGAAGCGATGCTTTGCCACTACGACGACCCCAACTGGAAAATATCAATTTTTTATGACTCGCTCTTTTGAAATATACTAAGTATGACGTCATAATGTCCACTGAGCCGTGGCAAACATAGCGCAAACCTGTAGGCTTTCATCGCTGCCCATAGCACGGATAGCGGGCACAAAACTGCCATAGTAATCTCTAGTTCCTGAAATTCAACACATGTACTAGGGCTTTTCCGATTTGCCTTTATTATGGTCATTTCTGGATTGTGTGCCAAGAACTGAGGCTGAAGAGATCGCTCTGCAACACAACTCGGTACACACCGTTATTTCGATATGCGTCCTTAACTACGTTCCATTCTCAGTGGAGAGGGGCATGCTTCATAGCATCCAGCATGTTATAAACCCATTCACAGTTGCATATTGTCTGACCATGAAGTTGAAATTACACTCAGACGTATATTTTTACCCAAACCTCAGTGAAAAAAGGAAGAATCCTTCCCTCTTATAGGCCTAGGTAAAAATAATGTCCATAGTGGCATGCTCCCCCCCACCCCCCCCCCCTCCCGCCCACCATTGCAATAGCACCGGAGCATACATAGGATCTCCTCACAAATTAGACTTCAACGAGAAAAAACGAAGAAGATCGAGAGGAACCGCGACAAAATTAGGGAGTAGTTTGGAGCTTACGCGATCATGACGTGTAGGATCGGTGGTGTAGGTGACTGCGAAGCTTTGTTGAACCACAACACTGTTATTCTCACTGCTCTCAGCGTAGTCTATGCTTATGTAAGGTGGAAATATTTGGCCATCACGAGTTGTCTGGAATGGAAAGTAATTATTTTTAAATCTATCAAAGTTATTTCGCTGAGTATAGAATATGTTTGTTCTGAAAAGACAAATTCCCAACATTTTAAAAGTCTATTCCAGAGCGCCTCATAGGGCGTGGCCTACGGACTTGGGTGAGAGTGTATCAAACTCTCTCACTCCGCCACACTCTCTCACTCTCGCCACTCACTAATGTCCGTAGGCCACGCCTTCTCAGGCTCTCGAAATGGGGTATACCTGTAATTCGACGTGCACCCCGATGTTTTTCGCATAGCGAACGATCGGTGAAGAGTTTGTGGCAGTGAGACTGACGTCATCGACGATGAAGAATCTTCTCGTCAGGACCCAACTGTTCGTTTTCTGAGGTAGTTGATTCAATTGAACACTGGTAGACGATTGTATAAGACTATTGAGTATTGGGACAGGATGAATCTGAAAAGCACATGTTGACAGAAAGCAGAGAAGTGCAAAGTATTACTCCTTGCCTGCTATTACGTGAAGTTAGTCAAGCGTTATGTGGTGAGCCAGGATTTTCTGTTAAGGGATTAAAAGGTGGTATCATGTTAACCACAAGCAGGGCTACCTGGATCGTTACAAGTAAAAGGAGTTGGGGCATTTCTGCGAGCTCTCCGATGGGGCGGGAGCTGCACAGTTCACACTTCTTTTTTCACGCTCAAAGAGATACCCACTTCACGGCAAACGTGAAACTGTATGCATATCGTTTGGCTAGGTCGTGGCATAATTGATTTCCATTCAAATTCATTCCAATTTCCATATTCAGCCCGAGCTGATGGTAGTGACATCCAGCGTGCGTCCTGTGTTTCACCAAACACATCTGATGGCCACTGACTACCACTGGACTAATGAAAGCTTTGTGGGTTGCATGGGATCAGATCATAGTGATCGTATATGTGTAGCACAAATACCCTGAACTCATTTTTGCCTTCATTCTCCCCGTGTCCCAGCTCATCAAATTATAGGTTTTTTCAGCTTGGACATCGAACATTCCAGTGCACGCTACGCCCACGGTGGGCGGAACTTCACAGGTTCATATGCGCTTTGTACATATTCTACATGTCTCACCCAACCCACAGTTCACCCTACCCTTTCGCTTGTTCATCAGGTAGAACTGAGTTTTGGATGAACAGAAAACAAAGAAACGAAACACTAAATATAGTCCTGGTTTATATTATATAATGATAATAGGTAATGATATAGAGCATGATGACGCGTTCACTATCTCACTGATTCTCAACCACACAAGAGTGAATCAACTTCTTTTTGAGAATGTATCGCACGGAAAGCTCCATGTTCTGGAGGGCCCAAGCAGGTTATTACCGGTTATATTGTTATAGTTTATGTGACCTACTAATGGTGATATCGTTTTGTAAAAAAGTCATCTATAGCAAACCTGAGCTGTTCCACTTTTGTCGAAGAACTTCAAAAATGCCTCGAAAAATTCCATTCCAGCACCACAGGTAAGTTGATTAATGGTCAAATAGCACGTGAGGTTGTATCTGAAGCGAGATATTTTGTGAAAATTCGGCAGATTCCAATTTTTAGATTATCGACGATTTTTAGAAGTTTTCTAACATTTGGATAACCACATTTTTATATCCTAAAGCTACTATAAAGCATTAAACCGCAGAAAATAGCCAATTCGTTTGGCAGATGAGCAGTGAGACACGCCGGGATTAGCCAACCAAGTGTGGGTCATGGTGTCGCATCTTGAAATCCTCATCTATAAAACGCTGCGTCTGTCTGTATGACTGTATGTACTTCGTCCGTTACGAAATTGAGCACCACGTGAGAAACAACTGTGGAACAAGTTTGGCATAAGTAGAGCAGGACAATAAGGAAGAAGCGCACATAAACTAAGCTGAACTCCGCCTATCTTGGACAGAACGCACTGAAACTTCCACTCTTCACACCAGAAATTGTCAGTTGGGTATTCAAATGCCCCAAACGTGAGCATGGGTAGGTCAGCGATGAGCTTTTGGAAGACATCGAAGAGGGCCGTGCGCAGAACAGCAATTCATAAGCAGATTCCAAAACACCATAGAGAATAGGAGAAGATAGATAGAGATGACCATCGTCCAAGGTGTCTTGGACATACTTGAAACGACTGGAGATCCGCCCACAATGGGCGGAGCGGGCTGTTAGTAGGATGATACTCGCTAAAAGAACTGCAATTTATTTCTTAAATTTTTAGAGACCGGAATAGAAAATGAACTGGTTAGTGGTAACTTGAGCTATGAGAGGAAGAGATGTTTCAATGGTAAAGTGGATCTTTTATAGCAGTGGACGGAATTCAATCACTACATTGAAGGCAACTGTAGAGATGGATCTCACATTTTATGGTTCGAGAGCTAACACTCTCTGAAAAATGAATCGTGGTTATGCCACATTTTGTCTTCCTGCATATAATTTTTCTATTAGAACATAGTTGTACTAATAAACAAGCATGTTGCTAGGGTCTACACCATAGGCATGAGATAAGCTCACATACCTCCTACCAAATTCGAAGGCGTGATGCACTTCAGAATGGGCACACTGTTGCAGAACAGCGCTTCCTTCAGTCACTCCCAAAAAAGTACCGTTCAGAGCATATCTAAAACCATCATACTGCTCAGGGGTGCTAATTTTTCGATGCACTTGAATGACCTCATCAGCAAAATTTCCAGTTGACCGGCGGGACCATTGCCAAACATGAAGTTTTGTGAGATAGCTGGATCACGATGGAGTTCAGTGTCAGCGTCTCCGAGAAAGAACAGCGCCGGTGTCGGACCTCTGAAACAATCGAAGTGGAAGTCCTTGTGTGGACAGAAACTCCTGTGACATACTCCGGCTGACGAGTTCTGATATTTTCGATGGCGTCACAGGCTGTACCGTCAGAGGTGTCAAAATTTTGCAGAACGCAGAGATTAACGAGAGCCTGAACTCGGGCATTTTTCATGAGGGATCCCATGAAAACCCTGAAAACCCATCCAAGTAACTAATGAGCAACCTGGCAATGCTCTTCACTACCAACACTGCATCTGGATGCCGTTGGTTCTAATAAACCAGCCACAAAGCTCGAACGAGTGGGTATACCAGACAGCAGGTTAACCGTTGGATTCGGCGATGTTAGCACCTGGGTTGATTCACACATCGAAGGATTGCCCTGTAAATTCAAAAAATGGCTACGATTCTGTTCATAGCATTTCATAATATGAAATGTTTCGCGGCGCACTGCGTTATTTACACCTAATATACTGTAGATGTATATAAAATCCCACAATACAGACAACCATATCTACCGTACCTTACAGAAACAGTCTAGTGTCCCACATGGCTCACAGGCAGTGCCGTCAGCGTTGGGCTGTGTACCTGAAAGTAGTAGTATATCCTGTAAGAGTATTTGGTCCCGCATTCGGTATGCGATCGGTGAATACTCTGAAGCAAATACATGCCTAGCTCTTTTGACTATACTCTGATTGGCTGCGAACAAGAAACATGTATGCTATATAGTATTAACTAGTAATTAGAAATGCTACTGGCTATTGATGTTGGTATACCTTTCACACAGGGTAAACACTGGCCATTCCGAGCATCTGATGAATTACTGGTGGCAATGGAGCTCGCTCCGTTGGCATTTCGAGCCACGTAGACAGACCCGGATGGGCAGCATGGTGGCGTCTTGCAAGGCACGCATTCCAGCGAAGATGGCGATGGATACAAGCCTGGATACAAGCCGATTATGCATTCCTCACTACTATTTATTATTGATCAGATGCTAAGCTTGTAAATCTATTATTTAGTTAAAGTCGTAGACTTCAGCACAAATACGTGTGGCCATGCGAGACTGATATAATTTCTAAACTCTTCACATCGCACTTGCGGATCCAGGATCAGATCATCTCAGGGTCGGATCACACCTAGGTCAATTGCGTCTTCCGTTTTGATGCGGTTAGCTAGCTGGTATGTTATTTCAGAGCATGAAGTTGTGAAAGAAGTGATTGAGGAGCAACACATTTGGGTATTCCTCTTCGAGGTTCCGTTCGATTCGACTGAATGCTCTGAAGGGAAGAGCACGCTTCTTCCAAAGCCTCAAATCCCTTCAACTTGATAGCTGCAAATAAATGACGGGCCATGCCCAAAATTTTATTCAAAAAGAAGGGTGTGAAAATGAGGTGTGAAACATATCGCATACATCATAGTTCTCCGAATTCGTTCGCATATTTGTTAATTGATAGGAGTGCATGGAGAAAGATTCATTGGAATGTATCATTGAATTCGTCCACTTCGTTCTATGCTGTTGAAGTCACGCATTTAAATTTAATTGGTTGTTGCCGTTTTTATTAGTTTCGTTATGTGAGCTCAATTGCTGATACAGGCTCCACCTGATTCATTTGATTAGCTAGGATTTGATTTTCTTTTCCTTTTTTTGACTTTTCATTATCACGTGGTTTACTCAAGTAAAATAGATTACGCTTAAAGATCCTCTCAATCGGCTGATAAAGCGCGAACCTGTAGGACACTCCTGGCATTGTATGCCAGTTGGAGCAATGTCAATGATGACGGATCCAGGTGGACATTGGCAGGACAGCTTGGATGCCGACGGAACAGTACCATTTGAGCAGGGTTGGCAGCTGTAAAAACGAGTATTTCCTGCTTAAATCTCAAATATATACTAGTTATAAATGACCATATAAACACAACCAGGGTTATATGATTATTGACAGCAGCTGACAGACTGCACTACAATCTCTAATTTGGTGCAACGGCTTGTAAGGGCTACTTCGCTCTTACATGTCTCATGGGATCAGAACCTGCACTGATGTCATCCGAGCTTTCCACTCTTTTCTGGTAGAGTGAGGGATAGCGGCAATCGATGACGGAAATTTTTCTGTTTATGAGCACCGGAAATAGTTCAGCAAAGGAAGCTGGCATCTCAGCCTATACTGCAACACGATAGCTGCCAGAATCCGGAATCTCGTAATTTCTTACCTTTGCAATGGACTGAAGTGTTTCAAATTATCCGATTCTTGGGAAATGGCGCATACTTAACCTTTCAATAATTATACGAATTATTTGGGCCAGCCGAAATATTTATAGTGTACTCTGACATAGGTTATTAGTGCTTCTTGGCAAAAAAAAGGGTGGGACCTCGTATACATTGGTCAGTTATCGATAATTCTGTAATATTAGTAATAGAAAGATATTTTAAGAAGCCTAGGGGAATTGAAGAAGTCTTTCGCTTTTCCAACTCACCTTAAAGTACGAGCATTGTAGTATTCATTTCCAGTGCAGTTGCTTTCTACCTCGTAGGGAACGGCTAGCGTTTGAGAGTACTGCCCACAGCAGACTTTCAGCAGACAAATTATCAAAAACGCCAGTAAAATATTGGAAGCGATCGCCATTAATCGTTTACTGGCAAGTGACAAGGAGTACAAGGAGTAGCTGGCGTCTGGCTGGTTTCCGTGCGTGCGCCACGTTACCATGGACACTCACAAGGCTGGCGTCAAAGCCTTAACGATTTGGTCAAAAGGAAAACTAGTGACCAGTGCAGTTCATTGACCTGCCTAGGTTTTATTATTATTCTCTTTATTGATATAATTATACTACTATATTATTCTCCTTCAATTTTATTTTTGCTTTGCAAAACCCTATGTCACCGTCTACGGAGAATGAAAGAACCACCTCGTTCTTTCAGCTTGAACTTTCCACTGGTTTTCTTTGAGCCTTCCTAACTGCCATATATACGGCCTTGCTCCTTTTCGCGGACATAATGCCTGACTTCCGCTCGATGAAGAAAGCGCATGGATGTGTAACGGCCGTCTTCAAATTCATTACTACGCATTTGAGTGACACCACGTTTCCTCATCTTTTGATTTTTTTCTCAATAGTCCTGATAGAGATCGAATAAATGGCTTAGCACTAAAGATTCATCGCAGATGATTTTCTGCCTTACGCACTCGTGATATCGCAAATCTCAATAATTGGAAAAGGCAATTCAATGGAGGTTTTCCAGAATTGGTCATATTTGATGGCATATGTAGCTGTATAATGTTGAAATGTAGTTTTCTGATGAATGACTCTCTACAAATCACTCTTGTGAGCCACGAAGTTCTTCTGATATCCTAACTGCAAAAAGGCGTCGCATAGGAAGCTCACGGCAATGGAAATGGGGAAGGTGATGGCAAGCGTTTCTGGAGTGGTCCTCGCTCACCCGAAACATTTTTTTCGTCACCGCGTTTCAGAACCTCAGGACGTGCAATCGTCGACTAATTCATGGACACTTGTAACATCAGTATCGGCTGGGGCAGCTGCACAATTTCCTCGGTCAAATCCTCCGTTTAGCTACTTCTAACGCCTAACACCTGCTCTCGTTCCGAAAAAAGTGACGCTGTGCAACTCGCATAGCGCTACTATGATCATTAGCAAAAATCATCTGTAACCATCTAAATATGTCGTGAAAGGCTCATGCTGAAAGGAGCCCTGAAATATAAAGACAACTCACTGAAAAATGGTGCTCGCGCGAAACATAGGCGAGTAACAATTGATGTGAATGTGGGCCAAAACCAGTCGGAGTCTCCTAAGGGAAGAAAGAACCTTTGCAGCTTTCACCTAGAAGCTGGCGACCAACTCATCAGAATTCGACATTTCATAGGTTGTTGAACTCGTCGCATCAAGACGAATTCAACGCTTTCAGTTTTTCCCACTGTATTCACTTTAAACGAAGTTATGACGGTACGACGGTTTGCGGGGATTAATCCGTCGCCAGGTGTCGATTTTGCAAAAATGTGAGCAGTATTGAGCTTGAAAAAAAAGGAGGTCCATTTCATGGAGGAACGGAGTCTCGTGCGAATCGACTACTGTCTCCCTCTCCGATTGAGCAGAAGTGCGAAGCCGATATGATTCGTGTGGAGTTCATAGTTGAATTTAAAGGGTGGGGGAAGATCCTGATATCATTATGTCCAATTTCGATAATCTGTTTGAAGTGGAGAACAACACGACTTTCTGTGTTCCCTGTATAGCCGAAGGAGTCCGAGGACAATCCGAATTGATTCGTATACCCCAGTAAAACTCTCAGCGAGATCTCTGCTAGGATAACAAGAAGACATGATATAGTAATTAGAATATTCATTCTACAGCGATCCGGAAATTGCATGCAAATCCCTTGACTTTCACATTCCTTCAAAAGGTTGAGCAATTCTTTCAATAAGTCAACGGTCGCGCCACGATCAGAAAAATTTAGGCCTGTGCTGGGTTATTCGTGACTACGAACATTTATAAATTCAAGTGAGCGGTTGAATGGAAGCGCTCCGCCTCTTGGGACGATACACGCAAACACATTAGTTTGCTAAGTTTATTAGACAAGTTATCACAAATGAAATTCAGTGGACCCAGACGAATTTCCTAGCGGCATTACAGCCAAGTCCGTGTTCCGTCCTCATTGATTTTTACTGAGTTACCGATTCCAATTCATTTACGCCCTTGTGGACCCATTGCGGACGCCGTGCCTTACACGACCACATGGAACATAACCTTCTACAATTTTACTTACTTCATTCGCAGATTTCCTTCATTTTTCTTCCGTTTCCCATCATTTTGGAAATTTCGCAGCCATACCTTAGGGTCAATACAACATGCAGTGCTAACTCAGAGTTCAATGTGCGAGAACTGAAGGAGAAAGAACTTTTGAAGCTTTAATGAGAAAAATGTGACACAGGCTGAAACATCGGGACAGAAAGTTCGCAAGGCCGCGTAGGCTGACAGGCCGTTTTGGCAGATTCAAAAACGATGACAGAGTCCTACATCCCATTTTAAGCACAATTAGAACCCGATTACCCCTGCGCTCCTGACTCGTCGCATCGCACAACGTCTCACGGCAAAAGCCGCGACGCGATTTGCCTGTCTTAATAGGGCTCACCCGATGAAATAGGAGCCACATTTAAAAACTACAAATATGCACACTGAATGAAATTCATATGCAATGGCACAATGAATATAAATGAAACTGCTACTCAACGACACACAAATCTCCAAAGTACACACTAGGCGGGAGATAATTGCCAGAAGGATGCGTGATCAGCACGAGATGCAGTAAATGCTTTGATACGTGTCCCATGCGGGAGCAGGGTGACTTCGTCTCTCTCGCTTCCTTAGTAACCACATTAAAGGGGGAAAAGGATGAACTATAAAAGCAAGCAGATACGGTGAGAGCGACCGGAGGGGAAAGTTCACATTGCTTGGAGGAATTTCTACATGAAAGCTCTGATTACAGGCTGCGGACGGAACGGTGCGATGGCGAGGCATTGAGGAAGATGCAAGAACCGGCAGGTGGAGGCGGACACCGAGACTCGCTGGAAAGGACCTCATGATAGCTCAAGAAGGCACCCAACGCCGGACATGCACTGCTCTCTTGTCTACGCCCCAACTCAAGTGATGGATGGGTATAAAATCCTGCTTTCAACGTTCTGACGTCTTACACAGTTTTTATCTGGAGCCATTTTTCAAAGTTGACCATGATGGAACTTTGCTCAAGATTTCCAAATTTAACATCGACTCAGTAACTTATACAAGGCAGACATCCTAGAAGCAACTGGTGAGTCCATAAGCCGAAGTCCATTTCACTGACATCTTTTAGACTCTGTGATAGCTTTGCTTGACCAGTAATTGTAAGCCATGGAAAACTTTTGAAATCTGCAGTGCACAAACTGCACCCGAATTCGTTGTTAGATGCACTTTTGAAGCCATATTCTGACAAATCTTCAGAGATATACGGCAGTATCATTGCGATTGCCATGGTGGCTCAACAGAATAAGTCTAGACTAACGACTTTACTGCTTGGTGCGGAGCTGGCTCCATCCATTGACCACGGTTTTTCCTTTTGATGATCATGAACACATTGGCAACTCTGCGACTTCACTACCGGTGTCTAATGCTAAGCTCATGAGAAGGATACTACTACGTGGTCCAGCCGCCATGTAACCCGGCACCCGCAGTGCTGCAAGATGTTCACCGCGGCATGTTCAGGAAGACTGGAAGATTTGGTAATATGGAGGTTGATTACCGCGTCGCCAAATTCTAGTCACCGGCAATGAAGAGTGGGGGCTGTGTTTTGATCAGTTCGGGCGGCAGAGGCTCCGCTTGAGCGACCGGAGGGCCGACAGCCACAAAGCAGCCCATCGAAAAATTGGTACATTTGAGAGTTTTATGGAACGCAGAAGAGACACATGCTTTACATCATTATCTTCGGCAGCGTGGAGGCGTGGATGGGCCAGAGGTAATTCTATTAGGCTTAAGGAACATACTATTGTGAAGTCTTTGTTAGCCATCTACATTTCGAAATGAAATCATATTGATAGATTCCTTCTCGTTTGGTAAGGTTTTGTCAAGTGGTCAATACTTCTGTCGTAAGTTTGTTATGGGCGCAGCGAGGACAATTATGTGATAGTTAATAGCCTTCATGGATGCTCCATGATAGGGAACACATGATTTTTGTAAAATAATTGATGGTTGGTTTGCATCTTGCCCGCTCATTTAACAGTCGCATCATGTGTTTCATTGTAGCACAGGTCGATGAAACTTGAATCACATGTGGAAACGGTTGAAACGCAAATAGAAGGTCACTGATAGAAAAAGGAAAAGGCAATAAAAGAAATGACACTAGACTCCAACACAACCAGACAGAAAAGTCATTAGATGGTAATGAATGGACCTTCTATCCCATCGTCTAGATTTCGTCGTTGATTCACTGACAACAACTAATGTTGTGGACTCACAACCTTTTCATTATAATATAACAATATACCCATGACAAATGCATATGACTGATAAGGGTGAGCATCTTTGAGTATGCAATGAATGATAAGTATCACTCAAAATGTATCCATAGGCATGAACTGAGCATATCCTAAGTAGGTATCCTGGAGTGCTATGGAGTAATCCCCCTCAGGCGCCACACTCCCTTTCATGCCTACTAGCAAATTTCTCCACAAGCCAACTAGTGGCGAACTTGTATATTGTGTATGGGACCGCCCACATTATCCCGTATAAATACCCAGTGAGTTATATTATTAATGTTCTTGTACGTAAATAAACCATTGTTACACGTGCGTATAGTTACCCATTGGTCACCTACCAAAACTAATACAGAGTGGCGTCATTCTGCTCCTGCGATACCTCCCAGGGATGGACCGGTCCTTTGAGGAAAACGATCTGGTCAAAACGTCAGGCCAGTCGCGAAAGGAACGTACCGCTTCTTAGTTCTTTAAAGTGCACGAGTTCCAATTGGCTCCAGCTCCGCCTTACCACTATGGTTATATTCCACCGCGCGGCTACGTGACGCGGTCGTCACCGCAGCACCATCACTGATCTTCCCGAGCAGTCTATCGTCTGTCTTCCTGCTCTGCGGCACTGTTCTGCGAACGAGCTTATCTACCGAGGTCCGCGTCTGTACCACTGACCTTGAAACAACTCAACGAACTGTCCGTACGCTTAGAGTAACCTAGGAAGGCAATATCTCTTATCGGACCAGGCTTGCATCTATAGCCCAGCTTATTTAGTACTTATTGTGAGTACTTAATAAGCGAGTGAGTACTCATTTAGCGCAATTTCTTCACTGTTTTGTTTTGTGGTGTGATCGTCCAATTGTATTACCCTATAAATCTAAAATATTTCTTTGTTTTTCTCGTGTATTAAGAGGAGTCATTCCAGGTCTTTGCTATGGCGTGTGTAGGTTTATGGGCTGTCGCTTGTGCACTGCAGATTAGAGAGAAGTTCCTTGGCGTCACCCTATCCTTGCCCATGGGACATTTCAGTGGCGGTGCACGCGACTACGGGGGATTGTGGATAGGTTATGCTAGGTTCGCAGCTTATCCGGGCCATCCATCACCGTTTACAATAAGGTTATTAATAAAGAGTTTCACCTAGGAAACCTAGCAAAAAATTTGAAACTTTACTGCACACTTCAGTGAGAGTTGCTTCTTCATAGGATGGACTACGGGAGGCAGTTCATGCTCTGGAATGCTACACCCGTGCTGCTCACAATTTTTTTCTATCTCGCTTTTGAGTTTCGCACTTTAGAGTAGATAGGAGGTGAGATTATTAATTATTTATTGGTCACTGTTATAAAACAAAAAAATATGTATATAAAAGTCATCGAGTATGAGTCATTCGCAATGTACGAGTCATCCACAATGGGTCAGCGGCTAATGACGATGACCGATGAAAGCTACAGCTGGCAGTCGATTCATGCCTGAGTACGAAGATGACGTTCTGAAAAAAGATTTTCATAAGTTAAAGCCTTGAGGTGACCAGTTTCTATCAATCCTCTGGGCATGCCCATGCATTCGACTATAATGAGCCAGGTTCTTGCACGATGCTTGGCGTAACTTCGAGTCTAAAATCATTTGATTTGTGCTGGCCTCACGGGGAGATGCATCCATTTTTTCTCCCTCCTTTTTTAACAGTAGTTGTCTCTCTCCTTCTACTTTAGTACTACTCCTTCGTTCTTGTCGTTTTTACGGGATCCAAAAAGGAGTTATTTAGTGGAAAATTACGGGTCTGAAAGGTCTATGTATGGCGAAATCCCCCGCGAAGGGCGCGTCTCCGACGGGCTCTCTCTCAGACGGAGCTTGGCTGGAGCGATCTCGGCGCCTTTCTTGAACGAAACGTCGCATACCCCTTTCTAATGAGTAGGTTATCTTTTCAGTGTTTTTGATTTTTGCTGCTTACCCGTAGAGTTTGCGACTTTTCCTTTCTCTTCTTTTCTTTTTCATTAATTCTCACTCGTTGTCTTCGCTTGTCAACAGTTAACGATTGGATGCCTTTTAAGATTTTGTACTGTTTCCTCGTTCATTGATTATTTGGCTATATGCCAACGACAGAGTCGTCCGAGCTACGCGCCTATTGACGGAATGGGTCGAGAATCAGTGGTGGGAAAGGGTTTATTTTTCGGGTTTCTGGTCATTTACTTCCGTTTTTCTTCACCGTCGTACTACTGATCCACTCACCCGTCACCACTTTTTTTTCAGATTTCGTCTGAATTTTCCCTATCACTGCCTTCCACGCGGCGCACTGCGCGGCATCCCGATTTGGGTAATACAAATACTAGAGTAGTTTACTGCCTGTTAATTAAGTCTACAATCACTTGATTTGCGCTGGCCTTACAAAGGGATACAATCATAGCTTAGAATGGTAGTCTGGGAAATTAAGTGTCGCGAGTCATGCAAAGTAGCTGTGTTATCCTGCATATCTTGATTAACACATATTTGTTTGATCAACAACCTTCCAGATGAGTAGTAAAGCACACAACCCTGTAGTACAGGACTGATTACCATCGCTGCGCAGTCGCTTTGTTTGTATGACTGATAATTGATGATCTTCTATCGACCGTCTGCATTTCGGAGTCACTGTCAAGAAATGACACATATGCAAATGACACTATGCTTCGGAGTTGGGTGGCTGCGCCGAAGCGGCTCAAAATTTTTGAATGCCATGAAAGACTCACTCTATGTGCATTAGTGAGGCAACTTGACGGCGGAACTGTGAGTGAAATATAAAATTGAGAATGGTATTCACTATAGACACAAACCTGCAAATAATCAAAAATCTCAAGGGAATTTCAATCACAGCTTGCTTAGAGCGCCGTGGGACTTTGCGATTTTGCGACTCTGCAATTTTGCAGTCCCGCATTTTTGCACGCGATACCACGACCTTGAGATTGTGCAATGGTGCAACTTCGCGTGCGGAGCCGCGACACCGCAAATCGCAAAGATGCAAAATGGAGAACTCTGACGGCGCCCTTAGCAGGACAAGTGCAAAAGTGCTTTCTGCCAATCGGGCACTACATTGTAGCTTTGGTGTGACCCGGCTATCAAGAGCTTTGTTTTACATGCAAAGGTCCTGAAAAAGGCTAAGCAAAGCCACTTACCCAAGCATTGAGTATGCGATCGAGACGACAATATCATCAAATTCTATACTGGTCCACAGCCTAATCAGCATAACGAACGAAGGGATTGAAACAAGTACAGCTGTTGATGCAGAGATTGCTATCCAAACAACAAGATTGTGCTTCACAATTGCTCTATTGTCCGATTTGAGCTTCTAAATCAAATATCATCAGGAGATCATGTAAACTGAACCTTCTCTAAAGTTTTTTTGTTGTACAATAATTCCGAAACGAATTTGTTCAGGCACAGCTGAGGCCGTAGGAGGGAGTACACGTGGCATCAAACGATGGACGCGGTTTGTGTTTATCCATATTAGTTGACTGGGAAACGGCTGCGTGGACTGTTATTTGTTGCTGGTGCTCCTACACAAAGAAACGACGAGGCTAAATCCGCAGACGCTGAGACTTCGAAAGGGGTGACTCATGTTCAGCACTAACCAAGGAAGGGTTTCAAATCCCGATGGAATTTCAACTTGAGCTCAGATGAATCGATAGAACTCTTAATACTGATTACAACTGCAAAAATTAAATTTGTAGAATGCCACTTTGAAGCAAGTTGAGAGGGGTCAAAGATTGCTTGTGATGCCTCATTGGCGAAGCGTTTCGTCATCAGCCAGACTAGCACTGTAATTGGTTGGCGTGAGCGGGCGCTGATGCGGGATTTAATCCCCGAACCGTGAGAGTGAGGTGTGAGCCATCTGTCACTGCACCACCTCAGCCGTGAGTAATGTAAGTAGCTATAAATTCAGTTTCAGTGTAGAAGATAGGTGCGATTAGGTGCCAGTACAAGGAAGCATTCGGAAGCGAAAGGAAAGCTTTTACAGACGATGAAACACGAAATGCAAAAAATCTGTCCAGTGGGAAGCAATCCCATAATTTTAAAGATCCGGCACACTATCAGCGAACCACGGTGACCGTTTTTTATTCTGCGGTAGTCGTGCTGATGATCAAGCGCCTCGCCTATGAGGCATCAAACTCACACTTCGGCCCCTCCCAACTCGCTTTTGAATGGAATTATGCTATACTAGCTTCATGTGCAATAGGGATTCAAAGTTTCATCGATCAAGTGGGTCTCAATTCAAGGTTCCGTGGAGAGTTGAAACCCTTTCCTGGCATTATGCCACGCTGATATTCTCATTCTGCATATAATGGCCGCGTTCATACTTTGTGCCGGCAGGGCGTGGCTACGTTCACAGGAATGGCACGGGGGGAAGCGCGGAGACGAGGTAGGGAACGAGACAGGGTGGCACTAGGGGAGACGCAGAGATACGCAGCCACGCTCTTCCGCCGGCACCCCCAGGTATGAGCGCGGCCATAGCATGCAATCGCGCATCCACCATAAATATGCGCGCTTCGTAGCAATTATTTCGTACAGCATGATGGACAACAATGACATCCACTTACCCTATTGATATTCCAAGCAACAACAAAAGAGCACAGAGATATGTAAAAGGCAACTACTACAATAACGAAATGAAATGTGGCATACCTAAAAAAATTGCTTGAAAATAAAAAAATCACTGGACCGCTAATCTCTGAAAGGCAATGACTCACCAAGGAGCTGTACTGTGAATGATGAAGCAGTGTTGAGTATTAACGATACGATCACGTACCGTGTATGACGATAACCATGCCATCAAGAGGGAAACCTAAAAAAAAAAGAATAATGTGACTAAATTCATGCAAAACCTAGTGCCATGCTAGAGCTAGTGCTCGATATCGATGCATCGCAACCGTTCTGACAATCAGGTTAGAGTCACACTATAAAACCTCGTATTAACGGTCTTCAGTAGACAGCGATGAAGTACATGAGGTCGAGCAAGGACAATCTAAGTTCGCAGGCAGAGAATTGTTGATTAGTCGAGATTCCCACAGAACAAAGGCTGGTATCAGGGAGTAAGGTAAGGACAAATTCTTCTTACGATACCAGAGTGAATTTGCAAACATGGATCGAAGGACGCATGAGCTTTACACTTCGTGCTGAGCTGCTAGGTATTGGGTTGTCCCAAAAGTCTCGTAGTATTTTTTTCGATCATCACTTTTTATTTTTTTTCGTCCAACAAATAACAATTAGGTAACAACGTATTGACCATTGTTATCGGCAACCCTCTGCCACTTTATAGGAAGATCGTTGATTCCCTCCTCCCAGAACTCTGGGTTCTGAGAGTCGAAGAAGTCAGCGACTGCCTTCGCAAGCAAGTCATAATCAACGAATTTTCTCTCGGCCACGAAGGATTCGAGGATGGGTAAGGTGATAGCCAGAAGGGGCAATGTCTGGAGAGTATGGCGGGTAGGGCAGCACATCCCAGCCGAGCTCCTATAACTTGGCCTGGGTACTTTTCGAGAAATGGGAGCGGACGTCGTCATGAAGAAGGGTGACCGCGGACCTTTTCCGCCACTTTTCTCGGCGACAGCGAGCTGCTGGAGCTGGTGGGTGCACACGGCAGCGGTGACTGTCTCGCCTTGTACCAGCACCTCGCGGAAAAGCATTCCTTCTGCGTCCCAGAACCAGCACAGTCCCAAGCGTGGTTTGTCTTTCATGTCAATCTCGCCGTTGCTGAAGCTGATGAACCAGCGGCGCACGGTCTCGTAGCTCACACATCCCTTGCCCAATGCAGCGCTGATGGAGTCGCAAGCTTCCGTCGTTTTGGTGCCGCAAGACCGCTCATAATAGGTGACACCGCGAGTTGGGTGGGTATCGACAACGGGCAGTGTAGCTCTCTCAACGGGATCTGGTGGGTCGATATATATTTTCCTAGAAAGCTCAGGGAACGTTCTACCATATTCCTGAACCGCCTGGGCCTGCTTCGAAGTGAACAAGAATTACTGATTTTTTTGGAAAAATACTACAAGACTTTTGGGGCAACCTAATACTTAATTTTCGGGCCCACTCATAAATATGAATCATCGCAACCAATGCCGTATCCACGCAGTTATTTCGTTCACACCAAGTTCCAAGCGCAAGTTTAAATCGCCTGTGATGGACTTTCTGAGTATCCCTAGTTGTTTGACAGAAAAAATGCAATCTTTTCTCTACAGCTTACCAGGTAATCAGCTTTGCGGCCGCACAGTACATACTGTGCGCCTCGCGTAGTATAATAATAAAAATGCGAAATAAGCTGGATATATGGGCTCTCTACATAACATATAATGAGCTTAGCCTAAATGCAACTTTCGCCAACCCTGAGAGGTAAGAACAATCCAACTAAAGATACTGAGAAGAAGCACAAAATAGCAAAAAAATTTCAGAGACTGCAAAACCAGTTGTGAATTATTTAGAATAGTCAAAATATTCTCTAAAAGTGGAAAACGACTCCTCGCATCAGGACATGTGATTAGGACCGAATTTATTAAGACAATCGACGACGACATGCGCAATGGTTGAACAAGAGTCAAGCTTAGCGGTCAGCGTCGTCAGCATGATGTCGGAATGATGGTGTGGAGCCGCCCCAATCCACTATAGCTTCACGGATCCCGACGAAACTGCAAAGTACTGTGAGGAACTCATGAAATGCAAGTCATGAGCTCAGGATTTGTCAAAGGAAGAAACCTACGCTTTTTTCATGATAGCGCACCGCCCCATGTTGGAAGAAGTTGAATGGGCTGCACCACAGATCTGCGGCGTCCACTATACTCATCTGACGTGGATTCCCACTGATTACCATTTATTCGAGCATCTGGACAAAATTCTTCAAAAAACGTTTCAAGACGGCATAATGCCGAAGCACCCTTCAACGAAATCGTTGCCTCTAAACTTCCACAGTTCTGAGCGATCGAAATGAGCAAGCCTGCAACTTGTTGGCGAAATCGAGCAAATCCTTATGGTTTTTATCTCGAATGATACAATTATGTAAGAGCCGAGATATGCACATTCAAAGGCAAAGGTCGAAAACCGCAGGAAATTTTCAAGCAGCCGAGTAGTGCATAGGATTCGAGAGGAATAAAATTTCGGATATCACGATCCCATTAAGCTAATAATCTAATTCCTGCGGTAGCGTGCGTGACGGTGACGACAGAAGTATGGCTCAGCAGATACCCTAAAAACACGTCCACAAATCTCATTTTTGGGTTTTCGCCGTCGTAACGCAGGGATTACCGAGTAGGTAAAAAAATAGGCACACGTCTGCACATTCAAAACCACTGGGTTCGATTCCTGCGAGGCACAAAACAATGCAGGAAACAAACAATGCAAGAAATTGCAAAAAATGGTGACGTTATGGAGACCCTTAGTCACAACAACAATGTATGGAGTCGCATAAGGAATCAGTGATAATGCTAGGACGTAGCTGAACAACAACTCCCGGAAAAGCTGATCTGATGAAAAGCAGGAGCATCCAAGTGCTATGCCTCCAGGTAATTCGCTGGAAAGGGGCTAACGAGGGAGGTCTTCCAACCCATAACGCGTTTTTTGGAAGCTGTTTTTTGCATGTATGGGGGTACGTACAAGGATCATATGACTGATGTTCATTTTTGCTGAGCGGCCCTATGAATGCCAAAAACGGGGTTGATGGTTCGATCCCCACTGAGGTCAAATTTTTGCAAAATTTAGATTTTCGGTTTTTGGGATCTGAACATTCGAATATGAAGAAAGTGCAGTAATCACACTTAGAACTCCGAACTGCCTTCTACCAGTTTTCAGCAAGTTTGACAGTCCAATTTTTTTACCTTTCGGCGCTCATAGCGCACGAACGAGGCGTTTTTGGGGGAAACGGATTTGATATTCGTGTTCAGGAGGTCAAACTACCCCAGAGGTAAGTTTCCAGCCCAATCGAAGTATTGAGCCAAATTCGAAAATTTGAGCTGGGCATTGATTGGTATACCTTCGACTGCGCGTTCAACGAAGGAGACGACGGTATCACATGTCAAGAGATACTAACCATTTCTCTTGCTTGATGCTTGGTTGGTGAAGTTATAGCGATAGGCATCCATGCTGTGCATATTCTACTTGACTTTATTAGTTATCTACTTCTACAAGTAGAAATACAATTCTTTTTGACTTTATTAGTTATCTACTTCTACAAATAGAAAGGGCACCATATACCCATGACCAAACATCTTTCTCGAAGTTAGGGTCAAAATTTGGATTCGGCTAGAAATGTGTCCCCAAGAATAGTTTGACCCCCTGAACACGAATATGGCACTCATTTTATGCGAAACCGCGAAATTCGAGTGCTACGTGCCCGTACGGGTCCAAGAAAGTCAGATCATCAAATTCACTGGAAATTCGTAAATAGAATCAGCCTGGCACGCTGTCAATGAAAATCATAGTCATTTGGTATAAACAGACATATTTGAAGATAACAAAGAGGAGGCAAAAGCAAATGCAATAGCTATGCAAGGTCGGGATCCGTACCCACAACCCCTCCTCATTTGTCCGTTCGCAAGTCCATCGTCGTATCCAGCATGCCATCCGACCGCTGCACCAGCCTCACATCGAGGAGTGGTCATGAAACTGCTAGGCACTTTTATTACAGGATGGAGATAAGATTTTATTTTTTTTCCGAATTTAGCTTCGTTTTGCATGTGAAATAGAGGAACACCTTTGGATCTGCACATGATCAAAGCTACAAGGAGTGTGCATTACAATAACTGGGTTAAAATCGCCCTTCATGGGAAAAATATTCTTCACTCCTTTTTTGTCATTCGTAGGGCCGCTCAGCGAAAATGGAAGTCAGTTATAGGTTTCATGTAGGTACCTCCATATGATGGAAGAAACCGTTTCTCAAAAGCGCGTCATGACCTGAAAGACCTCCCTTATAAGACAAGGAAGATCGATGATTGTGTCAAACCTTTCTACAATGGAGAGGACGTCAAGTGAAACGGCATATTCATAGGCGTAGCAGAGTCCTCAAAGGACTGTGTCTCTGCAGTGGAGAGGATAGGCGACCGAATCATGGCTGTAAGGATAGACACAGGCGAGGGATACTGGACCATAATGACAGTGTACGCACCGCAAGCTGGCTGCCCCGAAGTTTAAAAAGACCAGTTCTATCTGAACCTCGATAAGCCATCAAGACAGTATAACTATCTCACCGTAGCAGGCAACCTGATTAGCTATGTCGGTAGCGACCGGAAAGAGCTAAAGAGAGTGCACGGGGCAGAGGCATCTGGGCAAGAAATGCTGAGGATGAAAGGATCCTTGACCTGACTACAATCCACGACCTGGCTGTCTGTAGTGCGTTCTTTGCAAAAAGGGAGAAAGGGTGCAGTTCAGAAAACCGGTATAGGCCGCCAAGGTCATCTTACGGTGTGCGAAGGAAACATGGGTGAAACTCGAAGGGCTTCAAAGGAGACGAAGCGACTTGATTCTGGAACGAGGAGCTTCAGCGAGTGCTGAAGCGGAAGAAGGAACCGTACAAAAGCTGGCAGATAATGCGAAGTCAAGCAGGTTTCGCCATCCATAAAAGTTGCACGAGGTTCGCCGAAGCAACCGTAGCCGAAGCCTGGAACACGGAAATGGTTGCTTTGTACGAAAGTTGGAGGACAGAGTTGCGTGGAAGTTGTTCTTCAGGTTGGCAAAGCTCGACATCTAGCCACCCAGGACATCAGGGTGGTAAAGTCCGTGAAAAGCAGTAACGGTGTCATGCTAAGGAAGCAAGTCGAGGTGAAAAGGAGGCGGCAGGAGTACTTCGATAGGGCTTCAACGAGAAATTCCCCCGTAGCGAAAGTGCAAAGGGAGAGGTCACGGCTAGGCCAATCCTACTCCGAGCGAATGGACAGGTCCGTCGCATGCTAGGGAAGGTGAAGAATGAGAAAGCGGTTGGTCCAGATGAGGTGCCTATAGATGCATGGAAGGCATCGGGTGAGTACGGGATAGAGTGGCTCACTCGATTCCTCAACACCATAGCCATTGAAGA
This sequence comes from Trichostrongylus colubriformis, assembly GCA_963978905.1. Taxonomy (NCBI): domain Eukaryota; kingdom Metazoa; phylum Nematoda; class Chromadorea; order Rhabditida; family Trichostrongylidae; genus Trichostrongylus; species Trichostrongylus colubriformis. The sequence goes on from OZ022258.1 coordinate 48,252,916, forward strand.
AAGGATCCCAGATGTGTGGAGGACTAGTACGATTGTTCCCATCTCTAAACGGAAGGGTGATGCAATGCACTACTCGAACTACCGTGAGATCAAGTTGACAGCGCATACCATGAAGCCGTACGAGAGGCTGATCGATTCAAGACAGAGGAAACTCATCCCTATCTCTCAGAAACAGTTCGGGTTCACGCCTGAAAATTCCACAACCTACGCCATCTTCATCGCCAGGCAGGTGATGAAGAAATATCGAGAGAAGCGCTACCTATCAAGATGCTACCTAGCATTACTCAATCTCGAAAAGGCCTGCGACCGTCTCTTTAGGCCAGTGCTCTGGAATACCTTGAGAAAACTCCATGTATCAGAACGGCTAATCGCCCTCATAAGGGATATATACGAAGGAGCTAAGGCAGCTCTACGTACTCCTAACGAGCTGTAGAATGAAGTGGATATTACGGTAGGGGTGCATCAAGTATCAGCCCTGAGCCCATTCCTCTTCCTCCCCACTGTGGTCGTAACGGAGAAAAATCTCATAGAAGGATCACTGAAGGCCATCCTGTACGCAGACGATATATTGGGTATATGCAGAATATATGGCCGTTTCATTTAAGCCTTTTTTCGGCGCTGTTTCACAGCTCGAGTCAACCTGAATGTACCATCTTGTAAGTCATGCTCAGCCCCATTCAAGTCACCTTTCCTTCGGTAGCGGCCTTAGGTAACAGATTTTTTACAGGCTCTTAAAGTGAGAATGGAAAGGTACGGTTTTCACATGATCATGCTTTATACGTTTCACTGGATCACTCCGCGGCAGAAGCTAGTTTGAACCTCAGGCTAGCTTCTGCCCGTGTCTGAAACGTCTGAACCCATGTGTGAGGCCAAGAGTCCCCTGCCGAAAGAACCGCGCGCCATTGGTTTGCGAGGATTGTTTCTGGAGACTGTATTCTTCGAGATGAGCCGCATTAATGGTGCTCAAGGTTTAATAGTGTTGTGAGGGCGTAATCCATTCAAGCCTACTGCAATATAGTCGGACCATCGCGCAGAATCCTATCGCCGTGATTTGGTTCTGATGTATGAAAAATTGCAAAAGCTGTGGCCGGCAGAAGGGGTCCTACTTCATTGCGGATAGCGCAAAGCCCCACACTTTGCGAGTTACCCGGCAGAAAGTGATGCAGTAAGGCATTGGAACTCTCCTTCACCTCCTTATTCCTCAGACCTATCCCCAACGGATTACCACGTTTTCCGGGTTCTCGATGCAAACCTGCGTCAGAAGTAGTCCGCCGATACGATTTGGGTTGAAATTGCCATAGTTGACATTATTTGTTCTCGCAAGTCAGGATTTTATCATGATGGCATATTTTCCCTACCGGATCTTTGGCAAAGTTGTGTAGATTTGAATGGTTTTTATTTCGACGAATGAAGTTGTGTCTGAGCGAAGCTATGGCGTTTCACAAAAAGTGGTCTGTTTTGGCTTTATTCTGCATACGCCTGATAGCATCGGTAGCAGAAAGCAGGGTAGTACTACAAGCAAAAGTACAGCAATGGCAGAACAGGCTGGCAACGAATGGGCTCTGATTAAACGTCAATAAGACCAAGTTCATAAGCTCCGGAGAATGCCCAGAACCGACAACGGACTGCCATGGGGAGGCCATCGGAAAGGTAGAGAACTTCTGATATCTCCGCAGTGATCTAGCGGCTGATAGTACGGTAGACAAGGCAGTGAAGGCACGGATGAACGCGGCATGGATATAGTGGAGGATGCCTACTGGAATACTGGGCGATCGGCGGTGCTACAGGACGCTCTAAGGCAAGTTTTGTCGAGCGGAGGCCCACAATGCTGTGCGTGCTGGCCCATAACTATGATAAATGAAAAGCAGCTGCACGCAGCTGAAAAGAGGATGTTGAGATGGGCATGCGGCTGGACGCTGCTGGACAAGGTCCAGAAGGAGTGAGGGCGATCACGCAGACAGCTCTGTCCAGCTGAAGTTGAGCGAGCAACGGCTTCGATGGTATGGGCACGTGCTGAGGAGATCACAGGACCGCCCCATGAGAAAAGCACTGGAGCTCGAAGCGCAAGGGAAGCAACCACGTGGAGCTTGGAGAGACGTCATTATGAGCGACCTTACTGGAGTGAAGGCTATGGCGGACTATGTCTTGGATAGGAGGAAGTGTCGACGTCTGACAAGAACAGCGATACATGCGACGGCGAGGAAGTAACGCTACGGAGAAGAGGAAGTGAACAAGAGAATTTAGGTCGTCGTGATCCGTCGCATTCCCACCAAGGCACTACTGAAACTTTCGCCTCCGTACTAGTCTGTTCGGTACATTATCCAGTTCTGCCTGCAGATTCTGTTTCAAAACCAAGAGAAGTGTGGAAGGGCGGCTACCATAAAATAGAAAAGGGCTCACTGTGCAAGCTATTGGTATGAACGCCAGGAAAATTATTTTGTTATTGTCCTGGAATATGTACTTGTACGACACAGGTCGAAGTACTGCAAAAAATCGTTCGCAAGTGATCAGTATCATTGTGTAGGCGAGAACTTCGGTGCCAATAATCAGCGAGTGTGTCCAGAATTTCTGTAAATGGATGAATTAAGTGAGACAGATCGAAGTATTGCACCGATTACCAATCCATCCTATATATAGAGCAGAAGATCAGTGTGTTTATTTGAAGGTCTGTCCCACGCATAACACTTGTAAAATCGAAATCCTGTGATTCATGGTACGTCGTCGTGAAAATCCGATCGCGCACACACACGGAGATTTAGCCGATTATTATAGTATGATAGAAGTCGTATTTCTTAATGGGCTCAACATATGATTTCCCTATTCAAGACTAATTACCTACGTTTCCACTTCTACAGATTGGCACTGCTATGCAAGACCATGAAACATTACCGTGGCATTACTTGAGGATCAGGCTGAGATCAATCGCTGCCCTTATCAGCACCGCCTGCGCCCCCTCCCAGTGGCGTCGTCTAGTTTTCATCACGTCAAGGAGCACAAGAGATCATGCAAAAGTGCCCATAGTATTTCAATTGGAAGAGGAGTGCATAGCGCATCTCGAACGGAGGTGGGTAAACTATAAAGTAACTTCATGGAGTTGGATAGGAGCAGGTAGGGCTGGGCGTACAGTCTGCGCACGAGAGGTCGGTTTCCATCGGATCCTTCTGGCGATCACTAATTTGTAGAATGCGGTTATACAGACATATTGACATACCGGCAAGCAAATACAGAATGAGTGGAACAATATGGAAGAGATAACTTACCCCAGTGAAGCAATCGTAAGATGTTGTAGGAGTGAAAAGTGTTCCTAAATCGTTTTCTCGTCCACGTCCGAACCCAGTAAGGATGTAGCTGATAGCTGAAATGAAAAACTTCATATCCTAGTTTTGCTCTCATTCACTGTATGGCAATAGAGATTGAATTTTTTAAAATTATCGCTGTGTGATCTTTTGAATGTAAATGAGAATGGAATCGGATCTTTGCTCATCAATACTAACGTAGTACTAGTATTTTCACAGCCACCCTTGCCTAACGAACAAATTAAAATTGGTACAATTTTCATGCCTGGAAATCCCGTTAATTCAGCTTACATAACTGAGAAACCGCTCACCGTTTACCATCTCGCCTACATTGTAAGCAGCCAGATAGAGATATCTTCGTCGGACGTCCCTACTTGAAATAATGATCAGAATATTCATTGAATTACACGCAAGTGAGATGAATCCTAAAATATAGAATCTTTATGAATATATATTTGGAATATTTGAAGCCACTTTATATCGTGGGCTAGAGAAGTAGTGAATCGCACAGTATGTACTGCGTCCACACGGTGAAACTATGGAATCGTTGCTTCCTTATCGATATCGATAGAAGTTTTCCTGTGTAATATTTGCGGTACTGTACGCAAGACGGTACGGGGTCTCCATAAACACACCTAGCACTCTTAGAGAGCTCAGGAAATAAAAAGGTCGGAGCATCTTGAAACTAGCGTAGATCACGTGCTCAGTGAGCACTCGGTAAACATGCTATCATTAATATTTAATAATCTCGTTACTTGTGACCACTTGTCATATCTTTACGGACACCAGATTAATTGAAAGCCTAGATAATTGAGCAGCCTATCTGTTTCTCTGCACCCCATATAGGAATAAAAGCAAAAATATTCACCAATTGAGCATCTGATACTTAGGCCATGATGCCCGCTTGATGGTAGTCAGTGATAGCTCCGATTCCTTTCCTCACTCCATATCGGCTGTCTTCAGGCCCTATCAAAAGTCGTCACCCACTATTTCCCGCCCTTGCCTTTCCACCTCAGACGTTATGTCAGAAGTTACGTGACGTTAGATGTCGTTACATTATGTCTGAAACATCTAATCAACAAAACCAACCCATTAACTGATTTTATGGCTCCCTACCAACTCTTGGAAAGACCAGTGACCCTTAACGATTCACTTCTTCAATGCCGCTTTTCTACTCTTCCATCTGAACCCTGCAAGCCTTAGCAATTTCAGAAACCCTTACGCTCCAAAGTTACAATATAGTGCGCACCAGAATTGGCAACAATTGCCTTCCAATGGTCCCTATCAGCTGTTATCGGTTGCTACAATGTTCGATCCCTCAACGTTAGTATCCCTGCCGCACATCACACAGACCTGTGAGCTTATCCTCCACCCCGGAAGGGGCAGGATCTGGTGACCCTCGCCTTCAGACGCTCCTTATCAGCCGCAATCACCTTGTCTCCCTCCATCAATCTTCACGTTCCACCCTTACACCATTTGCGAAGACCAAGGGTACACCTCTGCTGAGACGTGAGGTATGAGAATCGTGATAAAAATATAGGTACCCTCAGACCTACTCAGTCCTGTGAGGCACCGTGAACTAATGTCGCAGACGCAGTGAATCAATTCGAGTGTTCCGAATGAGTATTCCAGAGACATAAAGCGCAGCGACTGAGCCTACTCAATTTGTAAGTACCAAAGCAGAAAACTGCAAAAGGATAAAAATCGTGCCACTCACCCAGCACCACATAAAGGGTGCACATGAAGGATGCATTATTTTTCTCGACCACATCCGTCATCGCTTCCAAAAACTGCGGATCAGTTCACTGAAATGCAAGCACTGTACAACGTGAACACCAGGAATAATACTTTCACATGTTTTGCATACTACAATCTATTCTCTTCAGACTCTCCACCAAAAAAAAAAATATATGGTGGTAATTAGACTATACCGGGTTTCCCGTTATCAAGGGCGCCAATGTATACATATGTATTGCAATGTATTGTATTGCACACCGCATACTGCGCTCGCGTCCCGCAGCCATCACTATCCGGCTCGGCTCACTTTCATCATAAATCAGATGCCCGTGGAGGCTAGGTCGCGCGTTCAGCGTCCGGTGGCATTGCGCGTCCAAAGATCGAACATTCCAGCCCGAGCGGAGATGGTCAGTATCGAGGTTTTAACCGATCAGCGACCTTTACAATTTTCCATCGAGAGCTTCTCCTGGTCCCACACAACGGTTCTCGAGGACGTCTGCAAACTGGGACGCAACACTCCTGTTGTAACGTTCGCGGACATCGAAGTTCGCCTAGGTAAGCAAACGAGTCCCACCTACGAAGCGATATCGCGCACGCACATCTACGGCAACTTCAACTCTTCCTCGTTAGCCGGTAAGATCATAGATGCGGTATACCGGCGCACTCAGCTCGGACCATCGCAGGAGAAACGCGCCGAGACCCCAATTGTCCTGGCCTATCTCAGATACGAGGCAGCACGGACAACATGACGAACGATCACTTCAAAGCCATCCGTCTTGCCATTGACAATCACCCTATTATCGCGTTCAAGCTGCTATTGGTACAGGTAAGACCGTGGTAGGTGCTATTATTGCGGCCCTAATCGAATCACTACAGTCATCGAACGCGCTTGTGACGGCAACAACCAATGCAGCTATTGCCCAAATCGCGGAGCCCCTACTCCCTCTGAATGACTTCCGTTCATTGTGGTATCTCTCCGACACCGTAGCGTACGGAAATTTGTACCCCGCGAGTGTCAATTTGAATTACATTTTGGAGTCTTCTTCTCGTACAAGAGTACGGTTGGCACTTGATTGGTGAGGAGGAGTCGTAAATCCCAGAGCCCCCTTAGCGCCTGTAGCCAGCCGATTATTGGACTCGCGCCCACTCTTTATCGGGAACGTTTACCAGCTAAAATCGCACGTTCGCTGCTTGAGGGACGCGTATCCCACTCGTTGCGGGACTCGCTGCGGTATATCCGTGTTGGCGGAAGCAGAAGTTTCCGCAGCTCCACTGCCCACCACCTTCAGTGCTCATCCATCGCTGAACGTGTTACCTAACATCGTCCAGGGTCATCAGGAAGATGTACACGAACAACCCAACCAGTAGCGCAATGCTTCGAGTCGGGCGTAGCCTGCTTATTGGAGAACACTCGAAGAGCATTTCATCACCATTTCATACCATTACAATCATCTGTTTCACTACAATGTATTCGTAGGCTTAACGCGTGTGACCTATAAGCAAATATCTTCCTGGCACTATCCGCAGAGTACCCCTTACCGAACGCCATGGTCAGCGCAGCGCATCAAAGTTTACCTTTAGCGTCACATTTAGCGCACGGTACACACCCATGTACCCCATCAACTCGTCGGAACCGAAGTTTGCACAAGATGAACTGAGAAGGAGCTATTTCCGAAGGCACTCTATAGTATCGATAATGGCGTCCTGAACGGAACTCCGCAACGACTGCAGCAGATCGTGCTGATGGCGCTGCGAGTGCGACGCCTCAACACGATTTTTAGACGTAGCGATACACACCCGGTAGATGGAGTGGTATTTTCACGATCGGTTGCCAGAGCTGTGAGCTTGTGAGAGCGAAAGGCAGCGGTCACGTGTCGGATACGCAAAGCGATCAATGATCAAGATATTTAGAGGGACTGTCATACCTATCCCTCCAGACGAGAAAATCCGCATGAGAATTTGCACCTCTGCATGGCTTCATTTATTTTTATTTTTCCCCACTTTTCTTCTTTTTTTGTTCTCATTAAAGTTTTATGAAGTTCACTTCTCATCTGGCAACTTATGAACCTAATAAGCGAGAGAAAAAGCGCATCATTATGAATTGACGCGCCTTTCTGCTCACCTATCGGTGCTAGTGCGATAGACAAAAAATGGCAGAAAATAATTGAGTTCTGTTGAAAATAAGAACTACACGACTTAGTGAATATGAGGAGGTTTTTGACTCATTAATGCCACCATTCCAACTTTCTGAAAGCAGTGATAGCGGTAGGTGGAACCGAACATCAAAAGATATTAAAAAGGCAAGTGCACACGCCTACTAGTACGAATAGAAGAAAAAGATGGAATAGAAAAGTCAAAAGCTCGAGCTATAAAAACTTTTTTCTTCTCCCTTCTGGCTCCAAAACGTGGCGAGCTTTGTTAGAGAAATGGGGCGCATTGCCAGACCAAGTGGAAACTGACGAACTGCACGGTTCTTATAAAGCCCGGCAGAGCTCCCGTCAGAATTTTCGCCACAGACTTAAAGGCGCAGCTTCCATTAGGGTAACACATTTCAGGAGATCTCTTTGCTCAAATTAACCCTACACTCTCTCAAAACACAAGAACTAAGCTGTCCCAATCTATCTGTTCTATATATCCTATCAATTCTTTATGAGCAAATCTCCAAGGTTTTTTGTAATGCTTCAAAAGCGGACCTTATTCGACTTTTAAATAAAAAAGGTGAAACATTGTAGTTATTTGTCGGAAAATGAAAGTATAAAGTGCAAAGGTTTCGTAAAACGTTTCACGCAAACAAAAACAAAAACCACCAGAAACATATCCCCCTATGCGAAAGTTAACTTTCGCATCGCGAGCTGCGACGATAAACAGCAGTTATCAAAAATCAAAAATCTTCCCCCATGGTTTGACAGCGCGGTATCGTGGGCGGTGTTACGAGTGAGCAATGGAGCCAATCGGTCACCTGATCAGTGACGCAGAGTTTAAAGCAAATCGGATCAATCCAAAAATGAAACGCTCTCTCCGCTTGGATTTCTGCATTTCTGCAACAAGGGTTTTTTTTTGTTCAAAGTATGGGAAACACACGATAGAGTACTCAACGCTTTGAGTCGATCGCAGCTCTTATGACAACTGAGTTTTATGATCAGCGGACAACCAGATTAATCATTATTATGTTCGCCCACGTAATCGACTAATCGTCGTAGAGCGGAAATAAAGCAATCTTTCCAAAGTGAGGGCACCCCACATGTGTAGATATGTGTAGCCGTTACAACTTCCTCCAGGAAGCATCAGAAAGCCTCACTCTTATAAAATCAGCCCATAAGTCTTTTGTAGGCCGTTTGAAGACGCAGCTGGAGAATGAAAAAATTCAAGCTCTAGTCGATAACACTTTTAACATATTCGCATTTCTTTCAATCTTTAATACAATAATGGCATCAAAATATCTGGATGCCATTCGAACGGTACCAGTATTCATATATAAATTTTTGCGTTTCGATAACTGCTGATTCTAGCTACAGCACTTGATACGAATGTGGCACTAACAAGGGGAGGGTTTCATCTTCCCATGGAACTTTGAAATGAGACCCGGATCAATCGATAGGGCTCCAAGCACTGATTATAACTGTGAAAACCAAAATTGCAAAATGCTATTCTGAAGCACGTTAGGAGTAGTCAAACTTTGTCTGTGATATCCCATTGGAGAGGCACTTTGCCACCAGTGGGACCGTTGCTGAGACAGCAACGGCCGCCGTGGAATACTGGTAGTGTTCCGGATCTACAGGATAATGATCAAGGGTTTGCTCCCCGACGGTGGAAGTTTTTTCGCATTTTGTCTTTCACTTTCAGCAGAGGCTTTTCATCCACTTTCGAACGTTTCCTCGCACTAGCACCTATCGTACCCATCATTGACTTTGTTACTCTATTTATAACTACTAATTTTTCTTACAAGGAAAGGAAACCAGTTCGAAGTGGTCATTTGCAATGAGACACATCATACAATGAGCTTTTGGACGCTGATTTCAAACCTGTGTTCAATATCTGCCAAACGATTCTTCGAAGGGAGTTATGGACATCTGGAAAGATCTATTACATGGTGCGTTCGGAAGCCCATAACGTGCGAGCCAGTCCTTCTCTTGCAGAACCTGTGATTTTCGTGTTCAGGACATCAAATTACCCCAAAGACCAAGTTTCTAGCCAATTCGAGAATTCAATCAAATTTCGGAAAAATTCACGGGCTACTGAGTGGCATTCCATTCAACAAAGGAGAAGTTGTTGACCCTTGCCGCGGAAATGCTCTTATTCGACGCCCCTTGTAAGGTGTTAGGCTTCGGGTCAAGCGTTGCGCCCGGAGGGACCAGATTACGAAGACGTGCTTTTCCGGGTCTCACACGCAATAGCAAGGACGTCAATCGCCTGAAGATTCTACCTAGAATACGTAGCCACATAGGCGCTTATTGGATACGTGTTTTGATACGTATTTTAACAGAAAAATGTTATTACTGTTGAATATTCAGCATAGCAAAAAATGAAGATGGCATAGCAACGCACTACGAATCTTAAATGTGCAGAAAATCATATATAACTTCTTCTTGCACCTCCCAAAAATGAAAAAAAAGACGAATACCATGAATTCATTGAAAAGTTCCACCGTGGGATTTTATATGAGACTGTATAAGCGCAGACGATCTTCACCAAATAAACAAATCTGGGCAGACGAGGAGGATGAAGAAACGTGAGGATTATGAAGATGACCATTCAGGATTAATCATTCAATAAAGTGAAAAGATCAGTTAGGATCTGAAAAGAAGGTAATTGAATACACTAAGTGAAACAAAAATGCTGGGGGGGGGGGGGGGGGGAAGGCAGCATGCATAATGACTTCGCTTATATATGAAATCCGTAGGTATGTACACCCATGGCAGAACATCGTGTCCTGCATGTACCCACTGTACAGGTAACCACTCCCATCTGTACGTTGCTTGATAAATATTTATCGCTAATTGTGCTCTATAGATAGAATTCCTTGATTGCTGCCATTCACGTAGAGCCGGTGAAAAACGTGACTCACTGAAGAGTACACCACTTGTTCGTGTGATTCCATCGGCCTGCAATTTGTCCACGATATCACGAAATGTATACATACACAACAAAACACATCATTCAATTAGAACACTGTACAGCTGCTACCGATTAAGTGCAGTATCATGAAGACGTTCTCGACTGTCAGAAGGACTAGACCATGAGTTATATCGGCTGATAAAATGCTCTTCCTCATGATCCTGTCAATAATTAATAAATAAAATTCGATCTCAATTGCTACCGAACTTCATTTATTGATTATTGTCCTTTTCGAGGTGTAAATATTAGAAGAAGACAACCTTTTGAAGGTGATGAATGAAAGTCGATAGAGGTTCTGAAGGGGGAGATCATGACTGTGCAAAGAAAGCGCCACTGATGACTGCAAAGAAAAGAAGCAAGAATGGTGTCACAGGATCCTATGGCAGCGCCAAGTCTCTCTGACTTCTAATCAGAAGATTGCCGGTTCGACCCCGGCCGTGGGCTTAGTTTGCTGTCGCCAAAAAAGAATGTGGATGATGTTATGATGCCTTTGGACATTACTATTCCCTCTCTGTTTCTCCGATTATTCAGAAAATACCAGGATTATGGAGCAGTGAAGCGATGTCATTTTCGAGTTGGTGCCCGCGTGGCCTAATGGATAAGGCGTCTGACTTCTAATCAGAAGATTGCCGGTTCCACCCCGGCCGTGGGCTTAGTTTTTGCTGTCGCCAAAAAAGAATGTGGATGATGTTGTGATGCCTTTGGACATTACTATTCTCTCTCTGTTTCTCCGATTACTCAGAAAATACCAGGATCATGGAGCAGTGAAGCGGTGTCATTTTCGAGATGGTGCCCGCGTGGCCTAATGGATAAGGCGTCTGACTTCTAATCAGAAGATTGCCGGTTCGACCCCGGCCGTGGGCTTAGTTTTTGCCGTCGCCAAAAAAGAATGTGGATGATGTTGTGATGCCTTTGGACATTACTATTCTCTCTCTGTTTCTCCGATTATTCAGAAAATACCAGGATTATGGAGCAGTGAAGCGGTGTCATTTTCGAGATGGTGCCCGCGTGGCCTAATGGATAAGGCGTCTGACTTCTAATCAGAAGATTGCCGGTTCGACCCCGGCCGTGGGCTTAGTTTTTGCTGTCGCCAAAAAAGAATGTGGATGATGTTATGATGCCTTTGGACATTACTATTCTCTCTCTGTTTCTCCGATTATTCAGAAAATACCAGGATTATGGAGCAGTGAAGCGGTGTCATTTTCGAGTTGGTGCCCGCGTGGCCTAATGGATAAGGCGTCTGACTTCTAATCAGAAGATTGCCGGTTCCACCCCGGCCGTGGGCTTAGTTTTTGCCGTCGCCAAAAAAGAATGTGGATGATGTTGTGATGCCTTTGGACATTACTATTCTCTCTCTGTTTCTCCGATTATTCAGAAAATACCAGGATTATGGAGCAGTGAAGCGGTGTCATTTTCGAGATGGTGCCCGCGTGGCCTAATGGATAAGGCGTCTGACTTCTAATCAGAAGATTGCCGGTTCGACCCCGGCCGTGGGCTTAGTTTTTGCTGTCGCCAAAAAAGAATGTGGATGATGTTATGATGCCTTTGGACATTACTATTCTCTCTCTGTTTCTCCGATTATTCAGAAAATACCAGGATTATGGAGCAGTGAAGCGGTGTCATTTTCGAGTTGGTGCCCGCGTGGCCTAATGGATAAGGCGTCTGACTTCTAATCAGAAGATTGCCGGTTCCACCCCGGCCGTGGGCTTAGTTTTTGCCGTCGCCAAAAAAGAATGTGGATGATGTTGTGATGCCTTTGGACATTACTATTCTCTCTCTGTTTCTCCGATTACTCAGAAAATACCAGGATCATGGAGCAGTGAAGCGGTGTCATTTTCGAGATGGTGCCCGCGTGGCCTAATGGATAAGGCGTCTGACTTCTAATCAGAAGATTGCCGGTTCGACCCCGGCCGTGGGCTTAGTTTGCTGTCGCCAAAAAAGAATGTGGATGATGTTATGATGCCTTTGGACATTACTATTCTCTCTCTGTTTCTCCGATTATTCAGAAAATACCAGGATTATGGAGCAGTGAAGCGGTGTCATTTTCCAGTTGGTGCCCGCGTGGCCTAATGGATAAGGCGTCTGACTTCTAATCAGAAGATTGCCGGTTCGACCCCGGCCGTGGGCTTAGTTTTTGCTGTCGCAAAAAAGAATGTGGATGATGTTATGATGCCTTTGGACATTACTATTCCCTCTCTGTTTCTCCGATTACTCAGAAAATACCAGGATCATGGAGCAGTGAAGCGGTGTCATTTTCGAGATGGTGCCCGCGTGGCCTAATGGATGAGGCGTCTGACTTCTAATCAGAAGATTGCCGGTTCGACCCCGGCCGTGGGCTTAGTTTTTGCTGTCGCCAAAAAAGAATGTGGATGATGTTATGATGCCTTTGGACATTACTATTCTCTCTCTGTTTCTCCGATTATTCAGAAAATACCAGGATTATGGAGCAGTGAAGCGGTGTCATTTTCGAGATGGTGCCCGCGTGGCCTAATGGATAAGGCGTCTGACTTCTAATCAGAAGATTGCCGGTTCGACCCCGGCCGTGGGCTTAGTTTTTGCCGTCGCCAAAAAAGAATGTGGATGATGTTGTGATGCCTTTGGACATTACTATTCTCTCTCTGTTTCTCCGATTATTCAGAAAATACCAGGATTATGGAGCAGTGAAGCGGTGTCATTTTCGAGATGGTGCCCGCGTGGCCTAATGGATAAGGCGTCTGACTTCTAATCAGAAGATTGCCGGTTCGACCCCGGCCGTGGGCTTAGTTTTTGCTGTCGCCAAAAAAGAATGTGGATGATGTTATGATGCCTTTGGACATTACTATTCTCTCTCTGTTTCTCCGATTATTCAGAAAATACCAGGATTATGGAGCAGTGAAGCGGTGTCATTTTCGAGTTGGTGCCCGCGTGGCCTAATGGATAAGGCGTCTGACTTCTAATCAGAAGATTGCCGGTTCCACCCCGGCCGTGGGCTTAGTTTTTGCCGTCGCCAAAAAAGAATGTGGATGATGTTGTGATGCCTTTGGACATTACTATTCTCTCTCTGTTTCTCCGATTATTCAGAAAATACCAGGATTATGGAGCAGTGAAGCGGTGTCATTTTCGAGATGGTGCCCGCGTGGCCTAATGGATAAGGCGTCTGACTTCTAATCAGAAGATTGCCGGTTCGACCCCGGCCGTGGGCTTAGTTTTTGCTGTCGCCAAAAAAGAATGTGGATGATGTTATGATGCCTTTGGACATTACTATTCTCTCTCTGTTTCTCCGATTATTCAGAAAATACCAGGATTATGGAGCAGTGAAGCGGTGTCATTTTCGAGTTGGTGCCCGCGTGGCCTAATGGATAAGGCGTCTGACTTCTAATCAGAAGATTGCCGGTTCCACCCCGGCCGTGGGCTTAGTTTTTGCCGTCGCCAAAAAAGAATGTGGATGATGTTGTGATGCCTTTGGACATTACTATTCTCTCTCTGTTTCTCCGATTACTCAGAAAATACCAGGATCATGGAGCAGTGAAGCGGTGTCATTTTCGAGATGGTGCCCGCGTGGCCTAATGGATAAGGCGTCTGACTTCTAATCAGAAGATTGCCGGTTCGACCCCGGCCGTGGGCTTAGTTTGCTGTCGCCAAAAAAGAATGTGGATGATGTTATGATGCCTTTGGACATTACTATTCTCTCTCTGTTTCTCCGATTATTCAGAAAATACCAGGATTATGGAGCAGTGAAGCGGTGTCATTTTCCAGTTGGTGCCCGCGTGGCCTAATGGATAAGGCGTCTGACTTCTAATCAGAAGATTGCCGGTTCGACCCCGGCCGTGGGCTTAGTTTTTGCTGTCGCAAAAAAGAATGTGGATGATGTTATGATGCCTTTGGACATTACTATTCCCTCTCTGTTTCTCCGATTACTCAGAAAATACCAGGATCATGGAGCAGTGAAGCGGTGTCATTTTCGAGATGGTGCCCGCGTGGCCTAATGGATGAGGCGTCTGACTTCTAATCAGAAGATTGCCGGTTCGACCCCGGCCGTGGGCTTAGTTTTTGCTGTCGCCAAAAAAGAATGTGGATGATGTTATGATGCCTTTGGACATTACTATTCTCTCTCTGTTTCTCCGATTATTCAGAAAATACCAGGATTATGGAGCAGTGAAGCGGTGTCATTTTCGAGTTGGTGCCCGCGTGGCCTAATGGATAAGGCATCTGACTTCTAATCAGAAGATTGCCGGTTCCACCCCGGCCGTGGGCTTAGTTTTTGCTGTCGCCAAAAAAGAATGTGGATGATGTTGTGATGCCTTTGGACATTACTATTCTCTCTCTGTTTCTCCGATTACTCAGAAAATACCAGGATCATGGAGCAGTGAAGCGGTGTCATTTTCGAGATGGTGCCCGCGTGGCCTAATGGATAAGGCGTCTGACTTCTAATCAGAAGATTGCCGGTTCGACCCCGGCCGTGGGCTTAGTTTTTGCCGTCGCCAAAAAAGAATGTGGATGATGTTGTGATGCCTTTGGACATTACTATTCTCTCTCTGTTTCTCCGATTATTCAGAAAATACCAGGATTATGGAGCAGTGAAGCGGTGTCATTTTCGAGATGGTGCCCGCGTGGCCTAATGGATAAGGCGTCTGACTTCTAATCAGAAGATTGCCGGTTCGACCCCGGCCGTGGGCTTAGTTTTTGCTGTCGCCAAAAAAGAATGTGGATGATGTTATGATGCCTTTGGACATTACTATTCTCTCTCTGTTTCTCCGATTATTCAGAAAATACCAGGATTATGGAGCAGTGAAGCGGTGTCATTTTCGAGTTGGTGCCCGCGTGGCCTAATGGATAAGGCGTCTGACTTCTAATCAGAAGATTGCCGGTTCCACCCCGGCCGTGGGCTTAGTTTTTGCCGTCGCCAAAAAAGAATGTGGATGATGTTGTGATGCCTTTGGACATTACTATTCTCTCTCTGTTTCTCCGATTACTCAGAAAATACCAGGATCATGGAGCAGTGAAGCGGTGTCATTTTCGAGATGGTGCCCGCGTGGCCTAATGGATAAGGCGTCTGACTTCTAATCAGAAGATTGCCGGTTCGACCCCGGCCGTGGGCTTAGTTTGCTGTCGCCAAAAAAGAATGTGGATGATGTTATGATGCCTTTGGACATTACTATTCTCTCTCTGTTTCTCCGATTATTCAGAAAATACCAGGATTATGGAGCAGTGAAGCGGTGTCATTTTCCAGTTGGTGCCCGCGTGGCCTAATGGATAAGGCGTCTGACTTCTAATCAGAAGATTGCCGGTTCGACCCCGGCCGTGGGCTTAGTTTTTGCTGTCGCCAAAAAAGAATGTGGATGATGTTATGATGCCTTTGGACATTACTATTCCCTCTCTGTTTCTCCGATTACTCAGAAAATACCAGGATCATGGAGCAGTGAAGCGGTGTCATTTTCGAGATGGTGCCCGCGTGGCCTAATGGATGAGGCGTCTGACTTCTAATCAGAAGATTGCCGGTTCGACCCCGGCCGTGGGCTTAGTTTTTGCTGTCGCCAAAAAAGAATGTGGATGATGTTATGATGCCTTTGGACATTACTATTCTCTCTCTGTTTCTCCGATTATTCAGAAAATACCAGGATTATGGAGCAGTGAAGCGGTGTCATTTTCGAGTTGGTGCCCGCGTGGCCTAATGGATAAGGCATCTGACTTCTAATCAGAAGATTGCCGGTTCCACCCCGGCCGTGGGCTTAGTTTTTGCTGTCGCCAAAAAAGAATGTGGATGATGTTGTGATGCCTTTGGACATTACTATTCTCTCTCTGTTTCTCCGATTACTCAGAAAATACCAGGATCATGGAGCAGTGAAGCGGTGTCATTTTCGAGATGGTGCCCGCGTGGCCTAATGGATAAGGCGTCTGACTTCTAATCAGAAGATTGCCGGTTCGACCCCGGCCGTGGGCTTAGTTTTTGCCGTCGCCAAAAAAGAATGTGGATGATGTTGTGATGCCTTTGGACATTACTATTCTCTCTCTGTTTCTCCGATTATTCAGAAAATACCAGGATTATGGAGCAGTGAAGCGGTGTCATTTTCGAGATGGTGCCCGCGTGGCCTAATGGATAAGGCGTCTGACTTCTAATCAGAAGACTGCCGGTTCGACCCCGGCCGTGGGCTTAGTTTTTGCTGTCGCCAAAAAAGAATGTGGATGATGTTATGATGCCTTTGGACATTACTATTCTCTCTCTGTTTCTCCGATTATTCAGAAAATACCAGGATTATGGAGCAGTGAAGCGGTGTCATTTTCGAGTTGGTGCCCGCGTGGCCTAATGGATAAGGCGTCTGACTTCTAATCAGAAGATTGCCGGTTCCACCCCGGCCGTGGGCTTAGTTTTTGCCGTCGCCAAAAAAGAATGTGGATGATGTTGTGATGCCTTTGGACATTACTATTCTCTCTCTGTTTCTCCGATTACTCAGAAAATACCAGGATCATGGAGCAGTGAAGCGGTGTCAATTTCGAGATGGTGCCCGCGTGGCCTAATGGATAAGGCGTCTGACTTCTAATCAGAAGATTGCCGGTTCGACCCCGGCCGTGGGCTTAGTTTGCTGTCGCCAAAAAAGAATGTGGATGATGTTATGATGCCTTTGGACATTACTATTCTCTCTCTGTTTCTCCGATTATTCAGAAAATACCAGGATTATGGAGCAGTGAAGCGGTGTCATTTTCCAGTTGGTGCCCGCGTGGCCTAATGGATAAGGCGTCTGACTTCTAATCAGAAGATTGCCGGTTCGACCCCGGCCGTGTGCTTAGTTTTTGCTGTCGCCAAAAAAGAATGTGGATGATGTTATGATGCCTTTGGACATTACTATTCCCTCTCTGTTTCTCCGATTACTCAGAAAATACCAGGATCATGGAGCAGTGAAGCGGTGTCATTTTCGAGATGGTGCCCGCGTGGCCTAACGGATGAGGCGTCTGACTTCTAATCAGAAGATTGCCGGTTCGACCCCGGCCGTGGGCTTAGTTTTTGCTGTCGCCAAAAAAGAATGTGGATGATGTTATGATGCCTTTGGACATTACTATTCTCTCTCTGTTTCTCCGATTATTCAGAAAATACCAGGATTATGGAGCAGTGAAGCGGTGTCATTTTCGAGTTGGTGCCCGCGTGGCCTAATGGATAAGGCGTCTGACTTCTAATCAGAAGATTGCCGGTTCGACCCCGGCCGTGGGCTTAGTTTTTGGTGTCGCCAAAAAAGAATGTGGATGATGTTATGATGCCTTTGGACATTACTATTCCCTCTCTGTTTCTCCGATTATTCAGAAAATACCAGGACTATGGAGCAGTGAAGCGGTGTCATTTTCGAGATGGTGCCCGCGTGGCCTAATGGATAAGGAGTCTGACTTCTAATCAGAAGATTGCCGGTTCGACCCCGGCCGTGGGCTTAATTTTTGCTGTCGCCAAAAAGGAATGAGGATGATGATAGAGAGATGGTGCCCGCGTGGTCTAATGGATAAGGAGTCTGACTTCTAATCAGAAGATTGCCGTTTCGACCCCGGCCGTGGGCTTAGTTTTTGGTGTCGCCAAAAAAGAATGTGGATGATGTTATGATGCCTTTGGACATTACTATTCCCTCTCTGTTTCTCCGATTATTCAGAAAATACCAGGATTATGGAGCAGTGAAGCGGTGTCATTTTCGAGTTGGTGCCCGCGTGGCCTAATGGATAAGGCGTCTGACTTCTAATCAGAAGATTGCCGGTTCGACCCCGGCCGTGGGCTTAGTTTTTGCTGTCGCCAAAAAAGAATGTGGATGATGTTATGATGCCTTTGGACATTACTATTCTCTCTCTGTTTCTCCGATTATTCAGAAAATACCAGGATTATGGAGCAGTGAAGCGGTGTCATTTTCGAGTTGGTGCCCGCGTGGCCTAATGGATAAGGCGTCTGACTTCTAATCAGAAGATTGCCGTTTCGACCCCGGCCGTGGGCTTAGTTTTTGCTGTCGCCAAAAAAGAATGTGGATGATGTTATGATGCCTTTGGACATTACTATTCTCTCTCTGTTTCTCCGATTATTCAGAAAATACCAGGATTATGGAGCAGTGAAGCGGTGTCATTTTCGAGTTGGTGCCCGCGTGGCCTAATGGATAAGGCGTCTGACTTCTAATCAGAAGATTGCCGGTTCGACCCCGGCCGTGGGCTTAGTTTTTGCTGTCGCCAAAAAAGAATGTGGATGATGTTATGATGCCTTTGGACATTACTATTCTCTCTCTGTTTCTCCGATTATTCAGAAAATACCAGGATTATGGAGCAGTGAAGCGGTGTCATTTTCGAGTTGGTGCCCGCGTGGCCTAATGGATAAGGCGTCTGACTTCTAATCAGAAGATTGCCGTTTCGACCCCGGCCGTGGGCTTAGTTTTTGCTGTCGCCAAAAAAGAATGTGGATGATGTTATGATGCCTTTGGACATTACTATTCTCTCTCTGTTTCTCCGATTATTCAGAAAATACCAGGATTATGGAGCAGTGAAGCGGTGTTATTTTCGAGTTGGTGCCCGCGTGGCCTAATGGATAAGGCGTCTGACTTCTAATCAGAAGATTGCCGGTTCGACCCCGGCCGTGGCCTTAGTTTTTGCTGTCGCCAAAAAAGAATGTGGATGATGTTATGATGCCTTTGGACATTACTATTCCCTCTCTGTTTCTCCGATTATTCAGAAAATACCAGGATTATGGAGCAGTGAAGCGGTGTCATTTTCGAGTTGGTGCCCGCGTGGCCTAATGGATAAGGCGTCTGACTTCTAATCAGAAGATTGCCGGTTCGACCCCGGCCGTGGGCTTAGTTTTTGCTGTCGCCAAAAAAGAATGTGGATGATGTTATGATGCCTTTGGACATTACTATTCTCTCTCTGTTTCTCCGATTATTCAGAAAATACCAGGATTATGGAGCAGTGAAGCGGTGTCATTTTCGAGATGGTGCCCGCGTGGCCTAATGGATAAGGCGTCTGACTTCTAATCAGAAGACTGCCGGTTCGACCCCGGCCGTGGGCTTAGTTTTTGCTGTCGCCAAAAAAGAATGTGGATGATGTTATGATGCCTTTGGACATTACTATTCTCTCTCTGTTTCTCCGATTATTCAGAAAATACCAGGATTATGGAGCAGTGAAGCGGTGTCATTTTCGAGTTGGTGCCCGCGTGGCCTAATGGATAAGGCGTCTGACTTCTAATCAGAAGATTGCCGGTTCCACCCCGGCCGTGGGCTTAGTTTTTGCTGTCGCCAAAAAAGAATGTGGATGATGTTATGATGCCTTTGGACATCTCCATTCCCTCTCTGTTTCTCCGATTATTCAGAAAATACCACGATTATGGAGCAGTGAAGCGGTGTCATTTCCGAGGTGGTGCCCGCGTGGCCTAATGGATAAGGCGTCTGACTTCTAATCAGAAGATTGCCGGTTCCACCCCGGCCGTGGGCTTAGTTTTTGCCGTCGCCAAAAAAGAATGTGGATGATGTTGTGATGCCTTTGGACATTACTATTCTCTCTCTGTTTCTCCGATTACTCAGAAAATACCAGGATCATGGAGCAGTGAAGCGGTGTCAATTTCGAGATGGTGCCCGCGTGGCCTAATGGATAAGGCGTCTGACTTCTAATCAGAAGATTGCCGGTTCGACCCCGGCCGTGGGCTTAGTTTGCTGTCGCCAAAAAAGAATGTGGATGATGTTATGATGCCTTTGGACATTACTATTCTCTCTCTGTTTCTCCGATTATTCAGAAAATACCAGGATTATGGAGCAGTGAAGCGGTGTCATTTTCGAGATGGTGCCCGCGTGGCCTAATGGATAAGGCGTCTGACTTCTAATCAGAAGACTGCCGGTTCGACCCCGGCCGTGGGCTTAGTTTTTGCTGTCGCCAAAAAAGAATGTGGATGATGTTATGATGCCTTTGGACATTACTATTCTCTCTCTGTTTCTCCGATTATTCAGAAAATACCAGGATTATGGAGCAGTGAAGCGGTGTCATTTTCGAGTTGGTGCCCGCGTGGCCTAATGGATAAGGCGTCTGACTTCTAATCAGAAGATTGCCGGTTCCACCCCGGCCGTGGGCTTAGTTTTTGCTGTCGCCAAAAAAGAATGTGGATGATGTTATGATGCCTTTGGACATTACTATTCTCTCTCTGTTTCTCCGATTATTCAGAAAATACCAGGATTATGGAGCAGTGAAGCGGTGTCATTTTCGAGTTGGTGCCCGCGTGGCCTAATGGATAAGGCGTCTGACTTCTAATCAGAAGATTGCCGGTTCCACCCCGGCCGTGGGCTTAGTTTTTGCTGTCGCCAAAAAAGAATGTGGATGATGTTATGATGCCTTTGGACATTACTATTCTCTCTCTGTTTCTCCGATTATTCAGAAAATACCACGATTATGGAGCAGTGAAGCGGTGTCATTTCCGAGGTGGTGCCCGCGTGGCCTAATGGATAAGGCGTCTGACTTCTAATCAGAAGATTGCCGGTTCCACCCCGGCCGTGGGCTTAGTTTTTGCTGTCGCCAAAAAAGAATGTGGATGATGTTATGATGCCTTTGGACATCTCCATTCCCTCTCTGTTTCTCCGATTATTCAGAAAATACCACGATTATGGAGCAGTGAAGCGGTGTCATTTCCGAGGTGGTGCCCGCGTGGCCTAATGGATAAGGCGTCTGACTTCTAATCAGAAGATTGCCGGTTCCACCCCGGCCGTGGGCTTAGTTTTTGCCGTCGCCAAAAAAGAATGTGGATGATGTTGTGATGCCTTTGGACATTACTATTCTCTCTCTGTTTCTCCGATTACTCAGAAAATACCAGGATCATGGAGCAGTGAAGCGGTGTCAATTTCGAGATGGTGCCCGCGTGGCCTAATGGATAAGGCGTCTGACTTCTAATCAGAAGATTGCCGGTTCGACCCCGGCCGTGGGCTTAGTTTGCTGTCGCCAAAAAAGAATGTGGATGATGTTATGATGCCTTTGGACATTACTATTCTCTCTCTGTTTCTCCGATTATTCAGAAAATACCAGGATTATGGAGCAGTGAAGCGGTGTCATTTTCGAGTTGGTGCCCGCGTGGCCTAATGGATAAGGCGTCTGACTTCTAATCAGAAGATTGCCGGTTCGACCCCGGCCGTGGGCTTAGTTTTTGCTGTCGCCAAAAAAGAATGTGGATGATGTTATGATGCCTTTGGACATTACTATTCCCTCTCTGTTTCTCCGATTACTCAGAAAATACCAGGATCATGGAGCAGTGAAGCGGTGTCATTTTCGAGATGGTGCCCGCGTGGCCTAATGGATGAGGCGTCTGACTTCTAATCAGAAGATTGCCGGTTCGACCCCGGCCGTGGGCTTAGTTTTTGCTGTCGCCAAAAAAGAATGTGGATGATGTTATGATGCCTTTGGACATTACTATTCTCTCTCTGTTTCTCCGATTATTCAGAAAATACCAGGATTATGGAGCAGTGAAGCGGTGTCATTTTCGAGTTGGTGCCCGCGTGGCCTAATGGATAAGGCGTCTGACTTCTAATCAGAAGATTGCCGGTTCGACCCCGGCCGTGGGCTTAGTTTTTGGTGTCGCCAAAAAAGAATGTGGATGATGTTATGATGCCTTTGGACATTACTATTCCCTCTCTGTTTCTCCGATTATTCAGAAAATACCAGGACTATGGAGCAGTGAAGCGGTGTCATTTTCGAGATGGTGCCCGCGTGGCCTAATGGATAAGGAGTCTGACTTCTAATCAGAAGATTGCCGGTTCGACCCCGGCCGTGGGCTTAATTTTTGCTGTCGCCAAAAAGGAATGAGGATGATGATAGAGAGATGGTGCCCGCGTGGTCTAATGGATAAGGAGTCTGACTTCTAATCAGAAGATTGCCGTTTCGACCCCGGCCGTGGGCTTAGTTTTTGGTGTCGCCAAAAAAGAATGTGGATGATGTTATGATGCCTTTGGACATTACTATTCCCTCTCTGTTTCTCCGATTATTCAGAAAATACCAGGATTATGGAGCAGTGAAGCGGTGTCATTTTCGAGTTGGTGCCCGCGTGGCCTAATGGATAAGGCGTCTGACTTCTAATCAGAAGATTGCCGGTTCGACCCCGGCCGTGGGCTTAGTTTTTGCTGTCGCCAAAAAAGAATGTGGATGATGTTATGATGCCTTTGGACATTACTATTCTCTCTCTGTTTCTCCGATTATTCAGAAAATACCAGGATTATGGAGCAGTGAAGCGGTGTCATTTTCGAGTTGGTGCCCGCGTGGCCTAATGGATAAGGCGTCTGACTTCTAATCAGAAGATTGCCGTTTCGACCCCGGCCGTGGGCTTAGTTTTTGCTGTCGCCAAAAAAGAATGTGGATGATGTTATGATGCCTTTGGACATTACTATTCTCTCTCTGTTTCTCCGATTATTCAGAAAATACCAGGATTATGGAGCAGTGAAGCGGTGTCATTTTCGAGTTGGTGCCCGCGTGGCCTAATGGATAAGGCGTCTGACTTCTAATCAGAAGATTGCCGGTTCGACCCCGGCCGTGGGCTTAGTTTTTGCTGTCGCCAAAAAAGAATGTGGATGATGTTATGATGCCTTTGGACATTACTATTCTCTCTCTGTTTCTCCGATTATTCAGAAAATACCAGGATTATGGAGCAGTGAAGCGGTGTCATTTTCGAGTTGGTGCCCGCGTGGCCTAATGGATAAGGCGTCTGACTTCTAATCAGAAGATTGCCGTTTCGACCCCGGCCGTGGGCTTAGTTTTTGCTGTCGCCAAAAAAGAATGTGGATGATGTTATGATGCCTTTGGACATTACTATTCTCTCTCTGTTTCTCCGATTATTCAGAAAATACCAGGATTATGGAGCAGTGAAGCGGTGTCATTTTCGAGTTGGTGCCCGCGTGGCCTAATGGATAAGGCGTCTGACTTCTAATCAGAAGATTGCCGTTTCGACCCCGGCCGTGGGCTTAGTTTTTGCTGTCGCCAAAAAAGAATGTGGATGATGTTATGATGCCTTTGGACATTACTATTCTCTCTCTGTTTCTCCGATTATTCAGAAAATACCAGGATTATGGAGCAGTGAAGCGGTGTTATTTTCGAGTTGGTGCCCGCGTGGCCTAATGGATAAGGCGTCTGACTTCTAATCAGAAGATTGCCGGTTCGACCCCGGCCGTGGCCTTAGTTTTTGCTGTCGCCAAAAAAGAATGTGGATGATGTTATGATGCCTTTGGACATTACTATTCCCTCTCTGTTTCTCCGATTATTCAGAAAATACCAGGATTATGGAGCAGTGAAGCGGTGTCATTTTCGAGTTGGTGCCCGCGTGGCCTAATGGATAAGGCGTCTGACTTCTAATCAGAAGATTGCCGGTTCGACCCCGGCCGTGGGCTTAGTTTTTGCTGTCGCCAAAAAAGAATGTGGATGATGTTATGATGCCTTTGGACATTACTATTCTCTCTCTGTTTCTCCGATTATTCAGAAAATTCCAGGATTATGGAGCAGTGAAGCGGTGTCATTTTCGAGATGGTGCCCGCGTGGCCTAATGGATAAGGCGTCTGACTTCTAATCAGAAGACTGCCGGTTCGACCCCGGCCGTGGGCTTAGTTTTTGCTGTCGCCAAAAAAGAATGTGGATGATGTTATGATGCCTTTGGACATTACTATTCTCTCTCTGTTTCTCCGATTATTCAGAAAATACCAGGATTATGGAGCAGTGAAGCGGTGTCATTTTCGAGTTGGTGCCCGCGTGGCCTAATGGATAAGGCGTCTGACTTCTAATCAGAAGATTGCCGGTTCCACCCCGGCCGTGGGCTTAGTTTTTGCTGTCGCCAAAAAAGAATGTGGATGATGTTATGATGCCTTTGGACATCTCCATTCCCTCTCTGTTTCTCCGATTATTCAGAAAATACCACGATTATGGAGCAGTGAAGCGGTGTCATTTCCGAGGTGGTGCCCGCGTGGCCTAATGGATAAGGCGTCTGACTTCTAATCAGAAGATTGCCGGTTCCACCCCGGCCGTGGGCTTAGTTTTTGCCGTCGCCAAAAAAGAATGTGGATGATGTTGTGATGCCTTTGGACATTACTATTCTCTCTCTGTTTCTCCGATTACTCAGAAAATACCAGGATCATGGAGCAGTGAAGCGGTGTCAATTTCGAGATGGTGCCCGCGTGGCCTAATGGATAAGGCGTCTGACTTCTAATCAGAAGATTGCCGGTTCGACCCCGGCCGTGGGCTTAGTTTGCTGTCGCCAAAAAAGAATGTGGATGATGTTATGATGCCTTTGGACATTACTATTCTCTCTCTGTTTCTCCGATTATTCAGAAAATACCAGGATTATGGAGCAGTGAAGCGGTGTCATTTTCCAGTTGGTGCCCGCGTGGCCTAATGGATAAGGCGTCTGACTTCTAATCAGAAGATTGCCGGTTCGACCCCGGCCGTGGGCTTAGTTTTTGCTGTCGCCAAAAAAGAATGTGGATGATGTTATGATGCCTTTGGACATTACTATTCCCTCTCTGTTTCTCCGATTACTCAGAAAATACCAGGATCATGGAGCAGTGAAGCGGTGTCATTTTCGAGATGGTGCCCGCGTGGCCTAATGGATGAGGCGTCTGACTTCTAATCAGAAGATTGCCGGTTCGACCCCGGCCGTGGGCTTAGTTTTTGCTGTCGCCAAAAAAGAATGTGGATGATGTTATGATGCCTTTGGACATTACTATTCTCTCTCTGTTTCTCCGATTATTCAGAAAATACCAGGATTATGGAGCAGTGAAGCGGTGTCATTTTCGAGTTGGTGCCCGCGTGGCCTAATGGATAAGGCGTCTGACTTCTAATCAGAAGATTGCCGGTTCGACCCCGGCCGTGGCCTTAGTTTTTGCTGTCGCCAAAAAAGAATGTGGATGATGTTATGATGCCTTTGGACATTACTATTCCCTCTCTGTTTCTCCGATTATTCAGAAAATACCAGGATTATGGAGCAGTGAAGCGGTGTCATTTTCGAGTTGGTGCCCGCGTGGCCTAATGGATAAGGCGTCTGACTTCTAATCAGAAGATTGCCGGTTCGACCCCGGCCGTGGGCTTAGTTTTTGCTGTCGCCAAAAAAGAATGTGGATGATGTTATGATGCCTTTGGACATTACTATTCTCTCTCTGTTTCTCCGATTATTCAGAAAATTCCAGGATTATGGAGCAGTGAAGCGGTGTCATTTTCGAGATGGTGCCCGCGTGGCCTAATGGATAAGGCGTCTGACTTCTAATCAGAAGACTGCCGGTTCGACCCCGGCCGTGGGCTTAGTTTTTGCTGTCGCCAAAAAAGAATGTGGATGATGTTATGATGCCTTTGGACATTACTATTCTCTCTCTGTTTCTCCGATTATTCAGAAAATACCAGGATTATGGAGCAGTGAAGCGGTGTCATTTTCGAGTTGGTGCCCGCGTGGCCTAATGGATAAGGCGTCTGACTTCTAATCAGAAGATTGCCGGTTCCACCCCGGCCGTGGGCTTAGTTTTTGCTGTCGCCAAAAAAGAATGTGGATGATGTTATGATGCCTTTGGACATCTCCATTCCCTCTCTGTTTCTCCGATTATTCAGAAAATACCACGATTATGGAGCAGTGAAGCGGTGTCATTTCCGAGGTGGTGCCCGCGTGGCCTAATGGATAAGGCGTCTGACTTCTAATCAGAAGATTGCCGGTTCCACCCCGGCCGTGGGCTTAGTTTTTGCCGTCGCCAAAAAAGAATGTGGATGATGTTGTGATGCCTTTGGACATTACTATTCTCTCTCTGTTTCTCCGATTACTCAGAAAATACCAGGATCATGGAGCAGTGAAGCGGTGTCAATTTCGAGATGGTGCCCGCGTGGCCTAATGGATAAGGCGTCTGACTTCTAATCAGAAGATTGCCGGTTCGACCCCGGCCGTGGGCTTAGTTTGCTGTCGCCAAAAAAGAATGTGGATGATGTTATGATGCCTTTGGACATTACTATTCTCTCTCTGTTTCTCCGATTATTCAGAAAATACCAGGATTATGGAGCAGTGAAGCGGTGTCATTTTCCAGTTGGTGCCCGCGTGGCCTAATGGATAAGGCGTCTGACTTCTAATCAGAAGATTGCCGGTTCGACCCCGGCCGTGGGCTTAGTTTTTGCTGTCGCCAAAAAAGAATGTGGATGATGTTATGATGCCTTTGGACATTACTATTCCCTCTCTGTTTCTCCGATTACTCAGAAAATACCAGGATCATGGAGCAGTGAAGCGGTGTCATTTTCGAGATGGTGCCCGCGTGGCCTAATGGATGAGGCGTCTGACTTCTAATCAGAAGATTGCCGGTTCGACCCCGGCCGTGGGCTTAGTTTTTGCTGTCGCCAAAAAAGAATGTGGATGATGTTATGATGCCTTTGGACATTACTATTCTCTCTCTGTTTCTCCGATTATTCAGAAAATACCAGGATTATGGAGCAGTGAAGCGGTGTCATTTTCGAGTTGGTGCCCGCGTGGCCTAATGGATAAGGCGTCTGACTTCTAATCAGAAGATTGCCGGTTCGACCCCGGCCGTGGGCTTAGTTTTTGGTGTCGCCAAAAAAGAATGTGGATGATGTTATGATGCCTTTGGACATTACTATTCCCTCTCTGTTTCTCCGATTATTCAGAAAATACCAGGACTATGGAGCAGTGAAGCGGTGTCATTTTCGAGATGGTGCCCGCGTGGCCTAATGGATAAGGAGTCTGACTTCTAATCAGAAGATTGCCGGTTCGACCCCGGCCGTGGGCTTAATTTTTGCTGTCGCCAAAAAGGAATGAGGATGATGATAGAGAGATGGTGCCCGCGTGGTCTAATGGATAAGGAGTCTGACTTCTAATCAGAAGATTGCCGTTTCGACCCCGGCCGTGGGCTTAGTTTTTGGTGTCGCCAAAAAAGAATGTGGATGATGTTATGATGCCTTTGGACATTACTATTCCCTCTCTGTTTCTCCGATTATTCAGAAAATACCAGGATTATGGAGCAGTGAAGCGGTGTCATTTTCGAGTTGGTGCCCGCGTGGCCTAATGGATAAGGCGTCTGACTTCTAATCAGAAGATTGCCGGTTCGACCCCGGCCGTGGGCTTAGTTTTTGCTGTCGCCAAAAAAGAATGTGGATGATGTTATGATGCCTTTGGACATTACTATTCTCTCTCTGTTTCTCCGATTATTCAGAAAATACCAGGATTATGGAGCAGTGAAGCGGTGTCATTTTCGAGTTGGTGCCCGCGTGGCCTAATGGATAAGGCGTCTGACTTCTAATCAGAAGATTGCCGTTTCGACCCCGGCCGTGGGCTTAGTTTTTGCTGTCGCCAAAAAAGAATGTGGATGATGTTATGATGCCTTTGGACATTACTATTCTCTCTCTGTTTCTCCGATTATTCAGAAAATACCAGGATTATGGAGCAGTGAAGCGGTGTCATTTTCGAGTTGGTGCCCGCGTGGCCTAATGGATAAGGCGTCTGACTTCTAATCAGAAGATTGCCGGTTCGACCCCGGCCGTGGGCTTAGTTTTTGCTGTCGCCAAAAAAGAATGTGGATGATGTTATGATGCCTTTGGACATTACTATTCTCTCTCTGTTTCTCCGATTATTCAGAAAATACCAGGATTATGGAGCAGTGAAGCGGTGTCATTTTCGAGTTGGTGCCCGCGTGGCCTAATGGATAAGGCGTCTGACTTCTAATCAGAAGATTGCCGTTTCGACCCCGGCCGTGGGCTTAGTTTTTGCTGTCGCCAAAAAAGAATGTGGATGATGTTATGATGCCTTTGGACATTACTATTCTCTCTCTGTTTCTCCGATTATTCAGAAAATACCAGGATTATGGAGCAGTGAAGCGGTGTCATTTTCGAGTTGGTGCCCGCGTGGCCTAATGGATAAGGCGTCTGACTTCTAATCAGAAGATTGCCGTTTCGACCCCGGCCGTGGGCTTAGTTTTTGCTGTCGCCAAAAAAGAATGTGGATGATGTTATGATGCCTTTGGACATTACTATTCTCTCTCTGTTTCTCCGATTATTCAGAAAATACCAGGATTATGGAGCAGTGAAGCGGTGTTATTTTCGAGTTGGTGCCCGCGTGGCCTAATGGATAAGGCGTCTGACTTCTAATCAGAAGATTGCCGGTTCGACCCCGGCCGTGGCCTTAGTTTTTGCTGTCGCCAAAAAAGAATGTGGATGATGTTATGATGCCTTTGGACATTACTATTCCCTCTCTGTTTCTCCGATTATTCAGAAAATACCAGGATTATGGAGCAGTGAAGCGGTGTCATTTTCGAGTTGGTGCCCGCGTGGCCTAATGGATAAGGCGTCTGACTTCTAATCAGAAGATTGCCGGTTCGACCCCGGCCGTGGGCTTAGTTTTTGCTGTCGCCAAAAAAGAATGTGGATGATGTTATGATGCCTTTGGACATTACTATTCTCTCTCTGTTTCTCCGATTATTCAGAAAATTCCAGGATTATGGAGCAGTGAAGCGGTGTCATTTTCGAGATGGTGCCCGCGTGGCCTAATGGATAAGGCGTCTGACTTCTAATCAGAAGACTGCCGGTTCGACCCCGGCCGTGGGCTTAGTTTTTGCTGTCGCCAAAAAAGAATGTGGATGATGTTATGATGCCTTTGGACATTACTATTCTCTCTCTGTTTCTCCGATTATTCAGAAAATACCAGGATTATGGAGCAGTGAAGCGGTGTCATTTTCGAGTTGGTGCCCGCGTGGCCTAATGGATAAGGCGTCTGACTTCTAATCAGAAGATTGCCGGTTCCACCCCGGCCGTGGGCTTAGTTTTTGCTGTCGCCAAAAAAGAATGTGGATGATGTTATGATGCCTTTGGACATCTCCATTCCCTCTCTGTTTCTCCGATTATTCAGAAAATACCACGATTATGGAGCAGTGAAGCGGTGTCATTTCCGAGGTGGTGCCCGCGTGGCCTAATGGATAAGGCGTCTGACTTCTAATCAGAAGATTGCCGGTTCCACCCCGGCCGTGGGCTTAGTTTTTGCCGTCGCCAAAAAAGAATGTGGATGATGTTGTGATGCCTTTGGACATTACTATTCTCTCTCTGTTTCTCCGATTACTCAGAAAATACCAGGATCATGGAGCAGTGAAGCGGTGTCAATTTCGAGATGGTGCCCGCGTGGCCTAATGGATAAGGCGTCTGACTTCTAATCAGAAGATTGCCGGTTCGACCCCGGCCGTGGGCTTAGTTTGCTGTCGCCAAAAAAGAATGTGGATGATGTTATGATGCCTTTGGACATTACTATTCTCTCTCTGTTTCTCCGATTATTCAGAAAATACCAGGATTATGGAGCAGTGAAGCGGTGTCATTTTCCAGTTGGTGCCCGCGTGGCCTAATGGATAAGGCGTCTGACTTCTAATCAGAAGATTGCCGGTTCGACCCCGGCCGTGGGCTTAGTTTTTGCTGTCGCCAAAAAAGAATGTGGATGATGTTATGATGCCTTTGGACATTACTATTCCCTCTCTGTTTCTCCGATTACTCAGAAAATACCAGGATCATGGAGCAGTGAAGCGGTGTCATTTTCGAGATGGTGCCCGCGTGGCCTAATGGATGAGGCGTCTGACTTCTAATCAGAAGATTGCCGGTTCGACCCCGGCCGTGGGCTTAGTTTTTGCTGTCGCCAAAAAAGAATGTGGATGATGTTATGATGCCTTTGGACATTACTATTCTCTCTCTGTTTCTCCGATTATTCAGAAAATACCAGGATTATGGAGCAGTGAAGCGGTGTCATTTTCGAGTTGGTGCCCGCGTGGCCTAATGGATAAGGCGTCTGACTTCTAATCAGAAGATTGCCGGTTCGACCCCGGCCGTGGCCTTAGTTTTTGCTGTCGCCAAAAAAGAATGTGGATGATGTTATGATGCCTTTGGACATTACTATTCCCTCTCTGTTTCTCCGATTATTCAGAAAATACCAGGATTATGGAGCAGTGAAGCGGTGTCATTTTCGAGTTGGTGCCCGCGTGGCCTAATGGATAAGGCGTCTGACTTCTAATCAGAAGATTGCCGGTTCGACCCCGGCCGTGGGCTTAGTTTTTGCTGTCGCCAAAAAAGAATGTGGATGATGTTATGATGCCTTTGGACATTACTATTCTCTCTCTGTTTCTCCGATTATTCAGAAAATTCCAGGATTATGGAGCAGTGAAGCGGTGTCATTTTCGAGATGGTGCCCGCGTGGCCTAATGGATAAGGCGTCTGACTTCTAATCAGAAGACTGCCGGTTCGACCCCGGTTCGAGCCTTAGTTTTTGCTGTCGCCAAAAAAGAATGTGGATGATGTTATGATGCCTTTGGACATTACTATTCTCTCTCTGTTTCTCCGATTATTCAGAAAATACCAGGATTATGGAGCAGTGAAGCGGTGTCATTTTCGAGTTGGTGCCCGCGTGGCCTAATGGATAAGGCGTCTGACTTCTAATCAGAAGATTGCCGGTTCCACCCCGGCCGTGGGCTTAGTTTTTGCTGTCGCCAAAAAAGAATGTGGATGATGTTATGATGCCTTTGGACATCTCCATTCCCTCTCTGTTTCTCCGATTATTCAGAAAATACCACGATTATGGAGCAGTGAAGCGGTGTCATTTCCGAGGTGGTGCCCGCGTGGCCTAATGGATAAGGCGTCTGACTTCTAATCAGAAGATTGCCGGTTCCACCCCGGCCGTGGGCTTAGTTTTTGCCGTCGCCAAAAAAGAATGTGGATGATGTTGTGATGCCTTTGGACATTACTATTCTCTCTCTGTTTCTCCGATTACTCAGAAAATACCAGGATCATGGAGCAGTGAAGCGGTGTCAATTTCGAGATGGTGCCCGCGTGGCCTAATGGATAAGGCGTCTGACTTCTAATCAGAAGATTGCCGGTTCGACCCCGGCCGTGGGCTTAGTTTGCTGTCGCCAAAAAAGAATGTGGATGATGTTATGATGCCTTTGGACATTACTATTCTCTCTCTGTTTCTCCGATTATTCAGAAAATACCAGGATTATGGAGCAGTGAAGCGGTGTCATTTTCCAGTTGGTGCCCGCGTGGCCTAATGGATAAGGCGTCTGACTTCTAATCAGAAGATTGCCGGTTCGACCCCGGCCGTGGGCTTAGTTTTTGCTGTCGCCAAAAAAGAATGTGGATGATGTTATGATGCCTTTGGACATTACTATTCCCTCTCTGTTTCTCCGATTACTCAGAAAATACCAGGATCATGGAGCAGTGAAGCGGTGTCATTTTCGAGATGGTGCCCGCGTGGCCTAATGGATGAGGCGTCTGACTTCTAATCAGAAGATTGCCGGTTCGACCCCGGCCGTGGGCTTAGTTTTTGCTGTCGCCAAAAAAGAATGTGGATGATGTTATGATGCCTTTGGACATTACTATTCTCTCTCTGTTTCTCCGATTATTCAGAAAATACCAGGATTATGGAGCAGTGAAGCGGTGTCATTTTCGAGTTGGTGCCCGCGTGGCCTAATGGATAAGGCGTCTGACTTCTAATCAGAAGATTGCCGGTTCGACCCCGGCCGTGGGCTTAGTTTTTGGTGTCGCCAAAAAAGAATGTGGATGATGTTATGATGCCTTTGGACATTACTATTCCCTCTCTGTTTCTCCGATTATTCAGAAAATACCAGGACTATGGAGCAGTGAAGCGGTGTCATTTTCGAGATGGTGCCCGCGTGGCCTAATGGATAAGGAGTCTGACTTCTAATCAGAAGATTGCCGGTTCGACCCCGGCCGTGGGCTTAATTTTTGCTGTCGCCAAAAAGGAATGAGGATGATGATAGAGAGATGGTGCCCGCGTGGTCTAATGGATAAGGAGTCTGACTTCTAATCAGAAGATTGCCGTTTCGACCCCGGCCGTGGGCTTAGTTTTTGGTGTCGCCAAAAAAGAATGTGGATGATGTTATGATGCCTTTGGACATTACTATTCCCTCTCTGTTTCTCCGATTATTCAGAAAATACCAGGATTATGGAGCAGTGAAGCGGTGTCATTTTCGAGTTGGTGCCCGCGTGGCCTAATGGATAAGGCGTCTGACTTCTAATCAGAAGATTGCCGGTTCGACCCCGGCCGTGGGCTTAGTTTTTGCTGTCGCCAAAAAAGAATGTGGATGATGTTATGATGCCTTTGGACATTACTATTCTCTCTCTGTTTCTCCGATTATTCAGAAAATACCAGGATTATGGAGCAGTGAAGCGGTGTCATTTTCGAGTTGGTGCCCGCGTGGCCTAATGGATAAGGCGTCTGACTTCTAATCAGAAGATTGCC
Organism: Trichostrongylus colubriformis; assembly: GCA_963978905.1. NCBI lineage: Eukaryota > Metazoa > Nematoda > Chromadorea > Rhabditida > Trichostrongylidae > Trichostrongylus > Trichostrongylus colubriformis. Next base: position 48,285,265 of record OZ022258.1, read on the forward strand.
GTTTCGACCCCGGCCGTGGGCTTAGTTTTTGCTGTCGCCAAAAAAGAATGTGGATGATGTTATGATGCCTTTGGACATTACTATTCTCTCTCTGTTTCTCCGATTATTCAGAAAATACCAGGATTATGGAGCAGTGAAGCGGTGTCATTTTCGAGTTGGTGCCCGCGTGGCCTAATGGATAAGGCGTCTGACTTCTAATCAGAAGATTGCCGTTTCGACCCCGGCCGTGGGCTTAGTTTTTGCTGTCGCCAAAAAAGAATGTGGATGATGTTATGATGCCTTTGGACATTACTATTCTCTCTCTGTTTCTCCGATTATTCAGAAAATACCAGGATTATGGAGCAGTGAAGCGGTGTTATTTTCGAGTTGGTGCCCGCGTGGCCTAATGGATAAGGCGTCTGACTTCTAATCAGAAGATTGCCGGTTCGACCCCGGCCGTGGCCTTAGTTTTTGCTGTCGCCAAAAAAGAATGTGGATGATGTTATGATGCCTTTGGACATTACTATTCCCTCTCTGTTTCTCCGATTATTCAGAAAATACCAGGATTATGGAGCAGTGAAGCGGTGTCATTTTCGAGTTGGTGCCCGCGTGGCCTAATGGATAAGGCGTCTGACTTCTAATCAGAAGATTGCCGGTTCGACCCCGGCCGTGGGCTTAGTTTTTGGTGTCGCCAAAAAAGAATGTGGATGATGTTATGATGCCTTTGGACATTACTATTCCCTCTCTGTTTCTCCGATTATTCAGAAAATACCAGGACTATGGAGCAGTGAAGCGGTGTCATTTTCGAGATGGTGCCCGCGTGGCCTAATGGATAAGGAGTCTGACTTCTAATCAGAAGATTGCCGGTTCGACCCCGGCCGTGGGCTTAATTTTTGCTGTCGCCAAAAAGGAATGAGGATGATGATAGAGAGATGGTGCCCGCGTGGTCTAATGGATAAGGAGTCTGACTTCTAATCAGAAGATTGCCGTTTCGACCCCGGCCGTGGGCTTAGTTTTTGGTGTCGCCAAAAAAGAATGTGGATGATGTTATGATGCCTTTGGACATTACTATTCCCTCTCTGTTTCTCCGATTATTCAGAAAATACCAGGATTATGGAGCAGTGAAGCGGTGTCATTTTCGAGTTGGTGCCCGCGTGGCCTAATGGATAAGGCGTCTGACTTCTAATCAGAAGATTGCCGGTTCGACCCCGGCCGTGGGCTTAGTTTTTGCTGTCGCCAAAAAAGAATGTGGATGATGTTATGATGCCTTTGGACATTACTATTCTCTCTCTGTTTCTCCGATTATTCAGAAAATACCAGGATTATGGAGCAGTGAAGCGGTGTCATTTTCGAGTTGGTGCCCGCGTGGCCTAATGGATAAGGCGTCTGACTTCTAATCAGAAGATTGCCGTTTCGACCCCGGCCGTGGGCTTAGTTTTTGCTGTCGCCAAAAAAGAATGTGGATGATGTTATGATGCCTTTGGACATTACTATTCTCTCTCTGTTTCTCCGATTATTCAGAAAATACCAGGATTATGGAGCAGTGAAGCGGTGTCATTTTCGAGTTGGTGCCCGCGTGGCCTAATGGATAAGGCGTCTGACTTCTAATCAGAAGATTGCCGTTTCGACCCCGGCCGTGGGCTTAGTTTTTGCTGTCGCCAAAAAAGAATGTGGATGATGTTATGATGCCTTTGGACATTACTATTCTCTCTCTGTTTCTCCGATTATTCAGAAAATACCAGGATTATGGAGCAGTGAAGCGGTGTTATTTTCGAGTTGGTGCCCGCGTGGCCTAATGGATAAGGCGTCTGACTTCTAATCAGAAGATTGCCGGTTCGACCCCGGCCGTGGCCTTAGTTTTTGCTGTCGCCAAAAAAGAATGTGGATGATGTTATGATGCCTTTGGACATTACTATTCCCTCTCTGTTTCTCCGATTATTCAGAAAATACCAGGATTATGGAGCAGTGAAGCGGTGTCATTTTCGAGTTGGTGCCCGCGTGGCCTAATGGATAAGGCGTCTGACTTCTAATCAGAAGATTGCCGGTTCGACCCCGGCCGTGGGCTTAGTTTTTGCTGTCGCCAAAAAAGAATGTGGATGATGTTATGATGCCTTTGGACATTTCCATTCCCTCTCTGTTTCTCCGATTATTCAGAAAATACCACGATTATGGAGCAGTGAAGCGGTGTCATTTTCGAGTTGGTGCCCGCGTGGCCTAATGGATAAGGCGTCTGACTTCTAATCAGAAGATTGCCGGTTCGACCCCGGCCGTGGGCTTAGTTTTTGCTGTCGCCAAAAAAGAATGTGGATGATGTTATGATGCCTTTGGACATCTCCATTCCCTCTCTGTTTCTCCGATTATTCAGAAAATACCACGATTATGGAGCAGTGAAGCGGTGTCATTTTCGAGTTGGTGCCCGCGTGGCCTAATGGATAAGGCGTCTGACTTCTAATCAGAAGATTGCCGGTTCGACCCCGGCCGTGGGCTTAGTTTTTGCTGTCGCCAAAAAAGAATGTGGATGATGTTATGATGCCTTTGGACATCTCCATTCCCTCTCTGTTTCTCCGATTATTCAGAAAATACCACGATTATGGAGCAGTGAAGCGGTGTCATTTCCGAGGTGGTGCCCGCGTGGCCTAATGGATGAGGCGTCTGACTTCTAATCAGAAGATTGCCGGTTCGACCCCGGCCGTGGGCTTAGTTTTTGCTGTCGCCAAAAAAGAATGTGGATGATGTTATGATGCCTTTGGACATCTCCATTCCCTCTCTGTTTCTCCGATTATTCAGAAAATACCACGATTATGGAGCAGTGAAGCGGTGTCATTTCCGAGTTGGTGCCCGCGTGGCCTAATGGATAAGGCGTCTGACTTCTAATCAGAAGATTGCCGTTTCGACCCCGGCCGTGGGCTTAGTTTTTACTGTCGCCAAAAAAGAATGTGGATGATGTTATGATGCCTTTGGACATTACTATTCTCTCTCTGTTTCTCCGATTATTCAGAAAATACCACGATTATGGAGCAGTGAAGCGGTGTCATTTTCGAGTTGGTGCCCGCGTGGCCTAATGGATAAGGAGTCTGACTTCTAATCAGAAGATTGCCGGTTCGACCCCGGCCGTGGGCTTAATTTTTGCTGTCGCCAAAAAGGAATGAGGATGATGATAGAGAGATGGTGCCCGCGTGGTCTAATGGATAAGGCGTCTGACTTCTAATCAGAAGATTGCCGTTTCGACCCCGGCCGTGGGCTTAGTTTTTACTGTCGCCAAAAAAGAATGTGGATGATGTTATGATGCCTTTGGACATTACTATTCTCTCTCTGTTTCTCCGATTATTCAGAAAATACCACGATTATGGAGCAGTGAAGCGGTGTCATTTTCGAGTTGGTGCCCGCGTGGCCTAATGGATAAGGAGTCTGACTTCTAATCAGAAGATTGCCGGTTCGACCCCGGCCGTGGGCTTAATTTTTGCTGTCGCCAAAAAGGAATGAGGATGATGATAGAGAGATGGTGCCCGCGTGGTCTAATGGATAAGGAGTCTGACTTCTAATCAGAAGATTGCCGGTTCGACCCCGGCCGTGGGCTTAGTTTTTGCTGTCGCCAAAAAAGAATGTGGATGATGTTATGATGCCTTTGGACATTACTATTCTCTCTCTGTTTCTCCGATTATTCAGAAAATACCAGGATTATGGAGCAGTGAAGCGGTGTTATTTTCGAGTTGGTGCCCGCGTGGCCTAATGGATAAGGCGTCTGACTTCTAATCAGAAGATTGCCGGTTCGACCCCGGCCGTGGGCTTAGTTTTTGGTGTCGCCAAAAAAGAATGTGGATGATGTTATGATGCCTTTGGACATTACTATTCCCTCTCTGTTTCTCCGATTATTCAGAAAATACCAGGACTATGGAGCAGTGAAGCGGTGTCATTTTCGAGATGGTGCCCGCGTGGCCTAATGGATAAGGAGTCTGACTTCTAATCAGAAGATTGCCGGTTCGACCCCGGCCGTGGCCTTAGTTTTTGCTGTCGCCAAAAAAGAATGTGGATGATGTTATGATGCCTTTGGACATTACTATTCCCTCTCTGTTTCTCCGATTATTCAGAAAATACCAGGATTATGGAGCAGTGAAGCGGTGTCATTTTCGAGTTGGTGCCCGCGTGGCCTAATGGATAAGGCGTCTGACTTCTAATCAGAAGATTGCCGGTTCGACCCCGGCCGTGGGCTTAGTTTTTGCTGTCGCCAAAAAAGAATGTGGATGATGTTATGATGCCTTTGGACATTTCCATTCCCTCTCTGTTTCTCCGATTATTCAGAAAATACCACGATTATGGAGCAGTGAAGCGGTGTCATTTTCGAGTTGGTGCCCGCGTGGCCTAATGGATAAGGCGTCTGACTTCTAATCAGAAGATTGCCGGTTCGACCCCGGCCGTGGGCTTAGTTTTTGCTGTCGCCAAAAAAGAATGTGGATGATGTTATGATGCCTTTGGACATCTCCATTCCCTCTCTGTTTCTCCGATTATTCAGAAAATACCACGATTATGGAGCAGTGAAGCGGTGTCATTTTCGAGTTGGTGCCCGCGTGGCCTAATGGATAAGGCGTCTGACTTCTAATCAGAAGATTGCCGGTTCGACCCCGGCCGTGGGCTTAGTTTTTGCTGTCGCCAAAAAAGAATGTGGATGATGTTATGATGCCTTTGGACATCTCCATTCCCTCTCTGTTTCTCCGATTATTCAGAAAATACCACGATTATGGAGCAGTGAAGCGGTGTCATTTCCGAGGTGGTGCCCGCGTGGCCTAATGGATAAGGCGTCTGACTTCTAATCAGAAGATTGCCGGTTCGACCCCGGCCGTGGGCTTAGTTTTTGCTGTCGCCAAAAAAGAATGTGGATGATGTTATGATGCCTTTGGACATCTCCATTCCCTCTCTGTTTCTCCGATTATTCAGAAAATACCACGATTATGGAGCAGTGAAGCGGTGTCATTTCCGAGTTGGTGCCCGCGTGGCCTAATGGATAAGGCGTCTGACTTCTAATCAGAAGATTGCCGTTTCGACCCCGGCCGTGGGCTTAGTTTTTACTGTCGCCAAAAAAGAATGTGGATGATGTTATGATGCCTTTGGACATTACTATTCTCTCTCTGTTTCTCCGATTATTCAGAAAATACCACGATTATGGAGCAGTGAAGCGGTGTCATTTTCGAGTTGGTGCCCGCGTGGCCTAATGGATAAGGAGTCTGACTTCTAATCAGAAGATTGCCGGTTCGACCCCGGCCGTGGGCTTAATTTTTGCTGTCGCCAAAAAGGAATGAGGATGATGATAGAGAGATGGTGCCCGCGTGGTCTAATGGATAAGGCGTCTGACTTCTAATCAGAAGATTGCCGTTTCGACCCCGGCCGTGGGCTTAGTTTTTACTGTCGCCAAAAAAGAATGTGGATGATGTTATGATGCCTTTGGACATTACTATTCTCTCTCTGTTTCTCCGATTATTCAGAAAATACCACGATTATGGAGCAGTGAAGCGGTGTCATTTTCGAGTTGGTGCCCGCGTGGCCTAATGGATAAGGAGTCTGACTTCTAATCAGAAGATTGCCGGTTCGACCCCGGCCGTGGGCTTAATTTTTGCTGTCGCCAAAAAGGAATGAGGATGATGATAGAGAGATGGTGCCCGCGTGGTCTAATGGATAAGGAGTCTGACTTCTAATCAGAAGATTGCCGGTTCGACCCCGGCCGTGGGCTTAGTTTTTGCTGTCGCCAAAAAAGAATGTGGATGATGTTATGATGCCTTTGGACATTACTATTCTCTCTCTGTTTCTCCGATTATTCAGAAAATACCAGGATTATGGAGCAGTGAAGCGGTGTTATTTTCGAGTTGGTGCCCGCGTGGCCTAATGGATAAGGCGTCTGACTTCTAATCAGAAGATTGCCGGTTCGACCCCGGCCGTGGGCTTAGTTTTTGGTGTCGCCAAAAAAGAATGTGGATGATGTTATGATGCCTTTGGACATTACTATTCCCTCTCTGTTTCTCCGATTATTCAGAAAATACCAGGACTATGGAGCAGTGAAGCGGTGTCATTTTCGAGATGGTGCCCGCGTGGCCTAATGGATAAGGAGTCTGACTTCTAATCAGAAGATTGCCGGTTCGACCCCGGCCGTGGGCTTAATTTTTGCTGTCGCCAAAAAGGAATGAGGATGATGATAGAGAGATGGTGCCCGCGTGGTCTAATGGATAAGGAGTCTGACTTCTAATCAGAAGATTGCCGTTTCGACCCCGGCCGTGGGCTTAGTTTTTGGTGTCGCCAAAAAAGAATGTGGATGATGTTATGATGCCTTTGGACATTACTATTCCCTCTCTGTTTCTCCGATTATTCAGAAAATACCAGGATTATGGAGCAGTGAAGCGGTGTCATTTTCGAGTTGGTGCCCGCGTGGCCTAATGGATAAGGCGTCTGACTTCTAATCAGAAGATTGCCGGTTCGACCCCGGCCGTGGGCTTAGTTTTTGCTGTCGCCAAAAAAGAATGTGGATGATGTTATGATGCCTTTGGACATTACTATTCTCTCTCTGTTTCTCCGATTATTCAGAAAATACCAGGATTATGGAGCAGTGAAGCGGTGTCATTTTCGAGTTGGTGCCCGCGTGGCCTAATGGATAAGGCGTCTGACTTCTAATCAGAAGATTGCCGTTTCGACCCCGGCCGTGGGCTTAGTTTTTGCTGTCGCCAAAAAAGAATGTGGATGATGTTATGATGCCTTTGGACATTACTATTCTCTCTCTGTTTCTCCGATTATTCAGAAAATACCAGGATTATGGAGCAGTGAAGCGGTGTTATTTTCGAGTTGGTGCCCGCGTGGTCTAATGGATAAGGAGTCTGACTTCTAATCAGAAGATTGCCGTTTCGACCCCGGCCGTGGGCTTAGTTTTTGGTGTCGACAAAAAAGAATGTGGATGATGTTATGATGCCTTTGGACATTACTATTCCCTCTCTGTTTCTCCGATTATTCAGAAAATACCAGGATTATGGAGCAGTGAAGCGGTGTCATTTTCCAGTTGGTGCCCGCGTGGCCTAATGGATAAGGCGTCTGACTTCTAATCAGAAGATTGCCGGTTCGACCCCGGCCGTGGGCTTAGTTTTTGCTGTCGCCAAAAAAGAATGTGGATGATGTTATGATGCCTTTGGACATTACTATTCCCTCTCTGTTTCTCCGATTACTCAGAAAATACCAGGATCATGGAGCAGTGAAGCGGTGTCATTTTCGAGATGGTGCCCGCGTGGCCTAATGGATGAGGCGTCTGACTTCTAATCAGAAGATTGCCGGTTCGACCCCGGCCGTGGGCTTAGTTTTTGCTGTCGCCAAAAAAGAATGTGGATGATGTTATGATGCCTTTGGACATTACTATTCTCTCTCTGTTTCTCCGATTATTCAGAAAATACCAGGATTATGGAGCAGTGAAGCGGTGTCATTTTCCAGTTGGTGCCCGCGTGGCCTAATGGATAAGGCGTCTGACTTCTAATCAGAAGATTGCCGGTTCGACCCCGGCCGTGGGCTTAGTTTTTGCCGTCGCCAAAAAAGAATGTGGATGATGTTGTGATGCCTTTGGACATTACTATTCTCTCTCTGTTTCTCCGATTACTCAGAAAATACCAGGATCATGGAGCAGTGAAGCGGTGTCATTTTCGAGATGGTACCCGCGTGGCCTAATGGATAAGGCGTCTGACTTCTAATCAGAAGATTGCCGGTTCGACCCCGGCCGTGGGCTTAGTTTGCTGTCGCCAAAAAAGAATGTGGATGATGTTATGATGCCTTTGGACATTACTATTCCCTCTCTGTTTCTCCGATTACTCAGAAAATACCAGGATCATGGAGCAGTGAAGCGGTGTCATTTTCGAGATGGTGCCCGCGTGGCCTAATGGATGAGGCGTCTGACTTCTAATCAGAAGATTGCCGGTTCGACCCCGGCCGTGGGCTTAGTTTTTGCTGTCGCCAAAAAAGAATGTGGATGATGTTATGATGCCTTTGGACATTACTATTCTCTCTCTGTTTCTCCGATTATTCAGAAAATACCAGGATTATGGAGCAGTGAAGCGGTGTCATTTTCCAGTTGGTGCCCGCGTGGCCTAATGGATAAGGCGTCTGACTTCTAATCAGAAGATTGCCGGTTCGACCCCGGCCGTGGGCTTAGTTTTTGCTGTCGCCAAAAAAGAATGTGGATGATGTTATGATGCCTTTGGACATTACTATTCCCTCTCTGTTTCTCCGATTACTCAGAAAATACCAGGATCATGGAGCAGTGAAGCGGTGTCATTTTCGAGATGGTGCCCGCGTGGCCTAATGGATGAGGCGTCTGACTTCTAATCAGAAGATTGCCGGTTCGACCCCGGCCGTGGGCTTAGTTTTTGCTGTCGCCAAAAAAGAATGTGGATGATGTTATGATGCCTTTGGACATTACTATTCTCTCTCTGTTTCTCCGATTATTCAGAAAATACCAGGATTATGGAGCAGTGAAGCGGTGTCATTTTCGAGTTGGTGCCCGCGTGGCCTAATGGATAAGGCGTCTGACTTCTAATCAGAAGATTGCCGGTTCGACCCCGGCCGTGGGCTTAGTTTTTGGTGTCGCCAAAAAAGAATGTGGATGATGTTATGATGCCTTTGGACATTACTATTCCCTCTCTGTTTCTCCGATTATTCAGAAAATACCAGGACTATGGAGCAGTGAAGCGGTGTCATTTTCGAGATGGTGCCCGCGTGGCCTAATGGATAATGGATAAGGAGTCTGACTTCTAATCAGAAGATTGCCGGTTCGACCCCGGCCGTGGGCTTAATTTTTGCTGTCGCCAAAAAGGAATGAGGATGATGATAGAGAGATGGTGCCCGCGTGGTCTAATGGATAAGGAGTCTGACTTCTAATCAGAAGATTGCCGTTTCGACCCCGGCCGTGGGCTTAGTTTTTGGTGTCGCCAAAAAAGAATGTGGATGATGTTATGATGCCTTTGGACATTACTATTCCCTCTCTGTTTCTCCGATTATTCAGAAAATACCAGGATTATGGAGCAGTGAAGCGGTGTCATTTTCGAGTTGGTGCCCGCGTGGCCTAATGGATAAGGCGTCTGACTTCTAATCAGAAGATTGCCGGTTCGACCCCGGCCGTGGGCTTAGTTTTTGCTGTCGCCAAAAAAGAATGTGGATGATGTTATGATGCCTTTGGACATTACTATTCTCTCTCTGTTTCTCCGATTATTCAGAAAATACCAGGATTATGGAGCAGTGAAGCGGTGTCATTTTCGAGTTGGTGCCCGCGTGGCCTAATGGATAAGGCGTCTGACTTCTAATCAGAAGATTGCCGGTTCCACCCCGGCCGTGGGCTTAGTTTTTGCTGTCGCCAAAAAAGAATGTGGATGATGTTGTGATGCCTTTGGACATTACTATTCTCTCTCTGTTTCTCCGATTACTCAGAAAATACCAGGATCATGGAGCAGTGAAGCGGTGTCATTTTCGAGATGGTGCCCGCGTGGCCTAATGGATAAGGCGTCTGACTTCTAATCAGAAGATTGCCGGTTCGACCCCGGCCGTGGGCTTAGTTTTTGCCGTCGCCAAAAAAGAATGTGGATGATGTTGTGATGCCTTTGGACATTACTATTCTCTCTCTGTTTCTCCGATTATTCAGAAAATACCAGGATTATGGAGCAGTGAAGCGGTGTCATTTTCGAGATGGTGCCCGCGTGGCCTAATGGATAGGGCGTCTGACTTCTAATCAGAAGATTGCCGGTTCGACCCCGGCCGTGGGCTTAGTTTTTGCTGTCGCCAAAAAAGAATGTGGATGATGTTATGATGCCTTTGGACATTACTATTCTCTCTCTGTTTCTCCGATTATTCAGAAAATACCAGGATTATGGAGCAGTGAAGCGGTGTCATTTTCGAGTTGGTGCCCGCGTGGCCTAATGGATAAGGCGTCTGACTTCTAATCAGAAGATTGCCGGTTCCACCCCGGCCGTGGGCTTAGTTTTTGCCGTCGCCAAAAAAGAATGTGGATGATGTTGTGATGCCTTTGGACACTACTATTCTCTCTCTGTTTCTCCGATTACTCAGAAAATACCAGGATCATGGAGCAGTGAAGCGGTGTCATTTTCGAGATGGTACCCGCGTGGCCTAATGGATAAGGCGTCTGACTTCTAATCAGAAGATTGCCGGTTCGACCCCGGCCGTGGGCTTAGTTTGCTGTCGCCAAAAAAGAATGTGGATGATGTTATGATGCCTTTGGACATTACTATTCTCTCTCTGTTTCTCCGATTATTCAGAAAATACCAGGATTATGGAGCAGTGAAGCGGTGTCATTTTCCAGTTGGTGCCCGCGTGGCCTAATGGATAAGGCGTCTGACTTCTAATCAGAAGATTGCCGGTTCGACCCCGGCCGTGGGCTTAGTTTTTGCTGTCGCCAAAAAAGAATGTGGATGATGTTATGATGCCTTTGGACATTACTATTCCCTCTCTGTTTCTCCGATTACTCAGAAAATACCAGGATCATGGAGCAGTGAAGCGGTGTCATTTTCGAGATGGTGCCCGCGTGGCCTAATGGATGAGGCGTCTGACTTCTAATCAGAAGATTGCCGGTTCGACCCCGGCCGTGGGCTTAGTTTTTGCTGTCGCCAAAAAAGAATGTGGATGATGTTATGATGCCTTTGGACATTACTATTCTCTCTCTGTTTCTCCGATTATTCAGAAAATACCAGGATTATGGAGCAGTGAAGCGGTGTCATTTTCGAGTTGGTGCCCGCGTGGCCTAATGGATAAGGCGTCTGACTTCTAATCAGAAGATTGCCGGTTCGACCCCGGCCGTGGGCTTAGTTATTGGTGTCGCCAAAAAAGAATGTGGATGATGTTATGATGCCTTTGGACATTACTATTCCCTCTCTGTTTCTCCGATTATTCAGAAAATACCAGGACTATGGAGCAGTGAAGCGGTGTCATTTTCGAGATGGTGCCCGCGTGGCCTAATGGATAAGGAGTCTGACTTCTAATCAGAAGATTGCCGGTTCGACCCCGGCCGTGGGTTTAATTTTTGCTGTCGCCAAAAAGGAATGAGGATGATGATAGAGAGATGGTGCCCGCGTGGTCTAATGGATAAGGAGTCTGACTTCTAATCAGAAGATTGCCGTTTCGACCCCGGCCGTGGGCTTAGTTTTTGGTGTCGCCAAAAAAGAATGTGGATGATGTTATGATGCCTTTGGACATTACTATTCCCTCTCTGTTTCTCCGATTATTCAGAAAATACCAGGATTATGGAGCAGTGAAGCGGTGTCATTTTCGAGTTGGTGCCCGCGTGGCCTAATGGATAAGGCGTCTGACTTCTAATCAGAAGATTGCCGGTTCGACCCCGGCCGTGGGCTTAGTTTTTGCTGTCGCCAAAAAAGAATGTGGATGATGTTATGATGCCTTTGGACATTACTATTCTCTCTCTGTTTCTCCGATTATTCAGAAAATACCAGGATTATGGAGCAGTGAAGCGGTGTCATTTTCGAGTTGGTGCCCGCGTGGCCTAATGGATAAGGCGTCTGACTTCTAATCAGAAGATTGCCGTTTCGACCCCGGCCGTGGGCTTAGTTTTTGCTGTCGCCAAAAAAGAATGTGGATGATGTTATGATGCCTTTGGACATTACTATTCTCTCTCTGTTTCTCCGATTATTCAGAAAATACCAGGATTATGGAGCAGTGAAGCGGTGTCATTTTCGAGTTGGTGCCCGCGTGGCCTAATGGATAAGGCGTCTGACTTCTAATCAGAAGATTGCCGTTTCGACCCCGGCCGTGGGCTTAGTTTGCTGTCGCCAAAAAAGAATGTGGATGATGTTATGATGCCTTTGGACATTACTATTCTCTCTCTGTTTCTCCGATTACTCAGAATATACCAGGATCATGGAGCAGTGAAGCGGTGTCATTTTCGAGTTGGTGCCCGCGTGGCCTAATGGATAAGGCGTCTGACTTCTAATCAGAAGATTGCCGGTTCGACCCCGGCCGTGGGCTTAGTTTTTGCTGTCGCCAAAAAAGAATGTGGATGATGTTATGATGCCTTTGGACATCTCCATTCCCTCTCTGTTTCTCCGATTATTCAGAAAATACCACGATTATGGAGCAGTGAAGCGGTGTCATTTCCGAGTTGGTGCCCGCGTGGCCTAATGGATAAGGCGTCTGACTTCTAATCAGAAGATTGCCGTTTCGACCCCGGCCGTGGGCTTAGTTTTTACTGTCGCCAAAAAAGAATGTGGATGATGTTATGATGCCTTTGGACATTACTATTCTCTCTCTGTTTCTCCGATTATTCAGAAAATACCACGATTATGGAGCAGTGAAGCGGTGTCATTTTCGAGTTGGTGCCCGCGTGGCCTGATGGATAAGGCGTCTGACTTCTAATCAGAAGATTGCCGGTTCGACCCCGGCCGTGGGCTTAATTTTTGCTGTCGCCAAAAAGGAATGAGGATGATGATAGAGAGATGGTGCCCGCGTGGCCTAATGGATAAGGAGTCTGACTTCTAATCAGAAGATTGCCGTTTCGACCCCGGCCGTGGGCTTAGTTTTTACTGTCGCCAAAAAAGAATGTGGATGATGTTATGATGCCTTTGGACATTACTATTCTCTCTCTGTTTCTCCGATTATTCAGAAAATACCAGGATTATGGAGCAGTGAAGCGGTGTCATTTTCGAGTTGGTGCCCGCGTGGCCTAATGGATAAGGCGTCTGACTTCTAATCAGAAGATTGCCGGCTCGACCCCGGCCGTGGGCTTAGTTTGCTGTCGCCAAAAAAGAATGTGGATGATGTTATGATGCCTTTGGACATTACTATTCTCTCTCTGTTTCTCCGATTATTCAGAAAATACCAGGATTATGGAGCAGTGAAGCGGTGTCATTTTCGAGATGGTGCCCGCGTGGCCTAATGGATAAGGCGTCTGACTTCTAATCAGAAGATTGCCGGTTCGACCCCGGCCGTGGGCTTAGTTTTTGCTGTCGCCAAAAAAGAATGTGGATGATGTTATGATGCCTTTGGACATTGCTATTCTCTCTCTGTTTCTCCGATTATTCAGAAAATACCAGGATTATGGAGCAGTGAAGCGGTGTCATTTTCGAGTTGGTGCCCTCGTGGCCTAATGGATAAGGCGTCTGACTTCTAATCAGAAGATTGCCGGTTCCACCCCGGCCGTGGGCTTAGTTTTTGCTGTCGCCAAAAAAGAATGTGGATGATGTTATGATGCCTTTGGACATTGCTATTCTCTCTCTGTTTCTCCGATTATTCAGAAAATACCAGGATTATGGAGCAGTGAAGCGGTGTCATTTTCGAGTTGGTGCCCGGGTGGCCTAATGGATAAGGCGTCTGACTTCTAATCAGAAGATTGCCGGTTCGACCCCGGCCGTGGGCTTAGTTTTTGCTGTCGCCAAAAAAGAATGTGGATGATGTTATGATGCCTTTGGACATTACTATTCTCTCTCTGTTTCTCCGATTATTCAGAAAATACCAGGATTATGGAGCAGTGAAGCGGTGTCATTTTCGAGTTGGTGCCCGCGTGGCCTAATGGATAAGGCGTCTGACTTCTAATCAGAAGATTGCCGTTTCGACCCCGGCCGTGGGCTTAGTTTTTGCTGTCGCCAAAAAAGAATGTGGATGATGTTATGATGCCTTTGGACATTGCTATTCTCTCTCTGTTTCTCCGATTATTCAGAAAATACCAGGATTATGGAGCAGTGAAGCGGTGTCATTTTCGAGTTGGTGCCCGGGTGGCCTAATAAATAAGGCGTCTGACTTCTAATCAGAAGATTGCCGGTTCGACCCCGGCCGTGGGCTTAGTTTTTGCTGTCGCCAAAAAAGAATGTGGATGATGTTATGATGCCTTTGGACATTACTATTCTCTCTCTGTTTCTCCGATTATTCAGAAAATACCACGATTATGGAGCAGTGAAGCGGTGTCATTTTCGAGATGGTGCCCTCGTGGCCTAATGGATAAGGCGTCTGACTTCTAATCAGAAGATTGCCGGTTCGACCCCGGCCGTGGGCTTAGTTTTTGCTGTCGCCAAAAAAGAATGTGGATGATGTTATGATGCCTTTGGACATTACTATTCCCTCTCTGTTTCTCCGATTATTCAGAAAATACCAGGATTATGGAGCAGTGAAGCGGTGTCATTTTCGAGTTGGTGCCCGCGTGGCCTAATGGATAAGGCGTCTGACTTCTAATCAGAAGATTGCCGGTTCGACCCCGGCCGTGGGCTTAGTTTTTGCTGTCGCCAAAAAAGAATGTGGATGATGTTATGATGCCTTTGGACATTACTATTCTCTCTCTGTTTCTCCGATTATTCAGAAAATACCAGGATTATGGAGCAGTGAAGCGGTGTCATTTTCGAGTTGGTGCCCGCGTGGCCTAATGGATAAGGCGTCTGACTTCTAATCAGAAGATTGCCGTTTCGACCCCGGCCGTGGGCTTAGTTTTTGCTGTCGCCAAAAAAGAATGTGGATGATGTTATGATGCCTTTGGACATTACTATTCCCTCTCTGTTTCTCCGATTATTCAGAAAATACCAGGATTATGGAGCAGTGAAGCGGTGTCATTTTCGAGTTGGTGCCCGCGTGGCCTAATGGATAAGGCGTCTGACTTCTAATCAGAAGATTGCCGTTTCGACCCCGGCCGTGGGCTTAGTTTTTGCTGTCGCCAAAAAAGAATGTGGATGATGTTATGATGCCTTTGGACATTACTATTCCCTCTCTGTTTCTCCGATTATTCAGAAAATACCAGGATTATGGAGCAGTGAAGCGGTGTCATTTTCGAGTTGGTGCCCTCGTGGCCTAATGGATAAGGCGTCTGACTTCTAATCAGAAGATTGCCGGTTCCACCCCGGCCGTGGGCTTAGTTTTTGCTGTCGCCAAAAAAGAATGTGGATGATGTTATGATGCCTTTGGACATTACTATTCTCTCTCTGTTTCTCCGATTATTCAGAAAATACCAGGATTATGGAGCAGTGAAGCGGTGTCATTTTCGAGTTGGTGCCCGCGTGGCCTAATGGATAAGGCGTCTGACTTCTAATCAGAAGATTGCCGGTTCGACCCCGGCCGTGGGCTTAGTTTTTGCTGTCGCCAAAAAAGAATGTGGATGATGTTATGATGCCTTTGGACATTACTATTCTCTCTCTGTTTCTCCGATTATTCAGAAAATACCAGGATTATGGAGCAGTGAAGCGGTGTCATTTTCGAGATGGTGCCCGCGTGGCCTAATGGGTAAGGCGTCAGACTTCTAATCAGAAGATTGCCGGTTCGACCCCGGCCGTGGGCTTAGTTTTTGCTGTCGCCAAAAAAGAATGTGGATGATGTTATGATGCCTTTGGACATTACTATTCCCTCTCTGTTTCTCCGATTATTCAGAAAATACCAGGATTATGGAGCAGTGAAGCGGTGTCGTTTTCGAGTTGGTGCCCGCGTGGCCTAATGGATAAGGCGTCTGACTTCTAATCAGAAGATTGCCGGTTCGACCCCGGCCGTGGGCTTAGTTTTTGCTGTCGCCAAAAAAGAATGTGGATGATGTTATGATGCCTTTGGACATTACTATTCTCTCTCTGTTTCTCCGATTATTCAGAAAATACCAGGATTATGGAGCAGTGAAGCGGTGTCATTTTCGAGTTGGTGCCCGCGTGGCCTAATGGATAAGGCGTCTGACTTCTAATCAGAAGATTGCCGTTTCGACCCCGGCCGTGGGCTTAGTTTTTGCTGTCGCCAAAAAAGAATGTGGATGATGTTATGATGCCTTTGGACATTACTATTCTCTCTCTGTTTCTCCGATTATTCAGAAAATACCAGGATTATGGAGCAGTGAAGCGGTGTCATTTTCGAGTTGGTGCCCGCGTGGCCTAATGGATAAGGCGTCTGACTTCTAATCAGAAGATTGCCGTTTCGACCCCGGCCGTGGGCTTAGTTTTTGGTGTCGCCAAAAAAGAATGTGGATGATGTTATGATGCCTTTGGACATTACTATTCCCTCTCTGTTTCTCCGATTATTCAGAAAATACCAGGATTATGGAGCAGTGAAGCGGTGTCATTTTCGAGTTGGTGCCCGCGTGGCCTAATGGATAAGGCGTCTGACTTCTAATCAGAAGATTGCCGTTTCGACCCCGGCCGTGGGCTTAGTTTTTGCTGTCGCCAAAAAAGAATGTGGATGATGTTATGATGCCTTTGGACATTACTATTCCCTCTCTGTTTCTCCGATTATTCAGAAAATACCAGGATTATGGAGCAGTGAAGCGGTGTCATTTTCGAGTTGGTGCCCTCGTGGCCTAATGGATAAGGCGTCTGACTTCTAATCAGAAGATTGCCGGTTCCACCCCGGCCGTGGGCTTAGTTTTTGCTGTCGCCAAAAAAGAATGTGGATGATGTTATGATGCCTTTGGACATTACTATTCTCTCTCTGTTTCTCCGATTATTCAGAAAATACCAGGATTATGGAGCAGTGAAGCGGTGTCATTTTCGAGTTGGTGCCCGCGTGGCCTAATGGATAAGGCGTCTGACTTCTAATCAGAAGATTGCCGGTTCGACCCCGGCCGTGGGCTTAGTTTTTGCTGTCGCCAAAAAAGAATGTGGATGATGTTATGATGCCTTTGGACATTACTATTCTCTCTCTGTTTCTCCGATTATTCAGAAAATACCAGGATTATGGAGCAGTGAAGCGGTGTCATTTTCGAGATGGTGCCCGCGTGGCCTAATGGGTAAGGCGTCAGACTTCTAATCAGAAGATTGCCGGTTCGACCCCGGCCGTGGGCTTAGTTTTTGCTGTCGCCAAAAAAGAATGTGGATGATGTTATGATGCCTTTGGACATTACTATTCCCTCTCTGTTTCTCCGATTATTCAGAAAATACCAGGATTATGGAGCAGTGAAGCGGTGTCGTTTTCGAGTTGGTGCCCGCGTGGCCTAATGGATAAGGCGTCTGACTTCTAATCAGAAGATTGCCGGTTCGACCCCGGCCGTGGGCTTAGTTTTTGCTGTCGCCAAAAAAGAATGTGGATGATGTTATGATGCCTTTGGACATTACTATTCTCTCTCTGTTTCTCCGATTATTCAGAAAATACCAGGATTATGGAGCAGTGAAGCGGTGTCATTTTCGAGTTGGTGCCCGCGTGGCCTAATGGATAAGGCGTCTGACTTCTAATCAGAAGATTGCCGTTTCGACCCCGGCCGTGGGCTTAGTTTTTGCTGTCGCCGAAAAAGAATGTGGATGATGTTATGATGCCTTTGGACATTACTATTCTCTCTCTGTTTCTCCGATTATTCAGAAAATACCAGGATTATGGAGCAGTGAAGCGGTGTCATTTTCGAGTTGGTGCCCGCGTGGCCTAATGGATAAGGCGTCTGACTTCTAATCAGAAGATTGCCGTTTCGACCCCGGCCGTGGGCTTAGTTTTTGGTGTCGCCAAAAAAGAATGTGGATGATGTTATGATGCCTTTGGACATTACTATTCCCTCTCTGTTTCTCCGATTATTCAGAAAATACCAGGATTATGGAGCAGTGAAGCGGTGTCATTTTCGAGTTGGTGCCCGCGTGGCCTAATGGATAAGGCGTCTGACTTCTAATCAGAAGATTGCCGTTTCGACCCCGGCCGTGGGCTTAGTTTTTGCTGTCGCCAAAAAAGAATGTGGATGATGTTATGATGCCTTTGGACATTACTATTCCCTCTCTGTTTCTCCGATTATTCAGAAAATACCAGGATTATGGAGCAGTGAAGCGGTGTCATTTTCGAGTTGGTGCCCTCGTGGCCTAATGGATAAGGCGTCTGACTTCTAATCAGAAGATTGCCGGTTCCACCCCGGCCGTGGGCTTAGTTTTTGCTGTCGCCAAAAAAGAATGTGGATGATGTTATGATGCCTTTGGACATTACTATTCTCTCTCTGTTTCTCCGATTATTCAGAAAATACCAGGATTATGGAGCAGTGAAGCGGTGTCATTTTCGAGTTGGTGCCCGCGTGGCCTAATGGATAAGGCGTCTGACTTCTAATCAGAAGATTGCCGGTTCGACCCCGGCCGTGGGCTTAGTTTTTGCTGTCGCCAAAAAAGAATGTGGATGATGTTATGATGCCTTTGGACATTACTATTCTCTCTCTGTTTCTCCGATTATTCAGAAAATACCAGGATTATGGAGCAGTGAAGCGGTGTCATTTTCGAGATGGTGCCCGCGTGGCCTAATGGGTAAGGCGTCAGACTTCTAATCAGAAGATTGCCGGTTCGACCCCGGCCGTGGGCTTAGTTTTTGCTGTCGCCAAAAAAGAATGTGGATGATGTTATGATGCCTTTGGACATTACTATTCCCTCTCTGTTTCTCCGATTATTCAGAAAATACCAGGATTATGGAGCAGTGAAGCGGTGTCGTTTTCGAGTTGGTGCCCGCGTGGCCTAATGGATAAGGCGTCTGACTTCTAATCAGAAGATTGCCGGTTCGACCCCGGCCGTGGGCTTAGTTTTTGCTGTCGCCAAAAAAGAATGTGGATGATGTTATGATGCCTTTGGACATTACTATTCTCTCTCTGTTTCTCCGATTATTCAGAAAATACCAGGATTATGGAGCAGTGAAGCGGTGTCATTTTCGAGTTGGTGCCCGCGTGGCCTAATGGATAAGGCGTCTGACTTCTAATCAGAAGATTGCCGTTTCGACCCCGGCCGTGGGCTTAGTTTTTGCTGTCGCCAAAAAAGAATGTGGATGATGTTATGATGCCTTTGGACATTACTATTCTCTCTCTGTTTCTCCGATTATTCAGAAAATACCAGGATTATGGAGCAGTGAAGCGGTGTCATTTTCGAGTTGGTGCCCGCGTGGCCTAATGGATAAGGCGTCTGACTTCTAATCAGAAGATTGCCGTTTCGACCCCGGCCGTGGGCTTAGTTTTTGGTGTCGCCAAAAAAGAATGTGGATGATGTTATGATGCCTTTGGACATTACTATTCCCTCTCTGTTTCTCCGATTATTCAGAAAATACCAGGATTATGGAGCAGTGAAGCGGTGTCATTTTCGAGTTGGTGCCCGCGTGGCCTAATGGATAAGGCGTCTGACTTCTAATCAGAAGATTGCCGTTTCGACCCCGGCCGTGGGCTTAGTTTTTCTGTCGCCAAAAAAGAATGTGGATGATGTTATGATGCCTTTGGACATTACTATTCTCTCTCTGTTTCTCCGATTATTCAGAAAATACCAGGATTATGGAGCAGTGAAGCGGTGTCATTTTCGAGTTGGTGCCCGCGTGGCCTAATGGATAAGGCGTCTGACTTCTAATCAGAAGATTGCCGGTTCGACCCCGGCCTGGGCTTAGTTTTTGCTGTCGCCAAAAAAGAATGTGGATGATGTTATGATGCCTTTGGACATTACTATTCTCTCTCTGTTTCTCCGATTATTCAGAAAATACCACGATTATGGAGCAGTGAAGCGGTGTCATTTTCGAGATGGTGCCCGCGTGGCCTAATGGATAAGGCGTCAGACTTCTAATCAGAAGATTGCCGGTTCGACCCCGGCCGTGGGCTTAGTTTTTGCTGTCGCCAAAAAAGAATGTGGATGATGTTATGATGCCTTTGGACATTACTATTCCCTCTCTGTTTCTCCGATTATTCAGAAAATACCAGGATTATGGAGCAGTGAAGCGGTGTCGTTTTCGAGTTGGTGCCCGCGTGGCCTAATGGATAAGGCGTCTGACTTCTAATCAGAAGATTGCCGGTTCGACCCCGGCCGTGGGCTTAGTTTTTGCTGTCGCCAAAAAAGAATGTGGATGATGTTATGATGCCTTTGGACATTACTATTCTCTCTCTGTTTCTCCGATTATTCAGAAAATACCAGGATTATGGAGCAGTGAAGCGGTGTCATTTTCGAGTTGGTGCCCGCGTGGCCTAATGGATAAGGCGTCTGACTTCTAATCAGAAGATTGCCGTTTCGACCCCGGCCGTGGGCTTAGTTTTTGCTGTCGCCAAAAAAGAATGTGGATGATGTTATGATGCCTTTGGACATTACTATTCTCTCTCTGTTTCTCCGATTATTCAGAAAATACCAGGATTATGGAGCAGTGAAGCGGTGTCATTTTCGAGTTGGTGCCCGCGTGGCCTAATGGATAAGGCGTCTGACTTCTAATCAGAAGATTGCCGTTTCGACCCCGGCCGTGGGCTTAGTTTTTGGTGTCGCCAAAAAAGAATGTGGATGATGTTATGATGCCTTTGGACATTACTATTCCCTCTCTGTTTCTCCGATTATTCAGAAAATACCACGATTATGGAGCAGTGAAGCGGTGTCATTTTCGAGTTGGTGCCCGCGTGGCCTAATGGATAAGGCGTCTGACTTCTAATCAGAAGATTGCCGTTTCGACCCCGGCCGTGGGCTTAGTTTTTGCTGTCGCCAAAAAAGAATGTGGATGATGTTATGATGCCTTTGGACATTACTATTCTCTCTCTGTTTCTCCGATTATTCAGAAAATACCAGGATTATGGAGCAGTGAAGCGGTGTCATTTTCGAGTTGGTGCCCGCGTGGCCTAATGGATAAGGCGTCTGACTTCTAATCAGAAGATTGCCGGTTCGACCACGGCCGTGGGCTTAGTTTTTGCTGTCGCCAAAAAAGAATGTGGATGATGTTATGATGCCTTTGGACATTACCATTCTCTCTCTGTTTCTCCGATTATTCAGAAAATACCACGATTATGGAGCAGTGAAGCGGTGTCATTTTCGAGTTGGTGCCCGCGTGGCCTAATGGATAAGGCGTCTGACTTCTAATCAGAAGATTGCCGTTTCGACCCCGGCCGTGGGCTTAGTTTTTGCTGTCGCCAAAAAAGAATGTGGATGATGTTATGATGCCTTTGGACATTACTATTCTCTCTCTGTTTCTCCGATTATTCAGAAAATACCACGATTATGGAGCAGTGAAGCGGTGTCATTTTCGAGACGGTGCCCGCGTGGCCTAATGGATAAGGCGTCTGACTTCTAATCAGAAGATTGCCGGTTCGACCCCGGCCGTGGGCTTAGTTTTTGCTGTCGCCAAAAAGGAATGAGGATGATGTAACGGTGCTTTTGGGCATCTCCATCCTGTTTCTGTGCTATCTTATCTGAGTATCGGCTCTCGGTTCATGCTCGTTTTAATTGGTGATAGCTTGGTGGAATTTTGAGTTTGGTTTATTCGTTGCACTTGTACTCTACGCAGCGGTATGTCCACCCACTCGTCGTATGCGGGTATGTTGGCCGAGTGACTTCTTTATTTTGCTATGTATTATCGACGAGCTTCTTTTCAGGACTTGCATTACCTACTGTCATCGGTGCAGTGGTCTTCAGTATTCTAGTGGTTATTGTCTCGATATATCTCGTCATCTATCTTATGGCACTTGTTGCAAATGTAAACATCGTTTTGTTCTGTGAGAGTTGTGGCTGCTACGGAACTCGCATTTTTGGCGCGAAGTAGTAATTGGATCGGCACGCACAAACAAGGGATGTTAGGAAATGACTCGTTCTCGAATATCTATGTGTTGTATGCTCTGCATAGTTCACTCCAACCTCTTTGCCCTTGTTTGCATATTAACACCAACCATTTGTTAGAGATCTATACATATATCTGAGCGATTGTTGAGTATTTCCCTTTTGATGAGAGGGTGTTAGTGGAGGAGCGCAGAGTGCTCCTCCCGAACGCACTTCAGGGATAGCCGATAAGTTATTCAATCATCCCTACTTGTTGTTCTCGATTTTCTCAAATGAGAATGCACCGCTTGTCGGCAATCCATAACATTGAGCGGTCGATGCCATTCATTGCCACTGACCAGTTTTGGCTACGCGATGTTCCTCGCACGTCAACGGCTCAGGAGCGAAGCGGACTACGTATAGGATGATATGAACAAAGGTAACTCAGCGGTCTTTTAGCAGAGATAGCTTATTTTACTGAATCCCTGTTTATGGGTCGCTTTCATTGATGCCACCTACTGGTCATAGAAATGAAAGTTCAGCGATTATCCTCTTTGAGCTGTGACTCATTATTCGTTTCCTAACTTCTACGCATAATGTGATGAATGCGGGAGTTTACTTTGCTTGTCAAGTTTTGCAATGCACTGGTGAAAATTTCCATGCACCCAGTTTCCCGGGTGGGGGTCGCTAGGTCGAATTTCCGCACGGCCGCGCGCGACGAGCGGCGCGGCGGGTGCGAGTGCCAGTGACAGGGCATGGCAGCCGTCAAGCGAGGCAGTGTGGCACGAGTGGAAGCGCAGACGTGGCGCAGTCACGCTCGGCCTGCCTCTTAAGGGCAATCGATACGGCGAGTCGTACTGATGGCGCCGCGAGTGCACCGTCGCGAAGCGACACTTTCCTTTTGCGTCGGCACCTTTTACGACGTGAGCACACTGCACATGGCTGCGATGTAGGCGTTTACGTGTAGGCGTGTAGATAGGCATTTATAAAAATGGTAAGTGTTTTTGCAACAATAACACGGCCTTGGATTAAGATGTATGCTGTTAGGCTCGGCTCCATCCAGCCAAATAGCCGATGAGACGCAGTATTCATCGTGTCAACGCGACAGGACCTCCATATGATGTGCGCGAACCACGAACTCGATAATTTAGTTTATTCTCAGCTCATTCACGAATCGACAGTAAAAGAGTATCTATCAGGAGATTCTCGGGTCGAAGTGCACTGATGCAGACGTGGGGTCATAGAGGTGACGTCGGAATGAATAGGTGAGGAGCCAAAATGAAGCGAGGGTACGTCGAAAACAGCTGCTTCATTCAATCCCGATGGAGGCGGTATGCTCCCTTAAAAGCACACCAACACCACGCCATAATCAGATTAGTGGCTTGCTTACTTGAGGCAAGTAGGTCCTTGGGTAACTGCTCACGCTGCACCTTTGTTGCCGCTGCACGGTGCACCCCCTAGGTTTTGTGCCTGCATGAACACAACCGAGCCGTGCCACTTAACCAATTCACACCTAGCCTTAGACGAACAAATTTGGTGCTCAGCTGAATAAGCAAACTTTGATAATTCGATGAAACAGCCATTTCGATGATGAAGGCAACTTGTGCTTGAAAATTTGTTCGTTTACGGCTGGTTTGATTTGGTTGGCTAGGCGTGACTCTGTTGTGTTCACCGAGGCACAACACCATGAGGGTACACTGTCCATCCGCAACAATGGTGCAATCTGAGTAGTTATCAAAGAACCTACTCGCCCCTAGAAAGTAAGGCACTAATGTGATTGAGGGCGTGGTCTCCTCGAATACAAAGAATTAGTACCGAAACTCCAAGAAATAGGGGGTGACTGACCTGATACGGGGGCGAGAGAGATTCAGCGGATGCTTACAGCGCAAAGGCCGTAGCTGTCACTCCAACGCCGACCATCCGACGCACCTTCCGCGACGAACGACTCGTCTGCACCATTCAAACCGGATTTCCGTAACTGATCAACACCACCTAAAGTGCCTTGTTGAACAAACACTGTGAATTATTAAAAGGTAGCTTGTACCACAATTCGAAGTAGTTGTAATTCAACTAGTACAGAGTAAACAAGCAGTGTCGCCATTGTTGAAAATGTAGAGGGAAGGGAAAAGCTGAGAAAGGTGATGGGGTATTTACCAGTTATGAGATTTGAGAGTTCAGCAATGTGTAAGAGTCGTCCGTTGCACAAGATGCGACGGATGGTTGGCGCCGGGGTGGCAGCTACGGCCCATGCGCCCCAATGGCAAATTAGCTGCAATGGGCCTCGCCTCATGACCATCTCCCCTTAGACTGACAGTCCAGTATCATTCAGCCTGCCCCTGCGTTGAACGGTCGATTTCTTCTGTCTTCCCTTACCACAGCCACACACTTTGTACAGACAGGCATACATCCCGACAAAGTAAGTGGTTTATATAATAGAGGGATATATGGTTGTCATATTGCATCTAGGAAGCGTATTTCGTTATTTCCACTAAGTACAGCTTTTAGTCAGCCTTGACAATTGACGTGTTCCATCCAGCCCCACACAATATTAGGTTGTCCCAGAGGCCTTGTAGCATTTTTTCGATCGTCACTTTTTATTACTTTTCTTCCAACAAACAACAATAAGGCAACAGCGTATTCACCATTGTTAGCGACAACGCTCTACCATCTCATAGGTAGATCGTTGATTCCATGCCCCCAGAACTCTGGTCGAAGAAGTCAATGATAGCCTTTACAAGCAAGTCATAATCAACGAATATTCTCTTGGCCAGGACGGACTCAAGAGGATGGGTAAGGTGATAGTCAGAAGGGGCAATGTCTGGAGGGTATGGCGGTTGGGGTAGGACATTCCAGCCAGGCTCCTGTAGCTTGGCCTGGGTACACTTCGTGACGTGAGGGCGGGCGCTGTTATGAAGAAGGGTGACCGCGGACCTTCTCAGGCGCTTTTCTCTTATAGCGACAGCGATCTGCTGGAGCTGGTGGTTGTATACGGAAACGGGAACTGTCTCGCCGTGTGCCAGAACCTCGGGAAAGAGCATCCCTTCCGCGTCCAGAAACAGCAAAGTAGAATCTTCTCCGGATGGAGGTCGGACATGGGCTGCGTTGGCGGCTCGGCGTCACGTAGCAGCCAAAAGGCGCGAGGTGCGTTGGTATCGTACATGTCCCAGCTTTCATCGCCCGTGGCCAAATAGACGAGAAGGTCGTTGCGATGCGCGCGGAACAGCAGCGATTGACAGATGCTCACACGGGCACTTTCGTGAGCATCCGTCAGGGCATGAGGTCCATCGCGACAGCACCTTCCGATAACCGGGCTCGTGGAGCCGACGATTTAGGGTTGTGAGTGCTTGTCCATTCCTCTCCGCCAGCTCGCGCATGGTGGTCTTAGGATCGGCGCGGACGGCGGAGAGCAGCGTCTCGTCGTCGAATGCGTGTGGGGGTCCCGTGCGTGGCTTGTCTTCCATGTCAATCTCGCCGTTGCTGAAGCTGATGAGTCAGCGGCGTACGGTCTCTTAGCTCACACATCCCTTGCCCAATGCAGCGTTGATGAAGTCGCAAGCTTCCGTCGCTTTGCTGCCCCAAGACCACTTATTAGATGACACCGCATGTTGGGTGGATATCGACTACGGACACTGTACCTCTCTTCACGGAATCTGGTGGGTCAATATATATTTTACTAGAAAGCTTAGAGAATGTTCTACCTATTCCTGAACCGCCTAGACCTGCCTCGAAGTAAACAAGAGTTATTGAGTTTTTGAAAAAATCCTACAAGACTTTTGGGACAACCTAAGATAAACAGGTCCAGGTGCCCAAGCTCTCTACTCCCCAAAAAGAGGGACGAAATTGGTAACTTGCCCGATGGAGATGACAAGTGATAAGGGCCCATAAAGGGCTCTTGTTATATCCATCGATCACTCACTGTGCACAGGCATCCCAGTGAGGATGCAATTTTCACCTAAGCATTAGGGAAAAGGGGAACTCTTTCCTTCACGCACTAAGGCTCACACAAAAATATGCAAATACCATCTTATTTGTATGCACTAACGGTTGCAGTCTTATAATCGCTATTTCGAGCTTCTCCGGACCCTAGAATGTGCAGGACCCTTCAAAGATCCCTCGGAGATGCTTAAAGGCACATTCCAGGATTATGAGGATATCACATCTCCTGCCGTGGATGGATAGTTCGACCCCAGCCACGTAGGCTGTACCTTTAGCGAGGCGTGGGTGTCAGTTCCTGGAACGTACAGAGCCAAGGAATCTAGCACAATAGCTCGGTCCCGCCCACCCTAACCGGGGTCTGCCTTTACTCTTCGACTCTTATCCTTGACATAGGTAGACCGGCTACTGCCAAGATCTTGAAATTGACAGTAAACCAATCGCCTCGTGAAGTAAACCCACTAGTGAGTGACCTGACCCCACACTAGGCACCGGAACACTTGCAGCACACTCCCGGCTGGGGTGGGCGGGGCCGAGCTGTTGCGCTAGATTCTTTGGCTCTGCAAGCTCCAGGAACTGACATCCACGCCTCGGTAAAGGTACAGCCTACGTGGCTTGGGTCGAACTATCCATCCACGGCAGGAGATGTGATATCCCAATAATCCTGGAATGTGCCTTTAAGTGTGCAACTTCCATGGGATGCTTCCCTCCTCCACCACTCATTGCGAAATTGTGATAGCACCATCAATTAACGTCCTACTTCCACACACCAGATGTTGGATTTTGATTCCTCCAGTGAAGACCCGGAGAACCCAACGAAACTGGTGGTATAATACTTGCCATCCGACCATTCCTATCATCCTTTACCAGTTGCTATCAGTTTGAATCACCTACTATACACCCCCCCCCCTCTGCCACGCTCTAGATCATTCGCAAGGTTCAAGAGTCGAAGCCCATCATTGCTGAAAAGTGAGACACGAGGTCCGTAACAGACAAGCAGACAGATACACACGCACAGAAACGATTAAAAGATAATATATAGTGAGATGAATAAGACGATTTTAGGCTAATCTCGACATAACCGATGCAATCGTGCCATGCTCTGAAGTGGTCAAAAATATTCAACCGACCTGTTGGTATGCGCTAACGGTTGCAGTCGTATCATCGCTATTTCGGATTTCTCCGGACGAGGTGATTTTGGTTATAAGGTGGTTAATTTTTTCACTGCGGAATTAAAACATGAGCAGCTGTCCCCATCCCATCTTCTCGGTGGGCACACCCCAGACCAGACCAATGCTGTCAAAAAAGAGACTGCTGTTGCAGTTCGTAAAACGACTGCTCGCTACTTGCGAGTAGTACTTGCGACACATTGGGAATCATAACTGCTGCTCTTTCGCTCGATAACCTTCCATAAGCGACAGCTAGTTCGTCGAAGGGTACGGGGGAATAAGCTTCACTCTGTGTTTGAGTCCCTCTGGAAAAAACATTTAAGCGTCCCAGCAGAGAATGTGTTATCCTTCTTGTGTACTACAAGCTGCAGAAAACTAACTGTATTGATGAAAAAGCCACCAGTGGATGGGAGTTTTCAGGCAGCAACTATCACGTGCTCTGTAGATGCAAAACCTACGCCACGATCGGGGTCCAACTGACGATCTTCCGATTAGAATTCCGGCACATAATCTATTAAGCCCGAGGGCACTAATGTCCCATTAGCACCGTTTCACTACTCTACACTTCTGGCGCTTTCATACATAGCCGGAGGAACAGGCAACAAATTGTGGGGTCCCAGGAGCATCATCACATCACTTTCACTCCTTTGTGGCTTCGGCAAAAACTGAATCGCAAACTTTTAATTACCAGACGACTTATCCATTAGCCCGTGCAAGCGCCACCCGTAAATGAAGTATTGTCACTGCTCCTCAACTCTGGCATTTTCATGAAAAGCAGGGGGAATAAACAACGCGTTGGACTCAATACGATCCCGTAGAAGTCATCACACCACCCTCCTTCGACGGGGTCGAACCGGCAATCTTCTGATCACTACGTTTGGGTTCACACATAACTTGCTCTGCTTCTGTTCCAGGGCTACCCCAGTTTTCAAGTGGCATGTCCTTATTTCAGGTCATGATGGAATACACAAGAGATATCGATGCGAGAACTTGGATTGTTCGTCACTCGTTCCCACAAAATCCGTTGACCAAACAGTTTTTGAGCAAGTAAGATCGTTATTGTGCAGTTACTCTGATTACCTTTCCTGTATAACGTGGCGAAGCTCACGGCAGTGGAATGTGTAGCGATGAGTCAGGATTTCGCGCGGTCGCACATGATGAATGGTTGGGTGAGCGCGAGTTGTTTTTTCGCGAACAATATTGAAAATCACCCTCTTGCTACTTCAATTGGTGATATGATCCATTTCTTTGACGGAGTCTAGAACAATAGCCCATGAATCCCAACTAGCTCCAGATTTCCAGATCAGAATCCCAACTAGCTGCAGCAACTCGCGCTGAAGGCGCCGCGTGCGCGACGTCGCAGTGGTAATCCTGACCTACTGAGGTACACACTGCAAAGTGTACGCGCAGTCCATAGAAGGGCTTACATGTTACCATCCATTTTCATTTTAAGCTATATTCTCGATCCTAGTTGAAGGTATTGTGGAAGCCTAAACTGCAAGCCCTGAGGAGGGCACCAGCACTAGTGTGGCCTTCGTACTATGGAAGCCTTTGCCATTTCAGCTGACTGACAGGAATGCATTATCAACAGCTCTCGAATGCATCGCATGAGGTTTTTTCAGATTTCCTTCACGATTTCTAAAAAATGGTTACGACATCAGTCCGAATGTGGTGAGTGGACATGTTTCAAGTATTTCAAGATCCGGTTCTGAGGTGAGATATGAGCAGCATTGACGGCCTGGCAGATTATTCCTAAAATAACGTTGAAGACAGCATTAGGGATAATGTAGTTAATGTAAAATCCATAAAAGAAGTCACCCACATGGAAACTATGGGCTTAAAAAGCTTATTTATGCGGAAATCTCAGTCGAAAAGCGCGCCCCTGAGCTGTAGTGACGGCGTATAACAGCTGACGTATTGGGTCGACTGATCGAATTATCGCGCGATCGACCGCGCCGAGCGGCGCAGCGGGTGCGAGATGTTTGCAGTTTTATCCGTTGAAACAGCAACAACGGCAACATATAAGAACTTCCAAAGTTCCAACCTGCAATCTTTGAAGGTCTCTCACGATTCAAGCCCACTACATACTGAGCGGAATTCCATCCGTCTGCAGCAAGTTGTGCTGACGGCGCCGCGAAGCGAAAATTCGACCAGTCGACCCACACCCACAGCTGACACCTTCGGATGACAGACCCCGCCTCCTTGTGACGTGATTCTCGGTTGGCTACGATGAGAGCGACAAGGATATGCGGCAGGATCAGAGGTATTGGGCGTGCAGTTTTAGGTCGAAGCTCACTCCCAAAAATAGATGCTCTCGTATTTCCGGACATTCCCTTGTGTTCAGTTGGCTACATGTCAATGGAAGAGTAGTTCTCAGCGGTTCTCAGCGGTCAACTTTTCGAGACCCTTTGCCCTTCTAATAGTTGTAAATTCGATTCCAATCTTCACTGTGCACCGCTAAAAGCTTCCGTAGCCTCAAACTCTACCATTTTCTGAGAGCCGAAAATCACTGCGGTAGCAATATAAGCCGAAATTATAACAAAAATACAAAAGAAAGGGCAAAATAGGGCAGTGTATGAATGCAGTAAAATAAATCGCCAAACTGTATCGCAACTAGCAATTAATTGGGGATGTTGGAAATTTTTTTTTGATTTCTATGCACAACTTAATGAACGTAGAGTGGAACAAAAAGGAAGCGGGCAACGCGATCAAGGCTAATCCCGGTTCCTTTCGAAGAGTAGCTTTTTCACCTTTCAAGGCTAATCCTCAAAGGAGTTGGCGTACTGACTTTGACTGACTGGTATGCTATGATGGACAGTAAACGTGTTTTTCATCAAACGTGTGCGAAATAACCAGGGGGACTTGATTTTCTTTCCTCAAAGGCGCGAGAGGGGAGCAGAGAGTGAAGGCTTATTTGCAAACACTGTTCTCCGTATATGATTCACATCTGAACCCAGAAGAGATAATGTGTAGTGAAACTCGCGTTGAAAAACGCGCCTCTGGGGGCGTTATTGTAATTCTAGCGCGTTTCACATCGAACTGCACGCTTTAGTGGCCGAGTTGCCTTCTGGCGGCGGGTCGAGAAGGAGGGATTGATTTTATTCATGATGATTTACGACAAGTGAAACAACAAAAAGAAACAAACAGGCGAAGCGATGAAAGGGAGAATGAGCGAAAAAATACAAAAAAATGCTTTTTAGTTTCCGATAGCTGCTGATTTTCAACGCAGGCCGCGATGCGAAACTTCTAATTAGGTTGCTGAATTATGGGCAGAAGTTTTGGTCTCGAACGGGGTCAAACTCAAAGGGGGGGGGGGGGGGGTGGCGGAGTGGAAAAGAGAATCGCTGCATTTTCCATGAATCTATGGTAGGGGGTCGTACCGGAGACCTGATTTTTCTGTGCTATGTATGTTCACCATTCAGAAGATGAGTTGAGGCGAGAGAGGTCTTGGTTGTGCAATGGATTAGCACATTAGCCGGGAAGGCATGAAGTGTGAGATCGAGTCCCGTCAAGACCAAATTTTTTGCCTCTACTCAGCAATCTGATAACAGGGAAAAGATGTGTTTATGACAGAAAAATATCCAACGAATTCACACTTGACGACTGGCAAAGAGACGAGTGTCCAATTGTCGATTTACAAGACGGTCCCGTTGGCTTAAATTGCCCCTTCCCGATGTCTTTTGAAGATTCGTAGCGGTTGAGCGTCACGTTCATAATCCTCACGTAGTCTGTAGAATTACTTGTAGATAAATGGTATGGGTTATAAGCCTTGAAACCCTTCTCAATCTCATTCGATTCCTAACTCCGTGAGTTTCAGCACTAATCAAATAATCAGGAATGAGATAATATCGTTAAATTGAGTCCCACAAAGTAGCTGCAATGAGTCTGCCAACACACAGTTAACTTTTTAGAATGATTAGCGTAGAATACGCGCCTTTTAGAGCCATGAACATAGAACAGGGAAAGATCTAGATCGGACTAGTTATTCACCTAATTGCTAGTGCAGAGCCAGGAGAAGGAGTCATTGAATGGAGCGACAGCAGAGAGGCACAGCGTTTGAAGGAACCAGAAGGGGTCCGAAACAAGAGGAAGATGCAAAGAAATGAGCATTTTGTAATGAACACTCAAGGTTAGAAGCGATAATCGGCGAAAAAACCCGGACTCAAAAGCGCGAGGTTGCGGTGTTTCGCATCCCATTCGCATTAAACACACTGACTTTCCGGATTGTCCGCTTTAAGAGACGGGCCACGGGCCAACGTTAGTTGTATTAGTACCTGACTTCCAGCGCAGTGGAGTGGCCATTCCCAACTACATTAGCATTCATATAAGTTTATCTAGAAACAATATAAGAAAGAACTAAGGAAAAACCAAAAGGAAAAATCAACTTCATAATAGAAACATCTCCTCTTGGCATCATGCCAAAGCGTCAAATTGGCGAGTTTGTGTAATGGCGGCCACTTAAATTCGTCCACACTACGTCTGCTCTACCGTAAGCCGAAATTACCTCCTTCCGGTGTCTAAGAAGGAGACACAACTAATCGAGATTTTTTGAAGGTTTCTCAATTTTCATGCGGTGTGAAGTACTACAAAAACATAGAAGTCGAGAAACATGATGAGAAACAAGTAGATTGGATGTGGTTCTTCCCGAATAATGCCAAAAATTTCCGCTCACGAATTTTTCAACAATACAAATTTTTTAGAAGGTATCGAAAATTTACAGAGTCGTTAATAGAGGGAAGTAGTACGAAATGATAAGTAGTGAGCATATGTGTCGCATAAAAGCAGGACAAGAAAGGCAAAGACTGTTGGCGAAGATGAAATATCAATAATGGGATTTTGAACTGTACGTAGATCACAAAGCACTATCAGAACCTTATCAACACCGCGTTGAGGGCTTCGCAAGGCGTGAGGAGAAAGTGAGAATGCGTTCT
Source organism: Trichostrongylus colubriformis (assembly GCA_963978905.1). Taxonomy (NCBI): domain Eukaryota; kingdom Metazoa; phylum Nematoda; class Chromadorea; order Rhabditida; family Trichostrongylidae; genus Trichostrongylus; species Trichostrongylus colubriformis. The sequence continues at coordinate 48,316,684 of OZ022258.1, forward strand.
CTGAGAAGAATTGTTCCACTTCCGAAGAGGTGATGTGTGGTGTGTTAACTCGCATAAAAAACCCGGTTTGAAATTTTATCGCATTACCATACCACTGCAAGTCCAGCCGCCCTTCATGTGCCAAGCCGGCCAGGACAGCGATCACGGCTGCCTGCGTTATCGGTCCCTCGCCCGTCTGCATGTGCCACATCAGATAGTGATGCAGAGGGTGTGGAAAGGAAAGAATGAGAAGGAATGCTACTTTCATATTCCTTTGAGTGTCCTTTGCAACGACAATGGATTCTGAACTCATTGTGCATTGCAAAAGCATCCAACAAGTAGATGCCATGAAAGGGTTCTGATCGGGGAGCATTTGCAAGCTAAGCACCTAGTTCGCAGCTGGTAATGGTTTTAGTGGCCAATCCAGTTGTTACTGCAGAAACGATTGATCAAAGATTTAATAAGTACAATAAAGGAGACGATAGAGGAAATTTCGCAAGACATTAGGGTCACAGGTGTGGCACATTTAATTAGCAGATAAGTAAGAGACGATAATGTAATTCCTTATTTGATCTTTTGTTTAAAAGTTGATCAATGGTACTACTGTACGGACTAGGTGAGGAGTGCGATGCATAGCCGATGCAGAAGCGATGATTGATATGAGGGTTCAAGAGAAGCCTGCAACAGGCACGAAGGCATTACCAGTAATATGGCTTGAACTTGAGGAAAAAAAGCTGAAAATTGAGGTTCTGATGGTTTCGTGTACATTTGACGTTAATGGCAGAGCCACTACGACGGGACTAATAATTTATGTGCAACTCATCGCTTGCATGTGGAATTATGCAAGATGTGCAGTGTTTGTGGGGATGTAAACACTTTATCAATTCCGGCCAACAAATGGGAGCTTCCAAAATTGGCAAAAAAAATAAGGATGAAGTGCGAGTAAGTCCCTCAGAATTGTCGTGGAGCCAAAAAGATGGATTCGTGGAAGGGGTAGAGGCAGAAAGATGCTAAAGGGAATAGACCCCTAGCACTGGCATATTCACACAGGGTCTGATTAGTGGTATGTCTAGGACAGGGATAGTAACATCACGTTCGTATCATATCGTATTCAGACCGAAGCCATTCAAGTGACGGTGCTAATGTAGTCGAGGAGAGGCGCTCCACTCTGCTCAGCGTCCGGAGCTATTTTTGCTTAGGCATTCAGCCTCAGTCTAAGGAAGCTCCCACCTTTCTTGAAGACAACATTAGGGGTAATATGCTTGTTAGAAAATCTCTGAAAGAAAATACTCACATGAGAACTACAGGCCCAAGAAGCTCATTTATGGCGAAATTCCCGTCGAAAAGCGCGCTCCCGAGCTGTAGTGACGGCGTAATGGACAGCAGCTGACGCTTCGGATGACAGACCCCGCCTCCAGGCGACGTGATCCCTGGTTGGCTACGATGATAGCGGCCAAGAATATGCGGCAGGATCGAGGGTAATGCTACGGGATTTTGTAGTTTTAGCTTGAAGCTCACCCCAGAAGATAGATGCTGTGGTTTTTTCAAATATTCCCTTGCGTTTGGTTGGCAACATGCCAACGGAAGAATATTCTGGACTATCCGCCTCTTGACGGAAAGATCGTTTGCGTCTAGAATCAATGCTGGAAAGGGGGTCCTATTCCCCGTTACCTCGGCTATTTCGCTCCGTTTTTTCTTTACCATCGTATTGCTAAGCACCTAGACTTTCATATTCGCTACATTTTTCACTGTTTGTCCAAATTTCCCCTTCGCCGCCGATGATGCAATAAGTGCAAATGTTCAGTTATCTGAAACTTGAACGAGTTACAACAAATGATGTCACACTGAACGTTTGTTATGCATAAGGATGTGAATTTTGGGGAACGTAAAGGGAATCACTTCATTTTATGGTTTGCACAGTTAAGGCATATTGTACTGTGCGAAGATTAAGAAATCAAATAGGAGATATGCAAAAACTTCAAAAATGCTACCGTATCCGCTCAATCTCTTCGTAACCATTTTTTGGTTGTTTCGTCGGTATCTCTGACGCATTCATCAGAGCCACGTGGATCTATAATTTAACGCGGTCACACGCAGCAAACGAAGGGTTTACCGGAAGCGTGGTCACTCTGCAGACTTTTGAAGGGCCCTATCAAGTGGTTCACCGAGGCAAGCCATAAACAATTTGTATTGTCGTCTAGTGCTGCTTGAAGATGCGAATCTGATTTCTATCCATGGTCATCCAAAGGTTCGTGCGCATTGCTTTATGCCCTCAGTCAGCATGAATGTGCGAGCCAAGGCACAACTGCATTCTATTCTACGCTTCTCCTAAGCTTCAAATGCCCAACCTGCATTAGAAAAAGTAGTAGTGCGAGTTTTGCTATAGGAATCGGTATATTTCTCTAAAATATCTCTGGGTATTGTTCTGTCCCGAAGCCTCATGCCAAATCAAATGTGTGAAGAACAGTGTGAGGCTCCAAAATTTATTTTCAAAAGACATAAAAAATCCACAAAAGAATGCGAAAAATTTTTTTGAGCCTGTTGGCGAGCTGTCAGCGCTTAGCGCCTTTTTCAAATCTGAAACGAAGCAATTTACTTTATTTTATATATTAGCACTTTATGACTCATACAAATCTGCTGACTCATTTCATAAAGTGGTAATATATAAAATAAAATAAGTTGCTTTGTTTCAGGCTTGGGGGGGGGGGCTAGGCGCCGAAAGCTCGCCAACAGACTCGGAAATTCTATCGCATCCTTCTGTGGATTTCTTGAGTCTTTTGAAAATAAATTTCGGAGCCTCACATTGTTCTACACACACTTGTAATTTTGAAATTTTTTTCAGACAGTCTCGAGAACACAGAAAAGCCAGTGAGCTAAATGGAGATTAATGTGAAACACCATCGGCATTTTTTTTCTAAAATTTCTAACAAGTTTGGTATACTCGAATTCCAAAAATAAAAACATTACGTGATCTTGTGCTTTTACTTAAATGCCATTTGAAAGCGACCAAAACAGTGTGAATTCAACTATTTCTTCCAATGCAAGCTGCAAGTGAAATAATCTGTAGATTTTGAGTAAATTTGTATATAGGGTATGATCGTACATAAGGGATTTCCAAGTAGAAAACCAGCGAGTTACGGGAAAGCTCGAAATAAAACGACTGGGTTTCGACCTATAGCTTCGCCAAGTAATCACGCCCTTTTATTTCATCACTTCAGAAATTCCTTTTTCACTCTAATTATGTCACTACCTTCAGACTTGCCCATGAAGGAGGGAGCTCATTGAATATATGTGTTCGAGGCAGCTGAAGTCGTATTTGAGTGGGATGCTTGAATTGATAACAGCGGCACTTAGTTGCAGAAAACGTAGCCGTTGCCGAAAGTTCAATTCTTGAGCACAAAATGATTCAGATCAAGAAAACTTTTCCTCATAGTAAAACCCATTGAGATCAGTCACTTTTAAGCATCGATGTGTAAGTCTCTGGATTCGGTGAAAGTGATGAAGATTGCAAAATTTTTTTTTTTCAAATTTTCAAGAAAGCAAACATCTACATATTTTGCACTTATTGCACCAGGAAGGCATTTTTGCACTCGATCAGTGCCCTTTTAACAGCTCAATTGCCTTCCTGGTCACATGACCATATCCGTCGTACGGTGACGAAGGTGCCCGCATTCACCACGCTGATAAAGCCTGGCTTACGCTCGTCAGTATCGCCTCGTATAAATTTTCTCGAAAACTGCCGATAAGGTTCCAGCATGACTTACGACTCTGCTACTACTATAACATGTCATTTTACTGATTTTGGCTTCGGTTGTCATTTTACTGATTTTGGCTTCGGTTCTTCGATTTGGGATTTCATTTCTTTGTGTGATTCCTGAGCCGATTGGCTGAAGTTCGTGACCAATGCGGCAGTTACGGATTAGCTACACCGAGTCTCTGTTAATGACACAGCCTCATCTCACCACCACATTTCACTGCTCTACGGCGTTATTGTCGTTAAGACAGTCCACGACAATATTCATCAGTCATCGCGCTCTGTAGCAATTTCGAGAATGTTGAGCAGCATCCTTTCATGCAAACTGAGAGAAAAAACCAAGAGAACCCTCCAAACGCCCGAAAATATGGCCTTTCATACTCTGCGGTAACGCCGGCGGAAGGGCGTGGCTGCGCTTACAAGCGATTTCTTCACAACTTGTTGTTACTTGTACCCTTGTGTATGTGTCAGGACGATTTATACGACACACTTGGGTACGCGTTTTTGTTTGAGTGGAAGCTATTGCGTAGTGAGCAATTGCCTGTCCCACTTAGGCCGAATTCATACTCTGCGATGGCGCCGGCGGCAAAGTGTGGCTGCGTTCACAGACGGTAAGGCAGAGTAACAAAGCCGTAGACGCAGAGACGAGGTAGCCAAGCCCTGACGCCTTTACCGTGGAATATGAAGGCGTCTGATGTGGATCAGCGACTCGCACAAGAAATCGGAAGTGACGGAAAAGTGCTCCAAAAACTCCCTCTATTGCTTTCGATACTTCTGTTTGATGCAAAAAGGAGTACTCTACCTATTTAAATTAGAATGATTGGTCATCAGCTGCCATATCCTTGTTCTTTTAGTCAGCTAGCGAAATTTTCGGCGCTGTTGTCGTTAAAACAGTCCACTACAATCTTCGCGAGGCATCGCGCTCTTTAGTGATTTTGACGATGTTGAAGGATATTCATTGCGCCTACTGAGAGGAAAAATCCAAGAAAACCCTCTAAAACTCTAAAACTGGCCTTTCTGATTTTGGCCTAGATAAGGTTCAGGGAAATTTACTTGATGTTATTACCCTCAATCAGTGATGATACCTTCTCTCCCGATAGCGCGGTCTTTGATACCGTAATTTCTTCCTCTCTATCTGACCACAACCCATAGCATGTTTCTTTCCCCAAGTAGTTCCTACGCAGCTCAAATCGGTGACGGGGTGTCGGAAATCTTGAGACGATAAGCGCCATCTTATCTTCGGGTTCTCTACGCGCATACTATTCATCCTAGCGCTGCGCTTGGAATGCACTCCTTTCGGTGGCAATCGCCTACGGATGTTAACGGAATTGACAAATTATCGCGGAACAATGCCCTCCATGCCCATTTATTCCTTTTAAGCTGAATGCGGTCCACAGTAGCACTGTTGGCCTTGGTTGGCTGTGCGATTGCCGCAGTCCATCAGATGCATCTGACGAAAATCGAATCAAAACGCACAAAGATGATGCGGGAAGGCAAATGGTCTCACTATATCAAGATGAAGAATGCACGACGAATTGCCATTGAACGTAAGATGGGAAGTTTCGCCAATGTTGTGCCACAAAGCGTAAGTAACGCAGGTTTTTGGATTCATCATATGTTCTTAACTTGAAAGGCTGTAGTTAATTTAGTGGTAATGGGGAAGTACAGCCCATATCACAGAGTTAGGCAGGGCGTGGCCTACGGACTTGGGTGGGAGTGTATCGAACGTACTCTGCGTCTCCTCAGCCTGCTATCACTCTCACCCGAATCCGTAGGCCATGCACTGCCTAACGCTGCGATATGGGCTGTAAAAAGGGAATTTTCGATGGACAGGTGGTATCCGCTTAGAATTCGAAGGCATCGAAACGGGGCCGTGTAGGCAAGCAGAACTGATAACCATGTTCTCTTTGATTGAAAAGGTAAACCATGAAGAGATAATCTAAAACGAAACTCGTGTTGGGATAGCCCCTCGCCTTCTTCGTCTGCTCCTCTGCGGCTAATGATGGAGAGACGGCAAACGGGAAGGAGTTAAAAGGTTCTATATCTCTCGTTTCTGACCTATACACCGTTGTTGTTAACCGTTTCATCCAGTTCTCTTTCTGATGTGGCACTACTCAGTCCCCTGTGTCTTTCCATATTGGGCCAAATTACCCTCACCCACCCCCTCCTGTGTCTTTGAGCGTTAGCTCAAGGTGCCTGGACCTACGTGGGAATAAGTGCTATTTGAAGCTGATAAGTTGCCTCGCGTTGTACAAATGGCTCTCCGCTCGCTCTTACCAAAAGCGAAAACGCATTCAAAAATGGGCTCAAAAATGTTGTCCAGTTCCCCAAGGAAAAATCGATCAAATTATATCTGAGATAACGTAATGATAAGATAATCCTCCGAATGGGGAGCGGAGAGATTTCATCAGTGCGAGTTGTATAAATTTCAAGGTGAACGACTATGAAGATGAGGAATACATTGGAAACATCACTATTGGAACACCGGAGCAGCAATTCCAGGTGCATCGTAAATACATCATCCGAAAATGGTGATTTATAATACAAGATTTTCTTTGAAGGTTATCCTCGATACCGGATCATCAAATCTGTGGATTCCCGATAGCACATGCGGACAGGTGCACGAGAACTGTCAGGACCCGAATTGTGCAGGAAGTAGGTGACTTATTATGTAATTTTTCAGTTTGGAAGTACTGAGATACCAGAGGGACGTTATGAGTTCTCACCTGAAACCGACTGCCCTACAATTTTGAGAGAAGCAATGAATGTCTGTATTTTGCTGACTCGCTATTAAATAGTAGTATATGTATAACTTGATATTTTAAAAGCGTTTCAGTAATCTGCGAATTCCTGTGCAGCGATCAATCATGCTGTGGAGGTGGCGTGAATGCATGTCAAGGAAAAAACATTTTCACATCGTCCAAATCTTCCTCATACGTCCAAAATGGCCAACATTGGTCCATTCAGGTTCGTAAATTTACAACTCTACCTCTGGTTTTGCGAATTTCCGAAGTGTGGCGTTACTATCGTATCCAGATATGTATGTAAGTTAGTTATAATTTTCTTTGTGATTTGTCCTGCATGTCATCTCGTCCATTCACAAGAGAGCAGAAACCGTTCGCGGTAGCAGTTTTTCATATACGATGTACCTTAGTCGCTAGTCAGAAGTTAGATCGCCATTATCTATTAGAGCATGCAGTCGAATTTACACTTTGTCGACAGTAATCCATGCACGGCGTATCAATCCTTTTTCCATTTCTAGTGATTGCGCTGAGAAACAAACCATTGTTTCGTAGCTATGCATATGGTCCATAAAGTCTATAAATTTCCTGCTGTTCAGTACGGTACTGGAGCAGCTGTTGGTTTCCTCGGTGAGGATACGGTACGATTCGGTGGAAAGGGTTCAAATCAACTTGTCGTCCCCAACACCGTATTTGGTCAGGCAACCAGCTTAGCGGCGTTCTTTGCTGATGTGAGTAGAAACTTTTGATGTGTATTCGGATCAATGTAATCGACCATTCAGGTTTACACATTTAACAGAAAATCTATCATCAAATTCTAGCAACCAATCGATGGAATTTTGGGATTGGCGTTCAAGACAATTGCCGTCGATGGTGTCACGCCCGTTTTCATCAATGCCGTAAATCAAGGACTTGTTGATCAACCAATTTTTACTGTTTTCCTAGAGCACGTTGGAGGTACGTGTGTGAATCAGACAATGAACTCAATTTCTTGTTTAGTTCTTCGTTATTTTCTCATTCATTTTGGAAACAAAGAGGTGCAAAGAGCGCATTTATGAGAATGTCGTAATCATTTACCACTAACACTGCAATGAGCCCATCAATTTCACAGTTGGCTTCAACATGAAAAGATGACGGGTTCGAAGTGCTCCTCTTGAGTGCCTCTATCTGTGATGACGACGCCCTTGCACTGATAAGGACAAATGTGCCACTGGTACCCTACTAAACTAAATACGTCTTCATACTAGGTTGTAAGGAAAGTTTTGGCCGGTTTTTGAAATTTCAATTTCGAGAGATCATAACTCGGCTCAGATTGCATCTTTTCTCACAGAGTGAGCACCATTGGATTCGCCACACTCTTGGCAACACTATGCATACCTACACATCTCAATTTGATAAAGGGCTGATAATTTATATTGCGCGAAATGAAAAAAAGTCGACTTCAAATCGCCACTCTTTCTGAACACATTGCTACTGAAGGAGCTGGCCAGACGTTTTGGGAAGTGGGGCATAGTTAGCGCTAGATCTGATGAACATGATAGACGAGTAAGGGCCTCACCCTGCAACTGTTCAATTAGTGGAAGAGGATTTGTGAAAAATGCGCCTGCGCATTACTGCCGTGAGGGGTCCCGCGGCACCCATTTTTTTGGATTTTTCCAAATCAAGGCCACTTGAGGTGGTCAGCCAAGGTTGCTTGTTGAGGGCCGATACTTGTGGATATCCCCTGCAAATATGGACGCTCATCGCCTTCTGCCGTTTTAGTTAAAGCGATTTGATCAATTGAAAATTCGAGCGGCTCGTCCTCATTTCTGCACTTCTGAAACCATGGACAAAGTGTTCCATCCAATGCATCACCCCCTCCTCTTGCAGTATTCACATTTGTAGTCACCTTCGCTGGGACTCGGCTAAACAAGCACTCTTGAAGTGAAGTCATCTTAAAAGTGCCATTTTCGCAGCACTTTAAGACTTCCCTAATAAATCGAAAACCTTGTGGCATTCCAAATAAAACATATATTCTGAAAGAGCAACTTTTTCTCTATCTAACGAGCACAATATGTCAGCTGATTCATGTTGACGCGCTCTGATATTTAAATTTATCTTGTGAACGCGAAAAAGCGGCCAGAACTTTCCTTACCTAATATTATCCAATAAGTCATACGACGGTCCTTTTGCACGTTTCTTTTATGTCACGATGCGTCCCTGAACATGAGGTTTCGCAGGAGTACAGGTGGAAAGCTAAGGGCACATTGCGCGATAATCAAAGATGTCGTATTGCCTTTATGGAGCTGTTCTTCCTTGGATAAGTATCTACGTGACACCTTCCTTGCACCACCACGGTGCCCTATCACGGTGTCACACCTAGTCAAACCCACTTCGATTCCACCCATTTTGCTCACATGGCCAATAGGGGAGCTCAGGTGGATGTTGTCGGAGTGAGATCAAGTAGGTGCAGCGCAGCGACGTTGCACCGTGGCAGCACATAAAAAGTGTAACATGTAAGTTTACCCAGGGAACTACTGCCCCATGAAGGCGAGTCGACCCATATGGTTATTCACGGAGTGTACCTTCAAACAAGAAGAGCATTGGTAATTGTGACCGAGCGCAAAGATATCAAGGCTCGCAGTGGCAAGAAGAAATAAGGGAAGCGTGGTTCATGTCATATAGAAACTCAATGCACATTTGAAATGTGCAACAGGACACTGGAATAAGGTCAGATCACGAGAGAATGCCGAGATTGCACCGGCTAGCGTGAAGTCAATTGACGATGGCACCATTAGAGCACATGTCGCAGCGGTGACCCTAATCGAATGTCCTCTTACATGTGATGACTCGCATGTATTCTTTTCCTGTTATAAGAAAATATGTAATCATGGTTAGACGGTGATGAGGAGTCAGAGAAAGCTATGAGAAGTCCATATTCATGGCAATTTCAGCTCAGGATAACGTATATGGAGGTGTTTATACTTACGGAGGTCTGGATGCTACAAATTGTGGACCAGTACTCGCTTATCAACCACTCTCATCTGCGACCTACTACCAGTTCAAAGTAGATTTTCAAATTGTCAACAAATGACGGTACTTCGAGATTTATGAGGCTTATGCTTTATTTCAGCTTGATTCCATCGCATCAAGCACGTACTCTTCAAATAAGGGCTGGCAGGCAATTTCCGACACTGGCACATCTTCACTGGCTGCACCAACCTCAATAGCCAGCGCTATCGCTGATGCTAATGGAGCTACGGTAACTTTTGAACATATCTCCCCGGCTTACTTGGAGGAAGAAGGAAAGGGATTGAACTCAAAAGCATAATTACATAAACATATGGAGACATATGTACTGAGGTGCCAAAACAGAGTAATTTTCTTCTCCACTTTTAGCAGTGTATTAGTCGAAAATCAGCTGATTCTGAAGAGGTATTTCCATCCCGAAAGTTAAGAGCAGACATCACCCTATCACTATGCTCCGTAATAGCCTTCTGCACGAGCGGAAACGGGAACTTCTTACGAGTGAACATGATGTGTCACCTCAACCAGGCAAAATCCGAAATTTCGCCATCCTCGTTCACAACCTTGTTGAGGTCCGTTCGCTCCGGGTACTTGAGAGGATTCATGTTGGGTGGTGTACTTTGACATCCCGTTTTTTTCGGGTTCCTAATGCCCTCCGTTTCCAAAAACCAGAACGTGCCACCGCAATTGTGACCCCTCCGGAGGCAGGTTTGAGTCATGAAAAATGATACTTCGGATCACAGCAGCGTTATCCAAGCAGCGAGGGCTTTGTGACTTCTATGAACTGAAGGGCCAGTCAGCAGTAAGCTTTCCACGAGAACGTGCCACGGTAGGTGGCTCTGCTGTTTTGGGTGGACCATTACGGCGTAGGGGCTTCATCGCCCGACCGTGCCGACTGAGGCTCCATATTTTCATGACGGAGAAAATAGTGAGCCACAGCTGCTTTCAGAGGTTACACTCCGTTTTGTACACTTCACGGATATGAGCTGTGACAAACTACTCCTTTTTTTGGCACCCCTGTAAGTACATATCTCGTACATGTACGTATCCCAATCTTGGCAAAAGTGCGCTGTCAAAAGCTCAACCCAGCTCATTCTCAGTAAGAAAACTCCACCTTTAGGATCCTGCTGATTGATGATTGGAAAGCTGATTAGGGAGAATTCATTGATTCGCCACGTAACACTCTTATCAGTGGTAGCTTATTGCGTGCAATTGTTAGCGCGTGATAAGCCAGGGCAGTCGTCCGCATGGGTGAAAGTTGTACTGTGACTGCTGCAGGGAATGAAGTCATAAGGAAGTCGTCAACCAGGGCATGATTTCCTTTTTGGACTGTGCAAAGTAGGATTGCGAAGGTCGGGTATGCCATAGGAGTGCAGATATCAAATTACGATGAAAAAAAAGTCGACCAGTGAATGAGTTTCCTGTGTTGTTTTGCTTTCCACATCGTTATCTCATGATTTGCGGATCATGAGCCTACAATACTTTTATACCAAAAATGGGCATCTGATCTGAGTAGCATTCACAAACTGCTGATTCCGCAATAGCCCAATGCAGACCAATACATGGCGCATCCAAGTGTCTTTACCGATCCTCAGAATAGTAGTACTCTCTTCCGTACCAGAGTTCTTGGAGGATCAGTATTGACATATTGCCTCATTCGTCAGTTCCACCAGACGTTTCCGAGCCAATTTTAGTCTCTTAGGCACTGGTTAGGCCCCATTTAAGCCATGTAATCAATTTCAGTACGATGCTGAAGACGAGGTTTACATTATCGATTGCAACGCAAAACCAGCACTGGACTTGACGATCGGTGGCAACAAGTACACCATCACTGCACAGAATCTTGTCATCCCATCTGGTGACGGCCGTTGCCTTTTGGCCATTTTCGGCATGAACACTTATGGATTTGGTCCTGCATGGATTCTTGGTGATCCCTTCATTCGCCAGTACTGTAATGTTTATGATGTAGGACAGCAACGTATTGGTTTTGCTAATTCACTCCAAAAATAATGCATGGTTCTCTTGTCGCTTTCAAGATAAATAATCAATGCTATAACTCCATGATCTTATCAATTTAGGTGTAATAAATTGTGATATAAACAAGAAAACAAGGAAGGACATGAGGTTTACTGCATACTTGTAAATAAGCTGAGTCGGAAGGGGGTAGGATTCTTCAAGCTTTATAACGGAACGACAAAGTTGGACGAGTCGTTTGTATAGCTCTGGAATACGCCGCGGTCTTGATTCCACATGGAGATTGTCGAGGTACTTAGGCACATGCATGACCCATGCATTTACATATCACTTTTTTCACGAACACGTCTGGCATGAGCTGAGTGGCTGCTCCAAGTCTCGCTGACCTTTGGTGGGTCACGATCTGACGAATTGTAGGTGTGCTTCTGACCACTGCTAAGCCTGCAACAGAAACCAATGCAAAGTTCTATTACTCAGGGGCTCTTACTGTACCCAAGAATCCCTACTGAAGACATGTTAGGAGTTATGTGGGTAATGAGGCACCTGAACAGATATATTCAAATGAGAACCAGGTGAGAACACTATATGTGGCGAAATTCCCAATGAAAGCAGCGCCCCTGTGCTTCGTGGGGCATCTCTTTTTCAACAGATGTCACTTACTAATATGGCCCACCTCCTTTCACCCATTTCGGAGATAAGAGTGTGAGGGTTACTGTTTCTCGGGTCATTCAGCGCTAGTCCGCATTGAGGGAATTTTTTTAGTGAGATGACATGCCCTTCCTTTACATTTGAGCGGCTTTACTGAAAAAGCGTTGTAGTGACGACAGTGCATTATGCACCTTCATTTCCTCATTTGCTCTTCTAGATGACGATAATGCATTATCATTCCCTCATTTGCTCTTCTATATGCTTCCCGAAATTATTCGGCTCTCTGAAGGAATCGTCCACGAAAAAATGAGTTTCCTTGTTACCCATATAATTATGTTGTATTTGCCTAATAAAAGCCGCATGCAAAGTTTCACGCGAAAAGTGAGAATTCGGCTAAAATACAGCTCCCCAAATTACCGGAGGGGTGGGCGGGGCCTCCGAGTAAACGCCGCGTCCCGTCGTCCACCGCGATCGGGAGCGGAGAGTGGGACCGTTCACGTAACTCTCTCTTGTTTGCGTAATGCGTTTCCGACTTCTGCGGACGACGAGGTGGGCACTCGCTCGGAGGCCCCGCTCACCCGCCGAGAATTTGGGGAGCTGTATATCAGCCGGATTCATATTTTTTGCGCGAAACTTTGCATGCGGCCAATATTAGGCCAATACAACATAAATATATGAGTAACGAAGAAACTCATTTTTCTGTGGACGATCCCTTCAATGAAATCGGTTTTTTGTTCGAGTGTAAAATCACGGAGCTTTTTGATTCATCCAACGAGAAATATCCTAGTTTGCGGTAAAGTTACTGCCAAGTGATTAGCGTTATCTATTAGTGATTAAACAAAATTGTTGAAATAATCGTTGTCTGAGAGCGTTGTGTAAATCCGGTAGCCGCTCTCTTCTCTACCCCCTAGAATGGAGATAACTCATTGAAATTCACAGACTAGGAATTTTTCATTGATATTCAGTGATTTCCGTCGATGCACTTCAATAAGTTATCATCTGATAGGGTGCAAAAACTTCGCAGAGAGACAGGATTCGAACCTGCGCGGAAAGAGTCCAGACGAACTGAACGATAAGTGTCTTCACCTAGGAAATATTCGGTGATGAATTCGGGGTTACTGAGATTTACTTTCTGCGTTAATTTGTCATTGGTCTGAGCAATTACAATTTTTAGAAACCCAAGCTGGGCCACGCATGCCTTTCGTATGATGATTCTGGGAACACCTAAGGCAATAATAACTCTCGGTAACCGAACATTTAGTGCTTAGCGCCGAAACTTTCGCACGAAAATATGGGCACCGCGATTTTTGTATAATCTCTTATTACATTCACGCAAAAGCCCACTCTCTGAAATATTTGGAGATTGGCAGGACTCCTACTCATCTTTACAGATGAAACTTCGACCAGGGTTATTCTTCTATTGACTGTGGCGCTGTCTTCTTGATTGCACAAAAATTCAATTTGTTCTGTATTAACACGAACCAATTTTCTTTAGTGGTACAATGACTCATGATATGTAATGCTCCATGAACGAAAACGTATCGTAACGGCTTCACCTCTCAAAAAAATCAACGATTTCATATAACCTGAAAAAGGACGGTCCTGAGTGGCCAGTACAACACATGGTGTTGCACGATTTGAAAAAAGCAAAAATAGCCTCAATCCGTTTTGTGTTGACAGCCTATTGTTTTCAGAGCCGTTTAGGTCAAGGTGGCCATACCATGTATGATGATCATCCAGGAATACGTATGTGTCATGTGTCGGGAACCTTCCTCATGAATGTGTGTAAGCTTTCACAAAGAAGCATTTTAATCATCACGCAAACGATTGACGTCCTCCAGACCTAGAGTTCCATTCGGATAATGAATCCACAGACGCGGCTCGAACAAGCAAACAATTTTTAGGTGCTCTTTATCGCCCTTTTCTTCTTCGTGGCCATTGCATCCAAAATACGCATTGCCACCGATAACGTTGAATCCGGCCTGAACATTAAAAGAATTATAAAGTTTATGAAAATTCATTCGGAATCACTGTATCCACTGAACACCTTGAATGGACTCCAATTCAAAAGGAGGGAACTTCGTTTCTGAATCGAAAGAAGGGTACTTTGTGGTATGCAGCTTCACAGCATCTGCGTCACGCACTTTTCCAATTTTTTTTCGGTTGAAAGCTGTCCCCATGATGTTTATCTAACCTATGTTGTGCTATACAGCTCGCGGTAAAACTAACAACCATAGGTTCACATTTATGCGGGTAATAAAAGTTTTAGAGTTTTTTGGCGTTAATCAATCCCTTCTGTGGGATGCGCCGCACATTCTAGTTCCATTCAGAATCTTGATGGCTGGTGAATATGATGTGGCCTATAGAATGACTTGCGGTAGCCAGCCGATGTACAAGTCAGTGCTTTTATCCTTCCAGACGAGTCTGGTACCAATTTACCGACCCGGAGGGATGGAGGGCTTGGTTGGCCTGGGCGGGCGTTGATGCGGGATTTGATCCCCGCACCATGAGAGTGGGGTGCGCGTAACCTGTCACTACACCACCTCCGCCCATTTATGCGGGTATCTCATAAAATAGCTTCAGAGTAGTTTTCTACGGATCATTAAGGCAATACCACGTTAGCTAGTGAGCGGGAGTCAACATGGTCGCCTGGCAAGAGGGTGTTCGAGGGCGTTACCAAAGCTCAATCGCGTGTTCAAGTCCTATGACAAAACGTCACAAAAACCATATCACCCCTAACTATCAAGCGTAATTCAGACTTTCTAGTAAGGAATACACCATTAAAGGGTAGAACAAGGAATATCGAGTAACCAGTTGAATCTGAATCGAGTTATAGCATACCTCAAGAGACTCGCTGAAAGGGATCAGTTGTGAAGGGCATCGGGCCATGCTTAAACTCAAAGACACCATTGGGACAGTTTTGGCCGATTATGGTCTGTGAATGTGAAAATGCAAAGTAGTGCAGCAGTAGAGAGTAGAGAAAGGAAGGAAAGGATCAAGAACCAGAGAGAGAAGCGTCACCTGCAACGAATCTTGCTCAAAGACGTGCTTTCACTCCATCTGCGTCACTAGAGGGGTGATGCGGACGGCAAGAGCAATTAAGCAGCGTTACCCTACTCTGCACCATTACTTGATCGTCGCCTACCGCAAAACATATCTTTGTGAGATGGCGATAATTAGCCCACGTTGCGTCTTCCAACGTTAACTCGTGACAGATCATCACTTATAAACTGGCAATCCACTCCAAGAGATCGTTCTTGCCAGTTGTGATCTCCTTTATCATACACGGCGGGGTCTTCAAGGCTCATGGAGAGTGGAACAGCGAACCACGTCACACATCAACCAACTGTACAATTAACTACGAGTCTTCGAAAGAAATCATTTTCGAAATTGAAGACGCTGACGTTGTATCGAATTGATGATTTCAAGAACTTACCGGCATTAGGTACTCATTAGGCTTCAAGCCTATAAGGGGTTTAAGAATTTTGCGCACTTTCTCCTTCAGTGGTAGCCGATCTATCTTCCGAAATTCCCTTAATAAACGCTGTTTTTTTTGCAGGGGTATTTTTATAATCTTTCAAACGATTGTGTACAAACTTTTCACGTTGAAGCTTGATATAAGGTATTGCCACACCCTTTGCTACACTTCCTTCCACTATTGCTTCCTGGAGAGCCAGGTCCGACATAGTTTTGTTCCACTTCTGCAAACAAAATTTTTTTTGCGACGCAGGCGAAAATGGTCAAGTCATCAGAGGACTAGAGGACTAGTCATGTAGCCCTTGATGAGATGTCCGAATGTCAGGCGCTTTTCACCACTTGACTTGACCATTTGCGTCTTTTCTCCCGTGTCTCACCTCCCTCGTTTCTTTATAACGATGACCTTGAGAGGATGAAGTTTTGGTTAAGTTGGATGACTAAAAACTGGGCAGACAGCGTCATTTGCATCTGCCTCCCCCCCCCACTTTTCTCTATCACTATCGTATTTCAAAAGAATTCTCACCACAAGTGGACGAGGCACATAATCAAGTATGTACGTTTGTAGCGCCTCGCCAATGAACTTTATATACATTGCTTTTAACCATTTGGCGAGATGGCATTCTTGTTCTGAAAGTCATGACTCATTTTCGCTAAAAATTCCAAAAAGGCCACACTTGGAGTACCGTGAAAGCTATGCTTACCTTGAGCGCCCGCAGTGATCAGCATGACGAACAGTACAGCGGTGGCGAACAACATTTCGATTGTGGCTGTCTCCGTGATCGCTCTTCCTTTTATATAAGCATGAGCTGACTTTGCCACCATCATCATTTCATTTCATTTGTGTGCAAATGAAATCATTTTTCGGCTTTATCAATAATTAACTAAAATGTTCATGTTAATGCCTACACCCACGTTTCCTGTGTTTTGAAACGATTGTTTTTCTTGAATGGCTGTAACAAAGCGTGGCCCTTTGTGTAGTACAGTAATGCTGTAAAAGCATCGGAAAGTGGTAGCCACCAGTGCATCTGTTCTCGAATCAACTTGATGAAGCAAAGCGTACCTCAGCTGGATAAACTGCTTCGCATCTGCCGAGGTTGGACACTTCTGTCGCTCTTCGTTGTGTGCAGAGCGCTAGGAAACTATAAAGTGCGTCCATGCTCGCCACCGCTTACCTTTTGATTTGAATGATCTGTACACGATGTCAGCCTATAGGGCGCCAATGAAGAGAGCTAGATTGGTAAGGATGGGTTGTTTCGGATCTGCGAAGATCGGGCATTCTTACGATTGATGTTTTTCGTTTCGCTTCTCTGCTTTTTCTTGGGCCTTTCGCCGAAAATTTTCCTGGTCTCACGCATCAGCGGAAATCGAAGGCAACCAAAGCTTTTCCCGTTTTCGCTCTGTAAATGTATTAGGCAGCGTTCATACCCTGCAGTGCCGATAGCATGGCATGACTACGTGTCCCTGAGTCTTCGCCTGTGCCACCCTGTCTCGTTGCCTAAGTCGTCTATGCATCTCCCACGTGCAACTCTGCTTCGCTGCGCTGAGTATGAATGCAGCATTAGGCAGTTTTTTTGTCTTTCCCTTCGATTGAAAGTGATTCTACCTCTGGTTTCATTGAATGTGTCTCCAGCAGAGAAAATGGCGCAGTAAGCTCTTCGCATGACTGAAGAATGTTTCCGAGGCTGTGAAGGAAAGACCCAAAATCTAGAAAATATGCGAAATCACCAGGATCAAGCATCGTGTGGAAATTAGTCGACGCTTCTTTTTCTTTCTGCAATACATTCTCCCTGCAAGCTTGAAGAAGGCCTTCTCTTCTCCTAAAAAAAGACTGAAGCGATTTTTTTGGGAGGGAGGAGGGCGAGGGCTGTGAGGCTTCCAAAAACTTTTGAACATGATTACTGACAAATAGAATCAATATGCCTTTTTCGCTTTTTATCTCTTTCCTATCAACTCTGTCTTTGAATAAAAATTCCGCGAATTTCTTAACTCTTCCCTCAGCCTTTTTTCTGTGAAGAAAAGCGCCCTACACATCGAAAACCGCCGAAAAGAGTCTCGACGGTTGCGAAACAATCGGCTTAACCATGGTGGCATGTGTTTCATCAAGTTTATTCGTAAATAGTGCACACAGCTGCACTGTTAGCGACCACTTTCTGATGATTTTCCATGCTTTTACAGCACTACTGTATTGCACAACACAGATTCATCACTTTGTTTCAAACAAAACAGTCGTTTCAAAGAGCAGGACATGTGACATTAGATTTGGCCATGAACGTTTCAATCAGTGATTGAATTCGTTAAGATATGCTTTGTTCAAAATCGATCAAAAATGGCGGTTCCAGGCCCTAAGTGGAAAGAATCATCAAACTCCCCCAAAACTTATTACAAGAGGTGGTTTGACTTTCTGAATGAGAATATGGCACCCTCTTTGCATGAAATACGTGATCTTAACTTCTTGTTGCAGTTCAGTCCAGGTTCCTTGAAATAATCCCGCACTTTGCTTCACCGTTCCACGTCAGGCGGTTCCGTGCTTGATAAGTGCGATTTTCTCACTTAGAAGGTCAAACTACTCTTTGGGGGAGGTTCTGAGCAAGTTGTATGATTCACCCCCTTTTTCCGCGATCGCCACGCCGTTTCGGGTCAAACAAGTCATATTCGGTTTTATAGGACAAATTACATTTGGGTGAAAGTTTGCAACCACCAAAGGCTGTCCAAAAGTGACCTATTCGACCTCTTTCGGTCGAATAGGTCACTTTTGGACAGCCTTTGGTGGGGAAAAAGGGGTTGCTTCGAGTAAATGGTGCATAAAAAACTGCATACGAAGATTGTGCACTTCTTTCAAAAGATCAATTAGAACTAGACAACGTTGTCAAACTAATTGACTCTTTGCAGTAAAAGATGACTTTAGCCGGATTTGTGGAGGATTGACACCCAAAATATGCCTTTGGAAAGCAATTTCGCATAAAATTACTACGAGGTATACCCATTCAGCATGGTCCAAACGATGCTGTGGCAATAGCAGTCCTACTCTAGACGTGAATACCCACTGAAGTCAGAAGGTTTGGTTAGCCCGTCGTGTTGCAACTGCGGCAATCTAAACTGCAAGCCACCAGAAGCTCACACCGCAGGCTGAAATAGCCCTTTCTTGTGTTCTCAATGCCTGATAATTGACTTATAATACACTTCTCGGAAATTCAAGACCTTCATTTCAATTGAGCTGTTTTCAGTATAAGTAACATCTATACTATTAAACACCACCTGTTTTTGTTGACCTTCGTGGTTGCAGAAGACCACGAAAGAGCCTGATCAAAGACTCGGACAATACAAACACAAAACAGGGTAATTGGGTGGATGGAGAAGACTGAGTGTTGGGATGACATCTGAGAAGGTTTCAGAGAGAAGAACTCCAGATTTCATAAAATGATGTATCCAAGAACCCTGTTAAGATCGGAGAGCAAAGTTTAAACCGTAACAGCTAATCTCTCAAGGTAAATTTTTATTTCGAAAGCAAATACACAGCTTGCTTCTATTAACGTCTAAGCTACGTTTCCTGACAAACCAAGACATTCCCTATTGTACTCCAAGATTGTCGTACATCTGCTTCCGCTCCAGTATGAAATGGCGACGCACAGCATCCCCAATAATAGCGGACACCAATGTAAGTCCTAGCACGATACCAGAAAATATGGTCGCCGTGTTCTCGAACCATTCTGAGAGAGATGCTTCATGGGTCCGTTCGTGCAAATAAACTGGAAATGAGTCACTTAATACTTTTCTGGCCTCTATGGATGCTGCGCATTCCAGAGCTGCAGTCATGTTTACAAACATTATTCTTTTCGCGACAAAAGTCACGTGTAGCTCGCAGCTCGCCGTACATTTCGCCGGTGACATACAATTCCAGTATATGTAGTTACCGGTGCGGTGCATGAGAGGCCACTGTGATATGCTCAGGCTAGAATGAATAAGATCCATGATTCCCAGCTCCTAAAAAACTAGCGGAAGCTTCAACATGTGACACTTTTCTTCTCTTTTCGCGCCCTTTAGAAATTTCCGACGCTTGGTAACATGCGCTTTTTTCCTGCGCTCATGTGCGTAATACGACATCCTTACCTGAACACCTCTGTTCAGAAAACCACCTACTTATTTTTTTCATAGTGAACAGGTGTACTGGTCTATAGCTTGCAGATATAGAACGTGATTGCAATGAGATTTGACAATCGTCGACTATTACGAATTGTTTTACCCTAACCAGAGATTTCTGAAGTTATAATAATTGTTCAATGTAATAGAAAGGCGCCCTCACACACAGCGAGAAGGGCTGAAAGCGTACAACCTCGTTGGATGCAAAACAATCGTGGTTTCCTGTGTTGCATCGCGCTGGAACTTGTGAAGGTTTCTGAACATTTTTGAACAAGCCATTTTTGAACGGTTCCAATCACGATTGAAACGTCCGTAACGATGTCTAGTGCCACGCGTTCTGCCTTTCGAAACGACTGTTTTTCTTGAAACGACGAAATAGAGCTTGGTCCGTTGTATAATGCAGTGATGCTGTAAAAGCATCGAAAACCATCGAAAAATGGCGGCCAGCAATGCAGCTGTGGGCACTGTTCACGAATTCAGTTGATGAAGCCCAGGTCACCATGTTAAGGTCGATTGTTTTGCATCTGTCGAGCCTGTGCACATTCGGCGCTTTCACTGTGTGTGTAGAGCGGCTTTGTTTTGCATTGGGCGAATATTATAACGTCAATAACCTCCAATTTGGGTTAAACAATATGTAATAGCCATCCTTTTTTTGTTTCCATAACAACAAAATTTCTATATTTTTAATTTTTGATAACTGCTGTTTATCGCCGCAGCTCGCGATGCGAAAGTTACTACAAGCATGCTGAGTTATGGGCAAAAGCTTCGGTGCCGGACGGGACTCGAACCCGCACAACCCTCGAACACATGAAGTGCGGGTTCGAGTCCCGTCCGGCACCGAAGCTTTTGCCCATAACTCAGCATCCTTGTAGTAACAAAATTTCTGTTAATTTTGGTTTCGGTTGCTTTTTATCGAAACCCAAAAAGTAGCCCAAAAAAAGAGCCCAAAAAGTAGGGTTGGTACCAATATTCAACTCATGTATTCAAAAATAATCAATTAACTATTTTGATGGGCTACGTTTTCAACTGCAATGTGGCATATGTACGATGACACACAATCTTTGGAAAAAATCGATCAGAAGTTTCAAAAAATCTGTAAAGGTGTGACCTGACATCGTGTCCACGGTTGCCAACGTTAACAAAGTCGCTACTTCTTCAACTGATAGATTCTGCTGCACTTCATGTGACTTCAATGGCGTGCTTTTGTGACCTTTTCTGGTTTCTCTCGTGCAAGTTTGCATTCCACTTTGCAACATCCTCCATTCAGCATTTGGCGACTTTGCTATGACTAGCATGAGATCATATACAGGGGGAAAAGACAAAAAATCTTTTCTTTCGCCTCAACTTCCAACACAGATTCGGTGGAATCTGAGCGAAATTTGACGTGATCTTTCACTCCGAATTCCAAAACACACTTCACAGCATCACCAACAGAGTACAGCGGGTGTCCAAACCCCTCGATAAAGGCTTCGAGTGTGGACGTATTTAACCGGAAAGGAGGGGGTGGGATCGAACGTGCAGAGGTCAGCGATAAGCACTAGAATCTAAACTTTCGATAAGAGGATGAGAAAGGGAGGGTATTTCACGGCCAGCCTCTATGAGGAAATAAGAAATGAACAACTTTTTCCTTCAGGTGACAATTCAGAGCAGTAAAACACATTGCGACTTTACAATCCGACAACGGTCACTGTTATTGTAATAGTCAAAACAGAGGGGGGAAGTGCTGCACTGAAGTGGTCATTTTCCTTGATACATGGAAGTGTTCTGATTAATAAACTCTCTAACCGTAACAACCTTGTGCATAATCTTCGAGCAGCATCGGAAGCCTCTACCAAGCCAGCATTCGTTGCCTCAACTTGGCAAAATTCGCAATTTTATCTCCCCATTTTGCAACCTTGATAAGGTCTGCCAGCACTACGTAGTTGAAGGAAACCGTATTGCGTGGTGTACTTCAACGTTCCATTTTTTCCTGATTTTCAACGATCTTCGTTTCAAAGAACCGAAACCTGTCATTACCACGGAAGCCCTTTCGGAGGCGAACTCGAGGCAGGAAATATGACACTCCGGATGAAAGCAGCGTCGTCTGAGCAGCAAGAGCCCAGTGACTTCCACAAACCGAATCGTCAACCCTTGGGAAGCTTCCCACGAGAGCCACACCGCAGAAATTGGCTCTTCTTTTTTTAGGCAGGTGTTTATGCCGCAGGTGTTCTAGAGCCTGATGGCTTCATACGAAGAAACATTTCAGTAATGTTTGCCCCATTACTTTTATCTCTTCCATTGCAATTTGTTCTAAATGCTTGGCTGTAAGCCAGGAGCAAAGTGACCGCTTTTGTCCCCTCCCGTACATGCTTGAGAGGAAGAAAAAGCGGAATTAAAAGGATAAGAGTCGAGGAGTGAAAAACTTGATGAAAAAGATCTATCCGACGGTATAAGTTGAAGGCTACAATGTGGAAACTCGATCCATCAACGAGATCGTACGGTGGTGCTACGCGCGTTGCTCCTTGCAATTATGTAAGACATAGCGACGCGCCATCAGGCTCACCCGTAGTTGTATTATTATGAGGATGAAGAGGGAAGAGTCATAAGTCATCAGCAAAGCTATTGTTTCTGTCCAAAATATAACTCACAACTTCCTTTCGGTTCATACGATTGTGCATCAATTTTCGGGGCAAACTCAATCACGACATCTCTGGAAATAAATCTCCGCCTGCCGTGTTATTTTGACAAGTTCTGCTAGACGTGTGTGTTTGTGGAAAGCCACTATTTCAGTTCTGATGCGGTTCATCTCCCATATTTGGTCTATATGACGTTACGTAGTAGGGATATTATGGACCTGCATATTACATTATCGGCGGAAGTGTTGTAGTGACAGATGGCGCGCATTCCCCCTCTCATGGTGCGGGAATCGAGCACCTTCTCAACGTTCGCCCAGGCCAGCGAAGCCTTCCATCCCCCGAAGACGGTGAATTGGTATCGGACTCATGTGAGAGCATGAAAGTATTAGCTTGTACATCGGCTGGCCCTCACAAGTCATTGTATAGACCAATTCGCATTCACCTGCCACCACGATTCTGAATGGAACTAGATTGTGTGGCGCATCCTACTTTCGCATCGCAGGCCGCGGCGATAATCAGCAGCTATCAAAAATATCAGATCAGTATCTCAAGCTTTCAGCTTCACGGTTCGACGCAGATACTGGCTAACTGGCTGAACTCGTTATACATGTCAGTGCTAATAAGCTATGGTAAATATACCATTCAGAAGCTGTGTCTTGAGCTCGTTCCCACCCTGAAGCTTGTAGAATCCACAGTAGTGGAAAAAGCACAAAATGTTTTATTTTCAGTTTACCTGTGTAAGTGGACCCGTAAAAGAATGCTCGCGGAGTCGTTCGAGAACAAAGCGACTAAATTTTATGGTATCGTGCTAGGACTGCGCCCGCTATCATTGGGCATGCGGTCCGTCGACATTACACATAGGAGCGGAAGCCGATGTACGAGGATCTTGGTGTATAATAGGAAATATCTCGTCTTGATAGAAAACTTGGCATTGACGTGAATAGTAGCAAGGTGTGTATTTGCTTCGGGAATAAATATTTACTTTGAGGGCTCAGCTGTTGCTATTTCAGTTTTGCTCTGAGGGGCGGAAAAAGGCGCACGTCTCTAAGCATCAGAAATTTAAAATACAGGGTGGGAAGAAAAAAATTGTGACGTGTAAGAGTTTCCGCTGGTTTTCCAGGAGCTGGGGAAATCATGGATCGAATTCATTCTAGCCTGAGCAAATCACAGCGACCTCTCATGCACCTCAACCGATAACTGTATATACTGGCATTGTATGTCACCGGCGAAGTGTACGGCGAGCTGCGAGCTACCCGTGACTTTTTGTCGCGAGAAGAATAATGTTTGCAAACATGACTGCAGCTCTAGTATGTGCAGCATCGAGAGGGGCGAGAAAAGTATAAAATGGCTCATTTCCAGTTTTTTTTTTGTACGAACGGACCCATAAAATGTCGCTCGCAGAATCGTTCGAAAACACTGCGACCATATTTTTTGGTATCGTGCTAGGACTGACATTGGTGTCCGCTATTATAGGGCATGCTGTACGTCGTCATTTCATACTGGGGCGGAGGCAGATGTACGACAATATTGGAGTACAATAGGGAATGCCTTGGTTTTATAGGAAACTTAGCTTCGAAGTGAATAGAAGCAAGCTGCGTATTTGCTTTCGAAATTAAAGTTTACTTTAAGGGATAAGCTGTTGCAGTTTCAGCCTTACTCTGCGATCTTAACAGGGTACTTGGTACATCATTTTATGAAATCTGGAATTCTTCTCTTTGAAACCATCTCAGATATGTATCATCCCAACACTCAGACTGCTTCATCCACTCACGAATTAACCCTCTTCTGGGCCTGTTTTGTCCGAGTCTTTGGCCAGGCTCCTTTCGTGTTCTTGGGCAACCACGAAGATTGAAACGGGCGCTATTCAATAGTACAGATGCTACTCCCTGAAAAAGAGCTCAATAGGAAGTGAATTTCCGTATCCCCTAGTTGTGTAATACAGGACAATAATCAGGTATCAAAAACACAAGGAGGGACCGTTTTGGATTGCGGTATGCTCCCTTGACTTGCAGTTGGTTCAATTGGCGCAGTTGCAACACGGCGGGCTAACCAATCCTACTGCGTTCAGTGGGTATTCATGTCTAAGTTGTAGTCTGCCATTGCCGCAGCAACGTTTAGGCCATGCTGAATGGGTCTGCCCCATAATTATTTCATGCGAAGTTGTCTCCCAAAAACACTTTATAACTATCAACACTTCACAAAAACCAACGAAAGCTATCTTCCACTGAAAAGAGTTCAGTTCGACAGCGTTGTCTGGTGCTGATTCTTTGTGGAAGAAGCGCACAATCTTCATGTACACTTTTTTAATCACTATATATTCAAAGCAACCTCATCACCTCGCCAACTGATACAGTCGAGGCCTTCTTTTTTAGACAGCTTTTCGATTCGGCTGCAAACTTTCACCCAGGGGTAATTTGTTCCCTAAATACGGATATGACTTGTTCGGCACAAAACGGCATGGCGCTCACACCAAAATGGGGAAGATCATCAAACTTGTTCAGATCTTGCCCAAGGAGCAGTTTGACCTTCTAAGTAGGAATTTCGCATCTGTTCACACGAAACCGCCTGCGCCCGTGGGTACGGTAAAGCTAAGCGCGGAATTATTTGAAGAGAGCTGGACTAGACTACCACGAGGAGTTATGATCACGTATTTCATGCAAAGGAGGTGCCATATTCAAGTTCGGAAGGTCAAGCTACCTGTTCTCAAAAGTTTTGGGGGAGTTTGATGATTCTTCCCAATTTGGCGCCTTAGCTGATATTTTTGATCGATTTTGAAGAAACCATTTTTGAACGATTTCAATTACTGATTGAAACGTTCATGACCATATCTAATGCCACATGTCCTGTCATTTGAAATGACTGTTTTTCTGGAAAGGAAGCAATAAAACTGTGTTGTGCAATACAGCAATGCTGTAAAAGCATCGAAAATCATCGAAATGTGGTGAGCAACGTGCAGCTGTGTGCACTATTCGGAATTGATCTGATGAAGCACAGGCCACCATGGTTCGGTCGCTTGTTTCGCATCTGTCGAGGTTGTGCACAATCGGCGCTTCCTTTGTGTAGAGCGCTTTCTTGACAGAAAAAAAGCAGGAGGAAAGAGCTATGAACTTTGCGCAAACTTTATCAACAAAGACAGAGATGATAGGAAAGAGCTAAAGAGCGAAAAGTGCAGTGTGGCTTCTATTTGTCAGTGATCACTTTCAGAACTTTTTGGATGCTTTACAACTATTCCCCCGAGAACCGCCTTTTCAAAGGAATGGAAAACCTGCAAGCCTGTTAGAAGAGTGTACTGCTGAAAGGAGGATGTCTCGTTTAACTTCCACACGATGCTTGATTCTCGTAATTTTTTGCTTATTTTCTATATTTTAGGTCCTTCTTCCACAGCCTGGAAAACATCCTTCAGCTAAACGAAGAGCTTACACTGCAATTTCCTCTGCTGGAGACACAATCAATGACAGTTAACAGAGACCAGAGGTAGAATTGTTTCCAATCGGAGGGAGAGACAAAAAAATACTTGAGTCGTGTTCATACTCAGCGCAGCGGGGCAGAGTGGCACGTGGAAGGTGCAGAAACGACGCAGGCAACGAGACAGGGTGGCATAGGCGAGGACGCAGAGACACGCAGTCATGTCATGTGCTATCGGCACTGTAGGGTTTGAACGCTGCCTAAAACCTTTACAGAGCAGAAAACGGAAAAGCTTCAGCTGACCTTGATCTCCGTGAATGCGTGAGATCAGAAAAGTTTGAGGCTCAGGAAAGGAAAGGAAGGGAAGGAAAGGAGGGGAAAGGGAACGTAGAACATCGATTGAGAAAATGCCCAATCCTTCGCAGATCCGAAACAATTCATCCTTATCAATCCAGCTCGCTTCATTAGCGCCCTATAGGCTGACATCGATGCACAGATCATTCAAATCAAAAGATGAGCGGTGTTCAGCATGGACGCAGTTAACAGTTTCCTAGCGTCCTGCACTCACCGAAAAACGCCGAAAGTGCCCTACCTCGGCAGATGCGTAGCTTTCACAGTGCTTCAAGATAGGGCCTTTTTGGAATTTTTTGCGAAATTGCACTCAATTCAGGGAGTAATTACAAATTCGTGGCTTTTAAAACAAGAATGCCATCTTTCCAAGTGGTTGAGAGCATTGATGCTCATATAAGTGGGTGCTTTATCCATTTCTGGTAAGTACTCCTTTTCAAATACGATAGTGATAGAGAAAAGGGTGGGGCAGATGCAGGTGACGCAGCCTTCACAGTTTCAATTCATACATCTCAGATAAACTCCACCCTCTAACGGTCATTCTTATAAAGACAGGAAAGATGTGGAACACGGGAAACAAGGACGCAAATGGCAGACGTATCGAGTGGGAGGAAGCGCCTGAAATTTTAACATCTCACCAGCAGCCCTGACGATGGAAGGACCCCAGGTCGAAGGGGCCAATCGGAATGGGATACATATGGTCCGACTCATATTCGGACGCTGATCCTGAATCTGTATTTGAAATTTGCAGAACGATTCTCTGAGCGGAGTTATGGAGGTTTTTTTTTGGAATGAACGGCTACACGTTAGATCTCATTGGCGAAACACTATTTCATCAGCACGGCCGTTGCTGAGCTGGCAGTGGCTTCAGTGGCTGGTTGGTAGTGATCCGGATCTTCATAACAGTGGGCATGGGTTTGCTCCCCGCCGGTGCGATATTTTTTGCATTTTGTGTTTCATTGTCAGTAAGTGCGTTTCTTTCACTCCTGGACTTCTTTGTACTGGTACCTATCGCACCCATCACTTACTCTGCCACTTTATTTATAACTACTAACACTACTCACAAGGGAAGGATACTAAGCCGAAGAGAATCCCGTACCACACGAATTAGGCGTTGTTGCGAAAAGATTATGATATTCGTGCACAGGAGGTCGAATTACCCCTGTGTGCAAATTTTCAGCCAAATCCAGTTTTTGGTCCAACTCCGGAGAATCGGGGGTGGCCAGGGGATAAAGTGGTAGTTTTTGATTTTTCTTTTACAGAAAACCCTGCAGCCTGAACAAGAGCCTACACATACCTTTTACACTTGCCCATTCCACTAAATGTACGAAACCAGCGTCAAATAGGAGCATTTCCCAGGGCAAGGGTCAACGACTTCTCCTTTGTTCAATGGGGTGCCACCCTATAGCCCGTGAATTTCTCCGAAAATTGGTCAAATTCTTGAATTGGCTAAAAACTTGTCCCTTGGGATAGTTAGACTCCCTGAACACGAAAATCGCCCTGGTTTTGCGCAAGAACGTCTGGCTCGCGTGCTATGGACTTCCAAACTTACCATATAATAGTACTGTTTATTCAGAAAAAAAACTCCATAACTCCGCTCAGAGAATCGTTCTGCAAGTTTCGAATACACATTCAAGATCAGCCTCCTAAAATACGTCTAACCATATGCATCCCATTCCGAATGGCCACTTCAACCTGGGGTCCTTCCCTTGTAAGTAAGAAAACTCCACCGTTATGATCCTGCTGATTGATGCTTAGAAAGCTGATTAGGAAGAATCCATTGATTAGCCACGTAACACTCTTATCAGTGACAGCTTATTGCGTGCGATTGTTAGCGCGTGATAGGCCAAGGCAGTCATCTGCATGGGTGAATTTAGTTGTACTTTGACTGCTGCGGGTAATAGGTTAAAGTGATAGTGCATAGGGAGTCATCAACCGAGGCATGAACTTTTCTTGGACTATGCAAAGTAGGATTTGGGTAGGATAGGGTTAAGTGTTATACCAAAGGAGTAAAGCTATCACGTTATAAAGACATGATTTTAAAAAAGTGAACCAGGAAATAAGTTTCCCGTGTTTTTGCTTCCCACAGCGTGAATTATGATTTGCTGATCATCAGCCTACAATACTTTGATATCGAAAATGGGTATCTGATTTGAGCACCATTCACAAACTGCTGATTCCGCATTAAGCCTATTCCAGGTCCACGGCGCATCCAACTGCCTTTAGCGATCCGTAGAATAGTAGTACTCTCTTCCGTACCAGAGTTCTTGGAGGATCAGTATTTACATGTTGCCTCATGTGACAGTTTCTCCAAACATTTTCGAGGCATTTATAGTCTATTAGGCCTCTGTTAGGCCCCATTTAAGCCATGTAATCAATTTCAGTACGATGCTGAAGACGAGGTGTACATTATCGATTGCAACGCAAAACCGACTTTGGCTGACGATCGGTGGCAACAAGTACACCATTACTGCACAGATTCCTGTCATCCCATATAGTGACGGCCGTTGCCTTTTGGCCATTTTCGGCATGAACACCTTTGGATTTGGTCCTGCATGGATTCTTGGTGATCCCTTCATTCGTCAGTACTGTAATGCCTATGATGTGGGACAGCAACGCATTGGTTTTGCTAATTCACTCCAAAAGCAATGCGTGGTTTTCTTGTCGTTCTCAAGATAAATAATTAATGCTATAACCCCATGATCTTATCAATTCAGATGGAATTAATTGTGAAATAAACATGAAAACAAGGAAGGACACGAGGTTTACTGCATAGTAAATAAGCTGAGCCAAGTAGGAACAGGTTTTTTCAGGCATTATCAAGGAACAACGAAGCTGGTTGAGTCGTTTGTATGACTCTGGAATACGCCTCGCCTTTGATTCCACATGGAGAATCGTCGGGGCACTTGAGCACATGCATGACCTGTGCATTTATACAACACTTTTCTCTCGAACATGTCTGGCATGAGCTGAATGACTGCTCCAAGTCTCACTGACCTTTGGTGTGTCACGATCTGCCGACGATTCTCCGAATCGTAAGTGTGCTTCTGACTACTGCTAAGTCTTCGAGAGAGACCAGTGCAGGACTTTACCAGGTTGTCCAATAATTCTTGTCCTAAAATTTCACCATTTTTAATTTTTTTTCAACTTTATTGATAAACAAGTCTGATCAACAATATAATCACCACAGTTATCCACAACAGTGGCCCATAGACTGGGCAGGTTGCCGATGCCTTCCGCCCAGAACTGCGGGGGCTGCGACTCGAAGAAGTCCGCGATGTCTGATTTGAGATTGTCGTAGTTGGTGAATTTTCTTCTGGCCAAATGGTGCTTCAGCGGGCGGAACAAGTGGTAGTCGGAGGGGGCGAGGTCCGGAGAATACGGCGGATGGGCAACGGTCTCCCACCGAGCGTCGCCAACTTCTGCTGGGTCTCCTTGGCCACGTTGGGGCGCGCGTTGTCGTGGACGCTGGAGAACCCTCTAGAAGGTTCTTACACTTGCCTAATATTATAACACTTCTGAGGGAAATTAGGAAAATTATAGAGTTTTGAAAATTTTCGGACAAGAATTATTGGACAGTCTGGCATTACTCACGTGCTGTTACTGTACCCAAGGATCTCTATTGAAGAAATGACAGGAGTTATGTGGGTAATGAGATTCCTGAAGGGATATACCCAATTGAAAGCCAGGTAAGAAAACTATATATGGGGAAATTCTCAATAAAATAAGCGCCCTGTGCTTCGAGGAGCACCTTTTTTCAACAGCTGTCACTTGCTAACATGGCCCGCCTCCTTTCACCCTTTTCAGAAATAACGATGTAAAGGTTACTGTTTCTCGGGTCATTCAGCGCTAATCCACACTGAGGAAGTTTGAATAACGTTTTAGTGCAATTCTTGACAGCAATGGATCTAATTTTTATAGCGAGATAATATGCCATTCTACATTTGAGCGGCTTTACTGACAGAGCGTTGTAGTGCATTGACGATAGCACATTATGTACTCATTTCGTCTCTTGTTTTTCTAAAGAACTCCCAAAATTATTCTGCTCGTTAATGAAAACGACTTTTTTTTCTGAATGCAGGATCACGAAGCTTTCTCATTCACACAAAGAGAAATATCCTAGCCTGAGCTCAAGTTACTGACAAGTGGACCCTTTCTATTAGTGATTATAAGGCAAAGAGCGAGGCGAGGCAAGCGGATTTCTGCCTATATCCTACTACTTTCATCTCAAAGTAGAATCGGCTTGC
Source organism: Trichostrongylus colubriformis (assembly GCA_963978905.1). Taxonomy (NCBI): domain Eukaryota; kingdom Metazoa; phylum Nematoda; class Chromadorea; order Rhabditida; family Trichostrongylidae; genus Trichostrongylus; species Trichostrongylus colubriformis. The sequence continues at coordinate 48,347,015 of OZ022258.1, forward strand.
ACAGCGCGGCAATAACTGTCGATAGTATCGCCTAATATCCGACATTATCACAAGAGAGAATATTGTTCACAATGGACCCAAGTTCTGCTAATGACTTCCAGAGATGCATGCAAGAATTGCAGCTGACACGTGAATTTATCTTTCCTAGGCCTAAACCTGGACTGGAATTAGTCTTTTAGCAGAATGCGCCAGACATTGCTATAACTGGCGGTGGCTGTTACCACAGGACATCCCATCACAAAAGGTGGGTGCGTCTGTTTACACTTCTACAGCTATTCATCGGAACCATAACACAACATGCGTTTAATAACGTATTTTGACAAAGCCAAAAACCACTCAACCTTACGTGGTTTTAGGCCAGCATTGGATTACCGCTTCAAGAAAACTGGATCGCTGCACGCGCACGCGACAAAATCTTATGCTTATGCCTTTGCTGCACATTTGCTGCGCGAAAAGGGGCATGGACAGTGCAGGCTTCAGTAGTCTTGACTCACCTCGAGTGTCTTGGCCTACAGACGCGCACTTGATAGTCCAAGCGTGCTTCAGCTAATCCCAAGCTGCTAAAAAATAAATTTTAAATATGAAATAAATGACAATAAGAAGTAGGAAGTTTTTAGGTTCTCGAACAATTCGTTGATAATCATGAGTGCACCACTGACGCAGAAATATGTGTGCAAAGATCGGCTTTATACCACTATTCACAGCCTAGGATTCAGGTTCAAAGTCGCGATATATAAATGTCAACAAATCCATAAAGCTTCATCATCTAGTAATATAATGTTGAAGTATGGAGTTGATGACGTTAATCAATCCCTTTTGTGGGATGCGCCACACAATCTAGTTTCATTCAGAATCGTGGTGGCAGGTGATGCGATTTGGTCTACACAATGACTTATGGGGGCCAGAGGATGTACAAAACAATACTTCCATGTTCTCAATGAGCCGATACCAATTCACCGTCCTCGGAGAGACAGAAGGCTTGACTGGCCTGGGCGAACATTGATGAGGTAATTGATTCCTGCACCATGAGCGGGGGAATGCGCGCCACATCTCACTACAACACTTCCGCCCATGATATAATATGTAGGCCCATAATATCCCTACTATGCAACGTCATATAGACCAAATATGGAAGATGAACCGCATTAGAACTCAAATAGTGGCTTTCCACAAACATACACGTCTAGCAGGACTTGTCAAAATAAGACAGCGGGCGGAGATTTATTTTCAGAGATGTCGTGATTGAGTTTGCACCGAAAATTGACGTAAAATCGTATAAACCAAAAAGAAGTTGCGAGTTGTATTTTGGACAGAAACAATACCTTTGCTGATCACTTATGACTCTTCTCTCTTCATCCTCATAATAATACAACTACGGGTGAGCCAGATGGCTATGTCCCACATAATTGCAAGGAGAAACGCGTGTAGCACCACAACGACGATCTCGTTGATGGATCGAGTTTCCACATTGTAGCCTTCAACTTATACCGTTGGATAGACCTTTTCCATCAAGTTTTTAACTCCTAGACTCTTACTCTTCTAACTCCGCTTTTTCTTCCTGTCAAGCATGTAGGAGGGGACCATGGTTTTACAAAGGGTTGGTCTACTAAAACAGAACTACCAGAGTGTTTCAATGATTGAACGAAAGCTTATGACAAATTTGATGTTGTTCACTTTGATTTCCAAAAGCGTTCGATAGGGTCTCCTACGAGTTAGTGTTGCAAAAGATAGCACTTTGGTCCCATGACTAGGAAGTGGATCAGAAGTTTCTTGTCTGGTAGGACTTTTCAAATGCGCGTGGGTGATTCTTACTCTTCAATTCGTAGTGTGAGAACTGGCGTTCCTCAAGGTGGAGTGCTTTCGCCTATTCTATTTCACATTTACACTGCAGACCTTCCTTGATTTTTCAGACCTCGGGATTTCTTGTAAAATTTATGCAGAAGATATCAAGATTCAGAAAGTTGTACAAGGAGCTTTTGCTGACCAGCAATTCCAAACGGCAATTGATTTAGTTTCGGACTGGCGAGAGGCTAACAGGTTTCCACTTTCCACTGAGAAAACGCAATTGAAATGCATAGGCAAACAAGTCCGGTAACCCCAACATCGTCTCGGAAATGAGGACCGAATTGTGTCGAATGTGCGCGATCTTGGGTTTCTCTATGATGGTAACCTTTATTTTCTTCAACATTCTAAAGCATTAGTGGCTGAAGGTCTTCTTAGAACTTTCAACATCTACAAAGTTGTCCGCAAAAGAAACCGAAACATTCTGTTGCAAGCTTATAAAATTATGTTCGTCCCATTTCAAAATGTGGGTCCACAGTTTGCTCCCCTCACAAGAAGAAGCATATTTCCCCTGTATTGGTCAATTGATGCTCCGCTCTCTGCATGTCAACTATAAGGACATTCCAAATGGGGTTGAAAGAAACAAGTTATGCGGGTCGAAGTCATTGGCAAGTAGAAGGAAGAGATTCGACCTCCTCATGGCGCACAAAATCTATCACGGTATGACCTCCTTGAACATTTCGAAATTTTTCACAAAGGTAAGGTGCAATACAAGAGGAGCATCAGCAAAAACTTCGACCACATTTGCTCGTTCCCAGGTCAGATCCAAACTTTTCTCTGATAGGATTGGCACTTCTCTCAATTCTTTTCTGCGGCTTGATGCCAACTCAATGAAGTAAGATAAGAGAATCGATGATAAGTATTTGTAATTCTCAGTTCGAGCCAACTTGCAGCTGTTTTTTCAATTCGTTTCAGCATTAACTTGCCTGTGCTATTTTGCAACATTTTCTTTTCTTTGTTTTTTTACCTGTTCTTACCACATGCATCTTTGCTTGCAAAACAATAAAAACAATAAATAAAAAGGTAAATAATATACCAAAATAATTTCTGAGTGAAGATTGTTATTGCTCTGGTTTTTAAGAAGTGTGTGCACATGTATAATGTCACGAACAGTGAATTTGCTTTGTCACTGTTTGCTGCATATGCCGTTATTGAGCGTGTTGTCAAAATCCAGCCTATTTGTAGAAGAAAGGTTTCAGAGAGATATGTTATGTTTCATATTCGAAAACATAAGGTGGCATCATTTAAACACGATACCCTTGCAAAAGTCAAAAAATGTGTTTGAACTAGTGCCCTCGTGCAAAACCATGTGTCGCACGTGGTATGGGTTAAGGATCCCTCGATCGATGCTCACCGGGTACCGCCCTTCCCCTAGTTGAACTGTACTGTGATCACCAGGAGTCCAGTTCAGTTCATAATGCCACACCTGGTAGATGAACTAATTTCTTAAGATAAGGTAAGGGGTTCTTTCAACAAAATCTCCTCTCCGTAATGCTCTGGGATGAGTCTCCAGTTTGAACCCCGATGAGACCTTTATTCCTAGCGTTATTTGCTTGAATACATCAATCACATACAGTCCCTAGCGTTATTTGCTTGAATAACATCAATCACAATCGTCGATAGTCCGCGTACACCGAACATCCAACAACAAGAAAACTAACGCTCAAATCATGCACTTTGAGATGAAACTGCGAGCCTCGAAAAGTTGTTTCGTACTTCGGCTGTGACGACGTCAACTCAGCTCAATTACATATTGGACTCCTCCGATTAAAAAAGTTGCTCATTCTAGATAACCCCTTTTATCAGACTTCCATGAAGTCAATGAATTGTTAGGACAAATTGGAAATGCAGTAAAATTGAATTGCCATTTTTGGGTTGCATTCACTCTACGAGTTCTTGTTTACCACGTTGCAACTTCACTAACGAAACCCTCCACAACACCAACATCCCTTTAAACAGCTGATCAACGCCAAAAAGCAACATTTCAAACAACTTCGGGACTGGATATGCGCCCTTAGGTCACAAGTTCACAACGAGAGATTTCGTGTGAGTCACCGTAGATGGCGATTACGTGGCCACTGCATGCTACTACCCTAACACTACTATGTAACCTCGAAACCACTTTAAGACTCTATGGAAGGCTCCCCTAGCTCACACGCATCGCGCCACACTCCGCACACAGCCAAGCGAAATCCCGACTTAAAGGCAAACTCTCGACTTCTCCACCTTCTCATCTCCTTTGTCACCGTCACTGACTTACAAACGAACAGGCGTACAGACCGACCGATCGATCGACTCGGCGTCAAAGCGAAACAAACGATATGTGAGTAGTCGGTAATTGTGATCAATAGAGGCAGTAATTGTGATCAATAGAGAGCACTGACACCCAAATACCACCCAAAGCACCTAACCGGTGTGGAAAGTGTGCAGGAAATCGTTCTGCCCTTTCCATATCCCTTCTCTAGCTCTGGAAGCACCAGCACAAAGTGGAAGGTGGGAACAGAGAAAGAAAGTGTGTGAAAGGTCAAAGTGACGAAAGTGATGCGAATACACATCTCAGCGTCGCGCTTTTGAATTCGGATTTTCCCACCGATAATTGCTTCTAACCTTGAATGTTCTTTACAAAGTAATCATTTCTTTGCATCTTCCTTTCTTCGGACCCCTTCCAGTTTATTTAAAATTTTGTACCAGATCCACTTTCTTACAACAACTGGGTTATATTACAACCAGTGTTACAGATAAAATGAACTCGCGACAACTGCCTAGATCTGAGCAATTCAAAGGCCCGATAAAAGACTTTATCTAGAATGAGCAACTTTTTTATATATGGAAAGAGTCCAATATGTAATTGAGCTAAGTTGACGCGTTTTGAAAATTGGATGTGAACACGCAGATCTGACCAGAACTTTCCTTACAAACTAATACATAGTATCGCAATTCGCGATCGTTGGTTGCCCCCGCAAAGGGGCGTGATCTCCTATGTATGATCTCCCGTCTATCAATTATTGGTTTTTCCGCAGACGGGTACAAAAGGGCGCCACGGTCAGGGGGGAACCTTCAGTCTCCAGAACATTCTCTGCCCCGATCTCTTCCTGTTTTGACTCTCCTTTATCGCTTAACGTTTATCCATGATGTTACCCTTTTTATGAGATTGCCAGCATATTCGCCTTCGTTTTGACTCTGTACTGCTTGTCCTGTTAATGCCATTTTTGAAGCTGATCTTTGATATCGTTTGCTCTTCTTGAGGGCCACATTTTGGACGCTATCCTTTATACTGCCTGATCTGCGAAGTTGATTTAGGAACTGGATTCTTTGCTCTTTTCAATGTTATCTTTTTTGAAGCTTGATACTGCCTTATCTGAGAAGATCACCTTTTTGATTCTAGAATGTTCCGTTTTTCCTATAGTTCATTTAGTTCTCCAATTAGAACTATTTTCCTAACGCCAATTACTATCGCTTTCTTTTCTCGGAAGTCCCTTTTTTGTTTAATTACCCAAGTTTGAGGTGTTCGTGGACGCAGTAAACCGTTGTGTTGCAATTTTTGTGTGTGACGCCTGGGTTACAAGTGTATACCGCGTGGCAGCTTGATCGAGTAACCATTGGGCCCGCGACTTTACATAGTAGCGTACGCTGACACCGACATCGAACTCCCATTCAGAAGTTGCGGTTTCTAGGCTCCAGTTGTCAAAGACCTCGTACTGCCGAAGTACGAAACAACTTTTCCATGGATACCAGTACACGAAATTGTTGTCAGATATTTACGTCCCATCCCATAACAGAGCAATGGCAAGCGGAACGTTTTCTCGCCTTGTATTTCTTGATAAGTGGTGACTTTGAAACTGAGTCCTGGGTTGTGAAGAGTGATTCAGAGTCGATATTTGCACACACATATTTCTGCACCAGCGATGCAGCCATAATTATCGATGAATTGCTCGATTCGAAGCAGACAGTTTTATCTCACCCTGCATGATTTCAGCGTTAGTTTTCTTGTTGTTGGTTGTTCGGTGTACGAGGACTATAGCTGAATGTGATTGATGTTTTTAAAGCAAATAACAGGAGGGATAAAGATCTCACCGGGGTTCAAATTGGGATAGGACTTATCGCAGGGGTATTGCGGAGAGGAGATTCTGTTGAAAGAACCCCCTTACCTTATCTTAAGATATCAATCCATCTACCAAGTGTGGCATTATGAACTGAACTGAACTCCTGAGGATCAAAGTGCAGTTTAACTAGGGGAAGGGCGGTACTTGGTGAGCATCGATCGAGAGATCCTTAACCCGTACCGCGTGCAACACATGGTTTTGCACGAGGGCACTAGTTCAAACACATTTTTTGACTTTTGCAAGGGTATCGTGTTCGAATGATGCCATCTTATACTTTCGAATTTGGAACATAACATATCTTTTTTAGACCTTTCTTCTACAAAAAGGTTAGATTTTGGCAATACGCTTCAAAACGGCATATGCGGCAAACAGCGACGAAGAAAATCCACTGATTGTGACATTATACATGTGCACACACTTCTTAAAATGTTTTCAAAAGTTTTTCAACAGCCCGAAGAATACCAATCTTCGCTCAGAAAACACTTGATTATTGGGTGTTGATTATTGGGTTATATTATACGTGAGATCTACTCCTTGTGTTGGTTATGTTAGGCCTGAGCAATAGTAATTATTTTTACAAAAACCTGAACTATACTACGTGGGCATCTTTATGATGATTCCAGAACCAGTTGAGGCAATAATATCCCTCACAATCCGAACATTTTGTGTTCACCGTTGGAGCTTCCGCTGAGGAATACGGGGTAGGGCGAGCTTTGGATACTTCCTTCTAACATCCACGCAAAAAATCACACTTTTCCTCGGAATAATTTGAGATTAGCAGGACGTCTACTCACCTCTACAGATGCAATTACCGGGATTACTCTTCTATTGGCTATGGCGTTAACATCTTGATTGCACGAAAATTAAATTTGTTCGGTAGTAGTGTTCAACCTGAACCACTTTTTCAGTGGTACAATGACTGGTAGATATGTTGCTCTCCATATTCGGAAACTAGTCACTTCAGCTGTCAGAAATCGACGATTTCATATAAACCGAAAAAAGGCGGTCCTAGGTGGCTGAGTATAACACTTGGTTCTGCACGATTTGAAGAACGCAAAAATAGCCTCAATGCTTAAGTGTCAACAGTCTATTGTTTTCAGAGCCGTTTAAGGCAAGGTAGCCATACCAAGTATGATTATCATCCAGAAATACGTATATGTCATGTGTCAAGAACCTAGCTCATGAACATGTAAGCATCCTCAAAAAAGCCTTTTATGCATCACAGAACCTACACGAGATGTCTTGTGTTGAGCCACTTGTCATATCCCACGTAGCTTAGAGGTGGTGGATTCGGAAATGCGGAAATTTCCCACTGACGCTTCTCAATAAAGCAAACAATTTCCATGTATTCTTTATCGTCCTTTACTTTTTCTTGACCATTTCATCCGAAATGCGCCAAGCCACCGATATTATCGAGGGGCTAAACAAGATAAGTATCAAAAAATTTATGCGGAATCAATGTATCCACTAAATACCTTGAATGGACTTTAATTCAAAGGAAGAGAATTTTGTGGTATGCAGCATCACAGCATCTGCGTGCCTTATTTCTCCAACATTTTCGGCTGAAAGCCGCCCCCATGGTGTTTGTCAGCCTATGTATGCTATAAAGCTCAGCTCGCTTTCTGACAAATATAAGTTCACATTCATGCGGGAATCTTAGTAAGTAGCCTGAAAGTAGTTTTCTAAGGTTTTTCAGGCAAGACAATTGAACGTTCGCTAGTGAGCGAGCGTCAACTTGGTCGTTCAGCGAGAGGGTGTTCCAGGACGTGGCCGGAGCTCAATGGCTTGTTTAGTGGTCTGTCAAAACGACTCAAAACCATCTCACCCCTAACTTTCTAGCGCAATTCAGACTATCTAGCAAGGGAGGTGCGCTATCCAAAGGTAGAACAAGGAGTTGTAACGGGCAGCGGGCCATGCTGGAACTGAAAGACGTTCTTGGAACAGTTTTGGCCGATTGTGGTATGTGAGTGTGAATATGCAAAGTAGTCCAGCAGTAGAGAGTAAAGAAAGGAATGAAATGATTAGAAAGCCGAGAAAGAACCGTTACCTACAACTAATCTTGATCGCACACGTGTTTTCGCTCCCTCTGTGTCACCAAAGGGGTGATGCAGACTGCAAGAGTCTACCCTGCACCATTATTCATCGGTACTCCGCAAAACGTATTTTTGTGTGGTGGCTATAATTAGCTCACGGTGCGACTTTGAGCTTGGGGTCGCCACACATCATCACGTGCAAACGGCATTCCATTTGAAGAGATCATGTCTTGCCAGGGTCTCCTTTATCACACCTGGCGGTGTCATCATGCAGTGCCCCATGTAAAGATGGGCCGGCGATCTCACGTTACACATCAATCACACTGTGCAATTACCTACGAGACCTCAAACGAAGCCATCAAAAAACGATGACGCTGAAGTTGTATTGAACTGATGATTTCAAGAACTTACGTGATGGCCACTTAGTATGAATTCCTCACTTTTAAGGGTTTTGCGCACTTTCTCCCTCAGTGATAGCCGATCTATCTTCCGAAATTCCCTTAACAAACGCTGGTTTTTCGCAGAGAATATTTTAAATAATCTTTCAAATGATTGTGTACCAACTTTTTATGATGATACATGAGATAAGGTTCGGAAGGTCCCGTCATTACACTTCCGCTCACTATTTCTCGGAGAGCCTGGTCTGACATAGTTTTGTTCCATTTCTGCAAACAAAACGAAAAACGAAAACATCAGGCGTTTTCCACCACTCGATACGACTGCTTTGTTTCCCATGTCTCACCTCCTTCGTGTCCTTGTAACGATGGCCTTTAGAGTATGAAGTTTTGGTTGAGGTGGATGACTCAAAACTGGGCAGGCTGTGTCGCTTGCATCTGCCCCTTTTTTTCTCTATCACTATCGTATTTGAAAGGGAATACTCACCAAAAATGGTCGAGGAACCCACATCATTGCGCGCTCTTGTAGCTGTTGGTCGAAGAACTCCATATACAATGCTCTTAACCATTTGGCGAGATAGCATTCTTGTTCTGCAAGCCATGACTACTTTTACGTCATAAATTGGGGTCTATCTTCACTAGGAATTCCAAGAAGGCCACGTCTTGGGGTACTGTGAAATATATGCTTACCTTGAGCGCCGGCAGTGATGAGCAGAACGAACAGTACAGCATTGGCAAGCAACATTTCGATTGTGGCTGGCCCTGTGATCGCTCTTCCTTTTATAGGAGTATAAGCCCACTCACCACCATCATCATTTCATTTCATTTGTGAACAAATGTACATTCGAAAGTCATGAATGGAAATCATTTTTGGACGCTTTCAATAATTAACTAAAGTGTTCATGTCAACGTCTACACCTGCGTTTCCGGCCTTTCGAAACGACTGTTTTTTTCTGTGAAAGCTTGGTCCGTTGTGTAATACAGTGATGCTGTAAAAGCGTCGAAATGCAGCGGAAAGAAGTGGCCAGCAGTGCAGGTATTCGCAAATCAACTTGATAAAGCACAGTCCATCTTAGTTAGAGAAATTGCTTTCCATCATCCGAGGTTGAACACTTCTGTCGCTTTTCGTTGTGTGCAGGGCGCTAGGAAATTGTAAAGTGCTCGTGTAAAGTGTAAAGTTCGTCCATGCTCACCACGGCTCATCTTTTGATTTGAATGATCTGTGCATCGACGTCCGCCTTAAGGGTGCTAAAGAAGCGAGCCTGATTGATGAGGATGGGTTGTTCCGGATCTGCAGAGATTCTGCATTTTCTTTATCGATGTTCTTCAATCCCCTTCCCTTCTTTTTTTTGGGCCTTTTGCTGAAAACTTTCCTCTCTCACGCATTCGCAAAAATCAAAGTCGGCTGAAGCTTTTTCTTTTTTCGCTCCGTAAATGTTCAGACAGCGTTCATCTCCTGCTGTGCCGGCTGCATGGTGTGGCTGCGTTTCTCTGCGTCTTCGCCTAAGACTTTTATGGTATCAGAACCCTCTGTTTTAGTTTAGTCATGCTTCTTCAAATAACGATATCAAATTTAGATTTTCGCACTTTTATCTAAGGCAGTATTCGTTCACTGCGATGCCGGCACCATGCCTGCGTGCCTGCGTGTCTCTGCCCCGCCTCGTTGCCTGCGTCTTAGAACCTCCCGCGTGCCACTCTGCCTCGCTGAGTATGAATGCGGCCTTAGGTATCTTGTTTCGTCTTTCCCTTCGCTTGCAGGACTTTTGCAGCTCTGATCCCATTGAATGTGTCCTCAGCAGAGGAATATCGGTGTGAGCTCTCCGTTTAACTGACGAAAGTTTTCAAGACTGTGGAAGAAAGACCGAAAATCTAAGAAATAAGCGCAAAATGTCCAAGATCAAGCATTGTATGGAAATTAGTCGAGACGTCTTCCCGTCTTTCTGCAATACATTCTCCGAGAGGTTGTGAATCCTCAAAAGCTTTCGAAAATGATAAAAATGGAGCCAACACCGCGCTTTTCGCTTCTTAGCTCCTTCTATCATATTTGCCTTTAAAGGAATCGTCCACGAAAAATGAGTTTTTGTGTTACCCATATATTTATGTTGTATTTGCCTAATGTTGGCCTCATGCAAAATTTCACGCGAAAAAATGTGAATCTGGCTGAGATACAGCACCACAAAGTGCGGTCCCAGTGGGCGGGGCCTCCGTGTAAAAGCCTCGTACCGACCGCGTCCGCCGTGGTCTGAGACGCATTGTAGGACCAGAAGGTTACGTAAACAGTCCCACTCTCCGTTCCCAACGGCGGCGGAAGACGGGACGAGGCTTTTACACGGAGGCCCCGCCCACTGGGACCGCACTTTGTGGTGCTGTATCTCAGCTAGATTCACATTTTTTCGCGTGAAATTTTGCATGAGGCCAACATTAGGCAAATACAACATAAATAGATGGGTAACACAAAAACTCATTTTCCGTGGACGATTCCTTTAAGTAAGATTTTCACGAATTCCATAACTCTTTCCTCCAGGCTTTTTTTAGTAAAGAAAAGCGCAGTACACCCACCAGAAAGCACCAAAAATGCACAATCTCGCCAGTTGCAAAACAGTCGCCCTATGGCCGCCATCAGACTTTGCGAGTCTGCGATTTCGCGACGTGACACTTTCGATGCGATGCCACGGCCGCAACTTCGTGTACGGAGTCGCGACACTGCAAAATCGCAAAGTCTGAAGGCGGCCCTATTCATGATGGCCTGTGTTTCATGAAGTTATTTCGTGAATAGTGCCTACAGCTGCACCATTAGCCACAACTTTCCAATGATTTTTGATGATTTTACAAGAGTACTGTATAACACAACACAGCTCTATTATTTCGTTTCAAGGGAAACAGTCCTTTCAAAGTACGGGACATACGGCATTATACATCGCTATAAACGTTTCAATTAGTGACTGAAACCGTTCGAAAATAGTTTGTTCAAAATCATTCAAAAAAGCCAGCTCCATCACCAAAGTGGGGTGGATCATCAAACTCCCCCAAAACTTGTTACAAGAGATAGTTGACCGTCTGAATAAGAATATGGCACCCACTCTGCATGAAGAACATAATCAGAATCCTTTGTGGTAGTTTGGTCCATGTTTCTTGTAATAATCCCGCGCTTCGACCTCTGGGTGAAAGTTTGCAGCCGAATCGAAAGGCACTACGAAAGTCACCTTTCGACCGCATCGTTTTTCGAGGTGGTGAGGTTGCTTTGAGTCAATAGGCCTAAAAAGGTGTACATGTACATTGTGCGCGACTTACGGAAAACCAGCACTGGACAACACTGTCGAACTAAACTCTTTGCAGTACAAGTGACTTTTGTTTGGCTTTGTGAAGGACTAATACATAAAATATGCTATTGGAAGACAACTTCGCGTAAAATGAATACGAGGTGGACCATTTTGGCATGGTGCAAACAATGCTGTGGCAATAGCAGACTACACTCCAAACATGAACACCCACTGAACGCAGAAGGGATGTTTAGCTCGCCGTTTTGCAACCGCGGCAATTAAACCAACTACAAGCCATCGGAAGCTCATGCCTTGAGCCAAGAGGTCCTTTCTGGTGTTTTTTAATACCTAATAATTGTCTTGTAGCGCAGTACTCGTAGATTCTGTCTTTTATTATTAATCAAGCCGTTTTTTCTTGAAGTAACACCTGTACTATTGAATACTCCTGTTTTTGCTGATCTTCGTGGTTACACAAGAACACGAAGAGGCTGGCTAAAGACTCGGACAGAACAGGCACAGAAGAGGGTCCGTGGGTGGATGAAGAAGTCTGAGTGTTGGGATGGTAATTGAAATGGTTTCAAAGAAAAGAATCCCAGATTTCTTAAAATGATGTACCCAGGAGCCCTGCCAAGATCGCAGGTACGGCTGAAATTGTAACAGTTGAGCCCTCAAAGTAAATGTTTATTCCCAAAGCAAATACACAGCTTGCTTCTATTCACGTAAAACCTAAGTTTTCTAACAAACCGAGACATTCCCTAATATACTCCGAGATTCATGCACATCTGCTTCCGCTCCGATATGAAATGCCGACGCACAGCATTCCCAATGATAGCGGACACTGATGTCAGTCCTGGCACGATACCAGACAACATAGTCGCCTTGTTCTCAAACGATTTTGCGAACGTTCTTTTAGGGGTTCGTTTGCACAGAAAAACTGAAAATAAGACATTTTATGCTTTTTGCACTTCTGTGGATGCTGCGCGCTTTAGGGCAAGGTACACCGAAGTCAAGAATTCCTCTTTAGTGGTGGGGGTCGTACTTGACCGGAAAGGAGGGGTCGTGCGTGCAGAGGTCAGCGATAAACACCAGTATCCAAACTTTCAATTAGAACATGAGAAGCGAGGTGTATTTCACAGCAAACCCGTTTAAAGACTGTGGAATAAAAATTTTTCGCTTTCTGTGAGAATAAGTAGCAATAATACACATGCAACATATAGTCCGACAGCAGTTACTTTTTTTATAGCGGTCAAAAAGAGGGGGACTTGTTGGGTGCCCGTAGATGGTAGTGAAGCGGCTATTTTCCTCAACACTTAGGAGTGCCCTGCTGCATGGCTTTAGTTACGTTTGCAAAATGACCCTTTTTCGCGACAAAAAGTCACTGGTAGCTTGCAGCTTTCATTACACATCGCCGTTACATGCAGTTCCAGTGTCTATAACCATCGCCTGCGGTGTTTGAGAAAGCAGAGTGGTGTTCTTTAAAGGAATCGTCCACGGAAAATGAGTTTTTGTGTTACCCATATGTTTATGTTGTATTTGCCTAATGTTGGCCTCATGCAAAATTTCACGCGAAAAAATGTGAATCTGACTGAGATACAGCACCACAAAGTGCGGTCCCAGTGGGCGGGGCCTCCGTGTAAAAGCCTCGTACCGCGTCCGCCGTGGTCGGAGACTCATTGTAGGAACAGAAGGTTACGTAAACAGTCCCACTCTCCGTTCCCAACGGTGGCGGAAGACGGGACGAGGCTTTTACACGGAGGCCCCGCCCACTGGGACCGCACTTTGTGGTGCTGTATCTCAGTCAGATTCACATTTTTTCGCGTGAAATTTTGCATGAGGCCAACATTAGGCAAATACAACATAAATATATGGGTGACACAAAAACTCATTTTCCGTGGACGATTCCTTTAAGCAGAAAAGGAGTGCGACCTACGCTATTCTCAGCTCCTGTGGAACTAGCGAACACTTCATCCAAGTCGCAGCTCTTCCAGTCGATAGGATCCGCTGCATTTCATGAAATTTTTTATGGGGTTTTTTGTCATCATTCTGGTTATTTTTTTCTCGCAGCTCTGATGAATCCTCTTTTGCAACACTGACCATACAGCATGTGATGACTCAACCACCTATGATCAGCATAAGGTCTTATGCGGGGGAGGGGGTGGAGCAAACGAAGGAGTTCAATAGAGTATTTGTTTCACCTCCATTTCCATTGCTAAATTAGTTAAACTCTAGAAGATGTTGATGAGTTCCTTTCACCCCCAAACTGTACCTACGACGAGAATACACCTCAAAACCTCTCCAAACTTCGTAACAGCGTTCTGCACAAGCGGGTGTCTGTCAAGTCGACATCCAACAGTCGCCATCCACACAACTTGGCGAAATTCGCATTTCACAACCTCAGTTCACAACCTCAGAAAGCTTCCCACGAGAGACCCACCACGGATGTTAGTACTGCTGTTTTGGGCATACCTCGATGCCGTAAGTGTTTTGAAGCTCGATGGCGCAGATTGAGTGCTTTATATTATCATGACGGTGGAGTAGTAGACCACAGCTTGCTTCTGCTCACAAATGAACATTTCGGTGATATGTGCCCCATCACATTTACCTCTTCCATTACAATCTGTTCCGTGTGCTTGGCTATGATCCACGAGCTAAATGACTGACCCACGCCGTTCCCCCCCCCCCCTCGATCTTGGCTATTTCTCTCCGAGTACCGTCATTTCTTTTCCCGCGCGCGCGTGGCTGCGTCGCCGTTTTCTCACCTGAGCGCATAATATTCTCACGTGAGAAACTTCACAATACATGTATCGTGTTTGGAAGACCATTCCAGTGAAAGTTTGTAGTTCGGCCTTGACTGTAATCTAGATGTGTAGAAGTTTGTTTGTGTGTCACTAACCTGTATCTAATGTATCTTCTAATGTATCTTTTTCTGAGAACTAGGTGCACAACCAAATTATACTTCTCAGCTTGTTTTGTTTGACCTGTATAAGTGCTTTATGGAAAAAGTACCGCAGTAATATTTTGAGTCACCTGACATAAGACTACTGCACCTTATCGGTTGTGGGGCTTTATTTGAGCAATATCGAATTTTGGGTGCTAATGCAGTTAGGGAGGGGAGGGGACTCATTTACACGCTTGTCCTTCACCTGATACATCCTATAATCATTGTTTCTTACATATTGCGTTACCGAATAGGGTCTTACTAGGGTACTGTCATTCACAGAAGTCACTGTCCAGAGTGTCAGAATTATAAAAGTTCAAAGACATCTTCCATAATAAGCATCTAGTCACAAAGAATGACTTCAAGAAAGAAGATCTCGGAGACACATCAATCTGCTCAACTCTAAACACCAACACATGCATTGTGGGCATTTCATACAGGTAGCAACCTCGCAAGAGAGAATATTACTCGCCGTTTAAGTCCTTCTTTCAAAAGGACATAGTGTACGAGTGTGCGTACACCAGGTTGCATGGAATGTGTGTGTGCGCGTGGGAAAGTGAAATGGCAGTACTTGGAGAGGACTCCAAACTGTTCACTGAAATGGTCTCCCAAACATGCATTGTAAAGTTCCTCACGTGAGAATATTATGAGCTCAAGTGAGAAAACCGCGACGCAGCCACGCGCGCGGGAAAAGAAATGGCAGCCTTGGACAGAATAGCCACGATTCCCCCCTCCTCCGTGCACATGATGGGTTGATGGAAGAGATCCATTTAACGCATTTCAGTAGAAAGCTACAATGTGGAAACTCGATCCATCAACGGGCCCATTGTGAAAATGCTACGCGAAAAGCTCCTTACAATTACCAGTTCGCCACGCGCTATCGGGCGCACCCACAGTTGTCATATACTAGGAACGGAAGGGAGGAATTATAGTTCATCAGCAAAGCTACGCGTTCGCTCTGTCCAAAGCATAACCGCTGTTGCTTTTCGGTCAGTTGTACATAATTTCCGGTGCAAACTCAACTACGACATTTCTGAAGATAGATCGCAACGTGTGCCTGCAGTCTTATTTTGGCACGTCCTGCTAATCGTGTGTCTGTGAAAAGCCGCTGTTCGAGGATCCTAATGCGGTCGAATTTCCATATGTGGACTATGTTTGGACGTATTACGGACCTTCACGGGATTGTTAAACTTGATAGATAGTGATTTTGAACCTGAATCCTGGGCTGTGAAAAGTGATATTGAGCCTATCATGGCACACATATTTTTTTGCGCCAGTGGTGCCCTCATGATTATCGACGAATTGTCCGGTTCAAAGCTCACAGTTTCATCTGAAATTGCATTATTCCATTCTGCTAGAATCTGCTGTATTAGAGGATTATCGATTACTGAATGTACATGTGCTGATTCGAAAGACGATCTGGAAAGGGAACGATCTCACTGAAGTAAGAGTCAAGTAATGGAAGTAAGAATCATTACAGTGATCATCGCAAAGGGAGATTCTTCAAAAAAGTTTCTTCAACCTCATTTTAAAGGAGCAGTTTACCGCGTCGCGTTCAGTAAGGATCCTGGAGATACAGGGGAATATATAAAAAGGAAATATGCTATGGAAAATCCTCACAAAACCTCGTAATAAGGACATCCTGAGCTCCGGCCTCGGCAATATTACTGCTCAGAAGTGAGTGCTTTGAAAGATTTTGTTGCTAACCCTGAAAACATACGCTAATTTCGCGATTCTCCCATACCCAACCAAATCCTTTTTTCCAAATTCCACAATTCCGCAAAAACGCAAATTTACACCACTATGAATGCTGTCCCAACGTCACCTTTATTTTCAGACGTCCCTTTTATCGCAGCAGGTAGGGAGCCGCCTCTGCCTCGCAGTTGCCACGTACCCCACTCAGAAAATCGATGGCGGGTGTCGGGCATCTTGATACATTGGCCGCCATCTCATTTACGGGTCATGTACGCATGCGCTCGCGGCGCAGTGATGGCACAACCACTGCACTCATGGTAGGGGCTATCCGCTCTTGTTCTTAAGAAAACATCATTATTCAAAAAAATATTGGGAAGATTTATCGCGAATCGTGCTCTGAAAAGTTCATTATTTGTCATCTGTGTGGCATCATGAAACGAGTTGGCACCAGGGTCAAGTATTGGTTGAGGACTGAAGTGTCATATTCTGTATGGGTTAGAAGGGAGGCGCACCACATTTGGTGTTCATTGGTTCAGGAGTTCACCATTATTTTTAGTGCCAGTGGAGGGAAGGTAGCAATACGAGTCGTGATTATCGCCGATAGACGACCATTTTCATCCATTTTTAGCATATCGGCCATTGCTCCTCACCAATGGTGAGTTGGGTAGAGGTGGTTTTGTCGAAAAATTCCTTAACGCAGTACTTTATCCACTCTGTCCGACAACCCCTGGTTTTGCGTATCGTTAAAACGGGATTCCGCAAAGCGGGGTGAGAGCCAGCGGCTCCGGATACTAGTGGGTCCGGATAGAAAGCTATACTGGTAGAGCACGATGGCAGAGAAGGAGACGACTGACCACGCTCATGGATCCTTTGAAGATTCCCTTGTTTTTGTTCACTTCGCCAGACAAACAGATTGCATAAGACAGTATCAGAAAAAATAATCATGATTTTTGCTGTTTCTTTATTCTTCTGTGCCAACCAGGTTTGTTACGGAACGTTTATTGGTCGACGTTTCGAACAATTCGTCGTTATCAAGACCTAAAAGTTCGGAGCATCCAACCTGTATCTCATCCGGTAAAGGGCTCTGCCATTCTCCTTGTCTTCAACCTATGTAAGATCTTAAACCCGAAAATATTCCAGTAAAGGGAACCAACCCAGAGCGTTCCAGCAGGAGTTCCCACTCCGCTTCTTCCAGTGACCGAGTATGGAAAATGAGACACCAGTGTTACTCGAGACCGGTGTTGTCATAATCCACACAGCGAAATGAAAGGCAAAAACTCCGTTGTAATGGCCATGCACTCATTTCGGTTGTTTAGCTTTGGTTCTTTTACGTGGATATAGAACGCCTCTAGAGCTTTCCTGCACCCAATGTCTTCTTCGCGGGCAAGACCAGGGTCAAGTATTGGTTGAGGACTGAAGTGTCATATTCTGTATGGGTTAGAAGGGAGGCGCACCACATTTGGTGTTCATTGGTTTCATTGGTCTTTGCATTCGATATTAAAGTCATTGCCTCCGTGCTCTTCTACTCGATGTCTGCCAAGTGGATTGAGCATGTTTTTTCGTCTCTTTCCGGCTAAGTGCTCCTTAACGTGAGCTCTTTCATATCAGACAAAGTCAGCGCAGCAATAAAACAGTGTATTGCACGAGCAGAATTAGCCAATGAGGTCGCTTTGGTAAGCATACCAAGCGACAATATTAAACGTCTACTAGTTGCAATAGGCTTTACGATCGCACATGCAATACTGAAGACTGCGCTATTTGTCCATATGGAAGGGAGGGAGACTGTGCACAGAGAGGTACGATATACCAGCTTCAGTGCTCAACCTGTGACCAGATCTATATTGGAGAAACGGGACGAATGCTAGGAACACGCGTTAAGGAGCACTTAGCCGGAAAGAGACGAAAAAACATGCTCAATCCACTTGGCAGACATCGAGTAGAAGAGCACGGAGGCAATGACTTTAATATCGAATGCAAAATTCTTGCCCGCGAAGAAGACATTGGGTGCAGGAAAGCTCTAGAGGCGTTCTATATCCACGTAAAAGAACCAAAGCTAAACAACCGAAATGAGTGCATGACCATTACAACAGAGTTTTTGCCTTTCATTTCGCTGTGTGGATTATGACAACACCGGTCTCGAGTAACACTGGTGTCTCATTTTCCATACTCGGTCATTGGAAGAAGCGGAGTGGGAACTCCTGCTGGAACGCTTTGGGTTGGTTCCCTTTACTGGAATATTTTCGGGTTTAAGATCTTACATAGGTTGAAGACAAGGAGAATGGCAGAGCCCTTCACCGGATGAGATACAGGTTGGATGCTCCGCACTTTTAGGTCTTGATAACGACGAATTGTTCGAAACGTCGACCAATAAACGTTCCGTAACAAACCTGGTTGGCACAGAAGAATAAAGAGACAGCAAACATCTATACATGCCCAGGTTTCAAGAAGATCGAACATGGAATCTATAATCATGATTAATCATAATTTTCCCTAGCAATAAAATAATACCAGCGCTTTATAGCGTGCTCCAACCGAAAAAAAGCATAAACAATTATCAATTGGTACATACGTATTATTACTGCTTTCATGGGCTCTTACCGTTGGAAAAAATGACGATTAGTGCCATTTCTCTCAAAATAATTTTCGTTGCGTGATTCAGATAATAAGAATCCGTTTGAGAAACCACACTCATATTTATTATATATTTTTGTCGTTTTTGTTGATGAAACTTGTTGAAAGGAAGGTGTCGTCGACGACGACCCCTGCTATCATCTGTAACAATCCAACTCCTCTATCCCTCGTTGAAAGGGGAGGAGTTGAGGAATTCGGCCATCGGCCAGACTCCGATCTCCACGGTGCAAGGGAACGGCTCACCCTCACCATATCTCCTTCTCACGCATTCTGTTTACGCTGATAAATAATACTGAACCACCGTCTTCATTTTATTACATCGCAAGGGCCACCATACCCTACAGTCTTAAGCACCCATCCGAGACATCTGGTGCATCGGCCTAACAGGCAAATCTCCCGCGTCAAAGAGTGATATCTTTGGGGCCTGGAGCAAAGACTCAGCTCTAACACGAGCAAACGTTACGGTCCATCTCACGACCTAGAATCTTAAGTGATTCGTCCCGCGAAAGGGAAACTCCCGTACCACGTACCTGGAGATAATTTCTGTGACTTCTACGTACAGAAACATTTTGATTTCGGAAATCTCGCAAAATGGCGTTGCACTTCCACAAAATTCCAATCGTTAATAGCGCAACGACTCTCAAAAATCTGGTTACCAGATACAAACAATACACAGCTAGAGTAGACTATCCGACAATAGATGAAGATAGCTATGAAATGTGTAAAGAAACTACAGAGCGGTATAAACCAACTTAGAGAAGGGAGAGAAAACCTTGCAAAACTCTATAACGAGATCAGAGAAGAGTACAAAAATTGTAAAACCAAGTCCGATAAAAAGGATTTAATGCTAGAAATAGAACAAATCGAGCAAGAGTCACAACTTCATAAAGAACTAGCAAACGCAGGCGGACTGATCTTCATGCTGACCGAAAGGCATGACGAATCCAAATGTATTAGGGATAGAATAAGCGTGAGACTTGGTTACATGTCTCAAAGTTCCCTAATACAACAAAACGCTTCATCTGACAGTACGGATCACCCATCCGATCAAGCGCAAAATTCGGGTCAGATCGAAGCGAGTCGTGAGAGTAGCCACTCTCAAGGTTCTTCTAATATAGCTGCTTTTGAAAGAACTGAGACCAGCATAAGATCGTATCGATCTATCGAGCCTCCACAAGCTACGCTTCCCAAATTTTACAGCGATGTGGAGGACTTCTCGGAGTACTGGGCCATCTTTGAGACGTTCGTCCATAACAGTCAGGAATTAGACATTATGGAAAAAATCCTACTATCAAAGGAAAGCCTTAAGGGTAAAGCCGAGGCATCGATAAAAGGAATAAAGCTTGTGCCACAGAATTATGAGTGGATAATTCAAACTCCAAAAGAAAACTACTGCACCAACTCCACTAATAAAACGCAGATAGTGCAAAAACTGGTCAGTTTAAAACCTGCAAACGAATTTTCGGACAGCTGCTCATCTGTTTTTGATCAAATCCAAATTTTAATCAATCAGATTGTATCCGCCGGTTACGATGTGCGGAAGACTTATGATTCCATGTGGTGCGAGACCATACTATCAAAGTTTCCCCATGACATTGTAAAACCGGTACTACTATCAAATCAAGAGCACGATAGTCAAGCAATCGGTAATCTCATGGTCACTTGAAGAAAGAGATTGCCGCTGAAGGCTACATCGAAAACAGACTCGGCCACGAGCATACCATTAAGGTCAGCAATCCAAAAGATAAGTACGTCAGGCCACGTTCTTACTCCGGTGATCAATGTCTGTTTTGCCAAAAGGGCAATCATGCTTCAATGACCTGCAGGACAGTCACCGATCAAGGGACTCGCCGAAAAACCTCAACAGATGGTCGACGATGCTGGAAGTGTTGCTCTAGCAACCACAGCAGCTTTGACTGCCAGAAGTCCGATTGTCCTAAATGCGGGCAAAAGCATCTCTCCAGCCTCTGCTTTGAAAAAGGAGGTGGACAAAACAGAAATTAATCACCTTGGACAGCAATACAAGGAACAACGCTGCCCATAACAATACAAGGGTAGGCCACAACGCGAGCAGAGAAATCCCGCGAATCATGGTAATCAAAGAAGGGTGGGCACAAATAACATACAAATGTGCTCCAAAAACGCTCTGACAAGTTCGGAACAGAGTACAGCTCCCTCCCAACTTGTCCTGATGACGACAGAAGGCAACGTTTGGAATCATAAAAAGAGGAATACGAAAAAGTTCTATTCTTTTTCGACTCAGGCGCACAAAAAACAGTCATAGAGGAATCTCTCGCAGACACCTTAGGCGTACCGAGGCAGACTACTGAGGTATGCACAATGTCCGGCATAGGAGGCTATATCGAGTGATTCAAAAGCCATATTGTAAACCTCAAATTGAGCACAGTATATGGTGAAGAGCTTTCCGAGTGTGAAACTTAGCTCCGTTGATGTCGACTTTTCGAAAGCGAGCAGTATTTGTCTAGCAAATTCAAAACTGCGCGGAGAGCACCAAAACCGCACATTCTCGTGGGCTTAGATCATTATCATGAGTTGGTAACGGGATCAATCAATGCCGTGCAAACTCCTACAGGCCTCTACATAGTGAAAACGGTCTTTGGACCCACTATTTATGGAAAAGGCACCCTACCTACAGAAAATACGGGTGTGACCATGTGCTACGGACTCACCTCTATACAATAGAATACAGAACAGGAAATCCTTCAAAAAATGTTCGAACTTGAGGGAATAGGAATATCGTCCGAAGAGTGCCATAGAAGCGAAAAAGCCTTTGAATACTTGGCACAATACTCGAAAAAGATATCTTTCACCGGTCCCTTACCTCACCTTTTCCACTGAAAGATAACGTCTCTCAGTTGGAAAATAATTACGGGGTCGCCATACGCCGACTCGAGTCTCTCCAGATCACTTTGCAGAACAATCCAGTGCAATGTCAATGGTACACTGAAATACTGAACAAGTACGAACAAGAAGGTATGATCGAAACCTTCTCCGCTCTGTGCGTGGACGACGACCCCTGCTGTCATCTGTAACAGCCCAACTCCTCTCTCCCTCGTTGAAAGGGGAGGAGTTGAGGAATTCGGCCATCGGCCAGACTCTGATCTCTACGGTGCAAGGGAACGGCTCACCCTCACCATATCTCCTTCTCACGCATTCTGTTTACGCTGATAAATGATACTGAACCACCGCGTTCATTTTATTACATCGCAAGGGCCACCATACCCTATAGTCTTAAGCACCCATCCGAGACAGAAGGCACCATAATTATGCATCAATCTAATACATACAATTCTATAGACAAGTACGAGGCACGTGAGCCCCGCATGGGTTGAAGGTCCTGCGAGGAATTATGGTTACTACAAATGAGCGCTGGAGTTCAAAGGAGAAAACCATTAGTGCAACTCTTGATGAAAATAGCACTCCAGCTCCTCCACGAAGCCTCATGCTAGCCTACGAATCCTCGTGGCCCTAGTTCCTTCCACAATGATTTCGATGCATCGGTAATGTGCGCACCAGAAAAAACATCAATCAAAAAGTCATTGAGCAGAATAGTGATTCTACTGCTTACAGGAATCGTCCACTTGAAAATTAGTTTCTTTGCTACCCTTATATTTATATCGTATATGCTTAATAGGGCCGCATGCAAAGTTTCACGCGAAAAAGTGAGAACTTGGCTGACATACAGCTCCCCAAACTCTTGGCCGGGTGGGGCCTCCGAGTAAAAGCCCCGTCCCGTCGTCCGCCGCAGTTGAAAACGGAGATGGGATTGTTTACGTAACTTTCTGTTCCTACAATGTGTCTCCGACCACGCGGACGACGGGGTGGGCACTCGCTCGGAGGCCCTGCCCACCCGGCCAAGACTTTGTAGTGCTGTATCTTAGCCGGATTCACATTTTTTCGCGTGAAACTCTGCACGCGGCCCACATAAGGCAAATACTACAGAAATATATGGGTCATGCAAAAACCATTTTTCCGTGGACGATTCCTTTGTGTTCTTATCTGATTCATTTGTTTCTTTCTTCACCGCTGTACTTCCCCCCCTATACACGGCTTTCCATGCAGGCCCGATAAACCGGCATTGAAGAATTTGTCCGATCCAGATAAAATCGGTTGATATGAATCACACCAATGCGAGACAGTAAGTGGGGTCACTGCGGCACTTCATCTCTTCTAGGTGAGAGGAAAAACACTTGACGAATGCCTCTATCTCACATATTTACTAGTTGATCTGTTTCTCTTACTTACCATTTTATCAGTGATGATTCAAACTTCTCGGACGAACCAAATATGGTCGTCCCATTCATTGGAGCCTCGATGCGAGCAAATGACGTATAAACTTCGATGCAACTGAACGGCCTTAGTCCAATTTCTGGCTGCATACATTATGCAGCTAATGGTCCCTATTACTACTCGTACGACGATCACATCCTCCTTTCGCTACTTATTTTTGGCCGACTCTTGGGACAAGGAACGAAAACAATTCCAAAGATTAGGAGCCTCCCAGCGTGGAAATTTAGAACTACTTTTTTTGTTTTTTCACGGGTAATTAGCTTAAAGATACATGTTTAGAAAATACGTACTGCTTTCAGAATCAAGTTGTACCTAGTAGAGAAAACTCGCGAAGCTGTTAGCGAGTCAACGAGAGAATGAAGTTGGCGAACAAGTGACTAATCAGCACCTGCAAATTCCCAGAATGCCATGTAAGAAGTGCACGAATTTCCGAAATGCCACGGAAAAAAGTGCAGAGGGCATAGCCAGCAGTGGTCACGTTATAAATACCGCTATTCTTTTCCAACTCAAACTCCTTTCTCTCGCCCCTCTTCATTGATTCTGCTTTCTCACTTAATTTCTTTTTTTAAGCACTAGTCCCTTAGCTTAATTATCTAGTCTGAGATGTGAGCGCTGTGTCAATGCTCAAAGTAAGCTGCAGTATCTTATCATTATTACCGCGTGGCCACAGCAAACACTTTTATCCCCTCTACTCAAAATTTTGACCTTACTAGGCAGATCGTGAGCGACCTATTGGCTGCCGTGCCGAGTCGTGCAAAACGCTAATATGTATGGATGAATGTGCGTGTCACCCTGCTTAATCCGGTCTCGACAATCACTAACGCAAGCTAATTTTGCTTTTTATCTATCATCATCATTCCAGAGCAACAATGATCCAGAAATGACATGATTCATTTTCTTTTCTGGAAAAACCTAATGCCTTCGCACTATCGGTCCCCTGAGTTATGGGTGTTACAGCAGCATATTCAGTTCAAGTAGGTGATTTGGGAGTGCTATAACAGCAAGCGTCCCACGGTCCTCCTTGAAAATCTGTAACACCACAGTTCTTCGGTGGGGTAGGAAGGCTACCATAAGCTCACTCTTGGTCCCCACTGCTCCTCCTTCCCTCCTGCCGTCCAGTAAGAAAATCAGTGTTTGTCGAGCGGTAGGAAGGTATACGTAGCAGTACAACGACGTTTGGAGATTTGATGAAAGGAAAAGAAACGGCAACAACTACGACTCTGTTTTGGACTAGTCAGAGTGCGACCCATTTCTGCAGGGTTTTTTGGACAATTGATAAAAAGGAGCTTTTGCTCATGCAATGAAGATACTGAAAATTACTACGAGATATGAAAATCCACGCTATACGTTACGCCGTAGGCATAAAACTTGAAAAGTCAACAGTGTTTGGTCTATGCTATGTCTGTAAAAGACCATGCAACCGCTAGCCGCATTGTGCTGTACACAGCTCTTTATTGAGCCCTATTGTTGCCTAGACTATGCTAAAAGGACAGAACTTCAGTCTCAATATTGCCCACACATTTTTGGCTTTACAGTTTCGCTTTTACAGCTTTTGCCTTCCTCCACTGGGAACAAAAGCCGTGTTTTGTATGTAGATGGATCGATCTGGGGCGGATTTGAGGAATTAATCCACGGCGGAGCGTGCTGGTTTCAGTACCGTTATGAGGAAACCGGTCAGAGCAGAACACACAATCAATTTGTGGTCCCAAGGCCATATTCAACCAGGTTCAAGCCGAAAATAGTGGGATCAGCATCACTTGTCAGAAAAGGAATGTTTTCGTACAGAAAAGAGGTGGAAACTGTAAGAAAAGAAATGGGGCGGTGTTCTTCGTAATCAACTAATCAGTGCGCACCTTATCACAACCCGAATTCGCCGTTTTGATTTTCCGAGGGAGGAAAGTCATCGATGTCCATTAAATAACTTCCTGGATTCTCTGATTATCCAATTCAGCATGAGCCCAAATACGCTCTAAACAAGAGGAACTTTTAGTTTACAAACAAAGTTGAAACGTAAATGAAGTTAGAGAATCAAGACTCTGGTCTCCTCCATATTGTACTTCTATGGAGGGAGTCGTGAACTATCGAATGCGAGTCCCTTCAGGCGGTTGATACCTTCAAAGCGTAGTGATTCCACTCAACCTGGACACCCACCGACAACACTCCTAAAGAATGTTGACTACGGGCTCGTTAATTCATAGCGGTCACTTACAAAAAGGAAATGAGCTGTCACCAAGCGAGTATGAGGTAGACAAGCAGCAACGACCATAGATCATGCTCTCCCAATTCATTTAAATTCTTCGCAGTGTCACTGTTTCGCTCAAAAAATTGCATTCAGCCCATGAGAATCGCACAGCAATGGGGATAATTCTCTTAGGTTAAAATCCAATTTTCTATGAAAACTACCCAAGCACTTAATGAAAAGAAAGCGTGGAAGGATTTTAACGACAACTATACGGGTACCTGTGAAGTTTCCACGCAATTCCCCGCTAAACCTTTTTGAAATCGTATAGAGGCACTTTGGAAAACACTAGAGCTGATTTCATGTCAAAAGGTATTTTGTGCATCACATTCTAGGCATTCCTTTTTAACTTTCTACGACACCACATATATCCTCAGACTCGGACACACCCACTTTTGCTGCCATCTTTCGTGCCAGTTTCGCTTCTTCCTGTCGCGGAACGCGACTGTTCCTGTGGGCGCACCGCGCGCCCGGCCCCGCCCCCAGTCCGTGGCTCTATAAAAGGGTCGCCACTGCCAGTCGGTGCTTACAAGGGAGGTCTTTCAGGTCATGACGCGCTTTTGGGAAACGGTTTTTTCCATCATATGGGGGTACCTACATGAAACATATAACTAACTTCCATTTTTGCTGAGCGACCCTACGAATGCCAAAAAAAGAGTAAGAAGATTTTTTTTCCAAAAACGCGATTTTAACCCAGTTATTGTAACGCATACTCCTTGTAACCTTGACCATGTGCAGATCCGAAGGTGTTCCTCCATTTCACATCCAAAACAAAGTCAAATACAGGGAAAAAATACGATCTTACTTCCACCATATACTAAGTGTGCAGCAGTAGCACAACGGTTCCCCACGTAGATAAGGGGCAGCGATCGAATGGCCTACTGGATACATCGATGGACTCTCAGACGGTCGAAAGGGGATGGGATGGTGGTTTGGGTTCCGGCCGTGCGGGAGTTTTACATTTGTTTTTGCCTTCACGTTTTCATCTTCAGGTATGTCTGTTTATGCCAAATGACTATGATTTTCGTTGACAGCATGCCGAAAGGACTCTGTTTACGAAATTTCAGTGAATTTAGTGATCTGACTTTTTTGGATACATATGGGCCCGTAGCGCTCGAAATTCGCGATTTCGCACAAAATGAGTGCCATATTCGTATTCAGGAGGTCAAACTAGCGAAATCCAAATTTTGACCCGAACTTCGAGAAAGTATGTTAGGCCATGGGTACATGGTGCCCTTTCTATTTGTAGAAGTGAGTAACTAACAGAATCGCTGAAAAACAGTGGAATATGCACAGCATGGATGCTTATTGTTATAACTTGATCAACCAAGCATCAAGCAAGAGAAATAGTCAGGACCTGTTGACAAGTGATACCGTCATCTCTTCGTTGAACGTGCAGTCGAAGGTATACCAATGCCCAGGTCACATTTTCGAATTCGGGTCAAAACTTCGATTGGGCTGGAAACTTACCCCTGGGGGTAGTTCGACCTCCTGAACACGAATATCAAATCCGTTTCACGCAAAAACGCTTCGTTCGTGCGCTATGAGCGCTAAAAGGTCAAGAAATTGGGCTGTCAAACTTGCTGAAAACTGGTAGTAAAGGGCAGTCCGAGGTTCTAAATGTGATTACTGCACTTAATCTTCATATTCGAATGTTTACGAGCCCAAAAACTGAAAATCTAAATTTTGCAAAAATTTGTCCTCAGTGGGGATCGAACCATCAACCCCTTTTTTGGCATTTGTAGGTCCGCTCAGCAAAAATGGACATCAGTTACATGATTCTTGTACGCACCCCCATACATGCAAAAAACAGCTTCCAAAAAGCGCGTCATGAGTTGGAAGACCTTCCTCGTTAGACACTTTCCCCCCGGGAGGAGAGGGCACCGGGCTAAGGCCGCTAGGATGCCATGCCGGACTGCTGAGGATGAGAGCTTGTCTCTCATGCTCTGCAAGCCGTCAGGGGAGCGGTGCGGTTTGGCGGACCGCGGCCGGCGTGGTTGAGCGCTGGCATGCCCACGTCCGCTATACCCGAGGACGTGGACGGCTGCAGGAAGTTACCGCAGTTACCGCTAGCATCCAATAGTTGACCCTTGGGGGATGAGCACGGTCGGACCTGAGTCCAGGCAGGAAGATAAGAGTAGGGCAACTGTTGTGAATAATATGTACATAATAAATGGGTGCTATAATCCTTGTACTTGTTGTCGTACGGAGTGTAGGCTATAGGTAGAAGTGTGAGAGTTAATACCTCCGGGAAGCGGCGGCCATACTGTGGGGGAAGCAGTATGGTTCCTGGGGAAGCCCACGCGGACAGTGACAACCCGCAGGCATAGCAGCTGGGGGAGTCCGGAGACCCGGAACACGATGCTGTTGCGCTAGCAGTTAGGAGGGCAACCGCCCGAGAGCTGCAACACGTCCCGTTTGTTCAGCAAGCTCCATCATGTGCTTATTATGCTAATTTTGACGATTTTCTGCTTTCTTTATTTATACTGTATAGACTGTAT
Organism: Trichostrongylus colubriformis; assembly: GCA_963978905.1. Classification (NCBI taxonomy): domain Eukaryota; kingdom Metazoa; phylum Nematoda; class Chromadorea; order Rhabditida; family Trichostrongylidae; genus Trichostrongylus; species Trichostrongylus colubriformis. The sequence goes on from OZ022258.1 coordinate 48,374,963, forward strand.
AGTTTTGACTTTTTGGACGATAATTCATATGACTAGTAATTCATCGAAGGAAAGAAATATAATGCTCGCCAATACTTCAGCTATAAATAGCCTTTTTGAATAGCGATATGTGAGATTCAGCTCATAATATTTGCATTCGCCTATCCGGTAGTATACACCTTTTCATTATTTAATGGCTTGGCATTGCGTTATCGATATATGCATTAGTGGTTTTGACTGGGTAACACAAAACAAACGTGCAGGCTGAATAAAGACAAAGATCTTTTCAACACCGTCTGACTCTACTCTCTGCCAGTGTGTAAATATTATCTTATTCGCCTCCAGCTTTCGAAACACGCTCTCTCGAATAGATTCTTCCCAAAGCTTTTTACTAGTCACTGTTGATCAATGTTTACAGAATAGACAAAGCTTTGTATTGGGTTTGGCCCCAGGGCCAAGCATGGGTCGGCGAATCTTCAGGGGAAGGTTGTGTTACTGAAAAGTCTTCAAGCATTCCTTAACCACTACTCCTTCCGCACATTTTCTTTCTTCTTGACCTTTGAATCCATCATGGAAGGCTCAATCGATAATCATACTTAGTATTGGATAACAATGCCATGACTATCGATTGTTGATGACGACCTTTTTCAGGGGACATCTCCACCATAGGTTGACAGGTCTTTAGAACAAGGTTCCCTTCGAGCCATGGTTTCTAGGCCTTAATCTCCGAGGCCTTTTTCTGCACTGACTTCCACTTATTATTCGTTTCTCATCTATAACACTTTCTCAATGTCACTGACTATTTCAGGGACGCTACTTCTTTTTTAGTGGGAAGTGTCGAATTTGCAATTTTGCAACATCCCTTCAGAAACAGGGAACAGCAAGGTCATTTTTGCCTTCACAGCTGAAAATTTGAGTGAACAACAAGGGAAGAGTAGGCTTCAAACATAGTCATTGAGGAGTTAGAGTTCCTCAACGAGTTCCTTCCCCCCCCCCTTCCTGTCGTTATTGCTGAAAGCATTACTGAAAATGCGCACTTTTTATGGGCACATTCATATACAAGTATAAACATTACAGCTGCTGAATATCACGATGCCAAAGAACTGCCGATAAGATCAGCGCTGAGTATGGACCAAACACTACTAGTGAACTGCTGACCGTAATTGTATGAGCGCTTTTACAGTGGCGATAGCAAGCATGAAGAGTTAATTGCCTCAACCCAGTTATCTAGCCATTAAGGGTACTAAAAGCAAGGTGGAGCCTCACTTGAAATTCACTTCATTACGTCCCCCTCTGTTCCCTTTCCCTTTCCTCTCCAGACACGACCTTTTTTTCAAGGATTCCTAGGTCCACACAGTACGTACCCTGCTGCCGTTTCCGATAAAAAATTGAAAAGCGGCACCATTTTTCGGTGCAAACTCAATCACGACATCTCTGAAAATAAATCTCCGCCCGCTGTCTTATTTTGACAAGTCCTCTAGACGTGTATGTTTGTGGAAAACCACTATTTGGTTCTAATGCGGTTCATCTTCCATATTTGGTCTATATGACGTTGCATAGTAGGGATATTATGGACCTACATATTATATCATGGGCGGAAGTGTTGTAGTGAGAGGTGGCGCGCATTCCCCCGCTCATGGTGCAGGAATCAATTACCTCATCAATGTTCGCCCAGGCCAGCCAAGCCTTCTGTCTCTCCGAAGACGGTGAATTGGTATCGGGCTCATTGAGAGCATGAAAGTATTGTTATGTACATCGGCTGGCCCCCATAAGTCATTGTATAGACCAAATCGCATTCACCTGCCACCACGAAGTTGTGTGGCTCATCCTACTTTCACATCGCGGGCCGCGGCGATAATCAGCAGCTATCAAAAATATCAAATCAGTATCTCAAGCTTCCAGCTTCACGGTTCGATGCCGATATTGGCTAACTGGCTGAACTCGTTATACGTGTGAGTGCTAATAAGCTATGGTAAATATACCATTCAGAAGCTGTGTCTTAAGCTCGTTCCCACCCTGAAGCGCGTAGAATCCACAGAAGAGGAAAGAGCACAAAATGTTTTATTTTCAGTTTATCTGTGTGAGTGGACCCGTAAAAGAACGCTCGCAGAATCGTTCGAGGGCGAAGCGGCCATATTATCTGGTATCGTTCTAGGACTGACATCAGTGTCCGCTATCATTGGGCATGCGATGCGTCGACATTTCACACTGGAGCGGAAGCCGATGTACGAGAATCTTGGAGTACACTAGGGAATATCTCAACTTCTCAGAAAACTTAGCTTTGACGTGAATAGTAGCAAGCTGTGTATTTGCTTCGGAAATAAACATTTAATTTGGGGGCTCAGGTGTTGCAATTTCAGCTTTGCTCGGAGGGGCGGAAAAAAGCGCACGTTCCTAAGCGTCAGAAATGTGTAAACGGCGCGAAAAGAAAAGAAAAGTGTAACTTGTTGAAGTCTCCGCTAGTTTCCTAGGAACTGGGAAAATCATGGATAGTATCCATTCTAGCCTGAGCAAATCACAGTGGCCCTCATGCACCGCAACCGGTAGCTATATATACTAGTATTGTATGTGAATGTGTACGGCGAGCTGCGAGCTACCCATGTCTTTTTGTAGCGAAAAGAATTGCCTTCGCAAACATGACTGAGGCTCTGGAATGAGCAGCATCCAGAGCGGCGAGAAAAGTGTAAAAGCTCATTTCCAGTTTTTTTTTGTACGAACGGACCCATAAAATATCGCTCGCAGATTCGTTCGAAAGCACGGCGATCATATTTTCTGGTATCGCGCTAGGACTGACATAGGTGTACGCTATTATTGGGCATGCTGTGCTTCGATATTTCTACCAGAGCGGAAGCAGATGTTCGTGAATCTTGGAGTACAAAAGGTAATGTCTTGGGTTGTTGGGATACTTTGCTTCGCCATGAATAGAAGCAAGCTGTGTATTTGATTTGGAAATAAACTTTTACTTTGAGAGATCAGCTCTCACAGTTTCAGCCCCTGCGAGCTTTGTAGGGTTCTGGGGTACACCTTTTCATAAAATCTGGAATTCTTCTTTTTGAAACCATCTCAGATATGTATCATCCCAACACTCAGACTTCTTCATCTACTCACGGATTTACCCTCTTCTGGGCCTGTTTTGTCCGAGTCTTTGGTCAGGCTCCTTTCGTGTTCTTGGGCAACCACGAAGATTGAAACATGCGCTATTCAATAGTACGGATGCTAATCCCTAAAAAAGAGCCTGATAGGAAGTAAATTTCTGTATCCCCTAGTTGTGTAATACAAAACAATAATCAGGTATCAAAAACACAAGGAGGGGCCGCTTTGGATTGCGGTATGCTTGCTGTGGCTTGCAGTTGGTTCAACTGACGCAGTTGCAACACGACGGACTAACCAATCCTTCTGTTTTCAGCGGGTATTCATGTCTAAGGTGCAGTATGCCATTACCGCTGCAGTAACTTTAGACCGCGCTGAATGGGTCTGCTCCTTAGTAATTTCAAGCGAAATTATCTCCCAAGAACATATTTTAACTATCAACCCTTCACAAAACCCAACGAAAGCCATCTTTCTCTGCGAAGATTTCAGTTCGACAGCGTTGTCTAGTGCTGATTGATCTCGTGGAAGATGCACACAATGTCCATGTCCACGTTTTTGAGTACTATTTATTAAAAGCAACCTCACCACCTCGCCAACCGATACGGTCGAAGCGCTCACTTTTAGAAAGCCTTTCAATTTGGCTGCAAACTTTCACCCAGGGGTAATTTGTTCCCTAGATACGGATATGACTTGTTCGGCACAAAACGGCATGCGCTCACGCCAAAATGGGGAAGATCATCAAAGTCGCTCAGAACTTGCCTCGAGGAGTGGTTTGACCTCCTAAAAAGGAATATCGTATTCGCTTGCACGAAACCGCCTGGCGCCCGTGGGAACGGTGATGAAGCGTGGGATTTTTTGAAGAAAGCTGGACTGAACTACCACGAGGAGTGATGATCACGTATTTCATGCAAAGGGGGTGTCGTATTCTTATTCAGAAAGTCAAGCCACCTCTTCTAACAAATTTTGGGAAAGTTGGATGATTTTTTCCATTTTGGCGCCATAGACAACATTTTTGATCGATTTTGAACAAACCATTTTTGCACGATTTCTATCACTGATTGAAACGTTCATGGCCATATCTAATGCCACATGTCCTACCCTTTCAAACGAATGTTTTTCTTGAAACGAAGCTTATAGCTGTGTTATGTAATACAGCAGTGCTGTAAAAGCATCGAAAATCATCGAAATGTGGTGAGCAACAGTGCAGCTGTGTGCACTATGTGGAATCGACCTGATGAAGCACAGGCCACCATGGTTCTGTAGATTGTTTCGCATCTGTCGAGGTTGTGCACTTTCGGCGCTTTCGCTGTGTAGAGCGCTTTTCTTGACAGAAAAAAAGCAGGAGGTCGCGGAAACTTTAACCAAAGACAGAGATGATAAGAAAGAGCTATAGAGCGAAAAGTGCAGTGTGAGTTTTATTTGTCAGTGGTCATTTTCAAAACTTTTTAGAAGCTTCACAACCCTTCTCCCGAAGACCGCCTTTTTTTGAAAGAATGGAAGGCCTTCAAGCCTGTTAGAAGAGTGTTCTGCAGAAAGGAGGATTTCTCGATTAATTTCCCCACGATGCTTGATACTCGTAATCTTTTGCTTGTTTTCTAGATCTTAGGTTTTTCTTGCACAGGCTGGAAAACATTCTTCAGCTAAACGAAGAGCTTACATCGCCATTTCCTCTGCTGGAGACACGTTCAATGAGACCAGAGGTAGAATTGGGGGGGGGGGGGGAAGAGACAAAAAACTACTTAAGGCGCGTTCATACTCACGCAGCGAGGCAGAATGGCACGTGGAAGGTGCAGAAACGACGCAGGCAACAAGACAGGGTGGCATAGGCGTGGACGCAGAGACACGCAGTCATGTCATGTTATCGGCACTGTAGGGTATGAACGCTGCCTAAAACCTTTACAGAGCAGAAAACGGAAAAGCTTCAGCTGACTTCGATCTCCGTGAATGCGTGAGACCAGGAAAGTTTTCGGCGAAAGGCCCAGGAAAAAGAAGGGAATCGGAACGAAAAACATTGATCTAAAGAATGCCCAATCTTCGCAAATCCGAAACAACCCATCCTCAACTCACCTAACAGTTACCTAGCGTCCCACACGCACCGAAAAATGCCGAAAGTGCACAACCTCGGAAGATGCGTAGCTTGCACAGTACTTCAGGATAGGGCCTTTTTCGGAATTTTTTGCGAAAATAGCACTCAATTTGTGGCGTAAATGCAAAGTCATGGCTTTCAGAACAAGAATGTCATCTCTCCAAGTGGTTGAGAGCATTGTATATGAAATTCTTTGACGAGCAGCTACGAAAATGCGCATATGAGTGGGCGCCTTATCCATTTCTCGTAAGTACTCCTTTCGAATACGATAGTTATAGAGAAAAGGGGTGGGGCCAGATGCAAGTGACGCGGCCTTTCCAGTTTCAATTCATACACTTTAGATAATCTCCACCCTCTAATCATCCTCATGAAGACACGAAAGAGGTGAAACACGGGAAACAAGGACGCAAATGGCAGACGTATCGAGTGAGGGGAATTGCCTTAAAATTTCGACATCTTACCAGCGGCCCTGATCACTATCTACTGCGTCGCAAGAAAAATTTTGTTTGCAGAAATGGAACAAGAAATACCAAAAATATAATACCAGTTTGGCTAGCGTACAGTACTGCACATATCACACCATATCAACAACGAAGGAATTCCACGCTAGCATTTCAAATTCCAAAGAAAATTTTCGCAATTTTTCCACAATGCTGGGAATCGGCTCATTAGGTCGCGTTCATACATGCTGCAACAACTTCATTCCTCATCACTTTTTCTCATAAGAGGCTTTTTCATGAGGAGGGATGGGGTGTAAGTTTCCTGACCAGGTTCTCCAGTAATCTGTGGTAAACGGAAGTGTAACAAATTGTACGAAAAATCTTATATGATGCTTCAACATAAAAACTTTGTCATAACATGAATCGTTTAAATGATCGTCAAAAATATTCACTGTGAAAAAAAAAGCGTTTGTTAAGGGAATTTGGGAGGAATGATAGGCTTTCACTGAAGGAAGAAGTGCGCAAATCCCTCGAAAGTGATGAATTCGTGCGATATCCCGGCGGTCTGGTAAGTTCCTGAAATCATCAATTCGATACAACGTCAGCGTCTTCAATTTGAAAATAACTTTTTTGAAGACTCGTAGGCAATTGCACAGTTTGATTTATGTGTAACGTGAGATCGCTGTTCCACTCTCCAAGGACAATAAAGAGTACGTGGACATTGTGTGCTTCTTTGAGAATTTTGGGGGTTTCCAGAGCTCGAGTCGAGTCAATAAGAGAGTCTTTCTGCAAAGCAAGACATCTCTCGTTGAGTTCTTTGAAGCATAAAATGCTTTTCTCTGTGAAAGCTTGCATAATCATGAGGTAGGTTCTTGACACATGACATACAGTAGCGCTCAAAAGTCTTCGGCGAAATGGTCTCTCACCTGGGTTTTTTCACTTGTAACTTTTTTGCAACTGCACCGATTTAAGAGAAATTGTAGTATGTTGTACTTGGAGACACTGCATACTTAATATACTATTTTGGCGCGCAACGGTGTAGGTTACGTGGTTATATGAAATTTTTCAATTTTGGCATGCCATCGCCATGCCGTCCCGCTGTGCCGCTGTCATCAAAAGTCGTGGTCTTTCTACAAAATATTAATGTTCTCTGAGGCTTGCTCTTTTTGTTTTTGTATAGAAAGCCGTTTTTCTTGAACAAGCCTCTTACTTTTTTTTGGGTGGTCTTGTAGTAAATTCTTGTAAAAAATCATGAAAAGTGGCAAGCGGCGCTCAAGTAGAAGGAAATGTTGACAATAGGTTCAGGCACCACACATTAAAATTTTGTCAAATTTGGTCAAGTAGAAAAAAAGTTATGACAAAACAGTTTTGGCCGAAGATTTTTGAGCGCTACTGTATATGCATTTCTGAATGATGATTCAGAAATACTATGATTACCTTACCTCAAACGGCTTTATAGCTTGTTAACACATAACGGACCAAGGCTGTTTTTGCTTTCTTCAAATCGTGCAACACCATGTGTTTCACTTGGCCACCCAGGCCCGCCTTTTACCGAGTTATCTGAAATCGTCGATCTCTGAGAGCTGAAGGTGTTACTTTTCTCATATAAAGAGCAACATATTTATCAGTCGTTGTACCACTGCAATAATTGTTCCTGTCAACAACGCTACAGAACAAATCAAATTTTTGTGCAATCAAGAAGCTAGCCCCACAGCCAGTAGAAGAGTGATCCTGCTTGAAGTTGCATCTGTAGAAGTGAGTAGATTTCCTGCTGATCTCCAACTACTTCGGAGAAAAGGGTGATTTTCACCTTGATGTAGAAGTACCCAAGAATCACCCAGCTTCTGCTCAGGCTTTTGTTAACGGCCTGAGCAGAGGCTCCCACGGTGAACACGAAATGTTCGGTTTGTGTGGAGTATTATTACCTTGACAAGTCCTGGAATAATCATTAGTGCTGTTTAACATTTTGTGAAAATTATTATTGCTCAGGTCATTAACAAAGCCAACACAAGGAATAGATCTCAAGTAGAGTATAACCCAATAATCAACACCGAGTGTTTTCCGAAAGACGATTGTTATTGTTCAGGTTGTTAAAAAACTTTACAAGAAGTGTGTGCACAAGTATAATGTCACAAACTGTGGATTTGCTCTGTCACTGCTTGCTGCATATGCCGTTTGGAAGCGTGTTGACAATATCCGACCTACTTTGTGCAAGAAGGGTCTCAGAAAGATATGTTAATTGCATATCCGAAAACATAGCATTCAGTTTCCTTCGGGCGCGTTTATAATGGATAAATGTACGCCTTCGGAAAGTATCGGAATCGATGACCGAATTCTTTTTCCTCATTTTTGTGAAATTTTCTAGCACTTCACCTACAAAGCGACATACAGGCTCGGATTAAATTTAGGTGAAATTTTCTAGCTGATTCATTGGTAATATTACATTATGGGCGCACTCTGTAATACAGGGTGTCCTAAAATTATGGGCGCCAATCTATTCCAATATTTGGCTGGTGTCAATAGAGTGAATGAAAAATCAATCTTCACAGAGTCACATCTTGCGCAACAAGCACAGTATTCATGCCATGAGTGGTCCTGCCCTAACATGAATACTAGCTCAATGCTCTTCATCACTCAACCGCATTTGACACGAAAGTTTTACCATACATTTCTTCACAAATCTTTTCCAGGGTTACTTTATGTGACTCCATACTAGGGTGGCTGACTTGTCAGACCTTGCTCTTAGTTGCCAACCCGGCAGGAGATTAAAGAAATCATGTTTTGGGAGGTTTGACGGACGTCTTGGAAAGAATTGAATTGAAAAGAAAATTTAAAAGAAAAAAGGAAATCAACCAGATTGGGCAGGCAGTGCTTTTTATTCACTTTAATTTTTCAAGCCAAAACATCATGCCTTTGAATGCATCAATAGCTGCTACGGAGTGCCAGTGCAGTCAATGCCTTATCATCTCTAGCAGCGTGTTCTTCATGTTCACATTCTCGCAAGCTTAACGCCGAAGTCACCTGAAACCAACAGCGTGTCACCATTGAACCCCAAATCATTGCTGGGACCAGCTTACTGGCATCCAAACATCCTATCGGTATGATATACCCTACCAGACGTTGTTGGCCCCAATGGGTTGCTTGTTCAGGTCGTGAAAATTTTTTCGTTTGAACGGAAAGTGCGGTGAGATACGTGTAACCGTGAAATATAATAAATGACCGCAAAGTACATCTGGAAAGCTTTTGAAATCTCGAAAATTTCATGAGCTCCACCCCGACAAGCATGCACCTCGATAGAAGAAGATCCCGTTCATCTCCAGAGCAGCGAATGAAAGAAAAAGAAATGATACATTTGTATAGAGTAGTATAAAGAAACAAGAACTCAGGCGCCCATAATTGTGGGACACACTGTAGAGTGGGTGAAAGGTATTAGGTTGTAAGGAAAGTTCTGGCCGCTTTTTCGCGCTCACAAGATAAATTCAAATATCAGAGCGCGTCAGCATGTATCAGCTGACATATTGTGCTCGTTAGATAGACAAAAAGTTGCTCTTTCAGAATATATGTTTTATTTGGAATGCTACAGGGTTTTCGAATTATTAGGGAAATTTTAAAGTACTGCGAAAATGGCACTTTTAAGATGACTTCACTTCACGAGTTCTTGTTTAGCCGAGTCTTAGCGAAGAGGACCACAAATGTAAATACTGCAAGAGGAGGGGATGAGTCATTGGATGGAACACATTGTCTCTGGTTTCAGAAGTGCAGAAATGAGAACGAGCTGCTTGGATTTTCAATTGATCAAATCGCTTTAACTAAAACGGCAGAAGGCGATGAGCGTCCATATTTGCATGGGATATCCACAAGTATTGGCCCTCAACAAGCAACCTTAGTTGACCACCTCAAGTGGCCTTGATTTGGAAGAATCGAAAAAATGGGTGCCGCGGGACCCCTCACGGCAGTCACGCGCAAGCGCATTTTTCACAAGTCCTCTTCCACTAATTGAAGCAGTTGCAGGGTGAGGCCCTTACTCGTCTATCATGTTCATCAGATCTAGCGCTAACTATGCCCCACTTCCCAAAACATCTGGCCAGCTCCTTCAGTAGCAGCGTGTTTAGAAAGAGTGGCGATTTGGAGTCGACTTTTTTTTCGTTTCGCGCAATATAAATTATCAGCCCTTTATCAAATTGAGATATGTAGGTATGCATAGTATTGCCAAGAGTGTAGCGAATCTAATGGTTCTCATTCTGTAAGAAAAGATGCACTCTGAGCTGAGTTATGATCTCTCGAAGTTGAAATTTCAAAAACCGGCCAGAACTTTCCTTACAACCTAGTAGTTACTGTAACAGCCTATGCCATTGCTTTACTCTGATGAGAATCACTACCTTCGTTTTTTCCATAAAAAGTTGCCCATCAAGTAACACTGGTCCAGTGAGCTGTAGGAACACTTGCACGTCAGCAGCTTCATAGTCGCTTCGCGTAGGTGCATGAACCTGTTACATGTTGCGTGTACGCCTACGCTTGTAACAGAGTGGGATTTTATCTCCTTTTGAAGACTGAAGGGAGGTGTCCTCTATGCGTTCGTCCATAAACTGATAAAAGAAGTTTATTGCTTTATTGCTCGAAGTCATAACTGATAAGGAGTTGTAATTGGTTTTTAATGTAATCATCTATATCTGCCTTTTTCTCTTTTTCTCACTCAATTATTATTTAATAAACAAGCCCTATGGCATTGGCAGCTGCCAATTTCTACCAATCTTCCATTTCTTCGAGCTCTATACACTTCCTAATATACTGTAGAAGGGAAGAGTGCACTTCTGAGACAAAATCGTGGCCCTAAAGGATCAAGGTGGTTCATCCTCCTGTTCACACTCCTGCATAGATCCACCTTTATTTCTCATGAATTTACTCATATTATCGTTGAGAAATCTATAGTGAAAACAATCACATGACGAACAACTGGGTGGGCGAACCAGGAACTGTAACTTTCTTGCTCCATTTCCAGTATTTCCTTTTCTTATCGTTCCCGTTACTATCCGAAAGTGAGTCAATTCCTACTAGTACAATGAGTTCTAACCAGGGAAGGGTTTCAATTTCCCATGGAACTTTGAAATGAGACCTAGGTGAATCAGTGGGTATCAAATATTGATTCCAGATATCGAAGTCATCAAACCTGCAAAACAAAACGTGGAAGAGAGTACGGAGCGGTCAAAGTTTGCTTGCGATGGCTCATCTGCGTGGTACTTCGCTGGAAGTAGCCGTTACTGCACACACGATTACCCTCGTTGATTGTGTGACTATGTGACTGACGACCTTTCGTGAAAAAAGATTACCTCTACTGTCCGATGATCACAGACACTCAGTAGTAGCGATATTGCTTTATTGTGATCGGTTAGTGTGACACTATTCCATTCAAAATACTACTGGGATGGGTGGGATACTATTCCATTCAAAATTGTACATAAGATAGATTTTAATTCTTTAATGGTGATTTTCACTGTGGTATCCCTTCAACCAGTTTGCTATAGGAGTCACCATCTGATTATTGGCTGAAAACAGGTTTTTTCAGTTTCCAACGAGCTTAATTCACTCGAGATTTCAGCTGTTTTTGTTAACTGCATCATAATTAGATTACGTATAAAGTCCATAGAGCATGACCATGAGGAAAATTACCAATCCTTCCCAAAAGTTTTGCCGTTCTACCCTCTCTGACTTCTCGATGTCGTAGCAATTAGTCAGCTCACCAAGAACTCCCAACAGCTGTTGATCGACCTTCCATAGTGAGATGCCAGAGGTGCCACCGTATTATTCAAACGAGGTGGACAATTTGGTAGTTTTATGCAAAATGCATATGCTTCCAGTGCTTTTCAGCACTTGATTTTCTCTTATTGATGTTCAGAGCCTCAGACCATATCGACCAATCCTCTATCCCTTTAAAATTCAAATGCAAGTTTTTTAATATTAGGCAACCTTGTTTTACATCAGGCAATCGCAGTAGATTCATGCGTACAGTGTATAAGTCAAAATCATAGGGTAATTTTCCATTTCTTAACGCTTTATCGTTTTAAATTGTCTGACCACTCGACTGGTCAGCTCATCGAGATCCCTATGACAGGTGTTGGTCAGCCTCCCACACTGATTTGCCGTGTTGACCGAAAGAATTGGGCAAGATGTCAGTTGTGATTGGTAATTCGCTGATGATATTAGATTTTCAAGTTTGTAGAAGGGCACTCCTGCCATTCTGCTGATAGTTTCAGAATTATAAAAGGAAAATGAGAACTGATTGAAAACTTATAGTGTGCATTATTAGTCTGTGGAAGTGTACTGGTAGTAAGCAACGAAACAAGCTTGATGTCCTGTGGAGAAAGTCCTCCGACAAGTGGCGGAAAAGCTACCTAGGTCGACGTTTGAAACTTGTTATCGCTCAGAGAATCTGTGTGAGCCATATGATGAAATGAAGTCTTTTGTGTTTTACTGTGAAAATTGTGTGCAGGCATTGAAAACATATGAATTTTTTCTAGAATACCATGTTATCCAATTCATTTGTTTGATACGCTGCCATATCGCTTTGGGAAGTCGATCAATACTTTTCTGGAAGTCCTTGATGAGCTGACTAATTTCTACGAGACTGAGTGGTCAGACAGGGTGGAACGGCAAAGCATTTGAAAGGTAATGATAATTTCACACATGATCATGGCTGTTATACATAAATCAATTGTGACACGATTAACCAAAGCAGTGGAAACTTTTCTTGGACGAAGTAAGATCGCTGAAAGCTGAGAAAAATTGATTTTTTCAACCAATAATCAGATGGTGACTACTATAGCAAACTGTATGAAGTGATACCATAATGAAATATCACCATTAATGGATAAAAATGCAATCTTCACTCAGTCTCGTATGGAATGGTATTCCTGTGAGTTGTTGAGCATGTATGTTGACGGCAGATTTGCCCCCTGGTTATAATTATAGCGCGCATCGCTCGCTAGTGAGTACCCAGTGGCACTTTGTGCATGCGAGGACGTAAAATTTTCGTTTCGAAATTTCGTAAAGACCATTTTGTAGTGCTCGATGCCATCCGAATAAAGGAAGGAGGGGATCCCCATTCCCCTTATTTGACACTTTCATACAATTCCTTCTGCGGTTGCACTACTTAGCTTTTCGACTTTCATATCTCACAATCTGCGTAATTACCCACTCAGGTGATTTTAAGTGACAAGTAGCTTGCTGTAATTCGTGACTTCATCTGCTTCCAGGCGAATTCAGAATATGGCGTATTCATCGTAGACTGTAAGGCCAATTTCGTCAACTTGACTATTGGAGACCACGTCTATGTGATTGAATCGGATAATGTTATCACTGATGCCGGTGAATTTTGTTTCATAAATATGTTTTCTATGGGAGGCGGCGGCTTCGGACCAGAATGGATTCTTGGCGATCCGTTCATTCGCCAGTACTGCAACATCCACGACATAGGCAATAAACAAACGCGGAACCCTCTAATAAGTAGACAACATATGCATATTTTGCTTGGAGATTTACAGAATAAACTTGAAAACGGTATCTAAGTTGTATTTGTGAACAAATATCTATGAATAAAGAGAATACACCCTTGAAGTTATAGAATAAAAAACATCGATGCAGGTATATGTTTGGACGTCTAACGACTCTCCTCTCCCATTTATCCATCCATCACGATAAACGGTAACCTGAGGTGTCTTCCTAAAAAAGGTCGTCAGTTTCAATCGATAACCATAGAATTACTAGGTGACACAAAGAGTCGACAGTTGGAGAACTTTCCGTAAAGATCACCTCATCGCTCAAAAACTGTAGAAACAAAATCCACGACAAATTCCAAACGTATACTACACCTCCATTTCCAAGTCTAAACGCACCCTCATGATAATTCTTAGACCTACTGGCTCTGACGCGGCTTTTGGGTCTTCCGAGCTTGCACCCGACACTTTGCACAGCGATGCGGCCCACCATGGCGTTTCAATGAAGCGTTAATTCGTAATCGCGCCGTACCGTGGCGGTTGAAGATTTTGACGGGACGTGGGCTGCTCCTTCTACTTATTTTGGGTATAGGGTGAGCATTTCTCGGGTGTAAGGCAAGTGTTCCAGTGGATGGGTGGGGGTCAGGTGGCCCATGAATCGGCTCACCTCCCCAGACGTTTGGTTTACTACTGATTTCAAGATGTTAGCTGTGTAGCAGTTCTGCTTATGATGAAGGTTAATGCTAAGGAATAAAGGTAGAAATTCGTGAAGTTGGATACATAATAAAGTTATGCACATGCAATATCAATTGTGATCAAACTGTGACGCCTTCCAGCCTATGCAATATCCAATTGAAAGTAGATAATGCACATACACTTACTTAGTGGTATAGGTAGTCAGGGCCGATTATCAGAGCATTATCGAATGCGAAAGTCCAGGCGCTCACTAGTACGAAAGTGAAGAAAAAGCGGAATGGAACGGTTAGTAATCCGAGATATAGGACCCTCTCCTCACTGTTGATTTCCGAAGGAGGCAGGCTCTGTCGGAGAAAGGGGCGGGCACGGTTAAACAAGCTCTGATAAGAATGAATGATTAGTGTGAGTTCGAATGAATGTGGCGCGGATGCCGCATCGTCTTTGCACAGTGCAATCTTGCTAGTTACCAAAGGATGTATTGCGCCAAGGAGATAGGCCGACTAATTTGACTACCGTGGAGTATACCTTCAGTTGCTCTGTGCGATGTATAAAAAACTCGATCACCTAGTCTCATTCACTGCACGCTCCGGTCTTCATCTTTATTTGGACTAAAATCAGCGAGCAGCGCTACAGTCACACCTTCCCCGTTAAGCGCAAAATGTTGCGAGATTATCGCTAGTACAGAAATTCGCAATACATACGTCGTGCGATGTGTGAGCAAAGCGCGCAGCTAGAGCCGCAATTACAGTTGGAGCTATAGCGATTACCATGTCCTGCGTCATATCCTAGCCGTAGGATACAGTAATCGCATCAGGATCCGCCTACATACGGGACCACTAGCTCTCACGCCGCGTTGCGTAATTCTCTTCTAACAATGCACAATCATGTTGCCAGACAGAGTGCTTCAAGTACTGCGTTGTGGACTTTTTTTTAAGGAAATACGCCTCTCCCCAATTTGCCACATATGAACGGTGATTATACTAAAGTTGGATAAAAATGGTCGTGCAGCGGCGATAACCATGTCTCGTATTGTTACCTTCCCTCCGCCAATAGTCACCAGCTATACCTTCATCCCTTCAAACCATGCGAAATCTGACACTAGAGCTCTTGACCAATACTTGACGCTGGTGTCAACTTTTTCAAGAGGCACACAGGTGAATGTTGATGTGCTTCCTAAAAGCATTGCCCACGCCCCAAAACTGCCCCAGCATTGCCCCAAAACTGTATGAAGTGATACCATAATGAAATATCACCATTAATGGATAAAAATGTAATCTTCACTCAGTTTCAAATGGAATGGTATTCCTGTGAGTTGTTGAGCATGTATGTTGACGGCAGATTTGCCTCCTGGTTATAATTATAGCGCGCCAGGCATTAAATGCTTCCAGGCAAAGCATTGCCCACGATATTTTGACTACTTTGGCTCCATAAGTGAGCAGGGCGCCTTCCATGGCCGCAGTGGATGAGTCATGAGGGTTAGTGATAAATATGTATACATAAGCCGTAGATGAGATTACGGTCGTATTATGCCCGACACCCAGCATCGTTTTGCAAGTGGGGCAGCGTGGCAACTACATGGCGAAAGAGGCTCGTTATTCACTGCGGTGAAATAAGATGGAAGGAAGTCTGGTGGTGAAGGCGACGTTAAGGCAGCGATCATAGAGTGGAATTTGCGTTTCGTGGAACTGCGGAATCTACGGAAAAGATTTAGATAGGATCGAACAAGAGAATGGCGGAATTTGCATTTTTGTGGAAATACGGAGATGTGGAATCTTCATTTCTCCAATCGTCCCGTCTCTTCGAAAATTGCGAATCGATACGCATCTAATCGTTTCCGCTAATTCCGCAATTATGCATTTGCACAAAAAAAAAACGCAAATTCCGCTGTTCTCCCAATCGTCTCCCAATCCCATCTTTGTCATTTTCCGCAATTCTGCAAAACCGCAAATCCATCACTATGAACGTTTCCTGATAGCAGAAAACCGGTAGAGTCACTGCGTTTTGGGTAATGACAAAAAAACTTTCCAAACATCCACTTCTGGACAGTAATCTTCCCAAAGCCAGCTTGGGAAGTCCTCATTTCTAGGATTTTTGAAATTTTCTCCGGTATTTCCTTTTTTTATATGGCCCCCAGTATCTCCAAGATCCTTACTATCACGATACGTGTGTTTTTGGTATAATGTTATAGGGACTTTCTCAACAAATTATCTTTCACATAATAATCTTCTTACTTCCATTGATACTCCAGTGAGGTCTTTTCCCTTACGGTCCGCTCGGATCAGCATATGTACATTCAGTTATCGACAATCCGCGAATAGAGCAGAATCCAACAGAATGATATAATTCAATTCCAGATGAAACTGTGGGCTTCGAAACAGACAATTCGTTGATAATCATGAGTGCATCACTGACGCAGAAATATGGGTGCAAAGATCGGCTTTATACCACTCTTCACAGCCTAGGAAGCTCCATCATCAATAATATAATATTGAAGAATGGAGTTGACGGCGTTAACTGATCCCTTTTGTGGGATGCACCACGCAATCCAGTTCCATTCCAGTTCCAGAATCGTGGTCGCAGGTGACTGCGATTTGATCTATACAATGACTTATGGGAGCCATCCGATGTACAAGTCAATGCTTTCATGCTCTCACATGAGTCCGATACCAGTTCACCGTCCTCGGAGAAACGGAAAGCTTGGCTGGCCTGGGCGAACATTGAGGAGGTATTTGATACCTGCACCATGAGGGGGGAATGCGCGCCACCTGTCACTACAACACTTCCGCCAATAATATAATATGTAGACCCATAATATTCCTATTATGTAACGTCATATGGGCCAAGTATGGGAGATAAACCGCATTAGAACTCAAATAGTAGCTTTCCACAAACACACAAGTCTAGCAGGACTTGTCAAATCAAGACGGCAGGCGGAGATTTATTTCCAGAGATGTCATGATTGAGTTTGCACCGAAAATTGACGCAAAATCGCATAAACCGAAAAGAATATGTGAGTTGTATTTTGGACAGAAACAATAGCTTTGCCTCACTTATGACTCTTCCCTCTTCATCCTCATAATAATACAACTACGGGTGAGCCTGATGGCACGTCGCTACGTCCTACATAATTGCAAGGAGCAACGCGCGTAGCACCACACTGACGATCTCGTTGATGGATCGAGTGTCCACATTGTAGCCTTCAACTAATACCGTCAAATAGACCTTTTCCATCAATTTTTTCACTTCTCGACTCTTATCCTTCTAATTCCGCTTTTTCTTCCTTTCAAGCATGTACGGGAGGGGACAAAAGTAGTCACTTTGCTCGTGGCTCACAGCCAAGCATAGAGAACAGATTGCATTGGAAGAGATAAAAGTAATAGGGCAAACATTACTGAAATGTTTCCTCGTGTGCAGTCATCAGGCACTAGAACACCTGCGGCATAAAGGCCTGCCAAAAAAAAAGAAGAGCCAATTTCTACGGTGGGTCTCTCGTGGGAAGCTTTCCAAGGGTTGACGATTCGGTTTGGGGCAGTCACTGGGCTCTTGCTGCTTGGACGACGCTGCTGCTATCTGAAATGTCATTTTTCCTGCCTCGAATTCGCCTCCGAAAGTGTTTTCATGGTAATGACAGGTTTTGCTTCTTTGAAACGAAGGTGTTGAAAATCGGGAAAAAATGGAACATCGAAGTACACCACCCAATACGGTTTCCCTCAACTACCTAGTGCTGGCAGACCTTATCAAGGCGAAACTAGGGTGATAAAATTGCGAATTTCGCCAAGTTGAGGCGACCATCATGCTGGTTTGGTAGAGGCTTCCGATGCTGCTCGAAGATGATGCACAAGGTTGTTATGCTTACAGAGTTTAGTAATCAGACTATTTTGACTATTACAATAATAGTGACCGTTGTCGGATTGTACAGGATGGGGCAAAATTACGGAAACTAAATTGATGCCACCCAAAAACTTCACTTCAGCTTGAACAAAAAAATAATCATTACCGATTTCTTCTCCAGAAAAAACTGAACAAAAAGCATTTCTCAGATTTCATCGCCTTTGATGAGGCTTCCAAGTGCACCAGACCTCAGCCCACTCGATTTTTCTGTATGGAGGTCCTCGAGTCTAAGGCATGCTCAAAACCCCGACCTCATTACCTTGAAGGCAGCGCTAGAGGAAGCATGGGATGAGTTGGGCGAAGACTACTCCTTCACCACGGTCAAGGCATTTACAAAGCTTCTTCGGGCCTGTGTCAAAGTGAATGGAGATCGTTCTGGAAGAAAGATATTGCTTTTTGTTCAGTTTTTTCTGGAGACTAAATCGGTGATGATTATTTTTTTGTTCAAGATGAAATGAAGTTTTTGGGTGGCATCAATTTAGTTCCCGAAATTTTGTCCCACCTGTACAATCGCAATGTGTTTCATTGATCTGAATTGTCACCTGAAGGAAAAGTTGTTCATCCTCATTTCCTCGTAGAGGTTGGCCGTAAAATACCCTCCCTTTCTCATCTGCTTATCGAAAATTTAGATTCTAGTGCTAACGCTGACCTCTGCACGTTTGATCCCACCCCCTCCTTTCCAGTCAAATACGTTTCCCCTTCATCGAGGAGTTTCGACTCCCGGTGTACCCTATTGGTGATGCTGTGAGGTATGTTTTGGAATTCGGGGTGAAGATATCTCGTCAAAATTTGCTCAGATTCCACCGATTCAGTGTTGGAAGTTGAGGCGAAAGGAAAGATTTTTTCTTTCCCTCTGTATATGATCTCATGCTAGTCATAGCTGTTGAGTCACCAAATGCTGAATGGAGGGTGTCGCACAAGTGGAATGCAACATTTGTACGAGAGAAACCAGAAAAGGTCACAAAAACACGCGACTGAAGTCACATGAAGTGCAGCAGAATCTTTCAGTTGAAGGAATAGCGAATTGGTTACCACGTTGGCAACAGTGACACGACGTCAGGTCACTGTACCTTTACAGATTTTTTGAAACTTTTGATCGATTTACTCCAAAGATTATGTGTCATCGTACATATGCTACATTGCAGTTGAAAACGTAGCCCATCAAAATAGTTAATTGTTGAATTATTTTTGAATACATGAGTTAATAATTGGTGCCAACCCTACTTTTTAGGTTTCGATGGAAAGCAACCGATATAAAAATTAACAGAAATTTATGTACATATTGTTTTACTTGAACTGGAGGTTTTTGACATTATAATAGTTGTTAAGTGCAGAGAAAGGCCCCTTATACACAGCGAAAGCGTCAAAAGTGAACAACCTCGACAGACACGAAGCAATCGACCTGACCATTCTGACATGTACTTCATTAACTGAATTCGTGAACAGTGCCAACAGCTGCATTGCTGGCCACCATTTTTCGATGATTTTTGATGCTTTTACAGCAACACTGCATTATACAACGGACCAAGCTCTATTTCGTCGTTTCAAGAAAAACAGTCGTTTCGAAAGGCAGGACAAGTGGCACTAGACATCGTCATGAGCGTTTCAATCAACGATTGGAACCGTTCAAAAATGGCTTGTTCAAAAATGTTCAGAAACCTGCACAAGTTCCAGCGCGATGCAACACAGGAAACCACGATTGTTTCGCATCCAACGAGATTGTGCGCTTTCAGCCCTTCTCGCTGTGTGTGTAGGGCGTCTTGCTATTATACTGAACCATAATTGTAACTTCAGAAATCTCTGGTTAGGGTAAAACAATATGTAATAGTCGACGATTGTCAAATCTCATTGCAATCACGCTCTATATCTGTAGGCTATAGACCAGTACACCTGTTCACGAAGAAAGAAAGATAAATAGGTGGTTTTCTAAGAAGAGGTGTACAGATAAGGACGTCGTATCACGCACATGGGCGCGGGAAAAAAGCGCACATATCCAAGCCTCAGAAATTTGTAAAGGGCGCGAAAGAAAAGAAAGTGTACAGTGTTGAAGTTTCCGCTACTTTCCTAGGAGCTGGGAAAATCATGAATCGTGTTCATGCTAGCCTGAGCAAATCACAGTGGCCTCTCAGGGCTAATTTCCAGTTTTGGCTCATTTCCAAATTTTTTTGTTGTACGAACGGACCCATAAAATATTGCTCGCGGAATCGTTCGAAAACACGGCGACCATATTTTGTGGTATCGTGCTAGGACTGACATTGATGTCCGCTATTATTGGGCATGCTGTGCGCTGACATTTCATACTAGAGCGGAAGCACATGTACGACAATCTTGGAGAACAATAGGGAATGTCTTGGTTTGTTAGGAAACTTAGATTTGAAGTGAATAGAAGCAAGCTGTGTATTTGCTTCCGAAATAAAAGTTTACTTCATGGGATCAGCTGTTGCAGTTTCAGCCTTGCTCTGCGATCTTAACAAGGTTCTTGGGTACATCATTTTATGAAATCTGGAATTCTTCTCTTTGAAACCATCTCAGAGGTCATTGCAACTCATTCCAACAACAAACAACAGGTGTGTTCAATAGTGCAGGCGTTACTCATACTAAAAGCAGCTCAATTAAAAATAAGGTCTTGAATCCCCAAATAGTGCATGACAAGTCTATCATCGGTTATTGAAAACACCAGAAAGGGCTACTTTAGCTTACGGTGTGAGCATCCGGTGGTTTGCAGTTTAGATTGCCGCAGTTGCAACACGACGAGCTAACAAAACCTTCTACCTCAGTGGGTATTTACGTTTAGAATAGGTATGCTATTGCCACAGCATCGTTTAGATCGCGCTAAATGGGTCTGCCTTGTAGTAATTTTATACGAAATTGTCTCTCAAAGGCATATTTTGGGTACCAGTCCTTAACAAATCCCGGCAAAAATCATCTTGTACTGCAAAGAGTTAACTAGTTCGACAGCGTCGTCTGGTTCTAATGGACCTTCTAAAAGGAGCGCGCAATATTCATGTGCAGTTTTTTATGCACCATTTACTCGAAGCAACCCCACCACCTCGCCAAGCGATGAGGTCGAATAGGTCACTCATGGACAGCCTTTCGATGTGGTTGCAAACTCTCACTCAGATGTAATCTGTCCAATAAAACACGAATACGAATCTTACGATCCAAAATGGCGTGGCGATCGCGGCAAAATGGGGTGGATCATGAGACTTGTTCAGAACCTGCTCCAAAGAGTAGTTTGACCTTCTAAGTGAGAAAATCGCACTAAGCACGATACCGCCTGACGCCCGTGGAACGGTGAAGCTACGCGTGAGAGTATCTCAAGAAACATGGACTGAACTACCACAAAAAGTTATGATCACGTATTTCAAGCAAAGAGGGTGCCATATTCTCATTCAGAAGGTCAAACTACCTCTTGAAACAAGTTTTGGGGGAGTTTGATGATTCTTCCCACTTTGGCGCCGGAGCCGTCATTTTTGATCGATTTTGAACATAGCATTTTTGGACGAATCCAATCACTGATTGAAACGTTCATGACCATATCTAATGTCACATGTCCTGCCCTTTGAAAGGACTGTTTTTCTTGAAAGGAAGTGATAGATCTGTGTTGTGCTATACAGTAGTGCTGTAAAAGCATGGAAAACCATCCGAAAGTGGTCGCTAACAGTGCAGCTATGTGCACTATTTACGAATGAACTTGATGAAACACGGGCCACCATTGTTAAGCCGATTGTTTCGCAGCTGTCGAGGCTGCGCTTCTCGGCGGTTTTCGGTGTGTAGGGCTCCTTTCTTCTCTGGAAAAAGGCTGAGGGAAGAATTAAGAAATTTGCGGAAACCTTATCTAAAGAAAGAGATGATAGAAGAGAGATAAAAAGCGAAAAAGGCAGTGCTGATTCTATTCGTCAGTGATCATTTTCAAAAGTTTTTGGAAGCTTCACAACCCTTCCCCCTCCCCCGCAAAAATAAAATCGCTCCAGTCATTTTTAGGAGAAGAGAAGGACTTTAAGCCTGTTAGGAGTGTGTGTTGCAGAAAGGAGAAGATGTGTAGATTAATTTCTACACGATGCTTGATCCTGGTGATTTTTCGCTTATTTTCTAGATTTTGGGTCTTTCTTTCACAGCCTGGAAAACATTATTCAGTTAGACGAAGAGCTTACTGCGCCATTTCTTCTGCTGGAGACACATTCAATGCAACCAAAGGTAGAGTTACTTTCAATCGAAGGGGAAGATAAAAACTACCCAATGCTGCGTCCATACTCAGCGCAGCGAGGCAGAGTTGCACGTGGGAGATGCATAGACGACACAGGCAACGAGATAGGGTTGCATAGGCGAAGACGCAGAGACACCTAGTCATGCCATGCTATCGGCACTGCAAGGTATGAACGTCGCCAGAGCGAAAAAGGGAGAAGCTTTGGTTGCCCTCAATTTTCGCGGATGCATGAGACCTGGAAATTTTTCGACGAAAAGCCCAGGAAAAAGAAGGGAAGCGGAACGAAAAACATCGATTGAAAGAATGCTCGATCTTCGCAGATCCGGAACAACCCATCCTTACAAATCTAGCTCACTTCATTAGCGCCCTATAGGCTGACATCCCGCACAGATCATTCAAATCAAAAGGTAAGCTGTGGTGAGCATGCACGCACTTTAGAGTTTCCTAGCGCTCTGCACACAACGAAAAGCGACAGAACTGTCCAACCTCGGTAGATGCGAAGCAGTTTACCCAGGTGAGGTACGCTGTGCTTCATCAAATTGATTCGCGAATAGATGCACTGGTGTCTACCACTTTCCGATGAATTTCGATGCTTTTACAGCATTACTGTACTACACAAAGGGCCACGCTTTATTACAGCCATTCAAGAAAAACAATCGTTTCGAAATACAGGAAACGTGGGTGTAGACATTGACATGAACATTTTAGTTAATTATTGAGAAAACCTAAAAGTGATTTGCTGTTATGACTATCGAATATTCATTTGCACACAAATGAAATGAAATGATGATGGTGGCAAAGTCAGCTCATACATATATAAAAGGAAAAGCGATCACGGAGACCGCCACAATCGAAATGTTGTTCGCCAACGCTGTACTGTTCGTCCTGCTGATCACTGCAGGCGCTCAAGGTAAGCATAGTCTTCACAGTACTCCAAGTGTGGCTTTCTTGGAATTTCGAACGAAAATAGCCCTCAATTTGTGACGTAAAATGAGCCATGACTTTCAGAACAAGAATGCCATCTCGCCAAATGGTTAAAAGCAATGTATATAAAGTTCGTTGGCGAGGGGCTACAAACGTACATATTTCAGTATGTGCCTCGTCCACTTGTGGTGAGAATTCTTTTTGAAATACGTAGTGATAGAGAAACGTGGGGGGGGGAGGCAGATGCAAATGACGCTGTCTGCCCAGTTTTTAGTCATCCAACTTAACCAAAACTTCATCCTCTCAAGGCGATCGTTATAAAGAAACGAAGGATGTGAAACACGGGAAAAAAGACGCAAATGGTTATATCAAGTGGTGGGAAGCGCCTGACATTTGAATATCTCATCAAGTTCCCCATGACTAGTCCTCTGATGACTCGCCTGCGTCGCAAGAAAAAGTTTATTTGCAGAAATGGAACACAACTATGTCGGACCTGGCTCTCCAGGAAGCAATAGTGGACGGAAGTGTACAAAAGGATCTGGCAAACCCTTATGTCAAGCTTCAACGTGAAAAGTTTGTATAAAATCGTTTGAAAGATTATAAAAATACTCCCTGCAAAAAAACGGCGTTCATTAAGGGAATTTCGGAAGATAGATCGGGTATCACTGAAGGAGAAAGTGCGCCATATTCTTAAAACTCTTCTAGATGATGAAAACCTACTACCGGTAAGTTTCTGAAATCATCAGTTCGATACGTCAATCTTGAAAATACATCTTTTTGAAGACTCTTAGGTAACTGCACAGTGTGAATGATGTGTAAAATGAGATCGCTGTTCCACTCTCCATGGGCTTTGAACACACCGCCATGTGTGATAAACGAGATCACAACTGGCAAGAATGATCTCTTGAAATGGATTTTCGATTCAAAAGTGATGATCTGTGACGGGTTTACATTGAAAGACGCACCGTGGGCTAATTATCGCACCTGACAAAGATACGTTTTGCGTTTGGCGAAGATAAAGTAAAGGTGCAGAGTAGATAACGCTGTATAGCTGCTCTTGCCGTATGTATCACCCCTCTAGTGACGAAGAAGGAGTGAAAGCACGTCTTCGATCAAGATTCGTTGCACGTGACGGTTCTTTCTCGGAAGCTTGATCTTTTCATTTGTTTCTCTACTCTATACTGCTGTACTATGTTGCATTTTTTCCATTCACATACCACAATCAGCCAAAACTGTCCCAAGAGTGTCTTTGAGTTTTAGCATGGCCCGATGCCGTTCACAACTGATCCCTTTCAGCGAGTCGCTTGGAGAGTATGCTGTATCTAAATTCAGATTCAACTGATTGCTCGATATTCGTTGTTCTACCATTTAATGACGTATCTTCCTTGTTAGAAAGTCTGAATTATGCTTAATAGTTAGGGGCGAGATGGGCTTTGTGACCGACCAAGTTGACTCCCGCCCATTAGCGAACGTGGTATTGCCTTTATGATCCGTAGAAAAATACTCTCAAGCTACTTCATGAGATACCCACAAGAATGTGAACCTATGGTTGTCAGATTTACTGCAAGCTGTATAGCACACACATAGGTTAGATAAACATCATGGGGGCACCTTTCAGCCGAAAAAAAAATTGGAAAAATGTGTTACGCAGATGCTGTGAAACTGCATACCACAAAGTTCCCCTCCTTCGAATTAGAGTCTACTCAAGGTGTTAAGTGGATACAGTCATTCCGCATGAATTTTATGATTCTTTTAATTTTTAGTACGGAATCCATCATATCGGTGGCAATGCGTATTTTGGATGCAATGGCCACGAAGAAGAAAAAGGCGATAAAGAGTACATGAAAATTGTTTGCTTGTTTGAGAAGCGTATGTGGATTATTGATAACGATGGAACTGTACGTCTGCCAACAGTCGACTGAGTTCTCCTGCAGAACGAGACATCTTTTGTAGGGTTCTGTGATGCATAAAATGTTTGTGAAAGCTTACATGTTCATGAGGTAGGTTCTCGGCACATGACATATACGTATTTCTGGATGATAATCATACTTGGTATGGTCCTCTTGCCTTAAACGGCTCTGAAAACAATACCCGGCAACATATAACGGATTGAGACTATTGTGCTTTCTTCAAATCGTGCAACTCCATGTGTTGTACTGCCCACCCAGGACCGCCACTTTTCAGCTT
This sequence comes from Trichostrongylus colubriformis, assembly GCA_963978905.1. Lineage (NCBI taxonomy): Eukaryota > Metazoa > Nematoda > Chromadorea > Rhabditida > Trichostrongylidae > Trichostrongylus > Trichostrongylus colubriformis. Next base: position 48,399,953 of record OZ022258.1, read on the forward strand.
ACTACCATCGTCACTTCAACGTACCCTGTCGCAGCTTCGGAGCATCTCTTCGCGCGCCCGGAGTGTCGTGACTTGCGTACGACCTTCCCTCGGTATATAGCATGCGTCGGAAGGAAACCGCGCTCGGGCTAGGTCCCTCCTTTAAACGTCATGGCTCATCGCCTACCGTGGGCGGTCTTAACCACGTGGAGCGCGGAAAAGTATCGATCCGCCAGCTTCCCGCCAAGTCAAGTCAGTCGTCGTTGTCTGTTGTTGTCGTCGTCAAGAGCGGTTGTCTCCTCAATTTCTGCCTATGCCAGTCATCTGAAGATACCGTCGTCTCGAAAAGAAGATCTACGACCAGAACGTCTTCACTAGCCTGGTGAACCGGTCATGCTATCCTATTTCTCTGCCCTCGGGATTCCCTCGTCACCTCAAGGTCAACCAGTCCCCACGTGAGTCAGTTGTTTGTTAATAGTAGTTGTATCTCGTATTCTCATATAATGGTTGCCTCATTATCTATTTGTGTATCATGTTCTGATAGCATTATGTCGTAGTCCTCATAAACTAGCATCATAACTTAGTGTCCTGTTGTGTAGCAATATCCTCACAGTAGACAAAGCACCTTCATCATTAGTTAGTTCTACTGGCGGCTAGGGTACAGGTCACTAGGGAACTGCGCAGGCGTAACTCGGCATCATTTTCATACTCGAGAGGTACTCGAAGAGGGTGTGGGCCCTTATAATACGCACGTTCTGCCGTGGTCCGGTGGCGGCGAACTACCCGATGCAGCTATTCAAACCCACTGTTGCCAACGTGGTAACCAAGTCGCTACACCTTCAAGTGATAGATTCTGCTGCACTTCATGTGACATCAATCGCGTGCCTTTGTGACCTTTTCTGGTTTCTCTCGTACAAATGTTGCATTCGACTTGTGCGACACCCACCATTCAGCATTTGGTGACTCAACAGCTAGGACTAGCATGAGATCATATACAGGGGGAAAAGACAAAAAATATTTTCTTTTGCCTCAACTTCCAACACTGAATCGGTGGAATCTGAGCAAATTTTGACGAGATATCTTCACTCCGAATTCCAAAACACATCTCACAGCATCACCAACAGGGTACACCGAGAGTCGAAACCCCTCGATAAAGGGGAAACGTATTTGACTGGAAACGGGGGGGGGGTGGGGTTGTACGTGCAGAGGTCAGCGATTAGCACTAGAATCTAAACTTTCGATAAGCAGATGAGAAAGGGAGGGTATTTTACGGCCAACCTCCATGAGGAAATAAGACATGAACAACTTTTTAATTCAGGTGACAATTCAGAGCAATAAAACACATTGCGACTTTACAATCCGACAACGGTCTTTGTTATTGTAATATTCAAAACAGAGTGGGGAAGGGTTGTACTGAAGTGGTCATTTTCCTTGACACATGGAAGTGTTCTGATTATTAAACTCTGTAACCGTAACAACCTTTTCATAATCTTCGAGCAGCATCGGAAGCCTCTACCAAACCAGCGAGGTCGCCTCAACTTGGTGAAATTCGCAGTTTTATCACTCAAGTTTGCAACCTTGATAAGGTCTACCAGCACTAAGTAGTTGAAGGAAACCGTATTGAGTGGTGCACTTTAACGTTCCATTTTCCCCTGATTTTCAACAACCCTCGTTTCAAAGAACCAAAACATGTCATCACCACGAAAACCCTTTCGGAGGCGAGTTCGAGGCAGGAAAAATGACCCTTCGGATAACAGCAGCGTCGTCTAAGCAGCAAGGGCCCAGTGACTTCCACAAACCGAATTTTCAACCCTTGGGAATCTTCCCACGAGAGACCCACCGCAGAAATTGGCTCTTCTTTTTCAGACGTTTATGCCGCAGGTGTTCTAGAGCCTGATGGCTGCACGCGAGGAAACATTTCAGTAATGTTTGCGCCATTACTTTAATCTCTTCCAATGCAATCTGTTCTATATACTTGGCTGTGAGCCACGAGCAAAGTGACTACTTCTGTCCCCTCCCGTACATGCCTGAAAGGAAGAAAAAGCGGAATTAGAAGGATAAGAGTCGAGAAGTGAAAAATTGATGGAAAAGGTCTATCCGACGGTATAAGTTGAACGCTACAATGTGGACACTCGATCCATCAACGAGATCGTCAGTGTGGTGCTACGCGCGTTGCTCCTTGCAATTATGTAGGACGTAGCGACGCGCCATCAGGCTCACCCGTAGTTGTATTATTATGAGGATGAAGAGGGAAGAGTCATAAGTCATCAGCAAAGCTATTGTTTCTGTCCAAAATATAACTCACAACTTCCTTTCGGTTCATACGATTGTACATCAATTTTCGGTGCAAACTCAATCACGACATCTCTGGAAATAAATCTCCGCCTGCCGTGTTATTTTGACAAGTTCTGCTAGACGTGTGTTTTTGTGGAAAGCCACTATTTGAGTTCTGATGCTGTTCATCTTCCATATTTGGTCTATATGACGTTACATAGTAGGGATATTATGAACCTGCATATTACATTATCGGCGGAAGTGTTGTAGTGACAGATGGCGCGCATTCCCCCTCTCATGGTGCGGGAATCAAATACCTCCTCAATGTTCGCCCAGACCAGCCAAGCCTTCCATCCCCCCAAAGACGGTGAATTGGTATCGGACTTATGTGAGAGAAAGTATTGACTTGTACATCGGCCGGCCCCCACAAGTCATTGTATAGACCAAATCGCATTCACCTGCCACCACGATTCTGAATGGAACTAGATTGTGTGGCGCATCCTACTTTCGCATCGCAGGCCGCGGCGATAATCAACAGCTATCAAAAAAATCAAATCAGTATCTCAAGCTTTCAGCTTCACGGTTCGATGCCGATATTGGCTAACTGGCTGAACTCGTTATACGTGTGAGTGCTAATAAGCTATGGTAAATATGCCATTCAGAAGCTGTGTCTTGAGCTCTTCCCACTCTGAAGCGCGTAAAATCCACAGCAGTGTAAAAAGCACAAAATGTTTCATTTTCAGTTTACCTGTGTGAGTGGACCCGTAAAAGAATGCTCGCGGAATCGTTCGAGAACAAAGCGACCAAATTTTCCGGTATCGTGCTAGGATTTTCTAGTATCGCTATCATTGGGCATGCGGTGCGTCGACATTCCACATAGGAGCGGAAGCAGATGTACGACAATCTTGGAGTACAATAAGGAATGCCTTGGTTTCAAAGGAAACTTAGCTTCGACGTAAATAGGAGCATGCTGTGTATTTGCTTTCGAAAAAAAAAATTACTTTGACGGATCAGCTGTTACAATTCCAGCCTCGCTCTGCCATCTTAGCAGGGTTCTTGGGTACATCGTTTCATGAAATCTGGAATTCTTCTTTTCAAAACCATTTCAGATATATATCATCCCAACACTCAGACTGCTTCATCCACTCACGAATTCACCCTCTTCTGGGCCTGTTTTGTCCGAGTCTTTGGTCAGGCTCCTTTCGTGTTCTTGGGCAACCACGAAGATTGAAACATGCGCTATTCAATAGTACGGATGCTAATCCCTAAAAAAGAGCCTGATAGGAAGTAAATTTCTGTATCCCCTAGTTGTGTAATACAAAACAATAATCAGGTATCAAAAACACAAGGAGGGGCCGTTTTGGATTGCGGTATGCTCCCTTGACTTGCAGTTGGTTCAATTGGCGCAGTTGCAACACGGCGGGCTAACCAATCCTACTGCGTTCAGTGGGTATTCATGTCTAAGTTGTAGTCTGCCATTGCCGCAGCAACGTTTAGGCCATGCTGAATGGGTCTGCCCCATAATTATTTCATGCGAAGTTGTCTCCCAAAAACACTTTATAACTATCAACACTTCACAAAAACCAACGAAAGCTATCTTCCACTGAAAAGAGTTCAGTTCGACAGCGTTGTCTGGTGCTTATTCATTTTGTGGAAAAAGCGCACAATCTTCATGTACATGTTTTTAATCACTATATATTCAAAGCAACCTCATCACCTCGCCAACTGATACGGTCGAGGCCTTCTTTTTTAGACAGCTTTTCGATTCGGCTGCAAACTTTCACCCAGGGGTAATTTGTTCCCTAAATACGGATATGACTTGTTCGGCACAAAACGGCATGGCGCTCACACCAAAATGGGGAAGATCATCAAACTTGTTCAGATCTTGCCCAGGGAGCAGTTTGACCTCCTAAGTAGGAAAATCGCATCTGTTCACACCAAACCGTCCGGCGCCCGTGGGAACGGTAAAGCTAAGCGCGGAATTATTTGAAGAAAGCTGGACTGGACTACCACGAGGAGTTATGATCACGTATTTCATGCAAAGGAGGTGCCATATTCTAGTTCAGAAGGTCAAGCTACCTATTCTCAAAAGTTTTCGGGGAGTTTCATGATTTTTCTCAATTTGGCGCCTTAGCTGATATTTTTGATCGATTTTGAACAAACCATTTTTGAACGATTTAAATTACTGATTGAAACGTTCATGACCATATCTAATACACCATGTCCTGTCATCTGAAACGACGGTTTTTCTGGAAAGGAAGCAATAAAACTGTGTTGTGCAATACAGCAATGCTGTAAAAGCATCGAAAATCATCGAAATGTGGTGAGCAACGTGCAGCTGTGCGCACTATTCGGAATTGACCTGATGAAGCACAGGCCACCATGGTTCGGTCGCTTGTTTCGCATCTGTCGAGGTTGTGCACTTTCGGCGCTTTCGCTGTGTAGAGCATTTTTCTTGACAGAAAAAAAGCAGGAGGGAAGAGCTATGAAATTTGCGGAAACTTTATCAACAAAGACAGAGATAATAGGAAGGAGCTAAAGAGCGAAAAGTGCAGTGTAGGTTCTATTTGTCAGTGATCATTTTCAGAACTTTTTGGATGCTTTACAACTATTCCCCCGAAGACCGCCTTTTTAAAGGAATGGAAAACCTGCAAGCCTGTTAGAAGAGTGTACTGCAGAGAGGAGGATGTCTCGATTAATTTCCACACGATGCTTGATTCTCGTAATTTTTTGCTTATTTTCTAAATTTTAGGTCTTTTTTCCACAGCCTGCAAAACATTCTTCAGCTAAACGAAGAGCTTACACTGCCACTTCCTCTGCTAGAGACACATTCAATGAGACCAGAGGTAGAATTGTTTCCAATCGGAGGGGGAGACAAAAAACTACTTAAGTCGTGTTCATACTCAGCGCAGCGAGGCAGAGTGGCACGTGGAAGGTGCAGAAACGACGCAGGCAACGAGACAGGGTGGCATAGGCGAGGACGCAGAGACATGCAGTCATGTCATGCTATCGGCACTGTAGGGTTTGAACGCTGCCTAAAACCTTTAAAGAGCAGAAAACGGAAAAGCTTCAGCTGACCTTGATCTCCGTGAATGCGTGAGACCAGAAAAGTTTGAGGCTCAGGAAAGGAAAGGAAGGGAAGGAAAGGAGGGGAAGGGGAACGTAGAACATCGATTGAGAAAATGCACAATCCTTCGCAGATTCGAAACAACCCATCCTTATCAATCCAGCTCGCTTCATTAGCGCCCTATAGGCTGACATCGATGCACAAATCATTCAAATCAAAAGATGAGCGGTGTTCAGCATGGACGCAATTAACAGTTTCCTATCGTCCTGCACGGACCGAAAAGCACCGAAAATGCCCAATCCCGGCAGGGCCCTTTTTGGATTTTTTTTGCGAAATAGCACTCAATTTATGGTGTAAATACGAAGTCGTGGCTTTGAGAACAAGAATACCATCTTTCCAAGTGGCTGAGAGCATTGATGCTCATATGTGTGGGTGCCTTATCCATTTCTGGTAAGTACTCCTTTTCAAATACGGTAGTGATAGAGAAAAGGGGTGGGGCAGATGCAAGTGACGCAGCCTTCCCAGTTTCAACTCATACATCTCATGTCAGATAAACTCCACCCTCTAACGGTCATTCTTATAAAGACAGGAAAGAGGTGAAACACGGCAAACAAGGACGCAACTGGCAGACGTATCGAGTGGGAGGAAGCGCCTGAAATTTCAACATCTCACCAGCAGCCCTGACGAGGAAAGGACCCCAGGTCGAAGGGGCCGTTCGCAATGGGGTACATATGGTCCAACTTATATTCGGACGCTGATCTTGAATCTGTATTCGAAATTTGCAGAATGATTCTCTGGGCGGAGCTATGGAGGTTTTTTTTGGAATGAACGGCTACACGTTAGATCTCATTGGCGAAGCACTATTTCATCAGCACGGCCGTTGCTGAGCTGACAGTGACCTCAGTGGCTGATTGGTAGTGATCCGGATCTCCATAATGGAGGTCATGGGTTTGCTCCCCGCCGGTGCGGTATTTTTTGCATTTTGTATTTCATTGTCAGTAAGTGTGTTTCTTTCACTCCTGGACTTCTTTGTACTGGTACCTATCGCACCCATCACTTACTCTGCCACTTTATTTATAACTACTAACACTACTCACAAGGGAAGGATACCAAGCCGAAGAGAATCCCGTACCACACGAATTAGGCGTTGTTGCGAAAAGATTATCATATTCGTGCACAGGAGGTCGAATTACCCCTCTGCGCAAATTTTCAGCCAAATCCAGTTTTTGGTCCAACTTCGGAAAACAGGGGGTGGGCAGGGGATAGAGCGGTAGTTTTTGAATTTTCTTTTACAGCAACCCTGCGTCGTGAACAAGATGGCCTACACATACCTTTTACACTTGCCCATTCCACTAAATGTAAAAAACCGTGATGCGTCAAAGAAACCAGCGTCAAATAGGAACGTTTCCCAGGCAAGCCCGTGAATTTCTCCGAAATTTGGTCAAATTCTCGAATTGGCTAAAAACCTGTCCTTTAGAGTAATTTGACTGACTCCCTAAACACGAAAATCGCCCTGGTTTTGCGCAAGGACGTCTGCTCGCGCGCTATGAACTTTCAAACTTACCATATAATGGTACCGTTTATTCAAAAAACCTCCATGACTCCGCTCAGAGAATCGTTCTACAATTTCGAATACAGATTCAAGATCAGCGTCTCGAAATACGTCGGACCATATGCATCCATTCCGAATGGCCACTTCAACCTGGGGTCCTTCTCTTGTAAGTAAGAAAACTCCACCGTTATGATCCTGCTGACTGATGCTTAGATAGCTGATTAGGAAGAATCCATTGATTAGCCACGTAACACTCTTATCAGTGACAGCTTATTGCGTGCGATTGTTAGCGCGTGATAGGCCAGGGCAGTCATCTGCATGGGTGAATTTAGTTGTACTTCGACTGCTGCGTGTAATAAGTTAAAGTGATGGTGCATCAGAAAGTCATCAACACAGGCATAAACTTTTCTTGGACTGTGCAAAGTAGGATTTGGGTAGGATAGGGTTAAGGGTTATACCAAAGGAGTAAAGCTATCACTTTATAAGGAGATGATTTAAAAAAAAGTGAACCAGTGAATGAGTTTCCCGTGTTTTTGCTTCCCACATCGTGAATTATGATTTGCGGATCATCGGCCTACAATACCTTGATATCGAAAATGGGTATCTGATTTGAGCACTATTCACAAACTGCTGATTCCGCAGTAAGCCCAATGCAGACCAATCCATTACGCATCCAAGTGTCTTTACCGATCCTTTGAATAGTAGTACACTCTTCCGTACTAGAGTTCTTGGAGGATCAGTAATTAATATTACCTCATGTGACAGTACCACCAAACATTTTCGAGGCATTTATAGTCTTTTAGTTCTCTGTCAGGTCCCAGCGATGAGCGATGTAATCAATTTCAGTACGATGCTGAAGACGAGGTTTACATTATCGATTGCAACGCAAAACCAGCACTGGACTTGACGATCGGTGGCAACAAGTACACCATCACTGCACAGAATCTTGTCATCCCATCTGGTGACGGCCGTTGCCTTTTGGCCATTTTCGGCATGAACACCTTTGGATTTGGTCCTGCATGGATTCTTGGTGATCTCTTCATTCGCCAGTACTGTAATGTGTATGATGTGGATAGCAGAGTATTGGTTTTGCTAATTCACTCCGAAAATGATGCGTGATTTTCTTGTCGCTTTCAAGATAAATAATTAATGCTATAACTCCATGATCTTATCAATTCGGATGTAATAAATTGTGAAATAAACAAGAAAACATGGAAGGACAGGAGGCTTACTGCATACTAGTAAATAAGCTAAGCAGGAAGTGGGAGTAGGGTTTTTCAAGTGAAAGAAAGAAACGACAGAGCTGGGTGAGTCACTCATATGGCTTTGGAATACGCCTTGCCTTTGATACCATATGGAGAATCGTCGAGGTACTTAAGCGCATGCATGACCTATCCATTTACCAACACTTTTTTTCACGAACATGTCTGGGGGTTATGTGGGTAATGATATTGTTGAAGGGAAATACCCAATTGAGAGTCGGGTAAGAAAAGTACATGTGGGGGGATTCTCAATGAAATGAGCGCCCTGTGCTTTGTGGTGCATCTCTTTTACAAAAGCTGTCACTTGCTAACATGGCCCGCCTCCTTTCACCCTTTTCAGAAACAACGATGTAAAGGTTACTGTTTGTCGGGTCATTCAGGGCTAATCCACATTGAGGAATTTCGAATATCGTCTCAGTGCAATTCTTGACAGCAATGGATTTAATTTTTATAGTGAGATAATATGCCATTCTACATTTGAGCGGCTCTACTGATAAAGCGTTGTAGTGCATTGACGATAGCACATTATGTACTTTCATTTCGTCTCTTGTTCTTCTAAATAACTCCCAAAATTATTCTGCTCGTTGAGGAAAACGACTTTTTTTCTGAATGTAGGATCATGAAGTTTTTCATTCACACAAAGAGAAATATCCTAGCCTGAGCTAATGTTACTGACAAGTGGACCCATACTATTGGTGATTATAGGGCAATGAGGGGGGAAGGGGGAAGCGGATTTTCACATATATCCTAATGTTTCCATCACAAAATGAAATCAGACTCGCACAGCCCGGCAATGAAGCATATTGTTCACAATGGACCCAAGTTCTGCTAATGACTTCCAGAGATGCATGCAAGAATTGCAGCTGTCACGTGAATTTATCTTCCCTAGGCCTGCGCCTGGACTGGAATTAGTGTTTTAGCAGAATGCGCCAGATATTGCTATTACTGGCAGTGGCAGCTTTCGTCCTGGGAGGCGCCATTTTCAAGGTCCCGTTGAGAAGAATCGAAAGTATCAGAAAGCGAATGATCAGAGAAGGTACATGGACGGATTATTGGAAGAAATACAATAACATGCGATCGCTGTTACCACAGGACATCCCATCACAAAAGGTAGGTGCGTTTGAGCTTGCTTACACTCTTCAGTCATTTATCGAAACCATAACACAACATGCGTATAGTAACGTATTTTAGCAGCACTGAAAACCAATCAACATAGCGTGTTTTCAGGCCAACACTGGATCATCGCGCCGAGTAAATTGAATCGCAGCACGCGACAAAAGCTTATGTTGTTTTCTGCGCATCGGCTGCGCATAAGGGGGCATGGACACTGTGAGCTTCGATGGTCTTGACTCGTTTCGAGTGTCTCGGCCTACAGACGCATTACTTCATAGTCCATGCGTGCTTCAGCTAATCACATGGTGCTGAAAAACAAATTTTGGGCACTATTGGCCCAGAGCTACCCCGCTACCTCTCCAACCGATGTGGTCGGAAAGGTGATTTTTGGAAAACTTTTCGATTTTGCTGCAAACTTCCACCCAGGGTGATTCAAACCGTGGAACACGAGTATGACATTTGTTCAGCATGAAACTGCTTGGCGCCTACGCCATAGGCGCCGGCGCCAAAATGGAGTGGATCACCGGCGCCTATAACGCAGGCCCAAGCGGTTTTGCGCCAAACGAAAGTCATATTTGTGTTCTACGGGTCGAAATACTTTTGGATGGACGTTTGCAGCTAAATCGAGAGGTTTTCCAAAATCACTTCTTCGACAGCATCGGTTGAAGAGGTGGTGGGACCAAACTTTCAAATGTGAAAAAATCACAATAAGAAATGGGACGTTTTTAGGTTCACGACTATTACGATAATGAATACCTTGGCAACATCAGCATTGGCACACCTGAGCAAAATTTCATGGTTTGTTTAATGTTCCATGTATTGCGAAAGATTCTATAAAGAACATCTATACCTTGTGCCCACTGCAAGTAGGTGGGGGAGTTGTGTTAGCCCCAAAGCAACACAGCTTATTGGTGGGCGATAGGAGTGTTAGGTATCAATGTTTTTGGTGACAATGATCTTTGTTTGTGCTCAGCCACTCGATAAATTTTCCTCATACTCTAGTTGAAGCCCTATTACAGCCGCATAAGAGTAAATTACACCTCATTTTCTATTCTTTTCTATGTACCTTTAAACTTCACCATTGCAGAGTTTCGTGAGTAAAGATGAATTCGAAGAAACTTTCAAGAATAATTCCGCAAGAAGTATAATTGAACGGAAAAAATTTATTAGTGTGATACATCATACACACATTGTTGTAGTACCTTCATATCAGGTTGTGTTGGATACTGGAAGTGCGAATTTGTGGGTGCCAGACAGAGATTGCCTGTATGCTGCATGTAATGATCCCAAATGTGCTGCTGGATGTAAGTGTTAGATAGAGACGATTGGAGAAACAATTCGTCTCATTGAAAACTGCTTTTGGAATGCTCTACATCTGATTTTTTTTTGAGTTCTCATCGTTTGGGCTGGATATCGCAATGCGTCGTGCTGCATGCGACAAGATCCTAGAGACGAACTCCGTGGGGCCGTATATGGCTGGGTCCTAAGACGAGTAAAACAATGCTCAGAAGTCGGTTAACGCTTTGGAAGCCAGAAAACTACAGACAGCGCCTCCACCTCGCATACATCGTGCCGCGTTGCGAAATTATGCCCTCACCATACGCGAAGGGCATGCAGTAATGTTAACTAAACACCAAAACATTCCTGGCCTTGAAAGTAAGTCAACAATATGAACAATCTCTGAGTGTGTGATATTTTGTGGTGCGTTTGGTACCAAAACGACAACCCATTACGCGGGCACAATTCCTCTAACCGTTACCTCTGTGCCTCTTTCTTGTTAGGTTTGAGCCGGAAGTTGAGAAACCACCCAAGGGTGCGAAACCACCCAAACAATGGCCATTCCGTGTTTCGGGGTTCGGAGAGGACAAGATAAGTTGGAATCAAGAGCTCCGTATGAATTAGGTCCTGCAGCGATTACAGCGTCCTTTGCCATATTTTGGGCGCAGGTACTTTGGGACCCAACCAATACTTCTGTTTGGCATCCAGCGTCGGGCCACACGCGACCACTCGAATTTTCTGTAGTGATAGCATAAACCCGACCACGCCCTCCCAGATCACTAATGGAACCTAATTAGATCTCTTTGCTGTTACCATGCTGTGCGTTTTATAGTAGGCGTAGGACACGGTAGTCGCATAGAACTCAACGGCCTTTATACTCTGCGTTGTTAGCAGAGAACGTGGCGCCTTGGTGCTTGTGAAAGCAGCCACGCCCTACCGCCGACAAATACGCCGGCATCACCGCGGTGTATGAAAGTGGCCAAACGGTGCACGCCGCGCTTCGAATCCTGCCCTCACATACATACAATTAACGACCCAAGAGCAAATGAGAACTGTGACTTCAAATCTGATTTCAGTAGTATGCAAAGTGTTCTGTCCAAAACAAAGGTGTTGTGCGATGCATGCAGCTGCAAACGATGAGCCGAGCAATCCATGCGAAGGAAAATCATACTTTGACTGGAAAAAATCAACTACTTACGTGGCCCTCGAAAAAAGGATTGACTTCGAAATAAGTGTGAGTTTCGTAGAAGGTAAACATCTCACGTTTTGTACAGCTCTGCAAAATTCAGTTATGACTGATTATAGAGCGTTTATAAAGGTTCCATTAAGATACTCAGCATGTTTTCGAGAACCTTGTACATCTATAGGTTAATTCAAACTATCCTTAATATATGTAAAACATATGTATATGTATATTATGTAACATGTATATATGTATTTTATATTTATATTTCGTCGTTTCGGTTTATATTTCGTCTGTCGGTGCATCCGTTCATCTGTCGGTCTGTCCGTCCCTTCATTTGTCATGAAATTAGGCATTAGGAGTAAACACTCTGTGGATGCGGGAGCACGTTTAGGATGTATAGGGTACAAGAGATAAGGGACGCACATTAACAAAGTTGAGCCCCGCCCACAGTAGGCAGAATGTGCACTTGAATGGTGGTAGGTCTTCAGATCGAAAGTTGTTTATTGGGTTCCAAAATGACCCAAAGGTGGTGAAGTGATGGGCTAAGCTCATTGATGAGTCTCAGGAACATATGGAAGAGGATTGCGCGTGCGGTGGGCGGGGCAAAACCAAAATGGGCTGTTCTTACAACGAAAGTTCATAACTCGATCCCAGGGCTATATATAAAGTAGAAAAAATACATATTGGTATGTGTGACTAATGTCCACGCTATCTCGGACACACTACTATAGGTTAGCAGAGACACGCCCACATTGGGCGGAGCGTGCATACATCAAAAAGTGCTAGTAGCAGGAATTCCAGATTCTAGAAGGACCGGAGAGGTCAGTGGTCGGTAATGGCTATAATATGTAAGGAAGACGGAATATCATGATAGAAAGAGTTTTTACGGTGATGGTGGGGGGTGGGGCACGAACCAGCAATTCATAATGTAGTTCTGGAAGGGAGAAAAAGAAAGGTGAATGTGAAAGGCAGTGCTGCTCACGAGGACCGGGCCCGTGACAAGGCGGTGATTGAATTGAAAATGCGCGCAACGATGAATGATAGTGCGGAGACTGGCAAAATCTACCATACATTATATGGTAATGTAAAAGAAAGGAAACCACTTTTCGAACAACACCAAAGGGTATATATTTGCACACAAAAACATTTTTATAGACGATAACTTCAACCAGTATTGATCGATATCATACGCTTTGCGTGAAGAGCCGTAAGTGGGCAGTTGACCACTCCAGCGTATAGGTACGTAATGCTGCAGGGATGGGAATACTATAGCGTTACGAGCCATCGATCGATATTATGGATTTTTGTGTAGGTGGTGAGGAGAGCATTGGACCTACATTATGTCCGTCTTTTCGTTAAATTGCTGGATTCAAATTTCGAAAAAAAAGCGGAATAATTTTGCATTAGCTTAATATTAGTAGTACTATGAGAATAATATAAAAATGTTGCCGGTACCCACTTCGTAATGCACAACTATTTGCTCACGTAGTGGTGACTGCCTCAAACCCTATTTGGTCACCAAATAGTAGTTATTAGCTTAATTCAGTGTCCGCTTAATTCTCGTTGTTTGAGCCTGCAAAGCCGCATACTTATGTGGCTGTCCTGTGGGGATACAAGGATTAAGATAGATTGAAACATTTTGGTACGCTTTGGGGCTTTAAATGAACACTTTGCAGCTCTTCCACTGTTGTTGAACATTGAAACCAAATTCTATTTAGTATGGCACTGGATCAGCGAGAGGATTCCTTGGTAATGATACTGTGAAATTTGGTGGTGCTGATGAGAAGAATCGGTTAATTGTTCCTGGCGCCATGTTTGGTCAAGCTGTAGAAATTGCACCTTTCTTCGCAAATGTGTGTTTTGACTATTATTACAGAGTATTGGAATAATTGGCAGAGCCGAAAATTTTACTGAAAACCCTATTCAGCAACCGACTGAAGGCATTCTCGGGTTGGGATTTCAAGATCTCGCTGTGGATGGGGTGACACCTCCTTTTCAACGAGCGGCCGATCTCAAATTAGTTGAACCAGTGTTCACCGTTTACATGAAACGCTTGTACGGTAAAGTCGAAAAAGCATCTCTTCCGAAATTTCAAAAGCTATTCTCCTTGTTTTTAGACAAGGCGACAGGTGAATATGGAGGAGTTTTCACGTACGGTGGTCTTGATACGGAAAACTGCGGTAAAGTGATTGCGTATGAGAAACTCACACAAGCCACATACTGGCAATTCCGAGTAAGTCGACAGACCACAGATTTGTCGAGCTAATCTGTCGGATAATATCAATAAGACCAACCGCTCTTTGTTTCAGTTGAAGGGATTTGCTACATCGGCTATAACAATGAAAAAGGGTTGGGAGGTGATTTCCGACACAGGCACTTCATTTTTGGGTGTTCCAGATGCAGTAGCCACTGTAATGGCTCAAGAAGTCAATGCTACGGTATGATTTAAACACTGAGTTATGTAAAGGCACAGGAAAGGAGGGGCAATGAATAAAAGAGGAACTGGGAATGGTTTTCTGCGATTAAAAGGCTAGCTACGAAGAGAAAATGCTGACGAAATTCGCGTTGAGTAGCGCGTCTTAAAGGTTTTTCATACGATCTCTCATCGCGCTTCACTTCGAGCTACAATGTTTTCGAGTTACTGCGAGGGCGAGGCAACGTTGCGGCTGGTTGGCATAGCTCCCTGCCGTCTGCATGTACCCCTCAGCGGCTAGTGATGCACAGAAGGCGAAAGGGAAGGAAGAAGGAAGGTCCTCGTTCACTACTTTTTTGGCACTCTCATACAATTCCTTCTATGGTTACACTACTTAGCTTTTCGACTGTCATATTTCACAATCGGCGTAATCACCCATTCCGGTGATTTTGAGTGACAAATAACTCAATTGGAATTTGTGACTTCATCTGCTTCCAGGAGAATGCACAATATGGCGTCTTCATGGTCGACTGTAAGGCCGATTTGAATGTCAAATTGACTATTGGAGACCACGACTATGTGATTGAATCGGATAATCTTATTACTGATGCCGGTGAATTTTGTTTCATAAATATGTTTTCTATGGGAGGCGGCGGCTTTGGACCAGAATGGATTCTTGGCGATCCGTTCATTCGCCAGTACTGCAACATCCACGACATGGGTAATAAACAAATTGGTTTTGCAGAACATAAGTAGATAACTTATACTATTTTGCTTGGAGATTTGCGGAATAAACTTGAATTCAGTATCTAAGTTTTATTTACAGATACAGATTTATTGCATGTACAACGGGGGTACATGGAACGTCAGGAATAAAACAAAAAAAAAACACCAACGAACAACATAACCCGAGGAACAAAACTGCTTGTGTTAAAACTAACAGTCATGCTAATCAAAGCAAATAGACAATACATAAAAACCAGAAAAAAACAGGAGAGAGAAGCCTATTTCATATTTGTCCCAGTGTCAGGTACGAATTAAAACAAAACCTAAGTAGCCCTCATGCAAGATACTTGTGCAATGCCCCTTTGAACTGAACTAGACTCCTAGGCAAGGTGGATCTTTTGGCAAATTTACCAAATTCTGAAGCAGCACGCCCCACAAAGAACTTGGCTCTGACATTGGACTTAGACCTAGGAAAATAGAGTTTATACTTATCACCTCTGGTAGAGGACGGCCAAAGGGTAAGAGCGCCCCTAAAGTCTACTATAGACCTTCCCGAAAGTATTTTGAACATCATTATTAGGTCGTGGACCTTCCTCCTACGAAGAAGTGAATCAATTTCTAAAATCTTATTTCTAACTAGACCTCTGGGAATAGCACTATAACTGAAACCCAGTGCCCTAGTGAAAACTTTTCTTGTGAAACTATTCTGAACCGCTTCCAGCCTGGCACTAGCTTTCTTAGTCTGAGGAAAGAAAACTGTAGTTCCATACTCAAGAATGGGACGTACATAAGCCTTATACGCTCTGATAAGTAACAAAGGATCTCTAGTATGTAGACTCCGCATTAATTGAAAGAGTCTTTTTTCAGCTTTATTAGCTATTACCGTGCAGTGAGAATCAAATGTCAGTTTATGATCAACGATGAAGCCTAGATCTCTAACTGCTTTGACTTCATTAAGTTGTAAACCATCAATGGAGTAACAGGAATTCATTCGAGAACTCCCCAAATGGAGAAACGACGTTTTATCATAAGCTAAGGGGACCATCCAAATTTTGGACCATTCGACAACAGCATCAATAGCTTCCTGGATGATTCTACCATCATTTTCCGAAGTTACGGTCTTGTAAATTTTGACATCATCAGCAAAAACTTTACAGGTGACCCCAATACCTTCTAAGATCTTAGGAAGTTCATAAGAGTAAATACAAAACAGAACCGGTGAAAGGACACCACCCTGTGGAACTCCGCTTGGTGCAGCTCTGACCCTAGAATATGAACCATTTATTCGTACTTGGAAAGTACGCCCTTGAAGATAGGATTCGACCCACAGAACTATTCTTTCATGCACACCAATATGCCTAAGCTTCCATAATAGATTCGAATGATTAACTTTATCAAAAGCCTTTCTAAAATCAAAATACACCACATCCACATCACTCTTATTATCTAGAGCCGTTGTCCAATCATTCAAAGATTCCAACATTTGAGTTACCGTTGACCTGCCTTTCCTAAAACCATGTTGAGAGCTCGACAAAATCATATTGTTTTCCAAATGCTCGACTAAGACTCTCTTTACAACCTTTTCAAAAACTCTGCAAAATATGGAGGTGATACTAACCGGCCTGTAGTTGTTTGACATAGAGAATGGGGGCTTTTTAGGAATTGGAGTAACGAAAGAATGCTTCCACCTTTCTGGAACTTCGGCCCGGAAAAAGCTCAAATTGAATATATACCGTAGCGGGCCAACAATCGATGGCAAAACCTTACAAGTTTTATTTGTAAAGGAACTGCACTCATGAAGAATAAAAACATCGGTTCAGTCATATGTTTGAACGACCAACGACCCTCCTCTCCCATCTTTTCATCCATCACGATGATCGGTACACCTGAGGTGTCTGCCAAAAAAGGTCGTCAGTTTTATTCGATCACCATAGAATTGCTACATGACACAAACTGTAATCGACAGTTGGAGACTTTTCCGTAAAGACCACCTCGTCGGCTTAAAAACTGTAGAAACAAAATCCACGACAAATTCCAATTGGATACTACACCTTCATTTCCAAACATAAACGCACCCTCATGACAATTCTCAGACCCACAGGCCCTGGCGCGGCCTTTGGCTTTTCCGGGCTTGCACCCGAAACTGCACAGTGATACGGCCCGCCGTGGCGTATCAATGAAGTGCCAATTCGTAATCGCGCGGTACCGTGGCGGTTGAAGATTTTGCCCGGACGTGGGACATAGGCTGCTCCTTCTCCTTATTCGTGTTATATGTATTGCTCCAAGGAGATAGGTCGACTAATTTGACTACCGTGCAGTATAAAACTAAAATCAGCAAGCAGCGCTACAGTTACACCTTCCCCATTAAGATTTGTGGCCCACGTAGAAGAATACAACATCATTGCGGATTGTCAACACTGTTTTCAAAAGGGTAAATCCACCGTTACCGCTTGGCTGCAGTCACTCAATGACTGGACTTCATACCTTGATAAGGGTATGGGGATGGACGCCGTATACTTGGATATAACCTTTTGACAGAGTTTCTAATCCAAAGCTTATTTTGAAACTCACCATGATTGGTATTCATCCAAGGATAGTAGCTTGGATTGGAGCCTTTCTCATCGATAGAGTTTATATGGTTCGTGTCAACTCGAAGTTCTCTGAGCCCAAACCCGTGGTCAATGGGGTGCCGCAAGGCGGAGTGCTGTCTCCAATCCTTTTTAACATATTCACTTTCGAAGTGCTGTCACTAGTAGTCGACAAAGGAATTAAATGTGTTGGTTTTGCTGATGATTTCAAGCTGTACCAAACAATACTATCCGAGTTGGACAGAGAATTATTGCAGGAAGCTATTAATGACGTCAGAGACTGGGCCATCCAATGGAAACTACCCATGTGGAACTAAGCTTTGAGAAAACCAAGATTTTACACTTAGGAAAGGTTGTTACTAGCTCGTCGTATTTGATGGGTGATGTGCAACTAGAAGGAGTGGAAGAAACTAGAGACCTTGGCTTTCACATTCGGAGCGACCTCAGCTTCGATGACCTCTGTCTTAAAATTTTGCTGCTAAAGCCATGGCGTCATTGTTCAAAATGTTCAGAGCTCTCTCAACTGGGGATTCTTTGGTACTTCTCAGAGCTTACAAAACATACATTAGGCCATTGTTAGAATATGGAACAGTGGTATTCAGCCCTCACAAAGTGAATATTATTAATGCTACTGAAAGAGTTTAAAATAGTTTCACAAGGAAATATTTGCGAGGACAGCCGGGTTCAATTATGATCAGATACCTGGTGGCAGGGTACGCAATGCCAATCTCGGCCTTGAGACACAAGCTCTTAGAGGAAAAAATTCGACTTGATCACCTTTTTCAAATTATTCTACGGTCATTCTAAACTAAAGTCTAATACCTTTTCAACAAGTAGAGAGTCAAGAACCAGGGGTGGGTCCAGGAAAATTTCTGCTCGTCGTGCTAAACACCATGTCAGACACCATTTCTTTGTGAACAGGACTTGCATGCAGTTTGACAAACTGCTCAGGTTAGGAGTTGTCACAAATAAGTTGAATTCGCTCAAAGCGTCACTGGACAAGCACTTAAAATCATAGGGCACACGCTCTTCTTCTTTCTCAGTGTATTTGTTTAGTTCACTTACTTTGTTCGTACTGTTCAAGTCACTCATTTTCTTTTTGCTATTGTTCTGAGTTTCTTACCTAAATTTTTCTGCATGGACTCAGGCCCATGCAATAAACAATTGCAACAGCCAATACTTGACGCTGGTGCCAACTTTTTCAAGATGGCACAGGTGAAAGTTGATGTACTTCTTAAAAGCATTGTTCACTATATTTTGACTATTTTGGCTCCATAAATGAGCAGGGGGCCTTCCATGGCTACAGTGGATAAGTCGTTAGGGTTAGTGATAAGCATGTATATGACCCGTAGATGAGATCGCCGTCGTAGTAGGATGTCCGACACCCACCATCGTTTTGCTAGTGGGGCAGCGTGGCAACTACGTGGCGAAAGAAGCTCGTTATCCACTTCGATGAAATAAGATGGAAGGAAGTCTGGCAATGAAGGTGACGTTGAGGCACCGTTCATAAAGCGGAATTTGCGTTCCGTGGAATTGTGGAATCTACGGAAAAGATTTTGATAGGAACCGGTTGAGAGAATGGCGGAATTTGCATTTTGTGGAAATACAGAGATGTGGGATCTTCACTTCTATAATCGTCCCGTCTCTTCGAAACTTCTAAATCGATACGAATCTGATCGTTTCCGTAAACTCCGCAATTTGGCATTTCCACAAAAAAACGCAGATTCCGCCATTCTCCCAATCGTCTCCTAATCCCATCTTTGTCGTTTTCCGCTATTCTGCAAAACCGCAAATTCCATCACCATGAACGTTTCCTAATAGCAGAAAACTGGCAGAGTCGCTGCGTTCCGGGTGATGACAACACAACTTTCCAAAACATCTACTTTTGGACAGTTATCTTTCCGAAGCCAGCTTGGGAGGTCCTCATTTCGAATATTTTTGAAGTTTTTCATCGGTATTTCTTCTTTTTATATGTCCTCCAGTATCTCCAAGATTCTTACTATCACGTAAAGTGTGTTTCTGATGTACTCTTCACAGGAAGGGACTTTCTCAGCAAATCATTTTTAACCTAATAATCTTCTTACTCCCATTGGTACTCCAATGAGGTCTTTACCCTCCCTGGTCTTCCCTCGAATCAGCACATGTACATTCAGTTATCGATAATTCGCGAATACAGCAAAATCCAACAACATGAAATGATGCAATTTCAGATGAAACTGTGAGCTTCGAATCGGAGAATTCGTCGGTAATCATAAGTGCACCACTAGCGCAGAAATATGTGTGCAAAGATCGGCTCAGCATCACTCTTCACAGACCAGGATTCAGGTAAAAGTCACTATCTATAGAGATCAACAACCCCGTAAAGTTCCATTATCTAATAATATAATGTTGAAGTATGAAGTTGACGAAGTTGATCAATCCCTTCTGTGGGATACGAAACATATTACAGTTCCATTCAGAATCGTGGTGTCAGGTGAATGCGATTTGGCCAATGCAATGACTTGTGGGGCCAGCTGATGTACAAGTCCGTACTTTCATGCGCCCACATGAGTCCGATACCAATTCACCGACCTCAGAGGGATGGAAGGTATGGTTGGCCTAGGCGAACAATGAGCGGGATTTGATTCCTGCGCCATGAGAGTGGGAATGTGCGCCATCTGTCACTACAACATCTCGCCCATAATAACATGTAGGTCCATAATATCCCTACTACGTAACGTCGTACAGACCAAATATGGATATGCTAAAGCATTCGAACAACCATTATTAAAAGAGCATGCCAAGATTCACGAAAGTTGTACATGGACGGCGGAGATTTATTTCCAGAGATGTGGTGATTGAGTTTGCACCGAAAATTGACGTACAACCGTGTGAACCGAAAAATTGTAGTGAGCTCTATTTTGGACGGAAACAATAGCTTTGCTGATGATTTATAATTCTTTCCTCTCCGTCCTCATCATACTACAACTACGGGTGAGCCTCATGGCGCGTCGCTATGTCATACATAATTGCAAGGAGCAACGCGCGTAGCACCACCATGACGATCTCGTTGATGAATCGAGTTTCCACATTGAAGCCTTCAACTTATACCGTCGGATAGATCTTTTCCATCACATTTTTCACTCCTCGACTCTTACCCTTCAAATTCCTCTTTTTCTTCCTTTCAAGCACGTACGGGAGGGGACAAAAGTGGTCACTTTGCTCGTGGCTTACAGCCAAGCATATAGAACAGATCGCAATGGAAGAGATAAAAGTAATGCGGCAAACATTACTGAATGGTTTCCTCGTGTGCAGCCATCAGGCTCTAGAGCACCTGCGGCATAAACGCCCGCCTAAAAAAAGAAGAGCCAATTTCTGTGGTGGGTCTCTCGTGAGAAGCTTCCCAAGGGTTGATGATTTGGTTTATGGAAGTCACTGAGCTCTTGCTGCTCAGATGACGCTGCTCTTATCCGAAGTGTCATTTTTCCTGCCTCGAATTCGCCTCCGAAAGGATTTTCATGGTAATGACAGGCCTCGGCTCTTTGAAACGAAAATTGTTGAAAATCGGGAGAAAATGGAACATTGAAGTACACCATCCAATACGGTTTCCCTCAACTACCTAATGCTGGCAGACTTTAACAAGGTTGCAAACTAGAATGATAAATTGCGAATTTCGCCAAGTTGAGGCGACCATCATGCTGGCTTGGTAGAGGCTTCCGATGCTGCTCGAAGATGATGCACAAGGCTATTACGGTTACAGAGCTCAGTAATCAGAACACTTCCATGTGTCAAAGAAAATGGCCACTTCAGTACAACCCCCCCCCCCCCCCTCCTTCCCTCTGTTTTGACTTTTACAATGCAGTGACCGTTGTCGAATTGTACAGTCGCGATGTGTTTTATTGCTCTGAATTGTCACCTGAAGGAAAAAGTTGTTCATTTCTCATTTCCTCATACAGGTTGGCCGTGAAATACCCTCCCGTTCCCATCTGCTTGTTGAAAGTTTAGATTCTAGTGCTTATGACCTCTGCAAGTTCAACCTCACCCCCTCCTTTCCAGTCAAATACGTTTCCCCTTTATCGAAGAATTTCGACTCCCGGTGAACTCTGTTAGTGATGCTGTGAGGTGTGTTTTGGAATTTGGGGTGGAGGTATCTCGTCAAGATTCGCTCAAGTTCCACCGATTCAGTGTTGGAATCTAAGGCGAAAAAAAAAGATTTTCTGTTTTTTTCCCTGTATATGATCTAATCCTAGTCATAGCTGTTGAGTCACCAAATGCTGAATGGAGCATGTTGCACAAGTGGAATGCAACATTTGTACGAGAGAAACCAAAAAAGGTCACAAAAGCACGCGATTGAAAGTCACATGAAGGCAGCAGAATCTATCGCTTGAAGGAGGAGCGACTTGGTTACCACGTTGACAACCGTGGACACGACGTCAGGTCACAGTACTTTCACAGATTCTTTTAAAAATTTTCTGAAGATTATGTGTCCATCGCACATATACTACATTGCAACTGAAAACGTAGCCCATTTAAATAGTCACTTGTTGAATTATTCTTGAATACGTGAGTTAATTGTTGGTACCAGCCTTAGTTTTTGGGTTTCGATAAAAACCAGCCGATACAAAAATTAACAGAAATTTTGTTGTTATGGTTATAAAAGGCAGTCTCGAGTTTGTTATAATTTATGACGGCGATCACATATTGTTTTATCCGAATAGGAGGTTTTGACGTTATACTAGTTGTTCAATGCAAAAAAAGGCACCCTACACACACAGCGAAAGCGCCGAAAGTACACAACCTCGACGGATGAGAAACAATCGGCCTGACCATGGTGACCTGTGCTTCATCAAATCAATTCGTGAACAGTGATCACAGCTGCACTGCTGGCCACCACTATTCGATGATTTTCGATGTTTTTACAGCATCACTACATTATACAACGGACCAAGCTCTATTTCGTCGTTTTAAGAAAAACAGTCGTTTTGAAAGGCAGGACACGTGGCATTAGACATCGCCATGAACGTTTCTCAGCGATTAAAACCGTTCAAAAATGGTTTGCTCAAAAATGTTCAGAAACCCTCACAAGTGCCAGCGCGATGCAGCACAGGACACCATGATTATGCCGATTGTTTCGCATCTGCCGAGGTTGTGCGCTTTCTGCGCTTATCGCTGTGTGCGTAGGGCGCCATTCTATTACACTGAACAATAAGTATAACTTCAGAAATCTCTGGTTAGGGTAACAATTCGTAATAGCCGACGATTGTCAAATCTCATTGAAATCAGGTTCGATATCTCTAGGCTATAGACCAGTACACCTTTTCGCCAAGAAAAAGTGATAAATAGGTGGCTTCCTAAGAAGAGGTGTTTAGGTAAGGACGTCGTATCACGCGTATGAGCACGGAAAGCAAGCGCACGTTTCTAAGCGTCAGAAATTCAAAATACGGCGTGGAAAGAAAAAAAGATCGTTACGTGTAAGAGTTTTCGCTAGCTTCCCAGGAGCTGGGGAAATCATGGATCGTATTCATTCTAGCGTGAGCAAATCACAGTGACCTCTCATGCACCGCAACCGATAACTGTATATACTGGCATTGTATGTCACGGCGATGTGTACGGCGAGCTTCGAGCTAACCGTGACTTTTTGCCGCGAAAAGAATTATCTTTGCAAGCATGACGGCAGCTCTGGAATGCGCAGCATCCAGAAGGGCGAGAAAAGTATGAAGTGGCTCATTTTCAGTTTATTTGTGCGAACGGACCCATAAAAGATAGCTCGCAGAATCGTTCGAGAACACGGCGACCATATTTTCTGGTATCGTGCTAGGACTGTCATAGGTGTCCGCTATTATTGGGCATGCTGTGCGTCGACATTTCATAACGGAGCGGAAGCAGACGTACGACAATCTTGGAGTACAATAGGGAGTGTCTTGGTTTGTTGGGAAACTTAGCTTTGACGTGAATAGAAGCAAGCTGTGTATTTGCTTTGGAAATAAACATTTACTTTGAGGGATCAGCTGTTAAAGTTTCAGCCTTCCTCTACGATCTTAGCAGGGTTCTTGTGTACATCATTTTACGGAATCTGGATTTCTTCTCTTTGAAACCATCTCAGATATCATTCCAACACTCAGTCTTCTTCGTCCACCCACGGAATTACTCTCTTGTGTGCCTGTTTTGTCCGAGTCTTTGACCAGGCTCTTTCATGTTCTTCTGCAACCACGAAGGTCAACAAAAACAAGTCGTATTCAATAGCACAGATGTTACTCATACTAAAAACAGCTTAATTAAGAATAAGGTCCTGAATCCCTGAATTGTGCAGTACAAGTCAATTATCAGGTGTAGAAAACATTAGGAGGGGCTATTTTAGCTTACGGTATGACCTTCCGATGACTTGCAGTTTAGATTGCCGCAGTTACAACACGACTGGCTAACCAAACCTTCTGCGTTCAGTGGGTATTCATGTCTATTGTAGGTCTGCTATTGCCACAGCATCGTTAAGACCATGCTAAATGGATTCGCCTCGTAGTAATTTTATGCGAAATTGTTTCGCAAATGCATACAATGTATTTGTACAATGTATTGCATTGTACATGCAATGTACAATGTATTTACAATGTACAATGTACTTTACAAAGTCCGTCAAAAGTCGTCTTGTACTGTAAAAAGTTTAGTTCGACAGTGTTGTCAAGTTCTGATTGTCTTCTAGAAGGAGCGCACAATGATCATGTACACGTTTTTAAACACTATTTACTCAAAGCAACCTCACCACCTCCCACCGATCTGGTCGAAGCGTTGACTTTTGGATAGCCTTTCGATGTGACTGCAAACTTTCACCCAGATGTAATTTGTCCCGTAGAACACGAATATGACTTGTTCAACGCAAAACGGCGTAGCCATCATGGCAAAATGGGATGAATAATCAAACTCGCTCAAACCAGCCCCAAGCAGTGTTTTGACCTTCTGAGTAGGAAAATCGCGTTTGTCAAGCACGAAACCCCCTGACGCGCGTGGAACGGTGATAAAGCGCGAGATTATTCGGAGAAACATGGACTGAACTACCACAAGGAGTTATGATTACGTATTTCATGCAAAGAAGGTGCCATATTCTTATTCGGAATGTCAAACTACCTTTTGTAACAAGTTTTGGGAAGGTTTGATGATCCTTCCCACTTTGCCGCAGGAGCCGTCATTTTCGATCGATTTCGAACAAACTATTTTTGAATGATTTCAATCACTGATTGAAACGTTCATGATTATATCTAATGCCACATGTCCTGCCCTTTGAAACGACTGTTTTTCTTGAAACAAAGTAATAGAGCTGTGTTGTGCAATACAGTAATGCTGTAAAAGCATCGAAAATCATCGAAAAGTGGTGGGCAACAGTGCAGCAGTGTGCACCATTCACCAATCAACTTGGTGAAACACAGACCACCATGGTTAGGCCGATTATTTCGCAACTGTCGAGGCTGTGCTTTTCGGCGATTTTTGGTGTGTAGGGCGCTTTTCTTCACTGAAAAAAGGCTGGGAAGAAGGGTTATGAAAGTCGCGGAAATTTACCCAAAGGCAGGAGTGATAGGAAGAAGCTTGAAAGCGAAAAGTGCAGTATTGGTTCTATTCGTCAATGATCATTTTCAAAAGTTTTTTGAAGTTTCACAGCCCTCCCCTTTCCCCCCCCCCCTTCCCTCCCAAAAAAACCTTTCCAGCCTTTTTTTAAATGAAGAGAAGGCCTTCAAACCTGTTAGGAGAGTGTATTGCAGAAAGGAGAGGATGCATGGATTGATTTTCACATGATGCTTGATCCTGGTAAGTTTTTGCTTATTTCCTAGATTTTAGGTCTTTCTTCCACAGCCTGGAAAACATTCTTCAGTTAAACGAAGAGCTTACACCGCCATTTCCTCTGCTGGTGACACATTCAATGAGACCAGAGGAAGAAATGTCCTTCAAAGGGGAGGACAAAAAACTACCTAATGCTGCGTTCATACTCAGTGCAGCGAGGCAGAGTGGCACGTGGGAGATGCATAGACGACGCAGACAACGAGACAGGATGGCATAGACGAAGACGCAGAGACACGCATTCATGCCATGCTATCAGCACTGCAAGGTATGAACGCTGCCTAAAACATTTGCAGAGCGAAAAAGGGAGAAGCCGGCTACCTTCAATTTTCGCGAGTGCGTGAGATTAGGAAAGTTTTCGGGGAGAGACCCAGGAAAAAAGGGAAGCGGAACGACAAGCATTGATCGAAAAAATGCACAATCTCTGCAGATCCGGATCGACCCATCCTCACCAATCTAGCTCGCTTCATCAGCGCTCTATAGGCTGACATCGTTCACAGATCATTAAAATCAAAAGGTAAGCCCTAATGAGCATGGACGCACCTTACAGTTTCTAGTGCCCTGCACACAACGAAAAGCGACAGAAGTGTCCAACCTCGGCAGATGCGAAGCAGTTTATTTAGCTAAGGTAGGCTGTGCTTCATCAAGTTGATTCGCGAATAGATGCACTGTTGGCCACCACTTTCCGATGCATTTCGATGCTTTTACAGCATTACTGTACCACACAAAGGACCACGCTATATTACAGCCATTCAAGAAAAAAAAGTCGTTTCCAAAGAGGGGA
Organism: Trichostrongylus colubriformis; assembly: GCA_963978905.1. Taxonomy (NCBI): domain Eukaryota; kingdom Metazoa; phylum Nematoda; class Chromadorea; order Rhabditida; family Trichostrongylidae; genus Trichostrongylus; species Trichostrongylus colubriformis. Next base: position 48,425,978 of record OZ022258.1, read on the forward strand.
AACGTGGGTGCAGTTATTGACATGAACATTTTAGTTAATTGCTGATAATGTCGAGAAATGATTTCCGGTTATGACTATCGAATGTTTATTTGCACACAAATGAAATGATGATGGTGGCAAAGTGAGCTCATGCTTATATAGAAGGAAGAGCGATCACAGAGCCAGTCACAATCGAAATGTTGTTCGCCACCGCTGTACTGTTCGTCCTGCTGATCACTGCCAGCGCTCAAGGTAAGCATAGCTTTCACAGTACTCCAAGTGTGGCCTTTTTGAAATTTTTAGCGAAAATAGCCCTCAATTTATGACGTAAAATGAGTCATGACTTTCAGAACAAGAATGCCATCTCGCCAAATGGCTAAAAGCAATGTATATAAAGTTCATTGGCGAGGCGCTACAAACGTACATACTTGAGTATGTGCCTCGTCCACTTGTGGTGAGGATTCTTTTGAAATACGATAGTGATAGAGAAAAGTGGGGGGGGGGGGGGTAGATGCGAATGACGCTGTCTGCCCAGTTTTAAGTCATCCAACTCAACCAGAACTTCATCCTCTAAAGGTCACCGTTATAAAGAAACGAAGGAGGTGAAACACGGGAAAGGCGCAAATGGCAGTCATATGCAGTGGTGGGAAGTGCCTTACATTCAGACATCTCATCAGGGCCCCAATTACTAATCCTCTGATGACTCGTCTGTGTCGCAAGAAAAATTTTGTTTGCAGGAATGGAACAAAACTATGTCGGACCTGGCTCTTCAGGAAGCAATAGTGGACGGAAGTGTAGTGAAGGGTCTGGCAAAACCTTATATCAAGCTTCAACGTGAAAAGTTTGTACAAAATCGTTTGAAAGATTATAAAAATATTCCCTGCAAAAAAAACAGCGTTTATTAAGGGAATTTCGGAAGATAGATCGGCTATCACTGAAGGAGAAAGTGCGCAAAATTCTTAAAACCCTTAAAAATGACGAATTCCTACTACCGGTAAGTTCTTGAAATCATCAATTCGATACAACGTCCATTTTGAAAATGCTTTTTATCGAAGACTCGTAGGTAATTGCACAGAGTGAATTATGTGTGAAGTGAGATCGCTGTTCCACTCTCCAAGGGCCTTGATGACACCGCTGTGTGTGATAAAGGAGATCACAACTGGCAAGAATGATCTTTTGGAATGGGTTGTCGATTTAAAAGCGATGATCTGTGATGAGTTTACGTTGAAAGACGCACAGTGGGCTGAATATCGCCACCTCACAAAGATACGTTCTGCGGTGGGCGACGATAAAGTAACGGTGCAGAGTGGGGTAATGCTGCATAGCTGCTCTTGCCGTCTGTGTCACCCCTCTAGTGACGCAGAAGGAGTGAAAGCACTTCTCCGATCAAGATTCGTTGTAGGTGGCGGTTCTTTCTCGGGTGCTTGATCTTTTCATTCCTTTCTCTACTCTATACTGCTGCACTACTTTGCATTTTTCCATTCACATACCACAATCGGCCAAAACTGCCCCAAGAGTGTCTTTGAGTTCTAGCATGGCCCGATGCCCGTCACAACTGATGCCTTTTAGCGAGTCGCTTGTATAGTATGCTATATCTAAATTCAGATTCAACTGATTGCTCTATATTCATTGTTCTACCTTTTAATGGCGTACCTTCCTTGCTAGAAAATCTGTATTACGCTTGATAATAAGGGGCGTGATGGTCTTTGAGACGTTTTGGTAGAGGACTTAAGCTTCGGCAACGCCCTCAAACACCCTCTTGTCAAACGACCAAGTTGACTCCCGCCCACTAGCAAACCTGGTATTGCCTTAATGATCCGTAGAAAACTACTCTCATGCTACTCCCTGAGACAGCCGCATGAGTGTGAACCTATGGTTGTCAGATTTACAGCGAATTGTATAGCACATACATAGCTTAGAAAGACATCATGGGGGCAGCTTTCAGCCGAAAAAATTGGAAAAATGCGTTACGCAGATTGCTGTGAAGCTGCATACCACAACGTTCCCTTCTTCGAATTTGGAACAAAGTTTCCTTCTTTCGAATTATAGTCTATTTAAGGTGTTAAGTGGATACAGTGATTCCGCATAAATTTTATGATTCTTTTAACTTTTAGGCCGGAATCAATCATCTCGGTGGCAATGCGTATTTCGGATGCAATGGCCACGAAGAAGAAAAGGGCGATAAAGAGCACCTGAAAATTGTTTGCTTGTTCGAGCCGCGTCTGTGGATGTATTATCCGAATGGAACTCTAGGTCTGGAAATAGTCAACTGAGTTTTCCTGCAGAACGAGACACCTTTTGTAGAGTTCTGTGATGCATAAAATGTTTTTTTTCAATGAAATCTTACATGTTCATGAGGTGGGTTTTCGACACATGACATATACCTATTTCTGGATGATAATCATACTTGGTATGGCCACCTTGCCTCAAACGCTCCGAAAACATTAGCCTGTCAACATATAACTGATTGAGGATATTTTGCTTTCTTCGAATCGTGCAACACCATGTGTTGTACTAGCCCCAGGTCCGCCTTTTTTTCAGGTTACTATCATCGTCACTTCAACGTACCCTGTCGCAGCTCCCGCGCATCTCTTCGCGCGCCCGGAGTGTCGTGTCTTGCGCGACCTTCCATGGGTATATAGCTTGCACCAGAAGGAAAGCGCGCTCGGGCTAGGTCCGTCCTTTGAACATCATGGCACATCGCCTACCGTGGACGGTCTTAACCAAGTGGAGCGCTCAACTCAGTTGTCGTTGTCTGTTGTCGTTAAGAGCGGTTGTCTCCTCAAGTTCTGCTTATGCCAATTATCTGAAGATACCGTCGTCTCGCGAAGAAGATCCACGACAAGGACGTCTTCACTAGCATGGTGGACCGGTCATGCTATCTCTTTTCCCTGCCCCCGGGATTCCCTCGTCACCTCAAGGCCAACCAGTCCCCACGTGAGTCAGTTGTTTGTTAATAGTGAATGTATCTCGTATATCCCATATATTGGTTTCCTCATCATCTATTTGTGTATCATGTTCTGACAGCACTATGTCGTAGTTCTCATAAACTAGTATCATAACTTAGTGTCCTGTTGTGTAGCAACATCCTGACAGTAGACATAGCACCTTCATCAGTAGTTACTTCTCCTGGCGGCTAGGGCACAGGCCACTGGGGGCCGGGGCAGGCGTAAGTCGGCATTATTTTCATACTCGACAGGTGCTCGAAGAGGGTGTGGGCCCTCATAATACCCACGTTCTCCCGTGGTCCGGTGGCGGCGAACCACCCGATGCAGCTATTCAAACAGCTAGCCGCACCGATCACGACAACCGTATTCAAGTGGGCCTGCTATGGAGGCAGAGACTATTGCACTCAAGGCATGTTTGGGACCTACGATTTCACCCCGTTGAGTATGGCGGCAGGTCGTACGATGCGCGGAGGATCGCCTGGCCAGACCGACTGTCGTGAACGCACAACAAACATACAAACTGCGGTGTCCGCCCTGATAGGGCTACGAGAAAGTCCTCAGAACCCTCGGGGAATTTTTTCATTTTTGATAGCTGCTGATTATCGCCGCAGCACACGATGCGAAAGTTACTACAAGGATGCTGAGTTATGGGCAAAAGCTTCGGTGTCGGACGGGATTCGAACCCGCACTCCATGCTTTCCGGGCATACGTGCTAATCCATTACACAATAATAATATTCCCGTCCGACACCGGAGCTTTTGCCATAACTCAGCATCCTTGTAGTAACCTCGGAGAAATCTTCTGGACTGGGAAAAAGCGGGATTCGGGGAAGGTAAAACGAGTCCTACAGCAAAATTGACTCACACTTGCTGCTACCAGTAAATGCTGTGCCCATACAATAGCTTGAATAAACATATTTGTCGATAGAGCATGATGACGAAAGGAGGATACGGGCAGAAGGCTCCATCTGAGGCAGACTATGAGGCCACGTCGCGTCGCTGAGGGTGTATGGATTGCCTCCAGCATTATTGCCGTTTCCTCGGATCGCATCCTTATATTAGTTGTATTAGGACCATAATTTCTGTTACACTTTTTGTTTTTCTTGGGAAAAACTGTGGAAACTTCTGGAATATTTAGTAGTGCGGGGTATATAAAGCGAGTGAAAATGACTACTGCATAACACATTCATATTCTCTATGGCTTCAACTAGCAGTGAATCTACGACATTTCCGTGAGAGGGGCGAAATTTACGAACACCGACCCGGTTCCTCAGCACGCAAGGCCGCTAACCAAATCAACCAGTCGATGGGCCCAGGTACTGTCGCTCATATGACGGCTACCCGATGGCTCTCAACTCAAATGTAAACAGAAGAAATTTTCAAAAAATTGCACAGGGAAAATTTTTTTAAATTTTCAAAAAAAAAGGGAACTGTTGCCATCCAACACGACAGTCACTGCCGATCTCTACTGCAGGCAATTGAACACCGTAGCCGCAAAACTTATCGGAAAAATGGACCGAGTCTTCTTCCTCCACGACAACGCCCGCCCACATGTGGCAAAGTTGAAGAGTCAAAGGATCCAGGACCTTGGTTGGACGAAGCTTCCCCACCCACCGCATTCTCCGGGCATGGCCCCAAGTGACTACCACCTATTCCGATCTCTGACCCACTTCCTCGACGGACGGCAGTTCAAGCAAGACATCTATTATCTCCCTATTCGCTGGCAATATATTGGTGATCATAATGGTACATATTTTGTTGACTGAAGTTAGACACATACAGAGAAAAGTAAATTTGGAATTTTTCGTCATTGTGTAACAGAAATTACGGTTCGACCTGATACATCTCGAGCGCGGCAGCCTAGATCGTTCTGTGCTGGTTTGGCTACCGTAATCATCCCTTTACAGAGGTTATCCTAATTCTTTCCTTTTTTGGCACTTCCATACAAATCCTTCTGCGGTCGCACTACTTAGCTTTTCGATTTCCATATTTCGCAACCTGCGTATTTACTCATCCCAGTGATTTCAAGTGACAAATAACTCATTTGGAATTTGTGGCTTCATCTGCTTTCAGAAGAATACACAATATGGCGTCTTCATCGTCGACTGTAAGGCCAATTTGAATGTCAAATTGACTATCGTAGACCACGACTATGTGATTGAATCGGATAATCTTATTACTGATGCAGGTGTATTTTGTTTCATGAATATGTTTTTTATGGGAGGCGGCAGCTTTTGACCAGAATGGATCCTTGGCGATCCGTTCATTCGCCACTACTGCAACATCCACGACATGGGCAACAAACAAATTGGTTTCGTAAAACGCTCTCATAAGTAGACATCATATGCATATTTTCCTTGGAGATTTGCAGAATAAACTTGGTTCAGTATCTTGGTTTTATTTGTGAACAAATATCTATGAAAAGGGAATACACCCTTGAAGTTATAGAATAAAGAAACACTGATCTAGTCATATGTTTGAAAGACCAACGACCCTCCTCTCCCATCTATTCATCCATCACGATGATCGGTACACCTGAGATGTATCCTAAAAAAGGCCGATAACCATGGAACTGCTACATGACACAAAGTGTAATCGACAGTTGGAGACTTTTCCGTAAAGACCACCTCGTCAGCTTAAAAACTGTAGAAACAAAATGCACGACAAATTCCAATTGGATACTACACCTTCAATTCCAAACATAAACGCACCCTCATGATAATTCTTACACGGAAGGCCCATCAGGTCATGGTGAGCTTTCTCAAAACGGTTTTTTTGCATTTTATAGGGTCACATACATGAAGCAAAAAACCGGTCTCAAATTTGGCTAAATGGTTTTGGGGGGCCCAGAAAATAGTTGATGGTTCGGTCCCCACTGAGGACAAATTTTTGCATTTTTGTATAATAGTTTTCATCCAATTGTGCTCATGTAAGACCATACGTACAAAATATGTGCAAAATCAATTTTTATTCTACTAGGGAGCCTTTATCTCCAGTATTTTTGCGTACTAAGCGAATGATTGGTTTGGACCTGCTAACGCTCAGGCGTTTTCCCGCAAAGTACGTGTGATTTTCATGCTCAGGGGGTCGAACTACCCTAAATGACAAGTTTTCAGCCTAATCGCGATTTGGACCCAAACTCGGAAAATTGGACGACCAATAGTACTGTTACTGCCATAGTAAAGAGCACTCAACGAAAGGAGCTCGCCCGATACATGGAAATATTTGTTATCTTTTGCCTTCACATGGTGTTGCTAGGTGCAGTTAACTTGGAACGCGTTGTTTCTGCACATGCTCTATTGCATTTAATCGAGGCTGGAAGTTGTTTGTCTGTACAGGTAGTGCAGTGACTGTGTGCCCATGTCCACCCCACTGTCTTGAGTTTGGGTCAAAATCTCAATTTGGATAGTATTTTGTACATCGGGCTAGTCGAGTCTCCTGAGCACGAATATCTTACTAGTTTCGCAGGAAAACGCTTGGCACGCGTGCTAGGGGCGCCGAAGGGTCCAAACACTTCAACCACTGAAGGCTTGCAAATGAGGTCACTTTCATGCACCAGCGACGAAAATCGCTGCCATTTTGCATGTGCGCAAATAGTAAAGCGCTGCACAAAGAAAATGGAGAAAATGCAAAAGCGAAAACGCCGACAGGACTTGAACCACAAACATCCCCTCCACCGTCCTATTGCCAACCTATCCCACTATCCATTCGGCCAACCAACCACTGCAAGCACGCCCACCTGTGCATCCGCTATCAGCTTTCTTTGCTTCGTTTAGCAGTTACCATAAGTGATTCTACATTTTTGAACGAGATCGCAGTGGTTTCGGCGTAGGTTTGAAGACAGTCTTCTGATATGCATATACTGAACGCCGCAGCTGTAAAGCATTGCAGCAAACTGGTCAAAATTGTTTCTTCTTGAGCAACTTTCGTCAATCATTTTCTGGGCCCCCCAAAACCATTTAGCCGAATTTGAGACCGGTTTTTTGCTTCATGTATGTGACCCTATAAAATGCAAAAAACCGTTTTGAAAAAGCTCACCATGACCTCATGGGCCTTCCTTGTTAGACCCACTGGCCCTGGCGCGGACTTTGGGTCTTCCGAGCTTGCACCCGACACTTTGCACAGCGATGCGGTCCCCATGACGTTCTAATGAGATGCCGATTCGTAATCGCGCGGTACCGTGGCGGTTGAGATTTAGCTGGAACGTGGGACATAGGCTGCTCCTTCTCCTTATTCGTGTTATAAGTTGAGCTTTTCTCAGTCATGTGGCAAGCTGTTCCGATGGATGGTGGGGGATCAGGCAGAGTCCATGAGTGGGTTCGCCTCCCCACACGTTTGGTTTACTACTGATTTCAAAATGTTAGCTATATAGTTGGTCGGCTTATGATGAAGGTAAATGCCAAGGATTAAAGGTAGAAATTCGTGAATTTAGATACTTAATAAAGTTATCTATATGCAATATAAATAATCAAACTGACATCTTTCAAGAAGTGCCATTTCCAATTGGAAGTAAATAATGTATTATATGTACATACAGGGTGTCCCAAAACTGAAGGTGCCACTGTATTACAATATTTCATTGGCTTCAATAGAGTGAATGAAAAATCAACCTATTCACAACTTTACTCAAATCTTGTGTAACCAGGCAGAGCAGTCATATCATCAGTTGCACTGCCCCGAAAAGGACACATGCTCAAGGTCTTCTGCTCAGCGCACTTGACACGCAAGTTTTTCCATACATTCCTTCAGAAATCTTTTCAGGGCTACTTTATGTGACATAGGAAAATTGTCCAAACATCCTATCGACATGTTATACCCTACCGGACGTTGTTGGCCACAATGGATTGCCCTCAACGACTTAGGTCATGAAATTTTTTCCGTTTGAACCAAAGTGCGCTGAGGTGCATGGAACCGTGAAAGCAAACGACAGCGATGTACATTTGAAAAGCTTTTGAAATCTCAAAATATCTTGAACTTCACCCCGACAAGCACGCACCTCGGTAGAAGGAGATCACATGCAGGAGAAGGAGATCAGCAAATAAAAGAAAGAGAAATGGTACAATTGTATAGAGTAACAATAAAGAAACAAGAACTCTTGCGCACATGATTCTGGGACACACTGTAGAGCGGGTGGAAGGTAGTTACTGTGACGGCCTATAATATTATGTTGTACTCTGATGAGAATGAATGATATCGTTGTTTCCATAGAAAATTGCCCTTCAGACAACACTGGCTATCTGACTTGTAGGAAAACTTGCACGTCAGCCGCTTGATAGCCGCTTCGCGTAGGCACATAAACCTGTTACATGTCGCAGATACGCCTACGTTTGTAACAGAGTAGGAATGAATTTTCTTCTGAAGTCTGAAAATAGGTGTCTGCGATGCGTTCAACCCTAACCTTTGATGAAAAAAGTTTATTGCTTTACAGCTCGATGTCAAAACTGATAAGGAGTTTAATTGGTTTCTAATGTAATCATGCATACCTGCCTTTTTCCCTGTCTGTTTTGCTCACTCAGATGTTATTTGAAAAACAAAAGCTTATGACTTTGGCAGTTTTCAATTTCCACCATTCTTCTCCTTTTTAAAGCTCTACTTCCTGATACTCTGTGGGATGGAAGTACAAGAAAGTGAAGATTCACATCTATAATGAATTTTCATACAATCCTGCATCATTGCCCCTGTGGCACCTGAAATTCAAGAGAACGTCGTAAGGATCTCAGTTTGAGACTACATCAGGGCCTTAAAGGCTCAGATTGGTTCATCGTTGTGTTCACATTCCTGCTCAAATCGACCTTTATTTTTCATAAATCTTCTCGTAATACAGCTGAGAAAACTAAAAGTGAATTGCCTGACGAACTACTGGGTGGGCTAGCCTGAGACTGCCAATTTCTGGCTCCTCCCATCCGAAAGTCAAAGCTCGCTTGCGATGGCTCATCTGCGGGGTACTTCGCTCGAAGTAACTGTTGCTGCACACCCAGTTACCACTGATTGTGTGACTATGTGGCCGACGACGTGAAAAAAGATTACTTCTACTGCCCGAAGATCACAGAGGCTCAGTGGTAGCGATATTGCTTAACAGTGATCAGTTAGTGTTCACACGATTACACATTTTCGTGAGTCACAACAAGCAAAGTATCCAGCCAACGACTCAATGCAAGTAAACTTTAACCCTCCGTAACCCGCCTTGGAACGGCTTTTGCAATTTCGGCCTCATGTTTGTAAACAGCTTTGAAGACCCTGTGGATCTACCTGGACCTCATTTCGAAGTCCATAAAAAGGTGAAGCCCTCTGGTGGTAGGTCCTGACTCCGTTTATAGCAACGTACGATGGTGAGCTCTGCGACAAGCCCAAACGTGGATTACTCAGGTCTCGAGTTTACCAGTTTAGCTGACTCTTTTAAACTCGCTGCCAAGTGTGAGCAAGAAAGTGCAGCTGCGGTGCTAAGCCCTATATTTACATGCAGTGGGCAAGCAACGATCGAGCAGAGTGAGCCATTTGGAGCTTGGGCTTATGGCTGACCCTGCCAAGGCAAGCACTTCAAAAAACATGCATTGGGGCCTGAGATGTTTTTATAATACACCGTACATCCAGAATAGAGCAACATTTATTCATCATTATTATTTTACTTAAATTCCAGTTTTCATCATGCCATTAATTCATTATCATTTTCATTTCATCTATTTTTTACCTTTAGCTCTCTATTTAACTGTTACCTTATGCATTTTGTTTCAGCCGAATGCACTTGACACTGGTTTTGCTGGCACTGGTGGGGTACAGCCTAGGGGGAGCCATTTTCAAGATACCGTTGAAGAAAATCGAGAGCGTTCGAATGCGAACGATCAGAGAGGGCACGTGGGCGGAGTATTCAAAGAAAAGGAACGCCATGCTCGGGCGTGTATCACAAGATGTTCATTCACAGCGAGTAAGTAATTATTTTTGTTGACGGGTGCACTCACAGCGCCATGTTCATGAATAATGTGAAAAACTTTTTCTTCATGACTAAGAAGCAATCAGCTTCAGATTCACGACTACCACGACAATGAATATATTGGCGACATCACAATCGGTACACCTGAACAACCATTTTTGGTTAGTTAACGATCGATTTAGTACAATACTTTTCTTGACAGAAATCGAAATTTGTCGTTGACTTATTCAGCCACCAATAATTTTTATATCAGGTAATATTGGATACTGGCAGTGCCGATTTGTGGATACCAGACAGAGCATGCTTGTATGGCCCAAGAGAATCTTGCGATCAGCCCAAATGTGCAGCTGGATGTAAGTTCTATAACGATGGAAATCGAAGAACAATCTCATTTCGTTGAAATGAAGCGACATCATGGCTGAACCCATTAGCGTTTTATCAACATTTAGTACTGAAATAAAGTAGCGAATGCTTTTCGTATCAGGCATGGTCAGTGTACAGGGGTTGAGCAGTGCAGGGAAGGTCAAGTCGAGTGGGTGGTGGAAGCGATGTATGCAGTATTGGTAATAAAGCCAAGAGTAAAAGTTAGTCAAGGTGATTTCCAGGGGAGGTCATACTCACTTTTTTTTCAATGAAAGTATCGTAATAGATGAAGGAAACTGGAAAAGGAACAGAATTCTCATTGACCATCTCTGTGATTTTCGAGCCGCTGAGATGCTTTTACAGAAGAGGTAGTCAGTCACACACATTTACTAGGTAACAATATCATGGTTAGCACATATGCCCGGAAAGAATAAAGTGGGGCTTTAAATCCTGCCCGAGGTTAAAGCTCACGCGTATGACTCAGCACTCTCGTACCAACTTTAGCTTCACTCGCTGGGGCGTAAAACAGCAGCCAAGGAAAGTACTTCAAAAACCTTCGATACTTTGAAGCCATTATGGTTATGGATTGGCGAGCTTTACTTCAGAGGAACAATGAAGAGAGGGATGGAGATAGGTATGGATGGAGGTCGTATATCTCAAAAAAATTTTATTCGACGCAACGTTCGCTCTTATCCACCATTTCAGCTTTTGTTGGAAGAAAAAGCTTGAAAGGTTTGCACTGATACTGCTGATTTGTCTGGCACATTGCCTGAGCGCCAGCTGATTAACCGGTTTTCCGTTACTTTTCAATAACGTGTAGGTAGTCGAGAGTTGTATGAGAGCACATCAGTAGTCCGCCCGTAAATGCAATTCTCAGAGGCAAGCACCAATTTCCTGACTACATCAACAAATCATCTAGCCGCGAGCAGGTATATGAAAGGAAAGATGAAAGGAAAAGTAGATTAATTAAAGTGTGCTTTAAATTTCAGTGGTTTGCAAAGTGATGTGTCCAAATGAGAGATGTTGCAAAGGTGCCAAAACAAAAAACATGAGGTCCAAGAGCCCGTGCGAAGGGAAAAATTACTTCGACTCGTACAAATCTAGTACTTATGTGGAACTCAAAAACAAGACCGATTTTAAAATTCATGTGAGTTGTGATTTTTGATAGGTAGCAACACTCAACAGGAAGCAGAACCACTTCTTATTGAGTTTTATATTTTTCTTTCTGTTCACATACTTCTGATTTCAACTATCAACTAACAGACACAATCATTTAGTACGGTACCGGTTCCGTCAAAGGGTTTCTCGGTAATGACACAGTGCGGTTTGGTGCTGAAGGTGAAAAGAATCGGCTGATAGTTCCTGGTTCAGTGTTAGGCCAAGCTGTACAGATCGCAGATTTCTTCGCTGTGGTAGGTCTCTATAAACTGTAATGGCAATGATTATTGGTGTAGTGACTGGTGGCGCGCACCCCACTCTCATGAGGGGATCAAATCGCGCATCAACGCCCACCCAGATCTACCAAGCCTTCCACGTCCGGGGTTGATGAATTGGCACCAGACTCGTGGAAGGACAAAAGCAGTGACTTGTACATGCCCCACGCAACTCCAAGTGTATAGTCCAAATTCACCTGCCGCTACAATTATGAATGGCACTAGAATGCCTGGGTGTATATCACTAGGACAAAACCGTCGCGTGGCCGTGTTCTGCACGCGACGGGATGGTGCGAGCTATGCGCGCCATATTGGATGGGTCTTGAAGCGATGACACTGCTCTACGCCTCATTCTATGCGTAATCGCTTCAGGACCCAACTAATGCGGCGCGCATAGCTCGCACCATATCGTCGCGTGCCGAACACGGCCACGCGACGGTTTTGTCCTAGTGATATACACCCCAGAATGCCTGGCGCATCCCGCAAAAGTGATTGATTAACGCCAAAAACGTTATTTTCTCAAACTTTTGACATTAAAATCAACTAACTACACCGATACACTTCGCAAAAATTTGCTGCAACCTAATGAACACCAAGCAATCCTCACTTATTCAATGTCACTTATTCAGCAACCAGCCGATGGCATTCTCGGGCTAGCATTTCAAAGCCTTTCGGTGATAAACGTTACATCACCATTTCAACGTGCCGTGGATCTGAAACTAGTGGATCCAGTATTCACCGTCTACATGGAGCGTCTGAGCGGTAAAGCGAACGATAATCCTCAGGCTTGCCTTCTGTCTTTGGATCTCTCATTCTCTGAATGTCTTCCATTCCCTTATTCGTTTCCCTTTTTCCCTACCTCTCTATTCGAATCGCATCAATCTAATTCTTTAGACGACTCATCAGTTCTTTAGACGACTCTTTCGCCAACCCCACCTCACTGAAAAGCATCAGGGGTTGACCAAGACAAGAGCTCGTATAAGGTTATGAAATAAACGAACCATCCAGAATTCTTCTTTTTTTTTTCCTCTTGACTCTTCGTTGACAATACTTGTACTGTGAAGTGGAAGGAAATTCAAAATTCGTAGAAAATGCAACGGACGACTATGGAGGCGTTTACACTTACGGTGCCATTGACAAGGAAAACTGCGATAGTGTGATTGCGTACGAAAGTCTCACGAAGGCCACGTACTGGCAGTTCCGAGTGAGTCTCCGAGTTCTATTCATTGCCCTGATTTGTTTGATTGTAGTGATAATACTAATTTTGATTCGCTTCAGATGAAAGCATTCACTGCCGGATATTCAACATTCAAACTGGGCTGGGAGGTGATTTCCGATACCGGCGTGTCAAATATGGGCGTTCCAGCAGCCATCGCTAGCATTGTGGCTGATTCGTTCGATGCTGAGGTAAAATTTCAGAGCTTTCAAAGTCAGTGTTAAAGGTAATGTGGGTATGAGAACGCTGAAATGAGTCATCCAACCTGAAGCTTGGGTCTTACAAAGGAAGGTATTTTACTCCCCATGGAACTTTGATATGAGATCCGGGGGGATCGATAGAGCTTCGAACGCTGATTATAAGTGTGAAAACCAAAATTGTTACCTGGCATTCTGAAGGGAGTTACGATGGGTCAAAGTTTGCCTGTGACCTGCCTGTGACATCTCATTGGCGAGGCACTTTGCCATCAGCAAAGCCGTTGGATAGCAAGAATTGACTAAAGTAGCTTACTGGTAGTGTTCCAGATCTGCGGGGTTGGGTTCGTGGGTGATTGGGCCTAGCAACGGCCTTGCTGATGGCAAAGTGCCTCGCCAATGAGGTGTCACAGCAAACTTTGACCCATCGTAACTCGCCTCAGAATGCCAGGTAGCAGTTTTGGTTTTCACAGTTATAATCAGCGTTCGAAGATCTATCGATCCCCCCGGGTCTGATTTCAAGGTTCCATGGGAAGTAAAATACCTTTCCTTGTTAGAGGATTATGTGTGGTGAAGTTCGATAAGAAAGAGGAGGTACTTTTCTGAAAACATCGCAAAGGGTAAGGAGAAAATGAGAACTGGAAAGGCACATTTTCTGTGAACGACTACTACAAGATGATCTGTCAATTCCCATTGCACATGCAGCACATCGTATCAATATTCCAAGTTGTTCCGAGGGCGGAGCAACGTCCGCCGCGTTCTGAATTAGCCCCTTCCCCGTCTGCATCTACCCCAACCGCTAGTGAAGAAGAAGGAGCAGAAGGGAAAGAGGTTTCGGGCTCCCCTTCTCGGATTTTGATTATGTTGTCACGTGTCGCATGAGCTTTCGTAGGCCACGATTATTCCACAATTTGTCCCACCCCCTGAAGGTGCCTTCAACATAGCTCAGTGCCTTTCGGAATCAATTGTAAGAAGGGTTGTTATCTTCACGGCTTTGGCCGTCTGATTCTGTTTTTCTTCACTTTTGTAGCTCGACTTTCTTACTCAATAATTTTGACTTTACATGAAGGGTTGTGCTCAAATTTGTTCATTTCCAGTGGCACCCAACCATTGGTGTCTGGATAGTCGACTGTAATAAGACGGTGGAATTCACACTGACAATTGGAGACAACGACTATGTCATTGAGTCGGATAACCTCAAAGCTGATGCCGGAACCTTCTGCTTTATAAAGATGTTTGCGATGAACTCAGCCGGCTTCGGACCACAGTGGATTCTCGGCGATCCGTTTATCCGTCAGTTCTGCAATATTTACGACGTTGGCAACAAGAGAATCGGCTTTGCGAAGCCGCTTAAGAACAGAACTTTAACGGTTTTTGATTGAAAAATCAATGAAGTAGTCATTTAAGATTGAATGTGTGGCCACCTACAAACAATGTACAGGTGTGGCAAAATATTGAGCGCCTGATAAAGCGTTGCCATACTAGAAAGAAATGAGATGGATGGGCCATACAAGGATGAAATGAGGTATCAACATAAAGTTTACTGAAATATGTGATGAGCATACAGTTTCTACCCACTATCATAATATGCCCCGAAATTCGGTGGGATATTTTATGGCTTGGGCACGATGAAGAAGAGGGCGAGGAAAAGCATTTGCCGTGGGTTGCATGTGATCGCCGCACAAATCGTTCCATGCTTTCGTAAGAAGGGTCTAATGAGCAGCGAGTGAGTTGCAAGGAGTAGTACAGGTTTTGGGCTACCTGATCCACGAAACGGAACAATCTAGTGGCTCAAAATCTAAGAAATCTGGAGGGAAGCTGCTGCAAGGAGGGGCGGTGGAGTACCGAAATTCTACAAATCTGACGATATTTGAGACGAAATCAATTAGCAGAACCAACTCGACGATGTCATAAGGACACACGTATGTTTATAGATGATACCTTACTCGGATCCAATTCGGGCGACTCTGAGTGGAATGCAGTCTGGACCCAAAAAGGGGCACGAGTGGTCTCATAACATCCTCCACGACTCCACTACTTCGCAGCAATTACCAGCAACCAACTAACAATCTTAGTCCGCTCGACATCGTTTTTAGATATCTTGGAGGGCGAATCCTGAGCTAGTTCCCGAAATATACCCGATTTTTTGAAGTTTGTGTCGGCGAAAGTTTGCGGTTTGCGCTATGGTCACCCGCGTCCGACGACAGCACGCTCGCCCTTGCCAACTTCGTGAGTGTGTATGAGCCAGAGGCGACCTTGAGTTTTTAGAGGCACGAGATGGGATGTCTGATGATCATTTATACTTCGATTCGAATCCATGTTGATACCACTTCTTTTGTTGGAATGGCAATTCGTCAAGCGGTCAATACTTTTGCCACACCTTGTATGTTTTCAGCATGGTATTTTATGAATGTTAGACAACGTGAACACGCGCTGCATATTCATTTTTGTTATTCTAAGATAGCCAATGCTTAGTAGATGAGTTATAGAAAGATAAAAATGATCGCAAAGGTCTTACATGCATTGCCTTGATATCATTTATGTTAGCACCAATGAATACTTCTCAACGATGTGGTTATGGGCGACGTCACAAAGCCGACACAACCAAAGAACTTTGCAGAAAATTTGTGCAACTCATTTATATGCTTTGCAAGTGTCACGATTTACCATAAAACATTTTTCATTTGCGCGATGGAATGCTCCAACTACCGCGGAATAAAGTTGACATCTCATACCATTAAGCTGTGCGAACGGCCGATTGACTGGAGGCTAAGGGAGCTTGTCACCATCGCTCAGAGCAGTTTGGGTTCATTCCTGAGCGGTCCACCACGGATGCTATTTTCACTGTCAGACAAGTGATGAAAAAGTACCGTGAAAAGCGTCAGCCCTGCTACCTAGCCTTCCTGGACCGTGAGGCCTTCGACCCTCTGCTACGGCCAGTAATATGGAACACTCTTCGAGAACGACAAATACCAGAACACCTGGTCTCGCTTATATAGGACAAGTACGAGGCTGAGGCTGATGCTGTCATAGTCACCCCGCTTTGACTGACAGCGGAAGCAGAGATCTCGGTAGGGGTACACCAAGGCTCAGCTATAAGCCTGTTGTCTTCTTCCTGCTCACCCTAGATGGCATGATGAAAGACTTCATAGAGGGACCACTGAGGACCATTCTCTATGTTTATGACATTTCCCTGATAGCAAATATCAGAAAAGAATTTCAGGCGAAGGTGCAGAGATGGCAGACTATACCGATCGGTGATAAGGCTCGCAATGCTCTATGACAGCGAATTTTGGCCCATAACAATGAGAATGAATCACGAGAAGCAGCTACATCCCGCAGAGTTGAGGATGTTGAGATGGGCATGTGGCTGGATGTGGCTCGACACCATCAGGAACGAGGACGTCAGGGCAGTCATGCAGACGGCTCCGGTCCAGATGAAGTTGAGGGAGCCGCGTATCAGATGGTATGTGCACGTACTGAGAAGGTCGGCAGACCACCCGGTTTAAGACGGCTGTGGAGCTCGAAGTATCCTGCAACCGACCGTGAGGAGGCCAAAAGAAGGGGTGGAGGGACGTCATTAAAACCGTTCTCACGGAAGGAAAAGCCACGACATAAGATGCCTCGCATAGAAGAAAGTGGTTGCAACTGACATGAATGGCGGAACCCGCGAAGACGCGGGAGCGCTAGGGGGGAGAAGAAGAAGCAGAAGAAGAAAGCTGTAGTCTCTCCAGCTGTTTTCAGCCGGAGCTTGTCTATCACCCTATTTTGACTATAATAAAGCTATGGTTGACTTAGTTAAGCCCTCAACGTCTGCATCTACCCCTCAGCTAGTGACGCAGACAAAACGAAAGAGAAGCATTGACAAGGAGGATGGCACATCTCGATTTGGTCTTCGATCGGTTTTTCGTGTTTA
Source organism: Trichostrongylus colubriformis (assembly GCA_963978905.1). Lineage (NCBI taxonomy): Eukaryota > Metazoa > Nematoda > Chromadorea > Rhabditida > Trichostrongylidae > Trichostrongylus > Trichostrongylus colubriformis. The sequence continues at coordinate 48,442,954 of OZ022258.1, forward strand.
GTAGTGGAAAGAGAGTTCGGGTTGACTGAACGGTAAAGTAGAAATCCGAAAAAAACCGTTTGACAAATTCGAAAATAGGGGAGAGAAAGCGACATCGACTTCGGGACAGAGCACCTTTTGCACATGCTGCTGCATTTCATAGCTTGGAATGATCCTGAGCACTTGTTAGTCGTACTGGAGCTGTGAAACCCTTTGTACAGCCCTCGATTTCGGGCCCTCCCAACTTCCAAATCAAGAGAAGCCTTTTTTCGAAACGCTTTCTGCCGATCCAGAGTTTCCACTGTTTTACAACTTGAGGAGTCATGAAAACGGAGCATTCATATTTTTTACAGTAACAGGCCGAGAGTCAGCCCCATGCCTTTCGCCAGCGAGTGTCAGCGCTCGTGGTAAAAACTACAGGGGGTGCCAAAAAAAAAAGCAATTTTGCCCACGGCTCACATCTGCCAATTTTACAAAACGTAGGGAAACGAAAGAGATAAAAGTATTGGGGCAAAACATTCCCGAAATGTTCCTCTAAAAGCAGGAACAAGCTGTGGCTCCTCACGTTCATGTTCATAAAAATATGGAGGTTTCATTCGGCGCAGTCGGGCTTCGGAGTACCTACATTTGAAAATTCGCTAAAAACAGTGGAGCCAAGCTCCGTGGTAGGTCTTTTGTGGGAAGCTTCCTGAGGGTTGGCCCTTTGGTTCTTGGAAGTCATAGAGCCCCTGCTGCTTGGACAAGGCTGCTATGATCCAAAGTATCATTTTCATGCCTCAAATCCGCCTCCGGAGGGGTTTCAGTGGTAGGGGAACGTTTTGGCTCTTGGAAACGAAGGGCGCTGGGAACCCGGGAAAAACGCAGTGTTAAAGAACACCATCCGGTATGAATCCCCTTAGGTACCCAGATTGAACGGACGTCAGCAAGGTTGTGAAAGAGGGCGAAGAAATTTCGGATTTTGCCCAGTTGAGGTGATACATCTTGTTCAGTCTTTCCTTGCTCCCGTTCCTGCTCGTGCAGGAGGCTGCCACGGAGTATAGTGATAGAGTTAGGTCTGCTCTTGATTCTGGGGATGAGAATACCTCAATAGAATTTACTGTAGTTTGGCTAAATGGGGTCGAAAGTGGAGGAGACAAAATTACTTTTTTTTTTGGCACCCCCTGTATATCTACGGCTCACATATAAAAGCATTGCAATTGCATGCCATTCCTGCCACGAAACATACGTTACCAGCACACGGTACCCTTATCACTGACTACTATCGATAATGGTGAAATTCTTGTTAACTACTTTCTGCTTGGTTTTTTTTTTCACAGGAGAGCTAATACTTCCTTAACGCTCCATAGCTCGAAGGACTTTACTGATAAGGCGTTCTGATGGGGCCGTTTGATATATGTCGTAGCCATGCCCTTTCTGCCCTTCTGCTCATATCACTCAATTACATTTCCATTTTGCTATATTTCACATTTACGGTCGTTCTCTTACGAAGTACATTACATTTCGCTATTTTTGTTATAGTGCTCATTATTGATTACTTCTATTTTTCAAAATGGGTTGATCCCATAACATTCGAAAGCTTCAGGAAACTTCAATACACACTGAAGAATTTCGCGAAAATCCTTACTTCTTTCTTCGTATTCAAACGTCCATACACTTTATCAATACGTTTTCAAAGTTAGTAGTAACCAGATATTGAGATCCCGCGTAAGTAAGACCACTATTGCTGCGCACATGCGTTTGACAAGACGAAGTTTTTATATCGCTTGAACAGCAATGGCTTGGAATTGCAGAAATTACCCTTCGAGCAGCAGCACAGAAACTGCGGATTTTTGGGATTTCACCAGAATGATTTTTGGGATTTTCAAAAGAGTAGGAAGCAATTTTGATGATGAATCTGTGCGAAAACGTCATAAATGAGTGGTGAAAAGAGACTTTGGGTGAAAAGAAACACAGCGATAAGGGTAGTGGGGGTAATGGGAACTTCTAAAGTGGGTCACGCAAATGAAAGCTAGAACTCTAAAAAAGACTATATGTGGCGAAATTTCCGATGAGAAAGAGTGTTTTCGGGCTTTATGAGAGCTGTCTTCTTTAAAACCTACCACTTGTTTTATGGCAGCCACTCTTTTTTTAAGGGCGACCCGCCCCTTTTGAGTATAAACGGTGGTAAGAGGGTGTTATTTCTGGGTTCTCTTCACTCCGCACTATTAAGCACCTCGACCTATATATAATGATCCTTCCATACTCGGCCCGTATTACCCCTATCATTGCCTTGAAGGGTCATGCAACAAAGTGGCAGTGTGATTCACGCTTAACAAGGACCCCTAGACGAAAATGGAACGGTGATAAATATCCTCCCTCTGCGATCTCAAGTAAAAGACGGCGGAAAAACAGCATCGTAGATACTATTTCGTTTTTTGATCCGCAAAAATTGGTTTTATTTAGATATACTTATCCTTAATATACAGGGTGGGGCAAAATTACGGAAACTAAATTGGTGCCACCCAAAAACTTTATTTCAGCTTGAACAAAAAAGTGACCATTATCGATTTATTCCCCAGGAAACACTGAACAAAACCCACTTCTTTTTATTCAAAGCAAGCCCATTTACTTCGACACAGGCTCGAAGACGCTCCGGAAACGCTTCGGCCGTAGCGTGGAGGTGGTCTTCGTCCAACTCATCCCATGCTTTCTCCAGTGCTGCCTCCAGAGAATTGAGGTCGCGATGGGGTTTGAGCATGCTTTAGACTCGAGGACGCTCCATACAGAGAAATCGAGTGGGTTGAGGTCCGGTGAACTGGGATGCCGTTCATCAAAAGCGATGGAATCTGGAAAATTTTCCTTGCACCGCTCCTGAACAATCTTGGCCTCGTGAGCAGGGGCGTCTTTTTGATAGCACCATTTCTTATATCCAAAGTGCCTCTGGGCCCACAGTAGGACTTCGTTCTTCAAAATGTCCAAATAGTTTTTCCCGTTGACCTTAACTTCTTGTGGACGAAGACCACCGGTGAACGAAGACCACGCAGATGATCGCGCATCTTCTTAATTTTCGCTTTGCTCGTGATAGAAGTAGGTCTCCCACGTCCTGGTTGGTCGGAAAGGTTTCCCAATTCTGTAAACATTGCGATTGTTTTCGACACAAGACTTCTTGGTACCTTGGACGGCGGGAGATGTCAACCGCTCGGAATCCTTGAAGGTGCAGGTCGATGATGGAAGTCCGGTGAGAGGATGGCCTTGTAATTTTGGATCAAATACGAAATTTTTTGTGCTAGTTAGTAGAGAAGGTTGCGCTGAATCGAATAAAAATTAGCAAGAGTTTTTCAAAGGCGAAAAGCGCCCCCGGGGTCAAAGTTCCCGCGGCCGGGCCTAGTTTCCGTAATTTTGCCCCACCCTGTAGAAACAATGTCTATTCCGTCAAGTGGATGACTCTTCTCGTAAAAAATTTTTTACGCTTAGCTTTTGTCGATTTTCTTATAATCAGACTTCCAGTGAAATGCGGTTCAAACTGGCCTTGCTGGCTCTGGCAAGCTGTGCAACAGCAAGCACCATTTACCAGATGCCGCTAACAAGGATCGAAAGTATGCGTGCACAGATGATGAGAAAAGGGGTCTGGACGGAGTTTGTGAAGAAGAGGAATGCCGCGCGAGCGCAATTAAAACAAGGTGCCCCAAGCATTCATTCTCAGCCGGTGAGTGTAATTCAACTTTCTGCGATCATAATATCTTCGCTTTAAGCTTTGATCATACTGAGCTTGCATCCACAATGCTTTTCTCACGGGGCTCTGCGCTGAAGAGGACAAGTCGATCCAAAATGAAACCAATAGTGGAGCTTATTAACTCCAGCCGACACACAACTAACTCGAAATGAGCGGTTGCCACTGCTGGCATTTCATATAAATCAAAATCAACAGAGGATGGCCGGCAGAGGCTCAACAAGACTATTCATTATACAATTAGAAAACAAAAACAAAGACAATACATTGTATAGCGCAAAAAAACCACCGAACATATAAAATGCGTACCTACTGTACGATACTTTATTAGTCACAGGCATAACCATTAACGCAACATTACCACATACTTTACATACATTCATAAAGGTCACGCAGCAGCACTCGCATACTCCACGTTTTGGAAACTGATCCAGGAAAAGCTGCTATTTAAATAGAATTTAGAAATTAAAAATCACATTTATTCAGGTACACGATTATTCGGATAGTGAATACATCGGGAACATTACAATCGGCACACCTGGACAGAACTTCCTGGTTTGTTCGTTAGACGATAGACCCTTCAGTAAGCTGAAATTTCTTGATCCATAGCAGAAGCCAAGGAAGGGATACCAAACCCAATAAATTGAAAATCACTTTCAGAGGATGCCAGTCGTCGAATTTGAGTAATATTTCTAATAGTTAACTATTTCTAACAGGTCATCCTAGATACTGGTAGCGCGAACTTATGGATACCAGACGTACAATGTGTGAAGGGACGAAAAGCAGTTTGCCAGCAGTCGAAATGCGATCGTGGAAGTGGGTGTTCTTGCGATAAACAACAAACAAAGAACGCTTTTCAGAATGGGCACGGTAAGAGACATGGGAAAGTAGGGCGTGTACCAATAGGTCAGGACTTGACACCGCAGCGTACTTCGAGCGAGTTAAGGGCCGTATGTAGTGGGTCTGGATGACTACGTATGCGAAGGACACGATAACTTTGTAACAATAGTCTCAAATAAATAAATAAATAAATAAATAACCGCTCCAGGACCCATCCACACACAGCGTCCTTAGCTGGCACAGAACCCGTGTACGCCGCATGAAGCTGTGCGAAAGTCTAACGTAATGGTTTACCCGCGACGAGCTATTCGGATCACAGCATTTTACCGTTCTTTGGATTAGATTTAAATGCACCAGTAGAGGTAAGGGAAAACTGAGATCTGGGAGTACATCTTCTTTGAAAACAAACCTCCTTCCTACTTCAGAGGAGGTCATATGTGGCGAAAATCGCATTGAAAAAACGCGGCTTGAGGTCTTATGACGACCCCGCAGCACGACATGTCGTTATGCGGTTATGCGGCCGGGGGACTCGGGGTGACGGTTGGGACACACGAATCTAGGCCGTGATCCTGTGTCAGCCTGTGGCCTTTGCCCTGTGACATGAATAATTCAGACAATTTGACTATACAACGGAACAGACTTGCAAGGAGGACACGATTCACATGAACAAATTGTCTGAATTATTTTAGGCTTAGGTCAAAGGCCACAGGCTGTTACAGGGTCACGGCCTAGATTCGTGGGTCCCAACCTACACCCGGGGAGTCGCCGTGGAGGGGCGGGAAACGCGGCTGGCTGGTTCAGACTCTGGCCTGTCTTCAGTCCATGCCGGCTAGAGACGCAGAGGACGAGAGAAGGAGAGGGATTGTCGGGTTCCTATTTTTCGGTTTTTTATGTCGTTCTTTCTCTACTGTTACATTCCTGAGCACCTCTACTCTCGTAATCCCCCAATCTGCCAAATTTACACCTACCGGTATACTCAGCGCCGGCAGGACGTACTGCGTTCACAGGCAGCGACGTAGAGAAGCACGAGGAGAGATGACGCAGGCAATGAGGCAGGGTAGCGTAAGCGGAAATGCGGAGACCGGCAGCCACGGCGCTGGCAGCGCAGAGTATGAAGGCGGCCTGAGATGACCCTATGCACAAACTATGTGTCAACGAAATATTTCAGAGGCCTGTAAAGTGTTTTGTCCCGATAAAACCTGCTGCGAGAACTACGTAGTAGAACGGAGCGACGAAAGAGAGAATCCTTGCGAGCACAAAAACTACTTTGATTCTGGTGAATCAAAGACCTACGTGGAGATTAGTCCCAAGAAGAGATTTGAAATCGCCGTGAGTTCCTTTCGATCGGAATGTTTTTTGTAGCCACAGTGTTGTCGGAGAGTGTATTTGACTTTTTGCTCACGTTAGTTTACACAAGTTTACTTATTCTGCATCAAACGTATTGACGAAATATAGGCTCGCCTATAACAATTTAGTAAGATTCTTATAGAGGCCTAGAACGAAGATTAATGCCTGGAAACCTTGGTTAATCACCCTTTAAATGAGATCGAGAAAAATGGGAGATTCTTGTTTTAGCAGACGGTGATTATGCATTAAATACAAGTCCGTGCATTGAATATAAACGGCCTTACAACTAATATAAAATGGGGCGTCTTTGTGAAGATGATTCCTTCATCGGACAGGTTGAGCGAATTGGAATGGTCTTCTATCGGCACTGCCCAGCTATGTTACACTTGACACGGGCAGATAGCCGCCGAGTCAACCCCATCCACAACGGGACCGGGGATGTGCGCAACTGTCCAACTAGGTAACCGCGCCGAGCGGATTTAGGGCTAGGATGTTGTGGCGGTCCCGTCGCTGATTGACCACCACCACCACCGCAACCTCGCTTGATCTGACGTAAATTGGCGGTTCCGATTGAGTCCAAAAGATCAGCAAGGAACCTGTAGCGCGCGGATGGTGACCTGATCTGACAGCCTTGATGCACAACGCAAAATGATGAAAGTCCCACATTCTCGATCTCGAATTGGCCTCGACCAGCCTTAAATTCTCCTTAAATTGTTCCACACCTTGTCATGGAAATGAACTTAGTAGGAAGGATAGGTTCATTCTGAAGGAGTCAGAACGTTCCAGATTACTTCACTTGAGCAAGTTGCGCCTCCATAATTGTTGTCTAGAGGGCTACTAGCTAGGAAAGGGTTTCAACTGACCGCTGTCCAACTTTGAAATGAGACTAACGGGGATCGACAGAGCTTCAAACGCTGAGTATAACTGTGAAAACCGAAACTGCTAAATGGCATTCTGAAGCGAGTTACGAGGGGTCAAAGTTTCAGGTCCAATTTCGGAAAATTAGGGGTGGCCAGGGGATAAGTAGGAGTTTTTTGAATTTCCTTCCACAAAAAAATCCTGCAACCTGAACAAGGTTACCCACACGTACCTGTTACTCTTGCCTATTGCACTAAACGTGCGAAACAAGCGCCAAATAAGAGCGATTCCTAGGCAACGGTCAACGACTTCTCCTTTGTTCATTGTGCTGCCACCCAATAGCCCGTGAACCTTCCCGAAATTTGGTCAAGTTCTCGATCTCGAATTGGCTAGGAACTTGTCCCTTGGAGTATTTTGACTCCCTGAACACGAAAATCACACGGGTTTTGTACGAGAAGGACTGGCTCACGCGTTATGGGCTTCCGAACGTATTATTCTTTATTCAAGTAAACGTGTAGACAATGAAACACAAAATGCAAAAAAAATCTCCACCGGCGAGGAGTTAACCCTAGACCCCTTTCCTGCAGGTTCGAAACACCACCAGCGAGCCACAGTGGCCGTTGCTAGCTTCGCAACGGCCGTGCTTATGGCAAAGTGCCTCGCCAATGAGGTGTCACAGGCAGGTCACAGGCAAACTTTGACCCCTCGTAGCTCGCTTCAGAATGCCATTTAGTAATTTTGGTTTTCACAGTTATAATCAGCGTTCGCAGCTCTATCGATCCCTTGGGTCTCATTTCAAAGTTCCGCGGTCAGTTGCAACCCTTTCCTAGTAAGGACTGCGCATCCTTACGTAAGATTTGTGGGGCCTGATTTAAGAGTTTGGTGCCAGCTTACCAGTGAACAAAAGTTCAGAGAATTAGTCCAGTTGCAATTCCATCCTGCAGATCGCGCAAAACTGTTAGAAGAAGATTATGAACAATCATCAAGACATTCATTTCTCGATTCTCTTTGAAAATAGATCACTGCAGTCAGAGCGCGCTTCTGATACCCATCACATTTATTTTGCAACCACTGCGGCTATTAAGTTTTCTTCAGCTCATGATTTTTTAGTACGGTACGGGATCTGCCGCTGGATTCCTGGGCAACGATACTGTGCGATTTGGCGCTAAAGAGGACAATGATACCTTGAACGTACCTGGTTGTGTATTTGGTCAAGCAATGGTTATCGCCGAGTTTTTCGCGTATGTAAGTCTGTGCAAAGTATTGGACCATCCAGTAACTAATTCCACTTTTTCTTCAAACAAGTTTTTTTTTTATAAAAATGCAATTTCGTGCAGCATGTCACATATCATAAACAAGAGGGCTCTTCAAAATTGATAGCCGGCAATTAATTGAAACGCTATCTTTCACTCCGGAAAAATTGAACCATGCGTCTCGTAATTGGCCCCGGTTTCTTATATGAGTTCCACTGATTGATTGCTCAAAGTTGCGTCGCGCTTTTTTCAAATTCGGGTGATTTTTGACAATGTCAGCGAGTGTATGCAAGAAAATTTCCTCAAGCAGTCCTCTGACAGAGTGGTGAAATGTTAAGAAGTGGTAGTGATTAAGGACGGGGAAGCATTGCTGACTGATTTCCTTGAATTTCTGTTAAGAGCCCAAATTTTGAGCTGATGTCAACTAGTTTTAAATCCTATCACGTGGTTTACAACTCAACATGTATCGCAGCCATAACAGAATTGAAAAATGTTTTCGACGGAGCAGAAAAGATACTCGAAGATGTTTCATATAATATTGCTGAGTAAAGAGTGTGAGAAACCCTTTTAAAAAGACGTGAGTGCATTCGAAAAAACGTTTTTGCAAGAAGAACGGCGTGACCTCTTGTGATAGAATTTGCAGGAGATGTCGGGCTAAGTGCGAGACGCATAATTGGTCAGTTTTCCTGGAGCAAATGTAGTGTTTCAAACAACTGCCGGTTTGGCCAATTTTTGTCGGCTGTACCTACCCCTCCTCCAGCTAAAAATCGGCTCCATTCTAACACACTCAAATATTGAGCAGTTGAATTTTTGGAACTAAAAAATCTCTTTTGAAGGATGATTAAATGCTGCACATATTTTCCGGGTTTTTGATAGTTCAATTGCGTTTTTCTTCTCTTTCTTACCGCTAGGCATCTCGACTTACATGTTCGATATCTCTCTATATTTTGCCTGAACTACCCCAGCCACTACTTCTAATTGGCTTCAGATTAGTTAATTCTTTGATGATTCGTTTTTTATTCACTCTGGATCTCAGCCAATGATTACAGAACTGTGATTTCCAAGACAGGTAATCTCTTTCAAACTGAGAAAGGAGCGTTCACAGAGAGCGTCCCTTCTCACCAGAATCTCATTTTCTCCTTACCCGTACCGCACATTTTGCGATAACCAGATAACTCATCTTCTTGGAACACTATATCAGTGAGTAACCGGTCAGGCTGCACCTTTTTCGCGTCTCCGCGGTGCGCTATCATGGCGCTAAACCTGCTCGAATCCACTCCGACGCCACCCACTTGAGCTCCCATATGGGTCACCTGAGCAAAATGGGTGGCGTCGGAGTGGGTCCGAGCAGCATAACGCGCCGGAGCACGTGAAAAAGGTGCAGCCTGACGAGTTACCCAAGGACTTACGTTCCAAAAAGGTTAACCGCACCATCTGCATCAAACATTCAATTATACGCTGTATGATATATTTCAGCAACCAGCCGATGGCATCCTTGGATTAGGATTTCAAAAACTCGCAGTGGAAAACGTGGTCCCACCTTTCCAACGAGCTGTCGATCTGAAATTAGTAGAGCCGATATTCACCGTTTATATGGAGCGCTTGAAAGGTAAATTTCAGAGCGCTCCCAGAGCCATAATCAACAATGAGCACTCCAGAAAAAGCAACTGGTGAGTATGGAGGTCTTTTCACGTACGGTGGTCTTGATGAGGAGAACTGCGATAGTGTGATTGCGTACGAAAATCTCACACATGCCGCATATTGGCAGTTCAAGGTGAGTTCACAGTTGCTGCTTATCTTTTCGACTTTTCTGTGCAGAGGCTGTTTCTTTTGGTTTTAGATGCACGGATTCAGTACTGGATCTTTCAATACCACAAAAGGTTGGCAAGTAATATCCGATACTGGTACATCGTTTCTGGGCATTCCCATAGTAATTGCGGACATGATAGCTGATTTCTTCGGTGCCCAGGTAATTCCTTGAAAAAAAATTGCAGCAATTGCGGTGGCGAGAAATCAGAGTTAAGAGGTGCTGTTGGTCGGCTCGCACCCCCGTTGTCATGGTGTGGGGATCGTACTTCACGTCAGCACCCACCTAGGCCAACCGAAATTACATTCCTACGGGGCAGATGAATTGATGCCGGACTCGTCTGGGAGGATAAAAGCATTGAATTGCATAGTGACTGGCCCCGAAATCCATTCATAAGCCAAATCGCATACATCTGCCACAAAGACTCTGAATGAAGCTCGAATGAGTGGCGCATGTCAACATGAGATTGGTTGAAGGGTTGGCTCGCGAAAAAAAGAGAATTCAGGTAAGATACAGCTCTTCAAAGGGAGCGGGGTCTCAGAGTCAATGCCATCTCCGTCGTCCGCCGCGGTCGGAGATGCCCAGTGGGGACAGGAGCTCACGTAAACAGTCTCATAATTCGTCTCTGACCGTAACAGACGGCTGGACGGGCATTAACTCTGAAGCCCCTCTCCCTTTGATCACCATTTTGACGACCTCAGTCTTGGCCGAATTCTTACGTTTTCCCATACCCTTACTATTTGAGACGTAAATATATGGGTAAAAGAGAAGTTATTTTTCGTGCACGATTCCTTTGAAGACGTCAGAGTGAGTGGGGCGTGCGACGAGGGGGAGCGGCTACGAGTGCTCTAGAAGTTATGTAAGAGGCGACGGTCACGTGGTCAGGGACGCGGAGTGGGAACTGAATTAAGATTGGGGGTAAAAATTTGATTTGCACTGTTCCTGCGATAGCTGTTCGAATGTTGCTGGGCGGAAACTTGATTAAGGTGCTGTTCTTCCAGTTCTTTGATTTCTAAATAAGAACGACGCAAATTTTCAGTTTCCTTCGTGCTTCTATTATACTGTATCCTTTGAGTGAACTGAAGAGAAAGTATAGGTGGGGAATTTCTGTGGACGAATCCCTTAACGGCGAAACCTTTTCCATAAAGTTGTGCTGAGAGCTCAGTACCTTTTGAAGTGCCGCCAGATCCTTTTTCAGTTCGACCCAGATTATGAAATGTATGTGGTCAACTGCACAACGAATGTAACCTTCGACCTAATCATCGGTGATCACAACTACACGATTGAGTCGGAGAACCTCGTCTTAGAGTTCAATGGTATATGTGTAATAGCAATGTTTCCGATGAATGCGGGTGGTTTCGGACCACAATGGATTCTTGGAGATCCGTTCATCCGACAATACTGCAACATCCACGACATGGGTAACAAAAAAATCGGTTTCGCCAAGGCGCTCAAGAAAAATCATCTGTGATAATTTGAAAGCACATTCCATGTTTGCTGATGGAGAACCGCGTCACCGTTAATGAAGTGCTCCAGTCCCATATAAGCGATTATGTGTGGCAAAACCGCTTCAAAAAAGAACCGATAACGACGATGACCTTCCTACAAAATTATAAATCTCATTCCCACTTCTCGAATACCATAAACTAAGCCATATGTAGGGGGGTCGGTTTAGATAGATAGGGCGCCAATGATTCATTTCAATCTGAGCTGATTAGGGTACTATACCCGAAAACCGGCAAGGACCCCCCCCCGCCTATCACCTTTTGTCCTCCTTCCGCCAACGCGAATGTGCTTTCACGAATCGATTTTGTGTTTTTATGAATAAAGCTTGAAGAGTTTACTATTGCTCTAGTATCCTGTTGTTGTAGAATACAAGTATTAAGTTGTCCCAAAAGTCTTGTAGGATTTCGATCATCCTTTTTATCATTTTTTCTTCCAACAAGCAACAATGAGGCAACAACGTATTCACCATTGTTATCGACAACACTCTGCCCCCTCGTAGGTAAATCGTTGACTCCCTCCTCCCAGAACTCTGGGTTTTGAGAGTCGAAGAAGTCAGCGATCACCTTCGCAAGCAAGTCATAATCAGCGAATTTTCTCTTGGACAGGAAGGATTCAAGAGGATTGGTAAGGTATAGTCAGAAAGGGCAATGTCTGGAGAGTGTGCCGTTGGGATAGCACATCACAGCCGAGCTTCTATAGCTTGGCCTGGGTACTTTTCGCGAAATGGGAGCAGGCGTCGTCATGAAGGAGGGTGACCGCGGACCTTCTCGGGCGCTTCTCTCGTAAAGTGACGGCGATCTGCTAGAGCTGGTAGGTGTATACGGAAGCGGGTACTGTTTCGCCTTGTGCCAGCACCTCCTGTGAAAGCATTCCTTCCGCTTCCAGAAGCAGCAGAGTAGAATCTTCTTCGGATGGAGGTCGGACATGGGCTGCGTTGGCGGCTCGGCGTCACGTAGCAGCCAAAAGGCGCAGGGTGCGTTGGTATCGTACATGTCGCAGCTTTCATCGCCAGTAGCCAGATAGACGAGAAAGTCGTTGCGATGTGCGAAGCAGCAGCGATTGACAGATGCTCACACGGGCACTTTCGTGAACATACGTCAGGGCATGAGGTCCATCGCGACAGCACCTTCCGATAACCGGCCTCGTGGAGGCGACAATTTACGGTTATGTGTGCGTGTATTTTCCTCTCCGCCAGCTCGTGTATGGTGGTTTCAGAATCGGCGAGAACGGCGTAGAGCAGCGTCTCGTCGTCGAATGCGTAATGGCGTCCCAAGCGTGGTTTGTCCTTCATGTCAATCTCGCCGGTGCTGCAACTGATGAACCAGGGGCAACTGAATGCAACGTTGATGGAGTCGCAAGCTTCCGTCGCTTTGGTGCCGCAAGACCACTGGTAGTAGCTGACACTGCGTGTTGGGTGGGTATCGACTACGGGCACTGTAGCTCTTTCCACGGAATCTGGTGGGGCAATATATATTTTACTAGAAAGCTCAGTGAAGGTTCTACCATATTCCTGAACCGCCTGGATTTGCCTCGAAGTAAACAAGAGTTATTGATTTTTTTTGAAATCCTACAAGACTTTTGGGACAACCTAATACAATGCCATATCCTAACGCTGTGACTGAGAAACTGCTTGCCATCTCCCCATGCAATCGTTGAAGTGACGCTCCATGCTTCTTCACAGAAGTATGACAGCGATGTTCTGCTTTCACATAGGATAAACCTAATCTAAACTTACTTCGCGATACATGTTTCAGTCTGCTTCACTTCGAGTGAGAGCATCTTGTTGAATAGTAGAAAACTTTACATGAATGGAGTACCGAGTACTTTTTAGGCGAAGATGTATGTATCTAGAAGAAGTCCGTGTATTCTTTATACCGCGAAGCCTGTTGAGCCTAAATCGATAGATATTTTTGACAAATTCGATTCGACCTTCTTCGGTCGACTCTTCTGAAGTCAAGTGTCGGCATGCCTCCCCCCGCCCAAGGTGTCTCTTGACGAAAAAGTCCTAAAATACTATGTCCACTACCTCTCTTTGGAAGTCTCCTACTTTGATCAAAAAGCATTCATAAATAGGCAATCATGTCGAAATCCTCTAGGCATTTCTAAAGATCGACTACTCCACTTTCCAACCCTAAGTACTAATCAGCTTTAGGATTCCTCGACCTACGTTTGATCCTGCAGCGAAATATATAGCTGAATAGACGAAATAGATTCCTTACATTTGACTCACTTATCTAGGTATTTAGAAGAACTTATTTGGCACACTGACATGGGTATATCATAGAAAACACAACCTCGTACAGCAAGCACTTTTTTTGACAAATAGTAGTGGGCTTCTGACAGAACATTTATGTTCGCCCACGAGCTGGTAATCGATAAATTCCTGCCCACGAATTGGTAATCGACAAATTCCTATATAATCGAAAGTTAAGGATTTATAAGAAAAAATGACAAAGTCGATTCGCGGCCCAGAACCCTTCACTGATAAAGGGTGCTTTCATCTGACGTCGTCTTGCTGTCATGTTCTTATTCTCACCTCACCTGATTTCACTCTATAGAAATTTGCGCAAGTCTTTAGCTGGAGGACCTTCTTTTTTTTGGGACAGGAAATTTAAAAAATGTAAAATAAAGGAGAACATTCAACTGCACTCATTTGTGGTTAAGCTTCTATCTGTATTTGAAGCGCTCTCATGGAAGTATATTCAGATCATGATATTCATGATATGATGGTCGAAATAAAACAAATGTTCAAGTTCCTGTGAACAGGCAGTCAGTGCATCCTGCTATCAGCTATAGGTACTTCTCCGTCCAGATGTTATCCTGTGGGTCTGAGCGAGTTTTGTGGTAGAACTTTGATCAGGGGCTCGGCAGCAACTTTTACATACCTGTCATGATAAACATTTTGCCACAAATGAAGTCATCAGGAATTTTTCAAGCTCATACAAAATCTTAGAACACTTCTGATGTAATCTTAGGTCTATCTGTTACTGCAAATGAGTGCATATCTGCAAGAATACAATTCCTTCATTTTGATTCCCGATTTGTGAAAGGAACTCTTCTCCTTTTTTGGATATTCCAACACTTGAGATTTGGAAGTCGCTTTATTTTCCAGTCAGATGCGGTTTGTACTGGCTTTGCTGGCTTTGGCAAGCTGTCTAGCAGCAGGCGCTATTTACAAAACACGGTTGAGGAGGATTGAAAGCATGCGAGTACAAATGATCAAAAATGGGACATGGGCAGATTTTCTGAAAAAGATGAATGCTATGCGAGCTCACGCGCCAAATGATATTCATTCTCAACCGGTGAGTGTAACTATAATTCTACGCTTTTCTTTGTTTGTGCTTGCTTCACTACCGGAGGGAACTACATATGTACTGCTTGGATTTGCATGATCCTATGTGTCCTGGCTTCCAGAAAAAAGTAAAAGTCTTCGGTAAAATCGTACTTATTCAGCTTAGCTTATCAGCTGATCTCCTGCTGCTGAAATAATCCGTTGGATGGTACGATAGTGCGCAATATGCTGAAGATAAACCATGAGTAGAGAACTACGATCTTCTGAGATCTCTGCGTTTTCTTCATTTCTACAATTCAGGTTCACGACATTTTGGACACTGAATACGTCGCCGACATCTTAATTGGTACACCTGGACAGCCCTTCAGAGTTTGTTTGCTACACAATTGGTCGATAAAGCTTTGCAAACGGTTTTCCAAATTTAGAAGTCGGAGGGGCCCAAAATCGGAATTTCCCGCCAGTCTTCCTAACAAAGTTTATAACAGGTCGCCCTGGATACCAGTAGTTCAAATTTGTGGATACCAGACAAGCAATGTGTAAATAAAGAAAGGCCAGCCTCCTGTCAACAGTCCATATGCGACTCTGGAAGTGAGTGGTTTTTGTAATATATAGTAAATAATAAACACAGCACATCTTTTTTACGTTGCCCCAGCAAAAACATAAGAAGAGCCTAGTGCCTTTTCTGCTCCATTGACAATTACTGACAATTAATTTTTGTACAGAAACATAGCTACTTCAGTGGTCTGTGAAGTGTTCTGCCCGCAAAAAACGTGCTGCGAGGACAACACAGCAAACAACAGAAAGCACATGAATCTCTACGAGGGAAAACACTATTTCAATGAACATTCCTCCTATACCTACAAGCATATCGATCCTCTGATCAAATTTAGTATCCAGGCGAGTTTTACTTGAATGAAAGGTGCATTTTAGCCATGAAGTGATGGATGGAGAAGTTTGACACTACAGCTACTATATAATGTTCTGATTTTTGTTTGTACTGATTTGTACTTGATGACTTTTTTCATCCCGATTTGTTACCATCTCTATTATAGTTAGCAATATACCATGTACTGTAAAGTTTTTCAGCACGGTAGTGGATTCGCTAAAGGATTTCTCGGTAACGATACTGTGCAATTTGGCAATGTTGGGGAATTTAATGATTCGTATTTGATCGTACATGGTTGTGTATTCGGTCAAGCAGTGATAATCGACGAATTTATGGCAGCTGTAAGTGTAGTGTACCTGAAAGAATCGTCCACGGAAATTTGAGTTCTTCTGTTACTTAAAGGCACATTCCAGGATTATTGGGATATCACATATCCTGCCGTGGATGGATAGTTCGACCCAAGCCACGTATGCTGTACCTTTACCGAGGCGAGGATGTCAGTTTCTGGAGCGTGCAGAGCCAAAGAATCTAGCGCAACAGCTCGGCCCTGCCCACCCCAGCCGGGGTGTGCTGCAAGTGTTCCGATGCCTAGTGTGGGGTCAGGTCACTCAGTAGTGGGTTTACTTCACGAGGCGATTGGTTTACTGCCAATTTCAAGATCTTGGCTAGTAGCTGGTCTACCTATGTCAAAGATAAGAGTCGAAGAGTAAAGGCAGACCCCGGGCTGGGGTGGGCGGGGGGCGAGCCGTGAGCTAGATTCTTCAGCTCTGCACGCTCCAGGAACTGACACCCACGCCTCGGTAAAGGTACAGCCTACGTGGCTTGGGTCGAACTACCCATCCACGGCAGGAGATGTGATATCCTAATAATCCTGGAATGTGCCTATGTTATGTTTGCTCAATAAGAGCCACATGCAAAGTTTCACGCGCATATACAAGTATCCAATTGAGATACATAGAGCTCCCCAAAGTGACGTACGACGGGGTGGAGTGTCCATGTAGGTTTGGACGCTCGAGAGCTGAGGAGCAAAGAGGAACAGTCACCTGATCAGAGTGAGAAGTGAGAAGCAGAATGAGAGCAAATCAACACTGGGCGCAGAAATGTGAACTATTGGCTGTTCATGTACATGTTGTGTCGGAAATGTGGCGGGCAAAAGAGTTGCTCTTCTTCCAGTTTTTCGATTTCTAATTTGGAATGAAGGGAATTTCTCGGTTATTCCTGTACTCCTGTTTATGTTCTGTATCGAGTTGAGTGATTTTAAAAGGAATTGAGATCATAGAATTTCCGTGGACAATTCCTTTGAATAAATTCATACTGAGTAATGTTTCGCACTTTCTCTACTACAATTGTAAGATTTGTTAGGTAGAGGTTAGCTCAAAAAGGAACATTCCACGTTAAAGTTGGTGCATCATCCCCTAACATGTGTATACATATGTATGTATGCATACAGCAGTACTTACCTGCAAGGATTTTGCCTATTCGAGAAGTGAGGATGAGTCATAAGAATTTTGCACGACTAACAACTAGGTGACGTATCCCCACCGCCGTCGAGTGGGTGCATATGCGGCAGCAGTTCTCATGTCTGCTCTTTCTTCTGACCTGGATCCTATGCGCGGGCACCCTTGAGACAAGGCAAAAAACAGAGCAGAAACGGAGTTTGTTTTTGGAAACGTCTAGGATTTTTACTCCTTCAGCCATATGCAAGCCAGCAGTATCCCTCATTTCATTCCGAATACGATGCTGTGCATCAAATTATTATGGATTGTGTTTGTAATTAAATGTCAGCAAAAGTACATAATTGTAGCAGACAAGCTTACTTGTATGGGAACTCACAAATTCGTTAACTTCCATCGTATGCTATACTTCAGAGCCCGTTCGACGGCATTCTTGGAATGGGATTCCCAGGTAACGCTGTCGAAAACGTCACCTCTCCTTTTCAACAAGCTGTTAACATGCGGTTAGTGGAACCGATATTCACCGTCTACATGGAGCGATTGTTTGGTAAAATTAAATGAGTACTTGCTGACTGATAATCGAAGCAAAACTGAGCACTCTCAGATAATGCAACGAGTGAGTATGGAGGCCTTTTCACCTACGGAGGTCTCGACAAGGAGAACTGCGGTGATGTGATTGCGTACGAAGATATCACTAAACCCTTCTATTGGCAGTTCCGAGTAAGTCCTCAAGTATGAGCTGTTGAGTTGACTTCCTGGCTATTCTTTACTGCACGCTTCTTTTCTTTTACAGATGAAGGAGTTTAGCGCAGGAACATTCACAATTAAGAAGAATTGGGAAGTGATTTCCGATACTGACACATCATTTATGGGCGTTCCAGCATTGCTTGCCAAAATGATAGCGTATACTTTCGATGCTAAGGTAAGCTGGGAATTCTCAATTCCAGGGAAAGAGGATCTTAGTGTAGTCGTATGTATTGCTATGCTCGTCTAAAGCAGCATTAAGACTTGACCCTTTCTTCAGTTCGACGAACGGAATGGAATTTTTGTGGTCAAATGTGACACAAATGTGACGTTCGACTTGACTATTGGCAAAAACGTCTACACGATTGAGTCGAAGAATCTCGTTTACGAACTCGAAAACATGTGTTTGATTAAAATGTTCACTATGGACGCCGCTGGTTTCGGACCTTAATGGATCCTCGGCGATCCATTCATCCGTCAGCAGGGTCAAGCGTCCAGATGAGGAAAATTTTCAAAAAATACGACCCCCCCCCCAAAAGGGGGTCTCAATACGACCCCCCCTCTTTTACGTCTATTATTGTTATTTTTCGTTTTGCTACAATCTGTTGCATTTCAATAAAGGATTTTTAAATGTTAACACAGTTTTTCTCAAAAAACAGCTTTCCGTGGCAAAGAAAACACCCTCCCTTCCTTCTTCCCACCCCAAGAAAACTTTTTGCGATCGAAAGGTGGAGAACACAATTCCCTCCCTTCCTCCCTTTCCCTCCCACCCCAGGGAAAGAGATCCCATCCCGTTCTTTTTTGCGATGAGAAAATAAAATCCCTCCCTGCAGAAACCAAAAAGTCCGAAAAAAAAACAAAACGAGCGAATCGAAAGGAGTGCAGATAGAAACACTTGAAACACATTCGAAATAGAAACGACAACACAAAGAATCAAACACATTTGACTGAATTCATTGTTCATTTCAGGCGATGTGCGACGCGGCGATCGCGTTGGAGCGCGTTATCTTCCCCGTACTAAATTCCGACATTATCAAAACACTTCAAACTTTACCTAGAGCCCATCTTTCAAGCAGCTGTGACCTGTTTTCCTAATAACTCCCTAAGGCCTATCTACTGACCGCTTGCTTTCCCCAATGGTTGCTTAGTTCTCGATATGGGTTTTTTGATGAGGATTTGATGAGGAAAATTTCGGGGTGTTCCACGGAAATGGCCATAACTTTCTTCAAACTTAACCATATGAGTTCGTTTGGGTGAGGCAGAGTCTACTAGGTTGGCGCTTTCGAATGACCACCTGAACCATGCCAGATCTTAAAAATGAAGGAAGTTATTTTGAGGGAAGGGTGATGAGGATTTGATGAGGAAAATTTCGGGGTGTTTCACGGAAATGGCCATAACTTCCTTCAAACTTAACCATATGAGTTCGTTTGGGTGAGGCAGAGTCTACTAGGTTGGCGCTTTCGAATGACTACCTGAACCATGCCAGATCTTCAAAATGAAGCAAGAAAAATTCAAAAAAGTGTGTTGAGGAAAGCTTTTTTTCGTCGAATTTGCGAGATCGTTCCACGAATCTTCCCAAAAATCGATTCATTGTTACTGAAATTTTTCCAGTATGCATCCTTCGCTCTCGGAGGCCTAGTGGGAAGGCGAGAAGCGCCGGTCAGCTTTTCTGTGGGATGCGCCATGCATGAGGATTTCATCCACATTCTCAATGAATACAAACGTTTTTCCGGTCCGCATAGTGGCCGCCAACACTATATTACGTACTTGTGATCGTAGTAAGATATGAAATAGGTCCATATCAGCTAATTTTTCTTTTTCCTTCCCATAGTTTCTGGAGTATTCATCCACGGTGATAACTGTGGATAGATTCCGCTTCCATGGCTATTAATAAATTTCGGAGGTGTCTCTGTAGGTGAAATCGGTGGCAGCGAACCAATGAAAGGGTCATTGACGTTGGTTGGCTTCGTTGTGGATCGCGCCATGCATGAGATTCCATGATGATTATGTTAAATTAGTTTTGGGTTCAAATCCAGCTAGTCAGTTTTATCATTTCTCTTCTCACACTTTAGACCCTCAGCGTAAGAAATTCTCTTGATCACTGCCTACCTCAGCAATTACGACCCCCCCTCCTCCTGGCGGACCAAATACGACCCCCCCTGTTGAGGATTCCTCAACGGAGGCTTGACCCTGTCCGTCAGTTCTGCCACATATACGATATGGGCAAGAAGAAAATCGGCTTTGCAAAGCCGCTCAAGAAAGAAACTTCTGTGTTGGAGAGAACACTTGTAAACTGAATTTAAAGCCTTTAGTTTGTTTCCTGATTTGATTCGAAACGTTTTCAAGAAAAAAGAGCAAACTTTTTGAGAAATGGACATGTGATACTTCATGACCACTGGAGGTCAACCCCCGCTTTCTCACTGAATCAAAAGACTGCGTGTATTCTCAAATCAAAGCAGTATATCAAAGGTTGAAAATTTATCAAATAATGGATTATGATAATCTGCTGAATATTCTGCTCATCGGTCAAAATTGCTTGAGCAGGAGTGGTCGCGCAGAAATCCTTGGAGAAATATTCCGAAGAAGCCCCTCGTTTTTTAAGACCGACTGCGAGCCTCTCGGGGGTTCTCATTCATGATCCTGTTATAAGTCATGATTAAGTCATGTAAAGACGTTTTACGTTCACCTTCAACAAAGTCCCCCATCCTTCCGATTCATGTCGCATCAGAGTCTCTATAGACCATTCTGCTGGAAGTCATTAATAAAAACCCTACATGATCCCTCCATATCCTATAACACATCCTTTTTTATAGAAAAAATGTAATAATGTTGAAAATTACTTTTGCTGCGTTGAAATAGTCTAAAGACGCTTTTTGGCACGCCATGGCCGCATCCTGTGATACATATGAGCATTCGATATAAACGCACAAAGGCGCATCAAAACGCACCGTTTCCTCATAAGTTAAGGGCGCATTCCGTTCACGCCGGCAGCAGAGCGTACTGGGCATGACCTTACAAGTGAAGGTATTTTACTTCCTATGGAACTTTGAAATGAGACCCGGGGGGATCGATAGAGCTTCGAACGCTGATTATAACTGTTAAAACCAAAATTGCTACCTGGCATTCTGAAGCGAGTTACGATGGGTCAAAGTTCGCCTATGACTTGCCTGTGACATCTCATTGGCGAAGCACTTTGCCATCAGCAAGGCCGTTGGATAGCCAGAATTGACCACAGTGGCTTACTGGTAGTGTTCCAGATCTGCGGGGTTGGGTGCGTGGGTGATTGGGCTTAGCAAAAGCCTTACTGATGGCAAAGTGCCTCGCCAATGAGGTGTCACAGGCAAACTTTGACCCATCGTAACTCGCTTCAGAATGCCAGGTAGCAATTTTGGTTTTCACAGTTATAATCAGCGTTCGAAGCTCTATCGATCCTCCGGGTCTCATTTCAAAGTTCCATGGGAAGTAAAATACCTTGCCTTGTCAGTGATAGTCGAGGATGGAGGCGTGTTCTCATCCTTCTAAGAAATGTGGTAACAGTGTGCTGATCTTGGGAAGGTACAATTTTCGATATTGTCTTGATCCGGGGTTGATCCCCAAACTGTGCCTTTGGTAGCAATGCAAATTTTTATGATCAAAAGCTTTGAGCTCTTTCTCATTCACATTCATTTACGGGTGGACGTCGCTCAATAGAAGACAAGCCACCGTCATGCAGGAAGCGTCGTATTCCCGCTGGTACTCAGGTGGATTATGATGCCGATTGTAGCATGAATGCCACGCTCATATCGAATCCTTTCATCAACCTTTTCATCTGTCGTCGCGCTGATTATCAATTCCCTACAGCCTGATACCGCGAAGACCTATTCGTCCCTTTTGCGAGTTAAGGAAGTCTATAGAAAGCTTCTGGGCAACCCATACATTTTCAGAGTTCGTTCTGAGCCTTGATGATCAATTCGAACTTTGGAGAGGCTATTCGGATGTTCGTTTAACGTCCCGATAAAGCTTATCGGCATTTTCTCTTCAATTTAGCTTTCAGTGATCATTGTTTGTATGCTTTTTGAATATAAACATGCACAGCTTTGAAGTTATGGTGGGCTGGCAACGTGAAAGCTCTCAAGTTTCCCAATGCCAATTTTTATTATTCATTTTCACGCAGTTGCTAAGTTATGACACACCTGCTCTTTCTCATCATATAAATATTCGTTAATCATGATTCATAGAGGACGTAGCCACCAAAATGGCCAGATCTACGAAATATTATGTTATCTGTGATCGCCAGATCTGTGAGAATTCAGCTCGTAATTGATAAATTCCTGCCCACGAGTTGGTGATCGATAAATTCCTATATAATCAAAAGTTAAGGGTCTATAAGAAAAAGAATACAAAGTCGATTCGCGGCTCAGAACACTTCACTGATAAATAGTGCTTTCATCTGACGCTGTCTTATTCTCTTGCTCTTATTCTTACCTCACCTGTTTTCATTCTACAGAAATTTGGACAAGCCTTCAGCTGGAGGACCTTCACTTTTTGGTACAGGAAATTCAAAAAATGTAGAGTAAAGGAGAACATGTAGCTGCACTCAGTTGTAGTTACGCTTCTATCCGTATTATTCAAAGCACTCTCATCGAGGCATATTCCGATCATGTTTAGGCTCCTGTGAACAAGCAGCCAGTGCATTTTGCCATCAGCTACATATAAGTACTTCCCCCTGCAGATCGGATCCTTTGTGGGTCTGGGCGAGTTTTGTGGCAGAGCTTTGATTAGTGTCTTCAGCAGCAGCTTTTACACTACCTGTTATGACAAACATTTTCCACAAATTTAGTCATCAGGAACGTTATAAGCTTATACAAGACGAAATCGAGCATTTTCGACACCATGTGATGAAAATGCTCGATTTCGTCGACTTTTGAATGATCTAAAAAATGGCAAAATTCAATTCGAACAGAAACCGTAGGCACTATGTATCTTGTGGAGCGAAAAGAGCTCTATCGAACGATCAGAAGCACTCTGCCAAAAAAATTAATTTTCATTATGCAATGTTGAATTGAAAAACAGGTGGAAACTTATTTCTAGATGCTAAAATATGAGAGGATACACAAGAATAGTGGTATCATCTTGTAGAGCAAAAAAAGCCCTATCGAATGGCTTTTTATCTTGATATTCTCTTGGATCTCGATGGTGGGCGAGGAAGAGGAAATAACGAAAGGACACACTTTTGCGAGTACTGCATTTGTGAGTCTTTAAAACAGCAGAAAGATGAGCAATTTGTACAAAAAGTGGCACCATTCTGTAGAGCTGAAAAACTCCATCTGAAACATATGCGCATTAATTTTTTGACCCCGATGGCAGACGAGGAAGGCGAAGTGTCGAGAGTGCCACTTTTTGCCTTTAGCTTACTTCATTTCCAAACCTCATAATATTAGCTAGTCGAAGGGATCGAAAAACAGATAGAAGCATTTGTAGAGCAGAAAAAGCCCTATCGAGAACATATATAAGCTTCATCGAAAGATGAAGGGAGCAATGTGAAAGAAAACCGCGGGGACTTATTCCTCAACCCAATAGATACCTAAATAGAGTGAAATAAGATTACCTACAATTGATTCGCTTATCTGAGTATCTAGAATAGATTATTCGGTACATTGACATGGATATCTCATGAAAAACGTAACCTCGTACCGAAAGCATTATACAGGGAAAGCCAAAATAAGAATTATTTTTTCTCTTCTTTTTTCAACCCTATATAGTCGAACATCAGCAGATTCTGACGAGGCATTTCCACACCCATATTCAAGAACATACATTCTATCCCGAAACCCCGTAACAGCCTTCTACACAAGCAGAATCGGAAGCTTCTTACGAGCGAGCATGACCTGTCAACTCAACTCGGCAAAATCCGAGATTTCGTTATTTTCGTTCACAACATTGCTATGTAAGTTCCGTTCACTCTGAATACCTGAGGGGTTTCATACTGAGTGGTGTCTTTGAACAACCCATTATCTCCAGATTTCTAACGTCTTTCGTTTCCAAGAACCAGAATGCCACTGAAACCCCTTCGGAGGCAGTTTGAGGCATGAAAAATGACATCTCGGATCATAGCAGCGTTGTCCAAGCAGCATAGCAGTCTATCAAATAATGGGTCAGCCCTAGGATAGATTCCCACGAGTGACGTCCACGGAAGCTGGCTGTGTTGTCATAGGCGGACCGTATTGCCGTAGATGCTCCATACTTGGACTGAAGGCTCCATATTTTTATGAGGGTAAAAGTAATGAGCTACAGCTTGTTTTTGCTTTTAGAAGAGCATCTGAGGAATATTTTGCCTCAACACTTTTATCTCTTTCTTCACACTCCGTTTTGTACACATGGAGGATGTGAGCCGTAAGCAAAATTACTGTTTTTTTTGGCTCCCTTGATTACATAACTGATAAGTTGCAGCAGGCATTCTGTCAAAATAGCTATATTCACCTACGAGTTGATAATCAATAGATTCCTATAGAATCGAAAGTGTAAGGGTTATAAGAAGAAAGAATACAAAGTCGATTTACGGCCCAGAACACATCACTGATAAAGAGTGCTTTCATCTGACCTCGTCTTGCTGTCCTGTTCTTGTTCTCACCTCACCTGTTTTCACTCTATAGAAAGTAGTGCAAGTCTTTAGCTAAAGTACCTTCACTTTTTTGAAAAGGAAATTTTGAGAACGTAAAATAAAGGAGAATATTTAGCTGCATTTTTGTGGTTACACTTCTATCTGTATTATTTGAAGCACTCTCATCGAGGCATATACAGATCATGATATTACGATTGAAGTAAAACATATCTTCAAGCTTCTGTGAACAGGCACTCTGTACACTCTGCTATCAGCTATATATACATACTACCCCGTCTAGATGTAATGCTTTGTGGGTCCGAGCAAGTTTTGCGGCTGAACTTTGATTAGTGGCTCCAGCAACAACTTCCACACTACCAGTGATGACAAACATTATGTCTTTTGAGTTGCAAGCCTCTTCTCCACCAGAATATCACCTTAAATACACAAAGGAAGTAATAAGGAGCACTTCAAAGGAATCGCCCACGGAAAAATGAGTTTTTGTGAGTTACGTTGTATTTGCCTAATTTGTTGGGCCTCATGCAAATATTCACTCGAAAAAATGTGAATCTGGCTGAGACACAGCACCACAAAGTACGTCCGGGTAGGCGGGGCCTCCGAGTAAAAGTCTCGTCCCGTCGTCCGCCGTCGTTGGGAGCGTAGAGTGGGACTGTTTACGTAACCTTCTGTTCCTACAATGCATCCCCGACCACGGTGGACGACGGGACGAGGCTTCTACACGGAGGCCCCGCCCACTCGAACTCACTTTGTGATGCTGTATCTCAGCCAGATTCATATTTTTTCGCGTGAAATATTGCATGAGGCCAACATTAGGCAAATACAACATAAACATATGGGTAACACTAAAACTTATTTTCCGTGGACGATTCCTTTAAGCACATACAAAATATTAGAACATCTTTGTGATGTGGTCTCAGATCTTTCTGTGGCTGCGAATGAGCGTGTATCTGCAATAACACAATACCTCCAATTTCATTTCCGATTCATGAAAGAAGCTCTTCTCCTCTTTTGAACATTCCTGCATTCGAGGTTGTCACTTCAATTTCCAGTCAAATGCGGTGTGTGCTGGCTTTGCTGGCTTTGGCAAGCTGCCTAGCAGCAGGCACCGTTTACAAAACACGGTTGAGGAGGGTTGAAAGCATGCGAGTACAGATGATCAAAAAGGGGACATGGGCAGACTTCCTGAAGAAGGTGAACGCTAATCGAGCCCAGTTGCCAAATGCTATCCATTCTCAAAGGGTGAGTGTGATTGTAATTCCTCGCTTTTCATCGCTCGTATGCCTGCTTTATCACCGTAGGGAGTTTCAACCATGTACGGCTTAGATTTATGTGATGCCATGTGTCTTCCATCACAGAGAAATCAGAAGTCTTCAGTAGAATGGAGCTAATTCGGATTAGTTTTTTTTAGGATTAGAGCTCCTGTTTCTCAAACAGTCCCAAATAATCTTGAAAAATACGAAGATGAACTGGGAATAGAAGACTGCGACCTTCTGATCCTCCTTTGCATTTTCATCATTTCTTCGATTTCAGATTCACGACTATTTCGACAGTGAATACCTCGGCGATATCTTGATCGGTACACCTGGACAACACTTTAGGGTATGTCGCCTCACAATTAATCGATCAAACTCTGCAAACAGTAGGTTCCAACTTCTCTCTTCGTATAACCTCGGCATCGATATTGTATTAGGTTGTTCCAAAAGTCTTGTAGTATTTTTTTCGATCATCACTTTTTTTTCGTCCAACAAATAACAATTAGGCAGCAACGTATTGACCATTGTTATCGGCAACCCTCTGCAACTTTATAGTAAAATCCTTGATTCCCTTCTCCCAAAACTCTGGGTTCTGAGAGTCGAAGAAGTCAGCGATCGCCTTCGCAAGCAAGTCATAATCAACGAATTCTCTCTTGGCCAGGAGGGATTCGAGAGGATGGGTAAGGTGATAGCCAGAAGGGGCAAAGTCTGGAGAGTATGGCGGGTGGGGCAGCACATCCCAGCCGAGCTCCTATAACTTAGCCTGGGTACTTTTCGCGTAATGGGAGCGAAATAGGAGCGGGCGTCGTCATGAAAAAGGGTGACCGCGGACTTTTCCGGCACTTTTCTCGAACATCGACGGCGAGCTGCTGGAGCTGGTGGCTGCATACGGTAGCGGTGACTGTCTCGCCTTGTACCAGCACCTGGCGGAAAAGCATTCCTTTCTCGTCCTAGAACCAGCACAGTCCCAAGCGTGGTTTGTCTTTCATGTCAATCTCGCCGTTGCTGAAGCTGATGAACCAGCGACGCACGGTCACGTAGCTCACACATCCCTTGCCCAATGCAGCGCTGATGGAGTGGCAAGCATCCTTCGTTTTGGTGCCGCAAGACCGCTCATAATAGATGACACTGCGAGTTGGGTGGGTATCGACAATGGGCATTGTAGCTCTCTCAACGGAATCTGGTGGGTCAATATATGTATATTTTCCTAGAAATATTAGGGAACGTTCTACCATATTCCTGAAGCGCCTGGACCTGCCTCGAAGTGAACAAGAGTTACTGATTTTTTTGGAAAAATACTACAAGACTTTTGGAACAACCTAATATTTGAAGTTCTTCTGTTGTGCCAACGAGGTTGTTAGGTGGAATATTTTATTAACGGCCTGACGTTTCGACAGGATCGTCTTCCTCGAAGGCCCAATCCACCACCGTACGAGTGGAACAACGCCACTCCGAGTTAGTTGTAATTAGTGAAACTGAAGTTGTTCACTAATTACAACTAACTCAGATTGGCGTTGTTCCACTCGTACGGCGGTGGATTGGGCCTTCGAGGAAGACGATCCTGCCACGTCAGGCCGTTAATAAATATTCCACCTAACCACCTCGTTGGCACAACAGAAGAACTTCTTTGCAAACAGTTTTCCAAATTCAGAAGTTGAATGGGTCTAAATTCCAACTTACTCACTAGTTTTCTTAACAAATTTTATAACAGGTCGTCTTGGATACCGGTAGTTCGAATTTGTGGGTACCAGACTTGCAGTGTGTGGATAAGGGAAATTGGTTTTGTCGAAAGTCCATATGTGACCCTGGAAGTGGGTGCTTTTAAAATATAATATACAGTGGATAGTGAACAAATGGCGTATCTTTCGAAAGTGACTTGAACAAAAACACGAGAAGAAGACCTTTGCTCCTTCTACGATTAATTGGCAATTATCGATAATTAATCTTTGCACTTATACATAATTACTTCAGTGGTCTGTGAGGTGTTCTGCCCTGTACAAGTGTGTTGCGAAGACAACAAAGAGAATAGGAGGGATTACAAAAATCCCTGCGAAGGAAAACACTATTTCGATGAATCTTCCACCTTCAGCTACAAGCCGATCGATCCCATAGTCAAGTTCAGTATCCAGGCGAGTTTCATTGGAACAAAAGATGCATTTTGTCCATGAAGTAATGGTTGTAGAAGTGTGACAATATATGTTAGTACTACATATATGGTCTCCACATTTTTGTTTCAACTGAATTGCCCTTCAGGGCTTTTTCAACCCAATTTATTACCAACTTTTATGATGATCAGCGATTGATTTTATGATTGTAAAATTTTTCAGTACGGTACTGGATTTGCTAAAGGGTTCCTCGGCATCGATACTGTGCAATTTGGTAATAAAGGAGAATCCAATAATTTGATCGTACCTCATTGTGTATTCGGTCGAGCAGTTGAAATCGACGACTCTATGGCAGATGTAAGTGTAGGCATATAAATAAATGATCCACAGAATTCCAAGTTCTTCTGTAACCCACAAATTTAGGGGCCGCATGCAAAGTACGCTCATAAATGTACAAAAATTCCAATTGGGATTGAGCTCCCCAAAGTGATGTACGACAAGTGAGGCGTCCGAGTGGGTTTGGACGGTAGAGCGACAGTCACGTAGTCGTAGTAGAGACAGAATGAAAAGCAAACCAACTTTGGGCGCAAAAATTTGCACTATTTGGGTTACGCTCTGTCCGCTGATGTCTGTGGCGTGGATTCAAGCGAGTCGCTCTTCTTCTAGATTTTTCATTTCTGATATTTCTAGATCTAAAAGGAATCAGAGTAATGGGTATTTAGTGGACGATTCCCCTGAATGATTTCATACTGTAATGTCTCGCACATTCTCTACTATACAACTGTAAATTTTGTTAGTTGGGGTTTGGATCAGTGAACGTTCCACGATAGTACCACGATCCTCCAACATATATTCACATATAAATGATAAGTAACATATCCCCCATACATATACATATGGAGGTACCCTCCTGCAAAGGTTTTGCCTGTTTGTGTAGTGGGATGCGTAATAAGATTTTTGTACGACTAGCAAGGAGGTGACGCCGAGTGGGTGCATATAACACCATTCCCCATGTCTGTTCTTTCCTTCTAATCTGGAACTCATGCTCAAGCACCTTCAAGACAAAGACAAAAAAACAGAGGTGAAGTGGAGTCTCCTTTTGAAAACTACTAGAATTTTCACACCTCCAGCCACATGCAAGCCACTAGCATCCCTCATTTCACTCTGAATGTGATGTTGTGCACCAGATTATCATAGCTGGTGACTGTAACTGAATGTCAGCAAAAGTACATACTTGTAGCAGACTGGCTTGCTTGTATGGGACCTCATAAGTCTGTTAACTTCTATCAGGTGCTACACTTCAGAGCCCAATGGACGGCATTCTTGGAATGGGATTCCCAGGTCTCGCTGTGAAAAATGTCACTCCTCCTTTCCAACTAGCTTTTCAAATGGGATTAGTGGATCCGGTATTCACCGTCTACATGGAGCGATTGTTTGGTAAACTCAAATATGTACTTGCCGAGTGATAATCAAAGTAAGACTGAGCACTTTCAGATAATGCAACAGGTGAGTATGGAGGCGTTTTCACGTACGGTGGTAATGATAGGGAAAACTGCGGTGAAGTGATTGCGTACGAAGATATTACACAGCCCTTCTATTGGCAGTTCCGAGTAAGTTCTAAAGTATGAGTCGTTGAGTTGACTTCTTGGCTATTCTGAACTACATGCTTTATTTTTTTTCAGATGAAGAAGTTCAGCGCAGGAACATTCACAATTGAAAAGGATTGGGAAGTGATTTCCGATACTGGCACATCATTTATAGGAGTTCCAACATTTGTTGCCAACATGATAGCGTATACTTTCGATGCTGAGGTAAGCTGCAAAGTCTCGAACTTCAGAGGAACAGGATTATAGCTAGCTCATACTTCTTGCTAGTGCTTGTCCAAAGCAGCATTAAGACTTGATCCTTTTTCAGTACGACGAAGAGATTGGAATTTTTCTGGTCAAATGTGGCACAAATGTGACGTTCGACTTGACTATCGGCAAAAACGTCTACACGATTGAGTCGAAGAATCTTGTTTATGAAATTGAAGGCATTTGTTTGATTACAATGTTCCCTATGGACGCGGCTGGTTTCGGACCTCAATGGATCCTCGGCGATCCATTCATCCGTCAGTACTGCAACATCTACGACATGGGCAAGCAGAAAATCGGCTTCGCAAAGCCGCTCAAGAAATAATCTTCTGCGGTGCATTGGTAAGAGCATCCGTAAATTAAATTCGAGACTTTATTTATGCAGTTTGTTCTCCGATTTCATTCGAAATGTTTACAAGGAAACGAGGGGACGTTTTAAAAAATACACGTGTATTTCATGGCCCTAGAGGGCATTCTCTGTATACCCACAGGTTTCTCACTAAATATCTTCAAATTTTCTTTATAAAACATTGCACTCGATAATTCACACTTGCCTTGCCAAATGCAGAACACAGCATGTATTCTCAAATTAAAAGCAGTATAGCAGAACGTGAAAAATTTCATCAAATAATAAATTATTCTAATAATCTGTTGAATATCCCGATCACTGAATTCTATTATTATGAAGTAGAGACGAACTACATAAGTGAGTGGACAAATTAAGAAGTGAAAAAATTGAAAAAAGGCTTCAATTTGTCTGTGATGTTTGAGTAGCACTGCATAATCAAAAAAAAGCTCCAATTCCGTGGTGGTGGTGTAACTGTGTGTGATCTAATGCTCACTGACTCGCCGCAGCGAAATCCTCAATATACTATTTGTGCTTGTGGTTTTTGTAAATTTAAAGTACTGATTAAGTGTCTGATGCCTTACTCAGGTATATCCACAATGATACAGGACTCTTTAACTGCTCACTTCGATGAAAATATATGCAAAACCTGGTGGTAATATGGAAGCAATCCACTGCGAACATTAGTTAGAGAATAACCACACAACAACTCTCAAATGGTTGAATTCAGTGGACGTAATATTAGCTGTGGATCCTGCTGTGCCATGAGCAGCTCCTACATTTCCTTTGCATGGACTCACTTTGAGGGCACCGGGAGAGGTAAAGAGAAAGTGAGAACTGAGAATGCATGTTCTCTGAAAATAAGCCCTCTGCCTGCGGCTCGTGCAACGGAAGTCGCACTGAAAAAGCGGGACCTGGGGTCTTATCACGACCCCGCAGCACGGCGTGTGGTTTTGCTATCATCAGCCAGGCGAGTTGCCGGCGAAGGCGGGACAACGTTCGTGGCCGGCTGATATAGCTTCTTTGCCGTCTACAATCTACCCCACCGGCTGGTGATGCAGAGGTGTGCGAAAGAGAGGGGAGCTCTCGGGCTCCTATTTCTCGAGACTCTCGCCGTTTTATGCCTATCTTCCCTACCGTTACACTACTGAGGAACCCTAATTTCATATTCCATAATCTGCCAAATTTACTCCTTACGACATTTACGAGCTTAGATCCTATGGCTGAACACTTCTTGTTTACGTTTTTCCAGCTTATTCACTGCTTTTCTGTGCACTGTTTTCTTTAGGGAAGAATTTGTCGCAAAATGCCTTGAAGTAGACGAGATGGTTTGATGACCTAGGTTCAGGAGAAGTTCAAGGCCCTTGAAGGCACATCCCAGGATTATTGGGGTATCACAGATTACGTTGTGATCCGATAGTACGACGCATCCTGTGGGCAGGACCTTTACTGAGGCGTGGTGTCGGCTTCTAAAGCGTGCTTAGCCAAAATGGCACGCGCGACTCCCACCAGGCAGTGCGGATCCGCTCACCCCAGACGTGATTGTTGGCAACAACGCGGCAAATGAGGCCTACGAATTGTGTAAATATAAGTTAAGGAAGTGACGACAATGATAAAGGAGAAGTCGACATGAGAAAACAGATGAAATCCAAGGTTCTCTGTGATACCATCCCAGCGAGAATTGATTCAAAGTTTCGGTAACTTCGTCAACGGTGTTCGTAGGCCTTATTACTGTCATTTTCCAGGACTTTTTCCGGATTTTTTCTTCGCCTGCATACTCCTCAGCATCAATAATAATCATTATTCAGCGCTTTAACCAACCCAAGGTAATCCTAGAATGTGCCTTCAAGCAAGCATCAAAGCCAAGCATGATGTCAATAACTTTTTTTCGGAAAAACGACCCCCGTCTTATACTCCGAAGCTACTCCGAATCAAGTAACACTCAGAAAAGGTTGACAAGCAAATGATTGCTACTCAGAACAAAGTCTGATTATCCGTTGCCACCTTTTTCAGAGATCGTCTCATTGGTCAATAATTGCTTGAGCAGGCGTGGTCGCGGAGAAATCCTCGGAGAATTTCCAAAATAAGACCCTCTCTTTCTAACACCAGATACGAAGCTTTTGAGGATTCCTTGACCCGATCAGATCCTGTCATAAGTCATGATTAAGTCATGTGAAGACGCTTCACATTCACCGTTCAACAAAGTCCCCCATCCTTCCGATTCATGTAGCACCGATGTCTTTATACACCATTCTGCTGGATGTCATTGATAGCAAAGGATCCATGAATTTCTCTTTAATCCTAGAGCACACTCTTTTCCATAGAAATTTTGTAGTAGTGTTGAAAATACTTTCAAAGTGGAAAATCTTGGAAAACTATTAGTGTAGCTTGATCAAAGCTCCGTTTGTCCGTTGTCAAGAAAACAGCTATACGGTTGTATAGGTCAAGAAAAAATTAAGCATGCAGGAATTTGGGTGTCTCTGTGATAGTGTAGCTCATTGGCAAGCCATGGCCGCATTTCGTGATACAAACGCGCATTTCCTGCGGCACGTACATCAAATGCACGGTTTCATCAATGTGTTAACGGCGTATTCCGTCGCACCGGCAGGAGAGCGTACTGGGCATAATCTTAGTGGTAGTC
Source organism: Trichostrongylus colubriformis (assembly GCA_963978905.1). Taxonomy (NCBI): domain Eukaryota; kingdom Metazoa; phylum Nematoda; class Chromadorea; order Rhabditida; family Trichostrongylidae; genus Trichostrongylus; species Trichostrongylus colubriformis. The sequence goes on from OZ022258.1 coordinate 48,475,428, forward strand.
GGGGCTGGAGGTATGCTCTCATCCTCCTAAAGAGTGGTATTAGGTCTGTGCAGAATAAATGGCCAAAACATAACTGGCCATAACGTCGCTCAGACACAAGTTTACTTGTTGAAATAAAAACCATCCAAATCTACAGAATTTCGCCAACGATTTGTTGAAGAAAATATGTCATCATGATCAAATTCTGGATTGCGAGAATCAATAAAGTCAAGAATGGCATTTTTACCGTGCATAATTTTTCTGCCGCAGGTTTACATCGAGAATCCGGAAAAAGAGGTAATCCGTCAGGGATAGGTCTGGGGAATAAGCGGGGTGAGAGAGAGGCTCGATGCCTAACTGCATCATTTTTTACTGGGTGCGCAAAACAACGCAAAACCCCACAGTTCGCAAGTCACCCGGCAGAAACTGATCGAGACTCTCCGTCACCCCCTTATTCCCCAGACCTATACCTGACGAATTACCACTTTTTCCGTGTTCCCGATGCATACCTGCATCAGAAAAAATTCGCCGACACTATGCATGTTGAAAATGCCATCGTTGACTTTATTAGTTCTCGCAATCCAGAACTTTATCATGATGGCATATTTTCTTTACCAGATCGTTGGCAAGGCTGTGTAGATTCGAATGGTATTTATTTCGACAAATAAAGTTTTGTCTGAGCGAAGTTATGGCGTTTTGAAAAAAGTGTTCCGTTTTGGCCAATTCTGCACAGACATAATAGCAATGTGCTGATCTTGAAAATTTTCGGAAATTGCTGATTACAATTTTCGATTTGCTTTGATCCGGGATTGATACCCAAGCCGTGCCTTTGATAGCTATGCAATTTTTTGTGAGCGAAAGGTCTGAGGATTCTCCATTTAAACTCACTTATGAACGTGGCTCAACAGAAGACAGCATACCCTTGGCCATAAGTAGCCTAGCATTCGTTTAAGAAGTTTTCTCTCCGTACAGTCGAGTTTCTCCATCACCGTAGACAGCGCTGCCTATGTCTCCGATCCGTACATCATGATCATGGTCGAATGGCAGACAGGTACACGCGCAGCTTGACTTCATTGGCAATAGGAGTCGGCCACGGACACCTGTATTAGGAGTTGAACGCCGATACGGCTCTAACGCAGCGTTGCTGAACACCCCTTTCACACTGCCGTTGTTCTTCAGCATACAGCCCAAATAACAGAGCCCCTCTACAAGTTCTACTGGCTGTCCATCCACCTTGACTCCCGCTGTAGCTTTCACTGAAATCTACATTTGTTTGCATTTGTCAGGGCGAAGGCGTAATCCATAGGCTGCATCTAGTTTTGTTTGACACAAGGTTGACGACACCTGCAACTTCGCATTGCTCTCCGTAAATGTAACGACATCGTCGGCGTGCTCGAGATCGAGCAAGGAACGTCCTGATGGCGAGAGGGCAGCGTCTGCAGCATGTCACTCCGTCACTCTTCGCATGATATAGTCAACGGCGAAGTTGAAAAGAAACGGTCCTGCTACTGCTCCTTGTCTCTCTCCAGTTTTAACTTCAAACGGTACCGTACATCCGGAAGGTGTGCAAACTGCTGCCGTTGTTTGTCGATTCATGTCGCCAATTAGGCGAACAAAGTTTCCAGCAATTCCATGGGCTCGTAGTGCGTTGAGTAGACGGCCTCGGTGTGGAGAGTCGAAAGCAGCCTCGGAATCTAAGAAGGCTAGCTGCATTGACTTGGAGTACCGCTGTCACACTTCGATCGCTCTCCTGACAATAAATACCTGGTCGATTGTGGATCGGCCAGGACGAAAGCCGGCTTGCTCGTCACGGGTGGTCTCTTCTCGATGTTTGATGAGCCTATCCAAGATGATCCGCTCTAGGACCTTGTACGTAACGCGCAGCAACGAGATTCCTCGATAGTTCTTATGATTCGTGACGAGCAGCTTCTTGTGGAGTGGTATAATGATCGCGTGCCTCCACGAGTCAGGTATCCTTTCTTTAATCCATATAGAACAGATAATCTTCCTCAATTTACGAAATCCACATGGAGGAAGTGATTTCAGCATTTCCGCAGTAATTCCATCGTCTCCACCGCATTTTCCATTCCTCATTTTCCGGACACAAGCAAGAACTTCCGGTTAATCGGGTGGTTTAACGCTGACTGCATATGCTGGTCTCTGGACGTGATGAAGTTCAGGAAGCGATGGCGCTTGTCGATTCAGCAACGAGTTGAAATGGTCCAAATTGGAAGCACTGCTTCACCGACAGCGACTCCATCGATAGTCTTGAGGACAGGGGAACATCTCTTCATTTTGCCACTATACTGTCGGATTAATGTGTAGGCCATCCTCGGGTTCCTGCCCTCCACGCCTTTTCGAAAACCTTCGCTCTCGACATCCATTCGCTCTCACGATCGCGTTGCAGCTGACGATGCAGTTCTCTTCTTAGACGCATTTCCTGCTTCAGATCAGAACGAGCAACACATACGGAGTTGTGTGTGGAACTTGTCTCCACGGATGCGTAAGCATACTTCTTTCTCGGCTGAAGAACCGGGAATGTTTCCTTCGCAGCATCCTGAATGCATCTAATGGAAGAATCTGCATCGCCGAGCTTCTTCCTAGCCCGTACACCGATGTGGACGGAGACACGTTGACGAAACTTCTTCCTGCATTTTTCGTCTTTTAGGTTTGCTATGTCCAACCTCGGCTGAGGTAGAACTCCACGCTTCCTCTTCTGAAGAGGAGCCTCGAAGCTTAGGAAACCTGGGCGGTGGTCGGAATCAAACGCTACAGCCCACACAGCTCGAGACCTCCTTATATTCGACAAATGGACAATCCTCGTCAGGACGTGATCAAGCTGCAGTTTCAGAACACCCATTTTCCCTCTTTGCTGTTCTTCTGGCGTCAAGGGTGTGAATCTCAGCCACGTAAGCTGATTACGGCGGTGGTTTCTCTTGAACGTCGACGCGATGATGAGGTTCTTCTGTTTGCAGAAGTCGATCAGTCGATCTCCGTTGTCCGATGTACGTTCCGCTGGATAATACCACTTTCCGAGGGTATCGAACTCTTGACCGAGACCCATCTTCGCGTGCGCATCGATTCCGATCAGAAGGAGCATCGAAAGGATGAAGTGCGGGTTCGAGTGCCGTCCGACACCGAAGCTTTTGCCCATAACTCGGCATCATTGTAGTAACTTTCGCAACGCGCGCTGCGGCGATAATCAGCAGCTATCAAAAGCAACAACAGCGTGCTGGCTAGGTATCTGAGACATCAACCTGTTGAGTTCATCATTAAATGCGTCCTTCTTATAGTCCTCTGTGGCTTCGGTAGGCGCATGAGCGCTCATGATCCAAAGGTTGAATCCTCTGCGATCCCGCAATCGCACAAACGCACTTCTAGGCGACGTTGAGCCAAACTCCTTTACCAGGTTCTTATAGTCGGCTACTGCACATCCTCCTAAACATCTTTCGTGAGCATCTCCCGAATAGATAGTGCAACTCTCGGTGTTGAAGACGGGCTGATCTCTGATGCCTGTTTCTTGAAGTGCAGCAAACGGCGCGTGGAGATAGTGTAGCAAGTAGTCTGGACAGTGCGGTCCGTTGAAGTTCATTTGATAATGAGCGGCAGTTCAGCGTGACGAGCTGGATATTTGCAGCCAAAGATCCCACACTTGTCTCAGGTATAAAACCTTGCAGATCATCATGGGCTACGGCTTTGCGCTAGACACCAGCACCTTCTTGCAATATATGAAATACTTTTGCCATGATAATGTGCGACTTATATAGCTGGAGCGATTCCAGTGTATACTGCGAACGCCTACTGAGTTCGGTAGAAGTAAGAGTACCACGTGCAGGCGGTTCACGGTAAATAATTATTTTCTAAAAAATCTGAGACACTTATGGCTGGAATGATTAAGACCCTTCAGTAAACGCTGGAGGCATCCTTGGAAACGATACTGTACAACTTGGAGTACTGGTCTCGACGGCTCGTCTTTTCCGAAACTGTCATCGGACAAGCCACGGGGTTCTCTTCCTTGCTTGCAGGGGTGAGTGGAATATTCTAATTCGTGCAGTGGGAGAACACTGGATACATCGTAGGCCATCAAATGGTATTAGAAATGGGGATCAAATATAGGTTGCAGATAAGGGTTCGCCTGAATCTCAACAGGAACTCCGGGCTACACCAACCACCTTTCATATGAGAAGCTCGTGCAAGTTGCGCAGGATGTCGTGATCTTCGTCCCACTCACCCTAAATCACATCTGGCGGACGAGTGTGTCCCGATCTGCCGGTCGAAGTTCTGGGAACGGCCGGGAGATGCCTTTATAAGGCGTCTCGATTCGTCAGTGAGAGTGGGCGTTCCAATCCGACAGTTGTCAGTCACCGTCCATCCCTGTCTACCGTCGTAATGAGCCGTGCCCATCCGAGCCCATCCGGCCGTAGCCGGTATTCCCCTGCCTATACCTGCTCAGACACGGCCGTAGCACTCGTTTGTATTCCTGCCTGTGCTATCATGTCGCCGAAGTCATCCCCACCGAGGACACAGCAGACCCTTGGGTCCTTAGGCTTCGCTTTGTGTTGTCATTTCGCATTTACTCCATGCATTGCTTTCCATTCATTGTTGCCATTGATTTCATTGCTGTGGGTCTGACCGATGTGGTCATAGGGGTAGGCGTGCCGTTGTGCGAAATTGAGGGAAAGTCCTCTCGAAGTGGTTTCCCCTAGCCCAATGCACACTTCCCCTGAGGCATGTGGTACCGCAGGGTAAGAAACGCCCGTGCCGACGCGACACAGGGCCTATGATAGCCAAGAAGCTGCACAAGGAGCTTACCGAAGGATGGGGCTTCTTCATCCACTCCGAAGCTCTTATCCCTCCCAATGGCTCACACTGTGTCGTGAAAACCTCTGCTCCTCTTCTTTCATAATAACCTGGAAAAGCTGTTGGGAACCGTGTTATGTGTGATACTCGCCAATTGTTCCCACGCCGGACTTGCAAGGTGGATCAGTTGCGAGTATCCTCCTAATCGGGTAATTAAACGTCCATTAAATTACTATATTCACACACAGGTAAAAGATAAGATGTATGCTATTGTCCTACTTTATATAATCGGCTAAGTGAGTCTGTTGGTGTGTGTGCGTTTGTGTGTATGTCTGTCTGACCGGAAATTCATATCTCGCGTCGCAGCAAACACGGGATCCTGGAATTTGGATATGATATGGTGGAAATAAGGGGATCTCAACGGTGGTGGACCAAAAGTGACAGCAGCTGGTAAGGGCTAAGGAGCCTCGAAAGGCTAGTGTCTCCATATCCGTTTCGCCTTTCGGGCCGATCCTAGAGCGCCCACACTCTTAGGGGTTTTGAGGTGTAGGACGGGCTCATTAATGGTAGGTGAACCAAACTGATGACGCTTGATAAGATTCGATAAGGAGCCTCAAAAGGGAAATGTCGCCTAATTCGTTTCGCTCTTTTGGCCAGCAGTGGAATGTTCAGACTCACAAGTAAAACAGGGTGCGGGGACCTTAACAGTGACTCTTTAAAACTAATGACGTCTTACAGGGGCTGATAAGAGACATCAGTACCATTCGGTATTTTGTTTATGTTCTGATATCTGCTGCGGATGTATCGATTGCTAAAGTGCCCAGCGTTCCAAATAATGGTACATGTCTTTTGGTGCAGCGATCTACATGGATGATCAAGACACGATTCAGATTTGTGATAGCAAAGCAAGCGATTCATTCACTCATGCGGTGCCAGCAACAATACTGGGTATCAACCGCTAGACAAGTAAAATTCGAAATAGTGGCGCATGTTTATAAAAACGATAAGCATCGATAACAGGCATACGGATCTACCACAAATATGTAGTAAAATAGATGCTCAGCAAATGGGAAATTTCTGCCAGTCGATGCAGTTGAATCCAAAACTGTCGGTCCTTAGGCTATCAAAGCTCCCAATAGTGAGCACTTCAGCCAAAGGGCAAATTGATTAATGGATTTATCCCATGCGATTCCTGAACATTAATCGCCGATATCATCGTTACAAAAGCTATCGACCGCTAAATCATATGAACCTTTGAAAAATGGTGACATTCCTCAGCGGTGATACCTTCGATATCGATCAATATCTATCACCTATATGTAGAAAGTAGATGCTCAGCAAAAAGTCACGTCGACCATTTCCCCATTACATAATTCTATTGTGTTAATCGCGCAGTACTGTGCTATAGCCCAACTGGTATGGAATGAGGTAGGAGAAGCCCACACTGCATGGAGCCGGCATTGTCTGACCGTTTGAGGTGCAAAATCAAGATGAAGAACGGCAATAGAGTGGAGAAAGGAGCGATTATTTCTTTCGCTATATATCGCACAGCCTTGTAGAGCACTGAGAAGTCGTCTCCAGAACCGGACTGACTGAACATAGAAGAAATTACAGCGATGAATTATACTGTAGGATCCCGTGAATGAACTGTCGGCTACTGTAGGAAAATCGGAACACTCTCAGCTTACACGAAGAGGATCGTAATGATCCCAATGTTGATGCAAATTCAGTGAAGATTACAAGAATCGTGACGGATCCTGTTGCGTAACAACAGCCGTTCCTATTGATTCTCTTGACGAGGACTTGATGTTTTCCTGAGGCTTCTAACCAACTCGGGTAGAGCCTTACAAGGTAAGGACCCCTTTATTTTCTGAATTAATTCCCGAAAGTGACTGGTAGAATCGATCCTCTTGCGTTTCAAAGTTTCCACCATGCGCCGCTGGAAGCGTCGAAGATTCTTGAGTGACCAAGGCCCGATGTAGCTTTATGGTAACTCATCGTTGTCGCAGATCATTGTGCTGCTGATTCTCGAGTGATGCCGTGCGACAAAATGTCTTGAAGTGAAGTCTGGAAACGGTCCAAGGTTTTTTCGAGATGGGTGAGGTGTTTTAGGCCGCTTCCATACTTTGCGCACCGACGCCGTCACGCGCGTGCCTGCGTCACGCGCGTGCCTGCGTCACGCGCGTGACGCAGGCACGCGCGTGACGGCGTCGGTGCGCAAAGTATGGAAGCGGCCTTAGGTTGCGGTCAACTCCGCCCTCAATGCGCGTGAATGTTGTTTGCAGCTCCAGCTGACCACAGAATCTGTTGTTCGTCGTCACGAACCAACGAATCCTGCTGGATTCCCCGAAGACGTGCCTGATGTTGATGGAGTGTGGAGACTTCTTTTCTCATGCTAAATATCATCTCGACCTTCGGGCATGGTTATAGTAGCTCGAGGGGCATGCAAACTACCACAATGTTGGAACATTAGCAATTAATAAATTTGTTGTTTTTGCCCTGTTTCAACCTTTAAAGTACTCAGCTTCTTCAGATGTGCGTGAAACATAGTCCAGTCCTATTTTCCACACAGTTTTTGTAATTCTCACATGACCTAAGATAGAACAAATGTTAGCTCATCGCCGTTGCATCGGCGAACTTCAATACGAGGCAAACCTATAGAGCAAGAACGGACACAGTGAGAGAAGCGGATGAGATCGTTCGTGAGCATGGAGCTGAAGTGAGTTTCGAATTACATAAAGGTATTTTCTGACAGTAGCTGCATGAACGTGGATTTCAAAGTTGCCCCTTGATAGTAAATTTTGAGACGATGGTTATCGTATCTTAACTGTAAGCAAATGCGATGAGATGAGAACGAAAGATCCTGATACGGGCTCAAAAACGATTTGTAGGAAATGAGTACGAGAGTCATATTCCAGAACTGTCGAGTGTTACAGCAGAATTTGAGCTGAGATAGCATGCTTATTCGGTCATATTACTCATCCCTGTCACTTCCTCTATTTTAAAGCGGGGCAGTACGTATTGTGAAACGTTGTCTCTCGAAGGTGGTGGGTGTGTACCTCTATGTGTGGATTTCGCGGCGTGTCGCAAGCGGAGCGATGCGGACGAGCTAAAGGTGCCGTGTTGTTGGGTTCTAAAGCGATTACAAGTGAACTGTGTGTGACGCCCTTAGCGTCACAGTGTAGTCGCTCTGAAACCCAACTATACCTGCGCGCATAGCTCGCACACACCACGTCACACGTCGCTCTTCGTGGTGCGAAATCCGGTCATAAAGGTACACATCCGAAGGTTGTGCGGTGTTCGTCGGTTATCTCGGGAGGAGACACGTCCGCTTCTGGGCAGAACGAAGCGCATAGACGGCACCATACACATTTGAACATTATTACGCACACCGCTTCTGTGTCCAGTTCTCTGACAGAAACTTTACAATCTTGTGGCAAGTATTTTTGATGGACACTGCCTACTAGGATTACAAGCTTCAGCTGATGAAAAATACGGTCCCATAAGGAATTCAGGAATTCCTTTCCATCGTCAGTATTGTACCATACATGATATTAGGCAGGGAAGAATTCGTTTTGCGGAGCCTAAGAGCCGAGTAAGCTCTTTGAGGGTGCTGAGTATCTTTAGATGGTATTCATGTTGTTTTCACTATATGGTCGATCTTGTGAATTACAGAGCAATAAACTTAAATCATATGTATAATAGTCGCCCTGAGGCTGCGTGTATCGGATTTGGGATACTTGGTGATGCCTTAACACTATGTTGGCCTACCAGCAATATGGCAAATGTCCAAAATCGCAGCTACGCCGATCCGTCAAAGATCCCAAATCGCGGATACGCCGATACTGTCATTGCCTCGATCAATACGTATCTTATCCTTGACGCAAAATTTCTGAAAAATCACATTTGTTTGGGTATGAACACAGCCTAAGTGTTAAAAAATAAACGCAGAGCACGCTCATCCTCGCATTCTCCGTTATTTCGTAATCACCGTAATTCTATGCCCAAATTTTGCATAAAAGTATATAAATGGACTCATCTCGGCAAGCTCTACCACATGGTGAACTGGAAAACAAGAAAATAGTAATTTCGATCGCTTCACTGCCTTAACGTGGTCGCTCAGTTGCGACAACGCTCACTACAATTATAACCAGTGAGCAAGTTCGTTTGATGAGCCTTCATAGATTTTATTTTTATGTCAAACAGCAAACGAATGGGATGCAATTTTAAGTGTCTGATTGGTAGTGCACGTTTAAAACCAATAATTCACTGAACATTAGTGAGAACTGAGATATGTTGTAAGCAAATGTCAGAATTGTCGAGTGTGACAATTTAAGCAAGAATTACTCTTGTCGGGTGGAGGTCACGAGGTTGAATTTCCGCTTCGCAGCGGTGCACTCGCAGCGCCACCAGTACGACTCGCCGTATCGATTGCCCGTGGGAGAACGGCCGAGCGTGACTGCGTCATGTCTGCGCTTCCACTCATGCCACACTGCCTCGCATGAATGCTGCCATACCCTGCCACTGGCACTCGCACCCGCCGCGTCGCTCGTCCCGCGCGGCCGCGCGGAAATTCGATCTCGTGACCCCCACCCACTCTTGTCACTAACTACAATCAAGTAAACCTTTTAGTGTTTATATTTATATCCATAGAGACTGCCTATTTATATTTATATCCATACAGACCGGGATCTCGGTCAGGCAGGGATTGACAGAATCCTTGACAAAGAGGTCGCACTGAAAAAAAGGTGATTGTGGTTGAGTAAAAAAATTTTCAACATCTTCCCGTCGTAGATTTCGAAAACTCCCTCAAACCAACTGCTTCCTCGTGATCAGTATAACTGTGCTTTACTGAGGACATTTTTCACGACCAGTGTGATTTTGGTTGAAGCATATGATCTTCTACGTGCAGAGGAATATGCGCGTTCCTATAGAGAATACTCAGGATTGCCACTGCACCTTGTTGAGGACGACTGTAGCTTGCATAACAAAGTGAGGAAAACTTGTTAAGAGCGCCTGGTTGAGATTAGAACCGTTTGGGGCTCGACACAGTTCCCATTCGTCAAGACCTATAAAATCTTTAAGAACGGTTAATGATTTGACCTTACACCTCACTCTACTTTTGCGCCCAGGTACAGCCTGGTAATGACCTTTTGCAGGAACCAGTTGCTGACCTAAGGGAGATTTCAATCATCTTCCTTTTCAAAGAAGCGCAGCACCCTTCCCACTGATCCCGTTTACCTGGTATGCCTCGCCGAGGTTCTGTTCACTTTGTTACTATATGCAGCCAAACACTTCGATTTGAATAGACTTTACACTTTGACAAGGCAGAGACGGCAGCGCTTTCAGTAATCCTCTTCATTATCACAAATATGCCCACCAAAACGTCCATCAGCTTAGCAGTAAACCTCTGATCCCAGATAAAAGCGAACAACTTCCTCTTCCCTATCTGCTCTTGCTTGAAGAAATACTTAACGATATCATGACAAGCGGATTACAGGTATTATCAAAGTCAATGAACACATGGATCGCAAGCCAAAGTACGTTTTCGAAACAATCGGCCAAGTGAATCACAGTGACGTAAAGATAATTCAAATTTTTGCTAGTGGATGCGTATGTAATACATTTCTTATTGTATGTTATATGCCACGCCATTGCCTGCTGCTCATATCATCCAAACATTCTCATCAACGAGTAAGCTACGTAGTACACACAAAGACACTGTTCAAAGATAATTTTGGCAGATTGTGGAATTATTGTGGATTTGTGAAATTATTGTGAATTATCAAAGTCGGAATGCTACAGTGGAGGAGGAATAAAAAACTTCCTTTTCACCCCTTCCGTTTCGCCCCCTCCTCATTACTAGCCTCTGAGGGGTAGACACAGACGGCTGACCAATCACAAACGTTGTGCCACCCTCGCAAATCGGCAACCTTGCAAGCCGACGCATGTGAACGAGGCTGCAACGAAAGATTTCAGGTGCGATTTTCTGCCCGAATTCCGCCACATATGATCTCTTCAAAAGTGAACATACTTCATTACAGAGAACATAGTTCCCTATTCTCATTGCAATCCTTACTCCTAGCGCTGCCTTTAGATGAGGGTGGATGTCAAATAGGGAACTGGCGATCACTGTTACCGAATGCAGATCTGTCTCACGACTGAGCACTGAAGTGCATGCAGCAGCACTCGATCGATGATCATTTAGGTAGCAGTAAATAGAAAAGGCAGTGGTAGGGGTCCCTCAAATAGCCCTGTTTTCTAAATGAGCCAAAAATGAAGTGCTTGTCGAGCCATTATGCATGCCAATGGCATTATTAGCCGATAACCCACAGTGGCCTGCAGACATCCCTCCTCCACCCCAAGTGAACGTATTTTAATTTAGTCGTAAGGATTACATTCGCAGAAGCGTCATTGGTGTAAGGAGGTTGGATGGCATCCGCACCACACCCCGACGCGTAACGGAGCGGTGGTGACCCTGCGACATCGCTCCTATACAGATGAAGATCATCGGTTGTGCCCATATCGTGAAGTGGAAAGAACCAGAACCACAAAACCTTCCTTATAAAACTATTTGGAGGGAAAGGCTCGGGTTGCGTGATTGGGTTTGCTTACGATTATATCAAGAGAAACTTTGATTCTCCTTCTTTTCCTGAAATGCATAGATCCAAATAAGCGCACAGCACCTCTTCAACGTCAGAGATTAGGACAGACACCGGCGAGACCAAATTTTGCAGTAAAGGACATTAAGAGATAAGACCTGGGTGTGTTCTGCCTCAACCATAGCAAGACTGAGATGATAAAAATTGATGGATACCATATCGCTGCATGCCTCAATACATAACCATAATTTCAGTCTTGAATATCTACTCCAACTGGAGAGACCCCTAGGAACGGAAAAGAATGAATGTAATCATATCCATTTGGTGAATGTATTCGATCAAACCTATTGTGAACGGCTCGAGCAATCTGGTCAGTTCCAGCACTCTAGTCACCTCTAGTCAACTGCAACCACAAGATGAATTGGTGGATTAGTACTTCCCTTTCCGAGCACAAAACAGAGCTTTAGAGCCTTGCGCCCCTTCGTACTGTGAAGTTTTCATCGACAGTTTTCGAAAATGGTCGCCGAAGTGAACAGAATTCGTAACTTTCCATGCGAGCTTACATTTGCTGCTCATGATTTTGGTTGACGACCCGACAATCCTTTGTTGGCGCTTTGGACAAAGGATAAGGACATACGAAAAAAGGACATATGAAACTCACCATCAGTGATAAACACGACCAAACAGTTACATTCCCAAATCTTCCCTGTTTGATTATATTAATGTATATCACTCAAAAATCAAACGAGGTGGGTGCTGCAAACTTCCATACTCAGCGGAAGCCATCCTGCCTACAAATTAGAGGTTTACATTTATCTAAAAAATTTGGAGTAGTGCTTAACGAATATAGAACCCTTTTTCATTTTTTCGTTTCGGGGTCTACTCGGGAGCGAGGTTATGCCTAACATCGAGGAAAATTCGCGAGAAGTACGCCCGCTCTCCTTAAGAAAGGATCTATGTTTTGATCGGATCAAAATTTCATGAGAAATGCATCCGCTCCATACCAAAATAGGATCTCCCGCCTTCCACCGCAGGATACGATCCCTCGAGGAATCTTTGAAGGAAGTATGAGTCTTTTTGAGGGTTCCGGAGAGCAAGAGACCGTAGGCTAACGAAGGACGAGAACTACTTCATGTGACAAGGCATTCTGCATCTTTACTCCATCCTCACCGTATCCTCGACGCATTTTTCTGGGGATGCGGTAACCTGCAGCAACGTCGGAGGGGGGGGGGTCCTATGAGCACGATTAATTTTCTCGACACAACTGGTTGGCTATGGTACGAATCCCGTGCCTAGATCTGCTCTCGCTTAAGCATAATTCAAGCACAAACCGCTGCATACCCTATGAGGACAGAGTTTAACGAACAAGTTCAGAACCTCCTATTCACTTGATACCAAGCACGTCAGCAAGGGAAAAAGCATGAAAGCTGTGCTGCAGTGGTTATATGTAGTCACTTCTATGAGTATCTCATTCTGGTACAAGTCAAATATGTGACGCACAGTCAAAGGCATAATCAACGTACATCATGCTATCGCTTTTATCTTTTATTGACTGGGAATCGAAAAATGCTAGGAATGAATCATTTGATGCGATAAGAAGATTTGTGTTTTTGTCATAATGTGGCGTGGTTGGCCTAGCTTTGAGCACTTTGTACTGCAGTCTACTAATTATAAGTCACCACGGCTCAGTATAAATACTTAAAGATGTCACACGGTTTGGTAATTAATACATTTGATGGTGCCTTAACTCTCGAGACTTCGATCCTACCTCTTTTTACCCCTTGGTCGATATAATCGATGAAATCCTAATATTTTTGTATTTACTTATTCCACGGGGTCACTGGTATGGGTGGGGTAACCACGGCCGTTGCACCCATGTCATTGGGTGGCTCTTTATTGGTGAGATTCTTGTAGTGCCGGCTGCAACGCCCTGCACCACTTCATCCACCTGCTCACTGCACCCACTAAATGCACACTCTACGACAACTAGATAGGTCGACTAATCTTCTTGAGGCAGTAGTTCCTTCGACAACCATCTGGGCTGCACCTTCTTCGCGTCCACACGGTACGCCATCGCGGCGCTTCACCTGCTCGAACCCACTCCGATCGCACCCATTCGAGCTCCCTTATTGGTCAAATGAGCAAAATGGGTGGCGTCAGAATGGGCTCGAGAAGGTGTAGCGCTGTATAGCGCAGGTGGAGGCGCGAACAAGGTGCAATTTGGATAGGTACCCAAGGATCTACTCCCTAACTCTGCTGATTTGCTCATGATCATGAGAGCTACCGTGAATAGTTATAATAATCGAGTTTCTTCCAGCATCATGTATTTGCCACTGGCTCTTCTAGCGGTGGTTGGCTGTGCCCTAGCCGGAGTATATCAGGTCCCTTTGGTCAAGATCGAATCAAAGAGAACAAAGATGATTCGTGAGGGAACCTGGACACAACACGTCCGAATGAAGGCCCTCGCCCGCTCCATAAACCAGCTGATGGCAACCAAAGGAGCGTACACTCATAAGGTTGGTTCATTTGCAATGTTGAACCCTTTTTAAGGAACCGCTGTTGAGCAATTTAGGTGACCGACTATGATGACGAGGAATATCTGGGAAATATCACCATTGGAACACCTGAACAGGAATTTCGGGTAGGTAATCGGCCCGAAATCTATGACACATAATTTGTAGTAGAGAAGTGAATGAGACGTTTCAGGTTGTGCTTGACACTGGATCATCAAACCTTTGGATTCCGGATGTGACATGTGGAAGTGGAGGTGGTGGCGGTGGCAAATGCGACTCGTTGGGTTGCAAAGTCGGAGGTATTATACAACTGTCTACAAGCATAATAATTTCTCCTTGAGTGACCATAGTGGCTCTATGCCGTCTTTCTCCTCCCCCTCCCATTTCATTGTGATGTTTCTCTTTCTCTTCCCTGTCCTCTTCCCCACTAGCGTAAAACTACTTTTCCACGGGACAGCACCACAGCCAAAGTGGGTCACGTTCCTGATTGGATTGAGAAAGGCAGAATCAAACGTGGGTTCCAAATTCTTCACCACGACCTATTCTCAGAAGATGGGTAGCCTTCAACCAAAAAATCGCATCGCAGACTGCTGTATACAGTTTGCGCTCATGTCGGCGATTCGAGTCACAATTCACGAGCCACCCGTCGCGATGCTATTTTTTGATGTAGCCACACCCACTTCCGGACGCTTTACCTTCTCAGCACCGTACAAAAGTACGTATCCATGACAAAGGCGATAGTTCGCAACAAGTGGTCAGCCTGTAATATTTGTTCCACAGAATCGAACTTTCAGTGCTCTGCCCCTTCATGTGCAGCGACCGGGCCTGTTGCAGCAAGCAATCTTTCGAAGGCGTGATTGGTACACAGCAAGCGAGAAATGGAAATGCATGCGACGGCAAAAGTTCATTCAATTCGGGAAAGTCGAGCACATACACTCGTATGGGCATGAAATGGAATATTCAGGTTTGTTTGCCAAAACTTTACTTCAGACAGAGCTCAAAGGTAGTGGTAGGGGTAATTCGAGCAAGATATGAAAAGATTGTTGAACATGAATGTGAGTGTGAGCTGTACGATGAAAGAAGAAGACTATTGAGACCGCTTTCTCACCGTTGACCATAAAAGGGGCAGGTCACGTTGACGGAAGGGGCGGGCCGTGTTAAAGTACGTATGAGCTGTTTGAAAAGACGCTTCCTACAAAGCCCAGGTGTTCATTTTCGCCCGTAATTTCGCCACATACATTCATATTAGGCTCGTGGCTTTCATTAGGATGTCTCGGCTTGACAGCACTTACTAATCACATTACATTTAGCACTGCCTGTGGAGCCAAGAACTTTGGCAAACTTATCTCAAATGAAATTTTACAGTACGGTACCGGCTCAGCGTCAGGGTTTCTCGGCGCCGACACTGTCAGATTCGGTTCCCCTGGCACGACTCAGCTGGTCGTCCCGAATACCGTATTCGGACAGGCTACCCATCTTGCACCTTTCTTCGCTGGGGTAAGTGCAGAAACCCATATATGGGTAACAGTCTAATAATAAGATACTCTTTTACAGCAACCGATTGACGGTATCCTCGGTCTTGCATTCAAGAGCATCGCAGTCGACGGAGTGACCCCACCATTCATGCACGCAGTCGAATTGGGTTTGGTTGATCAACCAGTGTTCACCGTTTTCATGAAGCATGTTGGGGGTTGGTGAATCGGTACTTTGGTCTCCGTAATCTCAAAATTTTGGAAAAAAAATTTTCCTCTGTGTAGAACAGGTAAATGTTAACGGTGGTGTGTACACCTATGGTGGAATCGATACCACGAACTGTGGAGGTGTCATCGCGTACGAACGTCTTTCATCAGCTACCTACTGGCAATTCAAGTTGAGTTCTCATTTGAGTCATTTGTGAGAAATCGTAGTTCTTAAAAGCAGTGATGGGGGTAATTCGGGCTGGATATGGAAGGATCATTTGATATGAAGGTCGAGGTGCTCAATAGTACGGAACTGATGGAATACCCGAGTGAAAAATACCCTTACCTGCCGCTTATTCTCAAAATGGGCGGGTCGTTCTGAAAAAAATAGGCGGGCTGCCATAAAAAAGTGGGAGCTGTTAAAGAAAACGGCCCTCATAAAGCCCGGAGGCACTCTTTTTCGTCGGAAATTTCTCCACATGTAGTCTTTTTGGATCCTTATGTAGTTTTCATTAGCGTGACCCACTTTAGGAGTTCCCATCACTCACATTACCCCTATCACTGTCTTTGAATATAAAATTATGAGAATATAATGAAATGAAGCAACCGTGCATTGTGAAGGTGTGAAAAGAATTATCAAAAATCTGAGTGACGATGATTCTCGAGGTTGAACTAGGAAATCAGATGTTAGATAGTGTAAAGCGGGAACGCGTGAAAAATTCAGAATTTTGCAGTTTTGTGGGATAATTCACTTGTAAATCGTTTGGAAATGCATTACAAAAAAACGCTGTAGCGCCGTGGGGACGTTAGACACTGTGCGGTCCGAGTAGTAAAAAAGAGGAGGGGTCGAACCGAAAAACTACAAACAGCTTGTTTTAGTCTTCACCTCTCATTATGTCGAGTTGTACTATAATACATATGAAAAGGCCGGGAAGGTGAGGTGGCATTTGAGGGAGCTCGTCTGAATTGGTTGACGATTGATTTTGTTTGATATTTTCAGATATAAGCAGCGTATAGAAATGATTGATCGGTTTGCTAACTTCTATTCAGACGAGTCAATACAGCCATCGCTCCTTTAACACTGTGTAGGGTAGCATGGAAGAATTTTCACAAAGTCCTAGCCTGCTCGCAAAAAGGCACATCATACATAGCTCACATCAGCTCAACTATCTACTTGGACCAGGACATCCCTGGGAAACTACCCAGACTGCACCCTTTTGTGCTGCCCTGGTGCGCCATCCCTGCTCTACACCTGCTCAAACCCCACTTTGACCACACCCACTCGAGCTCTCTTATTGGTGAGATGAGCTAAAAGAGCGTAGTAAGGGTGGGTCCGAGAGTGTATGGCGCCGTGGTGGGGCACCGTGGCGGGGCAAAAAAAGTAATAGGTGTGTGCAGAATGTATGGCCAAAACGGACCACTTTTTTCAAAACGCCATAACTTCGCACGGACACAACTTCATTTGTTGAAATGAAAACCATTCAAATCTGCACAACTTTGCCAACGATCTGGTGAAGAAAATATGCTATCATGATAAAGTTCTGGATTGCGAGAATTAATAAAGTCAACGATGGCATTTTCAACATGCATAGTATCGGCGAATTTTTTCTGATGCAGGTTTGCATCGAGAACCCGGAAAAAGTGGTAATTCGTCAGGGATAGGTCTGGGGAATAAGGGGGTGAGGGAGAGTCTCGATGCCTAACTGAATCAGTTTCTGCCGGGTGACTTGCGATGTGTGGGGTTTTGCGTTGTTTTGCGCACCCAGCAAAAACTGATGCAGTTAGGCATCGAGACTCTCCCTCAGCCCCTTATTCCCCAGATCTATCCCCAACGGATGACCACTTTTTCGGGGTTCTCGATGCAAACCTACGTCAGAAAAAATTCGATACTATGCATGGTAAAAACGCCATTCTTGACTTAATTAATTCTCGCAATCCAGAATTTGATCGTGATGGCATAATTTCTTTACCAGATCGATGGCAAGATTGTGTAGATTCGAATGGTTTTCATTTCGACAAATGAACTTGTGTCTGTGCGAATTATGGTCAGCTATGTTTTGGTCATTTATTCTGCACAGACCTAATACATCCCAGATAGTTCCAAAGATCCACAGCCCCAAAGAGGAAAGTCGACTAATCTGACCATCGTGAGATGCGTCTTGGAAAGCTCAGCGAGAACTTCTAGAAGCCAAGAGCAATAAAGGCAATTCCAAAATTAAAAAACCGCGTTTTGTGATTGCCAACATTGTTTAGATGACCGGAGTGAAGTCGGGCAGCTTCAACTTGAAGCAAAACTGGCAGGTGATCTCCGATACCGGCACCTCGCTAATTGGCGCACCAAGTGCTGTTGTCGAGCAAATTGGCAGAATCGCCGGAGGAGAGGTACGCTTTTGAGACGCAATTTCCTGTCTTTTATTGTGTTGGCTAAGGAACAATGTGTCCTCGTTGCAGTATGACGAGCAGTATGAGGCATTCTTCATCGATTGCAACGCTCAGCCATCTCTTGATCTTGAGATCGGACAGAACACATACCACATTGAAGGAAAGAATCTGGTCGTACCTGCTGGAGATGGTCGCTGCATGCTGTCACTATTCGGCATGAACAGCTATGGATTCGGTCCCGCTTGGATTCTAGGCGATCCGTTTATTCGCCAATTCTGCCAGATTCATGACGTTGTGAAAAAGCAGATTGGCTTTGCTCCATCGCTTCAGAAGTGATATTATCTTGCGAAGATCAGTATGTGTGCAATAAAATGATTTTCAGTATCCAGCCCCTTCGCAGCGGATGCCAAAAAAAGTACTTTTGCTCGCGGTTCCCTTCCGCCGAGTATACAAAACGGAGGGTAATGAGCGAAACAAAAGTATTAGGGCAAAATATCTCTCGAATGATCCTCTAGTAGCGGAAATGAGCTGAGGCTTTCCACTTTCACCATCATGAATATGGATCTTTCAGTCAGCACAGTCGGGCCCTGGAGCACCTATGGCATCAAGTTCCGCTCAAGATAGCGGAACGAGCTTCCGTGGTAGATCTCGTGGAATTTTACTAGGAATTGACTCTTTGCTGCATCGAAGCCACAAAGCTTCAGCTACTTAGACAATGCTGCTATGATTCGAAGTGTCATTTCTCATGCCTCAAAGCCGCCTGCGAAGGGATTTCAGTGGTAGTGGCTAGTTGTGGCTTCCAGCGTTGGGAACCCGGAAAAAACCGATTGCTCAAGGACATCACCCAATATGAATCCCCTCTGGTACCCAGAGTGAAGGGACCTTAGCAAGGCTGTGAACGAAGGTGATGAGCTCTGGATTTTGCCGAGTTGAGGTGACACATCATGTTTACTCGAAGGAAGCTCCAGTTTCTACTCGTGCAGAAGGTTGTTACGGAGTTTAGTGGTAGTGGGAGGTGTGCTCTTGAAATTGGGATGAAATACCTTGTTAGAATCTGCTGAAGCTCGTCTAATATAAGGTTTAAAGCGAGAAAAAATACCCATTCTCTTGGCGTCCCTTATATATGTAATCGAAAACTTCAATGTATGTTCCTGTCTCCTATATTCGAGCGCAGCATTGAAATGCTTGGCACCCATGCTCAAATCCTTAATTTGATTGCAAAATAGCCTAACCGCGACCGCTGATAGGCAAAGGTGAGCACAAAGTCACTGGGCAGTTGAGCAAGACCCGGCTGCAAGAGATGCAGTGTATTCTAGGTGGACGGTGCTTACTACAAAAGGTTGCGGTAGCGTCGTCTATTATGTTTTCACCTCTGCAAGGGGTTGCGTACCCTGATGCTCGGGCGGCGCCGCGCGGCGAGCGACGGGGATGATTCTCGTGTAATTGCGTAAGAAGAGCAGCAACCGTATCCACGCATTTTATTAATTTTGCAGCTATACTGACCATGTTTTCAATTTGATTTCATTTAATAAACTCAGTTTGGTTGGTATTGGTTGGGTTTGAACGTTTTCAGTTCACGCTTGGTTGATAGTAGCGTTTTGCATGCATTTCCTCCATTTCCTGTACTATGTATCATACTTACTTGCATATCAACACAAGAGTGTTAGCAAACTAGATAAACCCTCACCTCAGCTCGGGAAGAAGAAGCTCCGAGGTGAACGAAAATCTACAGTTAGTGCCGTAAGAGTGTTAAAAATCGCGCGAAAACGCGTTTTCGCGTTTTTTATCGTTTTTTCGCCATATATCGATTGATATTGATTATTTTTACTGAACATATATATGTTTTAGAATCAGCTCGTCGAGCTCTACAAGATGGTACTACAAGTTTTTGATTTTCTCAAATTCGGTACTCGGCCATTTTTTCACATTCTGAAAAGTTTGAGGGAAAATTTCTTCGAAATCCGATGGACTGGTGGCGGAGTCTTTCCACAGCCCTGATCTAAGCTCACACCTGTGTAGGAATTTTGAAGTTCCCGTCATTTCAGACAAGCCCGTGCTCCTTGGTGTGGCCCTAAAATCGCCTCCGTGTATACAGCGTTGAAAAAACTACCTCGTAACTCATTTTTAAGCGAAGATTTCCCATTGAAATGTACACCGTTCGATTCCTCAGGGAAAATGCTATCGAATGATATATAAAAACCTTGGGGTTCATAAAATTCTTATTTTCCTCATTTCCAGCCTTTTCCTTTTGTTAATCGACTTCTCAAGCTCTAGTCCGCCGCATCGATCGATGTGCACGGCCATCGGGAAGCTGTGGCGTCCTCGTGACGGCCCCGCGCTATCCACGTGCACAGCCGTGGGAAACTGCTCGGCTGGGAGGGGGAGCAGTCACGATCAATGACTCCGTCGGAGCGCCGAGCAGTTTCCCACGGCTGTGCACGTGGATAGCGCGGGGCCGTCACGAGGACGCCACAGCTTCCCGATGGCCGTGCACATCGATCGATGCGGCGGACTAGAGCTTGAGAAGTCGATTAACAAAAGGAAAAGGCTGGAAATGAGGAAAATAAGAATTTTATGAACACCAAGGTTTTTATATATCATTCGATAGCATTTTCCCTGAGGAATCGAACGGTGTACATTTCAATGGGAAATCTTCGCTTAAAAATGAGTTACGAGGTAGTTTTTTCAACGCTGTATACACGGAGGCGATTTTAGGGCCACACCAAGGAGCACGGGCTTGTCTGAAATGACGGGAACTTCAAAATTCCTACACAGGTGTGAGCTTAGATCAGGGCTGTGGAAAGACTCCGCCACCAGTCCATGCCGAGTACCGAATTTGAGAAAATCAAAAACTTGTAGTACCATCTTGTAGAGCTCGACGAGCTGATTCTAAAACATATATATGTTCAGTAAAAATAATCAATATCAATCGATATATGGCGAAAAAACGATAAAAAACGCGAAAACGCGTTTTCGCGCGATTTTTAACACTCTTACGGCACTAACTGTACTTGCAAGTCTGGAATGGGTAGCACATGGGACAGGAAGTGAAGAGCACACACAGGTCAGTTTAGCTCCGCCCACGATGGGCGGAGCGTGCACTGGGATGTTCCGTTTCCAGACCAAAAATTGCTAATTAGGTTCGAATGTGCCCAAATGAGGGAGCAAGGTGGATTTAGGTTGGCGATGAGATTTGAAAGTCAGAAAAGAGGTCTGAAAACAGTGGGCGGAGCGTTTTTGGTGGTGGACGGAGCTTGTACGTTACATGAAAAACAACCTGGGCAATGGGGACAAGTCTGGGACGTGTGGAGCATGGTAGAAGAAGTGAAGAGCACACAGGGAACAAGATAGGTTCCATCCACGGTGGGCGGAGCGTATGCAATTGGCAATAGTTAATCGTGAAGATTATGTAGATGCCGAAAGGGGAGGCGCAATCGATTCCTCGTTTGATGGAGGGGGGGGGGGTACTAAAGTGGCCATTTTTTTGCTTTGAAAAGTGGGTGTGCCCTCTCCCCAGTTGACCCATCGTCAGAAGGAACCGTCGTACAAATGCCTACGTTTATCATTATATAACTGCTGCCAACTAGAGGCACATTTGACTGCCCATACTCCTACAGGACGTGAAAGGGAGTGCACATACTGGGCAGTGAGTGGTGTAAGAGCTTCCACTGCGCGTACATGTTGGTGCTTCTTTATTTACGCCGGTCCCAGTGTCATGCGCCCACACGTCAGTTCAGCTGACCTTTCGACGTGTTTACGCATTGTGATCGGACTTGGTCGATGCTGGGTTCTCTGTAATCCACTCCTCAGTAAGCTTTGATTGTATCACTCATACTCAATTTATTCAAACAAAACAGTTGTACATTAACCAAAATACACCCCAACTTTTATGGGCAAATCTAAAATGATTTATACATCTCGCGGTCGCATATATATATACATTTTGTTGATAATTTCTAAATGTCTTTCAAACAAACTCATACACTAATATGTATCGGTATTAGTTAAGTTCAACTTCCTTCAATTCTGGCGTTGGTGTGAGATCCGATGCTGTGTCGGCCGTTGATTTCTCCCCAGAATCCTTCATTTTCTCTTTGATCGTCTCTTGAATGTTCGTGCCCACCTGGTTCACACGATTTGCCACCATTATGAAAAACTCCTGCAGCTGACGAAGTGTGTCCTGTAAATCCAGGACATTATTGGGGTGAAAGCCCCCAAAAAGTAAGCACAAAGCAGCTAATTGAATGTCTAGGAGATATCCGATGACTCCTTTTTGGTGTTATCGCAATAGAAAGGGTGGGGACGGGAGAATTTCATAAAAAGTTTCAAATCAACCAACACTTGGACGAATCTTTGAGGGGGTCAATCAAACAAAGGAAACTTCTACGGAAAATGAGTTTTTCTCTCTTCCATATATCAATGTTACATTTGCCTCATAAGGCCCGCACGCAAAGTTTCACGAGAAAAAAAAAGTGAATCCGGTTACAATACAGCACAACCGTCGTCCGCCAGTTCAGAGACGCATTGTATGTAGGGACGGAAAGTTACGTAGACAGTCCCAATCTAAGTTCCTAACCGCGGCGGACGACAGGGCGGAGTTTTCACTCGGCCCGTTCCATCCGGCCAAGAATTTGGGGAACTGTATTTTAGCCGAATTCTAATTTTTTGCGTGAAACCTCGCATGCAGCCCTTATTAGGCAAATACAACGTAAATATAACAAAGAAACTCATTTTCCCGTGGAGGATTCCTTTAAACGTATTTTTTTGCCTAAGCTTCATAAGACGAAAGAACGAAAGAAAGTGTTAATAAGGTTCATATTGGAATGCCCCTCCCCCCATGCGGCGATAGTGTATCGTTCTTCATTTAAAAATAGCCAGCTAGTTGAAATAGGGGAAAGACGCAGAAGGTTCTTCGTAAAAATGCGAAAAAATGGTCCTCCTCTCAATCGTGTCTGTTTTCTGGGGGGCGTGGCCACAGTTTGTATTCAAAGTGACGCCAATTTTTGAAAAAAAAAAACCAAAAGACGCGTAAACATCTTTCGTGGGAACACGAAAAACGTCCTTCTACTCAATTGTTTTCTTTCCCTTAGGGGCTTCGGCAAAATTAGTTTTCAAAGCAAAGGTGAGAAAGAAAAGGAACTTTTCATTCTGCACCCTATTTCGTATGACCTACGTAAGTACCACCGTGCTATGTCGTGAGATGATTCCAGGGACACTACGGTATCAAACTAAGGACATTCTGATCCTGCTCAATAGGTCTTAAGCTTCTTCACTGGCCTTCTCGATCCCTGTCTCCAAAGGCATCACTTCGAATAATTCAGAGAAGAAAGTTTCGTAACTCACATCGAGATTGAAGTTCTCATACTTTTCCTTCATAATTGACCATAGATGAAGCACGTACTTATGAAGGGCAGCGTAATGTCTCTCCGCTTGGCAAGCCAAATCGCAATCCTGAAAGCCATATCCAGATTAGATCAGAGACATTTGATAGAGAAGTCGATGATGTCATCATACTCCCACCCGAGTTGGTCGGAATATCCTTGGTACACGACTGATTTCCGAGATATTTTTGTGACAATCGGACACGATCTTTATTTGATCATATTGATTCAGTGAGCTGCAGTTGAAACTGGGATTTCGTTCAACGTCGATCACCTGTAAACTTATGCTTTTAGTTTCAAATAAGCTCCAGTACGACTTCTGACCGGTAAGGTTTGACTACTAAGGACTACTAAGCATGAGCACGTTATGTGAACCATATAAGGGATTAGGCGGGAAAGATGGCTGTAGCCTATGAAGCCTTCGGATAGATATCAACGCAATTGGTTAAAGCGTTCCTCGCTATAAATCGAAAAATTCTAGTTATATAGCGGTTTCCAGAGTTTCTAGCTCAAGTTGTATTGTAGTGGTGATTGCGGAGAGTAAGCTACATGATTCGCTTCACCTATCATTCATATAAATCATATGCTTGGTCATCAGCCGAGGATCATCAGTGATTTGGGAAAAAACATGAAAGGTTAATATTTAATCATGATGTTATTATATATGTACAGCCAAATGTTTAAAGAAGTAAGGTGAGAAATATGAAAAATAGAAAGTAGAACAAAAAGGCAAACATATAATGTGTACCTTAAACCAAACAATTTAGTTCAGTGCACATAACTGACAAGGTCGCGGCGGCATTGCACAATCTTGTGGTCGTAGCGCCACTAGCGGAAGTGCGACGCCGCAAAATCGCAAAAATCTCGAAGTCTGACGGCGGCCTGAGTTACATCGGCTGAATCCCAATTGTCACGCATATGCACAATCCCCATAGTTCTCGAAAGATCGTGAAAATATAGTGTATCGCCCCAGAAAACTCGTCTACTCATCAAAGGGTCACATTCACTGTCCTATCCGCTCTTGGTTTGGAGCCCTATGGCGTAATCATTTTTGTTATAATGAAACTATGGTCACTTAAGATAATGAGGAATTCTTACTTTTAGGTCGGGAAACTTGTTTAGAAGCAATTTCTCGTCGGGAAGATTGACGATATTATTGTAAGTCATACCGATGACAGGAAAACCGCGAAGTCGCTGACCTATAAGAAAGTTTGAGAATCTCTACGTGCTTGAAAAAGAAAACTTTGACAAACTATGTTTACGATTACTAGCTTCTATGTTCAAGATAAAAGGGAGCTTTGTTCTCCAATTTCGTTGAGTGAAAATTTTATATTACTGACTAATAAATAGCTAGTTGTGGAAAAAAAAAGACAGCCGACTGAGACCGCGTTCATACTCTGCGCCGGCAGGGCGTGGCTGCGTGCGCACGCAACGATATAGAGTGGCACGGGGGAGGTGCAGAGACGTTGCAGCCACACTCTAACACCGCCATCGCAGACTATGAGCGCGACCTAACGAAACGCCCAAAAATATTGGAGGGGTGTACATCTGTAGTCACTTCAAATGACTTTATTGTACTAAGAGGAATGCAACGATGATGCGATACTGAATAAGCCAAAATTCACTGAAAGCCTGTTCTTTGGAATGTGCCCTCCTCTGCATTATCTGCATTACCAGTATATTCCCAGTATTATCTGCGTTAGTACCTCCCCTGCAATGGCTGGCACATTGAATGTTTATACATTTTTTGGAGTTATTTCATCATTGATAACGTCAGGCTTGTTTTCCACCTATCGCGATCTTTATCCACTTGTTTTGTGAACTCTCGAGCAGATCTCTCAGTGTGATATCAATTAAAACATCAGAAAGAATTGAGCGTAACTCACCTTCAGGCAGGGTCAACTTTGTACGTTCTCCATTATGGCAATGAACCACTTCATCATCGGTGTCACATTCACATTTATCCAAACAATCGAAGACGTATCCTGCGAGTGTATTAAGTAGACATGGCTGTGCTTCAAGATCGAAACGGAGCCAATGGGTATCGATCGGTCGGGAGGATATAAGGCTACAACTTAATCGACTGGGGGCTGTTCAGGTAATTTACCACTTTAACAGAAGTGCAACCACTGTAACGAGGGGGTAGGTCCTTTCAAAGGACGCGGCGGTGGTGTCGACTCCGCCAGTATTTCGTCTTTCTGGGTTAACCCGATACGAGCGAAAAGGTCCTGTGTTCACCTTAGTGGTATCAATACTCCTAGGGCAAGGTCCGGTGGATTTTCATCCACCAAACCCATCTTCAAGGCGTTTGACGTTATTACGCTGACGCTGAACATGAATCTCAAGTCCAGGAAACACAAGTTTTTACTGTAAAAGTGAGCTTTTTAATACTTACCAAAAGCACAGGAGACCACTAAAAGCAGCAAAGAATAATGCATGGGGCTAGCAGTGATGATGATTAGACTTTCAGTGGAGTCGAAGCTGTTGTTGTGGCGTTTTTCTTTTATATTGATGCTGACAACTGTTACGCGAGTGAAGATGCTTAAAGTCCAACACTGTTGTGAGCCTTTGAAAACCATTCATCACGGAGAGACGCAGGATGAGGGGTGCTACACCGATGGCGCACAATTGGCACATGATCGCTGGATGAGTAATCGTGGACCAATGGCCAAGAACAGCACGATGACTCAGGGTCATGAACACCTGGAACAGTGTAAAGCATAGGTTTAATCGATCATGAGGTACGTCATGCCACATATAAAAGGATTAAAGGATAAATCAATCTCTTCATGGGATGCACCGCATATTCCAGTTCCATTCAGAATTGTGGTAGCTGATGAATGTGATGTGGCCTATACAATGACTTGCGGTGGCCAACCGATGTACAAGTGAGTGCTCATACCCTCCCAGACGGGTCTAATGCCAATTTCCCACCCCGGAGGGATGGAAGGTTTCGTTGACCTGGGCGGGTGTTGATGCGGATTTGATCCTCGCACCATCAGAGTAGGGTGCGCGCCACCTATCACTACACCACCTCCTCACTATGCCCCGCATATTTTCCAGAATTGAAAAGGTACTCATGTAAAATGTAAATCAAAATCATGTAAGGCACTCGCGACTGGCACTAACAGTTTTATACTGGAATAGATAACGAGGCTCGGCTAATTATTTCTTCTCGCCTCATGATCATGACTGTTTTATCATAAGAGTTTAGTATGTATTGTGAAATCCTCGAGAGACGATCGTATTCCGGACTGACGAAAAGTATCAGAAGATTGTGAACACTTTTTATTCTGGCATCGATACCAATCATCTGGGAGATAGGAGGGGATAAGATCAGTTGTTCAAAATTTCCGTTGACGCAGTGCTCATTCCAGGTGATCGCGTGCTCTCATCATCGACAGGATGAAAAAAAATAAGAGGACGGTTGGGTGAGACATCCCCTATGGACATTATTTTTACCTAGGCAAAGGGAAAAGGAGCCCTTCCCTACCTCCACTGTGGCTTAGGCAAAAATAGACGCCTGAGTGTGCAGATTGACCTCTCAAAGATCCCTACAAGATCTTAGATGTGCTACTCTTTCTGAGGTACCCCTCAATGCGATACCCCCGTTTATGAAAACACTTGCAGAAAAATTCCTTTGAGATGGGTGATGGTCAACTGCCCATCAAATCAAACTCTGATTGGAAAAATACGTGTGTACCGATAGGATAGAATTTCGCAGCGCAGTTACGCGATGTGTGTTTCCTGGAAGCGACGTATGCATCTGGGTCCTAATACGGTTAACCATAAAATATTGAGCAAAACAAGTTATCGCTTTGGGACCCAAGCAAACGCAGAGTCCTCAGATGATACGCATTGCACCGCTGCTCAACGTCGGAAGTCTATCCTAACGATACACGGCCAGAAAATGCTATGTAGGTACATCCGTCTAGTCTGAAAAGTGATAAAGTGATTTCTGTGATAATGATCCAAAAATATTAACTGATTCGAGGGTAAACAGTCACTATGGAGGTGTGTTTCATTCTCTAGTTAGCGCCCCCATCTAATGTCCGGTAGTCGCGGCATCATTCACTCTGCGTCCGACGATGTACGTAACACTTCTTTATGCGGTACGGTGGTAACTCGTCTGTTCTGTGATTCTGAGTGTTTCAGGCATCCGAAGCTCTTGACAGAGCCGAGCACAATGTGAGAAAGCTTTCAGAAGATCCAAATCTGGAGAAGTTGTAAGTGCTCAATTTTCAGTTCCTTATTCTCTTCTCCTCAGCTGCGGTCTGTATTTTAGTCGCCAACGAGAAAGCAAAAGACAACAAAAGGCAGAACGGATAAGCGATGGAGCTGTATTAAAATCGCATGAAGCAGAGATGGGGAAACAGCCTGTTGATGCTAAAGTTGAGCAAACGCCAGCACCCAATGTGAGCGCAGATCCTTCTTTACAGCAGGCCGAAGTGAAGGGCTCCGATCTTCATCCCCTTCTTTCGAGCTGGTCATCACATCGCTTAGAATGGATAATCGGCAATACTTCAGCACCCAGTCAAGCACAACAACAGACCCGTGCTATCAAAACTGATCGTATCCCAGCGACCGATACGGCCACGGTTCCACCATCACGGAGTCCTAAACAGGCCGATACAAACGAGAACGACCTTCATCACCTTCTTGCGAGGACGCCAACGCATCATACCGAATGGATCATTGGCAATCCAGCAATTAAGGAGCAAACAAAACAGGCTGCAGATCAGCCGGTTGCTGCAAAGACTGAACAACCGCTCAAGAGCGCATTTCTTCAGACGGAGCACGTGAACGATGCAAGAGCCCTTACACCTCCTCCGAAAGCTGAATACCACGTGGAGCAGACTCAAAGTGATGATACGGTGACAGCCGATGGGATATCGGACACGACCAAGACTGACATTCGCACCCCACGGATGTTGCCTGTCGAATCGCCAGCGGAAAAACGAAAGCCGAAAAGTCTTTCTAGAGAGGTGTTCGCATATGACGAAGCACCCACTGGCGACCAAGAAGTAATCACCCCAACAACCGTCAAGTCTGAACTTGCACTGAAAAGACAGAAAGCAGCCCGTCGCAAATCCAACTTGAAAACGCATTGTGCTGGTCATCCTCGCCTAACAGGGGACCGAATGACTGAGCGTGTATCATCAGGATCAGATCCAGAAGTCATGGTTGCTCGACGTCGAAAGCATAAACGCTGGCGGAGCGCTGTGGACCACCGCCCTGGTAGTAGCTTGTCGAGGTAAATGGGAAAGAAATCTATGCGGTCCATTCACCACTTTAGAATGGCATCGCTTGATTTCTCCCTACCTTCGTTTTTATCCTTGTTTTTTTTTTCAAATTTCGAAAAGCAGGCGTCCGGGATATGTCGGAGTCGCTGGATGCGTGACGCATTTGATTTCCATTCAGAATATCGTAAACAAACTTTAGTAGAGTCGAACTTTTACAGGCGAAGTGAAAGGAGTAGTTTGAGTGAGAAGCTTAGCATAAACTAGAGCGGACATTATACGTGCTGAATAATCTGTGACGGTGTGTGTGTCTGTGCCCTGTGCTTTCAAAACATCTGTCCTAACAGCGTACCTTCTGCCCTTTCTTCCTTGGGGCAGAAGGTATGCTGTCAAGACGACTAGGTCTGAAAGGAACTATTTAACTTGGGTGGTATCGTTAAG
Organism: Trichostrongylus colubriformis; assembly: GCA_963978905.1. Lineage (NCBI taxonomy): Eukaryota > Metazoa > Nematoda > Chromadorea > Rhabditida > Trichostrongylidae > Trichostrongylus > Trichostrongylus colubriformis. Next base: position 48,504,445 of record OZ022258.1, read on the forward strand.
GGAGTGCATCGAAAAAGGTGGGCGGTGTGTTGGGTCCCAAAGCGATTGCCTTATTGGAGGCGAAGAATATGAAATTTTCTTGTGAGCCAGCTATACTGCACGCCGTGGTGCGAAATCCTGTCCTAACGATACACCCTCGCTTGAGCCAGGCGTACCCCGATGAGCAAGACGTGGTAACAATGTTTCCTGCCTCTGCAGCAAATCTACCGGAAAATCATTGATATTTCGGCTCTGTACGAGAATTTCTACTTTTCTTGTCTGAAAAACCGAGACATACGGCTCAGCTTGGTTGGCCTGGTTGGGCAGCTTGATGCTCACCAAAATTAAAAATCTTATTCATCGTCTCTAGTCGCTAACACCTTCGTCCCATCGCCAGTGAGCTGCCACATGTACGGCTTTTTCACTGGAAGTCCATATTTGATACAACCTGGGTTCTTTACATTGCAGACGTGCCCTAAGCGGCTTCTGTGCAAAATGGTGGTTGAGTATCGACGTTAAGAACCCTATCTCACACACGCTACTACACTGGCCCACGTTACCACGCCATCCGGGGTGAGCAAGTAGAGGAATGTGTCCTAGGCTGGTCCTTGGTGACTCCTACCGAGATTCCTACCTCAGTTTTCAGCCGACGTGAAGTGGGTACGGCTGCCTTGGCACCATCGCAATTCCAAGACGATTCTTGCGGAAACCTTCCTGTGTGGTAACCTGACCGACGACAGCTGCGAATTCCTATCCACCACAACTCCCACATCGATAGTTTCGTGTGTTCTTTGTGTGGAAGAAAGAGCAAAACAAGGAGATGCAAATGGTGTGAGAAATAACCGCACGATGAACGTGCTACCGACACACATAGGAAGAAAGGAGAAACTCAACTCTTTTATGTAGGGACTTCTGCGTGTTATTTAACATAGTTATAACAATAATTATAGTTATAACAGTAATAATGAAACATCCTAATCTACACCCTAAACCTGAGGGTCGACGCCCTGCCTAAACCTACGGGGCTTGGCACTCCAAAGCCCTCCTGTCCATGGTCAGGCACGTGGCCGTGGGCCTGCGTCACTACGGGTCACGTCCTGCCAGAGGGGCAGGAGTTAAAAGCGATGGTCCTTGTCCTCGTCGAGTGCGTCTTCCCGGTGGATGTAAGGGGGCAGCAGCGCGGGAGACAGCTGCGGCAGTACGTCCGGTTCAATCCACTGCGGTGGCGAGCGAAGAGTGCCAACCCAGTCCTCTGCGATTAGGCCCAAGGGACTGAGGCGGTTGGTCGGCGGTTACTGTATTGTGCGCGGGAGACCCCAGTGCGGACTCTGGCGATGGTCCAAGTTGACATGCGGCCCTTGGGAATTGACTACGCGTATAATATGATGTCGGGGCCGTGCGGGGACCTAAACAGAGAAGATGTCGCACGAAAGTCGCGACACTTTTCAAAATAGCAGACAGGCCGCATAGCATAACCGAAGCTTTCTTCTTCACTTTGCAGTCACTTTTCTGACTACAGTGATGTCATTCGTTATGCATCAACCCGAACTGATTTTAAGCTATCGTTACGGGTAAGCTCAGCCTTGACTCAACCAACCGCTCGCGCCGCTCCATGGTATGTGCTGTCATTCTGATTCATTGGTAAGTGTAGCGTTCCCCTTCTGTTTGAAAATGGGAATGATGTCAATGGTTCTCCAGTCACCCGAAATCTTTGCTCCAGTAGGCACTGGGTCGAGAACCGGGTGAGCCACACCACTCCGTACTCTCCGAGTGCCCTCCATGCTGTAGTTCCACCTGCACGGACCGTCTTCTCAGTTTTTATACTCCCAAGCACGAGAGAACCTCTTTATTGGCCGAAGCAATTCTTCCTGTGGACTTTCTTCTGATCTGGTTTCTTACTCGAAGCCCATTTAATTATTTCTGCCACCTACCTTTCACCGCGCGTGGTTTTCTCAGAATGGCACTGGACGATGAGCTGCATCTTCCTTTTCGCGGTTCAGTGGGATCAGATGCAATCTTTACTGCACTACAATCACGAGCAACCGTTCGCCTGCCTGGCAACAGCGAAAGAACCTCTACACTGGGTGGGGTCTCGTGAGGCGGTCTCTTGAACGCCTCGCGTCATCTTAGCCTTCTTTGTGGTCTTCAATCCTGACGTCTTCATCGGTTCTGGTCGCTTGAGCCAAAGAAGAGACAAATTTGTCGGCTTCCGATTCTTCCAGTTTTTCTTGGAAGGCATCCAACTTCGTGTCTTTGCTTTAGCTGCAGACTTTCACAGTCCCTATTAGCGCTAGGATCTCGGATTCATTTCCTCTGCTAGAATTGATAGTCACACCAAATACTGTTTAGCCCTCAACACATTGTCAACCTTCACTTCAGATCTTTGATGCGATTTCGATCATGTCGGATTAGAGCACGTCGAAAACGGCGCCCACTGTATGTTGATCCGGCGACACGAATTAGACCAACTGAAGAAGCGATTGCCGACGATGTGAGTGTTTTGGTGAAACTTTTCAGATTACAGCTCATGCGTTATCAGAGCATTTAAGCGAGTTATCGAACTCACCCCGCTGAAGTCACCGATCTCTATTGATTCCATACAGCGCCTTACGAGGAATGGAGACCAACTGAATTTCAGACAAGTGAGTTCAAAATTACAGTAGCTGCTGGGGCTTTGTAAACATCGAGAGGATCTGGATGCGATGCAGAAAGCACGATAGGAAAATTCCCTTGTTCTAGCGCAAAAGCGAGAGATGTGGACAAGGCTATTCATTGGTACTAGCTCCGAACAACCTTTTTAACAGCGTCGGTGGGAACAGCGTAGTCTTTTAGCAGATGTGTACCCTTATGTCAAGACTTCGAAATGCGGCATGGCGCAAGGGAAGCAAAGCGGACGAGCTAAAGACGCCATGTTGTTGGGTCCCGGGTGATTACAAGTCAACCGCGTGTCGTGCCCCTAGAATTATCGTGTAATTGCTCTAAGACTCAACTACCGCGACGCGTATAGCTCGCACTCATTGCGTCGAACGTCGCTCGTCGTCGTGCGAAATCCTGACATAAGGGTACACACCCAGATTTTTCGCCTAATATTGATGCGCTTCCCACGCTGCGTTTTTGATCATAGAAAAGCAAATTCAGGATTGTCACCCGTCTCTCACCGGCTTGAGAAAATGTTGTTTGGGAGAGCCCAAGACGGCTAGAGCAGTGGAAGACGGGTGACCGTCCTGAATTTTCGTTCTTGTTTTTGAACACGGACCGCCGCGTGGAAGACGGGTGACCGTCCTGAATTTTCGTTCTTGTTTTTGAACACGGACCGCCGCCTCTCTGCTCCCAGAGCCCTTATTTTTTTAGCTCGATGTGAACCACAACGTAACTGTATGGGGTGAAGAAAACTTGAATTTTCTTGGACATTCTTTTCGAGTAGAATTTAGGTGCTTCGCATTTATGGCTCGGGGCATGTTGAGGAGCCATACGCATACATACCAAGACGCACATCTGTGCGTAGTACCCGTGGTGTGGCGACGGTGAAGTATGGCACGAACATGATTGAAATCGCTGTGCAAAATACAGATATACAGGTATTATTACTACTACCACATTTTTTGACGAAATGAACCCTGAAATTCTGACAGATTCTGCCTGAACTGAGCAGTTTCACAGTATAACTCAGAGGCCTACTATTCTATCTTTTTGAATTCGAACACTCCCTTTCAGCCAAGCAAGCGCGGCCGTGTCGGTAGTTGGATTTTCACACCTTCCCGAGCAATGCAAAAGGCACCCATAGTGTTCGGTATAACGAAAATCGTAGAAGGTGAGTTTGAAGAGCAGTTTGTTGCCATCAAAAGCTTTCAGAAAATCGGAACTTCAGAAAGAGGCATAGCGCCGTTCTGCATCTCGATAGCGGCTCCATTTTGGGTCACATGCCATCAGGAGCAGACGTGCTCATCACTGAAGGGTGAACGTATCCGTGAAAGTATTGAAATTCGTCAATGTGACGGTAGTGGGATGCCGTGTTACGTGAGTCGTACGCTAGAGGTACTTTGTACAGAGCTCTAGGAAGTTTTTCTTTTTGCTTGTTCAGGAGATGAAAGCCCTTGACCAGTCTCAACATCCCCTCTTCAACGAACGTATTTATCTAGGGAGAGGTGTTATTCGCATCGATCGCAGTTCGTACATTCCCACAGAAGAAAAGAAGGTAAAGCCTTGCATCAAACTTGTTAATGATGGCAAGATGCTTTGTTAAAGGAACCGGAAGGGGTCCGAAACAAGAGGAAGATGCAAAGAAATGAGCATTTTGTAACGAACACTTAAAGGCACAGTTCACGATAATTTTCGTGAGTCGTCTCGCTCCATATGGACTCTGGAGGTGTGAGGAACACACAAGTGAAGAAAAAGCCAAATAATCCTTTCAAAAACCATGGTGATTAGGTGCCCCTGAGTTTTGGCTTGAACGAGCCTTCAGACCAGAAGCAAACATTTCGACAAGTTTTTCGCGTGATAATATCATCCGATAAGATTGCTGTTCCTATGGAAATTTTCCCTGTATTTTCTCATGGCAGTCGATGTCATGCCTCTTATACACGTATATGCCACCGCTTCCCTGCTGGTAAATCGTAAGATGGGTGTGGGTCATCTTGAGACGGTGGCCGCGATCTCATTTACGGGTTCTTCACGCGTTTAGCACTCAACCTCGCGCCACGGTGATGGCACACATGTTGTTCTGGTGGAGGCGGCTACCTACTCGGTGACGGAATTAAGATAATCATATTATCATGAACTGTGCCTTCAAGGTTAGAAGCGATAATAGGAGAAAAAAACCCGGACTCAAAAGCGCGACGCTGCGGTGTGTATTCGCATTCCATTCGCATCCAACACACGGACTTTCCGAGTTGTCTGCTGTAGGAGAGGGGCCGCGGGCCAATGTCAGTTGTAGCACCTGATTTCCAGCGCAGTGGAGTGGCCATTCCCAACTACATTAGCATTCTTGTAGGTACATCCAGAAACAATAGAAGGCAGAACAAAGTAAAAAGTAAACGGAACAAACAAATTTATAACAGAAACATCTCTTTTTGGCATCATGCTAAGGCGTCAAATTGAGGAGTTTGTGCAATGGCGGCCACATAAGCACGTCCACACTACGTCTGTTCTACCATAAGCCAAAATTACCCCCTTCCGGTGTCTTTAATGATGGCAGGATGGGCGGGCAAATCTTCGAGATGGGGTTGTATTTGGTCTGTTTGGAAATCTTTCCTGTGGCCCTCTTTAGATATCATCTGAAGAGGTTGCATATTCGATTATTTTTCGGTTGCACAAAACATATCCTCCTTCCAACTGCAACCAGGTGACAGAGACCTGGGCATCACCGACATAAGCGGAGGAATGGGCAACTTAACGATGTGACCAATACCGCCGGGTGCGTAGCCTTATGTCAAATTGTCGCGCGGCCGCCCGCGGTGAGCGGCATGACTAATCTCTTCACGTGTGATTGTGTACAATACCTTTATGTTTGACGCCTGAATTAATTAATTCTCGATTAGGTTTCTTATCATGTAATACCAAAACTATTGTTCGCAGATAATGATGGGATCAACAGCTATTTTTTAAAGAATCTCCATAGCAGGAATTACAACCGACCTCGGCAAGTTGTGCTGATGGCGTCGCAGGCCACATACGCACCCTTACCGCCGACACCGCGCTGTATCCCGCTTAATCTCTACCTAATCAATCGTATGACATTTAGTGGATCACATTTTTTGCTGAAAATGTGAGCTCAACAAGAACACGTCAGTATCGCATTCCGCTTCCATGGAGAGGAGGTGTCAGTAATACCAAGTACGTTTGAATCTGTCAAAAAAAAAAACAATAAGCGCATAGGGAAAGGAGACGGCCTGGAATTGGTTACCGGCTGTCATTCCACCCACACGCTAAGCGTGCCTACTGCCCTTGAATAATCTTCAATGTTCGCCAGGAGGCGTGTGCCATCTTGATCGTTACTGGTGTAAGGGCATTAAGTAACACTTTGACTACACGGACCAAAAGGCTAAGCGGTATGACCGAAACGCACCTAATGCTCACATGGAAATGAACATAAAGATGGCACCGGCTTCTTTGCGAACGTGGAATAGGACTTATGAGGAATTGTCTACAAAGGGATCATTTATCGTCTATACCCACGTATAAAAGCTTGGTGTGCAGTTAGAAACTCTGAGAAAAAAGTGATTAAAATTTCAGAATTCCACGTGCTCCGCCGATAACCAATATTCGAACAACTGTTCGCAACATGGCTGTCGTTCCGAAGAAGAGTGACGAAAAGTGCGTTACTACTATGTTGGAAACGGCCAATGACTCTGCTGCCCTCACGATTTGTGGTTTGTCATCCTTCGCAACGAAAGGGGTTTCTGAGTCAACATGGAGATATCATCACTTTGCCATACGGATGAGCTTTTCTCAGACGATTTGTACACGAAAAATTAGGTCCTTTTCTTCCCCATATATCTGTATTGTATTTGCTTCCTATTCGCCGCAAAGTACGCGGAAAACAAGAATTCAGAGCTAGAGTTCTCAAAAATTAAACGTTCAACAGGGTGGAGCTTTCGAGGGGAGGCCTAGAGGACTCTAGGAGCAAAGCAGCGACGGTCATGTGGTCAGGGAAGCGGGATGAGAACGAAATCGATACTGGGTGAAAATTTGATAGCCAATCTCTTCGCAGACAACTATCATATGTTGCTCGGCGGGAATTCAAACAAACTGCTCTTCTGCCAGTTTTTTGATTACTACCGGAGCAAAGGGGTTGTTATGCTTACTTCGTTTTTCTGTTTATGTACTGTATTTTGTGAAGTGGTTTTAAGAGGAATTAGAATCATGGAATTTCTTCGGATGATTCCTTCGAGTGTGAATTTATCTAAAGACTCGACTATCCTGTATCTTGTAAAGTGTAGTAAAGTACATCCAGGAGAAATTGGAGCTATAGAGTTTCTGTGAACAGTTCCTTTGATCACATGGGCACCTAATGAAGAACGACTGGCCTCTCATCGATATTTCGTGCGCCACCATCTGTAACGATACCGACGTACACCGAAAATACCGACGCGTGCGAAGAATAGGCCGCTGTTGGTCTTGCACAACCATAACAACCATGTCCAGGTACCCAGAAAAGTCACGACGCGGACAAATAGGGTCGCCGTTTATGGTTGAATCCTGAAGCAATTACTATGTACTATATGTTTTGAGTTCTGCACCTGGTAGTAACTTCAGGATCTAGGTACATACAGCGACTTATGTTCACATGTTGCGACACAAATTTTCTGTCCTGCTGGCATGCATTTTTGCGAGTCTGATCTTGCGTCCATGGGTGCCCGTGTATAACACAGCTATATACCAATGCACGTATGGTGTTACATAAGGCAACTGTGTATAATATAATTAGGACTAATTACAAGCAATAATGGCTATATGCTACTTAGTAGACTGGAAATCCACACATCACTCATCTATTGGGTCATTCCATAAGTAGTGTCGTTTTTTCCAGCAAAAATTTTTGCCATAAAATCACAAGTTTTTGCAGCATATCATATATCTTTCGGAAGTAAATTTTCTGCTCTACAAAATGACATACTCAGTTTTCGAGTATGTTACAATGGCGCCGACATTTAGGCTGGCAAAGAGGTAGGTCCAGCAGTCGAAAATTGGCCAAACCGGCAATCAATTAAAACACTATATTTTACTTGAGGGAAATTAACCAATCATGTATTCCGTACTTAGCCCCGACCTCTCCTGCAAGTTCCACCAGTGGGTTGCTCAAGAAGTCACGTCGCTCTTTTTCCACATTTAGTTTTTCCGCCACAACTCTGATTTTAGACAATTTCTTCGAACAAAGGCAAGAAAATTTTTTCAACCAATTTTTCAATTTTTTCAATCAAGGGATGGAGTGGTGAATTGTTAAGAGCAGGTGGTGGGTAGGAACAGGGGAATACCATTGACCGGATTCCTTAACATTCTCATGGAAAAAATAAATCGTGAAAAATGGCCACTGGACCCCTATCACATGGTATTAAAACACAATCTGAATCGCAGCCAAAACAAGCTAGAAAGATGTCTTCGATACAGCAGAAAAAGTTCTTCGAAGTGGTTCATAAAACAACTCTAAGCAAGGAGTTTGAAAGAAAAAATTTTATTTTGAATAAGTGTGAGTGCTTTCGAAAAAAAGATTTTAGAAAAAGAACGACACAACTTCTTGATCAACTAAATACTGGAAGTCGTAGATGAGGTCAGGACTAAGTACGCGACACATGACTGGTTGATTTTTCTAAAGTGAAATATAATGTTTCTATTGATTGCCGGTTTGGCCAATTTCTGCCGGCTGGACCTATCTCTTCTCCAGCCTAAATGTCGGCCCCATTCTAACAAACTCAGAAACTAAACATGACATTTTGCAGAGCAGGAAAATCAAATGATGTATGACATGCTGCAAAAACTTATAATTTCATAGGAAAAATTTATGCTAGAAAAAAAACGACACTACTTATGGAATGACCCAATATATAATCAATAACGCAGATCGCGTTTCTTTTTGAGCATGCTTGAGCATGTTGAGATTTCTGATGTGATGAGTGTAATCTGTAATCTGCAGAGCACCCACGACAACGGATGAAAACACAGCAGAGGCAGCTTCCGGCAAGAAAAAGAAAAAGCGCAGTGAACGTCGTCGATTGCCGCCGCCAAGTCAGGACGTTTTAGGATACAACATCGCCAAACCTCAGGTGACATGTAATTCATAACGGAACTGTTTCCGTACGACACAAACTATAGTTAGCTAAACTTGGTAATTATTGGTGCATATCGATCTAGTACCAGTAGCGGCGCTGCAAGGAAGGGTGCTTAAAATAAACAGAGAACAAAACCCAAATCTTAGCTTTTCAGTTCTAATGCACATTGAAGTTCTATTTCTTTTCAGAATCAAGATCGAAGTTATGATTTGAGAAGCAAATCGAGGTACGTCTCTAGAAATTCTTCAAAAAATCCTAATAATGACGCAAAAATTCAAGGCATTCCATGGGCTCAACCGCTTCAGACGTTGCTTCAGAAAGCGAACTTAGCCAAGTGAGAATTCTTTGATTCTATTACTACTTTGAAAATCGTTGATTTACAGTTAACTACATATTTGTCCATCCTTAGGAAGCTCATTAGAAGCGTGAATCAGTCGGAATACTAAAAAAATACTTCACTTTCAGATCAAAACTGGTCCCTACACAACAGATCTTCCCGTATGTTTCATTCATGTTTTCTACTGTATACCGACCTTGGACCCGAGGAAAATGCATAAAATTTTAGTGGGCTGATAGCTGAGGAAAAGGAATGCATAAAAATTTAGTGAGCTGATAGCTGAGAAAAGGAAGTGGCAAAACCTACATAAAGAGAGGCCCTGCTACCGCTATTGATTATCGCGCAAGGTTATCTGCCACTAGTCCTACAAGGAAGCTCGAATTGTGGCGGTGCTGTCCCAGTTCACCTGTGACGTCGTCGGCACCTCCTGTCGTATACCCCTTCAAAGGCAGGTTAGGGGTGATTCGGTTGCATCATTCATTCCAGTCTTTGATACTGACCGGTTGACGTTTTCACCACGAAAACTTACACGTGAAGCACCACGTCATTCCGATCGATACGGCTTTGATACGATACGATAAGTATCATTCTGCTATTATGCTCATTACTCTACACCTTAGTCATTCTTCGGTAAAGTCGACCCTAGGAGTCGGGCTACCCTGGGAAGGGCGGCTTGCGTTGATGAGGCCGCTTCGCCACAGCTCTATGGGGCTGCATACGCGGGGGATTCCGCCATACCTAGGCTTTTCAGACCATAATATTTTCAGTAAATGACTCTTTTTGGGATTCTTTATCACCCACATTACCCCTATCACTGTCTTTAACATTCTTGCTGAAGGCTCACACTCTCGTGTTTCCGCGCTATATCCGGTTGACGTGAGAAGTTTTTTTGGACCTGCTCTCGCTCCTAAACTCGGTCGCTGCTATCTTATTCGGAGTTGGAGCCCTGAGAAGGGCGGCTTGCGTTGATGAGGCCGCTTCGCCACAGCTCTAAGGGGCTGCATACGCGGGGGATTTCGCCATACCTAGGCCTTTCAGACCAGTATATTTTCAGTAAATAACTCTTTTTGGGATTCCTTATCACCCACATTACCCCTATCACTGTCTTTAACATTCTTGCTGAAGGCTCACACTCTCGTGTTTCCGCGCTATATCCGGTTGACGTGAGAAGTTTTTTTGGACCTGCTCTCGCTTCTAAACTCGGTCGCTGCTACCTTATTCGGATTTGGAGCTTTAGATCGAAATGTGATGCAAGCTGTAGAAGGGCAGGGTTTGTCGAGCTCCTGTCGTCTCCGCTAAGGAATCCATCCGAGGATACCCTACAAGGTTACGATGATGTGGAGTCATATATATGTAGCTGTAGACAGCTTTCATTCCCTTAGCATAGGGCCGACCACACAGTATTTTCTCACGCTGTTCTCCTCACAAGATTACAAAAAAATTTCTTTATCTACAGACGGCAATAAAAAATGTGTTCCTCCCTTCAAAGAAGAAAATGAGAGAAAGCAAAACACCGTAAGTGATGTTCTCATTGTTGACGATCGTGCGTGCGGCACAATCCGTGTTCGCCCAAGAAATGACAAAACGAGGTTCACGCACTGTGTCGAGGAGAATACAATTCGACCTCTCCCTCAACCCAGTAGGACCTACTGATGAATTCATAATTAGTAAGACGTTGAGCTGAGCCTCCGAGATCGTTATGATGTTTATTCGGCTAATGTTTCGGCAAATCGCCTTCTTCAAACCTTATGGAAGTGTGGAGCTGTAGTTTGGCACCTTCTCCACATTTTGGTTTGTGCCAAACTACAGTTCCACGTTTTCATGAGGCTCTGAAAAAGGCAATTTGCCGAAACATTAGCCGAATAGTAAATATCGTAACAATCTCAGAGGCTCAGCTCAAGCGTCTTACTGATCGTGTTTAAAATGCCGAGATTGATGGGGAGTTGGACATGGAGATGAATTCGTAGTTGTTATTGAGTTAAAGTGGTCCTTCAGAAAGGCCTATGAAGAAGACCATAATCACTTTTTGTACTATTTTGTACTTTTATTTTACTAATACAAATCATGACTGCTAATATCTATAAAAATCATTATCCAAGAAGCAGAGACGATAAGGGTCGAAAGGAATCGTTTTTTTTTTGAGAGTTTGAAAATAAAACAAGGCAGTCATTAGCTAACATCCCAATGGCATGTACCTCTTGTTGGATCCAAGCGTAAATCAAGGAAACCGGGAAAGATTGGGAGAAAGTGTAAGGTGGAAAGAAATGATCGTTTGAAACGAACATTCGAGGTGGTCTGTGTCGCATCTCCTTCGCATTGCTTCAAAGTACAACATCACCCTCACGAGTAAGAGAAAAGCTGTTCGTGGTAATGAAAAAGCCATCAAATTCACACTGGACGTCTAACAAGGTGTCGTGTGCAATGTCTGCAACCTAACGAACTGCAACCTTTACGATAGTTTGCAGCTGTAGGTCAAAAACTGCCAGCTCCCGGTGTCTTTAAGTAAGGTCTGTGATTTTAGGGCTGGTGAAGGAGTACTTGAGTCACCTCGGGAAACTTCACCTGAACAACCGAGCTTCCGCGAATCTGTAAGACTAGTTCACGGTGTATTACAGGACACACGAATTGGTTCAGGCCGCTAAGGAAGCTGTGGCCACGCTTCCGCCCAGCCATTTAACGACGGGGCTGTGAGGCACTTGTTAAATTGCCTTATGCGGTGATTCAATTCGGGTTTCTTGTCGAACAACCACTGCGCAGTCTCTTCAGAAATTGCCTTTACAAAGTTTATTCAGGTACCGGGTCGTAAAACAAGCGAAATGGAAACGAATGAAGTACTAGCGAAACTACCAACTGCACCCTCAAGTCGCCCTAACGTGCCAGCGAAGGATGCCAAGCAACCACCGTTTCTTCGAGTAATAAGTGAGTTTGGTTTTGGAGTAATTTCTACATCAAGATGGAAATAAACTTAGTTCACCTTATTCTTTTATCATTCATTTTTCAAGGGATACGGTGCTACTTTACTGAAGTTACTAGACTAGTTTTCCTTCGAAAGAGTGCAGTGCCACCAATTTCTAGAACATTTGAACAAATACGGACGCAGAGTATGAGCTAAGGGAATCGATGCGGCGTCGCGCTGTGCCAGTCGGGCTTTGACCCTTCACTGCCCATCGTGAAAATGCTGCAGATACTCGCTCTTTCGGACTTATGACGCCGGATCAGTTTCTCCTTCTCTGCATCGGCGTTTTACCGTTGATCACAGTGTTTCCTGTAGAAAGGTGAAATGCTCTCTCTGAAACTATTGAAGTAACATGAATTATTCTATAGGAAGAAGTGGAAGTACTAAATCCGGTTCGAAGACACATACAGAAAAATCTGAGAAAGGTATTTTTGATTTCACATCTCTTCTCTCTTTCTGTGATAATTTCAAGGCTACTTTTCAAATATATGACGAGCTCATAGATGACGATCCCACTTCAGATCAAGCATCTTCTTTGTCGAGCAACAAACCAACCAAAGGTAAGCAAATAGAAGGAGCAGAGAGCAGCTCATCGGCATCATCAGAGCTTGGAGTCGCTTCAGATAGAGCTCGTAATGGTGAGAGGTCATTCTTTGCAAAATACGACAACAATAGAAATGGACCTAACTTTTAAGAAAGACGAAAAGACACATCAAGCACCACATCGCATGGATCACACAAATAACAATATTTTATCGAATATCCAGTTTGAAATAAACAATTAAATAGTTCACATGTGAAAATGGCTCACTATAACTGTCCCTAAAAGAATCGTTCACGGGAGGATGAGTTTTTCTGTTACTTATATATTTATGTTGTATTTGCCTAATGTGACAGCGTGCAAAGTTTAACGCGAAAAAGTGTGTATCTGGTCAAGATACAGCACCGCAAGGTCTCGGCCGGGTGGGTGGGGCTTTTGAGCAAGCGCCCACCTCGACGTCCGCCGCTGTCGTAGACGCATTGTAGGAACAGAAAGTTACATGAACAGTCCCATTCTCCGTTTCCAACCGCGGCTGACGACGGGACAGGGCTTTTACTAGCAGGTCCCGCCCACCCGGTCGGAAATTTGGGAAGCTGTATCTTAGCCGAATTCTCACTTTTCCGCGTGGAACTTTTCATGCGGTCTTTATTAGGCAAATACAACATAAATACATGGATGACAAAGAAACTCATTTTTCGTGGACAATTCCTTTGATGGCAGTGGTAAAGGTGCTACGAAGGATGACCTGCTCGATTGTTGAACATGAATGAAGAGGGCAAAGCGAAGTCTCTATGGGCTACAGCGTTCCATAATTCGTGAAAAAAAGCCTTCTCTGTTAGAGCCTATCGCGGCGCGACATTACGCCTTTTAAGCCACTTGAAGAGTCAGCTAACCTAGGTGTTCTCGGTACTCTTTCACATGATATGTTTATCCCGCTGTGCTCTGCTGGCCTATATTTTTGTTGTTGCCCTACCAACCATCACAAATCCGCGATTAGGAGCTCAGAATGCTTCTTTCAACCCTGGTTAGGCCCTGATGCTTTTGAATATTCATGAGCTACAGGGTCAACTTGTACTGAGTCAGTTCAATGTGGTGGAGAGCGGGAATTTACTTGTCGCGTCTTCACCAATTAGGAAAACTTACGAAATGCCTTTACATGGAGCAGTGGACGGCGCACTTCTCGATAAACATGGTCGTTGCGTTTGGAAAGCAAAGATACGAGTGGCTGACCTCGAAGAAAAATCAGCTTCAGAACTTGAATTGCTGAGACCGCTTGGAACACTTGAAGGAATCGTCCACGAGAATTTCAGAATACCAATTCCTACTAAAACTACTAGCTAGATACAGTAAACTAAGAGAAATACGAAAAGAACCGGAAAGTTTCTTTCGTTCCAACAGGGAGAAGAGCAATTCGTTGGAATTACCGCCGAGCAACATTCCAACAGCCATCGACAAGCAGGTCGCGGAACAACTCTTCGCGCCTTATGTTGATTTCTTCTTTATCTGCGTCCCTAACCACGCGACTGTTGCCTTTTTGCTCCTCAGATCTCTCGCGTCCTAACCCATTCAGACGCCCCCCTTGACTGTCATTTTGGAGAGCTCTGCTCGGATCTTGAATCGAATCGGGAGACTTCCCTGAGGAGGGAAGCCTTCATGTTTGCATGAAACACATCATATGAAAGAGTATTGGGAACACATACGTACCAAAGAGGCAGCTTTAAGGCGCAAGCGGATACAAGCGAGGAGCACACGCTCGTGATGCTTTCCATGCATGTAGATTCTTATGGCAGTAAACTGGAGTTGGAGTTCCACCAGGGGCAAGTATTTTTCCAATAAATGTGCACTCTTCCTGTAAAAACATACGCATCGCAGCCAGCAAAATATAATACAAGCCCACCCCAAGACAAACATCTTCACAAAACAAAAATAACCAACATAAAGACTTGTCAAAAGCTGTGTTCAGACGAAATCACTGTACAAGCATTCCCACCCGTGGCCATACAATTACGAGAACCAGTCAGATCGAGTGGGTTCAGATTTTTTCAAAGCTTTGGCATTTGACTCACTTTTTTACAATAAGGGATTTGCAATACTGCGCTAACTTTCTCACTAAGGTGGCGATGGGTGGTTCAGAGCGTGTGTGCGTGTCTTCCACGGCTCACAATACATCAAACTTGGGTTATTAAATGACACAAATAAATACTAGAGATACATCTATAATATTATTGAAACTAAATCCATCCTAAAATGTGCAATACCAAAAGCAATCTTTTGGAGCACTTTCGGCCAATTAGTAGGCAAACATTTTCCATGTGCAAGAGCGGATTTTTCACGTGAGAATTAGTTCCTAGACCTCGGATCCCCTTTTCTTTCCTAAGTTCAGGCTAATATCCACATTTCCGTAACCTGGAGAGGTTTCTATTTTGGTTTGGAATTGAAAATGAAACGATATCTAAGTGTAAGGAATTATCTTCTGCATGAATTATGCAAAATGCAATGGGACAGTATACAGAAGTGCTTTACATCATGTGCATTCTACCCCTCTCACACACCGCCTCACATGCCCTTGATCCCTATATAACTTGCAGCAAGCGTACAATCAGTAAGATTGCAGGAGTCCAAGCCTCTTCAAAGATAAACAGTCATCGCTCAAGTGCTCAACGAAAAACCAAGTGGGTGAAGCACCTCATATCCGGGTGCTTGTCAAGTTTATCCTTTTGATCAGAAGTTCGAAATGAGCATAACTTCGCATAAAAAAATCTCTGTCAGTCCATAACATTTCTCAATTTCTGAATGGAAATCAAGTGCGTGGCGCAAACAGGATGATTAAACATCGTCGTGCGAAATATGGTTTTCTTCTTTGTTTTATCAATGTATTTTAGAAGCCATGAGAGTTCCAGAGGAGGTCATTTTATTATTCATAAAGAAGTTGGTGATCCTGACGTTGTGGAGGTATGACATTATTCCCGTGGCCCATTAGTAATCTTGTAATTGATTTATTCAATAAAAGCAACAACTCCGGTAGCCCAGAGACCCTACCTCTCCTTTTTTCCTTAATTAGTTTTTTAATATGCCTGAACCGTCACAATCAGGGCCCGACGTGGCCTCGATCAGGTTCGTAGCACAGATCACGTGACAGATTCACCGCATACTCAGGTACACATGCTCCGCGCGTGCCTTAGACGGCATTCATACTCAGCGCTGGCAGGGCGTGGGTGCGTTTCAGACAGGGAGGCAGAGTGACGCGGACAGAGACGCAGGGAGGACACAGGCAACGAGGTAGGGTTTCATAGGCCGGGACGCAGAGACACATACTCATCCGCCGGCACCGCAGAGTATAAACGCGGCCTAACGCAACCAAACGAGTGGATCTACATGCAGATTGGAAAGTTTGCTTGCAGGAGTATCCCAAGAAAAAATCTGCGCCCAAAAGTTGTGCTTCAGGAAAATGTCATCAAAAATAAAATATTCAGTTAGAGTCATGGAATTTAACCAGTGTTGCCGGTTCCCATTTATATCCATATTTATGCTATCTGTAAAACAGCTTTGTGAATTGTATGACATAAGAATATGTACGTAACTAATGATTTAAATCTGAATAAATATTTGAAAGAGAGCTCTTGACTCGTAAATGAGTAAAACTTCACAGGTGTCAGGAAGCTTCTGACACCTGTGAAGTTTTACCTTTGTGACCGTAAATTCACCACCTAAAAAGGGCGCTCGAATTGAAAACACCGTTTAGGGTAGTTTTGGCCCATTTGGAGTATACATGTGTAGTGGGATATGGATGCCTAGGTGATGGCTAGTGCTCAACACAAGTAGAACGGAATGAAACGATCGAAGACGTGCGGAAGACTTCTGCCTCGTCCATTGGAAGCCATTTTCCGAGAGGCAGTCAAACGCTTTCCAAGGCAAATTTGTTACAAATGATCTCTTAAAATTCACAGGCTCCGTTGACACGAGCTTGGGCTGCACCTTTGTAGCGACTGCACGGAGCAATCTCACGATGTTGTGCCGCCTTGAAGACAGCCAAGCCGCGCCCACCCTACCAAATCAAAGCTAGCCTTAGATGAACAAATTACCATAGTGGCGCTTATATGGAGGAGCAAACTTGCAGTAAGAAAAGATAATACAATGGAACAGCTGATCCAATGCGACGACAGCTTCCACGTAAGAAATTCGTTCGTCCAAAGCCAGGAGGGGGGTGGGGATGTTGAGTGAACGTGGCTTGGTGCTTGGTTGTGTTCAAGCTAGCACATTTATCTAATTGTAAGAGCCTACAGTAGGCCACTAATCAGATTATCGTCTGGTGTGTTTTTAAAAACTTGCATGTGGCTGGACGAAAGGCGAGCACTTTGGATATTTCGAAGAAATCCCTACAGAGTGTTGTTTGATTCATCATGTGAGGCCAAATTGGGATGGTATTAAGATAAGGAGGTAGGGCGGTTATAGCTTAAAACCCCCTAATTTCACTTCATCGAGGGTCATCATTGTCCTCTTCTCCAGCCAATCTATTGAAATCAACTTAGCTAATGTATCCTTGAAGTTTGTTTGAGTACCGCAAAGAGAGTGGGGGCAGGGTGAGTTATCTTGATGTATCTTTAGTTCTAACTGATCATGGACGCTTTCATCACGACCTACACGTCAAGCATCACGTAATTCCGAACGGGATGAAGATAATACGGTAAGTATCATTCACCTGATGATCTGGGCTTATGTAGTGCAGTATCATACATACATCCCACACTTCACAATCGATCATCGTTCAACAGAGCTGGCCCTAGGTGGCGGATCACAATGAAAAAGGCGAAGCCTCTCTGAAACCATGCCTCATACGAGGTTCAGGAGCACGCCCATCCACTGGGAACTGTAGCATGTAAAGTCTTCAGCCCCCTAGTTTTCATTCGGATGACTAACTTCAAAGATTCCTCATACGCCCACTATCCATATCACTTTCTTTGAAATCGGAATCCGATTAATTAAAATGTATTCATTCAAATGCAGCAGAACTATCTAGGTCCATCCAGCGCTTTATCGTTGTACCGTTCATCGACCTACCATGCCTCTCTGCTCTACGAGAGTAACACAGACGACAGGGATGTACTTTACGATGTTCTGTCGCAGTTTTTCTCTTTACTGCTTTACGTATATCTTTGTTGTTATCTTCCTTACTTCTGCCTACGCTATATTTGTGCAGTTATCCGATCGATAATGCTGGCTGACTTAATTCTTAAGCGAACCTCAAAAAAATCTAAACTACGGTTTCACGCGTACGGTGGGGTAAATCAACCCCAGTCCTATAAAAGTATGCGTTGTTCAGTAATGCATTTAAGGACAGTGATAGGAGAAATGTGGGCAGCGAGAACTCCTAAAATGAGTCACACAAATGAAAAGGGGTCTATGAAGACTATGTGTGGCGAAGTTTCCGATGAGAATGAGTGCCCTCGGGCTTTATAAGAGCCGTCTACTTTACTAGCTTCCACTTGTTTTATGTCAGCCCACCCCTCTTTTCAGCCGACCCGCCTCTTTTGAGAATGCACGGCGGCACATAGGGTTTTTCTCGGGGTTTTGACCATTTCATTCCGTTTTGCCTTCACATTCGCACAACTAAGCACGACCAACTTCCCATATTCTGCAGGAATTGCCTTTATCACTGCCTTTAATCTTCTTTTCATTTAATCAAAGCTGCCACTCTTCCATATTCGTCTGGTCCCTTATTCTCTCCAATCCAATGAATACTAATTACTGTAAACGTGTCACGAGGTAGCACCAGACCAATCCTCCCGAATCACATATACAGTGTAACAAGTATTTTGAAAAAAACTTTATTTAAACCCTACTTCAAAGTACCGGTGCATAAAACAAAATGCCCATGAGTTGGAAATTAATTGAACACGAACATCGTTGAAACTACAGAATCGATGTAAGGCTCAGCTCCCATGCAGATGTAAGCACCGAATTAAATCTGTGAGTATGGTCAAAATTGGTAACTATCGAAAATTATTGTTGATTCTAGCGGGTTACATCCGCTATGATGGTGATTGTGTTTGCATCTATATTACTGCCACATAGTTCAGCCAGCGTTTTGTCGAGATCAGAGTCTCTCAATGGATAAGTACTGCTGCGTTCACGACCAAGTGCATATCCAAGACGTGGCGCGAACACACCGCTGAAAAAAAAACAAAAATTGCCCGAAGTGAATGTGTGCCCAGAAGCGTAAAGCCGTCGTCTTATTTTGCGGTTCCGAGATTTTTCGACGTCGCACCCTCGCACACGATACTGCGACTTTGAGGATTTATAACGCCGCCATTTCGCGTGCGCAGCCGCGCCACCGCAAAAGCGCAAAGTGGCGGAATCGCCAAATGCAAAGTCTGACGTAGCCTAACACCGGGGAGGAGTGTGGCCGCGGCCTTTCCCGGTGTTAGGCTGCCCAAATAGGTGAGAATGACACTTGCCTCCTGCAATGGGTGAACGCTAATGATCACAAAGGAACCTGCGCTCAAAAGATCAACCTACCGATGGACACCATCAGTTTCGATCCGGAAATGATCGATAACTTCTCGAACTGTGACGCAGCACGGAAACTCGTCTTTGATTCTGAGCTGCGCTCTGAAATTTTCTGAATTAGGGTGGTTGAAGATTTATTCCAGCAATTGTACGTGACTCACTTTCCATTCATATTCCGATGAAAAAGAATAAATCGAACTTCGACCATACAAATACATTCGGCTTCAGAGTGTGTACTCTTACAAAAAAGCGGATTAACAGGCTTGCTAAACTTATATCAAGGCGTCCAAAACCTGTTATTTCAAAAGCTAGCCAGCCCATTTGAGGCCATACACGCATAGCTGCTACACTTACAAACGACAACTTGGGTGGGTGATATACTGCCCATATCTCAACGTTGGAGGGACATGACCGATGGCTGTCGGCGCGCTGGCGTCAGAGAGCGCTTGACAGTTGTCCGCCAAACGACTGGTTTTGGCTGTATTTTTTCCTTCTGATTATTATTATTGTGGTTCGTATTATTTTGGTTCGCTTTCGAGGAGGTGGGAGCTTCGTCAAGTAGAATCGCATGCAGGGCCGAGCTCTAGTTTAATCATCATTTTCCACGACCACGCCCTATCCACCACCGAGATATGGACTGTAGCTCGCGACGCTGCGTCTTATAGAGCAGAGAAGCTCCTCGCTGCGCATTGCACGCCTGAGACCTGAGTTGGGACTTCTCGAAGAGCTTTTTGAACAAATTTACAGCAATTACGGGGCAGTGGATTAAGCGTATTCCCAGAACAAATCCTGAGCACGCTCCCTATCAGTCTACAAATCCTGTCGCTGTGGCTCAGGACGAAATCTCGAGCTGTTGCAGAGCACAGACGTTCTCAGTGTGACTCTATGATTCGGTTTCTCGCTTAAAGGCACCCATGGGTTGCCAAAAAATTACCATACCGGCTTAGTAGACGATAAAGCAGAATAGTTAAATGATGATGTGTAATCCGAACTGGTTCTATAGCCTATCGTTGATCGCGACTCCGAACGAAGCAGTGCTAAAAAACGTCAACGCAGCTTTCACAGATATTACTGATACCAGCAAAAAGGCAAATAATATAGCTATAGAGTAAAAACCGTCACAATAATATCTTCAGGTGATTGGTTGGGGAATTCATAGAATTGACAGCCAAGGAGACCACTGTGTATGAGATAATGGTAGGTATGATATTAGAGGAGACATCCAGTCGTAACTTTACCTCCCCATGGTGATTCACCGCTTCAATTTCCACTGCTGTTCTGAATGAGCGCTCAAGGATATGGTCAAGGACGCTATCGCAATGAGCGGAAAAGGGATATCAGATATCAGAACATAAACAAAATATGTTTACCCAGTGGTACTGAATCTCACACTGTAGCAGTCGTACAGTAGTGATATACGGTGTTCCCGATTTTATCCTTTCCCCATTTTCTGGTGGCTCTTATCAACCCCTGTAGGCCGTTATCAATTTCGATAAGTCACCATTGAGGTTGTCGTGACTTGCGTAGGACCTTCCCTGGGTTTGTAGCATGGAAAACCGCGATCGGGGCTAGGACAGTCTTTTAGACATCACGGTTCAACGCCTACTGTAAACGGTCTAAGCCACGTGTAGCAGAGAAACTATCGATCCCCCTGGTTCCCGCCAAGTAAAGTCAGTCGTCTGTGTCTGTCGTCGTCCGGAGCCGTCAGCCTGTAAACACCTCTCGAGGTCAATCGAACGAAGCTGATTGTCGCAGAAGAAGAAGAAGATCCTCGACAAAGACGGTAGCCCGGTGGACCGGACATGCTACCCTTTCCCCTTGCACTCGGGATATCCCTCGACACCTCCACATCGACCAGACCCTCGTGAGTTCATTACATTTAGATGATAATTGTGTTGCAGTAATTGCTTATCTCCCTTTCTTATCTCGCTGGTTATGTATTGTGTCACTTAATATGTATTTGACAGTGTATTCATGTCATGTAGTATTAGTATAACACCCCTGTGTGCTGTAGTGTAGCAATAGTACACATAGTTCTGAGTCTTTATCAGCAGGTTTTTCAGTAGCGATTAGGGTACAGGCCTCAGAGGGCCCGAGCAGGACTTCTCCTCCGTATCCTACAATACTTGTGTACGTGAACACCAAAGTAGCCAAACGAGCGAAACGGATTTGGTGACATTTGCCTTCAGGCGCTCTCTGGATTCGGCGACATCCTTCTTCCAACGCTCCTAATTGAATCTTATCAACCGTTATCAGTTTGGATCCCCCACCATTAATGTCTCCCTCCTACCCTCAAATCAAGGATCAACGTGAAAGGGGAAAAGAGTTTGGTGACCCTCGCCTTCTGAGGCTTCTTATCAACCCTTATCAGCTGCTATCACTTTCCACCACCGCTAGGATATACAGTAGTGATGACGTAAGATCAATCCGCTACAGGAAGAGCGATTTATTTCGGTCGTTTTGCCCAGCCATCTGATCGACCAATCACCTACGGCCGCGTTCATACCATACCGAACAAAATTTTTGGCGGATCGGTCTGAAGTGAAACATACGTATCGACAAAATGAGCGCATCGGCGCATCGGCAATTCGAAAGAATTGACGGATAGGCGCATACGCGATTTGAAAGAATTAGCGCATTCGCGTCAAGGATTAGATACATATCGATTGAAAAAATGACAGGATTGGCACATCTGCGATTTTGGAGAATTGGCGGATTGGCGCATCCGCGATTTGGGCTATTTGCCACAATGGAAATAAATTGACGTGGTGGTACGTGGTCCCGCCAGAAATCCCAAATCGCGGATGGGTCGAGACGCCGACACTCCGATGCCAAAAATCCCATTCAGTTCGGTATGAACGCAGTCTAATGCACGTGTGATTGCAACACTGAACGCTGCTATACCGATCGGAAGGGGTGGAGTTACAATGACGAATTCCTTGTTCTTCAGTTGAATCCACGCAGGCCCTCCCCCAACGTGAATTCCACAGAGCACAGCATTTCACGACTCACTGTGGAAACTGCTCTCAAAGAGCGTCAGCTCTCCTAAATCGTCCGTGAGGGAAACACTCTGCACGATATGTACCTGCAAGATCCTCATCTTCCTCTTGGGGGTGAACTTGAACTGAATACTCATAAAGATAATTTCCATCATTTTGTTTTTCACATTTCAGATTTGTGCTGAGCACCTGCATCTGGCCCAACATTTTCTTCAGAAACGGCGTCACAAGGTCTTCGGAACTGAAGAGAGTATGAAATGCTTTGGGAATTCCCATGTTTGAGCACATATCCTGACATCAGCTCACCAGGTCTTCGCCATGGGCTGCAGCTTTTCCGGAACCAAACCGACGTGCGAACACAATAATTCCAAGTGAGCTCAGCTATATAACCAAGCAAAGTGTTTTGGCAATTTCGATAGTGATAAGCTAAAGGAAGGTGCATTGCGAGGGGTGGATCACACTGGGCCGGTTTACTGCCATGCACATGGCATGCAAATTTTCAGGCCTCTTCTTCATCATTATCATGATGAGATACAAAAGCACGAGACGAATCCAAGACTTTTGTTTTGACGCAGAGGTGGAAAATCTGTAAAGCAACCGAATCGAACTTCCACCGAATGGGTTTCTAAACTGTAGTCTATAAGAAGATAATTCAGTGCCCAATCCTGGTCTGCTTCCTGAAGCCGCATTCATACACAGCGGTGCCCGCGGCAACGTATCTTTGCGTCTCCGCCAATGCCACCCTGCCTCGTGGCTGCGTCTTCTATGCACCTCTCACGTCCACTCTGTCTCCCTGCGTGTGAATGCAACCACGCCCTACCGGCGCAGAGTATGAACACGACCTAAGCGCGTTATTCATTACGCCGCTTCGCTCCCATGCCTTCCACCCCCTCCCCACAGTTCGTCCACGCTCTCGAAGTGCCCGAAAACTTGAGAGCTCGAAAAGGTGATCTATGCTGTTCAACTTTTCTACCTGAAAATTTGCATGCCATTTGTATGGCAGTAAACCGGCCCAGCGTGATTGTATGAGAAAGAAAACTCAAAGTTTCTCCGAACGATATCTTTTACAATAATCTGAACCACTCGTGTAAGGTCAAGTGAGTAGCTCTCAGCTGTTTATCCTTGATTTTAGGAGTCAAAGATGTGTGCCAACGCCTTCTTGCCGCAGCTCTGCTTCTGAATGGACTGGTGTCATCTGGAGCACCGCGAGCTTTCCTTACTTTCCTTTAAAACAGTACTATTTTGTTTTTCCATGGCTGGGAAGGGCCCTTTGATAGGGGCTCACTAATTTTTCTGCGATTCGTCTCCTCGTGGACTACTTGGCAGCCCATTTCTTTCCCAACGACAAATTGTGGCCCAACTTTAATCACTGTTTTGGGGTGTATACACTTTTGACAAATTTCCGCGCGGCCGCGCGCGGCGAGCGGCGCCGCGGATTTCTTCGCTTGTGATCGCGTACATTGCAACACTCCCTTCGGAGTTTCACGTCCGAATTGATTATTTCTCAATTAGAATTGTCAGCATATAATGCTATCGTTTCTTTTACTTTTTATGTCACAATTTTGTTTTTTTAGGGCTCTAAAGTTATTATTTTTAAGTAATGATGAGATGAACAGCTATTTCCATAAAGAACTCCAGGTAAAATCCTTGCAACTCGAGCGGAATTCGAACTGATCGCGGGAAGTTGTGCTGACGGCGGCGCGGATGCGACGTCGCAGAGCGAAAACTTGTCACAAGTGTACACATCCACTGCTTTATCCACTGTTGCAGTAAGATACGTGGAATCATAGTACATATTTCAATTTATCGAAGCGAACCCGTAAACTATCGAACAACAATCAATGTGAGAAAGAATACCAATGAGAAGTCAATAACACAATTTTAGAGCAAATCAATACTTGGCATCTCCATGACAATTTTTAAAAACCATGACTGATCAATATACAGATGATAGCAATTAAGGTGAACTTGCAAACAGTTATCAATATTTTGTTCAGGATTGCAAAAATATTGCTCTAGTTGTGAAAAGAGCGGCGCATAAAGCATGCGAAGCTACTCAAACTAGCTATTGTTCAGAGTTCGCGACAGGGCGACCACGCGACTCCGCTACTCAGGCGGAAGAAAAAGATACATTTCGATCATGCAATTCAGGTGCACACGCGATTCGCGCGACTAGCGCAATGCAAGCGTATCATTCACTCACTCGATACGTGTCCCTCTCCGCCTCAATTCCCCGATGCGCGCGATCACCTGAATCGCGAGCTCTAAACAATATCTTACTACGATATGATCTCACTACTGCAACTCGACCGCGCGCGCCATAGACTTGTCTGTCAGTAAAGCAGAGAGAGCAGAGGAATAGTACGAAGAATGGACAACATAATTACCCGTAGGAAAATTATTGATGAGTTAGATGATTACTAAAATTTCGTTTCATGCCATATATGAGGTGTAGTAAGAGGATGCTAGAATCTGTGGAAGATTCTCTATTCGACTGGAGTGATCTCAGATTTCTTGCCGTTCCGCGATGGTGTACGAGTGTCGAGCCGAGCATTACTGACCGTTGGCAGTTCAGGAAAGTTTTGAATTTGGCTATAGCTAGGTGGTGGTGGATACGGTGGCGGAGCTTGTAAACCAGGAATTCCCTGAAACAGTTATGATTATTACCATGAGAGGAAATTGTGGAACTCTCGTGAGAATCTTTTTAAAGGCTGACTCTTCATTTTAAGTAGGTCACAGAGCTCTTGCTGCACGGACAGCGCTGCTATGATCCCGGCCGCAGTATTCATGCCTCAAACACCTCTCCGGAGGGTTTTCAATGGTAATGGCATGTTCTCTAGCCCCTGTCATTACTTCGGCATGCTACATATGGATGTGCTCATAAAATGTCAACATGACTAGCGTAGACTAGCGTAGTTTGAAAGGACAGTGGGCATGCTGTTTGAACTGGAAGCTGGCATAGGATTCACAGCCATAATACTGATGGCTTGCTTGCTAGAGAGGTGAGGATAGGGCCACTGAAGAGCATGTGGTGCAGAGCTGCCCCTATCGTCAGGCCGCCCACTGCCCGTAACTACCACTTTAACACTATTCCTAGCGATTGAGAGGTGATCTCGTCCATAACTCACGCGCACTCCAAATGTGACCCATCCCCTCTCCCTTCCCCTCTATCTTTTCATTCCTGCTACTCTAGAATTTCGCTGAAGCTAGTGGTGATGGATGCATTGGCGGTCTTGTAAACTATATACTCTTCAAGGATGCTGAGTTATGGGCAAAAGCTTCGGTGCCGGACGAGACTCGAACCTGTACTTCATCCTTTTCGGGGATATGTGCTAATCCATTACACTACCGACACCACCTTCACCTTAACTCAGCTTTTGAATGGTATATTTTTTTATCGAAATGTATCTTCATAACCGAATTGATATCATTCTTTTATGTCATGAAGGTGACAATTCTAATTGTTCTACATATCCCCGGAAAGGATGAAGTGCGGGTTCGAGTCCCGTCCGACACCGAAGCTTTTGCCCATAACTCAGCATCCTTGTAGTGACTTTCGCATCGCGAGCTGCGGCGATAAACAGCAGTTATCAAAAATTAAAAATATATACTCTTCATTTTTTCCTTTATAAATTGAAGGGGGAAATATTCAATGACCCAAAATTTACCTGGAAGCGCCGCGGATCCCGCATTGACATCGGCGGTGTGCTATTCATTGCATACGGTGGCACATACATTGGATACATCGCAGATGAGTCCGTAGCCATGACTTCCGAGTAATAACCTGTAATCAAAACGTTGGGCAAGATAACAAACTACTCATATGAGTTCCATTCGGATAAGCTCTATGGTAACCGACGGGAAATCGAGTCATAGACATACCAGGTGGCGGAATGATTGGGCCCGAATGATGACTTGTTTGTATCTCGACGGAAGCCGTTGAGTGTGAGTTCATTGGACGTCGAGTACGTCGAATTTGTGTTGCCCATCCACGTTGTAGATCAGAACGGCTGAAACAACAAATAAGGTCCGTACAGCACAATCAATTTACTGATATGGATTGCAGTGATAGGTGCACTTTCATTGTAATCAAACCAATTATGGTTCATACTGGGTTTGTTCGAAACAAGCGTTGGCAACGGAAGGTGTTGTAGAAATCCATTAAAGAAAGAAAAATGACAGGAGTGACAGAAATGACCGAATCCACTCCATCTTTTTCCCTTGCATCAAACCAAGCTCCCACTTTAACAAAAGACGAAAAGTGTCAAAGTGAACAACGGCTGATGCTCGTAGGTTGTTCTGTAGACTTATGACCACACATTACAAAGACAACAATTCGGATCGGAATTCGAATGCATGACCACAACATGGGAGACGGTCGTTTGGCGCGGCCCCTTGGAGCTAATTTGCCAATGGGGCACTGCCAAAGCTCCTCCCCTAAAAAGGCTTAGGTAAATCTGGGAGAGTCCAGACGGCCCATGCGCCCCATTGGCAAATTAGCTGCAAGGGCCGCGCCAAACGACATACACCCCCACAACATTGTTAAGTCATCTGAAAGCGATTCTCTATGCCTGTTTGTGGATGTTGGATGGTATCATGAGAAACACTGTGATATCATCTGCTTCTCCATGTCAGCGTTTCTTTCGCTATTGAAATTTCTTTTATCATAGCCTGTCGCATAAATAGCAGGTCTCATTTGCCACATTGTTGCTATCGTTGCCACCGTCATTGCCAGCAAACACATCTGGAGTAGACGGGCCAAAGCTGCATGGTGGAGTCACGCTGGCTTTTACCAAAAACCCTCACTCACGCCTCAGTAAAGATACAGCCTACGTGGCTGCGGATCGAACCATCTACATGACGACAGAGGGAGATGCGATACCCCAATAATCCTGGAATGTGCCCTCAAATGCATCAATCGTCCAACTTACAAAATGAGCAAAAGCCTTCTCTATTTCTGTCTTTTTATCCAATTTTCCATATTGATTAGATAGCTAGTGAATTACGTTTCCTTCACATATTTTGCAATGTGAAGTCAAGTGTGAAATGGGATATCTCCACTTGTTCTCTTCACGCATGAATTGCAAAAAAATGTTACTGGGAGGAAGAACGGAAACTAGGAATCGAAAACGTATCCTCCCCCCTCAAAAGCCGGAATTCCGAAAAGATGATCATCTGATTTGATTTATATGCTTTTGTTTTCCGTCACCCCAACTCACCGATGAGCCTCGGAGGTTGAAGGAAAATACAGTGGTTCGTATGAGCAGAGGCGAAACGAACCACCTGACTATTTCAATATATTAACCTTTTTTAAAGATCTGTCAAAGTTTTTGTTTCTTTTTTGAATTACATATCAAAGACATTCCCATGTTCTCAGGCCACACAATAGCTTGCAGCTTGGAGATTCTATGTTGACGATTATGGCGATTTCTCCCCAACCATTAGGCACAAGTAGTAGTGAGAGTTAAGGGATTTGGAGGAAAGTATGATTCGTTTTTCGGAAAAGGAGTTCTAAAAATAGGATGCTTGGTAAGTAAGGCACTCATGAAAACACTTCCTTATTGGAAAAAATTCTATGGACAAAAGGAGCGAAAAATAAATATGTACATTTAATGAATAATGAATAAATGAATATTACCTCATGACGACGCATGATTTCAGTAGAATGATCAGTAGAAATATAACTGAAAATGCTATGAATGGTACAAAGATGAATACCGGAGAACCGCCGAAATCAAACATAGGACATTCTGAAATATGCTTTGATCGATTCTATCCAATAAAATCGATGACGAGACGTCAACCGTACAGCGAAATCATCATCACTTCGTACACATCGAGTATTACATTTATAACAATCACGAGTATTAGAGAATGATGTGGATAAGAGGGTTTAAAGTGCGAGGAAAGCATTCCGAAATAAAAAAGGAAATGAGGAAGGGTAACAGGAGAAACTAATCTAGCCAGCTTTCTTTTATACTTCCAGGATGTTTCAAAAAACTGGGATTGCAATTAAAGTACAGAAAAATCGAAAATTACTCACACTCATAAGTCAATGACATTGTAAATACCCGTAAATAACCAACCGCCATCCACCATGTTCTACTACGGTGTTTAATATCCAAAAATTACCTCACATTGCTGCCCATACTCTCAACTACTCCTGAAATAAGTACTGTTCAGAGGCCTAAAGGATTTTGTTGCTCTTAGGTATGGCGGCGGTAAAGTGTTATCTGAGGGAATCCTAGAAGGGTCTTACATGGGTTTTTGAATAGGGTTGTGCCTGCCGAGGCCAGGAATGTTGAAAGAGGAGAGCGAAGGAAACGTGAACTAGAGGGTAAATTTTTAGTTATTTTTGAACGCCCTCTTACGGGTAAGCAGGTGATCTTGCACCAAAGATCTGCTATTGTCAAATCCCCCTGTTGTGGTGAGGTTATAACATGAAATCAACGGCCCTGAGAAGGCGTCTAAGCGAAATGAATGACCCAGGCAAAGCCATCTTCGTATTTAGGCGACTCTGACAGATGTCTCGAAGGGTCATTATTCTACCGAACCGATACATAACCGCATAATTCATTGGACGCCGAATGAACACGCCGCAAACGATTTCAATATGGACGCATGTGGCTGAATTATGTCGAGAATTCGTAAAGAAGCTCTGAACATATGGTGGCCGATTACCCTACAACGTCATTAAGGAGACCATCGCTGGATGGTATTATACAAAGAAGATGATTTCGGGATAATAAATGTTGAAGGGTAGTTGAATGACTAAAATTGAATGATTACTGGAGGATTAAAATGCGTATCGTAATCCAGTTTAAGATCACTGTTGAAGGTATCAATGAAACTCGTAAAGGAAGTAACACAGCCAAATCCATCGCTATTCTCTGTTCCCCATGAAGGAAAGGACGGCTCTCTATAAGGAATATGTTTAGGCCATGGGTGAGTTGACTGAGCTGGTCGCCTGAAGTCGGACCTCATTCATCTCTGATCCTTTCACTGGAATGTAGCACAAGTAATTCTAGTGCGAAGACGCAAGGTCAGGGCTATCCACAACTACTCATAGCGCCCACTTTTCTGTGACGCTCTGGCACCTTCTGACGCCGTACCAGTGAGTGAAAACGGCATTTTACGTCATTATACATACAAATTTACAACGATGAGTACTTGCAGTGGATTCACAGCAGCAATTATGTGAAGTACCTGGTGTGCCTGAGACAGCACCTTTTCTCGAAAATGTGGCTTTGATTTTGTAATTCGTGCCACTTAACTACTCTCGCTAAGCTGATATTTCCTGGCCGACTCTTTCTGCTAATCGGGGCAGACTGATTGGTGATCATTGGTGGTGGAATCCAAAGATTTCTGAGAGTTGGTAAATACGTCTTACGGCTGGATTCCGTCATTCTTCAATTTCGCTGCTTCATTGCTTCACTGACAAGGGTCGACGTCCATAATGTCCTTATACTGGCTAATCGGGTGTATCGTTTGCTACAGCGAACTCTTCATCACCTACAGTCTAACCGTGGCCTCAGCAGAGAGGATATTAGGTTAATCGGAAAGTTTCGATAGGGTTGAGATTTTTTTCTATTACTCAGCAAGTAATGCAGGCTAATGAACAATATAATGACCATCGTTAGTTATGACATTGTCCCACCTGAAGAGCAGGTCAGCGATTTTCATCTCCCAGAATTAGGAGGATTAGGAGTTAAAGAAGTCACCGACCACATGTTCAAGGTGACGAATTTTTTTGGCTAGGAAAGCCTCGAGGGGCCGGCACAAGTGGTAATCTGAGGGGGCAGTATCAGGTGAATAGGGTGCATGTGGAACCGTGTCCCAAACTAGCTCCTCCAATTTTGCACAGGTCTCTTTACCTATGTGAGGGACCCGTGCAAAATTGGAAGAGCTAGGTTGGGGCAAGGTTCCACATCCGTCCTATGCCCCTGCCACTGCCCCTTCAGATTGCCGCTTGTTCCCGCCCCCTAAGGCTCTCCTAGCAAAAAAAATTCGTCAACTATGACCACCTTGGACAAGTGGTCGGTGACTTCTTTGACTCTAATCCTCCTAATTCTGGGAGAAGAGAATCGCTGACCTGCCCGTTGGGTGGGACAGTGTAACTAACGATGGTTATTATATTGTTGATTAGCCTGCATTACTTGCTGAGTTGTAAAATAAAATAGAAAAAAATCTCAGCCCTATCAAAACTTTTCGATCAACCTAATACAATATTGACGGGTAATTCTTTGCTTCATGTTTCATTTTCCTCGATTCATCTAGGTTTATTGCCGTAGTGGGACCACCAAACTGATATCCACAGCACTAATTCGCACGCAATAAAACTTCCAAAGCGGCTACCACTACGCTTCCGTGCTGTCTTCCCTCCTTTCCCCATAGCCTTCAACACATGACCCCATACCGCGTTCCGTACTTTTGATGATGGAAAATTAGCGGACTCCGGTGTTGGATTGCATCTTAACCACTGATGATATAAAGGATAAAACGATAATGTTTTTTCTTCAGTCAGAATCGTGATGGAAGATGAATGCACTTTGGCCTACACAATGACTTGCCGGGGCGCCTATGAACGAGGCGGTACTTTTATCCTCTCAGACAGGTCCAGAGCCAGTTCACATATGCGTGAAGGAATGGAAAGCTTGGTTGGCCTGGGTGGGAGTTAATGCGGGATCTGATCCCTGCATCATGACAGAAGGAGTATGGGCCACCTGTCGCTGGACCATCTCCATCCGCTGATGATAATAAAACATAGCATAACAATATATTAGGCACGGTATTATTCATTTCACTCAAAAAAATAGTAAGGAAGAAAACATCAAAAAGATGTTCGCTATTTTTAAAACCTTCATGTCGTCTCAAGAACACAGAAACTATCTATTGCTTCGGCGCCCGGATATTACGTCATCAGCACAAACCTTGCGCATGCTTTGACAGCATTCAGTGCCCCCGATGCGTTGTTTGGGGCGCTAAGCAGGAAGTGCTCTTCCGCAAGAATGCGTTTGTTCCCATCAAACTCTCAACATAGTCTTGACGAAGAAAACGGAGTACAGCGAACATGCATTTTATTTTGCTTCTTAGCGAATAAATGAATAATCCGAATATTCCTGATCAATGAGATTTTGAGAAGATGGAGTGTTCTTGGTATCTGAGAGACGATATATCTGCCCTTTTTCAAGAAAATTACCGCTTCTCCAGCCAGCGACGGATATTGTGAGGTACAAGCATACTTTCAAAATTTTCTTATTAACTGATCTTTCCTGTGTCCCAGTTAAGTCAGTTATAATAAGAGCTGGTTAGAATGAAATGTGACACCGTAAACGTGTGACACATAAGCGGGAAATGGCCTGCCTTCCCATTCTCTTACGGTGGCCCCTTACTGTAACGGCAAGCTTCTCAGCTGGTTCGACTTCAATCAAAAATTAGTGAAATGAGTAGTTCGCTGAGGATCAACTTCTTCTTCCTCATATTTTACAGCTTTCAGTAACAAAGCGCAAAATGGATAAAGTATTCGAAGTCCGCTAATCGCTTTTTGGAATGAGCCGCGCATTCTCGTTCCATTCAGAATCGTGGTGGCAGGTGAAGCGATTTGGCTTACACAATGATGTAGTGAGCGTATGCACAAGTCAGCGGACTTGTGTTCAGTGCTTTCATCCTCCAGTCAAGCTTCCATCCTCCCAGTGGAAGCTGGTATCCATCCACCACCCTGGAGCGATACAAGTTTTGGTGGTTGCCCCGAGCATTGATGCGGGATCTTATCCTCGACAATGAGAGTGGTGGTGCGTCCAGTGCCACTACACCACCTTCGCCCCGAGCTGGTACAATATCACTCGAAAATAATGAAAGCCAATTGAAATTGGAATAGCAAGAGAGTTATAGCCTTGACGGTGGACTCTGCCTAAGAGTTAGGCCAAAGCAGCCCTATGCTCCGCCTACTGTCTCATTCGTATGTAGTGATCTGGCAGCAGAGGGATAAACTGCTTACGTAATTTGAAGCAGCCATGTGAAGCTTAACTAAACAACAGATCTTGCTGCATGAACTCACAAAAACTTCTAATAAATTATGGGAAGAAACTATATGTGTTTATTAGTAGCTGAATTGGAATGAAAGTTTTCTAAATGATCGAAAAATATTGGAATATTGCATCAAAATGTTCATGGGCAATTTTCATCGAACAAGGCGCTAGGAAAGACAAGTCTAAAATGTCACATGCAAGTCTATCAGCAGCTTGTTTGGAAAGGAAGGAAGGCAGTTCACCCTTTTTGTTTGGGAGAGCTTAACCTTAAGATTGTCAATCACATGATAAGGATTTGACCGTTGCTGTAGACATAACAACCTTTGAGGACGCCCTTTACAGCATAGAAAATCTTGTGGAAATCGTTCAAGCGTGTAAAGCGTGGGGATATGGTATGCGATTCGTTCAGGATACATGAGTGACAATGCGCCATCTCGTATGGTGCGCTGGTCAAATCCTGAGCTGATTCCACCTAAGCCAGCCATACTCTTCTCTCTGGTACTATTAGGTTGGCAACTAAGTAATTGCGGATTTTTAAATACTGCATTTTCCCTCAAAACTGCTTTCCACAAAATTTCTTCTGTCAATATATATGTAGTACAAGTCCACACGCATCTATAGGTATTGTTGTCTTCCATCTCCCGGATAACCCCTTTCGGCAAAATAAAGATATCAAAAGTCACCTCATTTTCAATTCCAATTTTTTTTCTTTGAATGGCGTTAGACAGGGAAAGGGAAAG
Organism: Trichostrongylus colubriformis; assembly: GCA_963978905.1. NCBI lineage: Eukaryota > Metazoa > Nematoda > Chromadorea > Rhabditida > Trichostrongylidae > Trichostrongylus > Trichostrongylus colubriformis. The sequence goes on from OZ022258.1 coordinate 48,537,297, forward strand.
GTGATAATCCGATGGAGAAAGATCAGAACCATAAGGCAGCATTTTTTATCCAAGCTCGAGAATTTTTTGAAAAAAAATTAAAAAATTTTTTTTCCACTATTGAAAAATGACACGCCAAAAAATTCTCGAGTTTGAATAAAAATTGCTACCCCATCCACCTTATAGCCCACATCTTGCTCCATCGGATTATCACCTATTCCTTTCCCTGTCTAACGCCATTCAAAGAAAATTTTTGTATAATTTTTGTATTGAAAATGAGGTTGACCGTTGATATGTTTATTTTACCGAAAAGGGTTATCCGGGAGATGGAAGACAATAATACCTATAGATGCGTGTGGACTTGTACTACATGTGTATGTACAGAAGAGATTGCTGGAAAGCAGTTTGGAGGGAAAAAGCAGTTTTTAAAAATCCGTAATTACTTAGTTGCCAACCTAATAGTAGCGAAATTGATTGAAAGAATAAGACACTGGGCTGGACACGGAATAGCCTTCGGAAGTCAACAGTGTGAAAATAGTAAGGCTGACGTCAGACCTCACTATTTTACGACTTCGCAGTCTTGTGGCATCTCAACATCGCACGAGTTTCTTCCGCGCTGAGTTTTTGCAATATGGTGTCGTCGCAAGCGGAGTCGCGATAGTGCAAAATCGCAAAATCGCGGAGTTCCAAAATCTGACGTCGGGCAGAGGGGTTCCCAACATGAAGTGGTCTATGAACCCGCTGCTCTTTAGTCTCAGTTCATTTCCATTCAGGAAATAATGGATTCGGTGAGCTGCCCAGCTATCACGATTACTCCCATCAATGGGAATTTAACATTAAAGCACAAACGGGAGCTCAATGATAGTTGTTTGGTGGACCTATTATGGATCGCTTGACTGTCATCTTATTGGAACTATTAGTTATTTGATAAATAGTTATATTGTTATAGTCGTAGTTATATTCGCGTAGTTATTTGATAAATAAACATGGATATTCGAATTTGTAGTAGATTAATAAAGCAAAGCGGCGCTGCTCCCTTCTTATTAAAAAAGCGGGAGAGATTAATCTCAGTATGGAAAATGCTCCTTTCCCTGTGTTTTCCTCTGCGATAAATGCTAATGTTATCCGTGTAATTTTTACGCAATCTTATTATCTTTAAACTACTGCTTGTTGATTACAGCATCTGACCGTGGTGAATCAAGAAGCATGTAGCACTCAAAGGGAAGGTCTGAGAACGATTTTTAGATTCGTTATTATATAATCCCGACAAAGTTCAAACGTCTGAAGGTGAAATTTCACGCCTTTCCCTGAAAAAGAACAATGAACAATTTTCCTTTCACAAAACGCTACTTATTGACTGGCTAATACAAATCCAGCGAACTGCCTTTCCTTTGAAAATATTGCTTTTATAAAATTATGAGATCTTTGAAAATGACTCTGCTCAGCCGTCTTTTTTCTTTATCTGACTATGAAGCTCCACTATTCTCGAGAAGGATATAAATACTCACATACAGCCATACAATCATACAGTAGTGATCGCTTGACAAAGTTTTACCATATCTACTGGAAAGGAGGTATTAGCACGAATTCTGTTCGAAGTATATATGATGTTCGATAGATATAGTCACTACACATTTCATATGTAGCCCTAGAACAGATTAGATCGCCTCCAGCCCATACAAACTCGCGAAGAATGCGAGGAATGCGTATATTTAGGAGCGGGTGACATGCCAGTGTTCCGACCAGTGTTCCACTGGTGTGCACCCTTATGTCAGGATTTCGCACGACGACGAGCGGCGTGCGATGCGGTGTGTGCGAGCTATGCGCGTCGCTGCAGTTGATTCTCAGACCAATTGCACGCTAAGGGCTGCTAGGGGCGCTGCGCAAATCTTGGGACGGGTGACCTGCCAGTGTTCCGACCAATGTTCCAGTGGGGTGTACCCTTATGTCAGGATTTCGCACGACGACGAGCGGCGTGCGATGCGGTGTGTGCGAGCTATGCGCGTCGCTGTAGTTGGGTCTCAGACCAATAGCACGCTAAGGGCTGCTAGGGGAGCGATACGCAGTTACTTGTGATCCCTTCGAGACTCAACAACATGAGCCTTTAGCTCGGCTGCACTGCTTCGCTTGCGACATGCTGCGGTACGAAATCTTGACATAGGGGCACACACCCGTATTCCAGGAGGTCAGGAGTGTTGTGTGCAGCGTAATTTACCATAGAAACAACCAAGACAATATTCTCATGAACCAAAGCATTGTATTATGGTCTAGCAGTAACTAAAATCCTCCTACAATCATCTCAACACTTGTACAAGCCATCGGACGCCAATGAGCGTTGTGGAATCGTCCACAAAACTTTCGCCAAAACACATTTCAGGAAACAGCGAAAAATGGTGGGAGGTAGTGCATGCTTTTCCTTCCGATACTGCAAGGGGAATATTGATCGGGTTCAGTTTCAAGCTTTTGATGATCATCGCTGCAAGGTGGTGAAGTCGTAGAGATTAATTAGTGAGACCACTGCTACCGCAACTACGCCTTGTGCGGTTTTGCTGCTTCCCCGCTGGGAGTCATTTGAAACGGGTTTAGCCAGGTTTTTCTGGCGATGTACGTGTCTCTCGATGACATTGTTGATTCAGTTTGCTGTTCGGTTTTGACTCGACTCTATGGCCGAATTTGTGAATTTCGATATTGCGCCGTATCGTTTTTCAAAGCGCCTCTTCAGATTTCTCGGACGGTGGGATATTCAATAGTCCTGTTTTGACCATTTTGTAGTGCAAAGCCTGTGCTACTCCTCAAAATTCACTCGCTGCATTTCAGACCACTCTACGAGAGCATGGGTCGATTTCTACGGCAATCACCTGCGACCCATGGCAGTGCTTTTCCTCGCCCTATTCGTCATTGTACCCAAGCCAAAGGGATTCTATCAAGTTCCGGTGGCATAAATGATTTGTTAGTGGGCGCCGTAGTAAGTGCTTGTTGATTACTACATAGTATACCAGTGAAGCTCATGCTGATACATCATTTCTTCCTTGTATAGCGAGCTTTGTCGGACGGTCAATACTTTTGTCGCACTCTGTACATACATACATACATACATACACATGTTCATATATGAATTTATGGACGCTCTCAAAATATGTAGCTGAAAGAGCCTGAATGCACAAAAAGCTCCAAGGCAATTGACATTTAGCTCCCCATTAAACAATTTCCTTTCACGTCATGCTCATATAAAAGTTACGCGAAAAACAACAGCTCACTATCGTCACATGTTCGTGAGGATTACGGTAGGCAAAATGAGCTGGATAATGATCTAGATACATATTACACTAAAAACATGTGACGTGTGACATGCAGCGTGGTTTCTGGTTCAGCAGAAACTACTGACATCGCCTCCGTAATTGTTCAAGACAACGATTGGACAAGATCGCGACGATCCTAGGATGCGCTATGCAACTTTTTTTCATGAAAATTGACGAGGTATGTATAGTAAACATGCAAGACGAAATCGAAATGCGTGTGTGAGTTGTCACGGGTATGCTGAGTTATGGACAAAAGCTTCGGTCCCGGGAGGAACTCGAACCAGGACTCCATGCTTTCCCGGCCTATGTGCTACTTCATTATACTAACAAGACCCCTTTCACTTTGACTCAGCTTCTAAAGGTATATTTACCATACTTATCAGCACTCACACGTATAACGTGTTGAGCGTGTTATGTGAATCTTAAATAATCGAATAAACAATTCAAAGATTGTAGCAAACTTTCGTCTGATTCTTACCCAAAATTAAGTGAATAAATAATGTGATTTTTGTGAGGTCTCATTTATAAGTAAGAATAGCTTTCCTTCCGTTTCAGACGGGCTCTTAATCGGAATTCAAAAAATGGCGGAAATTCTCCCTCTAGAAGCACCATCAGGCCCATCACTATGGAAAATCCTTGGAGAAAGGAAATTGAATTCCAGCCAGCAAAATAAAACGAAAATAGCCATATGTTGACGACACACGGTTGTTCCAAGATGCATTCAATATGAAGAATGAGAATGACAATGTGATCATCAATCTTTGTCTGGAATAAACCACTCTTCAGCAGAATCGTGGTGGCGAATACGATCGGCCTACGCAATGAACTAAGGAGCTAGCTGATGTACAGTCCATTTCGGAGCGCATGATAGGGCCTGGCCTACGGACTTGTGTGAGAGTGTATCAAACTTCTCACCCTGTCACACACCCTCACTCACGCCACGCTTTTCCACTCTCGCAACTCAGGCCACGCCCTATCTAGCGCTCCAAAATGGACTATATGTACATGTCTGTGTTTTTCGCCTCGCAAACGAATTTGCTACCAATTTTGCGCACCTGAGGGATGAAAGTGTTGCTCAGGTGAGCAATTCTGAGTCAGAAAATTACCACGAAGCCGTGAGAGTGATAGCCACTTATAATTACAGCATCCTTGCCTAATTTAATTCTGAGAACGTTGCATGTAAAAAGTATGAGCAAATGGATAAGCTACGTTGGGATGATTGTGACAAGCGAGACATTAGCTTTTGCGTCAGCTCTTCCGAAAGACGAGGAAAAATACCTCATTTGGCGTGCGTATTATATTATGTACATATATGAGGATATTATACTATGGAAATGAACTTTTGCGAACTACAACTATTTACCATAAATTTTATAGTTAGCAGTTTTTTTTTCCAATTTTGACTTTCCAGTTACTGTAGTCATAAAGCGTCAGTGGAAGAAAAACAGCAAACTGCAAATTCAGTAGCAAAGATGATGTCAGAGTGACGCCGACAACTGAACGCAATAGCTGCGCAGGTGATTAGGCTGGTAAAGACGTCAGAGATCACACAATAAGGCTTGTTATAAGAAAAACGTCATGTATCTAAAGGAATAGCAAGTGCTCGCTGTTAAAAGTGTGTAACATCTTGAAAGCTACAGTAAAAGAAGATTTCGATCACATCAGAAATGAAAAAAATTGAAATTCCATATTTACGGTTAGTTTCCACTCAAATTTAGTAGAATGTGCAAGCATTGGGCACAATTTGGGTGAAGTAGAAGCTGCCTCGACGGCAGGGCTCCTTCCATGAAATTGTGAGCGGTGAAATAGACGATAGTGTTGACGTCGTTGTTCAATGCCGTCTTGATACGCCAAACATTGTAGCCCATTCATCAATGTAATGACGTTTAGACGCATATATGACATATTTATTTATTCGCTTATTATTGTTGATTTGTTATATAGCTCATTTTAAAAATTTAATATTTATATATTATAAAATTTATTCATTGATTTATATATCATATGTCAAATATCATTGTATTACTATGTTATTACTGTTGATTTATTACAGCTCATTTCATTAATTTGATATTTATTTATTATAAAATTTATTCATTGATTTATTTATTTCATATGTTGAATATGATATGCCGAAAACCAGGATAAAAATAAAGTCAGAGAATGCTCCGAAAAAACTGGAAACGGAAGAAACAAAAAATAATATAATAATCTAAACGAGTAGCCCAGTAAGACATGCTCGATAATGTGGTCCAAGTGATTGCTAGTGCTGTTGAGATTTTTTCGAGCTCCCATGCAGGTATGGTACCCATGGTAGATAGGAAAGGGGGTGAGATTACAAGAGGTATGTAGGACCAAAGAAAGGCAGTCCTAAAGGCAAGCTAGTATGTGTAGCCTGCCCTTGCTCAATTTTCCGCTATCACACTAGGTATCCAGAAATTTGGAGAAAGTTATCTGTAAAGGACTAGTTCCACAAACGTCGAGAGATGATCGTTCTGCTAGAAACCAAGAAATATCTAAGACGCTAGAAAAAGGTATGGCTGAGAGATAGGCATATTTTCCTTGTCAAATCGCAACATGCATGTGTTCCGGAAGAGACCATCACCGTTGCTATGCACTCTGAATTAGTATCAAGGCGAAAGAGTTAAACGTTGAGCAATTTGCATGAAGATCTTTGAATTAGCTCAATGTGGAATAGCGCTCCCGTTGAGAGGTCTCAGATGCACTGTCATAAGGCTGTTGGATCAAGAACTTGTTTCGCGACATCATAAATTGTTAGTGACTACACAAGCTTCTGCAAAAGATACTGCTAATCGAATAAGTGCAAAATCAGGATCATTCACTTGTGCCGTCAAGGGAATCTCATCTCTCCCAACCTAATTAAGCTTTACTTTCATCCACAGCTAATTAATTGTTTTCAATCTACACTGAACTGGTGGCCTTTTTGTAGTCACGTGAATTGCCTACACAAAGCCTTATGACAGCATCAAATACGGGCAAGAGTTTGCTGAAATGTTATAGTGCACAGAATTAGAGGTTTAGGACTCGATTTGCCTTCCTCGGCTTATTCGAGCTGAGACGTCATAGGTCATGAACAGATAGAGAAGCAGCACTTAGGAAGTACACGTTTCTTGACGCTTCTACTAAAAAAAGCCTTTCCGCGTAAAGAGGAAAGGCTATTTTTGTAGAAGCGTGAAGAAACGTGTAGAAGTAGATGAGGCAACGTGCACAGGGAAACCCAGTAATGGCTCTTGAAAAGGTGCAATTAATGTTAAACGAGATGAAGATTCTCTGCAAGGTGATGTTCTGTATCTTCCATCACACACTTGAACATATTCGAAAACGGAGAAGGATCTCGTGAAATCTCCAACACCTTACTACATTACAGCACATCAAATTTTGTTTTGATAGCAGTGGTTTATAGAAGGCTTTCTCGACTAGGATATACATAAATAATTGCAGAAATTCCACTGAGAACAGGTACTTCAATGAAAACGGCTCCATTTTGGACAGGCCAGAATAGCGAGTTAATGATAAATAAGCATCTATATACATCTTAATACCGCGAGAGGTAATTTCGGTCGGCGAGAGGTAATTTCGGTCGGAAATATGAAAATCGAAGGGGTGAGGCTACTTACGCTGGGAAATCGCGTAGCCGCCCGCGGGCGAGCGGCACTGCGGGCGCGAGTGCCAGTGCCAGGGCATGGCAGCCTTCAAGTGAGGCAGTGTGGCATGGGTGGAAGCGCAGAGCTGAGGCAGCCATACTCTGAGGTGCTCCCAAGGGCAATGGATTCGCAAGTCGTACGGGTGGCGCCGCAAGTGCGACGCCGTGAAGCGATTTTTCGGCGTAAGTAGCCTCACCCAAGTCGAAGCGTTAAACAGTGCAAAAAACAGCAGAACGAAGTGGATGAAACAGCCAAACAGCAGAGGCCAAAGATGTGGGAAATAAGAGCCACCAACCGCATATCCCCTTTCACCCTTATGCATCACTAGCCGCTGAGGAGTAGACGCAGATTGCGAGGGACTATGCCTGCCATCCGTGAACCTTTTTGCATTTTCGCTGCAACTTGGCCTGTGCCCAATGGGATCGTCAAGGAAATCCCAAGGCGCTCCTCTTCATTGCGGATTTCGCTACAGATCATCTCTTCTGAGCTCTAACCTTCGTGTACTGGAATCGTTTTCGGTTTTGGCTTTCTTCACTGCCCTTCCCGGTACCTTCTCTTCTCAGATCTGCCGTTCCATCATCGGCGGTGTGCTTGCGCTACAATCCAAAGAGCAGAGACCGCATTTTCGTGAGTATTTCAAAAAGAGTGGGAGCGAGGAGACGAGTTCGCCTACTTCCCCACTCAAGTTTAGGTGGAATTCTCCCTTCTGATATCATAGTCACTAGTTTGTATCGCTCATACCCCTCCCCAGCAATTCAACTCATTTGTTTTCATAGTGCTGAAATATATATTTATATTTAAATATTTCAAATCAATGGAAAGACTGTATTCGATTCATTTTTGTTCCATGGGATGCGCCATGCATTCCAATCTAAATTAGAACATCGCTAGAGGCGTACGGATCAGGGAAACAGTCACACGTGAAAGACATTGATTTGTTGCTTGGAAACAGTGCACATTGAATAGCCCAATTTTTTTCAAACTTTATTTTTACGGAGAGGAAAGTGTTTGTGCACTCCTTTCGAAGTATAAAAGGTATTTTTCAAAATATAGTCTAACTATTCTCACTGAAATCCAGCTATTTTTTGGAAATCCTATAAGGTATACAAGGTTATGAGGTTTCCTAGGTTTGTTCTGAATTTGAATTCTTCCCAATATGTTAATCAGATTAATCCTTTTTGGGCTAAAAAAATGAGTATGATGTCGATCACGATTCGTTATTACCTAACCAATTTTTGAGGTTCTCCCTGGTTTCTTCACAAGCCACAGTTCCTTCTTGATATACCCATTGCTAGCGTTTAACACTGACGAAGTTATGAGAAGAGTGCGAAAGGAACTCATTTCAAATCGTTGTCAGCAAGCAAAGACGGAATTTATTTTGCATTAGAACATTATTATGTTATGTGAAGCGCATAGTATTTTGCCCTGGTAAAGCTAGTTCTTATTCAAAAGCCATTAATATTCATGGAATCAGTGCATGTCTAGGCTCAAAAACTTTATATTTGTGTACAACCTAATAATAGCAGATAGCCGATTAGCGAAGCTCCGTACAGGTGACTTTTACTAACAACTAATTCCCATGAAAACACTAGGATTATCGGCTAAAACATAATTAATCCCTTGACGTCAACCATGCATGCCCTTCCCGTCGAGTGTGAGCTTTTATGGCAATCCTTGCTGAAATGCACGTATGGAAACGTTTCATAGGAGCAATGGTGATGAAGGCGCATATGAATAGCTACAGTAATTAGTTCAAAAAAAATCAGAGAGCAGAGAAAACTTTTTGTGGTGCAATTCCATATATAATTGGTGATATTATGGTTTTTGGGAAATTAATACGAATTTTCTGGGGTGGGCGTGGTGGCGTCCAAGTTGACGCTTCCTACCTGCGCAGGTCTAATTCTGTGCAGTGCACACCAGTGCAGGGGAGGATTTTGAATTAGTTTGGGGAGGTAGTCGCGGTTCTGACAATTTTCGCTACGTTTAGTATGTGGATCATGGTGGCGCTAAACTTGACAGCTGTCAGCGCCCCTCTTCCACACAAAGATTCGAGATGGTGAAGGTACGACGAGACTTACAGCTACCTTTTAAGGAGAGGTGATATAGCAGACTCTCAAACAAGGAGGGGGATATGCTTAGCGGAAATGTTACGGTATATTGCTGTCGGGGTAACAAGGAAAAATGCAGAATTATCCAAATAGTGTAGAATGCAGTAGGGCCAACAATCGGGATCGATTTTGATTTTTTAAATATGTACATTTATCGATGGAATGATCCTTAGCACAGAAATAGCTGGAGAGCAAAATAAAGGGAGTGTGTGGGTAACAAGGATGCGGGATTTATGACACAGATGGAGATATTTCAGAGCATGGGCATAAAGCATGGGCATATTTCAGAGCATGGGCAGCGATAAAGCGCTGCTGTCAAATGGATCTCCATTCTTTTGCAAGAGTACATGGTGTGTGGCTCAAGAGATAAGCAGGCTGAAGGTGTACGTCATTGGCAAAACGGGACCACAGGCTTCTGCCATAATGTCGCCTACGGAAGCCAGAAACTACACGCTTGCTGGTAAGAGAATCCTACACTGGAGCAGAACATATAGAAATTGACGAGCAAATGAAATCCGTTGATACTTCGATGGAATGAAGTGTGACTGTAGAGATAAAAGTTTACTTACTCATAAAACATATGCGCGGCGTTGTCAGTCAGTCAATCGTGCCTTCATGCCTGTGCTGAGGTGTTACCCATGACAACGACTGAGAATAGAGTTACAGCTTTAACAGAGGTACAGACAGAAGAATTGCTGCAGTGTGTGACACACAATAATGAGCTTGAATATTTAATCGTTATTTCTATGTGGTGGATTACGGTAGCCGCCACAGTGAGAGCCTATGACGATCCTGGCATTGGCTCGGTTTCACAGGTTTCTTTATGACTCAAGGTCCACTTGAGTCGTATTAGTGGGTTTGGAGAGAAGTAAATAAAGGATTTCCCACTTTCATTCGTTTTGCATTATTCTATACAAGTCTGAGTTCGAATCATAGGGGTATGAACCATGTGGGCCGAGACGAACTGCGATGTGGGCATTTATTGAAGGACTCGCTGAGAGCCGGAGGCTCGCCACGTCTGATTGGTCGGACAAGCCGTCTTCAGGCAAGGCTCATCGCGCCGATCTTCATGATTTTCGCTTTTTTATGATAGCCGTTAGACAAGGAGCCCTCAATTTTAACCCTTACTCTTACGGCCGTGTAAGGCTCTACAGGCACAAGTCAAAGGAGATGAATATTTGCAGGAGATGTTTCATTCATAGCAATACAGATGTGACCAAGCACTTTTTTATTTTATTTATTTATGCAAGCATTAGACCCCCTAAACATTAAAAACAAAACAAATAATAAACAAATCAAACCAACCACAATAGCAGTTACTGGAGCTAGTCAAGAATACGATAAAGCAGTCCTTCAACTCCTTACAAAAGTGTTCGAACCAAGGATTAATGTGCGTCTTCAACCTACCAGATAGGTCGAAGTAAACTTCCATGAATCAATGAGTCAGTCCTCAGGAAGCTTCCCACGGGAGACCTCTCACGGAAGCTGGCTCTGCTGTTTTAGGCAGACCTTAATGCCGTAGGTGCTCTATGCCCGACTGTGCTGACTGAAGCCTTCATATTCTTGTGAAGGTGAAAGTAGTGAGCCACAGCTTGTTCCTGCTTTGAGAAGAACATCCGGGATATTTTGCCCTTATACCTTCATCTCTTTCATTATCCTCTGTCCTGTATATTTAGTGGAGTGAGCCGCGAACAAAATTACCTTCTTGGCACCCCCCGTATTAAATTTATCCCCCCGTGCCAGGAATAATCGCAAGTGACACCCAAGTCAGTTACCTGCGCCAGTCGGCAATGGCGGCATTTTCGCAACTGTAAGGGTCATTGGACATACGGACATAACTAAATTCCGAAACACTAGTATACCGACCGCCTTTGTGGAACAGGCAAGTCAGACAAATGCTAGGGCCAAGCCTCGGGACACGAGGAAGAAAAGTTGTCGACCTACAAAAATGGTAGGTACCCTTAATGAAGAAAGACACCACAACTTTCGCTATCCTTAGATATGATATCACTTGTTTGCTTTCTGGGTGCGGCTTTCACTGTTTCACGATGAATCTGCAACCATCTAGGCGATCAAGGAAAAGCCTCGCAATGAGTGAAGCAGCTGGCGATAAGCTTGTATGGTCATCACCTGCAGCTGCTGGAGAGCACAACTACAGATATGCATAATGCCCTTATCGCCTCTGCTGCCTTCATATAATGGAAACAGTTAGAGTGCAATAGTTTCATGGAATCATATAAAAGGGCAAGAAAATGTGTCAGTGAATGGCATTCAGTGATAATAACCGACACGGAGTGTCGGGATGGTGTTCGCTTCGTCTAATGTTTGCTTCGCGGCGTCGCACTCGCGGCACCGTCAGTACGAGTCGTTTGGAATTCTGCTCATGACATGGGCTGGTACCGTGAGGAACCTCTAAGGACTGCACCTATTTTTAGTGATTTGTTGTGAATAAGCTCTCCGTCCTTCAAAGCTAATAAAGGCATAGCTAACACTGCTTCTATCGCACTTGGAATGTTGTTGGTTGTTGCGCGCAATCCAGCCAAAATCAGCTGGTAAAATTTCAAAAAAGGAGAGATTTTCATAGACCGTCCCCTCATTATCCCTAACGAAAACTACTATCGATATTAAGAATGAAAAGTTTACCCATTTCTTTGGCATTTTTTTGTATCCAAATTCTTAGAATTGAAACTGCTTGTACTTGCCACATAAAGCGTCATGTGAGAGTGAAAGTTTCAGAAGGTAACCCTACGTACATAGATAGCGCTTCGTTTGAAATCTTTCAACGCTCTTCCACATTTGCTTAACATTGCGTCCTTTTCCGGTATGATCCTGCCGGACACATTTGTATACACTGATCTATGGGGTCCACCTGCTAGAGTCAAGTCCGGTTATTACGATAAAAACCACGCCTTGTTCCGGATCAACCCTATGATGACGTAAACTTCGTTCTAGGAAATGAGGTACGATGGCTAACCGATAACTAGCAGTTGTGTGCTGCATGGCAACCGGCAAATCATTGCGCTAGATATGGGGCAAAGAACGAACAAAAATTCCATAGCATTCCATTCGCAATTCATTAGAAACGCTTATTCAATAAATTTGTCAGAAATGGAAAAAGCTTGAAAATTTTGTTCTTTTCGAAGGCCGTTTAAGGATGGAATATGAATCACTTTTTGTCAGTAACAGTTTGATATATCTCATGAGATGCTACAAAACTCCGAAAACGAATGAAGGGGCAGTTGAATAGGTTTCATTATGGCGTATAACCTAGTCAGTGGCTTCTTTTTCCCAAACCAAGTGAAAGTAAGAGAAGCCAAGTAGACGAATCAGGATCGGCGATTGATCCTGGTGATTCCGAGGCTGTGACCATTTTTAGGAAAAGAAACGAGATCGAGCCTTTCACTAACATCTCTGCGCTCCGCTGACATAAAACAGCGTAAATGCTTTCTGCGAAAAGCAGCGATGTAGACGGTTGGAGAAGAAGAAAGGATCGAGACATAGTGCAAATAAGAAAGGCAGTGGCACCATCGAAAAAGGCTCTCATGAAGAAGCGCTGGTATGATCTATATACACTGTCTATATACTGAATATTAGGTGTATGCAGAAGAAATGGCCGAAATAAGTGGCCATAACTTCGCTCAGACACAACCTTACTTGTCGAAATAAAAACCATTCGAATTTACAGAATTTCACCAACGATCCGGTACAGGAAATATGCCACCATGATCAAATTCTGGACTGCGAAAATTAATAATGCCAAAAATGGCATTTTTACCCTGCATAGTATCGGCGATTTTTTTCTGACGCAGGTTTGCATCGAGATCCAGGAAAAAGTGGTAATCCGTTGGGTATGGGTCTGAGGAATGAGGGGGGTGAGGGAGAGTCTCGATACCTACATAACTGCATCAGTTTTTGCTGGGTGCGCAAAACAACGCAAAACCCCACACTTCGCAAGTCATCCGGCAGAAACGGATGCAGTTAGGCATCGAGACTCTCCCTCACCCCCTTATTCCTAGACCTACCCCTGACGGATTACCACTTTTTCCGGATTCTCGATGCAAACCTGCGTCTGAAAAAATTCGCCGATACTATGCATGTTGAAAATGCCATCGTAGCCTTTATTAATTTTTGCAGACCAGAATTTTATCATGATTGCTTATTTTCTTCATCTTCACCAGATCGTTGAACGTCGTGTAGATTCGAATGAATTTATTTCAACATTAAAGTTGTGTGTGTGCGAAGTAATGGCGTTTTGAAAAAAGTGGTCTGTTTTGGCCATTTATTCCGCATACACCTAATAGTATACTCGGTTCCCTGCTTGTACTACATGGACCCTCAAAACATCTCAGTCTGAGAACACAATGTTGTGCCAAAAATATAAAATATGGAAATTTTCAGTTTTTTGGAGCATGAGCTCAGAGTGGCGGTTTGCTTGGGCAGTATTCTGAATTGGAAAAAGGGATAACGGATGCAGAACCTAAGCAACCCTAAAGCCTGCCAATTGAGGTTCTAGTACGTCACGACACTGAAAAGAAAGAAAAGAATCATCCTCAAAGACAGCATTAGGGGTAGTGCGGTAATGGAGAAATCCCTACAAGAAGTCACTCACATGGTAGTGCCTAGGAAGGCTATTTGTGGCGAAATCCCGGTGAAAAAGCGCCCCTCCAAGCTCTAGAAACGCCGCAACCGCTTGTCTGTTCCGCCTCTTTGGTTTGTCGATCCCGCCTTTCGATGACGTGATTCCCGATTGACTGGGGCGGGAGCGGCCAAGGAGATGCGGCAGTATCGAAGGTTTTGCGGCGCGCTTCCGCAGTTTTAGCTTAGAGCTCACTCCTAAGATAGATGCTGTCGTATTTCCAAACATTTCCTCGTGTTTACTTGGCAACATGCCAGTGGGAAACTAGATCAGACTACTCGCCTTTTCACGGACAGGTCGTCCGCGTTGAGGATCAACGAGAGAAGTGGGTCCTATTCCTCTGGTTTTTGGCCAATTCCATCCGTTGTTTCTTCACTGCCCTCTTACTAGGCATCTCGACTTTCACAATCACTACTTTTACTTTTCGTCCTACTTTCCCCTAATCCTTCCTTTAACTCTCAAACACCTTTATGTGTTTGAAATTAAGGATGATACTTTTCTGCTGCTACATACCCTTAAGATATCACAAACGAAGAACTCGTGTAGCTCACTTCGCCCATCAATGACAATAGAACTGCTCAAAAAGACGCCTGAAATCAATGAACCCAAAAATACTGCACAGAAACCATGAAAATCTCTAAAATAATGAAAACCAATTTTTTCGCATTTACGAGATAACCTCATGGAAAAGGGCAACTGGGGGTTTTATGGTATTACGTAAAACTTAAGGATATCACTTGTATTCGCTGTGATCCTCACCCTTACCATAATTATGAATTTTTCTTATATCATAACACTATCAAATGCAAGATCGTTTAGCCACGTGTTTATCAATCTGCTACCGAGCAGATAGAAGTACACGGTTAAAACTTTAAAACAAGATGTGAGCAGATTCAGCACCCCTTATGACCACCAAAAGCTATAACTTCAGTTGAGAACTGGTCCGTTTGCCCTCAAAGGGCACTCACTGCTCCATATAATGGGTAGTCGAAAAGTTTTGTCGTATTTTTGAATACGCGCTTTTTCCCTCCAAACTGCTTCCCACCAATCTCTTCTGTACATACACATGTAGTACAAGTCCACACGCATCTATAGGTATTATTGTCTTCCATCTCCCGGATAACCCTTTTCGGCAAAATAAACATATCAAAGGTCAACCTCATTTTCAATACAAAAATATTCTTTGAATGGCGTTAGGCAGGGAAAGGAAAAGGTGATAATCCGATGGAGCAAGATCAGGGCTATAAGGCGGATGGGGCAGCAATTTTTATCCAAGCTCGAGTATTTTTTGGCGAGGCAGTTTTTTGGCATGTCTTCCCACTATTGAAAAGGTGACTCGCCCAAAAATTCTCGAGCTTGCATAAAAATTGCTGCCCCATCCACCTTATAGCCCTGATCGTGCTCCATCAGATTATCACCTTTTCCTTTCCCTGTCTAACGCCATTCAAAGAACAATTTTTGTATTGAAAATGAGGTTGACATTTGATATTTTTATTTTGCCGAAAAAGGTTATCCGGGAGATGGAAGACAATAATACCTATAGATGCGTGTGGACTTGTACTACCTGTGTATGTACAGAAGAGATTGCTGGAAAGCAGTTTGGAGGGAAAAAGCGGTATTTAAAAATAGGAAAAAACTTTTTCGACTACCCATCATTAACATATTATTATGCTATATGTATTTGATAGTGAACTCAATTTTGACTTTGAAAGGAAAATTTTATGGTTTCAGAAAGCTGAGAACCCTCAAACGTATCAGAATCCTGTTCGCTGCTACATATATACGTCAATAAAGCATTACGTGATAATCATTTTTGTGATTTGCTGTGTGCGAAACTAATTTTACTGCTGAGGAATTGATTCGCGGCAACAAAATCATATGTATATAATTGTTTTCATGAGGACAAAACCGTTGCCATAGCTCTGCTCATATTTTCCACGCGGGAGAAAGTAGTGAATTTCATTGAATCGCTAATTATTCGGTAAAGTTCGCTTCCGGGGTTCCGTTTACCAAACAAATACTCGGAAAAAAGGTTTTGGATTTGAATTTTTCGATAGTAATGAAAACATAAAACGTGAACGTATGTAATTCTTTGAATAGGTGCGTCTCTTGAAAATGCCGTCGGCACTGTTCTTGTGTGGGAGAAATTCTATTCAAAAAGCTACTGAAATGCACACAGTAGTCACTATCCAGTGTTCAAAATGAGGGTTGAGATATATGGTCATGCATTGTATTGAGGAAAATTTTCGAGAAGGAAAAAAGAAAAATCAAACCTCCATTTAATCCATTCAAGCCATGATTAATATGGTAGGTTTCGGTATAGATACTGAAAAATTGGCTAATAATATTCATCTATTGACGCGCTTACCATCACCAAGTACGACATCCTAACCGACCCCAAGGGTGATCTTTCCTGAGGATTTCTCAGTCCATGCTTGTTCCTGGTTGGACAACGGCAATAGGCCAACGAGTTCTGATGCGCTCAGCCGCAAAATCCTAGCTCACATACATATGTATGTGATTCTTTCCCCAGCCTGAAACTCTTTCCTTTAAGCTTCCGCCGCTCTATTGCCCCGCCCCTACCCATGGCATTCAGTTCCTTCGAGGCGTTCATCATGAATGAA
The DNA here is from genome assembly GCA_963978905.1 of Trichostrongylus colubriformis. Taxonomy (NCBI): domain Eukaryota; kingdom Metazoa; phylum Nematoda; class Chromadorea; order Rhabditida; family Trichostrongylidae; genus Trichostrongylus; species Trichostrongylus colubriformis. The sequence continues at coordinate 48,553,608 of OZ022258.1, forward strand.
TGTACGCTTTCCGATAGAATCAGAATCGATAACTGAAATCCTTTTCCTCATTCGAATGAAATTCTCTGGCACTCCACCTATCAAGCAACACGCAGGCTTGGATTTAATTTAGATGAAATTTTTTGGCTGATTTATTGATGATATCACATGACTATGGGAACATTCTATAATAGAAACTCCTATGATTGTGGCGTACTTGCAGTGCTCATAATCATGAAAATGTGTTTGACATGCACGTGAAATCCAACATTTTTTTCGTAAATATCCGTACCTATCACCACAACAAAGTGAGAAAAAACTAGTTATTATAGCTACGAAGTCAGCGATTATGGTAGCCCACTCAATGGTGATAAAAACTTGACCGAGTTAAGAGCAGAATGATTTTCACCTGGAATAGAAAAACTAATAGTATCAAGGATTCTAAAAGCAACATGATGAACTGCAGTTAGGCATAAACACAAAAATACCGAAATGCACTGTGACTAGATAATTGTGTAAAATTAAAATACAAGTAAATATAAATGTGAAAGTGCTATCCTTCTATCGTAGTTAGCAAGCAAGATTAGGTGGACTGCCTCTTGAAGGCATCATAACGAATGACATTTCGAACTATGACGTAAAATACGACCTTTACTTGTGCGGAAGTCATTAATAAAAGGGTCAAGTTGTAAGATTATATGATCCATTACATATCATCTTACAAATCACTTTGAGGATCCTCAACAGATGTACTCATTACGGCTACGGTATCGACTGTGCGCTTCTTCGGATAGGTCATTCACCATAAAGGTGCCCCTTCGTCAGAAGGATGCTGACAATGGGTTGCCGCCAAAACTTTAGTTATCCTAGAGAACTGTGCCCGGAAAGCATCAAATGTAGATTCGAGTGCTATCCCAGACAAAAATTTAACGTGGAACTATGTACATAGCCTCTCTCAAACCGCGGCTTTGAAAAATCCAAAATATCAAAGGTCTTATTCAGTTATCGTTTCATACCTGTTTATTTTCGCTAAAATCGAAGAATTAGTCTTTTTCTGAGCGGTACATCATTTATATTCAATACTGCGCGGAGAAAAAAATTTTTTGCAAGGTATCTGCAAATAAAATGGAGTTGGAGCGCATGGCGCGCTCTCTTGGTGTCAGTAACAACGAATGTTATTAACTGCATATCCTTCACGAGTAATGCGCACTTTTAGCTATCACACACCAGATCACGTAGCATATAGGTGACTATTTATGGTAGGTTCATATGCTTTGCTAATGAGATCGGGCGACGTCAATGAGTGCCTATCGTTTTTGCTAAAATGAGAGGTGCTACGCTGAAGAAAGTAAGTACAGCAATCTGACAACCGCAGTTTTTTGATTCCTTGTTGTGATTACGACGCCACGAGGTCAGCAGTATGCAGAAGTAGAAACTCAGATGTCGTTACGACACCATTCATTTCTGTAGTAAGACAGAAGGTGGCTACAAATAATGGTCCGGTAATTCTTCACTCAAACAAATCTTTCACTTGGGTTTTTCACTGGTAGCTTTTTTGCAACTGCACCGATCTAACAGAAATTTCAGTATGTTGCACTTGGAGACACTGCATACTAGATATACTATCTTAGCGCTCAATGGTATAAGTTAGCGGTTAAATGCAATTTTTTGTTTTTGGAGTGCCATCCCTATGCTGTCCCGATGTGCCGCTGTCATCAAAAGTCGTGGTCTTTCTACAAAATATTAATGTTCTCTGAGGCTTGTTCGTTTTGTTTTTGTGAAGAAAGCCGTTTTTCTTGACCAAACTTTTTTCTTTTTTTCGGTGGTCTTGTACTAAATTCTTGTAAGAAACCATGAAAAGCGTCAAGCGGCACTCAAGTGAGAAGGAAATATTGACAATAGGTTCAGGCACCACATATTAAAATTTTGTCAAATTTGGTCAAGTAGAAAAAAAGTTATGACAAAAAAGTTTTGGCCGATGACTTTTGAGCGCTACTGTATGTGCAAGGTTCATCCATAGAAATGTTAGAAAGGCAGAACGACATGTGAATTTTCGGTGACCGAAAGAAAACATGAAACAGTTGCCCCTGTTCAGAGAGTGGGTTTGGTGGATTACCAAAGGTTGTACAGGCACGTGTAGTATATGTTTATTACGACGTACCTTTTGTACAATAACCGACCATAATACATCGTAATAGGGGTTTATATACACACAAATGTGGGTGGTGCATAGATATGGTCTGAATCCTGAACCGAAAAGGTCCAGTGGAGACACTTCTGTTAGGGGATGAAAGAGTGCACCGCGCCAGGAGCAAATACCTAGGATACATAGTTGATCGCACACTTATGATACCGCGAAGTCATGCCTGCGGTATCTTTTCAATAGGTACTTATCTAAGTTATGTCCTAAGGTAAACAACTTGAACTAACATGTTGTCATTCATTTGTAGATGCTAGTTGATTAGAATTAGATATTATGGTTGTGAATCCACAACAGTGGGCTTTCAGCTCCCAGCCAACCCCTCCATGAAGCCGCAGCAGCTACCTCCCTTCGAAGTCCAGTTCTGTCTCTTACTATTAGGCGCTGCTGACCGATGTGGAATCGTACCAACAACTACAAAGGAGGATTTCAAGTTGCTCTTAAGACCTGTTGCGAAAGAACTCCATCGAACCACGGGATGAGCTATGGCTATACATGTATAGGGGGTCACGTACAAGTGTTTAGACTAGTACTCCAGGAGGTCAAGTCAGCAGTGTTGCCTGGACGGTGACCCACTATAAAAAACGTAATTACAAGTATTCACATTTATATGTTTAACTTCACAAATATCTGCCTTTATTTTTTCGGCCTTTATCTTTGACATAAGTAGACCACTCACGTAGCCAAGATCGTGAAATCAGTAGTAAATCAATTGCCTAGTGAAGCATACCCACTCATGGGTGACTTACCCCAGACTAGTCACCGGAACACGTTGCACAACCATGTAGAGGCCGTAAGGTTTTTCCGAGAGCATAGACCTATCATTTCCGATTTTCTAGCATGAATGCATCTTTAAGCTGTTTTATTCACTCCATGTTCAATCCAATCCAAAAAAGGCCTTTTATGTAGCTTTTCGATGTTGGTGGACCACTCTTTGCAGCTACCGTGCAGATATAGTATGTACATCATCATACGGGCATCGTTTGATTCTGCAGCTGACCCGATTTTAGGACGTTAGCGATTCAATTCTTCACTGAAAACTGATGAAAGCTAAAGGGTCGTAGTAATGGGAGATTTCACGGCATAGACAGGTTTCGATCGGCGAAAAAAATTCTAGTCTTCTGCCAGTTCTATGGTAGGTTACAGGCTTCACCAATGCAAAGACTTTTGGTTTCCTCGGATTTCGCTGGCTTATAAGTTCCTCCTTTCCTCACCAATAGTGCCCATTAGGCTTGCCTTACCCATTGTTTCCATGGCATCGTACTGACATCAGCGTGCTGAAAAACATTTATATCCGTTGACTGTCAAATGCGAGATACCACAGTGTTTGACCGAAGTCTAACCTCGCGATACCCTCAAAACCCCGCAACCAAAACTTTTCAAGTGACGATCTCGGGATCACTACATCCCCCCCCCCCATCAATCTGATACGGTCTTTTCATTTAAGTTGCCAGACATGGTATATGTGTCACCATATGGTTTCCAGAAATCCATGTTTCCCGTAAAAATACATAAAAAAAACACAAAATCCACCGACTTTGTGAATTTCTGAGAAGAAAAACAACGATCTAATAGTTACGCGAGAGTCGTGGGGCACGACATAAAGTAGGAATTAATATACATATGTCATCAAAGCTACTGATGACAGGATATGAGTGGTCTATAATCTTTCGCAGCAACTCATGCTGGCATATAATAAGAGAAAGTGAGTCCCGATGAAGATTTGAAAAAAAACACAACAAAAAATAAACAAAACAAGCCTTGAATATTGATATCGCCTAATCATGCTGGCATAATAAGATAAAGTGAGTCCCGATGAAGATTTACAAAAAAAAAACAACAAATCAAGGGCACTACGGGGAAGCCAGACATTACGAAAAAACTGGTGATGGCAAGTAGTGGACGAATCAGAGGTTTCTTGGTAATCATATGCGGGTATATGGAGAAAGGTTGTGGATATTGTGGACAGCGCTAAACCAGTCGACACTTTATGCTCATGTTGATACAATTTGGGCAAGGCCACTGGCGCAGCTTGTGCAAGCACAGCTGCCCGTCAACCGACATGAACATAAATTGAATGACACATGCGTGTCGCCTATGAAAACAAAAAAACATGGGCAGACACATGCACTATTTATTCACAACTTCACATTAACTTTTGACACATGGCTATGCCATGTACAAATTGAGAACGGGATCCGTTGGGTTAAATGGATTGGCCCTGTGCCCAGAAACTATGTGCAAGGTCGAGTACAGTCCGAAGCCAAAGTTTTGTCCACAAGTCGGTGCTGCTATGGACAGCCACAAACGATTAAATTTTCTTGTGGCCTTGGAATGAAAAGGGTTCCACATTGCAGCCTCATTTGCCTCTTGAAGCCTGTGCCTTGAATATTAATATCGCCTAATGCTGTCAATTGTTTTTGATATTTTTAATTTTTGATAACTGCTGCTTATCGCCGCAGCTCGCGATGCGAAAGTTAGCTGTCAATTGTATTCTTGAGATGCACGACGTTGTCCACTTGTTGATGTTTTTCCTTCATACAACGAATTACGGAAGTAATTCGACATACATAGAAAGCGGGAGTTTTCCTTTGCATAGATTTGAAGTCAGTATAGGGTGAATTTTGGCTTGCGGTAAAGACTTGCAGTTCGTTCAGTAGCCGCAACTGCACGCGCGATGTTTGGATTCGTGTCAAGCATAATTTATTGAAGCAAATCTAACAAGGAACTTTTTTATTCTCACTCTTTCCCTTATTCTCTCTTTCATTGTTTCACTTGTTTGTTGTTGTTTGTTGTTCCATTTGTTTCACATCATCACGAATGAATGAAACACGCCTTACGTGACAACAAATGACAACTATGTTAGCCCGTGGTCCCGTCTCCTACAGCGAGCAACTCGGAAAGATGATTTGTGCGGTTTGAAATGATGCGCGAGGGGATCGCGACTAAAGACCATGATATAGCGCTTCTCAACTCGGATTTGCTACCGATCACCGTGTAACCTCGAAAATGCGTTTTGAGACAAACGTTTCGTGCCCATCATACCCCTTCCCTGCCTCTAAAATATTATTAAGCTCTTATTACAATGGTTGGCTTCAACGCTGAGCGAAATTCGCTGCAGGTTGCCTTATCTGCTTCACCACTGCGAACTATCCGTCTTGGTCGTTGTTTCGTGGTGACTTCTGCTTTTGCACGTTAGTAAGTCATAATAGTTCTGCATCATTTAAATTTATTCAGTGGATGCTCCATTTACTGCTGCGCTTCACTCTTAGGGTGATCGATCCCGAGCGCAGTGGTGCTCCTCTTTCTCCAACTCCATTTTTGTGAGAATTGTCGATGTTGAGTCATAACCGCCAACCTAGTTTGTGGACATCAAGGACTACCTTTTTCGAAATCCCTGTTAGCACCTGAAAGGCTATCAGATAATGGGCTGATCGGGCCTATCACTGAAGATGTTGCAGTAAATTATACGATGTAGATACAAGACACATGAGCTATTTATGTTTATTACTATAGATAACATAAGGGAGGGGGAAGGGAAAGGTGGGGTGGTGGCTGCTGGGAAGGGACTGAAACAGCTGGCTGGTAGCAGCCTAAGTAGCCGCTTGACAGCTCCGAAGTAGAGGTGGCGCCGCACATTTGGCTGCCGGCACATGATGAAGAGCCCCTGAGGAAGAGGGGCTTAAGAGCCTGACATCTCCATTCCTTACAATGAGCACCTCGAGCTCTAAGGTGACCTAACAGCTTCAAGAGTCAATTTCCTCAAATGGATAGAGGTAGGTATGACCGATGACGATAATATGGAAAATGAAGTGATGCCTTTAAGGTCAGAAAGCCACTACTTGACTAGGTCTTCGCTCGTGGCCAATGGTCATTCATTCACCAACTTCTCCATCCTGTGATTCACAGTTTTCACAACGAAAGCATCTCGTATGGAAAATAAACACGAGAAATATCATATGCTAAGTTTTTAGTAGCCCACTAGTAGCCAACCACTTATACGAATAAAGAGGTAGCTCGTCCTCGAGCTTTAGCGCGACATACTGTAGTGAAAAAATTCGGTAGGGTACAAGGTGGAAGACGAATTATTTGCTTTACGGATTAAATGGTTCACATCGAATTAGTACAAATCATGTTAGAAGACAAACTAAAGCGAAAAAGTGTTTCTATGGGTTAAGCAATTCCTGAAAAAAAATGATGTGAGACCAGATGTGTATTTTAAGGCCTGTGCTTTTTTTTAGTCTGGTAATGGAACGTATCTGGACACGCCAGGAATTAGATAGGATGGGGACGTTTTAGTAACTGTCGGTGAGTAAAAAAATTCTCTAGTACCCTCTCGAAATATTCTCGATGGCGCTTGTAATCATGTTGATACCATTCAAATAAAGAACGCATTTTCTTAGTACGTAGAATCTGGGCAGCTCGCCACTCGAGCGAACTTGGCAATGCAATCTGGGCATTCCTCAGGCTGAAAAGAAGACATGAAGGAGAAAACATTAGTATCCTCACCTATAGATCACTGAGAATTTCGACATATCTCCAACTTACCACAAGCATATTCATCAAGGCGACTTTATGGATATAAAATTGCATACTAAATTTTAAAAAATTCACTCGTCACACCTAAAAAAAGCATTACCAATGCGTCTGGTCAGGGAAACAGTACGAAAGCCAAGCAAGAAACACATCCTTCCCAAACTTTATTTAACAGCAATTCATTGCATGGGTAATTTCTTCCATCACTCTTGCTCCGGACGCTGACTAGGACACCATAACACAGATCGTATCTAAACCTAAGGTGCGACAGCGCGGGCGGTCGCGTGCGCACCGTTGCTGGGGCGCGCCAAACTTTTTGAAAAAGAGGTTTGGGTGGCGCCCGTAGCGATTTCAACGTAGATGCTCGGATCAACACACACGTATTGTGTATTTCGTGTAGTTGGCTATATTAAGCGTTATAAAAATCTAGATGTAGGGAATTTTTCTATTCCTTTCGATATTTCAATAGCCAATCACCAGATCACCACTGATCAGCAGCGAATATTGTGTAAAGGATCAAAAGAACCGACGTTTCACGACTTCCTTATTTGAAAAAGCATCACTCCGAGTCTCACTTTTGTGCGCACTATATCCATTCACTAAATGGGAATGGTCTGTTCCATCAATCATCCGTCCCCAAAACACCATAAAGGTAGATGCAGTGGTGCTAATGTGGTTGGGGGGGGGGGGGGGGGGGGGGGGAGGGGACGGCCTCACTGTTGCGCTGTCGTCCCTCAGTCGAAACCGACCACAATCATCAGTTTGTGCGCTCAACTGTATATTTTTACCTAAGCCTTCCTTAAGGGGGCAGGGTAGAGGCTTCCCTCCAAAGTAAGGCTTAGGCTAAAAACCTAGGCGAAATATTGTCGGGCGCCGAGCACAGTGGAGTGTACCTCATCATCTGTATCAGTACCGGATGAAAGGAGGTGTTTAAAGTACGTGAGTGGATCGATCAGACATTTATGTGACACTCTTCAACAAATGAAGCAGCGAATTCAGTAGAGCGAAAATGGTCGATTACGTTGTGAAATACGAGGGGTTATCGTCAACGGTCGATGTGACGAACGATTTACGAGTAATGCTGATTACAACGAGATATCAGATACAAAGAAAGCTTCCAAGGAGACTCCTACACTCAGTACGGCGCCGCTTAGCGCGCCCCAGCAACGATGCGCGCGCGACCGCCCGCGCTGTCGCACCTTAGGTTTAGATACGATCCCATAACACAAGGATTTCTTGCGCAATGAGTGGACATTCTGAAAAAAAGAAAGTGAAAACAAATCAGCAATCCTCTCATTCAATCTCAGGTCCTCGAGCCCATTCATCCTCAAGGACTCGTCAAGGCCATCAGCCAAATGAAGCCATTTCTTTGACCAGAGGCGAAGGCAGGTAGCAAGAAGTTGTTATGTCTCGCATAAATTCGTTACGAAGGACATCGCGATCAGTTCTGAAGAGCAGAATTCGAGTTAGTGACGAGGGTATCCACCGAACAGACGATACTCCATTTGAAAAAATCATTGTGCTGTACCTGGGTTCCTGTTATCGCTGTCGTACGCAATTGCACGAGCGACCGCATGTAATTGATACGATCGGAATCAGCTATGATCCTTTGCGAACTCCCAGGAGGCGAACTTCTGGGAGCACTACACAAGTAGGTTGCACAGCGGTTGCCTGACGGTTTTATAGCACATTTTAAAGGTTCTAACATTCCCTGCTCCGATTGAGGCCGCGTGCGGCATGGCGAATAGGTGCGGCGTGGACGAGTATCCCGGTTGCGGTTAAAGTCATCATAAAGTCTTGCATGCTTTGTGTTGGCCGAAATACTTCACTTCATAGCTGGGTGATCCTTCGTTTCACATCAACGTTACTTTATTTCCTACATAGTTAACGATTCGTCCGAAGCCGCTCATTTGTATTTGATTTCGCAGAATATAGTTCATATTGTCTACTAAAACATTTTTCGGGTCAATTCAAGTCGGGGGGGGGGGGGGGGAGACGCAATTTTGCGTCAAGGTCGAAGCTCCTTTCCCTCCCTAGGCTTGGGCTAAAATTGATATCCTCTCCTTCCACATGAACAAGCATCTGTCAAAGCATAGGTTTCATCTGCTTTAGCCTAAGCCTAGGGAGAGAAAGAAGCTCGACGTCGATGAAAATTTGACGCAAAATTGCGTCTCCCCCCCCCCCCCCCCGACTTGAATTGACCCCATTTTTCTTGTTTAAGAATGGGACAGCAGCAGTCTGGTTTTGGTGGCAAAGGAAACGAACGAGGTGGTGGAGATGCTGATAAGGAAAAGAAAAAGAAATACGAGGCACCTATTCCATCAAGAATCGGTAAGAGAAAGAAGGGCTCAAAGGGACCAGATACAGCCAGTAAACTGCCTGCAAGTAAGTCTCAATATTGAAAGATTTCTGAAGTGTATTTTACGTATAGTTGATGTCATGTTTTGAATCTCGCGATAATGTTCGATATGTTCCAGTTACTCCCCACGCCCGATGTCGTTTAAAGTTGCTGAAAAGCGAGCGAATAAAAGACTATCTTTTAATGGAGCAGGAGTTCATTCAGAACCAAGAGCGTCTCAAGCCACAAGAAGAACGTCAGGAAGAGGAAAGAACTAAGGTAAATGTTTGTTCTGACCACACCTATAGGCGTGTGGGTTACCCATGCCGTTGACTCGATTCTGATAATTTCTGAGGCTACCATGCTCACCTGCGAATTAATTTACGATCAAAACATCCATAGACAACATTTTTCCCAAGTTGCTTTGAATTATTTTCAGTTGCTATTGCAATTATCCTTGTACTACATATGCCATGTCATTTGACTTCTTCTTCAGGTCCTATTCCTTTCATTTGTGATTTAGGTTGACGAACTTCGAGGTACACCTATGGCTGTGGGCTCACTAGAAGAGATCATCGATGATCAACACGCTATTGTTTCTACAGTGCGCTCTCATTCTTTTTATTACTGCTGTTAAAAGAAGTTCTTAACTGAATAGAGCAGGTTTATGTCTAAAATTATTGTTTTAGAACGTGGGAAGTGAACACTACGTGAACATCATGTCATTTGTCGACAAGGAACAGCTTGAGCCAGGATGTGCTGTTTTGCTCAACCATAAGGTACGGTCCCAGCACAACAGTAATTTTCCTATGCTAGTGTGGTTGGGGGAGTAGTGTAACCTTTTTCACGTTGTCTCCTCGCATGTATCATCATACAAACAGTTTGTTCACTCAAGTTTATACTATTCATATATGAGACATAGACGAGCTATAAAGGGACAACCCGTCAACAGGGGCTTTGGCAATACGCTGTGCCTCGAACACAGTGGAGTGCCCCTTCTGCACTGTCACCATTTTGATAGTAAGATTTTACAATGCTCAGCGTAATTGTGCAGTGTATGACTTACAGAACCATGCTGTCATTGGAGTACTCGCTGACGATACTGACCCGATGGTTTCAGTGATGAAGCTTGAGAAAGCACCACAGGTTGGTACAGTCGCTCATAATTTTCACCATTCCACCTCTTCCTGCTTCTCCCTCATCTCCTCTGTCTCTTGTCGGAACATTTTTGACATCTTAGGAGACATATGCGGACGTTGGTGGTTTGGACCAACAAATCCAAGAAATCAAGGAGTCGGTCGAGCTGCCTCTAACACATCCTGAGTATTACGAAGAAATGGGAATTAAACCACCGAAAGGTATGTAAAGCGCGGTTTTTTCATCCAAGTTTCGTATCTTTTATGAATGTTCTTTATCTAGGTGTTATTCTTTACGGGTGCCCTGGAACCGGTAAAACATTACTTGCGAAAGCGGTCGCTAATCAAACTTCGGCAACTTTTCTACGAATTGTTGGCTCAGAACTTATACAGAAGTATCTTGGTGATGGTCCAAAAATGGTTCGCGAGCTGTTCCGCGTTGCTGAGGAGAACGCTCCTGTAAGTGATTTTACGTTTCGTATATGCAGCTTAATACGGAAGGTGCTATAGCTTTCGTTTGTTCAAGTAGTCGGAGTAGTAGTTCTTAAGCTTATAATGGTAGGGTTCTATCATGTCATTAGCATCCTTTATAATGTTATATGACTTTCCCTGCATTGGGTTCCATCGCTGCTTCTTGCACGATTTTGCAAGCACCAATCGTTCTGCAGCTGTTTAATAAGGGACATGGTGAAAAATATTTAATGCATAGTTTGGCTAGCAAGAATTGTGGAACCTTGGCATTAGTGCAAGCAGGAGGTGACAAGAGTTTAGAACTTTTTTCAAGTAGTATTATTCATTGGTTAGAAGGAGTGTCTGTTCCATAAATCATCGAAGTCATCTCTGCATTGCTGAATCTCGCTTCTCAGTTGTGTATCTTTCTAGTCGATTGTCTTCATCGACGAGATCGATGCAGTCGGAACAAAACGATATGATTCAAATTCTGGTGGAGAACGTGAAATTCAGCGTACTATGCTGGAACTTCTCAATCAACTTGATGGTTTTGATTCGCGTGGTGATGTGAAGGTAATTTTTTTTAAACCCTGAGTTCTGTAGCACTGATGCCTCTGCCGCGCTCTCCACAGTATTGCTTATTTTATGCTCTCTCAGGTTGTTAGCTGACATAATCATTGAAGTATTTGCTCGTCCTAGGTGCTTATGGCAACGAACCGTATCGAATCACTTGATCCTGCTCTCATACGCCCCGGACGTATCGATAGAAAAATAGAATTCCCACTTCCTGACGAGAAGACGAAAAGAAGAATTTTCCAGGTGGGTTCCATGGAAGACAGGAAACATTTGAATCACAGATATTAACTATGTTTTGCAGATTCATACTTCCCGAATGACCTTGGGTGAAGACGTGAATCTGGAAGAATTTATTCTTGCAAAGGACGAGTTGAGTGGAGCGGACATAAAGGTGAGTTAATGTTGAATAAAATTACGCTGATCACGTGTTCAATAAGGGAAACTGATAGTCTATGACAATAAACAAGAGTTGGTAGGGGCTTAGAAAAGCTGCACGATCTTCAAACACTGTTTTGCCGATTTTTCTTGTTTGAAAGCAACCAACGCTGTATTCGGCATTAGGAGTGTAAGCCGAGTGTGGTCATTTAATCGGCCCAAGCCGTGTCTTTCTCGTATAGAAACTGTGAAAACTGTTCTTATTATTGTCGTTGTAGGCTATGTGTACGGAGGCTGGTCTACTAGCACTTCGTGAGCGTCGTATGCGTGTTACTATGGAAGACTTCCAGAAAGCGAAAGAAAATGTCCTGTACCGGAAGAAGGAGGGTGCACCTGAAGAACTTTATTTGTAAATTTCTTTTCATGCCTCTGAAAGATTTTTGATGAATTGTCAGCAGGCGTATGCGAGCGTTCTTTTATTTATGCAGACACCCATCACATAAGCTGAACCGCATGTTTTACTCTGTATGGGTTAAAGTACTTGTTTGTACGAGTCGAACCTCCCATAAATCCTTGTTAACTTATACTGTGTTTCAATGTAGATACTACGTTGATATCTTATAACCTGCACGAATAAAATATTTAAGTTATCTTGAGTGTTATTTTACGCGGTGAGGTTCTGTTTCCATGTATTTCATTCTCTCGTTGCAATAGAACTCCCATTGTACTACTGTACTACTATTACTTACTACAACACAAAGGGTGGGGATGTATAGAGCAAGTTCCTTCACCTTTACATCTATGGCAGTCGCGTAGTGATGTTTCCCCCGTGAAGCACCTTCTGCCGTAAGTATATTTTCATTTAGCCATTAACAAAATGGATGGTTTAGAAGGGCGAGAATAGGCCTGCTTTGGAGTAGTGTTTGGTGCAGTTGTGTTTCCTTCCCATACGGCTTTGACCCACGCATCAGAGCGGAGAGGGTTACTCAAAAATTGCATTGAAGCCATGATCGAATGGTAAAGAAGTGCCTGCTGGATTTGGGAATCATGAAAATTGAGGGTATCTTGGTCCAATATTGGATGGATTGATAAGTTCAACACAAGTGATCATTTAGGCAGGGAATAGATCGATAATTGGGAGCGGTACAGCGGTCGTCGTATGCTAAGATATCTGGCACTCGGTTCCTTCTTCGCAAGACATTCTTCTCCAAAGTCGTTTTCACTTGAGCGGATGCTCGGCTTCTACTGTTTCTTTCCGGCACCCATAGATAATTCAATATCGGGATCTTAGGGATAGTTTTGCTTAATTTTATTCCCTTTTCTTAGTTTTGGCTGTTATAATGGTTGAAGGATGGGGGGTGGTAGTACGACCACTGGCTTACGGCTAGAGTTTTGAGTTCACTATAGCATTGACGAGCATGATATCAGGTGGCTGCACCTTCTAGGCGGTTGTCAGTAGAAACATTTTGAGCTATCTCTTTGAGTGCCAACTCTGTGCGAATGTATCCATTCGTTCGTTTAGTTTTTGCTCTTTGATGAGCTCTCGTTTTGTTTTATTATTTAGTGCGCTTAATTTGATCTGATTTGGGTGCTGCGTTGGTCTCAGCTGAAGCACATGATCTCCAGACTATTGTTTGTAGGTGAACTACCTAGCAATCTGGAATCACTGAGTGTTGCGCAGGCAATCCGGAAAGTGGTATAGGTGCATATTATCTGGTGTTCCGCCTCTCGAGCGTTCTGAGAAAATTGGCGTATCCGCTCAAAAAGCAAATGCGAATATAACCCAAGTTGAATATCCTATCCTCTGTTTTTACCTTGGTATAATTAGTTTCAAGGCAGAGCGGTACGAGCGTGTCACCAGCTGAAGTGGAATTGCCAATTCTTCAGTCCATCGCAAGCTATGAACGCAACTCTACGGTTTTAACGTGCAGCAGTGATCCATTAGCTTGAGATTATCGTGACCATTGATTCGGCTAAACAGGTTGATATGACGTAACACCTTTCAGAAGATGGCGAATTATCATTTGATTGTTTTTGTTCGGTAGAGCTGTGCGTAAACCTCAAGATTCTGTTGGTCTTGTGCTTTCCAACTGCGTACTACCAACTCTCGAAGTGACCCAACCGATGCATCATCGATGCTTTTTTAGGGAATTCCTTTTTTGTTACATTCGTAGTGTAACGAAAAAATCTGTGGCAATGGTGCGTAGGCGCAAGAGTGGAGCTCAGAAGCAAGAAAATGCTGTCAAAACGCCGATAATTGTGGAGCTAGATGAGACGAATAACGGTGCTCCTGACCCTTGGGCTTCCATCGAAAATGGTGATGCTGTAGCAGCGCGTGAGTCCTACTGCTTTTTTTCTAGCAGAATGGTTTTTAAGTGAAGCCACAAGAATGCTATCTCCTTCGTAGGGCAGATTTTTTTCCCCAAAAATGCTGTTCTGCTCTGATCACCTTATTTTTTCAGGTCAAGTTTTCTATAAGAAACCAGTTCCAAAAGAACCACAAGTCAAACACTACGAAAGGGTGAGTACGGAAATTCGTTTCTTCTGTTGATGGCTGACGCATCATTTACCTTTGGCTTTTACTCATCTGTTAAGTTCAAAAATAAGAAACAACGCATAAGTGATGGCTCGAACGCAAAGCGTATTGAGATTCATGCTGGGCAAACCAAAGGAATCAAGAGGAGGAATCGCTCCGATGATGGCGAAACAATAGATTATTCACCAGCTCAGAAATTGCCTGCAAAGAAACAGAAAACTGGTCAGTTTATCTAATCCCTCATCCTATAGAATGAAAAATTAAGTGTTTAGGCGATGAAAATGCCAGGATCAACGTTTTTGCTGGTGTCATCAAAGGCAAGTCAACACTAGGTGAAGAGAAGAAAAAGGGGGTGAGGTCTTTTGTTTTCATATTTTTCGTTTTGTTTTCTTATAGAAGTGAAGTATAATCTTCCAGAGGAAACGTCCAAGACACTTACAAGAGGAGGAAAACGAAAAAGGTGAGCTCATTACATCTGCTCTTCTCCATTCTTCTTACAGAATTGGTTGATGGGAACTCAAAAACACTAAATGGAGAGAGAATCCTTGAGGAATTCCTTGATGTGCGTGCCCTCGCATTACGGATAGGTTTATTTACTTATGTACTTAATCGTGATGCGTGAAACCGAAAACGGGCAATAATTTATTTATTGCAACCTGACATAAACGTGAGAAGCAAAATCTTTGAATTACTTTGAAGTCACTTCTTTGAACATTCTGCCTAAGTCTGATGAATGCTATTGAGCATCCATTTTTTGCAGAAAATGAAGAAAACCTGGACGGGCTTGAAAGTGACGGCACTTATGGTACGTCAGGTTTTTGTTTTGCGCAGCTTTGCCGTTTAATTTTCCTTTAAGAATAAGTTTATCTTTTGCTGTCTGTGTGAAGTTTACGTGGATTTCGTTTTATTTATCGCCCTCTTTTTCTGTCTTTCGACGCGAAAGCAAACAAATCCTACTTTGGAGTAATGTTGAGACCTTGACACCGGTAGTTTTGTGCCAATCTCGCATCATTTCTGTTGGCCATTGCGATCGGTTTGGCGCAATGGGGCAAGATTGAGTGGAGTTTCATAATATTGTGGTTTTATCCATGATAATAGACAATGATCCTAAAAGGAGAGTACCACGCAGTTAATTCATGATTGGTTATTAACAACTGGGTAGGGCAGCGCTGTTTAGGTCGTAACCGCTTTGATGCTTCCGTTGCTTTCGATGTTCTTTGACAGAAGTGTTCTGGAAAACTGTACTCCAGATTCGGATGAGGATGAGGATTACGAGGAAGAAATCGACGAGGAAGATGAAGAGGTTGAAGAAGTTGAAGACGATGAAGATGAAGATGCTACGGGTGGTGTAGTAGAAGACGGCAATCGGAGTGTCAGTTTTGTAGAAGTGAGTGAACCTAAGATCTTTTCATTTTCTTTACTTTTTATTAGTTGTAACAATTCGTCAGTGAAAAAACACTTCAATGAAGATTTTGATACTTTTAATTTTTGATAACTGCTGTTTATCGCCGCAGCTCGCGATGCGAAAGTTACTACAAGGATGCTGAGTTATGGGCAAAAGCTTCGGTGGCGGACGGGACTCGAACCCGCACTTCATCCTTTCCGGGGAAGCTGAGTTAGGGTGAAGGTGGTGTCGGTAGTGTAATGGATTAGCACATATCCCCGGAAAGGATGAAGTGCGGGTTCGAGTCCCGTCCGCCACCGAAGCTTTTGCCCATAACTCAGCATCCTTGTAGTAACTTCAATGAAGAGTTCATGGGACATGAATCTACTAATCTATGAAGAGAAACTTCGGCAATGGAACATGAGCACATTGTGAATGTATCTGCTTGTTATTGTTTAATAGCTGTTGCTCCTCTTTAGGAACCATCTAATAGCGAAGATAGCGGAGAGGTAGAGGAATTGACAGACGATGAAGGAGTAGAGGACGAAGAGGTATGTATTCGTGTGAACAGCTTCGCTTTTTTTTTCAAAGTTTCTGTTGTGATCCCGCAGACAAGTATCTACCTCTTGGAGAGAAATTGTTTGCTTGAAATAACCATGTTCAGGATGATTTGAATGACGACGATGTTTCATCGGATGAGGTGCACAGTAGTGAAGATTCTGAAGGAGAAGCAAGTCTTGGTGAAGAAAGAGAAGCAGTGGTGTTACAGGTATGTTGGATTTTTTGTTTGATTGCTGCTCCCGAGTTAGATGTTCGATGTTGTCTGCGGCTAATTTCGTGATGCCAAATTTTCATTTTCATTTCAAATCTTTTTGTGAAACACCATTTGGTTCCAGAGTACCGAAACGGATGCGATACTGGTTCTTCCGGATTTCGACAAGTTTCCGTTCACTGATGAGGATTCCAGCGTCACAGCAACCCGTGCCTTTGCTTGGATGGTTGCTCCATGTGATGTTCAGTCTTTCTTCAAGTGGGTTAATCTGTGTCAACTCTGCAAGCTCTGGCTTCTTGCTTTATTCGCTTCAATTTAGGGATTTCTTCCAATCAAACGCCCTCATTGCTAAGCGTGGAACTCCGAATTACTACAGCAATTTGTATTCTACAGAACATTTTGTTAAACTGGTGGAACAGGTGGGTAATCTTCGGGAACAACCATCTTTTTCGATAATTACTAAGAATGCGAACATGTATTAGTACGTGGCACCAGTAAGCCCGGCTCATTCGTTGCACTCCTTTGTCGATGAACGTAGCGGGGACTCCGTACTCCTTCCATCTCTTGGAAGGTCCTTTTTCAGAATCATTTGGAATATGGTACGAATATCAACATAGCTGAATATAAAGATGGAGTTCGTCTTACTATGAACGGGAAAGGTCGTGTTTATCCAAATCATCTCAAGGAACACCTATCGGTAAGTCGTTCCATTAGATTTTTTCTTGTCTAAATATTCAGTATTCAATTACTGGAAGGTTTCATTTTCCTTTGAAGCTTTTCTTTTAGTTGGGTCGCTCCATACAATTTGTGAATCCGCAAACATTTGATAATCGTGTCTGGTATCTATGCGAGGTTCTGCAGGAATTGTTCGGTTGCTTTGTTGGAGCAAACACGTTAGTGGCTGTGAATTGATCCATCAATTCAAAGACAACAAGGTGAAGTGCACCTTTTCTCCAGATACCTGACACCACCCGGATCAGCGGGTTTTGCACCTCATTGGGATGAAATAGACGCGTTCATACTGCAGTTGGAGGGCAGGAAATACTGGAAAGTGTATGCTCCAGATTCCAGGGAAAACGAGCTACCGAGGGAATCTAGTGGTATGTACGAATTTGTGAACCGGCCTGAATAATCCTTTTTACTTCTTACCTTCCTAGGAAATTTCACTAATGACGACATGAAGGACCGCAAACCGACATTCGAAGGATGGATTGAGGCTGGCGACCTTCTTTATGTTCCACGTGGATTCATTCATAATGTAAGCAACTGGAAAACATATGTGAATTCTCACAAAAAATTTCTATATTTTGTTTGACTGTTTTCAATTTCAAGGCTTTGACGGATGAGGATGTCCACTCACTTCACATTACAATATCTACTGGAAGGCTGTGGACATTTGCAGATCTCTTTGAGAAACTCGTTAGTATCACTTCTTCTAAGAGTCGTAAAAGTCGTGAGATTTCTGGCACCCCATCAAAAATTTTAGGTTCCTGAAGCTGTCTCGTCCTTGGCTCAGGGTCGCTGGAAAATGCGGAAATCGCTGCCTGTCGGGATGCTTGACATGAAGGGCGTAGCGGAATTAGACTACCGTATGGAGGAGAATTTCGAAGACGAGTGGGTAACCAATCGCGGTACCCCTTTTCAAATGTTTTCGACATTTAACTCTTTTCCAATACTCCTGGTGCCTAAATCTCCAGGGCTCTTTTAAGGTGGAAAGCAGTGGTTGACCGTCACATGACTGCTCTTCGGAACACAGTGAGGGATGTTTGTGACGGTGGCATAGATTTGATGGCTCGGCAGTTCATGAGGACAGCATTACCTCCTTTGCTCACACCAGGTCAGCTTCAGGTTGTGGCGTTGACTCTGAATACCACGGAAAGACCTTGATTCCTTTTCATGCCCTCTGCATTTCTTTATGGGTTTTAAATGCATTTGCTGGGCTCAGACACCACGAATACTCTTGTGAATTCGCATTTTGAGGCAGCCTGTATATCTGACTTCTGTGGAAAGAAGTTTTTCGTAGTATTCGAACAATATAGCCTTTTGCCTTGTTTTTCAGAGGAAAAATCACACAGTGTAATTGGCATTGGAACTGATATTCTTCACGGAAATGTTATGGAGTTTCGTCCAAGCACTAAAGTGAAGCTCATCCGAAGGCATGCACAAAGGTGCGTCGTATTACCAGAGTAATCATCTGAAGTTTCAGTTGCTTCACTTGTATATGCACCTCACTTCATTCAGGCTTCTGTTTGAAAGTCCTGAAAGTTGCTATGTAGCCCATCGGATGGCGAATTCTCGTCTGTACGAGGGACTCCCTGAGCAGACCTTTGATCTGCCAGTTGAGGTAGGCAGGAAATTTGGTGAAAAAAGACTCGATATTATTTCCATAAGCATTCTTTTAGTTTGTGAGTGGATTCAATGCACTGTGCAACAGCTATCCTGAATGGATGTCCCTCTCAGAAATGCCGGATGAACTAAATGGAGCTGAAGTACAGGCTCTTTGTCACCTCCTGTATTACCATGGCCTAATTATGGTTCAACAGCTACCTGATCGCATCAAGAAGAAGCGCAAAAGTGTGAAAAATTGATAAAGCAGTGCTTTTACGTCTGTTGCCTTATCTGTTCAACCGGTGATTTGTTGCGTGTCGTTCGTGAAGATTTTTTGTTTTTGTTCATGTTCCAGTTGTTGTTATGTCGTGGTTCAACATAAAATTTTACTTATTTTTCGCTGAGCCATTTAGAGGGGACCACACGATTTCGCAATTTTGCTCGCGATCTAACATTCTGGTGTGTATCGTTAAGGCAGTGCCTCACACTATGACATAGGACGCGTTGCATGCGAGATGGTTGGTTTCTAAAGCTCCTCGCTTTAAACGTAAGACACGGTGATCGCCGTTAAACCTACGTACGCCGCCCCTATCTCGGACAAAATCGCGTCGCACGCCGTGTTGCGAAATCCTTTCCTGAAGATGCACTCCTGGTTAAGGCAGCTCTGCCAAGGGATCTGCTCAGAAGTATGCGCTCTTTAACATGAGTACCATTTTACCCGAAGCAATTTCGCGATAATACGCAATAACATTTTTCGATGAACATTGGTGTTTCATCGCTGTTGTCTACAATATTCAAAGAAAAAATGAGGCGTGTCAGGGTCACATGTAATAGATGGACCACTTGCAACATGTACTGTCGGCAACGGCGCAAAGTATGAAACAGCCTTATGCGAGCAACCTATCTGTATTCAAGCTCCATTTTTCAAATCCACCTATTATCATATATTGAGTGATAAGGTTGCTCCAAAAACAATGTACATCGAGCAGAATCATTATTTTACATGACCGTTTTAAGAAAGTGTGCACTTCCCGTGCTCTACAGTAAGTCATATTGTCACTGATTTTTCTTGAAACTGCCACTTTTGTGGCTTTGAATGCTTGCTCAGTTGATGGCTCATTCAGTGTACCGCCTAGCCCTCGTTACGATTGGACTATTTCACCTACAAGGTGCCGCGGCCAAAGAGTGCTATACTACTAAGAAAGGAATCAAGGTGGGTGCTCACTCAGAAAGGATCCTAAATGTTTGTTTAGGGGCGCTGGGGCCTCAATAGTTTTTGGAGTGTGTGAACAGTAGAACTGCTTTACGGTAGCCTAGCGTAAGCACCTTGCACTGCCAGGCAGCACTCATACCCAACTAAATGAGATTTTTGGAGCATCGGCGCATGGGCGCATCCGCGATTTGGGATTTTTGACGATGCCACATACCACCACGTCAGTCCGTTCGCATTGTGGCAAATAGACAAAATCGCGTATGCGCCGATCCGCCAATTTTCTCAAATTGCGGATGTGCCGATACTCTCATTTTCTCGATAGATACGTATACTTAACCTACGCCAATGCGCCAGAAAACCCATTCTGTTGGGTATGAACGCAGCCTAACAGATGGACTCCACAGTATAGCAGATTTATCATTATCGCTATGTTGATATGTGCACTAAGGTGTTGTTCAGAGTTTGTGTGTCGCGCGATTTAGGCCGAAAGAAGAAGATACACGTAGATCAAGCGATTCGGGCGACTCATGCGATTCATACGATTCAGGCGATTAAGGTGGAAAGGATAAGATGTGTATCGATTAAGTGAATGATACACCTCAATCGTGCGATCGTCCGAATCGCGAACTCTGTATAATGTCCTAAAAAATTGGGCGAAGTAAGGGAATCAGCGGGGCTGGCCTAAGAGAGGAAGAGGAGGAGCGAGAATTCCTTTGATTTGGGATGTAGCACGACTTGGGTAGGAGATTTCAGTAGGGTACTGTAGATGTCACATGTGTTCGTACATCCATGGCACTACCATGAAGGTAACCTCTCCCCCACCATTTCTATGGCCCTATATGTCAGTGGATGGAGATTACTCTTTTTTAAAAGGGACTGGGTGCTATCGGGGGGGGGGGGGTATTTTGCCATGGACATTAATGTCACTACGCTTATAGGATAAATGAAATCCCTCATTCGCTCCCAAGACTCAGGCAGAAATATACGCTTGAGTGTGCAGATTTACCCTTCGAAGATCCCTCCGATATGCTTAATGTGCAGCTTTAATAAGATGTCCCCTCATTGCGAAAGCACCAGAGCCTGATATATCCACGATTCGTGGACACTGGTGGACCTGCTAAATCAGCGTTACATGCAAGATATTTTGCAAAGGTGTTTCTAGACATTAGCTTGTCCTTGCTTTCCGACAATATTCATGATTAACCCGTAACCCTAGTCTATGGAGTAATAAGTCTCAGTGAAAACATTGTCTGAATCAGAAGGAGCCGTTGGCGTTGGGCTTGGTACGGAGCTACCCCTCTGGCTCAGTTCGAGCATTTCAGAGCTCTACGATTCGCTGTTCTCTGGCCACTGAGACAATGTTTCTGTAATTACAAAGACATCCAAAATCCGTAAAATCATCCCTTCCAGAATTACGATTTATGTGCTCTCACAGTCAACTATAAAGAAGGGACATGTGAAATTCACAGCTTCGAGCTATGGGGGATGAAGAAGGCAAGTATTTGTCTACTAAAACTAGCGTGTCTACTTGAGCTGAAAAGCAGATAGGCCTGAGATAGCTGGTTCGCAGAAAAAAATCGTACAGAAAAAAGTCGCAACACATGCTGAAATCGATTACTCCGAATAATGTACGAAAGTTAAAAAAGCAAAAGAACGGAGGTCTCTTCCAAAGTGAACAGGGACAGTTTGATCGATTGCCGAATGTGGCGGAAGTGGTGGTACATATGAGGTACGGTGCCAAAACTCTGAAAAATGGGACCCTCCTTTTGCCGTTGGCTTCTGGACATATTTGATTAATTTTTTTGGAATACTGTATCGCTGATTATCGAACCACATGGATCCAAGATGTGTGGTGGGTATGCGCAACATGTGAGATTGACAAATGCACCAGTTTAACGAGGGTATTTCCGGCTACCGTAAGACCTGTAGGAAGCCTGAAGCGCATCTCTTTCACTTCTACCATTGCGTCATGCGACGTCTTTCTGGATTCGTGCCATTCATCCACGATTCAACCATATTTCTTCCATTTGGAAGAAAAGTCCAGTGAAAAAAGTTACGATGATAAGTTGTAACAATTGTTGTCAGGGGCATAAATTATACATTTTAAGTTTGATCAGAGAGTCGGTGAATGCGAATTAAATTTGGTCCAAGAAGAATCAGAAAGAAGAGTTCTGGAGAAATTCTTTCGAATAAATTGCTATTGCGATTCTGGTACACATTGTGCGGAAAATCTAGCAACTTTCGAGGTGAGGGTGTCGATGATGTGACTTGTTCCAGTCATAACACGCGACGCGACTTTTTAGAAATTTATTAACAGCAGAAAAGAACAGAACCCAGTTTATCAATGTTTATATAATCACATGAAAGAAGGTTAGTGAGAAGTGCAGGATTTTATAGTTTCTTCATTGGCATACCGACGAAGTAGAGGTGCTCAAGGCGCATTCCAGGATTACCGGGGTATTACAGCTCCAGCCACGGTCAGATAGTTCGACCCACAGCCGGTAGGCTGTACCTTTACCGAGGCATAAGTGTCAGTTCTGAAGCATGCAGAGCCAAAGAAGCAGGCGCAACTCTACCAAGCAGCTCAGGCCCGGAAGAAATGCCAATAATAAAGGAGACCCTGACACTAGGAAACAGGTGCTATCCTAGAGCTCTCTATGATATCATTCAGCGAGAACTGATTCAAAGGCTCGTTTTCACACGGTAATCTCCTCCAAGACTAGATGTCAGGAGGCCTCAATCCTGCCCTTTTCGTGAGCTAATTTCGGATATTCCTTTGTCAGCGTATTCCACAGCACCTCTAATTTCATTATTCAGCACTTCAACCCACTCATAGTAATCTTGGAATGTACTTTTGAAGAATCTTCAGGAGTGAAACAGCGGCGAGAAAGCTGGATTCGTTTCATTAAGGGCCTCCTACTCTGAAGTTTACCAGAGTACTGAATGATCCGGATGAACTTAAAGACACACCTCACGATAAATTGTGAGGGTTATTGCGCGTATTACTGGACGTGAAGGCTCTGCTTTACCCACCAGTGAAGAAAAATGAACCAAATCCCCTCACAACCACGAAAAATAGAACTCCCTGTACTCAGTCCCCGTACGAGTATTGAGGAATGTAGAAGAGCTTTCCCTCGATGATATCGCGCAGAATGCTACGGTATCACCTGTTCTCCCCTGTTGAAGCTGCCTTCGCTATTGATATCGCCGCCTTATCTTGTCTTATCGCAAGTTTCCTTCTCCACGTAAGAGCCACGTTGGAAATTTGTTCGTCTGACGCCAGGAGTGATTCGGCTCGATGGGCTCAACTCGGCTCGGGTAGAGCGCGCCTATCGCCGCGAAGATGCACTATCAAGCCGCAACAAGGGTGCAGCCTGAGCATCTATCTAGGGACCTACTTGCTCCAAGAAAGTAAACCCCTAATGTGATTATCGCGTGGTGTGCCTTTAAGCTAATGCTGCCCACAGTTGAGCTCTGAACAACGCGTCCAAATCGTATTTTACTATGTTCTTTTCTAAAATACCAGTTTTCGCTACGCGATGTACCTCGCGCGTCACACGACATTGGTAATTTTTCCACACACGTTCACCGGTGCCACTCATTCGTCACAAAAATCAAAGAGCGTACTATGTGATGATTAGGTTCACCATCCGTTTCCGACCCTTAAATACATTGATAGCTGTCTGAGGGGGCCGTGATTTGTAAAAAAAATATTGCAATCGTTTTCATTTACGAAATTAACCACTCCGTGATCGGTTAAGTTCAAACGACAGTGCTCTTCCCAATACCCAACATATTGCATGCCATCCCAGTGTGCCGACACCTCCAGACGTCAGCACACCCCAGAATGACGGCGAGTGTACGAAATAGGTGTTTATATAAGCAGTAGGTGCTATCACTACGACAACATAGCCGCACAGTGATACCCCAACACCCATCGGTCTCTCCCAACATAGAGCGGTTGTTTTGCTCTATCACTCCATAATCACAATCACTCACTTGCGGACGGACAGACATACATACCGACATACAAACCGACATACAAACCGACATACAAACCGACGAACAAAGTAGGTGGTTTATATAATAGAGGGATAGAAACCATTTTTATGGTGTCCTATCCGTGCGATGAGGCTTTGCAACACCCTTTTCACTTGCTGCTGGATTTCTCAGCTTGAAATGACCCCCACGCTCTAGCCTATCGTCGCAGAGGAGAGAAACCTGCACAGTGGCCTCTTTTTCGGGTGCTCAATCTCACTGACGAACGATCACACTCGCGACGCCACTGAAGTCTCTTGTGTAACATATCCTTATGCAGAAAACAATTTTTTCAGGAACTTTTCTCGCAGACAAAGGAAAGGGTGCAACGTCAAGGTTATTATGTATCTTTAAATCTTCTGGAAAAGATAAAGGCTGTTACTTGACGTCATTCTTAAACTACATGTTCACCAAGTGTATTTAAGTGGTTTCTCAGCTTTGCCTTCTTGTTTGCCCCGTACTTGTTGTTTGGTTGAACACGTACTGTTGTTTACCCGCTGTCGTATAACTCACGCTCACACTCATTCACCTGCTCGTCTGCTAGTCCTTCGAACCAACCAATCTAATATCCATAGGAACCTTCAAACATGATTAGCGATGTTTGTTGGCTGGATGGTATTATGACATCAATTGCCGCCGCGACGCAAATTTCTGTAACAATAACATTCCGTAGATGAGAGCCACGGGGTTGTATTTAAGGGGGTTTCCAAAAAAGGGGCCCTGCATACATTTCTTGCACAATCGGCCTGAGGCCTAATTGATGAGGAGTCCTTAGCTCGCACCCCTAACGCCGCGCGTCGCACGTGGCCACACGAACTTTTTGTCCTAATGACCCCACAAGTCAGCAAAGCGCTTTGCTAGGGTTCAAATAGAGCTAAGAGGCAAAAGCTGTGTGGCAGTAAATTTGAGTTTCATTTCAGCACAATGCCAACAGGAGAGAAGGTCTGTGACAATTGTGTCTACTGCCTATTTCTTCTCGCCACCCATACCGGTGAGAGTTTAAATATTCTCAGTGTATTATATTGATTTTCAATTTAGCTCGCTGAGCCGAAAAAGCCGTACCTGAGTGAGGAGGCCAAAGAGTAAGTCATATTTGCCATATTTCCAAAGCCACTTTCACTGAGAACATAAGACAAATGGATGAGCCAGCGTTCTAGAGCGGAGATAGCTTTCTAGCATGAAATGTGGAAAGGAACATGCATGAATTGGGAAAAAAGGCCTTCCAGGTCGGGAACCTGTCGATCATATAAGCCGCCATCTAGAGGGAAATTTGTGAGAAGCTGGTATCCAGG
This sequence comes from Trichostrongylus colubriformis, assembly GCA_963978905.1. Taxonomy (NCBI): domain Eukaryota; kingdom Metazoa; phylum Nematoda; class Chromadorea; order Rhabditida; family Trichostrongylidae; genus Trichostrongylus; species Trichostrongylus colubriformis. Next base: position 48,578,761 of record OZ022258.1, read on the forward strand.
GACCACCCATGAAGACCGGAGTTTTAAAGGGCATTTGTACTAGCAGTGACGGAGAAAGGTACTGTACATGGCGTGGAGGAAAATACCACCCCCTAATCCCGGTCGATGCATCAGCTGAGGCGTCTGCTGTGCCTATGCTCGAGCCGGTCGTCTTATTCAGGTCAGAAATTTTAGAGATCGGCTAACCAGTGCAAAATCCTCTAGACAGTACGTGGATCTCAAGGAAGAGGACTAAAATTTCATAATATGGTTCCTGCACTTCCAAACCCGAAAGACGACCCCTATTTAGCCTCCTGAGTTTTCTGCGTCATGTTACTTTGTATTTTGTTTACGATAAGCAGGTCATTTTATTAACGAAGCAAATGAATGAAATAAATACTGCCAAAGTCATTGCACTTCCTTACATTAGCTAGAACTGTATAGTAGTATAAGATATTGTTGAGCCATTTGGTTATAAAAGTCATTATTAAGGTATCTTGATGGTGCTATAGCAAGAAATATGTTCATTATGATCTTTCTGGCAGTTGTTATTGGAGTGTCAGCGTTCTTCACATATGGAGACGATGTCAGTAGTATTCAGGAGATTATTTCTGCAGCGTATATTATTCATCAAAGACCTACCCGCACGGTATTACCCATGCATGTCCTCAGGATCCACCTGCTGGGGGTGCAGCTTGAGGGAATCGTCCACGGAGAGATTAATTCCGTTGTTACCCTGATATTCATGTTGTATTTGCCTAATAAGGACCGCATGCAGAGTTTCACGCGAAAAAAGGCGGCTACGATACAGCTCTTCAAAGTCTTGGCAGAGTGGGCGAGACCTTCGAGTAAAAGCTCGGTCCCGTCGTCCACCGCGGTTGGGAACGGAGGGACTGCTTACGTAACTTTCTGTTCCTACAAAGCGTCTTCGACCGCGGCGGACGGCGAGGAGGACGCTTGCTCGGAAGCCCCGCCCACCCGGCGAAAGCTTTGTGGTGCTGTATCTTAGCCGGGGTCACATTTTTCGCGTGAAACTTTGCATGCAGCCCACATTGGGCAAATACAACATAAGTATATGAGTAACATGAAATTTCATTCTTTCGTGGACGATTCCTCTAAGACGCACAGATTTTGACCTCGGTCTGCGATCTTGTGACGACCTGCGGCCTTCGGCCCTGTGATATAGGCTACACAGACAATTTGTTGATGAAAATCCGATCCTCCGTTCGAGTCTAGTCTATTCACCCGGGGATCCGCACACAACAACCGTGTTTCCAACCGTCACCGCGCAGAGATCCTATCAAAGCTGTTCTTTTTGCTGCCATTTCCTCCATTTCTACTTACAAGGTCATACTTCTTGTTTCAGTTCTTCATTTAAAGTGCTCCCGGTATTATGTTTATGTGCATTATGTATTTCCGAATTCTACTACAAATGAAATTGAATAAATTGTTTCGTTTACCCGTTTTGGGATTTCATAAGCACTTTGTGCTTGATAATCGAATCAGTTCTGAGATTATCCTGAAAGAGTGAATACAAACATCTGAACTTGAGGTTTTTGGCGGCACTAAACAGCACTCGATCTTTCACCGATGGCAGCTACCTACCAAAGGTGCTCGGAAACCTGCGCCGTGTAAAAGAAAGATGGTATAAACATGAGGACACTTTGTGAGCTCGAGTCATAATGTAGCACGCCTTTGATCGTAAGGCCACGTTCACACTATGCAGTGCCAGCGGCAGGGCGTGGCTGCGTGTCTCTGCGTCTCCGCCTTTGCCACCCTGCCCTCGTTGGTTGCGCCATCTTTGCACTTCCCCGTATCACTCTCCCTCGCTGCCTGTGTACGCAGCCACGTCCTGCCGGTAATGAGTATGAACGCGGTCTAAAAAATCCATAAACTGCGTCTTGTGCGATGGGGAGGGTTGAGTGCACTTGAGAAAGTTCCTAATGGGTAAGACGGTCGAAAATCTTTTCACATCCAAAGTGCATCAGGAATGAGGTGAGCTGACTGAGGAGACCTCACAAGCGAAGCTAAGTCACCTTCCTCCACAATGTCGGGCAAACTAACATCGCTAACATCGCAAGAATTGCGAGCTGCTCCACAGAGGCTTGGTTGGGAGCATTAACTAAATCATCGTAGTCTCCAATTTTTGCATTGTGAGATTATCGCCTTGTTTGCTCACTGTCATCTCAAGTAAAGCTATCTTCGGAGAGAAGTTTTGAATCGGGCCCGATAATTTCTTTGAGAACAGGCTGGACAATTTTTGGAGAGAGAACCCATACTCTGGTCTAATTAGGTTCTGTTGGGTGGTACCGTACTACTTTCGCCCGTTCCCGATTTTTTTGCCATTTCACGTAACATTCATCAAACGTGAGCTGCTGCACTGCAACTATCTTCAAAATATTGCCACCGAATCGTGGGCTGCTAGGCTCCAGTCCTGTTGGTCTCTACAGACTTCAGCGGGTGTGTATCCCTATGTCAGGATTATGCACCACGGCATTTCGCAAGCGAAAGAATGCGGACGAGCTAAAAGCGCCATGTTGTTGGGTCTCGAACCGAATATAGGTTGCGGGGCGATTACAAATCAACTGCGTATCGCTCCCCTAGCATTACCGTGTAATCGTTCTAAGACCCAACTACCGCAACGCGCATAGCTCGCACACACTGCGTCGCACGCTGCTTGTCGTCAAATCCTGACATAAGATTACATACCAGACTCCAGCTCGAAAAAAGATCGAATGTTGGTTGTGAGATCAACTTGGTTAGCCTGCCTTTTCGATGAGCCAGAGAGCAGAACAGGCTGTGACGACGTTAGGGCCATGACATGGATGGGAAGGGTTTGCCCGTCAAAAGCCTTAAATTTTCCTTGAATCGCAATGGAGCCCAACGTAAATTTGGTTCTTGAAGCCTTACCATATCCCGCCATTTTGGGCTAGACACTAATCAATTTGGGACCCACCTACATACAACACCCCTAGCACGCACGCATTGCTTCCCACTTAGCGGTGCACCCACTTAACCCTACTGATCTAGGACAATGGTCCACCTGAAGTAGAATGTGTGTTTCGGAGCACTTATCACCACAAACAATGATAACTTTTTTAGAACAGCAGATGCACGGGTTACCATCATTGTTCATATTCCCACTTCAGAAGCGGGGACTATAGTAAGTTGGGCTCCCGCTACACTGCATTGCAACTGCTGGGACATGATCTTTGATTTCGTACTCATATAAGATTGATTCAGTGTACCGCTTCTTCATTGCCACGATCGGACTGATTTTGTTACGAGGAGCAACAGCAATAAAGTGTTACACGACCAAGAAAGGAATACAGGTTAGTATTTGATGGGGGGACATAAGGCGATGATGCTCAGAAACAGGTACAATGGCTGGGTTTCTATCCCAAAATCAGTTACATTTCACGGCACTCCGACCCATTATGGGTAGTTCATGAGTATGCTGGGTCAGTGTGGGTCGGGCTGGGGGAGGGGGGCATGCCTATCATCGCCACAAAGATAAGTTTCAGTCTAGGCCTGAGAGGGAAAAAGGAAGCTCCGGGTGAGTGAGTCCTTACTGCACATGAACTTGTTTCACCAATGTCGAAACTCCTTTCTCTCCGTCGGTTTATGCTGAAATTCGTATCCCCCTCCTTCTACATGGAAAAGCATCTGTCATCATCCGCTGTAGAAACTAAGATGTGAAATCCTTTGCAGTTTTTCTGCGGACTAGCAACTCAGAATGTGAGTTATGTCTCCCCAACTCCAATTGACTCCCCAATTGACCCTCAATCTCTATCAGATGTGTTACCAGAGTATGCAGATCTAACCACTTTTCCACAATGATCATACAACAGAAAGAACGAAGTCCAAGAGAAGCATTGTGTTCAGGTTTACGGTGTATGTGCTCTCACGGTAGACTATCGGGATGGGTCAAAATGCGATATCGACGACTTCGAGCTCTGGGGAGGGACGAGGGTAGGTGTTCATGCATTTTGCTAAAAAACTGGCATTGTTATAGGCCGCTTGCTGCGAAGAGACTTTTGTTTTCAAAAAGAAAGCGAAAACCAAAGGCGAAAATTCCTTTATTCTATAAACCACTTACTTTGAGGGTCTGTGGTTCGTTCGGTTTGTCGGTCACTTTGTCGGTATGTCTGTCTGCCAGCAAGTGAGTGATTGTGATAAGAGGGTAGTAGAGGCAATAGACCGCTCAAGTGGAATGAAACTCATCGGTATTGAAGTATCGATCGCAAGCCATGCTATAGTTGTGATAGCATCTTCTGCTTGTATAAACGCCTACTTACGATTAGTACAAACGCAGCCATTCTGTGTTGTGCTCACAAATACTATATAAACAGAAGTCATCATAGACGGAAGATGAGCAGTTATGAAAGGTCGGGTAAACCATACAGCGTAGACTAAACCGGTTAATGTTGTGGGAAATTGAGAACGTGAAAGCGGGTGTGTGTCATTGGTCCAATTTTCGCGAGGCAGCCCGCAGCGAGCGGCGCGACGGGTGCGAGCTCTTCTCGTGAAGTAAATGGCTTGACCGTCATAAAAGTTGAACCGAAGAGAATCATGGAACTGCAACAACTTGCGAAGTGCGCATTCGCAATTTGGAAACGATGTGGAAATAACCACAACATAGGCGAACTCCCGGAGCTTTCAACCTGCAATCTTGAAATGTCCCATACGGTACCAGCCCGTTGCGTCTTGAGCGGAACTCCAAGCGACTCTACTGACGGTGGCGCAAGTGTGACGCCGCGAAGAGAAAATTCGACAAATCGGACTCACCCAGTGAAAGCAATTCTTCTAATAAACAATAGTCAGCTAAGGCAGCCATCAGATTATGCGCGAAGTGTCGGAGACGAGCAAAGGGTCGCGGGTTATATGACATTGGGACAGAAAAATCGCTTTACTCCGTTCGGCGTGCGATACAGCGATGCGAGTTGTGCGCGTCGCGTTGTATGGGTTCTGAAGCGATGACGGTGCCCTACGCCTTATTTTAGGCGTAATTGCTTCAGCACTCAACAACTACGGTGAACCTATTTCGACCCATTAAGTCGCGCGCGAAGCGCAGCTACGCGATTTTTCTGTCCTAACGGCAAACACCCCAGAGTTGCGCCATTAAACGCACAACACGCGATAATCAGATTCGACGCTTACCTTTTTTGAGGAGCAAGTCCTGACCGCTCAGGCTGTGCCTCTGTTGCGGCATCATGTTGCACCCTCACGGCCTTGTGCCTGCTCGAACACAACCAAACCACGCCCACCCAGCCAAATCACACCTGCCTCTCAGACGAACAAGTTTCCAATGTGGAAGCTGCCTTCACCATCAAAATGATTGTTTTACTGAATCATCTCTTTTCGCAAATTCCTTCTCCACGTGAACGGCAAGATGGAAATTTGTTCGTTCGAGGCCTGATGTGATTCGGATGGGTGGAAATGGCTTGGTTGTGTTCAGGTAGGCGCAACACTATGAGGGTGTACCGTGCAGCCGCTAAAAGATGCATTTTGATCATTTATCCGATCTACATTCTCTGCTCCAAGAAAGGATCTGTATGCTCCAAGAAAGTAAGCCACTAATCTGATTATCACGTGGTGTGCCTTTGATGGAGTAGACTCGCAGAGCTTCAAGTTCTATAACTAATTTACCATTGGATGAGTCCACATGCCCATGTGTGAATCCAAACAAGCTATGGATTTAAGGAAGTCGAAAGAAATGTACCGTTTCTAAGAAAGCCGCGTGACGCGTCAGGTACATCGCTGAGCTAAAGCTGCTGTATAAGTAGATTGAGCCGTGGACCATTGCGACTCCCATTCTAATGACAGAGAGACTGGCAGCATGAAGATAAATGCCGCAGCAAGTGATACGAATGTTTTGCAAAAGCCTCTCAAAATCGAGGATGTTCTCATGAACGAGACCCTGATGTTGGGAGCATTTACTAGTCTAGCTCAAACCTATGAGCTCGCATACGCCGAGTGGTATAATGAAAGGACAGCCGCTGCTGAGTCTTAAAGTCTCAAATCAGGACGGAAGTTTTAGGTAATTCAGCAGCTAATCACCTTGAATCTCACTTGTGTGTCGACAGGTCCCCTGCTGCTCAGCGGCAACGAAATCGTCGCGTACACGACAACGTGATAAGGCTGCGTTCATACTTTGCGATGCCGACAGCAGGGCATGGCTGCTTGTCTCTGCGTCTCCCCCTATGCCACCCTGTCTCATTGCCTGCGTTGTCCCTGTAACTCACCCTTGCCACTCGGAGTCGCTGCCTGTGAACGCGACCACGCCCTGCTGGCGCAAAGTATAAACGCGGTCTAAAACAGACTCGCTACGTGCGGAGTATGCACTATGACGTAGTCAGGACTATCACCATGTTTCTGTTTGCCAAATAAAGCTAGCTGTCCGTAGTGGGTTTAGTCCCTCCCGAAAAGGTCCATCGAACTAGTACCGAACTCCTTTCATCCAAATCACAAAGAGATAAACGTCCTCAACTGCCTAGCGATAGATTGTGTCTCACTAGTGAAAGGAGATTCTTTTGGGAAGCTGTGGCATTCTACACAACTGAGAGATTCTCTATATTAAGAAAAATCAGCACATGGGTAACTGTGGAATGACGCCTAAAGAGAGGAAGGAGAAAGGAAAAACTGTTAAATTTTGGCGAATAAATTGCTATTGCGATAGCGGTACACACTGCGCAGAATTCTTCTCAACTTTCAAGGTAAGACAGGCATAGATGGGGTTCACGAGTCGAGCGTGTAGGCGGATTCACACCGCTGTCTTGGGAGCGGGCAAAAGGAAGCCGAGGAGATGTGTGAAATGAGTGATGTAACTCCACCCACACACTCGCTCCGCCCTTATTTTAACGTACCCATGAGCTGTTATACAGTACAACATATTTCTAGGATTTTCTCGACAAGAACAGAGGGAAGACGACACTTTACCAATGTCTATATGACCAGCTGAAAGCAGGTTTGTGAGGGTGCGAGATTGCCGTGCTTTAATTAAGATGCTTCTTAGTCATGGTAGAACAGTGCATAGGGCGTTGGGTCGCACTAGTACGCTTTACGACCGCACTGATCTTTTTTGGTTTGTCAATGGGTACCAGTAATACTTGCAAGCTACTAAGCAGCCAAATACTGATTTCTGAAAGTTTCGCAGTGCATCTGGACACACGAATCAGGTCAGTTGACCAGTAGAGGAAGCCTTGGCAAGCGTGCACTTCACCCAGGCTATCAAGGCACCTACCGAGCGCGGCGACCCACTCCGAGAGTTCTGACGCAAGTTTCGTGAGCAGTGGAGAGTGAAACGTAATCGAATTGTCCCTGCAATGTGCAGATGAACACCTATTTCAGGAATGTTTCTCTCGGATAAAGGATTGCTCAGCACTTCGAGGTTACTTTGCAACTGTTAGCTGACTTTATGGTCTTAATTACTATTAGTAACGGTGGTCATCGATTCTGTTTTTTAGTCTCATACACGGAATATACGTAATTCTCACTTTTTTTTCACTTTGGACTAAGTTACCCATAGTCCCTCATCCGTCTGCTCTCTTCCCAACTTGGCAGAGATGCAGAGCAGGAGATTACAGTACATTATGTTATGGATCACCCTACTGGGCTTTCAGGGTATGATGACTGCATTCCTCGTCGGTTCTTCGTTTCTCACAAATTGTTCAAAAGCCCGAAGTAGCTAAAAGTACCCACTTTGTCTTGTGACAGGTTCTGGCTCTCCTAGGGCACAGCAGGTTCAAACAGTCACCCAAATTAGTGGTCAACGAATTGCAATGTTCATGGCTTCTTGAAATTCGAACATCGCAAAAATGCAGTGTGAGGTCTGAGGCATTTTTCAGCACAAGCACAGTACCACCTGCGGAATCCATCAAGGTAAATAAATTAATAATCATTACTGATAAAGGCCTAAATAGATGGGGCAACTTATTCGATTTTTTTTCCAATTCAGCCCGTTCCTCGTCGAAAAAGGCCATATCTAAGTGAGAAAGCGAAAGAGTAAGTCTTATTTTGCTCATTACGAATGCCACTGCTACTGCCAATACGAGCTAGGTATGGAGCGATCTAGTGCAGTGAGGGGCCAGCCTTGCAATCCAATTCCATGAAAAGGGACCTGTACAGGTTACGCTGGTGCCCATGACCTTGCCGCTGAAGTGTGGGGTCTTAGGTTTATGGACATATGGGGTGTGTGAAGCGTTCTTCAATAGTTAAACAATACCTGTTTGTTATTGCAAACGGAGTAGATCCTTAGTGACCAAAAGCTTCCGAAAGTTGAAGGGGAGTTATATACCGCAGGAGAACTGTCGTGCCTCAACAACAACAGGGTAGTACTTAACATTCTGTGTACCCTGCGTTTCAAAAATACCCTTTCCTCGTGTTCGTACCATTCCGTGGCTTGTTTCGCAAATTTTTGCGCGCTCTATCTGTACAGGACCGCGTTTATACTCTGCGGCGCCGGCAACAGGGCGTGGCTGCGTGTCCGTGTCTCCGCCCATGCCACCCTGCCCCGTTCCGTACGACATCTCTGCAGCTTCCTCGCGTCACTTCACCTCGCTGCCTGTGAGCGCAGCCAGCGTTGAGTATAAACGCGGCCTTAGATAATAGCCAAGTGCAATGTCACCATCTCGTGACAACTGGGAGTTGAAGCTGCTTCTACTTACGATGGTATCTCACTTACTCATGCATTAGTGCGCCTTGTGAGCTTGTTACGGGTACTTCGATTCAACTGATAAAACACAAGAAAAATTAGCTCTCCCTTGGGTATGTACTAGGAATTGCACACTGGTAACCAAGTGATTTGGTCACTTACAAAAAAAAATCATAATAATTAAGGTATCTTGATGGTGCTATAGCAAGGAATATGTTTATCATGATCTTCTTGGCAATCGTTATCGGTGTATCGGCATACTTGACGTACGGAAATGATGTTAGTATTCATTCATTAGCTTGTGATCCCTATAGCACAGCATGATGTTCAGTGAAGCCTTAAAGGCACGTTTCGTGATAATCGGATGGCTCGACTTACCCTATTGGAACAGTAGGTCTTTGGGTAACTTCAGGCTGCACCTTTATCGCGTCGCGACGGTGCGCCATCACGGTGATTCTCCTGCTCGAAAGCACTCTGACGCCACCCACTTGAGCTCCCATATTGGTCAACTGGGCAGAGGTGACGTCGGAGCAGGTGTTGCGCCATGCGTGGTGGGACGGAAAAGGTGCAACCTGGACAGTTACCCAAGGATCTACTGTTTCAAGAGGGTATGTCGACCCAACTGATTATCGCGAAGTGTGCCTCTAACTAACCTAAGTGACCTGGCTCTCAATATCTTGAGGACATCCACTTTGAGAACTAAAACAGATCAGTCTCTACATCTGCTTCGTAGACAAGCGATCTTACACTTGTTCATCAGCGATTAAAGGCATCGGGAGGGGCAAAGAAGGAAAGCGTGTTTTAATATAAAACATTGGCCTCTGTACAGGAACGTTTAAACTTTGAATTGACAAACGACAATGAGTAGCGAGACTCTTCTGAAAATGCGCTTCTAAGGCTCTATTGCGATTTCAGCGCGCTTCATCTCGAACTGCACGCTTCAGGCGAGCTCACGCCACTCTCATCTGATGTCATGTTGGGCAAAATTGATTTCATTTTTGATGACGTTAAGCTTGTAAAACAGGGCAAGCAATGAACAAGTGAAGCAAAGAAAAGGAGAGTGAGCGAAAGAGTGAGAAAAAGTGTGATTATAATAAAAGAAACCCAATGCATTCATATTCGACGTTTTGGTTAGCGGAATGTGTGCCGCTAACCAAAACGCAGTGCAAAACAACGCACTGCGGGCCACCGTAACTCATGCCGTAAGTCAAAAGTGCCCCTCCCCGGTGTCCCCAAATACCGAATGGACCCACCTGTTTTTCCTTTTTGGGTTTTCGCAACGCACGTCAGGTGTGAGCTAGGTGCACCGAAGGTACATAGCAGCCGTATAATCGTTTCAGGACCCAACTCCAAATTCGCACTTATCGCACATGAACGTAACGGTATCTAATCTTGAAGCGGGTCTACACGCTTTGGGCCCTGAACCCTAACTTCTAGGCTAAGAGAGAATAGTGGCTTCATAAATCATAAATGGGAGTTATCCGCGCGTCCGTTCGTTCAAGACTTACGCATGTCAATCTTTAGTCTCTATACCGCTTATTTCAATATTAGACATCGTCTTTTTCAGATTTGTCCTTGAAGCACTTCTGGCCATTATCTATGCGTATTATATATTTCCCAAGTCCATTACAAATCACTTGTATAAATTATTTCAATAAATTTTAGTGTTACGGTTTTCTCCGATTCCATGGATTCCCCCACCAATCACCAGACAGGCCTAAATCGGGAGAACCTCCAATCTTAGGTCTGTCTGGTGGGGTTGGTTCGATCATAACAGAGTTTTCTATTCTACCTTATGGATGTTTGGAAGTACTTCTACCTTATGGATGTTTGGAAGTACAGCTAAAGAAGTGGAAGGGCATATGTTAACATTGAACTGCACGCTTCAGTGGCCGAGTTGCTTGTTGGCGGCTGGCAGTAAATTTCGACTACTGTCACTTGGTGTCGCGTAGGGCGAATTTGGCTTCATTTATGATGATGTTAAAATGCAACAACAAGCAGTAACAAACAAATGAAACGGTGAAAGGGACTATAAGTGAAAGAGTTAGAAAAAAGGTGTTTATGATAAAAAAACAATGAGTTCATATTTGCCGTTCTGGCTTGGTGTCTCAGTTGCGGCAGACTGAACACACTTTGACTGCTTACCATAGGCCATACATTGCCCCCTTCGCTTTCGAATAGAATGATCCAGATCCCCTGAGAGACCAACAATGAGTGCAGATGAAAGAGTTCGCTATCATTTCACTCCACTCGTACTTATGAATGATTACAGTAACAGTGGCATTCATCATGAGTCATACAAGACCTGGTTTTCCACATACGTCTTTTCCACACTGGGCTAGTACGTTGAAAAAACCTGCCTTCACTAGAACTACTAGCCTTACCAGTACTAGGAACCAGTTTTTTGAAAGAGTATACTTTCACAAGTAGGCGGACAAAACATGCAAAAAAGAATGTCAAAACAAACAAATAAGGCATACGCACCTGTCCGTGACGGATTCCGCAGCTGGCGCACAGTGGAAATTTGCCAACCCCACAGTAATTCTTACGCTTTTGGAATAAAATGATAGAGTTTCCGGTATTAATCCTTGCTGAGATGCACCCAGGCGAGTCCGGTGCCCCAGTTCTCGTACCCGGAAGGATAAAAGGTTTGGTTGGCCTGTCGGCATTGACGGGGGGGGGGGGGGGTGGTTGATCTCTACACCATGAGAACGGAAGTGCACGCCACCTTTCACTACGCCACTACACCTCGAGCCACGCTTCCGGAATAGTATATTTTATAAAAAGTCATCACATCAAAGGGTTGTGCTCGGGGTTTCTGGTTCGAAGTCCTAAAAAAGCAGTACAATAGAATCAGTACTTTAAACGAGAGGAATGGAAAATCTCTTGTTTCGGGGCAGAATTCGAAAATTTGAAAAAGTAACAAGGTCGACTTCTCTTGAGTTTTTGGACTGCCGTCTATGAGAATGGGATCTAATGCTCAGTCCTGGTCGGCTTCCTAAACGCGATATTCATCACGCCGCTTCGCTGCTACTCCCCCACGGTTCGTCCACGTTCTTGACGTGCCCGAAAACTAGAAGGCTCACGGGGATGTGTCTCTACCGTTCGGCTTTTTTTGCATGGAACTTCGCATGTCGCCTACATGGCAGTGATTAAGCCCAGCATAGTTGTGGGGTTGGGGGGGGGGGGAGAGAGAAAACACAAAATTCCCGCAATGATAATTTAACAATGATTCCAACTATATGTGCAGGTTTATGTGAGTAACACCCGATTGCTTATCCTTTGGTTCCAAAACCAATGTCTCAACAAAAAAGGCAGATCAAGGGAAAGTAAGAAATGAAGGTGTCATGATGAAAAACCTATGAATTCCCCCCCCACCTCACTTACACGTAGCTATGTGGACGTAGCTTTTGCTACAGCTAGCCGTGGGGCAATACGGTAGTCTTTGAATGTGAAGTTATTGCAGTACAGCTCCAAAATTTCTTGCAGAATCTCCATAAAATTCATGATAACGCACAATTTAATGGCAGTTTCTGACTGGACACGTCCTTCACAGAAGAAGCAAGATCACGTGACGTTCTTTACCTGAATTATCATTTTGAATTAGTGTAACTGACTCGAAATTTTGAAATTTCGATGAGTACTCGGCTCAGAAAATCGGGTGAAGGGGGCACTTGTCTGAATCACACAAAAAAGACAGCCGATGAGATAAGAAGAACAAGTTATTCATCCAATAGGACTCGATGCACTTGCTGCCCATACCGCTAAGACTGCCTGACAATTCAGCCACGGCGCCCCCATCTTTAGTAGCATGATGCGATGCATGAGGAGTGGAATGTATGCCATTAGAGCAGGAAATTCGCTTTGCGCTGTTCGGTGTGCGACGCGATGGTGCGAGCTATGCGTGCCGTTTTGGATGGGTCCTGAAGCGATGACGATGCCTTACGCCTCATTCTAGGTGTTATCGCTTCAGGAATCAACCGATACGGCGCCCGCAGCTCTCACCATCACGTCGCACTTTAAACGCGGTCACGCGAATTCTCTGTTCTAATGATGTGTGTGGCCTTATGTCTAAGTTTTGCTTCGCGGCGTCGCACCCGCGGCGTCATCAGCACGACCACCCACGATCGGTTGGAACGCAAGGGGCTGGTACCACGACGGTCCTTCAAAGAAATAGCTATTTGTCCCATTATCGTCTGGAAACAATAATTTTTGTACCCTAAAAAGACGAAATAGTGACCTTAAAATGAAAGAATGGATAACTACATGATAAAAACCCTAATCAAGAATAGTTAGTTCGGCCGCGAAATTTCAAAGGGAGTGTACACAATGTACGCAATTATAAATGAAAAAATCCACCGCGCACGGCCGCGCGAAAGTCCGACATAAGGCTACACACCCGTCTTCATGACGTACACCCGTGAAGACTGCTGCACACAGCACATGGGACACTGCTACAAGCGCCCTATGAGAGAGATTTGCAGTAGAGGAGCAAGGTTGTTTTTAAAGACACCATTAGATTCGATGAAAAATATTAGGGGAAGACATTTTTGTGTAAACGCAAATTTGAGTTCAGAGAAGACGATCTATGAGGAAGCTATAGTTGAAAAACTGCGCGTTGAGGTCCCTGCTGCGGCCTTGCTTAGCTTCGTTCCGAGTTCCAACCTGAAGACGGCCGAGTTACTGTGAGAGCGGGGCAACGTTCAGGGCTGATTGGTTCAGCCGTTCTCCTTCCGTCAGCAGTACGACATATAATGATGTAGAGGGGTGGAAGGGAACAATGGGAAGGGTGTGTTATTTGTAGAGTTTTCGAGCGTTACACTGCATTCATTCTCTACTGCTGCACTTCTGAGTACCTTATGTTCATACTCTATCAACATCTCGCAGACGCTCAAAATTACATTGTTTGAGCAGGATAATGCATAGCTATTTTCCTATACCCGTACAAAGGTTCACAATATCTGAACTGCCCTTACTTATTTAATCCGGTGATTTGCAGCGTTTCCCACGAGATGCAAGGACTTCACAGGATGTTTTACTACTTGGTACAAGTACTTCGGAGCCTCCTCCAGCTTCCCAGCCTCCTCCACCAAGCCGCACGAGTGTTCCACAGAGTCTGCCACCACGCACAAGTGCTTCGGAGTTTCTTCCACCATATATAAGTGCTTTCAAGCTTCTTCCATCGCATACAAGTACTTCGAGTTTTCTTCCACCACGTACAAGTACTTCGAAGCTTCTTCCACCGCGTACAAGTACTTCGGAGTTTCTTCCACCACGTACAAGTGCTTCGAAGCTTCTTCCACCACGTACAAGTGCTCCACGAAGTCTACCTCCAAGTACAGCTGCCTCGAAGCTTCTTACAAGACATATGAGTGGTCTGCAGACTCTACCATCATATACGAAAGTGGCAACTCAAGTGAACAGAGTAGACAAACCAAATCGACCAGGATCACTTTCCAGTGTCGACTCTCGATCGCATCTTACCACGAAAGAAAAAAAGTGAGTGGTATTTCAACCAAAAAAGCGATCCTTTTTTCAAACCTTGGAGCGTCGTTGAAAGACTTCTAAGGAAACAAAAACACACTTTTCTTCCCAGTATTTGTTGCTATCATGCTATTATAAAGTGAATTTATCAGATTTACGAGATCTTAAGGAGCGGAAGCGGTGTACATAAGGGCAAAGCGACTCTGACTGACCATAGCGCAAACCTCATTGGCTGTCCATTGCCTAGAGACCAATGGCTGGCAAACGTCAGCTTGCACACTGCCCAGCTAGCCCACAAAGTTTACAAGATTATCTATTATCACTGAAACAGCCACCAAAACCTCGTTTATCTCAGGTATCTTGCCAGAGTAATAGCAGTCTCTGGAATAATCCTGATGGTGGTTAGTTTTATACTGTTCATGCTTGGTTACTTCGCTTTCTGTACAAAATAGAGTGTCCCTTCGCCGCGTCATTTTAAAGGTGCGTTTGAAATGTACCCGCCTTCGAAAAATAAAAAAACTCAGTGAAGGCTGATGTTTTCAACTAACCAACAGACTGAGTAATATTACGATTTTCAGACCGTTATTGGCAACAATGTTTAGACAAATATTTCGCAAACATCAATAATTCTTATAAGATTTAGAAATAAAACGAATAAAAATTTTGAATTTACATGCTTCACTTTTTTTTGATGATATCTCTGATTTCGCTGACCATGTTGGTGTTTCATCGACGTGACGTGGCCAAATGGTACAAATATCGTCGTAAGTTTGAGCGTTCACCCTTATGGCCGTAGCTATAACTGTACAATCCGTTTAGTTAGCGGAAGTGTGGAATTACTAGAAAGGGAGAGAGTACGTAACGAATGGGGGTAGGTGTGGAACTGGTGGCAGGTAGAGAGGACAACCAAGCCAGCCAGGCAGCCAGCAATTGACATTCTATCGGTTCCATACGTTCTCATACCGAAGTCGTGCAAAGGAAACGCAGAACAGCATCCAAGAAGCCGTCCTTTAACGCCAGTTTCTACATGTCTTATTCGTCATTTCTTTGGAGGACGCATGCTTCAGTTCTGATTTTTCTCGTTGCCCCTGACGGGGTGGGGTCGATCGGTCGAATTTTCTTGCGGCCGCCCGCGGCGAGTGCGAGTCCTTTGCAGCTTTATCTGTTGAAACAACAACAACAACAACAACATAGGCAAACTTCGGAAGCTTCCAAACTGCAATCTTTGAAAATCATTCACGGTACCAGCCCACTGCGTCTCGAGCGAAATTCCGAACGACTCGTACTGAAGGCGCCGCGAAGAAAATTCGACAAATCGATCCCCAATCCCCTCTGGCGCTGCCTCTAACAGCTATACTGTTTCAGTTTTGAAGCTCTCTTGCTCCTATCTAACCCCTCCTTCGATTCGCGTGGATGTGTCCGTGCAATTACTTCTGTGCTTGATTTCATGATCAATTCTTCTTCTAAAGCGATTTTACTGTGGGGCGCATTGTTTCTCCTCGAACTTGGGTGTGAATCATTGGGACAGAGTTTTGCTTTGCGAATGCGGTGTGCAATTGAGGGGTTACCCACAAAATGGAGTCCCAAGGCGATTACGTCTAAAATAATGCCACAACGCAGCAATCGCTGCAGGAGCCTCTAGCTCGCATGCATTGCACCGCATACGCACGCACACGTTCATGTCCTAATGAGACATAGTCCGGACTTAGCCAAGTGCTCATCTAAATTAATTACGACATTTCACGCAATTAACCACTTGATGTATCACCAGTGGATCGTGCTAATAGGCGAGGTTATTTCAGCTGCTACGACCTGTACCCTGTTTGCTTTACTTCATGCATCTACGTCAGTGCTTAAGAAACCAATGGAATGCTTGGAATTCATGAATAATGAATTTCACAGACAGAAAATGCGCTATTCGATTGACATGGCCCTTGCTGGACCAGGTTTCGAGGTTGATTATTTGAAAAGAGAACAAAGACACAGTCACGCTTGAATATTTTTTTCGAAAACTCCAATTCTAAAAGATTTAATACAATTCGATATGGCTGAAATCAACACAAAACTATATGACAGTGTTGCCAACATGTCACTGATGTCTATGTGTGGGCAGTAGCGCTAGAACAGGACTGGAATCTATTAGTTGGGCAGTTTTTATCAGAATGAAGACTTCCAGAGAAGTGGCGAGCACGAGACGTTACTTCTTTCCAAATCCGAATCCACCCAATCCACCCATGCCATAGCCACCCATACCGCCATAACCCATGCCGCCGAATCCACCCATACCACCAAATCCACCCATACCACCGGACACAATACAGATATAGATACAACAACACTGAAAATAATGATTTGTTATTGTTTATGCCTATGACAAATAACAACAAAAAATTAAAACATACCAGTTGTCCTTCACTTATGCTCACCAATGCGCTAAGTATTAGTACAATAAGGAGGCTCCTGAAATGAAATGGTCTATGATACAACGACTCGGATGAGTGAGCAAACTACTTCACTGTGCAAACGTGCAAATTGTGCCCGTACCAAAGTGTTCCACGGTTTTTTTTTACGTTCGACATCGCTCATTACTGTAGATGAGCACCGTCAGCGTACGAGGCTGTGTATTTAGAGGTGTAGGTGTAGGTGTGTGGCATTAGGACAGGCACTTCGCGTCACCGGGGGTGAGTCGATGTGTGGGAGCTTGTTTCCGTATGAGCCACGACCCGAAGCCATCTTGCCTGGACTAAAAATCGGGTATCTTTTACGCTTGTTGAAACCCCTAGCTCACACTCTTGGCATAGCAATTGGAAGGTCACGCCGAAAATTTTTTGTCCTCATGGCACATATCCCCTAAAATTCGCTCCTTGTTACGCAAAAACAGTACCGAGCTTGCAAAGCTTGCTGGGTTGTGGGCAAAACCCAGAGCTCGGACTGGCCCCGCACCCGCGCTGCATTCTCTGCCGGCCATTCGTGCTAATCTATTGCACTAGTACCCCTTGCACTAAATAAGCGTGGTTGAGAAGCCCTCAAGAGGTGTGGTATAGCCCGGGAGAGGGTCATATTTACCGAGGTGATGATGACCTAAAAAATCAAATTTTCTGTCGTTTCCAAACATTTTCACTATTTGTACCATGCAATTTTTCTCGCTGTCCTCACCCAAAGAAACGGAGCTGCGTGGCGTACCCCTAGAAGGGAGTGCCCCCATTGCCAAGTAAAAAACCATTACGACGTGCCCAAATCCGTCGACACAATGCTATGTTCAGCATATAGGAACACGGGATAAAGTATGGGGCAATTATTCTTGATTTTTGACAGCTGCTGATTATCTCCGCAGCCCGCGATGCGAAAGTAACTACAAGGATGCTGAGTCATGGGAAAAGCTTCGGTGTCGGACGGGACTCGAAAGGCTGTGTTCGAGTTGTGTTCGTTGTGGGTTCGAATCCCGTCCGACACCGAAGCTTTTGCCCATAGTTCAGCATCCTAGTAGTAACTATTTGACAATTACTTGGATTAATCACCGGTAAAAGAATGGTATATGATAATTATTGTCGGTAGCCGTAGACAGCAGAATCCAAAGAGAAGGTTTAGCTATGTGATGATTATTCCATTTCGTCAGGATAGGATCAGATAATTCAAACATTCCGCTAATTCACCAATTTTTCACAAGGCGCAAATCTAATGTTACCGCTAGTTCCACGAATATGAGCAGTATCCAATATTTAAATACGTAATTTTGAAGCTGATCCCTCCAAATTTTTGAAAATGATCCGCTTGGATAAGTTTGCCAGCAAACTGAGTCACTGTGGAGAATCTTGACCTTGTGGCTAGGGCGTGTGCTATTGACATGAAGTTTGCGTTGCGCCGTCCTCTGCGTGGCGCATTATGTTGGAGCTAGGGGTGTAGTATCGGATGGGTCTCAAAGCAATGGCCGTAACCTATAGCTTCAAGCACAATCGCTCCAGGACTCAACTAATACAGCGTCTCCATCTCGCACTTATCGCATAGAGTTCCACACATGGTCGTGCGACTTTTATTCTGCCAGCAACATCCAGTAGCGGTGGATATTGATGATTATGAAACCTGCAATTCCGTCTCACAAATGGGCAACACGTGTTTCTTCCTCGAGGCTCCCTCTCAGGTTATTAAGATCCAGGCCTGAACATTCATAGAACGAGGTTACGTGCTAGTAGGATTCTATTCATATGGTAAAGGGCTCTTTTTGAATGGTAATTCCGCTTGTAGAACTGCAATTACTAGGGGGAGGGGAAAATCCGTCAGTCCTCATGCTTCTGCGGTTATTTCTGACATTCTGTCATCAAAGTACAGCGCCGGTGCTTTCATGTGTATGTGGCTTGGACTCCGAACAGCAAATTTTGATCCTCTCTGGCGCTATAAATTGTACAGAGACGACCGTTTACGTTTAGGAACCCATACATAGGGGGGTAACGGTGTAAGAAGGGTGCAGACGGGCCATACCCCGATTCAGGATTATCAGTACGGTTACAGACAATCGATACAGTTGATTTATGGATTCTATCGAGTTACTCTTTACCGTCGCCTGCATTGAGCCATACAACATCAAGAACAAAGTTACTCTAAAGAGAACTCCGTGAAGAAGTTTCCTGGATACTGTCCCCTTGCCAAATAAAGTATTCCGGAAAATTCCGGCCAACCCGTTACTCCGTATTGTAAAGAGTTTGAGAATTCAGAAATTGGAAATCCTATGTTGTATTAAGCACAGAAATGAAAAATGAAGCGAAACTCACTTAGCAGTTGACAGCATTCTTTCGAGCAGAAGAGATTAGATCTCCTGTAGAGGTGCTTCTTATATGCGACGAAGGGGTGCACTCCCACTCAACTTTGTAAAGTTATTTACATAAACTTGCCAATGGTTTTTACTCGTTCACCTAACAACTAACGGTCTTCGTAATATTTGCACAATTGGTGGAGCCTTTGCTGTAATTTCAGTTCCTTGTACTAGAATAAAACTGAGCCTTAGACATTCTTTGAATCTTTTGAAAAATAACTTTCACTTTTTTGAAACCACACAATACACTGCAAGTAGGTGCACTATGACACTGAAAGCTATGAAGAGTTCTATGGGTTTTGCGATTTTGAAGGGACTTCCGAAAGGAAAGAGATATCATCGCGGTTGTCGGGATTTGAGGGGGGGGGGGCACTTCGTGAAAAATTGAGCCCATATGCATACCTGCTGTGTCAAACTTGTCAATGGCACCATTCACGATGCAATATCGGTTGCCTTCTTGAATATTAGGTCTTCGTTTAACCATCCAGGTTGCAATATTTTTGTACCGCTAAGATAAGCCAATACTACGCTGCACCCTTTCAAACCCACGCTAACCACGCCCTTTCTGTGAGGTGACCTATAAGGAGCTGAAGAGGACGGCGCTAACTTAAGGCAGTGATAGGGGTAATTCGGATCGAATTTGGAAAGATCATCAATTATGAGAGAGGAAGTGCTTACTAGTGCGAACGTGAAGGGAAAACGGAATGAAATGGTCAAAGGCGAGAAATAAGACCCCTTCGCTGTCGTTTTTTTTTCAGAAGGGGCGGATCGGCCTGAAAAAAGGGAGCCATTTCGGGAAATCTCGTTTGTGGTAGGGTAATTCGGCGATATCGTTCGCTCCAATCTTTTATACGGCTGGTGGACTGCTTTTCACTGGGAAGCAGTCACGTCAGACACTACGTAATTTCTATAAATACGCCAATAATACGATACGATAAATATCATTCTATTATCACACTTACAACTTTACACTCTGTCATTGTTGGGCAAGGTCAACCCCTGAGAGCCGGACCATGATGCGAAAGGCGGAGCACGTTGAAAATACTCTGAATTTCAATGGTGCCCCTTTCTCTGAAAATTACCCCATATACAGTCCTCCGAGACCTCCAGTTTTCATTTAGGTAACTCACTTTAGGAGCTCATTTTTGCCCACATTACACCTGCCATTCTCTTAACACCATCAGATTCATCTAGTGAATAATCATGTCCCAAAACAGCCCCAGCCTCCCTTCTTCGGATAATGCGATTTTCGAAAGCAAAAATGTATCACTCAGGCATTGACCGGTTCGATCAGAAAGTTTTTATCTTTGTCTAGTATGTATTGCTTCTGCCGAGGTTTTAACGTTGGATTATTTATTTTATCCAACGACGAAAAGGTTGAAACGTTGGCCAGAATAGATATTCCACCGTAGAAACCTCGTAACGGAAGCATTGTATACAAGACGATTGGTCAACAATGCCGAGGTTCTATAATGAGGGAACTTCAAATTTTCATTTTATGGTTGATTTTCCTTTTATTTTTTCTTCTATTGCATTTTGGTCCTGACAGTGCAACAGCACGTGAAGCGAACTTGCAGACGATTGTATTACAGTGACAGTTTTTACGTCAATATGTGTGACGATTGCCTCGTAGTATATGTTACACTTACCAGCGGGAAGTAGTTCGAGTAAACTTGTACTGACTACGTCATTTTTTCAACAGCACAGCTCCTATGCAAACGAGACAGTCTAGCGCTATGACTTATGCATTGTGGTGTTTGTCAGCGGGAAACTGAGTCACTCGCAGTAACACACATGTTTAAATAAATAGATTGAAGGAATCGTGCATGGAAGTTGGGTGAGCCCATTCCCCCTCGAAATCACTCTAAGGGAAAATAAAGAAGAATGCAAAAATCCCTTTTGTTCTAATTAAAGCTCCAAAATTGAAAAAAAAACTGAAACGCGCCTGAATTTTCGCCGAACCGCTGCCGATTGGGAAACGGTTGAACGCCCGATCTCATTTTGTTTCCTATAGCGCGTTGCCGGTCGCTTGCTAACCTCAGTCCTACTCACATTACCAGCATGGGTGGACGGTGACGACACCAGAAGGATGGAACTCTGTCAGATTTCTACTTCTCGTATAAAACTTTGAAAGTGGAAAAAGAAAAGCTCGAATAGTTTGGGCTATCCCTTCGATAGTACGACGGCTGCTTTATTTATACGTTTAAAGTGGAAAATAAGAATCAATGTTACATATATGCGATTATGAAGAAAACTTAGGAAATTCACCTAAATCAAAAGGGGTGTCTTTGAGGAATGGCCGATGGAATTTCGAAGCAGAACCCCACTCCATTTTCCAGCCCAAAATACAACTTCCTTCAAGTATTTCTCGACATATACCTGGACCTGTTAACATACCCGGCTCACAACCATTCCGTTACTGCGCTCCTCCACCTCCACTCTGTCAGCACAATTCAAATCGGACTAGAGAAGGTTGAGTAGAGCTGACGAAATTGTTGTGGACCAGGTACGTCAACAGGTTCAGGTATGAGTCGAGAAATACGAAGGTAGGCTGGAAAATGAAGTGGGGCTCTGCTTTGAAATTCCATCGGCCATCCCTCGAAGACGCGCCTTTTTCGAGAAAATTTCGGACCAATTGGACTTTTCCCAGAATAATGGTCGAGAATGGATAATCACGCTTATATTGGGCAGCAATGGTATAATTCGGCTTCTTGACTAGTTCATTTCGCATTTTCCTCAGTGCTCTACTAGATAGCTACTTTCATTCTCGCTGCGCAATTAAATTGCTGAATCTGGAGCTTCCGTTGACACAAGTTTCTGAGTACCAGCTCTTTGCTAAGATAGCTCGCAAAGTAATCGAATGTGTGCATCAGACTTTTGATGAGGTAGCAGAGCAGAGAATATTCTGATGAGGAATACTGGGCTCAGCGCAGCTTTTACTGTCTTGCGCACAGCTTAGGCACCGTAGTTACCCACTTTTCACAACACACTGACCCTCATTCCTGACCAGTCTTGTAATGCATGCACATAACAATAGAGTGAAAATTGTTTACTTTAGATTCTAATACGCGGCGGACTGATAGCGGTCGGAAAACAATTACTCTTTAAAAAGCGTATCCATGGTGACTATTGCATTTTGCAGGTCTGATTTGGCGAGAAGTGGCTGTACTCGAGAAGCTCAACGTGATCTACTCTTCACTGCGTTTTGGAACGTGGTACACTCAGAGAGGAGCTACAACGCTGGCCAACGGAAACAAAGTAGGTTTTCGGAGTGTCTATGTCTCAACAGGCTTCGGCAGCTGGACCCGTTCACTATTACAGTGCAGCTATTCTTGGCATAACCTACAAATCCTCTCACAGTTCATGTGGTCGCTGGGCACGCACCATCTACTGATCTGACTCCATGAAAAGGCATATACCACGCCTGCAGGGGGGAGGGGTCAAGCTGATTTATCACTGGTGGAAAACCACTGGAGGGAAAGTCGCGTTGTCCCTTCGCACATCAGAGACGTGGAGAAAGCGGGATGGAAGCAAGTGTACCGTAGGATCCTCAGTAGAATAGGAGGGGGCTATGTTCGACCGCCTATTTAGCGTTTTAGGGACAGTGATCAATTAGCGATGACGGCTTCGTTTCTTGTCCCTGTCGCCAAAGCGCAAAAACGCTGTTTCTTCGATTCCCAGAATCCATCTACACGTTGCTTTTCGCGTACTCCCATTCTCCAGAGAAGTAGGGTTGAAAGGGCGGCTTTGTAAGGGAAACTGTGAGACCAACTTATACTAGTTTCGAATAAGTGAGTTCGGTTACCCTTATCACCCTTTACCACAATCACTAGCTTGCGAGTGTACTGGCAAGCCAGCCAGTAGACCAGCATGCAAACATACAAAGTAAGCGGTTTACAGAGTGTTAATAGCTTCGTTTCAGTGAGGAAGCACCGTTCCACCGGCAAGTACGTCATTGCATAATTCGTTGAACAAAGAATATACAACTGAAGCCACCACCCGCGAGGGGTATTTTGATGTTCAAGAGGAATATGATCAGGACAAATGGACGCTCATGGTCTAAAAGGTTTATGGCACGATTCGCGCTGATGACCTCCCGATGACGTAATTCCCGATTGACTGGGGTGAGAGCGGTTAAGAAGATACGGCAGGATTGAAGGTTTTGCTGCGCGCTTTCGCAGTTTTAGCTTGAAGCTCACTCTGGAGAATAGATGCTGTCGTATTTCCAAACATTCCCTTGTGTTTACTTGGCAACATGCCGATGGGAAACAAGATCAGACTACTTCCCTCTTGACAGACAGGTCGTCCGCGTCGAGAATCAACGGTGGGAGGGGGGTCCTATTTCGCGGGTTTTTGGCCATTTCCATCCGTTTTTCTCCACTGTCCTGTTACTAGGCATCTCGACTTTCATATGCACTACTTCTTTTACTTTTCGTCCGACTTTCCCCTAATGATGCCTTTAAGCACTATGGTGAGCACGCGTGAGCACGCTCCACTCACCAGTGATGTGCTTCCCACGACCGTACCACATCACAACCCCTCGTGACTACAAAAAACGTCACCGTTTTTGCACTCCGCAAAACAAGTCTGCTGAAAAAATAACGAGCATCATGGGAATCCCATCTCTACCTGATCATTCTGACCATTCCACTTCTCTCTGTCGTCGCTGCCGTCTCGGAGCATAATTACTGTCTGTCATATTTGAAGGAACCGGAAAGGGGTCCGAAACAAGAGAAAGATGCAAAGAAATGAGCATTTTGTAACGAACACTCAAGGTTAGAAGCGATAATAGGCGAAAAAACCCGGACTCAAAAGCGCGACGCTGCGGTGTGTATTCGCATCCCATTCGCATCAGCGCATCCATTCCGAGTTGTCCGCTGTAGGAGACGGGCCGTGGGCCAACGTTAGTCGTAGCACCTGACTCCCAGCGCAGTGGAGCAACCATTCCCAACTACATTAGCATTCATGTAAGTACATCTAGAAACAATATAAGAAAGAATAAAGTAAAAAGTAAAAAGAAAAACAAATTTCTAATAGAAACATTTCATTCTGGCACCATGCCAAGGCGTCAAATTGGCGAGTTTGTGCAATGGCGGCCACTTAAACTCGTCCACACTACGTCTGTTCCACGGTAAGCCAAAATTACCCCCTTCTGGTGTCTTTAACAGTCAACCAGAAGTCTATTGGGACCTCAAAAGTTCCATAGTATTCATTAGGATGCTATGAGGGTTTGGATAACAGCTGCTAGGAGCGTAGGGTAGCAGCTAGGCGTGGGAAAAGCTCCGGAATGGATGAATCATTGGCTGTCGAGGATCGAGGTTATGCAGAACATAGTCTCCGTATAGAGCCGCGTTCATACCAAACTAAATCGGATTTTGGCGGATCAGCGTAATGTAAAGGATGCGTATCGATCGAGAAAGTGAGTATATCGGCGCATCTGCGATTTGAGAGAATTGGCGCACTGGCGTCAAGAAAGCCACAACGCACAGAAACTGACGTGGGGGTACGCAGCACCGCAAAAATTCCCATTCAGCTGGGTATGAACGCAGCTCAAAAGAATCACTCCTGCTCATCGCTGCTTCCTATAAGCTCAGATATGACGTCCAAGCTGTCGTCTCACTCCCTTCACCAGCAACCTTACTCAATGGGAATACCAGAGAAGTTCAGACATTGTTGTTCAACAGGGAACATGCTCTGTACTCAACCCCTCATAAGGTTGTAGATACGGCTTTGACCTTCACGCACTTAACGCAATCCGATTGCGCATCAGTGCCCTCTCAGGCCTACTTTTTCTACCCTTCCATTCGGTGAGCTGATATCGTATTCACCCGTCAACCGGTTCAGGTCTTGCGTCCAGAAAATTTTCGTGAAATACGATCGACGGGACGTGCCTACACTCAGGTGCCTCCCTTTCGTGGTTCGCGATTGTTGCTGTGAGCGCACCACGCTCCCATGCTGGCCTCCAGTCGTGGCTCATCATGGGGTCGCTTCTGCTAGTCGGTGCTATGCCTTTCTCTGTGGAACGAGACTGGCACTGGAGACCCGCTGCAAGGGTGACAGGTCGAACTGTGGAAGGCGCGAGCTTTACTCTCGGAGGTACGGTCTCTAATCCTTGACACACGAG
This sequence comes from Trichostrongylus colubriformis, assembly GCA_963978905.1. Taxonomy (NCBI): domain Eukaryota; kingdom Metazoa; phylum Nematoda; class Chromadorea; order Rhabditida; family Trichostrongylidae; genus Trichostrongylus; species Trichostrongylus colubriformis. The sequence continues at coordinate 48,603,808 of OZ022258.1, forward strand.
GCTGAAATTATCGGCAGGCGATCGGGTCCCCTGCGACTGTCGCTCGACCCCATCTTGCCTCGACCCTACTAGCTACCACATACAGTGCGTTTCATAATTAATATAAGGTCACCCCTGAATTTTAGGTTTTCTCAACAACACGTCCTTAAGGAATCTTCTCAGTCTCATAGACGGACTCCTCACCTGAAACCCCCGTAACCGATTTTTGGCTGCAGTCTCGTTTACCCTATGTTTTCAGGAGTATTTTTCGTTTTTTGCACCGTTTCATAATTATGAGGTCACCCTGAAAAAAAAGTTGAGGCTCCAGCAAGTCTGTGAAGGTGGATATGTATATACATCTTCGTGATACATCTTAATCATCTTGTGGCTAGCTGCTATGTTCCGAGAGGAAAGCCCAGATTTTGGATTCTCGTAGTGCTAGGCTCAGTTTGAGAGTAATTCCAGAAAAATCGGAAGATTCCTGTGCTCAATTAGATAACATTTGAGTCATTCGGTGTCTTCACATATTTTTCAGGCTCTGGACTCCCACGTGAGATCATTGTCATTCACGAGAAAGGGATTTTGGGGACCACTTCCTATAGCACCTCCTCCATGGAGCAGATTTATTTTAGGTTGAACCATTCCTTGTCTGGGACCACAGCGCGTACACTAGTGAGGAAGAGCAGAAACATCATCAAAGAGATAATGAAGTAGTTTCCGAGGCCTACACCACACCCTGAGGCGACACGACTTTGAGTCATAAAGTTGTTCTTGGGCACGGATTGAACAATACTGAATTTGTATAGCAATTGCACCGTGCATGCGAGTAATTCCATCTGAATTGTATTTTTGAGTCTGGAAATATTATATTTGTACGGTGCTGACCTGTAGAGGTAGTACTAGCTTGGTCTGAGAAGTGCGCCAATCTACGGGAGCCTTGGCAATTTTTGTAGGAGAAGGGTGATGGCCTAAGCTCTTTTCGGCAATGCGCTTGCATTGAACCTTGCCTCCGAAACCTGCACAATAGACTCCAGAGACTGCTAGAAGATCCTACGAAGAAATCAGTTGCCATTTGGAGCCGACCGGCTCTTCATAACTGCGTCTCAAAGTACGGCAATGCTGTTGCTCACGTAGGTCATTCAACGTAATTGCGGTTAAAGTCTCGAAATACGCACGCTCAGCCGTAGATAACTTGTAGTCTTGGTCTCAGTTCTATTAGGGAGATCTAGAGGACATCGCCTAAAATATTTACCTCGACAATTGTCAATTCTGGGAAGCAAAACTGCTAAAACAGGCAATCGTTGAAGACTGTAACAATATCTGTGGTGAGGTTCTCCGAAATTTAGTTTCTACTTCATCGAATCTGCTTGTTAATGTCGTTCTCAAACAGGAGAGGGCCACAGATTATAAGCTCCTTCGCATGCCTGTTAACTCTAGCAAATTCTCTGTTTCTTCGGGGTGACCTTATAATTATGAAACGGCACGAAAATAAGAAAATATTCATAAAATGTTGGGCTGAAAGCTAATGTTATCAAAACTAGTATAGGAAGGTTTTCTGTGGTGAAGAATCTATAAAAAATACTTAAAAAATTTTCGGTTAGCTGTCTCTCCTGAAAACCGAAAATTTGAGGGTGACCTTATAATTATGAAACGCACTGTATACAACAGCAAGTACAATAATTACGATAACCATAGTTATTATTCAAGCAATTCAAGCAACTATTTACATCAGTCAATCTGCTATCATCTTCCTGCCGTGACTCAGGTCCGACCATGCGTCATCCCAAAGGCTCACCTTTCAGTTGCTTCAAGCCGTACGCGTCCTTGGGAATGGCGGACGCGGGCTTACCAACGCTCAACCAAGCCAAACGCAGTGCGCCCGATCGCATCGCGCCCTCACTGTCTACAAAGCGGCGGTCATATTGCGGGGTAAGCGGTATGGTCCCCGGGGGAGCCCACGTAGATAGTGACAACCCAAAGGCACAGCTGTCCGGTGGCGCGGGACACGGAGACGTTGAACGACGATGTGGTCGCATTAGCGGTTAGGCGCTCAACCATTCAGTCGAACCGCAACGTTTCCTGAACGATACTCCTGCAGATCCTTTCATCGGTCATGGAAATTACGCAAAAGAGGTGGTCGTCGGGAAACCTCTGAGGAAATCGAAAATTACGATTCCTCTGAGGATTGCTCTACACACGCTTGACTCTGCATGCCATCACGATTCTGGAAAGAACCAAAAAGCGGGATGAGACTCAAAAGGGGTTAGAGCGATCGCAGACACATAACTCTTACGTTTCCATGGCTACGGAGGTGTGCATGAGCTCCAGTTCAGAGGGTGATTCACTATTAAATTGATTGACAGTGAAGTAGTGTTCATTTTATACATATCCGAGACAAGAGATGAGCAAAGCTCCTTTTGTTATGCTAAATAAGGTAGCGTTTCGATTCTCAGAAACTTCTAGTCCCCACAACTAGCCCAAAATCCAAAATCTTCTGTAGGAATATTCTATGTTCCACTGCTGCTTTTCAGAAAATCCAGGCGTTCGGACAGTTCTTTGAGTACAGGACTGCTAGCAACGGAACGAAAAGCGAAAAGTGCGGAGAAAAAAGGCCATTCTTCATCAGCCGAGCGAAACTCAAAGATATCATTAACGAAGAAACCCCAGGAGGGTACTCAGGATACCAAATCAAAACATTCATTAGTGGTGAGAGAGCAGTTCTATAAATTGTACCGCGTTGCTACCTTCTGCTCATCGCTGAGTAAAACGCTAAGTTATAAGTAATGAGTATTTTAGCAAATGTGTCAGCAGGTAGAATTAGACAGTCTACAGAGTCAATAAGAGTGGATTCAGAGAGTGTTACAAGGAAAGGCAATCATGTGCCATTGACTTGACTTCGAGCAGAGCGCAATCCTGCTGAAACACTTCCAAAAAACGATGAAAGGGTGGATGAAAGTTAGACGATGCAATGTTGCACTATGCGTTACAAGTTACAAGATTATTACGGTATCAGTTCGTATTCGAATGCTTTTGGCCTGGTTGGATTTTTGATTTGTTATGCTTCGCCATTTCTGCCCGTCGTTCCTTGATGGACCGTTGCGCCATCTGGTACGAGAACGTTCTCGCATACTGGTTCACGTAGTCATAGAGAATCCACGTCCTTATCGTCCGTGCCCATTGGCCTTTGTGGAGTCCCGGTGGCCCAATCGCTCAGTTTCATGGGTAATTCTATCCTTTCACCGCTCTATCGGTCCAACAATACAACCCCGGCATTCTTCTCTCCATATTCCTTTGTGTCACAGCCAACATGCAGACGTCCGATGATCGCAGCGACCTCGTCTCCGCCCCATAGAGAGCTGTTGGTGTCACACACACAATGTCGCACGCCTCATTTCCCAGTGGGAAGGAGACTAACCGATTAGAGAAGATGTACTCAGATCTCTCAAAAGCATTCCATCCGGACTGTACTCGGTGAGCAATCTCAGCTGACCGGTTCAGAGGGAAAGATAGATGACAGCCGAGGTAAAGGACGAGGTGAGCAAATGGAAGAATTTTCCATCGACACAGATTAGATAGCAGGATGTCTCAAAACTCTTTAAAAGCGCTGTACTTATCGCTAACCACTGTAACCTATAATGCCTTTGTTTTGTAATCGACAAGAGCTGCATAGGCAGGACGATTACATTTAATACTCTTTTCTGCAGTTTGATCCAGGACATACTAGACATTGTCCAGGGTGGAATGGTTCCTTCGGAGTTCCACCTGTCTTAGACTTTCCGCCCCTTCCAGACACTTGTGACTCCATCGCGTGTCGCCAGTTCATAAGGCAATGTATCATACTTCTTAAACAGAGGGTGTGTACGGTCAACAGAGGATATTGCGGCACCACGTGCGGCGTGTGACGTGATGGTGGTGAGCTTGGGCGCCATCTGCAGTTGAGTCCGGAAGAGACATTGTGTCCTATTGCTTTTTTCGTGTTGTGACCCAACCACGTACCACGTCGCGTCACACACTGCGCGTCACACTGGGAAAACCTTCTCTAGGAGCGTCTTCATACTCTACAGTGTCTGCGGCAGAGCACTGCTGCATCGTCGTTGCATCTCCGCCCGTGCCACTCTGCCTCGCTGTCTGTGGATACAGCCACACCATAACGCCGGCAAGCTCTCTGACAGAGTGTGTTAACGGCCTGATGCACATCCACAGGTGAGTGCAATGCTCGAATGTTCGTAAGTTGATGTAATAAAGATGGGAGTATGAAATGCGTTCCCGATCAGGAACAACTGATGAAAGGCGGTGCTTACTGTTGATTTATCAACACTATGAACACTTTCAAAACGAAGAGGAATCTATGAGCTGCTCTTACATGAACAGAGAAGATACCCACTGGCACCAATTCGAGCTGCAGAATATGTAAAATGAGTTGGCTACGGCCAGCTGATTTCTCCTTCGTAGCAGTTAGTAGTAGCAGTTCATCTTGACTTTTACTTCAGCGTAAAGCTTCATCTACGGGTGTATGGTCGCAGAGAAGTGGGGATGAGGCTGATGCAAGTCTTGAAGAGCCTTTCAAGGTGATCTGCCTCTCAGGCCTTGGTATTGATTCCAGTACGCCAAACACTTTAGGATATTGATAGAACTTTGACAACGTATCAGTGGTTTCATGGCATGATGCCGAGAGAAGACTGTGAAGAAATGGTAAAGGTAAACATTGAGTTCTAGGAAACCTACTGAAATGTGATAATTGGAGGGGGTGGGACAAGTGTCAAATGTTGGACAGTAACACAACTGGAGAAACACAATTTTACATGATTGAACAGTGAGTTTTGCAAGGTACTCATATCAAAAGCAGCGTACCTTCAGAACATTATTCCGCGATGCCTGAGAGCAAGTGTAGTCTGATGACTGTTCACCTGTCGTCCCGTTGTTCATAGAGTGCTCAAGCGTGAGCCAGCCTTTGTCCATTCATCTCCATGACAAGAGCCAGGGTGGTTCATTGAGCCTTTCTGGCCACGGGAACACGAAGCATCTCGTTACTTTGATGCAGAATTATCATGAAGAAGTCTGACCATCGCGCTGGCCCACGCAGAATTCTTCGCGCTCATCCTCGTCGCAGCTTGATGTTGGTACGTAGGCAAAATGACGGTCAAAGCAGGGAGTGAACCACATCTTTTCACATGCTTCGTGTACGTCGATGAGAACGCCCACACCGCGAAATTCTTTTTCGTCGCATTGTCCAAGGAATAGATCTTCCTCAGTCGCGTTAACAGTATAAGCGGGTAGTGCCTTCTCGTCTTGTCAGTCTAATGATGTCGCACTTGATTTTGGCTTGTATCATCAGGTCCTCGGTACTTGCTTCCAATGAAAGGGTTAGTTCGTTGGAGATACAGGTCTCTATCGTAGCCTTTCTTCTAATTAGCGACTCACATGTAGCTTGTCAGGCTCCTTTGTAGGGGCTGGATGTACTTCGTGTAGTCAGCCAGACTATCTCAAATTGAACCAACCCAGCACAGCGAAACAAGGTGACCATTCCCTGGATTCACGTACGTCTCAGGGCAAGTATATGAAAGTTTTTCGTTCGTGATTGGTGTCCCATCCGCCACTTGCGGTCGCAATATCCAGCCCCACGACCTAACGGCTCGAAATGCTAGATCGCTGCATGTATGTGATTTAATACAGCAGCAACTCTGCGTCCACATCCAAAATCAAGTGCACGGCAAAAAAAATAGCTCAGGAACACATTTACATACGGCGTCCCTACCTCGCAGTCATCGCGCCGCGGTGCGAGAAGCTTTCGTGTCGGTACTTACTGTGCACTTGATTTTAGGCGATCTACGAAACATCACTGACATGTCAGTGATATAAAGACACGTTACCGTTCGACATTAAAGTCGCCCTCAGGCCCCTCCCCCTCCCCCCTTCTCATCACTATAGCACCACTAATACATCATTACTTGATAATCGCCGATTTCAGAATGAGGGAGATTTCCTTATACGGAGAACGACGATTGGTAAAACGCCTACTTATTGTATAACTGTTCGTCATAACAACGAGATTAAACATATACCGATTATGCATACCAAAGGGATTTGGAGTTTAAATAAGGTTTCCTATTGCTCTGATCTTGTGGATGGGTCACATGCGTACACATTAGAGCGGGTTTACAGGAATGTAAACCAACATTGGCCGAATTAGTTGATGTGTACGTGAAGGAGAAACGATCAATACCTCCGTCCAATTCTGTACTCTTGCACGAAATACCTCGACCGGATTATTACGTTTTACACAAAGACATCATACTCGGGAAACAATTAGGACGTGAGTTTTACACTACATTGAATAAAGTAAACAGGAATCGAGTAATTCATATATTCTATAGGGATAATCATGTATTGGGTGAGGCTACTTACGCCGGAAAATCGCTTCGCGGCGTCGCACTCTCGGCGCCACCAGTACGACTTGCGAATTGATTGCCCTTGGGAGCCTGACGGAGCCTTGCTGCGTCACCTCTGCGCTTCCACTCATGCCACACTGCCTCCTGCACCCATGCCACCCTGCCTCCTCCACCCATCCACACTGCCTCGCTTGAAGGCTGCCATGCCCTGCCACTGGCACTCGCACCCACCGCTCCGCTCGCCGCGGGCGGCCACGCGATTTTCCGGCGTAAGTAGCCTCACTCCCATGTATTTAAATGACGACAAATAGCCAAAAATCAGTTCGGCAAATATTCTTTGATAGCTGTGAACAGCACCCTCAAAGACAGTGGTAAGTGTAAGGTAAGTAATGAGAGCTTCTATGATGAGAACTATAGGTGGAGACCGATGGGAGGGAGCTCCCCGGGCTTTATTAAAGCAATCTATTTCTACAGTTGCCACTGGTTTTGCTAGAGCCTGTCCCATTCTCTGACAAATCATGCCTCTTTTAGAATCAACGGTAAGAGGGGCTTCCACTATGCATGTCGGGTTCTGACAGTTTCTTTCCGTGGTTTCTTCACTTTCGTAATAGTGAGCACCTGTGCTTTCGTGGAAGTGAAGATATAACGGAATGGAACGGTCAAAATTCCAAGAACTGATACCTTCCTCCCGCTCTTTATTCTCGAAGGGGGTGGGTCGCCCTGAGGAAAGGGACGGGCTGACATAAAAGTGTTGGCTGTTAGAGGAGACGGCTCATAAAGCCCGACGGCAGTTTTTCTCATCGGAAATTTCGCAGTAGGTACCGCCAATGAGAAGCACACAACGCCCGCTATCACACCGCCCACTCTTTCATCTTGTCCACTGTCTTCAATGACGTGACTCACTTTTTTCTTACTTGCTCAAAGGTCAAAGAATTTGGACGAAGAGTTTCCAGCAGGCGTGCGTAATCCGACATCTTTAGGCGGTGCTTTTGGAGAAGTCTATAGTGGAAAGCTGAAATTGTCTTCTGGAGAAGTAGAGGTTGCTGTAAAAAGAGCTAAAGAAAAAACTTTGAAAAAAGCGCAATTGGCATCATTCATAAGGGTAAGCCTGGAATTTTGTGACAACATATTCTACTGTAGAAGCTCATCAGATTTGATAGACTGACATACGTAAAAAAATGTTCGGCATCTATTAGGTTGGACGGGAAGTTCTGGGACACTTTTTGTTTTTTCCTGTAGAAACCTGTAAAGAATTGTGGGACAGTCCATGGTAAGGGTATATAGATGGAGTGTGAAGGACTCTTCACTAGTCTGGTTATCACCACTATGGCTTCGACAAGCGGCGAATCTGAGCCTATTTCGCGAGAAGGTCTTCGACTGCTGATTCTTCATGAGTACCGCCTTGGTAGTTCTGCGCGCCTGGCGGCCGACAGAATCAACCACTCGATGGGTGCGAACACCACTTCGAAGTCTACGGTGATTCGGTGGTATCAGCGTTTCGGTGAAGGACAGACAACGCTAGAAGATGAACCACGCTCAGGACGTCCTCCGGTCTTCGATGTCGACGCCCTGACAGCTGCCGTTGAAGAAGATCCCCGTTGAAGAAGATCCACTTTGGTGACTGAAGTTACATGTGAATAAAATTAAAATAAATTGAATTTTTCTCACAAGGTGTCCCAGAACTTCCCGTCCAACCTAATACAATGGAATTTGTGTTGGACCATTTGCTTGTGACACGTTTGATGTAACGTCAGATATTTTGTCTCTCCCGCAAGATTGCTACCATTTCACAGGCACGAAAAACTGGATTAGAGAGATAAAAAAGAGTATTGCTGGGAAAGGTACTGATCTGATCACTGAACCTGATGAGTGAGATGGCTAACCTCCTGACTACGGAGTACCTCCTGTGAGCGCGATGCAAACCGAAGAGGTTTAGTAATGATAATAACGATTAGTGCTACCAGGCAAATGGTCCCTCGCGAAGAAAAGGCCATTCCGGATGCAGTGTGAAATGTTCGACAGGTTTTATAAGGAACTCATTACGGATTCTTGAGGAAGCACGAATCATGCGACGGCTGGATCATCCGAATATCGTGCGGATGTATGGAGTGGCACCTCAAGAAGAACCAGTTATGATACTTTTGGAACTGGCAGTTGGTGGTAGTCTGAAGGTACGAAAGTTTGTAGTTTGATTAAAGCAGTGAAAATTTGTGGGCGCTCACTGAATTTGTGTGAGACGTTCTTGTTTATCAAAGAGTAACCATGATCAGGGATACTACAAGAAGCACGAAAACGTGTCCATAGATCAAAAGCTGAAGTTTGCTAAAGATGCGTGTCGAGGGATGTGTTACCTTTCATTAGAAAAGGTTCTCATTCTTTATTTTTTCTATATTTATTTATTTCCTTAATTCTTGCCACTCCTCAGATCGGTTCCGTTAATCACAGTTGATTCAAATAATTGGAATTTAGGCCAGAATACGCCGGGCGTAAGGAAAGTTGATCGCGGCGCAGCGCCATGTTTGAAGGAATCGTTCACGGAAAAACGAGTTTTTGTGTTACCCATATATTTATGTTGTATTTGCCTAATGTGGGCCGTATGCAAAGTTTCACGCGAAATAGTGTTAATGCGGCTAAGATACAGCACCACAAAGTTCTGGGCTGGTGGGCGGGGCCTCCGAGCAAATGCCCACCCCGTCGTTCGCCGCGGTCGGAGACGCATTGTGGGAACAGGACGTTGTGTTAACAGTCCCACTTTCCGTTCCCAACCGCGGCGGATGACGGGACGGGGCTTTTACTCAGAGGCCCCGCCCACCCGGCCAAGAATGTGGGGGGCTGTCTCTTAGCCAAATCCCCACTTTTTCGCTTGAAACTTTGCATGCGACCCTTATTAGGCGAATACAACATAAGTATAAGAGTAACAAAGAAACTAATTTTCTCCGTGAACGATTCCTTTAAGTGAGATAACCGGCAGCGTCTTGAACTAGACTCTAACCTTGCCGTCTCCTCTCCAACTAATGTGGACGGGTGCAAACCATCGTTGGAGTTGCATGCCGCGCTTAAGACCCCTCAAGGCCCTACTGACGCCTCCCAGCCTACACTCACAAAACGATAATAAGTTATACTTTCACCAATATAATTTCAGGTCATTCATAGAGACTTGGCAGCACGAAACTGTTTGCTCGGTGCAAAAAATGAACTGAAAATAGCTGACTTTGGTCTTTCCGTATCGGACAAAAGAGAGTTGAAGTTGAACAAACTTGAAAAAGTTCCGGTAAAGTGGCTATCACCGGAAACTATTAATAAGGTATTCATATATGTTCACTTATTGCGTTTGTCCCTTGAAAGCACAATTCACGATAATTTTCATGCGTCTTCGCATTCCGTAAGACTCTGAGAGTGCTATCGAGCAAATAAGCGAAAAAGCAGCTAAAAAAATTCGCGGAAATGCTCAAAGTAAGGTGTTTCCGACCTTTTGCTTCGTCGAGTTTTCAACTTGGAAGCAAGCATTTGAACAAGTTTTTGCGTGTTAAAGACAGTGTTCGGGATAATGTGGGTGACAGGGAATCCCATAAGGAGGCATTGAGTGAAAAACTACGGGTCTGGAAGGCCTATGCATGGCGAAATCCCCCGCGGAAGGCGCCCCCTTGAGCTGTGGCGGAGGCGGCCTCGTCAGGACAAGCCGCCTTGGACAAGGACAGCCCGCCTCCAGGCGACGTGATTAGGGGTTGGTCACGGTGCGGTTGGTCAGGGAGATCGGCAGGATTGAATGTATCGAGCGCGCTTTCTCACTTTTAGCTTGAAACTGACCACATGAAAATAGATGCTGTCGCATATCCGAACATCCCTTCATGCTTACGTCTTGGTAATGCCAGTGGAAAACCTATGCGGACTCCATGTCCGACTCTCCATTAATCTCGGCATTTTACAGTATCACTAATATCCTATGCGGACTACCCGCGTCTTGACGGAAAGGTCGTCCGCGCCCAGAACCAATGGTGGGAAGGGGTTCTATTTCTTGGGTTTTTGGCCACTTCCATTCGTTTTTCCTCCACTTTCCTGTTACTAGGCATCTTGGCTTTCATATTCACTACTTCTTATACTTTTCGTCCGAATTTTCCCGAAAGCTGCCTTTAATATCATTCGATAAGGTTGCTACTATCACTATGGGAATCCTCTCTATCCTATCTTATCGCAGTCCTTATCAGGCCACTTATCCACGTAGATGCCACCGCTGCTCTGCTGGCTAAGTCGTAGAACAGGTGTGGGCCATCTTGAGACGGTGGCTGCCAGCTGACATACTGGTTCTTTACGGGTTTGGCGCTCAACCCTCAATCGCGGTGATGGCACACGCTTTGCCGTTTTGGTAGGGTCTATCTACTCGTGGATGGAACCAAAACACTCATATTATCGTTAACTGTCCCTTTAAAGAACAGATCCTCCTGCCCGTATGGCCAGACAATTTACTTGGACTCCAAGTCGCGCAACCCCTTCTAGGCTTAAATAACAATGATATCCAAGAGGTATGTCCTCTCCCCCTCATTGCAATAGCACCCCGAAATCCACCGTTAGGGTATACTGGGAGTCGAGGATTCCCTGACAGGGGGTCGTATTTCACGATCAGGATGGGGGGTCGTTATTGCAGAGGTCAGCTGAACGTGTCGTCAGCTGAGCCGGTTATGTAAGAAAATGTGAATGAATTTTGATAAGCAACACATACAGTAATAAAATACTTAATAATACCTGCAATCGGCAATAGTCGCTGATCGTGTAGAGGTGATGTAGAAGTTGAAAAGGAGAGGTTGAGGTCGTATTTAGGTCGCCGTTGAGGTGGGGGGTCGCAATGAAGCACCCATTTCCTCGACATCTGGGTGTATCCTGTCCACGAAAGTTTTCCCAAAAACTAAGCAGTTGTGACTAGATGAGTGGAAGAGCTTATTTTCCTTTGACAAAACGATAAAAAATAATTTCTGACAGGGTGTCTTCTCATCGAAGACTGACGTGTGGAGCTTTGGCGTTCTGTTGTGGGAGATATTCGCAAACTGCAAAAGTGATCCATTCCCCGGATTGACAAATACTCAAGCTGTGGCAGTAATTACTGGGAAGACACCGCCAATGGAACCGCCATCAGGGTCGCCTCCTGTTGTAAAACAGCTAATGGATTCATGTTTCATAAAGGCGAGAAAATTTCAAGAATTTCTAAGAAGCTACTTAGAATGTGCATGGATTAACCAGAATAATCCAAACTTAACTCTTTGTTGCCATTTAGGAACCAGATAAACGAGCAGACTTTACGGAATTGTTGCGCGTGCTTGCTCCAGATGAACCACTCCCTTCACCTTCAAAAAGCAACGGCCTCATTAACCCTTTGTCCGGACTTAAAGTCAAAGCTTAATTTCATCCACGTGCTCTTATGCGATTGTTAGTCCTTGTCATCAAATAATTATCCTTCATTATGTACTTTACATTACTACTGGCATGTACTTCTCCGAATCGTTGCTGAGTAAAAATGGTTTTAATTGTGTTGATACTCCTTGTTCTGCAGTGATATTTCGCAAACGTTTCATAATTAGTTTTTTTTGGGGACTTATGCCATGAGTGCCACACACAGCACCTTGAATCAAAGGTCTAATTAATGTGTTGTACCTTATGCTTGTAACATGTGAGCATGGATCACATAGTATGTTGATCGACATCGATCAGTTGGTGCTTGTGCCTATTCTGGTCTTCAACATTGAGAAGCACATGACTACTTTGGGCACATATTACACTATTAAATCAATTTGAGAGGCCGAACTACAGCCCTAATCAAAGAAGGATTTCAACCAATGGAGCTTTGTGAGGAGACCTAAAGGTATCTAGAGGTTTTCTAAAATTATTAAAGGCACACCACGAGATGGTCAGATTAGTGGCTTACTTTGTTGGGTAGAGTAAGTCCATGGACAGCTCTGCACAGTGCACCGTCACGCAGTGTGCCTCCGTGAGCATAACCAACCACGTCCAACCAACAAGATCATATATAGCCCTAGATGGCCGAAGCGTGGCGCTCACGTGGAGAAGGAAACCTGCTTCAAGAGAATGATCCAGTGAAACAACCATGCCCATGATGGAGACGGCATCTATTCATGGAAATTCGTTCGTCCAAGTCTGGCTGTGATTTGGTTGCGTGGGCGTGGCTCGGTTGTGCTCAAGCTAGCAAGCACCACGAGAGTGCACCGTACAGACGCAAGAAATATGCTCTTGAGCAGTTATCCAGAGACACATTCGCTCCAAGATTGAGCTACTTCTGATCATAGCCTGGTGGGCCCTTAATGAAGTTCACCTGTCCTGTCGCCTGCCGTCCCCTTGTTCAGAGTGAGTCTCGAGAGTGCGCCACTAACTTCCCCATTAAACCTTGTCAAGAGCCATAGAAGTCCAGTGAACCCTTCTGTTTCCAGGGACACGAAGCACTCCGTTACCTTCACGAAGAGTTCCCATGAAGAAGTCTGACATCGGGCAGGCGGACGTCTATGTTCGGTTGATTACTCTGGGAATCCAGTCGTAACCACTCTGATCCAACGGTCGGTGATATCGCATGACATGTCAGACGATTGCAATCTTCGTTTCTTTAGCAAATGCAGCGGCGTCCTCATCGGCGAATGAGTGCGGAACTCCGGATTTCTTTCTACATGCATGTATCGAGATATTCAGAAGTCAGTTCTTTCGATGGCGCGTTGCTTACGTAGCGTGTAAGCCTCCGATGTGTATGTAAGGGCAGGAAGGAAAGAGAAACAGAAGAGGAGGGCGTTGATGCGAATGTTTTTCTTCTTCACTACTCCCTCGATGATCTTGTAGGCTCCGTTCCTCTTTTTTCTGCTCAGCTGTGGTGTTAACATTAAATAATTCGTCATGTTGACTTTTCTACCTAGGTACACAGAACTGAAGCATTCAAAGATGTTCGTTCTGTTCAGCGTGCATGGGGCACCGTTCGCTTCTTAAACGTCGTCTTGAACGCTCGAATATTAATCAAAAATATGAAAATCAAAACTGCAAAACGCCGTTATGAAATCAGTTGGTTCTGTCAAGGTTTGCTCTCCACCACTCATCGGCCGGGTTTTTTGCCTCGTGTTTATCATTCACGGGTCCAGCCGCGGGGAAAACCCGAACATCTCTACTACAGGGAGATGGCTACTACCCAGTCATGACAGTTATCATTGCACCACGGGGCTATTGCATGCAGACCTTGATCCAGCCTGACCCACTACCCAGCACCGTGATGTTTTTCGATTTCATATTTGTCAGTGACCGAGATCTCCACTCGAAATTCCATGGTGAGTTGAGACCTTTTCCTGATAAGAGCCCAAATTATGGCGATGTCCTCCACATGTATCCAATGTCAACCCACATGTCCATGTGGATTTCATGCGCCTCGTTTACTCCCGTTTTTCCTTCTTTTACTTTTCTGTTATATGCGAGTTTGCCGCCTAATCGTCTTCGTGAATTAGCGCAGTGACGAAAGCTAAAGGCAAAAGGAGATTCAGTGAAGCGTTTCATGTGGTTTTCTTTTTTTTCCTTCGACAAATCTTTAGTTTCATTTTACTGGGTTAACCTGACAAAGTTATCGCCGTGGCAAAGTGCTGAGTGTGTACCCTTATGTCAGGATTCGCACCGCGGCATGTCGCCAGGGAAGCAATGCAGGCGAGCTTGAGGCGCCATGTTTTTGGGTCCCGAAGCGATCACTAGTCAACTGCGTATCGCGCCCCTAGCATCACCGTGTACTCGTTCTGAGACCCGTTTAACTCGACGCGCATATGTAGCTCGCAAGACTGCGTCGTCGTCACAGCTCGCGCACGCCCATCGTCATCGTGCGAAGTCCTGACATTAGGGTACACACTCGAAAGTGCTGGATGGAGTAGATCCCATGATTTCTAAGAGGCTCTGTATTTAGCTTCGTGCTGTATGTGTTACACTTTCCATAACCCATATCCAACTTAAACTGCGCAAGTACAACTTTTGCTGAATCAGTTGCTTTAGACACATGCAACTCCGCTTTGAAGTGCTGCTCGTGTCCTGGATCCCATATCCATTTTTACATACTCGAAGTTAGACGGAGGAACCTCATACTGCCCAAACAGGAGGACAACACTGTTGAAAATGAAAGCTTTGCGTTGGTGAAAAATACTTGGCTAAGGACGATGAAAGGCAGAGAAGCATTTATTTTTGATTTTGTATGAGTTTAACTTTATTGAGTGACTAGTTGAAGTGAGGTTTTTTCGATATTCTCGTGACAAAGAGTTAGTTTGGTTCGCGCTCCCCACGGACAGTTCACCATAAGGTTGTAAGGTCGTGCCAAAATTGTGTGCTGTGTCGACGTATATAATCAGCAGGAAAAATATGGAGTAATCAAGGAATATAACCAAATTCATTATTTATTGATGATTTCAACGAAAATAAGATCGAGTTCAAACACCCAAGCAACTGAATGAATACTGCATAGAGTCTCCATCAACGATACAACTTGTTTTTGTCGAGTTGTATGACGACATTAGCCTGAAAAAAGCTGTCCTCACTCAATTATGAATGATTGAGACTGAAGCGGTGGTACTTACATAGAATCACTCAGCCATATTGTCGTTGACCGATTTTGCCAAAGCAGCCATCAAGCGCGCTTTTGACCGGAAATCTGAAGATTTTATTTATGGATAGTTCTAGCTTTTGATTACTGTGATTATTGATATTGATGTGATAAGTTTATATTTCAAAGCTCATTTCATTGGTAAGTTGGTCGTTTTGATAGGTAATTTTGGAGAATTAAATGATTTTTTTGCACTCCACATTCTACATTTATCGTTTTTGTGAATCACAATTAGCAAAGAGGCGGGAATAGCTGGATGGGCGGAGCCTGCAGACAAATAAGGGTATCCGCCTCTGTAGCGTTCACTAGCTATGCTCCGCCCCACAGAATGGAAAAATGCTCCCAATTCAAAAATGGACCAATACTTGAATCAACTAACCACCAGATGACTCAAATTTTCTCCAGTTCGAATTACCACACCAACCACCTACATAACCGCATCGCCATCCAAATTGGGCATTCACCGACGAATGACAAATCATGAGACCGAACAAGAACATCAGCAAGTGATAGAAACGCATACTGACGTTACCTGAAACGTAAAACAGTTATAAATAGCAGAGCTAATTATAGAATGGCTCTCAATGGGCCATATTGCCAACGTAATCAATGCGTATTTTAAGAGAGTGAAACTGCACAGTAGTTTGACGAAAAGGAAATTAAAAACGCGGGGCGTAATTGAGTAAACATATAGCGAGAGAAAAACTGAAGCGATGTCTTGATAAAAACCATAATTTTTGTTGATTTCACTGCTTGCGTTGTTTGCTCTGGAGCATTCTCCCACCTGCAAAATTCGGAATCCCGATCGGAGCACATGAATATGACTCAGAAACCTGAAGGAATCTTAGTGCTTCTTGGACCACCTGCACAATGAGTATTGCTGCAGAAAACAGTTTTTAGGCCGCATATCCTTTTTGCCCACAAACTACTAAGGCGACCGTATACATAGTAGCACATGACCTTGGTCCTTCATTCTGAACAGGATGGAAAGTTTAGTCTACTTGAACACGGTCTGCATCTTCAGGACAGAAAATGACCGAATATGGCGCGTGGTGCGATGCTGCGTGTTAGGGTCCCCCCTAGGCCTTCCTGATGCGATTACGCAAAGTAAGGCGTCTACATCATAATTGCTCGAAGGAATCTGCCCGGAAAATAAGCTTCTCTATCGCCTGTATATTTCTGTATATTGAACTTGCTTAGTGAGGACCACATGCAAAGTTTCAAGAGGAAAGTCAGAATCCGGCTGAGATGCAACTCCTCAAGGTGGCGGACGACGGGGCGGGTCGTCCAGGTAGGTGCACCGCCTTGTAGTCCTCGGAGACGGAGAATGGGACTGCCTAGGTAACTTTCTGTTCCCACTCTGCGTTTCTAATCGCACTGTTTTGCTCCTCAGCTCTCTGGCGTTTGCCCCGCCCTGTTTTCCCCAGAGACGGAGAGTGGGACTGATTGGGTAACTTTCTGTTCCCACTTTGCGTCTCCAATCGCATTGCTTGCTCCTCAGCTCTCTAGCGTTCCACCCACCCGGAGGCCCTACCATCGTCTGCCACTTTGGGGAACTGTATCTGAGCCAGATTCTTGTTTTGTCGGACAAATCTTCGCATGCTCCATTTATTAAAGGCATTAGGGGTGATTCGATTGTTCCATCCCTTCCTATCTTTGATACTAACCGGTGCACGTTTTCACTACGAAAGCTTACACGTCAAGCACCACGTCATTTCGATCGATACGGCTTTAATACGTTACGATAGTATCGGCGAGATGGACTTATCAAAGGCGTCAGATCTTATCCGCTGCGCCGTCACTACAGCTCGGGGGCGCGCTTTCCGACGGGATTTCGCCATGATTAATCTTCTCAGGCCCATAACTTCTATGTGAGTGACTTCTTCTAGAGATTTTCCATTAACCATATTATCCCTAATGCTGTCTTTAAAGGCAGGATTAGCGTAAGGTGGTAACTGAGAAATCCTTAAGAGAAGTCAGTCACATGGAAACCTGGGGCCTAAGAAACCTATTTGTGGCGAAATCCTTGTCAAATGAAGAAGGATGCCACGAAGCTGTGGAAACGGTTCAACGCTTAACAGCTGACGCCTCTGAATAACAGACTTGTCTCCATGTGACATAATTCCTGATTGGCTACGGTGGGAGTGGCCAAGGAGATGCGACAGGATTGAAGGTATCACGGCACGCTTCATCAGTTTTAGCTTGATGCTCACTCCAGAATAGGTGCTGTCGTGTTTTCGAACATCCGTGTTTACGACTTGGCAAAATGCTGACGGAAAACTCGTCCGGACCATCCGCCTCGTGACGAGAAGGTCCTACGGAGAACCAACGGTGGAAAGGGATCTTATTTAAAGGGTTTTTGGCCATTTCCTTTCGTCTTTTCTTCACCATCGTGATACTAAGCACCTCGATTTTTATATCCACTACATTTTTGATGATTCGGCCGAATTTTCCCCATCGCTGCCTCCGAGCAAATACAACAGAAATATATTGGTAACACAGAAACTCATTTCCCGTGTACGATTCCTTTGAAGAACCAACTAATATGAAGCCAATGGCTGGCTCCCATCGTGTCTGGACGCCACAATGTGAATTTCCAGCACCATTGGCACCCATCCGCATGTTAGATTCGTGACCCTCCGTGCACAGCTTTATTTGCATTCGAATTTCTCAATCCCCCAATGACGTCTGTTATCCATTGGGGATACTACCAAGCGTCGGTAGTGTGCCGCTGCTGTTGTAATTTTGGATGTGATCAGCATCCGTCCAACATAGCCATAGTTGCAAGCGCTAGAACTACTTATTATTGGGGTATTCTTTATAAAGACTTTTTATGAAGATTTATTTTCATAAAGATATTTTTATGAAGATTTTATAAAGATAAAGAAATCAGCGATAGGGGAAATTCGGATAAACAGTGAAGATGTAGTGAATGTGAAGTTCGAGGTGGTCAGTAATACGATGTTGAAGAAAGAATGGAAGGAAGTGGCCAAGAGTTCGAGAAATAAGACCCTCTTCCCACCGTTGACTCTCAACGCGGACGACCTTTCCGTCAAGGGGTTTATGATTAATGCCAGTCAGTAAAAAATGATTGGTTGCAGCTTTTCATCAATCACTTATATGGTCTTCCCCTAAGGATCTTCAATGGGTGAGGGTTGTCCATGCTATGCACACATATGTATGCACTTAAAAATGAGTCGACTGAGAAAGTTCAAAGGCATCAAGTAATCTACGAAGAATAATGCACTCGGTCAAGAAAATACAAAGATTTGAAAAAGACGTTTGAAAAAGTGGTTGATTATACGATATTCTGATTTACGACAAACAAATGCTTGATACTTATTACTTGAGTGTGGACAAAGTAGCATTCTAGCAAGGAAATTGTGTATAGGAGTGGCATATAAGTGTCAGGCATGTCGAAGATTGAAATCTCACGTTTTTGTTACTCCAATGGTAGGAATTTCCACATTTTTAGATTCTCACATAAGCGTGTAGGCAGTGTGTTGCTACCATACATATTCATGGTTCTTGGCTCAAATCACCTTCATCCAGATCAAACCCTTCATCGCTTTAGGTTTCAAGTGGTTCCACATTTTGCGAGAAAGAAGATATGTATGAAGTAGAGGGGTCTATCTGCATGAAGAAAATTGCACTATGACGTTTCAAGTTTTGTTAGCTGCTTATTTTCGTCATAGTCCTTGTTACGAAAGTTGTTACATTACTGAATTACAGGCAGAAGACATTTATGTTGGGGTGAGGTTGAACCCGCCCTTCATGCTTTCAGGGCATATGTACTAATCTATTACGCCGTCCAAACGTGGAGCCGACGGATCTTCTTCGTCATATACAAGTTGCACTGTGAAACCCGACGAAATCTGTCGGAATTCGAGACTTATGTTTTCCATAGAAGGTAAAAAAGAAGGCATAAACAGCCAAGCGAGAAAACACTATGAGCTATAGCCTTTTCACAAGCTCTGCGAATAAGCATCATAAATGTATTTTAAATCTTCCATGTAACGGAAAAGAAGGATCATTGTGCACGTACTTTTCCGACTGGCTGTTTTTCTTCGAGCCATTGAATAACTACAAAAGATTAATAAAGGTGCGAGATTGGAATAAATGTAGTAGTCCCGGGAAATGGAGCGTATCGTTCGTACAAGCATGACGGGATTATTTCATGGAGGGCGTTCCTCTCACGTACAAAATGAAAGTTTCGAAAGATTGATGCCAAGAGAAAACAATTTGTTAGGCAAGAACTCCAATATATTAAAAACTAAACCGTATTCCCACTCTTATGATTATGATAGTATAGAATTTCACGCAACATAATCATTTCCTGGGAACAAAACAAACGCACACTTGATAAGGAAAAATACCCTCTAAAAAGGAAGTAAAGTACAGCTTAAGGCGCTCGTTTATCTCCTGGAGGCACCGGCAGGGGGCAGTTTTTTATACGGTATGGGTTTACGGTGGCTTGCAGTTGATTTTGATGTGCCGCGATTCACACGACGCTTTGTCAAGACGTCGAGTGTAACTTCATAGGGTTTTTCAATTATAGGTATCTTTTTTTTTCAAATTCTTTCGTATATTTTCCCCTTCCATTATTTCACTTTTCAGCTGCTTCATATTATATGTTCCAGTATAATGAATAAACATATTTCGCCCTACGCGACATCAAATGACAGTGGCGTCGGCCTGCCTGAAGCGTGCAGTTCAAGGTGAAGCGCGCTGAAATCGTCTAAAAAGCGTGATTCGCCATGATTTCCACTGAACATTACCTTTGCTGGATTCGAATGCTTGTGTCGCAGATCCAAAGTGCATCCTTTAGCATCGCGGTGCAACGGTGGGAGGACGCTCTCAATCTCCCGCGTCCAGAGGCCGGTGTGCCCCCAGACGCCTCACCGGAGACACCTCGCCGGTCACTGCTGTGTACGGCGAGATGGACCCACCCTGGGGACCCAAGGGTCTTACCGACCTTAGCCATATCCTAACAATTATATACCGTAGCCAAGCATCCCTTACCTATGCCTCGTGCATGCCTACAGTTTACTAACCCAACCTATATCCTATAGCCGTCGGGCCACGAACGTCACATCACTGGCGAGCTGCACTACAGCTACCATAACATAATAAAGCACAACATGAATACATATACGATGCACATTTATGACGCAATAAACATCAATACAAAATATCATATCTGACTCCCAAAGTCGCTTCCGCTAGGGCAACTCCTGACTGTCGGCTGTAGGCAGTAGAACCTTGTGCGGCCGATGTTAGATAGCCGTATGGCCGATCGTGTCTCGCCTGGGGACCTCAACATAAGGCTGCTCTAAGTCAGGGAGCAGAGGTAGACACCGGCCAACTCATGTGCCAGCGCTGCGCTACCCGATAGCTGACAGTGCAAGGGACTGACAGACGGCAGCCGTTCCTAAATACCTCGACCACAGAGGGCAGAGCCAACGCACGTTGCGAGGCGCGACGAGCGGCGCTGCCTAGCACGGATGGGCCGATGAGAGCGATGCCTCCGGGCCATCGTCGCGCGATCCGCGACAGATTGTTTAGGGGACATTTTATGGGTGACGGTTGGGACACACGGTCAGTAGGGCCACTGGGTCACGCGGTGACCATGCACATCCCTTAAACTCGTTCTCTATAAGTGTCGTCCCCAGAGACAACAACGGAACAACTTTCAAGGAGGATAGGATTTATATAAACAAATTGTCTGAGTAATTTATGTCACAGGGCAAGGGCCACAGGCTCTCAAAGGGTCGCAGGCCTAGGTCAAACCGTGTGTCCCAACCCACACTCATTGTCTTTTTTCTTTATCCCTTCATACACACAATCTTCATTGACGCGATAGCCCACAGAGATTATCGTGAGCTGTGTCCTTAAGGAAGTGTGTGTAAACACGGAACGGAACATTCAGGACGAAAAAAGAGCAAAGAATAGGCTGACGGATTGTACTGAGCCATTCACTCGAAGTGTCTGACAGCTATTTGTCCTCAGATTGATACCATGGCAATTGTCGACCGGAAAATAAATAATAGCGTACGTTTTGCAGAAAACACGGATTGTGTGGCAACATGGACATTAATTGATGTTTTTTAAAAGAAATATGGAATCAGAGGATGAATGTTGACATGCTGTTCCCTACATGGAAATATTGAGCGTGCCTTATCCTCATACATAGTTACGTTGATTATGATTGCTGCACTCCATTTATGGGAGGCTCGTAGCTAAGTTCGAAGCATTTTTCATTTCACTCAACAATAAACATATCAATTGTTATGGTAGCTGTGGATGAAACTGGCGTTGCGGTCAT
The DNA here is from genome assembly GCA_963978905.1 of Trichostrongylus colubriformis. Classification (NCBI taxonomy): domain Eukaryota; kingdom Metazoa; phylum Nematoda; class Chromadorea; order Rhabditida; family Trichostrongylidae; genus Trichostrongylus; species Trichostrongylus colubriformis. The sequence continues at coordinate 48,625,112 of OZ022258.1, forward strand.
CTGGGCATTCTCAAGATCAAGCCTTCTCTGGGCTTTTAAAGCTATACTGACTACAATTCACTAATGGCTTGCGAAAGAAGGAGAAAATAAATCCTGTCCACTTCAAAGAGTGCTGTGAAATGTGAATACTAGCTAGTTAACCAAGTGGAGGTAAAGGCAATGAAGCTGGATATGCGAAGTGGGTGAAGCTGAAGGTGGTGGGGCGGGACACTTCATTTGTAAAAACGGCGGATGTTTTCTGGAACGTCAAGTGATTTTTGAAGTTTATTCAAGCCTTCAGGAAACAGCCTTTCGCATCACCGCTCCCAAATTTGACATGGCTGTTTTCATGAGCATCTTGATGCGATAAGAACAGCTTATCAGGATGAAAATATAAAAAACAAGTAAAAAATGAATCAATAAAAGTAAATGAAAATTAGAATTATTACGGATATGAAAAAATCGACATGAGAACATCAGAAACTGGACGGAAGCTCTTCTTTTTTTAAGCTTCCCGCTTTAGTTGTTTGAAAATTGCCTTTTAAGGTTTCTTACTTTTTGAGAGCCCTGAACTGTTTACAAGAGAGCTTACTGCTTCACTGTTTTACATACGTTACATTCTCGTCCACCCATACATAGGAGACCTCACTCTGAATGAGAACATCGTGATCCTTCTAGCTCGTCGGGACATTTCCATTCTAATGCTCTGAAATACCAGGGAAAAAGGATGTTATTGTTGCTTCAGCCACACGTCTACTGGTAGACACTTTATCTGATGTATAGCCTTTTGAGTGGTTTACACATCCGCAAAATTCTGTTATAGTTCAGGGTTACAGAAATAAAGTTTTTTCCAGAAATAGATTCAGGCGTTAATAAATGAATTGTAGAGAACAGGGCTGTATTTGGCTCGCATTGGAGTGGTTGTCGTGTGAACCACGGACATTTATTGAGAGAAGAAGTAGGTTGGATACGGACGTCAGAAGACTGAACATTTCGATAAATTTTCCGAGTAGTGCATCCCCCATCCCATCTCTTCTCGAAGAACAGCTTCTGGTGGAATGGCCCCATAAGGTGATATCTTCCTGTGCGCCTGCTTAAACCTGGAGCTCCTCCAAGTAATTTAGATATAGGAATTGTAGGCAATAAGAACGTAAGTTTCCACTGACACTTCACTGGGATCAATTTTGGATAAGTGTTTCCTTATACTAGCAAGGCATTCTACATCTTGGGGTCGTAAAGTGGCAAAATACTCACCAATTAGCACAGCCAAATCTAATATCCTTTTAGTTTCATCTGTTGAGGATGTCGTCTATAAAAGGCAGAGGTAGTCGGCACTATATGAAAATGCACCAGATCTTATGCATAGGCATTGTACAGCCATATATGTATTAGGTTCACATCTATATATTAGGTTGTCCCAAAAGTCTTGTAGGATTTTTCCAAAAAAAAAAACGATAACTCTTGTTCCCTTTCGAGGCACGTCTAGACGGTTCAGGAATATGGTAGAACGTTCCCTAAGCTTTCTAAGAAAATATATATTGACCCACCAGATCCCGTGGAGAGAGCTACAATGCCCGTTGTCGATACCCACCCAACTCCGGTGTCATCTATTATGAGCGGTCTTGCGGCACCAAAACGACGGAAGCTTGCCACTCCATCAGCGCTGCATTGTGCAAGGGATGTGTGAGCTACGAGACCGTGCGGCACTGGTTCATCAGCTTTAGCAACGGCTAGATTGACATGAAAGACAAGCCACGCTTGGGTCTGTGCTACTTCTGGGACGCGGAAGGAAGGCTTTTCCATGAGGTGCTGGTATAAGGCGAGACAGTCGCCGCTACCGTATGCACCCACCAGCTCCAGTAGCTCGCCGTCGCTGTTCGAGAAAAGCTCCAAAAAAGTCCACGGTCAAGGTTTGCGGTCACCCTCCCATGACGATGCCCCCTCCCATTTCACGAAAAGTACCCAGGCTACACGAGCTCGGCTGGGATGTCCTGCCCCACAGACCATAATCTCCAGATATTGCCCCTTCTGGCTATCACCTAACCCATCCTCTTGAATCCTTGCTGGCCAAGAGAAAATTCGTTGATTATTACATGCTTGCAAGGGCGATCGCTAACTTCATCGACTCCCAGAACTCAGGGTTCCGAGAGGAGGGAATCAACGATTCACCTATGAGGTGGCAGAGTATTGTCGATAACAATGGCGGTGCCTAATTGTTGTTTGTTGGAAGAAAAAATAATAAAAAATGGTGGTCGAAAAAAATCCTACAAGACTTTTGGGACAACCTAGTATATGGTTCAACGGTCCTGAAAAATTCCAAAGAAAGGAACAGTAACGCATGAGTCTATTGAAAGCTACTGCTCTTGACTAATGATAATGGATGGGATCGTTATGGAACTAATCCACTTCGGCGCCGTTTATTTAAGCCGCCACGTCGAAACGAATGGACAGAAAAAGCAGTGATCTTTGTGCACGAAGTTCACACTGAAAACAACAAACGCAAATCTCCTGGGGACGTCGGTATTTGTGGGATATCGGTTACTTTTATCCAAGATTCCACTGACAAGATCGAAATTTCCACTCCACTGGTGCCGGGACCAGGCTCAGGCCTCCGTCAAAGAATCCTTCACGAGGGAGGGGGGGGGGCATATGGTCCTCTGAGAAGGGGGCATTTCTAATGGTCAGCAGTGATTAATGAAATCTCTTAGACTGACGGTCCAAGAGTAAAGGGAGCATGCGGTTTAACTGACTGGCTGTGTTAAAATCTGAAAGCAGTATTTGAGTTAATCTACACTTCAAAATCTAAAACTATTATATGTACAAAAAGGGGCATCTCGCAACAGGGTAGGACGAAAAGATTGCAAGCTAAATGTTAAGGAAGATAATGTGGAGAGGACAGCATATGGATAATCGCAGTAGGTTAACGCAGTTGAAGGGCAAGCTGTTCCTTTGGTCTGCTTGGAGTAATGGACTGTGGATAAGGTATGTAGTAAGCTTCTGTAACCAAAAACGTACACCCTATGCTGTGATGAGAGGTGGCACAGCTAACAGATGAACGTGGTTACATATTTTTATGCATCGTTGACAATTCGATAGAATTCTCACACTTTCTTGTTGGTCTCCTGGCGCCGGAATCATTAACAGACAGATCGCCGACAACCTTTGAATTCCGTGGGCGCGTTATCCATCAACAGCACAGCATTGGTGATTACTCTTTTCTCAGGCTCTTAAATTCCTTGGTAAATCGCACTGGCCTAGAAAACCATGAAAATAAAGAGGGGATCGTATAGACGCCGATTTGTAGGGAGGTCTCATCTTTGGAGAGTTTTCCTCGACGCCCGCATAACACTGGCTGGAAACGCAGGTACAGGGAACTACCGAACTTCGATGAGCGTTGCGTTTCAACTTCGAGCTGCACTTAATTCCACTTCGTCGTCTGCATTCCACTCTTAGTAAAGTCCTGTCGCGCTGGATATCACGCGCTCTGACCATGAAGCGAATGCGGTCACTCTTCCCTTCAGAGCTCGCTGAAGGGCAAAGTTGCGCTGCGTATTAGCCACTCTCGTCGAACTATCAGGGTAAAACCTGCTTTGCGTTGAGTGGGATTCCTGAGAAGTGGGCTCCTCCTAATACCGATCACAGCCCGTCCGAAAATCGGTAATCACATTTGTATGTAATGCTAGACTAAACAAGGTAGAAATTACGATTAGCGATTGACGACTTCATTTTACAGGCTCGAACTCTTCAAAAAAGTGGTAGATGAGGATTGAGTTTGAAGAGATAGAAAGAAAATGCGCCCTGCCCTCGTGAAAAGTCCGCATCTAATGCTCAATTAGAGGAAAGTCGGACGAAAAGAAAAAGTAGTAGTGAATGTGAAGGTCGAGATGCTTAGTAACAGGGCAGTGAAGAAACAACGAATGGAATTGGCCAAAAACCCGAGGAAGAGGGCCCCCTTTCCACTGTTGATTCTCGACACGGACGACCTGTCCGTCTAGAGGGGAGTAGTCTGATCTAGTTTCCCATTGGCATGTTGCCAAGTAAACACAAGGGAATGTTTGGAAATACGACAACATCTATTTTTTAGAGTGAGCTTCAAGCCATAACTGCGAAAGCGCGCCGCAAAACCTTCACTCCTGCCGCATCTCCTTGGCCGCTCCCACCCCAGTCAATTGGGAATTACGTCATCGGTAGGCGGGAGCACAAGTGGTTGCGGCGTTTTGCGGCGTTTCTACAGCTCGGAGGGGCGCTTTTTCACCGGGATTTCGCCACAGGTAACCTTCTTGGGCCTAGGACTACCATGTGAGTGGCTTCCTGTAGGGATTTCTCCATTACCTCACTACCCCTAATGCTGTCTCTAATCCTACGACCCACCCGCTATTCCACGATAGCAATATATGCTCCGGGATATACTCAGTGAAAATAAATCTATAAAGTGGGAGTTCAAGATTTTTTCTCCATCTATAGCTTCGGTTTTGATGACTGTTATGAAGACCGAACAATATAATCTTGGTAAAAGAACTTCGAAAAAGGAGCAAAATAGAACAGTCATGAATACGAAGCAAATGGAACACAGACGCTGCAGTGAAGGATCACCTCGAAGATGCAGGTTTTATGAGGAGATATTAAAGATACACCGTTTCTGCCATAAATTTTTCACGATTAATCAAATTGGGCAAATTAACAGTAAATTAGCAGTAGCCGTAATATATTGCTATGCGATTGCACAGCACTGCCCTTATGTTATTCGAGAAATCGTATGAGCGTTATTTGAATCACTCATGCTCAGTGAACACGGCCTTAATTCAGGGTAAAGGTGGAACGATGTGAACTTCCTCCAAGTTTTTTTGAGCGTGTTTCCCAAAATAAATCGGAAGTAAGGGCTCGCAGCTTGGGCGCAGGGCACGAATTTCAAGACGATTAACGAAAAGTTTCCAGCTCGTCCTTTGATTAACAATATGTGATACTTGGTCATTAGAAGCTGAAAGCTTACACGAGATAGTAATAGGACTTTCTGTCTAGCAATCGACTACGTGTTCTAAGCGGCAACATGGATCTGATTTCCATAGATGGCACAGGAATGGCACGGAAACATTGGCGCTGGCTTATAACTATTGACAAGGTCTGCGACGGGGCAGAGGAGTCAAGAGTCGCCAAATCTCTTGCGCTTTCGCGCTAGCCCTCGAACGATGTCTCATACGTTTCATGTAAAGTGGCACGGATGCGTATTCATAAGAGCATAAGAGCTCTGGAGTTCTGACGATTCTCAGCATGAAGGGTGGTCTCTCAGAAGCCCTTGAGAGGCAAATCGTTGAATTGAAATGAATGTGATGATGATTTCAAAATAACGTCTGCATTCATTGTGGGCGCAAAGCCGAAATTAAACTAGAATGAGATTTAGGAAGGGTTCTGGATTTCATTAAAATGCCTACGAATGTGAGGCCCAGACGGATGTCTTTCTGCACATGTATAATGCGTATAACCACTTTTAGTACACTTACCACTGAACAATAATGCGAACGTAACGTGTGTCACGCAAGAATGGTTGCATGGACATTACAGGATTTCATGTGCTGCTTTTTGTATGCTCTTGGGTTCCTTTCTGTACCATGTGAATATGACGAAGGGGCACGAACCACTTGAAAGATTCAATCCCAAATGTAGCGTTAGAGCCATGCTCTGAAAACAGTTCAAAGGATCCTGGCTTGATAAATTAGGAGTTTGATAAGTATTACTGAGTGAAGTTAAATAAATTGAGAAAGGGCAGAAATTGAAGGGTTCACCAGTGGACTTCCATGCTAACGGTTCATTAGTCAACTTAACTCTGTTGACGTCGATGGTGATAACAAACGACAAGCCGTACTTGAAGTCACGGATCTTCCCGAATGCCAGTAGGTAGGCCTCCCAATACTAATGTTCCGTGGAATTCAAATCTGCATGGCTTGCATCATGTTCAAGCATTTCGCTGAAAAAAGGATGTTGCGTATTCAACAATACGGTGGTTCGCAACTCGTCATGTCCGCAGTCCAGCATGTCAGCAACCTTGGTTCCGAGGTAGGTGTATGTCTGCGACATTGTAATAGCCACGAAAGCCAACCTACAGACAGAATCAAACAGCGTATCAGTTAGGGACCCTCTTCGTCTCGTTATCTCACTCCATATCATACTTGACGAGCAGAGCAATCTTTGGCCGTAAATTCGTATCCTTCCGAACAAATGAAGACGATGTGCAGTGAATTTGCAGTCGTCAGTGACGTCTCTCTGAACATTGATAAATAATGAGTTATATTATATTACAGAATTCTGATCCAATTTGGATCTACGACTCCGTCGTCCACGAAGCTTTTTGTCCTCAGAGGTGTGTCTGTAATCGCCGGTGGTATCAGGTCGTCCCACTGCACTCTTAATGGTTCTATATTCTGGCAGATGAAGGTCACTAGCGCTGAACAGCCTATAGTTAACTCTGTAACTATGCTTTTCCTTCTTCCAGTGGGATTTTCACCTGAACGCGTTCTATTCAGTTTTGAAACGTTTGTCGTAATGCTACTTCATCCTTCTCTGACGATTCTAGGACGGGAAAGAAGTACACTCACGCGCAAGTTTCGGCCCTGGTAGAAATTCCGTTTTATACGGGTCATTATCCACTGTGCAGGGCGACAAAGTTCCCTAGAAATAATTTACAATGAGTATTCGGGTTCAGCAAAAAAATGAGGACTTTTTCCTGTTGCTCCGTGAGGCATACACGACTGTAGGCAATATGACATTCCATTCGGTGGGTACCACCGTGTTCTTCTTCAACATGCGAATAATAGTTGCATTCATCCTTTTGTTTATCCCACTTTTTTTTCTGAAGTAGCATCGAATAAAGTGCCGCTAGATGCTCATTAATTCACATAGCACTACTATGATATTCCCAAATTATTCCTCAATCTGACAAAACTACTTTAGGCCACCTTCCTGCTCAACATGTACATTGGTTGAACAAAACTTTGCCACCGTTTCTGCTTATTCATTCGGAACCGGGTATGCCCAAGAAATTTTGTAAAATGTCGATTATTGACTACATATCTGTTCCCTAAACTTGACGTACCCATCCCTAGAACGTCAATGCCTATTATTTCGAATGGCTTAGACGCGATCACTGGTTTTAGTGGGAGGGTGTTATTCTTGCGCGTTGTTGATGAAGCATTTTTGGCATTCCCGGCACCACTTGGTAATACCTTGCTTTACTCTTGGCCAGAATGCAACTTTTTCTAGCTGCGAAATCATTTTCCTAGCGTTGAAGTGCTCGCCCATGATACCCTTGTGTGCTTCCGTAAAAAGTTCCTTTCGCATGCTTCCGGGTACCACTTAACTTGGTGCCATTTTCGCGAATCAGATGCAGTCTACCATCGCTAACTTTTGAGTCTGCTGTGGTACCCTTCTGTGTAACTTCTATTTAAACTGTGCAACTTCGCCCACTTCTCCCAATTTTTAAATCTCTATTATTGGCCTGAGCTCTTCTTCGCTCCATAACTTTTCCGATCAATCAGTGTCTTCGAAGAGCGCTACTACTATTTTCTCATTCTAAATGTTTTTGGGCACTCCAACGTCCTCTTCTGACACCATTCCCCTGGAAAGCGCGTCTGCAACGCTATGTGCTGTACCTTTTACACACTTGATTTCTAGGTCGTAACGTTGAAGCTTCAACGCCCATTCGAGTAACGCCCAGTTTAATTACTAATGACTCCTCAACCCGATTTGCCTTTATCCCCGGAAGTTCACCGACAATTGCAACATATCACCAGGGAAATCTTGCGTTCTGGGATTGTGCCACTACTCTTTGTTCCGAGAGCCCAGAGTTTCCCCTTGCGTATAACCTAAGGCCTACCAGTACAGTTTCTGACGAACACCAAAGCTTCGTCACGTGTCAAATCCAACAGCCTGAAAGCTATGCGGCTGTTATTGGTTCAAAATATGTTCTCATTAAGAACTGACCTCATTTTGCACTGTTGTAATCCCTCCCGTCTGGATACGTGCCTGTGAATCGAACGTATTGGACCACCGTTGTCCTCCTTACGGTTTATTAGTTCCACTTTAGATCTTTGGGACTGTATGTGGAGCTTACGATGATTTCAGCGCGTTTGTTCCTAGCAATAATACGTTGTCCTTACTCTTGTGGATATACAATTGCACACCCGTCCAACTCGCCCCCACCCCCTTACATTCACTTTAAAAACAACAAACGTCAAAAACTTCATAGCATTCCCCTTAGGTGTAAGCCGTTCTTTGGTATTTACTACCCTCCATCATGATCAACAGACTGTCCAGGTCGATCGTCCTTTTCTTTGCTTCCAATAGCATACCAAAGGGGTTAATTGGTCATGTCCAACATGTCCACTTCACATGTAAAGGGCGTTCCGTATGCCTCAGTGACTAGGTCTAAACGACTGTGCAAATCAGTGAGTACCACTCTCACAACAGACAGAGGCCCACGTGGTAACTTCAACACACACGAGCACATAACAACAAATTTTACTTATCAGGATCTCAAACCTGAGTAATCAAACAAACAACAGAAAAGGGACAACATGAACAATTAACGCAACAAAATCATAACAGCTAATCGAATTTCTGAGAGTTCTTTTTCCTAGCTCTCGGTTGAGGGTCTCAAGCAAACACGATGGAGACGTCGATCGCTCAGCTTTCCGTCACTTTAGAAAAACTCTCATCCATTGATACTTGGGCCATCGGTATGGTACTACTATTCAATCCTCGACCACTAAACCTCGAACGTAACACTATGGAAAAGACGATGGAAGACCTTCGTAGCTCTTGATATTGGGGTCGTGGCGTGTCTCCACCGGTATTCAGCCCTCGACCATGATATCTCGAGAGAAACGAGATAAAAAAGTCAACTTCAGAGACAGAAATGCAAAACGGGTGTCATCAACGAAGAAAAACGGAGAACTGGTGAGAGACATTTGATTTTGCGGTTCGGAACGGCGGATCCCGCGCGAAATCTCTTTTCCGCTCAGGGCCCTCAGTTGCGCACCGCCCCAAGTCCTTCAAGTCTGCGCACGACTGTGTGACTTCGGTGACATCGCAAACGCCGATAAGGTCCTTTCTTCCCCATTGACAACAGCTCCACATCATTTTCTTGAGTGGGACGAGAACGATCACGACGGTTTCCGTTCTCTCCCTTTCCGTTTTGGTTGCCCTCGCTACGTGGGGGCAACCCCAAACACCTAGTTTATGGACACTTCCCCGCGTAGTGCTCGATGCCTCCACCTTTGTAGCACTTGTTTCCTATTGTGGTGGGATTTACCCCATTTGCCATGGATCTTCCTTATTCTCCTTAACAAGGCCTCTATGTCTGAAGCAATCCATCCTGTCCCTTTCTTGGACCCCTTGTGATTGCGGCTTCGAGTGCCATGCCTCACGGGCTCGCTCCAGCCTAAGTGCTACCTGACGCACCGATTGGTATACCGTACCACAGGGTGCCTCTAGTGCCTCTAACAAGCGATAGCAATCTTTCCACTCCAACAGACAGGCATACTGTACAGCTCGAAATCCAAAAGTCTCGTCACTATGACCATGAATTTCCCTCTATATACTTTCCATTTTGCAGCGGAACTCCTTTTCTATTTCGTTGTCTCTTTGACGCAACCTATTCCACTCCTCAACTTTTTGAGCTCCTTACATAGGAGCTCCTTCACTAGTTCATTCTCTCTTTTATGCAGTCTATTCCACTACTCAATTTCCTGAGCTTTTTATATAGATTTCTCCCGGCTTCCTCTGGCGCTTCCACCACATCCTCAAGTGATCCTTCCTGGATTCTCTTAGGCAGGTTACTAAACAACAGTTTAGCAGGTCTATCTAGTAAGGTTATAAGGATATCGGTTGCTCTTACTCACCCCAAGATCCCCTTTAATAATTGATCTGAAGCCCTTAAGAAAATCACCCACGGAATTCCTCCCCGAATACTTCCTTACATTTGCAGCTGTCTGGGCTTCCTAAATGGCCTTTACAATGCCCCATAGGTCTGAAGGACTAGCATTCGTGTTAGGCGGTGAGCCCTTTTCTGTATAATTTTTAGAATCAAAAGACATTCCCGACTCACTCCTCTTCTCGGAGCGGGAATGGCAAGTTGAACAATTCGCCCATCCTTCTCGCCAGACAAATCTCGGGTGTCTCGCTCCATCTCTCCTCTTCTACTCGCCGTCTAATGGGCACTGTAACATTCATCTCTAAAGTCGATTGATGCCATCAATCGCTCTCTACTCTTCTCAACGGATATTTCTTACCTCGTTTTTTGTCGTAAGCCTTTGTTACACTGCTGGCTTACTTCGATCCAGTTGATCCTGCAACGCAGAAATCTGCGCTATCAACCGCTCCTTTCCTCTTTTAGGTTGACCACTGCTCTGACCAGGTAGGCCCGACCACATCCCAGCTCTGCGGCAACGGCTTCGATCAACCCCAGTTTGATCTCCGCGGCCTTGATCGATCTCAGCTGTACCACGCACAGCCCTGTCTCTGTCAAAAAATATTTGAATTCGCTCACACCGCGACGCTTCCTCCTCTTCTGCCCTTACAGCCACTACTGCAGCCTCATATTCGTCCAGAATGGCTGTCCTCTTGGTTTCCGTCAGTTTCCTTATTTGATCATCTAGGGGTTCCATGCAAGCTCTTCTCATCGTCGCCCCTTAGCTGGTAACGATGATTCTGCTCTCCTTCAGTGAAGTGAATCTCTCACCTGTTCTCCGACGTCCGTCTTCCTCCTCATGTCCTCTTTGGACGGCTTAGCCCTCATTCACTCTCGTGTGGTCTCATCGTGGTAACTCACCACTATCTTCAATGCTTTTAGTGTATTTCGCAGCTATTTCTCTAAAGTAAGATGGCCGTGGACGAGGTAAGAAGACAACAAATTTACTAAACAAAACAGCTGACTAACAAAACAGGATGTTCTAAATGAGGGAGTCGATGGAGTTGACGGCGAGGAGAAGAGAAACTCCGATTCCATTCGGACTCTGATGGAATTGCTTAAGTGCGCTGGTCTTCTCGCACGATCTTGGATGGCCAGCCCGACCACACACGGCCAATAAGATCTTTGACCCGCTCCAAATGATCTCACACGCTATTTATAGATTTACATACTACGACAAGCCAATTTAGGAAAATGCGGTGAAACTGCCTTTAAAGCAGTCCTCCATTAACGAATAGTTGAGTATAAGACCTATCTAATCTCCTGAGATTTGATTCGGAGGAGCTTAAGCAATTTTTCGGTCAATCCTTTCAGCCCCAGCAACATATTTTTCCTACTCACGGATATAGTCGCTTTGGACGGCCTTGACTTTCCTGATTTTGCTTTACAGCTCCCACTTTATTCGTGTTGTTGTGAGCTTCACAAGCTTTTGCGTATGAGTGCAACAATAAATCGCAGTGGTCTCGGTTGCGTTAGTGGGCACCAAATACTGCCAATCACTACCAAGGTATCGACGTATAATGAAATGCAAAGTTGTGAAGTGTCGCAAGTTAATGAAGTTGTTATAAAGTTGTAACACGATACAATTTGTCGTGAAAATTTGTTTCTCGTTGATTTCGCAAGCATGCTAGAGGCGACTGTCAGAGTCCTTCGGTTCTTGGTTTATGTTCAAAAACGTCGGAACTGTAGTCAATTGTTGTTTGTGTGCTTGTAGGTATAAGAATTGGAACAAGGTTGGAACAGGGTTTTCTACGAATAATTTACGGGCAGAAATCCCGATAGAATCTAAAGCTCTTCCTCGCCTCAGTTGTGGTCTTTTGCAATTAACGCGGTTCAATATAGTACTACCTGTTTTATAGTATTGCCATATATTATAATAATATACACTGTGCCGTTGTTTCAGCGGAACGTGGTACTGCGAAAAATTTGATTGGCTCTGTCACGTCATGTTGGGCTTCGAAAGGACACGAAATGGGCCACTGCGCTACGTGTATTGAACCTCTCGTGCGAAACTTGAGTGCTGGTCATGTTGTATTGGAGGCTTCCTAGAGCTGACCGAGCTCCTCGAATGAAGTGATCCATTTCGAATGTTCTGCTGCATCAACCCCACGGTTCTTGCCCTCCCCGAATCGGTTCGGAGTACTGTGACAGCTGGCTCGCTCCCTAATAATTGTATATTGTACGGGTCTGTCGAGTGTGAAGATAATAACTATGAGTTAAGGTTCCATCGATATCACACCGCTTCACGGGCACTAGTAGATGGCACTATGCAATGGTGATTACTAATAATTCATTTCAGACAAATAACTCGATACAAGAATACACAATAGCACCTAATAAGAGCAGCTAACCACAAGCGAAATATCAATAACACTCCCTTAAAATGATTCCAAACAGACAAATAAATGTGATGATGCTACGAGTCGGAAAGGAGGGTCCAAGATTCGCGGATTCTTACATCAAGAGAGACCTTAATATTCGGAGCCTTCGACGCGCACAAGAAACTTCAGGTACTGGGGCTCAACATACCAAATGCCGTACGCACTAGACCAGACTCACGGCAACAAAGTGAGGTAACGTTTTCATGAAGATGAGCGAGAGACCGAGCGACCGACACTGAGTCTAGGTGACACAGCCCACTGCCAGTCAGTGGATGAGACGAGCTGCGATTGAGTGCCTCTCTTACTATTACCCTCTTTTATACGCCAGCCATGTTTCGCAATACTATCCAAATCACCCATCTTTCCGAATCATTCGCGGTCTTAGGTCTCGTTCATATCTGCGGTCCCGGCGGCAGAGTGTGGCTGCGTGTATCTGCGTCTCCGCCTACGCCACCCTGCCTACCTGCGTCGTCTGTGCACCTCCCCCCTTCCACTCTCCCTTGCTGCCTTTAAACGCAGCCACACCCTGCCGACATCGAGCATGAACGCGGCCTTACCTAGTTTCTCCTCTCCTTGGCGCCTAGCTACAGTGACACTCAATTGAGTTAGACTGCTCGCCATTCTAGCGGAATTTTTTACCGGAATGCTCCTCCTCTGAGCATTTCTAACCGACGATGGCCTTTGATGAGGACTAAATAAATATTTCGCTGCAGATGGAAGTCAGCTTATGATTATTTCTTAGAGACACCGGGGGGTAAATTTGACAAATTGGAAGATTATGAAAGTAGGGGTGCTCAGCAATGTGACAGTAGAGAAAGAGCGACATAGAACTGCGAAAAAACCGTGGAATAGGAACCTAAGAATACCCCTTCTCTTTCGTCCTCTGCGTCACTAGCCGGAGCGGACTGAGACAGGCCAGAGTCTTAACCAGCCGGCCGCGATCGTTGTCACGCCCCTCCACGGCGACTCCCCCGGTCGCATAAGCGCATAACGGCATGCCGAGCTGCGGGGTCGCCATAAGACCCCAAGCCGCGTTTTTTAATACTATTTATCAAATGTGACCTCTTCTGAAGTAGATGGTTCGTCTTCAAAGAACATGTACTCCCATATCTCAGTTTTTTCACAGCTCTTACCCCTACTGGTGCCTTTAAGAAATTAAAATTAAAGACAGTGTTTGGGATAATGTGGGTGAAAGGGAATCCCAGAAGGGGGCACTGACTGAAAATTACGGGGCTGAAAGGCATATGTATGGTGAAGTCCCTCGCAAAAGGCGCCCCCTTGAGCATTGGCGGAGGCGGCTTCATCAGGGCAAGCCGCCTTGGTTGGGACAGCCCGCCCCCTGGCGACGTGATTAGTGGTTGGTCACGGTGAGGTTGGTCAAAGAGATCGGCAAGATTGAAAGTATCGCAGCGCGCTTTCTCACTTTTAGCTTGAAGCTCCCACATGAAAATAGATGCTGTCGCATTTCCGAACATCCCTTCATGTTTAGGTCTTGGCAATGTCAATGGAAACCCTATGCGGACTACCCGCCTCTTGACGGGAAGGTCGTCCGCGCCTAGAACCAACGGTGGGAAGGAGTCCTATTTCTCGGATTTTTGGCCATTTCCATCCGTTTTTTCTATACTGTCCTGTTACTAGGCATCTTAGCTTTCATATTCACTACTTCTTTTACTTTTCGTTCAAATTTTCCTTAAAGCTGCCTTTGAATCGTCTGTCACTACTCTCCCTTTCATGTGCTTACCAGTGCAACTCAGAGGATTAAGAGCAGAAATATTGTCAAGATTTAAGCGGCTAACGATTGTCCAGGGGTTGCCGTGAAGCTATTTGTTGGTATGAAGCACAAGAAGCCTGTCCCTGCCTGTGCGGTTTTAGTTATTAACGGATGTTTTTCACCTTTCGTGTTGTGTTGCTGTTATCCTGTCTGTTACTGGCAGTTACTGCGAGTAAACAATGTGTAAGGCGTCCACGCGTGTGATAGTTTTGCTACTGCAGACGTCAACGAATTTTATGTATTGATACTTACAGTTAGATGAGGAAAGGATAATTGGGTGGATGCGCTTTGCCTTCAACATAGAAGAACCACTGTGTTTTTATCAACAGCGGAAGCTCGTCAGTGAGGGAGGTGCTGATAAATATAAGTAAGTAGTTTGAAAGTGGCTATAGGAGGAAAGAAAATTGGACAAAAGGTGATCAGTGGAAGGGCAAAAAACCAAAAAGTAATTAACTACTAAACAATAGCTTAACATTGAAAAATGATGGTATAAAAGGCATAGTATAAGGGAAATGGACATACATGATTGGTTCATATATTATAAACTGACTCAATAACAGTTCATTCCCGAAAATAGCAGGGCGAGTTTTGCTGGATCGACTCGTCGTTCTTATGACCATCAGTCAACCTGTGTTTGCGACTGTGGATAAACTAAAGTCTAGCGATTATTTGTTATTATTATTCGGTTACAAAGAACTTTCAACTTGAGAACCCTTCCCACTTAACAGCTGCTAATGAAAGGTTGGTGAACATCACCATCTGATAAAAAGCGGAAGTCCTAATTGATTAGTGTAAGACAAAGGACTACACAAAGGAATATGGCCACTAAGAGTTTAGAGAACACGGTCAGAATTTTCTTCATGAAAATCGGTACTTCAGCTTGAAGCTCTGACTCGCAAAAAATCATGCAGCGCCAAATTTTTTGATAGCCCTCTGAGAGTAAACTACCCCTGTTCAGTCATACACTCATTTCCGCATTGTCGTTCGTCACCTGACACCATTTTACAGCCATCAGTTTGCATACTAAAGCAAATTATTGGGTAGTCTCAAAAGTCTTTTCGTATTTTTAAATACCCCTTTTTCCCCTCCAAACTGCTTTCCAGCAATCTATCTGTACATACACATGTAGTACAAGTCCAAACGCATCTATAGGTATTATTGTCTTCCCTCCCGGATAACCTTTTTCGGCAAAATTAAAGTATCAAAGGTCAACCTCATTTTCAATACAAAAATTTTTCTCTGAATGGCGTTAGACAGGGAAAGGAAAAGGTGGTAATCCGATGGAGCAAGATCAGGACTATAAGGTGAACGGGGCAGCAATTTTTATCCAAGCTCGAGAATTTTTAGGCGAGTCATTCTTTCAATAGTGGTAAAAAAATTTTTGAATTTTTTTTTCAAAAAATTCTCGAGCTTGGATAAAAATTGCTGCCCCATCCACCTTATAGCTCTGATCTTGCTCCATCGGATCATCACCTTTTCCTTTCCCTGTCTAACGCCATTCAAAGAACAATTTTTGAATTGAAAATGAGATTGACCTTTGATGTGTCTATTTTGCCGAAAAAGGTTATCCGGGAGATGGAAGACAATAATACCTATACATGCGTGTGGACTTGTACTACATGTGTATGTACAGAAGAGATTGCTGGAAAGCAGTTTGGAGGGAAAAAGCGGTATTTAAAAATACGAAAAGACTTTTAAGACTACCCAATATATTACATTATATTATATTATGCCATATTATATTATATATTATATTATATATTTTATATTAGATATTTATATTATATTATTAATTATTTTTATTACAGCTTGACTTCCAAATTTCAGGTAAGGGTGTACATTTCACTGTGAAATCTGCGTCTGAAAATGGGTCAAGAGACGGTTCTTCAATTCTTCAACAGTATAAACATGGAGGCGCTGTTTAGTGCCACACCAAGGAACTGAGACCTATCTGAAATTCCAGAAACCCAAACTTCCAACACTGCTGTGAACTTAGAGCGAGCCTCTGAAAAGATTTCATCGCCAGCTCTCCAGATTTCAAAAAAAAAAATTTTCTCTAATTTCTGGAAATGCGGAAAAATGGCCAAGTATAGAATTCAGGGGAACCTGTAACTTGTAATACCGTTTTATAGAGCCGAAAATATGTATAAGACCAGTAAAAGTCGATAATCAATCGATCTATGCAAAAACGATAACAAAAGGGAAATCGCGTTTTCGCGCTATTTCAACACTCTCACGGCACTAACTGCATATTGTTATGTCAGGATTTCGTGTGGCCACCGCGACGGTCGGCGCGGTGAGTGCGGTTTGTTCTCCTGCCATATATGGCCATATGGTTACGTTCACTGCTTATTCAAAGGACTTTATAGCATCAGCCCATGGCGTCTAGACCAGAATCCGAGGCGGCACCAGCAACTCGCGCTGGCGGCGTCGCGTGCCTGACGCCGCAATGCGGAATTCCGAACCTAACGATATACACCCCACCCAGGGAGGGACAAGTGAAAGGGTACAATGATGCAACATTATGCATAGGAAAAGCCTTGAGCTCAATCCCTCGGAAATATATTCTTCTGAAATGTCAGGGTGCCTCACGTCTTCATCAAATGCCAACTTCATCGACTTATTTATTCACGCATTTGCATTTTTATTTGCTTACTTATTCACGAATGCATGCCCTGAAAGTGCTATAACTGAAAAAAACCGGTGAGCTCCTTAGAAATATCCCTTCCGAATTCTTTAGGCTGGAGTAATCCGACAGAACGAGCGACGAGCAGCTCAACTATGAGATGGCAAAAAGAGTTCCATATGAGGCAGGTCCTTCATCTGATCATCTTAAAAGCCTTGAGAAAAGCGATACAGTTAGAAATTTACCAGATAAAGCATCGCGTCAACCTCGCCTACCGACTTGATCTCGTAGAATTTTGATAAAAGGAAAGCTTTTGAGGCTGGTGCCTCCACAAATTGTATATGTATACCACTCTTTCTTACCCATTGATTATTAAATTTTGAGATATACAGGGGGTGCCAAAAATAGTAATTTTGCCTACGGCTCATATCTGCCAATTATACAAAACATATGGAAACGAGAGAGATAAAAGTACTGGGGCAATATATTCCCGAAATGTTCCTCTAAGAGCAGGAACAAGCTGTGGCTCCCCACGTTCACCTTTAAAAAAATATGGAGCTTTCACACGGCGCAGTCGGGCTTCGGAGTACCTACAGTATCGAGGTCCGCTTAAAACAGTGAAGTCAGGTTCCGTGGTAGGTGTTTTGTGGGAAACTTCCTATGGATTGACCCTTCGGTTCATGGAAGTCACAGAGCCCTTGCTGCTTGGACAAGGCTGCTATGATCCGAAGTATCATTTTCATGACCAAATCCGCCTCCGGAGGGGTTTCAGTGGTAAGGGCACGTTTTGGCTCTTGGAAACGAAGGGCACTGTGAACTAGGAAAAATGGAATGCTGAAGAACACCACCCATTATGAATCCCCTTGGGTACCCAGAGTGAACGGACTTCAGCAAGGTTGTGAACGAGGGCGACGAATTTCGAATTTTGCCCAGTTGAGGTGACACATCTTGTTCACTCTTTCTTCGCTCCCGTTCCTGCTCGTGCAGAAGGCTGCCACGGAGTATAGTGATAGAGTGAGGTCTGCTCTTGAATCTGGGGACAAAAATACCTCAACAGAATTTGCTATAGTTTGACTAAAGTGGGTTGAAAGTGGAGGAGACAAAATTACTTTTTTTTGGCACCCCCTGTATATGGTATTTTCACGCAGAGCCCGCACTTAGGTCTATTGGTTGATAATATTCACCCAATCCCTCTCATCAGCCTAAATGAGCAGCGTTTCAGTTGCTTGTGCAAGCAATTCGGATGAGTAAAAATGATGATACCGAAATGAATGACGCTCACTAGCAAGATAAGCAATGCAGCGCTGTTCACTCGTCCATATGCTTTATTTTACTTTACACGTTTTTAACGAATCAGCTTCCTGAGAACCTTTCTAATCTTCTTAGCCGCTTTGTGCTCCCAAAAAACTTGTGAGAATTACGGAAGGCATATGAAATAATCTTATTCGGAACGCTTCTCGCAAATAGTATTGTGCAGCTACGTTTGAAGCTAATTCCCGAGAAAACCAAAACTAAATACCAAAAGAGGACATGAGTTGAGGCTCCGCTATTTAGGTTAACCTTCTCTCGCAATGGGAGTTCCCTTACTTGATTTCTCCTTTTCGCATTGTCCTCCCCCCCCCCCCCCCACCCCCTTCCGGCTCAGACCTCAGAGCCTTTCAATTGTGAACCTATCCCTGTGAAATGACTGTATGTGGCTGTCTTAATCACTTCATATCCCATTCAGACTTCCTTTTTTTCCCCAACCCCACCTCACTGAAAAGCCTCGGCGCTTTGTGAAGACAATGGTTTGTATGAGATTATGGGTCGAAACGAACCATATGAATCCTTTCAATTTCAAATAAATGGTTAATAATCAATCTTACATGCGGACAGACCAGTGTACGAGGATGTGTGTAAGCTAGGGGTGCTGTGTATAATTGACTCCCAATGTGGTTCCCTGTACCATACCTGAATAAGCGCTTCATGAGTCAAGTACACTACATTCATACGACCCGCGTTCATACTTTGCGCGCCGACTCTAGCCTTATGTCGCGTTCATGTTTTGGGGATCGATGTCAGCTGCAGTTGGCTCGGGCACAGGCGATGGCGCCAGTGCGCAAATAAACACGTCCTTATATCGCACACATCACGCTGTACGCCGTGCGTCGCGATGCGAAATGTTGTACGAGTGATAAAAGCCCTAGACAGAGGGAGTGAAGCACATAGTAATCATCCCGAAGTGTGCTCATAGCAACAACCTGACGAATTAGTACAACAGGATTCTTCTACGTTTGCTAGTTCTACGTCTACCTTACCTCCCAGAGAAGAGGTATTTTCTGGGAGGGACACTCACCCAAACGACGAGTCCACGCAGACAAGGTGTTGCATCCACTGCTTTACCCCTCCCTTTACAATACTCACATTTGTGGATGTCTTTGCTGGCACTCAACTGAACAAATACCCGTGAAGTGAACTGATCCAAAAGTGCCATTTTCGCAGCACTCTGAAATTTCTCTAATATTCGAAAATCTTGTGGCATTACAAGGAAAACATATTTTTAGGAAGAGAATTCATTTTCTAGTTAAGAAGCACAGTATGTTAGTTGATTCACGTTAAAGCGAATCCAGATTTGAATTTACCTTGAGAACGCGCAAAACCGGCCAGAGCTTACCTTACGACCTCATACTTTAACAACGGATTGAACCATAACTTATATAAATTTTCATGGGTGAGGGGTCATGTATCAAATCCGGTTACTGTTTATTCGGTTTCTGTTTAGCACTACATACCTATTGTTAGACATCCTACTTACTTCTTCGTTTCTCCTGTTCCTTCAACTAGTTCCTTCTACTTTCGCTTCCATCAAAGTACTCCCTCTGCTTGAAAGGTGAAACCAAATAATACCCTCTCTGTTGAATATGATAAAATATTTTGTATATTTCTTCAATGTGTTGCCTAGTCGACTTTGTTAGATGGTCCATGCGACGGTAACAGCACCGCTGCTCGTAATCCCAAACCACCTCTGATTCTAACAATATCTGGGAATTTTAAGTCGCACATTTGTACTAAGAGCTCATGACGTCATCTTTTTTTGAAAGCAATATAGGGCTAATAACGTGGTTGGAGAATATCAGCTTTGTTTTTCTTAAAAATCCTGAGAACTCAAACTTCTGTGTGAGGGGTACATGAAGAGGACCCCTGTACGACTAAGCAAGTAATCCAGTTCTATGCCTGTAACGGAATGACTCCTCAAAGTGGATTTCGGCTGCTCCATGTTCACGAGGGCTGCCTTGGCCCCCAACGCAGACGGGTACATGCAATCAGCAGCGCTATGAGCCCATTTCAAACTTATACTTTGTATTAGGTTGTCCCAAAAGTCTTGTAGGATTTTTTTTGATCATCACTTTTTATTTTTCTTTCGTCCAACAAATAACAATTAGGCAACAACGTACTGACCATTGTTATCGGCAGTCCTCTGCCACTTTACAGGAAAATCGTTGATTCCCTTCTCCCAGAACTCTGGGTTCTGAGAGTCGATGAAGTCAGCGATCGCCTTCGCAAGCAAGTCATAATCAAGGAATTTTCTCTTGGCCAGGAAGGATTCGAGAGGATGGGTAAGGTGTGGTCAGAAAGGGTAATGTCTGGAGTGTATGGCGGGTGGGGCAGCGCATCCCAGCCGAGCTCCTATAACTTGGCCTGGGAACTTTTCGCGAAATGGGAGCGAAATGGGAGCGGGCGTCGTCGTGAAGAAGGGTAACCGCGGACCTTTTTCGGCGCTTTTCTCGAACAGCGACGGCGAGCTGCTGGAGCTGGTGAGTGCATACGGTAGCGGTGACCGTCTCGCCTTGTACCAGCACCTCGCGGAAAAGCATCTTCCTCGTCCCAGAACCAGCACAGTCCCAAGCGTGGTTTGTCTTTCGAGTCAATCTCGCCGTTGCTGAAGCTGATGAAAAAGCGGCACACGGTCACGTAGCTCACACATCCCTTGCCCAATGTAGCGCTGATGGAGTGGCAAGCTTCCGTCGTTTTGGTGCCGCAAGACCGCTCATAATAGATGACACCGCGAGTTAGGTGGGTATCGACAACGGGCATTGTAGCTCTCTCCACGGGATCTGGTGGGACAATATATATTTTCCTAGAGAGCGTAGGGAACGTTCTACCATATTCCTGAACCTCCTGGACCTGCCTCGAAGTGAACAAGACTTACTGATTTTTTTTGGAAGAATACTACAAAACTTTTGGGACAACCTAATATTATTACTTAACATATATCATAATTTACTTAACATCTACTTTATACTGGCATGCAATACATACATAGAGAATCTGTAGATCGAAAGCGACCAGATGCCTTAGATGCCCTGCCTGCTCTTTTCAGATGCTATCAGAGGTATCGGTTAAATGAAGAACTGCTTCCCTGTTATTCAGGGTGTATGCAGTGTTTCATTTTGATGTAGCCCTCCACAATCCTTAGGAATCTAGTGGTCTGGCGCTTTCACCTCGTATTCCATTCATGCAGAGGATATTACGTAAAAATCTGGAGGGAAAAATCGCGTATATGAAAGTTAGCTCGCACATACACTATACGACAAAATCTAATATTCTAACGGGGCTCAATTCCCTGTGGTTAAACCGTGCAGGTTGCAGCATCACCAGCGACCCCAGGAAATGGGCCTCGCATCTGGAACCGTGAACCTTTTTGTAGCCCATCGTTCCTAATCCAAAGCGCTGTATCCTACATATGATCATGAGAGATCCAAGCCGCGGTCATACTTTGCGGTGCCGGAGGCACGGCGTGGCTGCGTATTTTTGCGTGTCCGCCTGTGCTCCCTGCTTTGTTGCCTGAGGTCTCTGCACCTCCCACGTGCCACCTCCCTCGCTGCCTGTGAACGCAGCCACGCCCTGTCGGCGGTAGGTATGACCGCGGCCTAACAGGATGTCAATGTTGAGGTATGAAAAGCCGTCATGTGTCATGTTAGACACTATTTCTCATTCAGTACGGAATCGGATAACATATCGTCCATGCCTCTTCTCTCTAAAGTTGCAGGCTCCCTTCCCACCACTTGATGACTCTAAAATCTGCGGTGGTCGCGGGTGATGCTGCGAATTTCGTGATTCATTTTCAGGAAAATAAGCAATAAGCATTAGAATATTATTTTTTTTTGGAGCATAGTGTATCTGCGAGCTAGCCTTAATACAGCAATATTGCCTCCAGATTTTTGCATAATATCCTCTGCATGAGTGGAATGTGAAGCTTTGTTAAATGGTAAAAGCGCCAGACCACTTATAAAATAATTTTTAGTCTCGAATGCAGGTTTTTGTCTTGGGAAAATTGCAGGATACTAATGCTGCCTTCATAGGTCTATAATATTGCTCGAATCTGTACAGTCAATATAAAAGTTTATCTCCGAACTTTCTGGGCAAATCCGAATTTTCGCGGTAAGAGTGATTAATAGCAAAACGACGGAAAAAGCATGACTGACTGCATTTTGGTGTTGATCGACCAAGAGTTAAATGGTTAATGAGTGTCGTTGTCAGGGTACTTCATCTGTATGTCAAACAGCGGAAACTGTAAATGTCAAAAATGAAATCTTGAGTGCTGCACTGGTGGTGCGTCATTAAAACCAATAAATTATTGAACATAGGAATTACTATTACCATAAATTATTAATTGGATTATTGAACACAATTTACACTTTTGATATTCAAGTATCAAAATAGTTATATATTATCAAAATGTTATTATATTATAATTATCAATATTATCAAATTATCAAATATTATTTATATAGTATCAAAATATTTAAACATCAAAAATCATTACTAAAGCTTTCAGCTTCACGGTTCGATGCCGATATTGGCCAACCGGCTCAACACGTTATACATGTGAGTGCTGATAAGCTATGGTAAATATACCATTCAAAAGCTGAGTTAAGGTAAAAGGGTTGTCGGTAGTGTAATGGATTAGCACATATCCCCGGAAAGGATGAAGTGGGGGCCCGAGTCCCATCCGACACCGAAGCTTTTGCCCATAACTCAGCATCCTTGTAGTAACAATTTACACTGTTTATGCATTATTTATATTACATATATTGCGACACTTATCCGAGACTGGTATGTGTTATTGGTAAATGTCAGAGCCGTAGACTGTGATAGCCTGCAGCAAGACACGTTTTTGATAACCAAGTTTTTTTGCTTTTCATAACCCGTGTTTTTTGCTTTTAACGACCAATTTTGTGAGAAGCAAGAGTTCTTTCTCAACCTGGAACCTCTGTTTTCCTCGTGCAATTGGACTGAAGTTGAACCTACATATGTATGGGTAAACTCCCTTAGCGCTCATCAGTTGAGGAATGGTGACAATGATGCTTTAAGAATTGTGAAAACTGGTTAACAAGTTAGATACATACAGAGTCATACAAAATTCCGTTAATCGAGATATGAACAATAACAATCACCAGGTTTCATTTCCTCAAGAAGTAAGCTTGCTAATTCCGGTTTTCCAGAACTGTGGAGATATAAGACGATTAATTCGTTGAATGTCGCTTCAGCAGCGTGTTGGGTCTCGAGCGTTTCCTCCCGGAGAAAGGTGTTCAGGCGCTTGACGAAATGCCAATCGGTGGGGCCAGGTCAGATGAGTTTGGTGGATCCCGCACAGTTTCGTAGCCCAGCTCATTCAACTTCTTCAAGGTTGTATGTGCGATGTGGGGCCGTGCGTTATTTCAGAGAAGGATATGTTTCTTCATCCAAGACAATACTGAGCTCATGATATGCAATTTGCTATATGTACATCTCGTGAGCTCCTCACAGTACTTTATAGCCGTGATAATAGTTTCCCTGGGAACCATGATATTGCAGTGGATTAGGCTAATCGCAGACCACAATACCTCCACCATGCTCGCAAGACTGACCGCTGCCAGCTTGATTCTCCAACCATCATACAGATAGCTGTCGATTGTCCTACGGAAAGCGGCTCTAAATCTCCATATCGCGATGCGGTTAAGAGATGGGTCGTCTGTGCATTGTACAAGAAGAGTGTATGAGAAAAATGGTGCGGATCGACCGTTTGTTCACTTTCTTTTAGAGACTTTGGCAACTTCAAAACTCATTCAGGACGTAAAAATCAATGGTTGACTTGAGTTGACCATTGATTTTTACGTTTTGCCATGGTATAGTCAATTCTGGCGAAGGACCAAAAAATTTACCGAGAAGGGAAATATTAGAAACACCAAGAATTATGTATCTTCGAACTATCAACATAAATAGTGTATTGCAGCTATATTTCGGACTACTTTCTGTCTCCTTCTAAAGAGTCGGTTCTGTTTCCGCATAATGAAAAGATGGGGAAAAGTATTTTATGAGGTTCTGGTTTCCCGAAACAATCATTCGCGTGACTATGGCACTTCTTTCTAGGAACGTCTTTTAAACATATTGCGTGCTAATCCGTATAAAAACATGAAACATTTTGGACATTACAGTCGCCCTAGTTTCCAGCACAGATCTTTATTGGCTCATCCCTTACTTTTTGTTCAGGAATTTGAATCAACAAAAATCATTGAAAGTTAAAGCAGTATTGAATTTCAAACTATCCGCAGCCATAGTAGCCTTCTTTTATGCTATAATGAATAGGGGGAGACAATTTAGAGCCACTTCTACTACTTCTGGCACAAGTCGCGAGCATCGAACCTCGAAGAAATGGTCCACGGAAATTTCACGATTCTGTTTCCTGCCAATACCACTACAATTCCCACAGAGAACATATACTGAAAAGAAACCAAAAACTCTATACTCTAGTGCTTAAAATGAAAATCAGCAATGGCAGCCACCCATCTGCGTTCCCGCCCAGGCGTCTTGGTGTAGATTCCGAGGTAGAAGAGCGCATACCAGTGCCTCGTTCCGAAGCTTATTTGCTTCCCACACTGCGTCACCGATACCGTGACCAGCGTCGCTCTGCTCCATAGCTAATGTGCTCCCGCCTTGGTTGACGATACTTTGAGGAGTTGCATCCTAACCAGATTTAAGTTTTTCGCATAAAATTTTGCAAGTGGCTCAGACAAGGAAATGTAACGCACCGAAATGGGAGAAGGACAGCTCAAATTTTTGCAAACGGTCCTTTTGACAGACCGAGACGAGACTCCATGAGGGCCTGCATATCTTGCTTTCGCATCTGAAATATGAATTTCCATTGCTAAAAACATTTCATCACAGTTCTACTACCGTGTCTATTTTTGAAAAAGAAAATTGAATTTATCCCCATGGAGGACAGCATTTCTAATTTCCACATGTATGCTCATTAAATTAATCCAGAATATAGTAGTCCTCTCCAATTCATCCGGGAATGTTTACGAGTAAGCCGTCGAGAAAGTTGTCTTGTCAATCATTTGGTCTTTTACGAGCGCAATGCTTCGAAATGAGAAACGTCCCCATTGAAGGAGGTATTTTGGTCCACAACTTAACGTGCTGATCCACAACTTGCTTCCTGTTTTCCACCATAGTCGGAAATTCTTTTAGCTTATTCCCGAGGATTCGTGTTTTCGACTTTTAGAATAGCTTCCACTCTATTTAATTTGTTTATAAAAAAGGTCACAAGTGATGTTTGATATTTATGGCCATCGAAATGTGGGGGGAGGGGGCTTCTCATAAAGTGTTGCACATCTAGCAATGAGCATCTTGGAGGGATCTTTCAGAGGTGAATCTGCACATTCAGGTTAGTGGAAAAAGAAGGGTTCCCTTCTCCTTCTACAGGGGGTGTCAAAAAGGTAATTTTGCTTACGGCTCACATACGCCAAGTACACAAAACGTAGGGAAATGAAAGGGATAAAAGTATCAGGGCAAAATATTCTCAAAATGTTCCTTCAGAAACAGGAGCAAGCTGAGACTCACTACTTCCACCTTCATCAAGATACGGGCTCACCTTCGTCGGCGCAGCCGGGCTTCAGAGCACCTACGGTATCAAGGTCTCAAGGTCCGATTACGCTCCCGTTCCTGCTCGTGCAAAAGGCTGTTATAGTATAGTGACGGAGTGAGGTCTACTCTTACCTTTGGGGATGAAAATACCTCGTCAGAATTTGCTGGAGATCGATGTTGAAAGTGGAGGAGAGAAAATTGCTTTTTTGGCACCCCCTGTAGGCTTCGGTAAAAAATATCCATAGTGGGATGCCCTTCTCACTGCGATAGCACCCAGTTTATTACTCTTAGGTTAATCAATAATTAGTCGGCAGACAGAACTGGAAAACTAGATGAATGGGTAGTGCTTCTTTTGCCATTGTATGATGACCTCTTACTAGATCTGTCACTGACACTGATGGCCTACTGGCTAGAGGAGACATGTTGCATCTTCCAACTTTCAAATCCTATTTCTCATGAACGTTCCTTTCCTTGGTTTCGGTGGTAAAGCGGTTGGCTGATGATAAATGATAATTAATCAATGAAACTTACTTGTCAGTCTGACCTAATGGACCCCGCATGTAATTTTTCAGTTGCCTGTAGTTGTAAACCTCTAGATAGAAGCTGCTGGCTATTTTATAAGGTCAAGTTGCAGGCCCTACTGCCCACGACTTCAAAATCCGTTTCGGATCAAATTACAGCAATAGTTGCCGATCAATGATTGTATCATTGCTACTGCTGTCCCATGATGTAAATATAAAGGCCTCTGTACTGCATCACGCGCCTGCAAGGTATTTTTAACCATCTTACCTCTACTTAAATGTTGAGGCAAATATCGAGGTTCAAAAGCGCAGCTATGAATTAGACTCGATAAGTAGTTATTATTCGACTTTTGACAACTTTCTGGGGTAAAGCACATAACCCATAACTACGTACTGCCTTTACTTCTAGGAAGATGCTAGAAGATAAAGAGCAACGATTTCTCACGGATCACTTACTACTGAGCTGACTAAGTAGTAATTATACTACACACTCTACCTAAATAGGTTTCCTGAAGGTACTCTCGTTATGAATGCCTTACTGATTGGGTCCGCTCATTTGTATGTAAACACTCATCTGCATACACTCAGCGGCCAGCTTCTTTATGCCATACATACATTACTACTTATTCAATTTTTTTTTGTTATTCACAACTTGTTGGGCCGCACAAAAGATTCCGCAAATTCGCACATTGACTACTTCGTCATCATTTTTCATTGGAACTTGCTGTGATTTTTTGGATTATTCGATAACTACATCGTAGAAAAACTCGGTTTTTCTGTCTGGATGTTCGCCTATTCGCTGGCAAGCGGTTTTGGTAGGGGATGATTGAGGATATCGACAGCTCAATGTACACTGCTCTGCAAAATGATACAGCCACTAATAAATTGTCCAAAAACTCTGTTTGCAGAGTGATTCAAAAAAGTCTCCAAGTAAAAGATGTAGCCAGTGTGGACGCGCATTCGCGCATCAATATCAAACTGTAGTTGGAATACACAGAAAAATTTTCTCTTCATTTGTTTTGAAAATGTCGCTTTTCCCATTCTGCAAAACGATACAGCCACTTTAGATTTTCTCGTCGCTTTTGACCTCAACTTGCTGAAGCTGTATTGTTGCTGCTGGCTTATCATTTTCAGGTAGTGACAAAAAGAAGACTGCTATCTGACCTGAAGAAAGATAAATTTACCTCAAAATAAGACCTGCAGACGTCCAATTGTCAGATCGCGCGAAAATGGAGACGGCTTTGCGCACTCCTCGATAATTCCAACTAAGATTCTGCAGGGTATGAACCAGAAGGACTTGTGAAGGTCCTGCTACGCCATTAGATGGAGACAAGCGCAGCATTTCAAAAGATGAGCCAGTTTTCCTGGTTCATGCTCGGGCAAGATCGTCGCTGGAGCTTAAGATGTCAACAAAGGCTGTTTATAGGGACCTGAAGAAGTGCAAATTAATTCCTAGGCAAGAGTTGAGAAGGGCAGTGTTCAGAACCCCAGAATATCGCGAAGGCAGGGTTGGTTTCGCCAAGAGATGGATGGGAGCAGATCGGATTGAGGTGCTTGATATGTTTAAAAGTTTGTACACCTTTCTCTTACTGTTTTTTCTCCATGATGTTCTTCCTCACGACGAAAAAACTCGATATGACTGCTCGGGCGTCTACCGGCACCATAGCATGGGGGACAGACTTCGGTTTTCAAAGAGATCTTCAAAGAAGGAGGTGTCATGGCATGGGGACCTGAAATCTTCGGGGTTTCAGTTTCGTTCTCGGAAGGATGAGCCATCCAATCACCCGACCATCATGGTTTGACCCTTCTCTCGTCGTGCGTGTTAAAATCTACACCAAAACTTTGTTTTTGTGCAAGCTAATGGGTCATCTCCTGTCAACTGGAGTACTTCATCATCGCGAAGCCGTCACCAAACGGACCTTCTGACCTGGACAACGAGCAGACTCGACCTTTCTCAGATGGGGAATTCATTGGAGTCTTATGCTGAAGAGGAGTTGCGTGGAGAGAAGCCATTTCGAAGGAGTTAGGGAGATTAAATACGCCCTCATCAAATCATGGCACCAAATGAACTAAAAACACTCTGAAAAAAAGTCATATGGGTCTAGATAGTCAAAATTTTCAGATATTAAAAGTGGAGGAGGTCCAGCTGCTTGTAAAACTGGCATTTGTCTCCTTTTTGTTGTTTTCTTGTTGTTCGATACTTCAATCTGTTCAGTGGCTGTATCATTTTGCAGAATAGGAAAAGCGACATTTTCAAAACAAATGAAGAGAAAATTTTTCTGTGTATTCCAACTACAGTTTGATGTTGATGCGCGAATGCGCGTCCATACTGGCTACATCTTCTACCTAGAGATTTTTTTGAATCACTCTGCAAACAGAGTTTTTGGACAATTTATAGGTGGCTGAAACATTTTGCAGAGCAAAGTATAGGAAAAATAAGTGGCGCTGACCGATCAATCTATGACTATGTTATCGTTGTGATAGCACTTGGTACTTATATAAATGCCTACTCAGGACATCAATCTGTGATGTGTCAGTGCCACACTAGGTGTCTGCGGGGTGTGTGCCATTGGAGCAGAAAACTGGAGTTGCGCCGTCGAGCGTGTGACGCGATGGTGCGAGCTATGCGCACCGCATTGTATAGGTCTTGAAGCGATGACGGTGCCGTACGCTTTATTCTAGGCGCTCTAGGTAAGAGAGAGGGGACCCACAGTTTCTGTGGGTCCCCTCTCTCTTACCACATCAAAACGCGCCGAACGCGATCACACGAACTTTCTCTCCAAATGGCAAACATCCTTTTCTAGTGCAGTGGGGTGGTGCGCTGATTTGAAGCTTGATGGTTGAACAAGACGGTTATGGAAGAACGGATACTTTTGCACGAAAATGGGTCCATGGAAACTTCTAACATTGCATTTCAGGACTTCGAATAAGCCACAGTAAGCCCCGCTTTTCATCAGATTTCGCGCATTGACAGGAAACGTATAGTTGGAAGCACCACAAAGGGATACGATCACTGAAATTCAATTTCTATGACTAAGAAGAGGATGATCCATGAAGAACAGGATGTTAAAATCGTCTTCATCACTTCTGAATTTCTAAGAAAATGGCTTTTCGAATGGGAATGACCAGTGATTATTGACAAGTGACTTCCAGTGATTATTGGCAAAGGTGAGCCAAATCAGATAGCTTTCGCATGGTTTCGAACAAGGTTGGAACAATGTCATGATCTTTTATAGTTGGGTTACCCGAATGCTTTCATCCGTCCTCCTTTCGGGGTGTTGCTTGTTCCTTTTTGCTCCGTGCTGAACTTGATGAACGATTGCTTCACGCGAAGAAGACGCATCCATCAAAACTTCAGCCATTTGCCTGCTTCGTGCACTTCGCCTATCACGCCCATTGCACTATTTGAACGAGGGGCGGGGCATTCGAACTTCACCCATTGGATTGTCCCGAGGGGGGATCTCTGCCCCGTTTCAAGAGCACAGTCTGTCTAGCTCTACAGTCTCTGCACCTACACAGTTTGGGCCGCTTGATAATGCTTTTCTTAGTTGTTTTCACTGTGTGTTTATGATTACCATCATTGTAAAGCTTCGAGCATAAAAAGATGGCTTGAATTTTACGGACAATAACTCATTTCACATACTATTTTATTTGTACTGTAAGTAAGGTTATACCTACAACTTCAAATCATTAACAGAATTGGCATAGTGAAGTATCCTTCAAGCAGGATTTACTTCTAAACCTGCACTGTATCTGTTATTATGCAGTGACTGAAATGCTTTGAGCTATTGTAATCATGTAGAACTCATTGAAGAATAAAAAGAAAAAATATTCGTGTCTATCAGTTTCTTGTCGGGATGGTCCTCGCAGTCACGTTCCGTTAGAATCGTGGCGAAAGGTGGATATAATTGGGCCTATAAAGTAAGAGGCGTGGGCTAACCGATGTAAATACAAGTCCGTGTTCTTATTCTCCCTTCCAGACGGCTCTGGTACCACCTCACCCACCCCGTAGGAATGAAACGTTTGGCTACTCTGAACGGGCATTGACGCGGGATTTAAAGACACCAGGAGGGGTAATTTTGGCTTACGGTAGAACAGACGTAGTGTGGACGAGCTTGAGTGGCCGCCATTGCACAAACTCGCCAATTTGACGCCTTGGCATGGTGCCAAAAGAAGATGGTTCTAATATAGATTTGTTTTTTCCTTTTAGTTTTCACTTTGTTCTTTCTTATATTGTTTCTAGATGTACTTACGGGTCAAATAAAGTCGGGGGGAGGGGAGAGGCAAAATTTTTACCCACGTCAAAGCTTCTTTCCCTTCCTAGGGTTAGGCTAAAGCTGATGAGACCTATGCTTTGACAGATGCTTTTTAATGTGGGAGGAGGGGATATCAATTTTAGCCTAAGTCTAGTAAGGGAAAGGAGCATCGACGTCGACGCAAAGTTGCGTCTCCCCCCGACTTTATTTGACCCTTCTGAGATTTTCAGGTATAGAAATGCACAATTAAGAAGATCTATAAGTAAACAAGTAAAATATGTCACTAGAAAACAGTAAAGAGGAAATAATTCAAAAATAAGGTTACATCAGGCCGAAGACAAGCTTCAAAATGAACGAAGCGTGGCTCGGCCACGGAAGCTTGCAGTTCGGACGGAAGCGCGCCCCGGGGCCAAATACCGTCTCACGGCGCGTTTTTCAACGCTGGTTTCGTTACACATTGTATCTACCGAACCCATATGTTTGTTTTCAGACGCCATTGTTTTCGTAAACGTTATTCCGCCCTTGCCCCCCTCCCGGTGCCTTTAATAAGGACACCGTGGGAGTGGGGGTGAGCGCTACCCGCTACGCCACTCTCAGAACACCATCGCTGCCCGTATATCATCAGAGCTAACATAAAATGAGGATAATTAGGGTATCCCTCTGGGATAGGTGAAGACCGGTGCTTTCTCACTTTTTGTATAATACATCTTCACTATTTTCGTATAACATATTGATGCGTTATGTTATTATAATGGGAGCAAAATAGTGGAGTAGGTAATAATGGTCTGAAGGCTCACGGAAGTGAATCATTATCGTCGTTTTCTCACGCCGATTTTACCCTTGACTACTTTCCTTTCTTTTGCCAGTCTACCGCACTAAAAAGTCCGTTTGGCAATGAAGAGCCTTTTCAAAGTGTTTTTTGCATATTTTGAGAATGCACGGGACTAAACATCCTATGACTATAGTGCAGTCAGTGTTTACTTCTGACTTTCGCGTCAGCTCGGTACATGAGATGTGAAAAAATTCCAGGATTTTGCACTCCTCCGTCGAAACTGAATCTTCGATCCATTTTCCATGAGTTTTTCGAGTCCATAGGGAGAGTTGACATTGCTTCTTCACTTTTTGTACGCCTTCACTGTATGTTATTAAGGGTTTTGGCAAATTTTCCACAATTTTCAAAAATTTCTCCTGTTTGGATGTTGCAGGAGTGACGGATTGGGTGTACATAAGGGAAAAATAGTCACCATAAATAGACTCTTGAGGGACATAATATGGTGTCTGGTGCAGTTTGCGCTAACCAACGCCTTTGAAGCGTTTATAATAGCAAGACATTATAGCGTGCGGGAACTCCTCGCACACAGATTCCTCCCACTACCGAAAGCCTTATTTTGCTGCGTAACACTACCACGTATTGCTGTGACTTCAATCCATACTAAATGATCCTGCGCGTCATGAAGCTCTTCCGCGCGATGACGGGCTGCCTTTCATGGGTTTAGATAACCTCTTTTCATTCTTCTTCATCGCCGCCCACTGCAGTAGCCAGTTCCTGCCAGCTCGCTGTCAGTTGCCGTGAAAGACATATCATCATCCTGCCATCTCTCCCTAGTCAGATAAGGGAAAGGCCTGTCCAGTTGAATTTGATTCCTCTTCAAGAGCTTTTCAGGTTTTGTAGCCTGCTAAAATGGTCATTCTGAAGAGAGCACTTCGCTTCCACTATCAATGTGCTTTCTTCGTTCTGCTGCCGTAACGTGCAAATTTCTTCGTCTAACACGTTTCTTATTTTGAATTAACTGGATCGAGAGCCCGACGAGAAAGATAGTACAACACCACAGATTCCGATGTCAAGTCCACCCATTCTGATCACCGTGAAATCCACCTTCTATCGAAAGAAATCGTGCAGGGGAAAAATGAGTATTGTTGTGATCCATATAATTATGTTGTATTTGCTTAATAAGGACAGCATGCGAAGTTCACGCAAAGAAAGTGAGAATCAAGGTAAGATGCAATTCCTCAAAGTGGCGGAAGTGGGGGGGGGGAGTGTTTACGTAATTTTCTATTCCCACCATATGTCTCCGACAACGGCGAACGACGGGGCTGAACACTTATTCGGGAGCTTCTCACCCTCCCGCGATTTTAAGGAGCTGTACCTAGACATCGGATTCTCACTTCATCGCGTGAAACTTTGCATGCGACCCCTATCAAGCAAATACAACATAAATGTTGGTTACAGAGAAACTCATTTTTCCGTGCACGATTCCTTTAATCAAGGGTCTAGCGCAATTCACATATAAGGTGATAAGTGGACCGCTTGCCAGAATTTTTTCGTGACACTTGGTCTTTTTATGATGTAAACTGAAAAAGAATTAACTCTGAGCTAGTGAATCCTAGCAGAATGATAAGCACATTCTTCCTAAGTGAATCCAGTAGCCAACTTTGAAGCTAGGCTTCACCATAATCCAAGTGCTTATCGGTTTCTGGTAGCAGCCATCGTGGCCGATTATAAACGCGGTCATTAAAATTTTTTTTTTTGAGAGAAATTTTCGAGTTTCATTATCTATCTGGTGAAATGTACTCCAGAAAATAGATGAGTTGTTCAACCAGCAGAAATTCTGAAAGCGATGTTTGCGTCAAACAAGTAATACAGGGTTGTAGTGCGCTGCTCTTGAATGGGGTTAGGTTGCTGGAACCCGCGACAATTACACCCCCACGGACACATCGAGACACTATTACGCGAGCATTTCGAGTGTCCGCCTTTACGTCGTTTGGACAGAAAGAGTAGGAATCGTACACATCTCGATATTACATCATGTCGTTTCCTCTTTATACTCCTATATACTTTATAGTTTCCATAGATTATTTACCACTTTCAGATAGATGATGCTCCGTGTTGTTCTACTACTCCTGCTAGTGGTAGCCACCTTCTACGTGACGGCAAGCGAATATGGTTGGGGATGTGGGTGCAAGTCCATTATTTGGGTTATTTAGGAATTGACAAGAGGTATGTACTAAGTGCACGCTTTGCAGTTGTTCGGCCACGTTGGTATTTCGGTGGTCGACATGGTCGAGTGTATGGCGGGGAAGCCAGATCATACGACAACCATGGAGTCGGGACTCTATGAATATCGCTTCTTTCAATCCGTGGACCAATAAATATTGATATGTGGTTGTTTTTCCAACGAATGACAAGTACTTAACCCAACAAAAAATTTATTTATTTTTCCATTTATTTATTTGCTTATTTATTTATTTATGCGTGCCGTGACGCGCCGTCATATTACACAGCTACAGGAACTTAAGTAGGCAATAGGCTAAAAGACGGAAACTATTAATGTATCAAGAAACCAACCGAGAACTACTTTTAGGGATCACATTTTCAATACTCTTTTGTCTTTCATTTCCACCTTAACAAAGAATTTCAACCAACCAACCAAAAGTACTTTTGGGGAGTGCATATCTAGCATTTCTTTTATTATTCATTCACATCTCACATTTTTTACTCAAACATGGAGGTGGCCTTCATGTGTACTAGGTTTTCGCTGCTTTTTACATGATATGCGCAGTTTTCCACGTTTTTTTCTTTTGAAAATTTAGATTTTGTTAGCGGTTGATTTTTGCCGCAGCATGCGAAGCGAAGGTTTCACAGGAATGCTGAGTTATGATAGCAAGCATGAAGTGTGGGTTTGATTCCTGTCCGAGACATAGCTTTCTCCCACTACTCAACCAGTGTTAGTCTTCATCGCCTTTCATAAATATCCAGGTCAATTAACAGTAGAGCAGAAATTGCTCCTACGGAAAGGGGAAGCGATAACGTTGAATGTCTAATCGCGTCCTGTGATGAAAAGAGGCTTCAATTATACAGAGGATGCCAAAAAAGTAAATTTCTCCCTCCATTTTCAACCCTATTTTAGTCAAGCTTCATAAATTTGGGCGGGGTATTTCCATCCTAAAATTCAAGAACACCTCATACTACCACTAAACACCGTGGGTGTTTTCTGCACGAACAGGATCGGGAGATTATTCTGAGTGAACATGATGTGTCACCTCAACACGGCAAAATCCAAGAATTCGTCGCTCCAGTTCACAACCTTGCTAAGGTCCGTTCACTCTGGGTTCTAGGCTCTGGGTACCTGAGGAGATTCATACTGGGTGGTGCCCTTTAGTGCTCCGTTTTTTCCACGCTCCCAAAATCTTTCGTCTCCAGGTACCAAAACGTGCCATTATCACCGAAGAGCCCGCTTTCCACAAACGACTACCACGGAGCCTGGCTTCACTGTTTGATACCATAGGTGCTCTGAAGCCATACTGCGCCGACTGAAGGCTCCGTATCTTGATGAAGGTGAAAGTAGTGAGTCTCAGGTCGCTCCTGTTTCTAAAGGAACATTTCGGGTTTCTATACCTGGCGGATGTGAGCCGTGAGCAAAATTACTTTTTTGGTATGCCCCTGTATAAACAAACATACATCAATCACACAACAACAACAAAATTGAGTTTGAATCAAACGATTTGAAATACTTAAATCGAGCTTCACTATCCATGTTCAATATTGAACGATCTATGTATGTAGGCTCTCGACGATTTGACAGGTCAGAGGAAGGCCAGAGGGTGAGGGTTGAGCGAAAAGGACGACAGATATAAGGCTACTACCTCTTCTACTAAACTAGTTCGGCACGGGTGTGATTGGTTGCCTAGTAGCTATTTTAGCCTTAGCCCCTTAAAGAAATCGTCCACGGAAAATGAGTTTTTGTGTTACCCATATGTTTATGTTGTATTTGCCTAATGTTGGCCACATGCAAAATTTCACGTGAAAAAATGTGAATCTGGCTGAGATACAGCACCACAAAGTGCGGTCCCAGTGGGCGGGGCCTCCGTGTAAAAGCCTCGTCCCGTCTTCCGCCGCCGTTGGGAACGGAGAGTGGGACTGTTTACGTAACCTTCTGTTCCTACAATGCGTCTCAGACCACGGCGGACGCGGTACGAGGCTTTTATACGGAGGCCCCGCCCACTGGGACCGCACTTTGTGGTGCTGTATCTCAGCCAGATTCACATTTTTTCGCGTTAAATTTTGCATGAGGCCGTACCTTTACCCTTAGTGTCATATGCAGACCCACTTTGGTTCGGGAACAGAATGATTCCTACACTTCCCTCTCTTTTGTACAATTAACACTTTATGCCCCTAGTTTTAAACATTTCCTTCTTTGTTTTCGTTATAGTAATACATAAGCTATCAATACCCCTTTTTTCACTTCATAATTTCACCACACTCTTACACATTCTCTTGATGCTGCCAGCCTTACTCACTGAAGAGCCTCGAAGGCTGGCAGCATACAATGGTTCGTCTGAGTCGGAGGCGAAACGAACCATTTGCCACTATATAATAATATATTCTTTACCTATTCTATCACATTCTACACTATTGGCAAATACAGCATAAATATATGGGTAACACAAAAACTCATTTTCCGTGGACGATTCCTTTAATGAACAACCGTGAGGTCTGCGGTATGAATGCACTTCGCCCATTACAGACGTATCTAACAGCAAACAGAGAAAACTAAAAATCTCATTCACCACGAGGTGTTCCCTTAAGCTCAAAAATATCTCGTAAGAACAAGTTTTCAATTTTCGATGTGCTCTGCGCACAAATCAGTTTTAATCAAGCTCTATGAACTGTCAAGAGCTGGTGTATCTGGTGTCTACGCGGCATAACAGCATTTTAATATGAAACTGCAGATTTCCCTTCTTCATTAACTTGGTCGGAAAGTTGTGGGAATTCTTCTTCCTGTTTGATATTCATTTTTTTCTGTTTTGGGTTTCATACCTTCCAAAAGTGCTGAAGCTTGAATAAATGACTATTCTTCCCATGTCATTTCCGTCTACTCCCATATCGTTTCAGTAAATGAATAAAGCGTAACTAGTACTATTAGGTTATGTTCAACGACCATATCTATAGCTGCCAACAACTTACCCATCCTATGTTTATCTCATTATCATTCCATTTTCCCACTAAACCATTAGTAACACTATGCTTCGGATGTCTTCACAGCACTTTCAAGAAATAGATAATGAGCGAACTTCACGGTTGGTGCTTGTTTTCCTTGAAGGAGCGTTCTAGGATAATATAATAATGGTACTTCAGCTCCATCTGCACAGTAACTTTCCCTGCTGTGCCAGGTTGAGTCGTAGAGTTGCGCAAAACTGTGAATCAATAGCATCCACCGTCACGGTCAAGCACTGCCCATACATATTTGATGCACTAAACGAAGCAATGGTGGCGGTATAATGGTTTGCGATCAGGTGGATATAAGTGGTAGTAGTCTGATAAGGCATGGATCAGAGTTCCCCATTAAAAAGAGATCAGACGGAAGGAAGACATACATAGCGATCAAGCGACTGTGTTGCCGGATCGACTGATCGCCTAGTCGCCTGAATCGCCTAATCATCTGATCGCCTATTCGCAATGAACAATGAAGAATACGCTATATGGTCGAAATGATAGGAGTGATTTGCTCGATGAATCAGGTAAAAACTCGCGCAGAAGTCGATTACGCTGGTCGAAGTCGCGGCCAGACACCTCCAACTTTGGACCGATAAGACGATCACTCAAAACAGGTTGTCAGTCGATAATACTAGGTTATAATGCTGTGATTATCGATCGATGAACTTTTTAGGGATACGACTTACTTGTAGACACAGACACCCCTTTTTGAATGTGTCTGCCGAGACGAGCGAAGGAATCGTATTTTCCTTCACTCTGCACTCACATATCGCCATCTACTTCCGAGCTCTATAAATGTTATAGATCAAGAGGAGGTTGTTAAGGAACTCACAAAACTTGAATACTAAAATTTAAAAGACGAATTTTCCGACCAGTTCGGACAGTCCGTCCAGGCACTACTTTACATTCGGTTAGAATTAATGTATAGTGCTAACTCATATTCAATGCTATTAGGCTATCTGCCAACGCTGCAGTGCATTTCATCTTTTTTTTTCAACTCCGTATTCCAGTGAAGACCACTGGTTTTTCAGTGCAACTACCGAAGTTAGTTATGATGTCCTTAGCAGCGCCTGGATTCCTTTACCCTTACGCCGGCATGCATCGCAAAAATTCACTTGGCCTATCGCAGCTCAGATTTCGCTGTTCCCTCGCGAAGCAGATTTCAACTCTCGTGTTTTGTTACAAGGCACAATGGCAAATAGCATGTGGGCTCGGGCATTGTTTCGAATAAAGGTGACACAAACTCGCCGATCTCCTAGTTTCCCTGAACTGCCACAGAGCATTCATCACTAACCGACCCTACTTATAATTACAACCATATGTCACACGTGTACTTTGCCGAATCTGGGATAAACAAGTAAACAATTGGTCCAAAGCATCTCAGGAACCCGATAACTGCCTTCCTCCCATTCGCCTCAGATATATACCTGTTCAGACTTGCTATATATGGACTGCCAATGTCAGGAATGCCGTCTGGTTATGGTTTTGGAAACTTTGCACTCTGAGTGGCGTTGGCATTTTGGCAAGCGAAAAAACCGAAATTGGATTTTTCAGTCATTTAGAAACTGTTCTGCAAAGTTTGATGAGCTGAGTGCAAAGCAGAATGAAAACGTGGAATTCGTTTTTTGCGAAGTACCAATTAACGTAAAATTCCACAAAGTCCGTGATAAACGTTGCACATCGGAAATTGATCTTGCTCAGCTCTCCGCAATTAGCTTGGCTTCATAGAGCAACCGAGATCCGAGTACATTACGTGTGGCATGGGCATCGCGAAGAAGTGCTGTCAATCTGTATATAGGATCGCAGGGATATCATGAATGTTGAGCAGTGAGGCCGTATTCATACTCTGCGGCGGCGGCGGCAGGGCGTGGCTGCGTTTCTCTGCTACTCCGCCTATGCCACCCTGCACCGTAGCCTGCGTCGTCTCCTTCCCCTGCCACTCTAACTCTCTGCTTGAGAATGTAGCTACGCCTGCCGACGCTGAGTATGAATAGGGCCTAACAAGTCTACACTGAATATTGAACAGTTATATGTCTTAATGTGACTTCACCGTAAGCCCATGGGCCGCAAATATTAGTTTCTTGAGAAATTAATGCGCTTAAAGGCACAGTTCACGATAATATGAGTACGTTGGTTCCATCAGCGAGTAGATAGCCCCTTCCACAAGGGCAAAGCGTGTGCCATCATCACGGCGCGAGGGTGGGTGCTAAACGCGTAAGGAACATGTAAATAAGATGACGGCCACCGTCTCAAGATGGCCCACACCATCTTCGATTCAACCAGCTGGTAAGCGGTGGCTTTTACGTGTGAGAGAGGCATGTTATCGACCGCGATAAGAAATGATAGGAAATAGTCCCACTGTAAAAACAACCTTATCGGATATTATCACGTAAAAACTTGTCCAAATATTACATGCTTGTAAGCTGCAAACTCGTCGAGTCCAGAGGTCAAAAACACTTCATTTCCAAGGTTTTCGAGAAGTTTCGCCGTTTCTTTTTCACACTTATGTACCTTAGCACTCCCAGAGTCTTTATGGAGCGCGACGAGGCACGAAAATTATCGTGAATTGTGCCTTTAAGATGGAACAGTTGGCGCTGTGGGAAATTGAGCACATGGAAAGTTCTGGAATCACATGTCTCGGACCAAGCCACAGTTAGCTCAATTAGATGTAATTAGAAGGCTGAAAATGGCAATGGACTACACTACTTCTGAGTGATGGAGTTTTGAGGGATTCGTTGCTGAACTTTGATTTCATAACTACCCTATGCAGAGCTTGCTTCACATTCCCCACCAGTGCCGCGTGACTCAAAATGTACACCGCGTAGCTAATAGTAAGGACGGTCATTTAGCTTTTTGAAATCTTCCAATCACCAAGTGTCTCATACAGCACTCATATTTTCAAAGTGTCACTTGGCAGAAGCAGATTCATTCTTTAAAAAGGGATTTGCGAGTAGCCTGACTGACCGGGTGTTTAGAGTTAAGACCGTAGATCCCCGCGCGCGGCAAATTACGGGCGACTTCAACGCTGCGTGGCACGGTATTCGCGACGCAGCTTTGCAATGGGACGCAAATGTTGCGCCTTCACCTTATACGTTGCTTTGCCCCTTTTTTCAAACGTGGATGGGTGAAAACCTCAAATAAATAATACCTACCGTAAACCTTGATAAGCGACCGACTAGAATAGAAAAAGGACTGTTTGTAGAAGTTGTTGTTTGTAGAGGCGAAACAGTACCGCTCCAGTGCGAAACCGCGTCGCGGACGCCGTAGCAAACCTCATCGAAGTCGCCCAGAATTTGCCGTGCGCGGCTATTCACGATCGTCTCCCCAATCGGGCAGAGCCATTACTGGGTATTTTGAAGGTCATAAGAGGGGCTAATTAATCTCCGTAGGGGGGGGGGAGGTCGTCGACACCTTGGGGTGCTTTGTAGTGACGTGAAGGCGTCGGCACCGGCGTTTACGGTTTTCTTATAACACTCGACCAAACTATTCTGCAGTATGAAGATTGTCGAGAGTCGTCGGGAATTCGTTGCAAAAGTCCGCACGGATCTTGCCACAGTTTGGCGCCATGACTAGATTCTGGCCACAGAGTGGCAGGGCTATGCCCGAGACCATCATAATATGGCCCGGTCGAGTGTTATAAATAAAGCGCTTGCATAAGTACTGGCGAAGGGTGCTGCAAATCGTGGAAGTGGCCTCTGACGGCCAAACTGAGAGTCATGCGAGCGTTTTAGCTGCTGTCATAGGCTACTAATGCGAGGATTTTGTGTCGTAAAAGTCAGTTCGAATGAACCTACACTGCGTCTCTGTCAGAAATGAATGAAATCCAATGAATGGAGTGTGCATCATTGCAGCGACGTATGGCACCATAGTCAGGTGCATGGTGAGTGTTCCCAAGTTATCACTGTAACGATGCATTCATACTTTGCACCGGCAATTCGCGGCTGCGTTCACAGGCAGCGGGACAGATTAGCACGGAGGAGGTGAAGAGACGACGCGGGTAACGAGACAGGGTGGCACATGCGGAGAGGCAGAGACACACAACCACGCCTTGCCACCGGTACTGCAAAGTGTGAACGCGGCCTATGCGAGTGATCGCAGGGTTGATATCGTAAAGTTGCCCAAGCACAGCTAACAAGGTTACGAAGTCAAGAAACGACTAACGGAATTTTCGAATGTTTCTTCATAACTTTTACAGATCTACTCACGTGTTCAGAAAGACGTACTAGAGTTACGGTTAAGAAATGGTATTCAAGAAATGTAAGTGAAAGGGTTACTTCATGCAGTAATATTGCTGCAGGACTTCCAACCCTAACGGCACGTGGGAGAAAGGGTGAACATCTAATAAAAGGTTGAACATCCAAGCATCACTGTCACTGATGTTTCAGTCTGCACACTGATTTATTTTCGCCTGAGTCCTACCAAGAAGAAAGGGGGTTGGGGTTCGAAGAATAGCACCAAACGTCGAGTAAAAAGGGGTGCCCCTTTCTACGTCATTGCTTTAGCTCTTGTAGTCAGTTCGCCTCTTCTTTGTTACCAGGTGATGGCTCGACAGATCTTATTGGGCCTGACCACAGTGGGCAATCCAGGCGACGAGGCGAAGACATCAAAACACGTTTTCTGCTAGTGCCGACCACCTAGATAGTAGGCGAATAGGCGAATGAGCGAGTACGCCGTCTAATATTCATTCCGATGCTATCCTAGTGAAGTGGGCATGAAATCACATAAGCACTCTCCCAACAAGATCATTGGGAACTTTGGCGGTCTGGCGGATCCTTGATTTGAGGTTTTTGGCGATGCCACGTACTACCATGTCAAGATAGCAATCGCGCTCGGTCGCTTCAGTGTTCTATTAGTGCTTCTTACACTATTACTTGATTTTACAAATTTCATCCAAATTGAAGGCGAGTGTCCCAAGTCAAGGATGCTCCCATCCACCAATCTGCAGAAAACCCGAATCTTGATACGCGGATGCGCTCATTCCTTTGATCAATACGTATCTTATCCTTGATGAGAGAATGCTGAAAATCCCAAAACATTGGCTGTGAACGGTCTGCCTATGAACAGCCTTACTGTTCGATCATGCTTGCTACGTCAGACATTGTTAGGAGCTCACACTTCACGCGATCGCGCGATTCACGCGATTAACGCGTATCATTCACCTTATCGCAACGTAATCTATCCTTTCTGTCTGAACCGCGTGATTGCCAGAATCGATTGATCGATTTGTATCCATTCCCTTCCACCTGAATCACGAAAGTTGCGCGAATCGCGAACGCTGAACAACACCTAACTGGTGATGTCAATCGGACACTTGCAGAAAAAGACAGCGTTAAAATAATGGGATTTGCATTTTTGCGGAATTGCGGAACTTGCGGAAAATGATGAAGGTCTCGGTTCGGAGAATCGCGTAATTTGCGCTTTTTTAGAAATGCGGAATTATGAATTGTGCGTTGAAGGCACGATTCACGATAATATGAGTACCTTGTTCCCATCATCAAGCAGATAGTGCTTTCCACAACACAAAGCGTGAGCCATCACCGCGACGCAAGAGTTCCTCAGCCTATTGGGAGAACTAGAGAGATAAAGATTTTTGATTCGCATTTCCACGGAAATGCAAGTTTCCTGATTCTTCAGATCGATACCTATCTACTCCTTTTCCACAATTCCGCAAAAAGCAGATTTCATCACAATTGCCAATGACAGTGACGAGACCTTTACGGACATGTTGGATAGTTGCATCAACGTCAGAGGATCGTACATGTATGTACTTGAACCATTCCCTGACTAGCGCGACAAGGGCGGAAGAAAAAGGATACTTAGTAATTCAGCGATTCAGGCGATCAGACGATTTAGTCGGAAAGGGTAAGATAAACATCGATTGAGTGAATGATACGCCTGAGTCGCGTGCTGAATCGCGAACTCTGAACAATGCTCAGTAGAAGCTCCCCGAGATCCAACTGCATCCAAGTTGTAGCGGGCTTCATGTATGAAAATCGAAATTTCAGTGACATCATCATGGCTGCAAACGGTGCTAATGTCGTTGGTCATGCAATGTGCAGAAACTTTGAGCTCTTGCTTCAGGGGTTGGGATAGAGGATCTGGTACCTTCGTCACCACGCATACGTCGGTAGGTAAAAAGTAATCCTATAAATAATTGATACACTACTCATGTTGGGTTGAGCACAAAGTCCTGACCGGTTTTCTCCATATTCTCTCTAAATTCTTAGAGGCGATGTGGGGATGCAGCAGCACTAAGGTTCGATAGAAGGTTCTCGAAGCTTCACCTGGAGACCTATATAAACGCATGCGTACTGTTGAATAATCATGATCTCAATTGATCAAAGCCATCTGGGAGCGATTGTCTTCTACGAGTTCCTGCAAGACCACGGATCGACGACTGCTACTGCCAATATCTGCGCTGCATCCAAGAGGAACATCATCTCCGAATCAACGGTTCGTCGTTCTTACCAGCGCTTCCGAAGAGGAGATATTTCCTTCGAAGACCACCGTCCGGACGCTCTTTGTCGGACGATGAACCCTCCTACGCAGTGCCTTAGCAGGGGAGCCGTATATTAGGTCTGTGCAGAATAAATGGCCAAAACGGACTACTTTTTTCAAAATGCCATAACTTCGCTCAGACACAACTTTATTTGTCGAAATGAAAACCATTCGAATCTACACGACCTTGCCAACGATCTGATAAAGAAAGTATGCCATCATGATCGAATTCTGGATTGCGAAAATTAATGAAGTCAACGATGGCATTTTCAACCTGCATAGTATCGGCGAATTTTTTCTGACGCAGGTTTGCATCGAGAACCGGGAAAAGGTGGTAATTCGTCAGGGATAGGTTTGGGGAATAAGGGGGGGGGGGGAGGGAGAGTCTCGATCAGTTTCTGCCGGGTGACTTGCGAACTGTGGGGTTTTGCGTTGCTTTGCGCACCCAGTAAAAAAATGATGCAGTTAGACATCGAGCCTCTCCCTCACCCCGCTTATTCCCCAGACCTATCCCTGACGGATTACCACTTTTTCCTGGTTCTCGATGCAAACCTGCAGCAGAAAAACTATGCACGGTAAAAATGCCATTCTTGACTTTATTGATTCTCGCAATCCAGAATTTTGATCGTGATGGCATATTTTCTTTACCAGATCGTTGGCGAAACTCTGTAGATTCGAATGGTTTTTACTACGACAAAAAAAGTTGTGTCTGAGCGAAGTTATGGCCAGTTACGTTCCGGCCATTTATTCTGCACAGACCTAATACTACCACTCGGAAATTATCGACGGCACTTAGATGCAATCAAAGGACCGTAGACCGCCTTCTCGGGCTCGGTTATCGCAATATACTTTCGAGATGGATCCCACACAAGAATCAGCGCTCCACATCGCGAAACAGAACCACCAGGAAATTGCCGAGCTTGGATGGGAAGTCTTACCACACCCCCTTGTTCTATAGACTTGGCTCCATCCGACTATCACCAGTTTCGCGCCTTGAAGCTTCATCTTCGCGAAAAGCTATTCAGTGAGCAGTAGGAACTCGAAAGCGAAGTCGTCCACTTTTTCGAGTCACAGTCGTCGCAGTTATGGGCCAAAGCGATCGAAAGGCTGCCCGATCGGTGGACATATGTTCTAGACAATAATGGAGACTATGTAGTTAATTGAGCTTGTATTGTTGAAAACTATGACTTTCTGAAAATAAAAGTGAGATAGCGGTCAAGACTTTCTGCTCAGCCTGATAATACTGTATATCCAAGACGGTGGCAGTGTATTCAGGCGGATTACTGCATTGCATATGTCGGATCTATTTATGAATTCTGCACTTATGAGCCGATTCTTTTCAACGCTATCAATGCAACTACGGAAGAAAACGTAAAAATCAATTGACGAAAGATTTTAAGAGTATTATTTCCGGGCAGTGTACAACATACGCTGTAAAATTTTTCTCAGAGATGTGCTCTAGGATATTTACTTTTCCTGCTCACATTTATATTTCCTGCCCTGTTCATAGGCAGCGAGGCAAGGTGGTACGGTGGAGGTGCAGAGATGACGGAGGCAACGAGACAGGTCGACACAGGCGGAGACGCAAAGACCCGCAACCACGACCTGCCGCCGGCACCGCAAGGTATGAACGCGGTCTTGCGTGCCT
Organism: Trichostrongylus colubriformis; assembly: GCA_963978905.1. Classification (NCBI taxonomy): domain Eukaryota; kingdom Metazoa; phylum Nematoda; class Chromadorea; order Rhabditida; family Trichostrongylidae; genus Trichostrongylus; species Trichostrongylus colubriformis. Next base: position 48,669,634 of record OZ022258.1, read on the forward strand.
CTGCGTCTAAGTTTAAAAGGATTAGTGCCAAATTAGTATGAAGAATTGTCCTTGGACGCAAACTCCCAACCTGCTTTTGTGACGTGGTTCAGTGGGTTGTCTTCTTCCTACTCGTTTACCCGCTTCTGGGTTGTCAGCCGAAGTTTTCTTTTCTGGTTCAGACCAGCTCCGAATACAGTGTGGAAGAATAACTTCTTTGCTCTGTCGCTGAGCTTTATTGACTCCAGCTGCCCAGATCGTTCGTTCGATTATCTTCTTTGGAGCCGACGGGGCGTCCTTTCACTAGAAGTTAGGAACTGAAGATAATGTTAGACGAGGCAAGTATGACAGGTAATAGAGGACTGAACCGTCCAAGGAGGCACACTTTTAAACTTCAGAATAAATGGTTTATCTGAATACAGTGAATATTGACAAGTGAGGCGAAAACCGGTTCAGTTTACATATCGAAATACGAGAGACAATTTTGGCTTGTGGTCACCAATATATATGTTAGTCCCTGAAACCTATCTGAGATGTGAGGTTTCCCTCAATAATCTCTAACTCAAGAGATCCTCATGGAGATCAGAGACAATACCGTACTTGTTTACTGGACTGTCGAGGTTGCCTACCGATTTCGTAACCTATGTCCTCGACAGCCCTCATCGCCTTATGGCACTAAACAATGTCTATATGCATTGGCCTTCCGTCGGCCTTATAAATGGTGCGGAAGCCTTTCCGCACACTCCCGCCAGCGATCTCCTTCATGACGGTTGTAGTTATTCCACAAGGTTTCCATCGACGAACGATGATTCCGCTCCCGTATCCAGCAAAATTTTGACTACTCTCGAGCCATTTTTCCCAAAACCGTCGCGGTTCCTGTTAAGAGTAGAGTTTCCCCTGTGCTGACTCTGCCAGTGGTATTGTCTTCTATATTCTCGTCTTCGAAATCCACGATTACGTTGGTCTCTTTTTGGACGACCATGTTTTGGTGATTGACTGGTGTGCCTTTTGTCGCTTTCTTCGAGTAAGCACTCCCAGTATTCCTTGCTGGAAACCGCGTTTGTTGCTGAAACGCGGGCTGAGCTGGTTTCGTTTTGGACTGTCGACCTTCTTGTGGGATTTGCTTCCCATGCTGGGTGTCTATGATACCACAAAGTGATATGTTGTGCTTCTTGCCGCAATTCCTGCACGGAGGGCTTCGACACATTTCTGCTGTGTGGTATGGCTTGCCGCAATTCAGACATAGCCCCTTCTTCGTTAAGAAGGATATTCTTTCTGACTGTGTAACTACACGACAGTTAGTTGACTGGTGACCGAGTCGCCTACAATACATGCAAGCGATTTTGAAGTCACGAACTGGTTGGCTGGGTCTACTTATGGAGCTTTCTGCTGGCACGTTGATCTTCTTCCGTGTCTCTTCAACGTATTCCCTCCTCTGGAGTATGCCACTGAGCTCCCTTTGCATCGTTGCCCATGTCCAGTCCCTTGGATTTTGCAGATCGGCTCTTCTCTCGAGAGCGCGTGTCTGTATATCCGCATCAAACTTGCTGAAAATCGTATTCAAAAGCAAGCGATGGTTGACGTCTTGGCCTTTTATGGCAAGTTGGCTCATCGTTGCTGATATTCTTTCCAGCAGTTCGGTTTGAGATTTTGTGGTTCTCGTATCTGCTTTGCTCTTCTGAAGTTCGGCGAACAACTCTTCCACTCTTGTGTCATTGTCTCCATATTTCTTGCATAGACAGGAAATGGCTTCTGGGTAGTTTTCTTCCGAGACTTGGTATCTTGAGACCAGTGCTCGTGCATCTCCTTCCAAATATTGCCACAAATAGTTGAATTTTAGCATGGGGCTAATTTTCTGTTCGTGAATATTTACAGAGAAAATGGCCCAGAAGTTGTCCCATTCCGCTCGATTGCCAGAGAATCTAGGGATTTCCAGTCGCGGTAGATACATCGGCATTGCAGGAGCAAATGCTGGTGAAGTCGGCGTAGAATGATACGAATCTTCTATCGCTCTGTCCCTTTCTTCGACTCTTCCTGGTTGGAGAGACTGTAGATTGGCCATGAGTTGTTCGACCTCTTTCTTCCTTCCACTGAGCTTTATGCAGAACTGGTTCGCCTCACTGATGCTCTCGATTCCCGTTTCGAGGTATTCCTCAAAGGATGAGAGTTCCGTCTCTTGCTTCGTTTCGCCCAGCATTTCGAACACGACGTGGAGTTTGTCAATTGATTCGTTGACGTAGTCTTTCGCCGTTCGAACCTTGGCTAATGTCGATTCGATCCTCGTTCTTGACGTCTTCAGAGATTCCATTTTGTCAGCTTCGTCGCCTTCCGGAATCACAATTGGCGCAATAGCATCTTGTGAGTCTTGAATAACTTCATGCAAGGCATTGCGGGCCTTTGTGAGACGTGATTTGGAGACTTTTAGCATGATTATGGGCGAAGAAATCAATTTGATACGAGTGTTTTACTGTACGCAGAAGATTGAGATGAAATTGAGGGTCAAATTATTCACTGATTTTCTGGTATCGACTTTCCCGGCCGATGCACCATAAGTTTAAAAGGATTAGTGCCAAATTAGTATGAAGAATTGTCCTTGGACGCAAACTCCCAACCTGCTTTTGTGACGTGGTTCAGTGGGTTGTCTTCTTCCTACTCGTTTACCCGCTTCTGGGTTGTCAGCCGAAGTTTTCTTTTCTGGTTCAGACCAGCTCCGAATACAGTGTGGAAGAATAACTTCTTTGCTCTGTCGCTGAGCTTTATTGACTCCAGCTGCCCAGATCGTTCGTTCGATTATCTTCTTTGGAGCCGACGGGGCGTCCTTTCACTAGAAGTTAGGAACTGAAGATAATGTTAGACGAGGCAAGTATGACAGGTAATAGAGGACTGAACCGTCCAAGGAGGCACACTTTTAAACTTCAGAATAAATGGTTTATCTGAATACAGTGAATATTGACAAGTGAGGCGAAAACCGGTTCAGTTTACATATCGAAATACGAGAGACAATTTTGGCTTGTGGTCACCAATATATATGTTAGTCCCTGAAACCTATCTGAGATGTGAGGTTTCCCTCAATAATCTCTAACTCAAGAGATCCTCATGGAGATCAGAGACAATACCGTACTTGTTTACTGGACTGTCGAGGTTGCCTACCGATTTCGTAACCTATGTCCTCGACAGCCCTCATCGCCTTATGGCACTAAACAATGTCTATATGCATTGGCCTTCCGTCGGCCTTATAAATGGTGCGGAAGCCTTTCCGCACAGCGTCTCCGCCTGTGCCACCCGTCTTAGGCCCCGTTCATACTTTGCGCACCGACTCCGATACGGCCGGCGACGGCGGCGAAGTCATGTGACAGCCACCGAACACGGCAGAAATCCGGTGACGCGCCCCGTTTGTGATATTTTTAACCCAACTACACTACAGTATAATGACCGTGGCGAGAGCCCACAAATTCCCATACGAAATTCGTATAGCTGGCACCTTCCATGATTCAGATTCAAATGCGTGGGTTCTCGTCCCAATCATCCTACTGTAGTGTGGTTGTCAGAGTGCCGGCGTGGACGGCGACGGGAACATGATTTTACCGCCGGCATCTTGGCGTTGATGCGCAAACTATGAATGCGGCCCTACCTGTTTCGTCTCTGCGCCACTCTGCCTAGCTGGTTGTGAGCGCAGTCACACCCTGCCAGCGCATAGCGTAACGTGGCCCAAAACAGTGCAGACGAAAGCGCGTGAATAAGTGAATGCCCTCGACGATGTGCAGAAAGCTCGTTTTGAGAGCGACGAGATGGATGCGAGCTAGAGATGCCGTTTCAGTTCTAACTTTTTTCAGCCAGCCCGAAAGTGCTCCACGCTTCCGGCGTAATCGTTTCGGGACCCAGTTGATACGACGCTCTCAGTTCGCACTCATCGCGTCGCTTGCCATCCGTGGCTACTCGAATGTCCTGCCCGCAAAGATCTCTTCCCAATTATGTCCCTAATTATGACCTGTAGAGTAAACTCATTTCGTGCTGTTCTTGCCCTTTTACTGCCGTCTGAGCATGCTACTCATCAAAGACGCTGTCTTTAAGCTTTCTGGAAAGTGTGGTGTATGGCGGTCTACCGGCATTGATATCGTTGCCAAGTATGCTTTTATTGCTGCTTGCATTTGTAAAACGAACGACTGTAACACCAAAGATTTTGCTCAAGTACGTTTCCATTAATGAAATCTGTCCTTTGTTACCTCCATTTAATTAACACTTCCAGCATGCCGCAAAGTTGGCTTCGCTCGATCTAAATGGAAGCTACTGGGCGGATACTAACATCGTAGAAACGTTAGACATCGTAAAATCACCAAAAATACGACGCAATTTGATGGAATGCCTTGTGAGGGCATCTTTGAGGAAGGAGTATCCGTTAGTGTCTCATTCGGTCACGCGAAGTCGGGATTTGTGGGTAAATAAATACTATCACTACTATATATAATCCGTTTGTCTGTCTGTGTATGTGTATGTGTATGTGTGTGTATGTGTGTATGTGTGTATGTGTGTATGTGTGTCTATCTGTCTGTCTGTCTGTCTGTCTGTCTGTCTGTCTGTCTGTCTGTCTGTCTGTCTGTCCGTCTGTCTGTCTGTCTGTCTGTCTGTCTGTCTGTCTGTCTGTCTGTCTGTCTGTCTGTCTGTCTGTCTGTCTGTCTGTCTGTCTGTCTGTCTGTCTGTCTGTCTGTCTGTTTGTCTGTCTGTCTGTCTGTCTGTCTGTCTGTCTGTCTGTCTGTCTGTCTGTCTGTCTGTCTGTCTGTCTGTCTGTCTGTCTGTCTGTCTGTCTGTCTGTCTGTCTGTCTGTCTGTCTGTCTGTCTGTCTGTCTGTCTGTCTGTCTGTCTGTCTGTCTGTCTGTCTGTCTGTCTGTCTGTCTGTCTGTCTGTCTGTCTGTCTGTCTGTCTGTCTGTCTGTCTGTCTGTCTGTCTGTCTGTCTGTCTGTCTGTCTGTCTGTCTGTCTGTCTGTCTGTCTGTCTGTCTGTCTGTCTGTCTGTCTGTCTGTCTGTCTGTCTGTCTGTCTGTCTGTCTGTCTGTCTGTCTGTCTGTCTGTCTGTCTGTCTGTCTGTCTGTCTGTCTGTCTGTCTGTCTGTCTGTCTGTCTGTCTGTCTGTCTGTCTGTCTGTCTGTCTGTCTGTCTGTCTGTCTGTCTGTCTGTCTGTCTGTCTGTCTGTCTGTCTGTCTGTCTGTCTGTCTGTCTGTCTGTCTGTCTGTCTGTCTGTCTGTCTGTCTGTCTGTCTGTCTGTCTGTCTGTCTGTCTGTCTGTCTGTCTGTCTGTCTGTCTGTCTGTCTGTCTGTCTGTCTGTCTGTCTGTCTGTCTGTCTGTCTGTCTGTCTGTCTGTCTGTCTGTCTGTCTGTCTGTCTGTCTGTCTGTCTGTCTGTCTGTCTGTCTGTCTGTCTGTCTGTCTGTCTGTCTGTCTGTCTGTCTGTCTGTCTGTCTGTCTGTCTGTCTGTCTGTCTGTCTGTCTGTCTGTCTGTCTGTCTGTCTGTCTGTCTGTCTGTCTGTCTGTCTGTCTGTCTGTCTGTCTATCACGAAATTCACATCTCGCGTCGCAGCAAAGCTGGAAACCTGAATTTTGAAGTGATATAAGGGGTGATAAGGGAACATTAATGGTGAGGGACCGGAAGTGATAGCAACTGATAAGAGGTGATAAGGAGCCTCGAAAGGCGAATGGAGGGAAATTCATATCTCGCGAGGCAGCAAAGCTGGGAACCTGAATTTTACAAGTGATATAGGGAGTGATAAGGGAACATTAATGGTGAGAGACCGAAAGTGATAGCAACTGATAAGAGGTGATAAGGAGCCTCGAAAGGCGAATGTCGGGAAATTCATATCTCGCGTCGCAGCAAAGCTGGCATCATGAATTTCAGATACCAGTTGGGCTGGGGCATACTACTGCGCGTGTCACACAGGAAGCATGCAAAATGAGCTCGATCAATATCGATTGGTGCGGAAGGACGAGATCGACGGGGAGGGATTTAATTTCTTTTCCCCGTCTTTGCGAATTCCTTGTGTCTACAAACCGTTCGAATGATGATGCTGATCGATCGATATCGATCGGGCCCGATCAGCATGCTTCCATGTGTGACGCGCGCAGTAGTGCTATTGGTGCAGGGAGGGGGCTTATCTCTCCCTGTTTTTATTTACACATTTTATACAGAATTTCTTGTCCCGAATCGACTGTCAATGCCGCTCGAAGAGCCTTTCTCACTCTACACGAGATTATTGATATTTGTTGTACTTGTAACGTTTTTCTAGCTTGCCTCTGCAATGTACGTTCCGGGCGGCATAGAGCAGCGCTACCAACCCTTAGTCTTTGCCAGTGTCAAAAAACTATCGAAACTGCTTGGTATAATGCATCATGTAAGAAGGAAACGGTATAGAGGGCTGAGCACTTGAGCCACGGGGAGCATGCTTTCGGCCGCGTCCATACTTTGTGGTGCCGGTGACAGGGCGTGGCTGCGTGTCTCTGCGTCTCCGCCTGGACCACCTTGTCTTCTTCCCTGCGTCGTCTCTGCACCTCCTTTGTGCCACTCTACCTCGCTGCCTGTGAATGCAGGCACGCCCCGCCGGCGCAAAGTATGGACGCAGCTTTCCTTCTCACGAAATTTGCGAGCCATACCTGGGAAGGGAGATTTGACACTACGAGCGCTCCAGAAGATCGAGAAGTTGACAGAGGGATTGCTATAGCCTAGCCTTTTCGAAAAAGAAGTAAATCATTTACGAAAAGCGAATCCTTTGTCTCTCCTTTCCGCCTAGCCTGCATGAAAGAAAACTGAATATCGATGTACAAATGTGACCACTGAAAATATATCATCGCTTGTTGCTGGACGATTCAATGCATGATCGATACTTTTCAGCATGAGTGAATATCTGTTGGTCATTCTTGTCCTTGTTGCTTCCTTCTTTTGTTGTGCGCTAGTATATTGCTTTACTATGAGAAAAAGAAAGGTCAGTGATGCTTTAGTGAATTGACATATAGTCAAAGGCACTGCCAAGGGTAACTTAGGCCTTTGGGAGGGGATATACTTGCAACTAAGAATGAGCTATAACAAAGTCCCAAGCTGACCTGCGCACCCTTTGATGCGTTCAATTACTCACGAGCGCGATCCTGGCTAGTTGCTATAACCGTCACCTAACACTGTTATATGTAGATCGGATCGATCCGCCAGTGAGTGGAACGTGTGCAGGAAAACGGGTTCACCAATTCTTACTTTAGCATATCAACTTTCCCGACTTTATACTCTGCGGGCCGGCGGTGAGACGTGGCTGCGTCGTTTCTGCGTCATCGCCGGCACCACTGAACGCAATCACGCCCTGCCGTCGGCAGCAACACCGCAAATTATGGGGTGCGTAGCCTTATGTCGGGTTTTCGCGGACCACACGCGACGAGCAGTGCGGCAAGTTTTTTTGCGTGTGATTGTTTTCAGTGCGTATACTCCCTTTGAAATTTTACGTCCGAATTAATTAGTTGTTGATCAAGATTATTATCATGTGTTAATGTATCTTTCACTTTTTATGTTAATGTTTTGTCTTGTTAGGGTACAGAAGCTATGGTGAGGCTACCAGGGACAGCTATATCGAGGAGATTTTTGCGTCTGACGCTTCTTTTTCCTATCGCTCCCGATTTTAGTCGTTAAATTTTAGTTATAGTATTATAGTCGAGCGGAAGAGGGGAAGGGTAGAATCGCTCCATGAAAATGGTGGAGCTTGGTACAGATTCTCCGGCGCCGACGGCGTTGACGCATCGGAAAGTTTAGCTTCGAAGGCAACAGTAGCCGGCGAGAATGCCGCGTAAGCAGTTAAGGGGCTTATGCATACCATCCCTTCTCAATCGGTAATTGATGAGCGACAGCGCTACGTACGAACAAGACGTCTATTCTAGCTGCAATTCCACAGATCGTACAGGGTGAAAAGAAAGTACTGATCGCTTGACAATGTCTTACCATTTCAATTAGAAAGAAGGTATCAACATGAATTTCACTCAGAGTATAGATGTTCAATCAGCGCACCTTTCATAAGGTGTCTCCAAAATTTGCTACAATTGCTATAATCAAACATTAGGTGAGCTGATTGATCGTCAGAAGGTTGTGACGAAAAAGGCGAGGGGAGCGGAGTGCGTACCCGTATGCCAGAATTTCCCACCGCGGAGTGTCGCAAGCTAAGTGATGCGGAAGATTTGAAGGTGCCGTGTTGTTGGATCCGAAGGCGATTACAAGTCAACTTTGTTTGGCGCCTAGCGTATCCTTGTAATCGCACTAAGGCCCAACTATACATCGCACTTCGTGGTGCGAGACCCTAACATACGGATGCACACCCGAGGGAGAACTTATGGCATCGCACACAGGTCATTATCGTGTAAATCGTCCCAACTTCCCACAATGTGGATTTCCGACAATCGAGTAATTCGTGAGAGGTAGTGCAGGCTTCGCCCTCAACGACACTCTGAACGCAAGGCACAGAGGTTTTACACTGTTTGGTGGTCACTGGTGCGAGATGTTGAAGTTGCTAAGGCTTTTCTGATGCCGTGGTCACGTTTTGTAAGACGGAGATGCTTCCTGGTAGAAGTCATACGAATCGGATGTGTGAGAGATGTCATTCAGGGATGTACGCCTCTCTCAATGACATAGTTGAGTAGGTTTTGTCAAGTGGTTTTGACCCGAGCATCGCCGGATTGCGGAATTTTGGTACTTCGCTGCGGACCGTGCAGTACACTTCCAGACCTCTCGAATGCTAAGCTGCTCGACTATTCCGTCCCGAGCTTCTTGGAGGCAGGATCTGTGCAACTCCTCTCAATTCAACCATTCCTTCTGAGACTTTTTCTACGAGAGCTAGAGACGATTTGTGAGATGATCACCTGCCAGCAGAAGAAGTTTTCCTCGGCCTCCTGCCATGTGCTCAAGCAAAAATGACCCTATCGAATCTCGTGTGATATTATGATATGTTATTTGAAACTATTTGTTGATCGCACTTATAAGTGAAACTAATGTCGGTACCTCTTTCCTTTCTAGTTTGGTAGCGAATACTTTTGTCTCACGCTGTATGCAGATAGTCTGACCGGCTCTAACCAACCAGGACACGACCCCCACCTTAAGTTTGTTTTTCTAGTATAGTGCAGCCCAAGCACCTAGCTGGTGTTTCCTCTTTTTAAAGACAGTGTTAAGGATAATGTGGGTGATAAGAAACCCCAAAAGGAGTCATTTTGCGAAAAACTACGAGTTTGAAGGCCTATGCATGGCGAAATCCCCCGTGGAGGGCGCCCCCTTGAGCTGTGGCGGAGGTGGCCTCGTCAGGACAAGCCGCCTTGGTTTGGGACAGCCCGCCTCCAGGCGACGTGATAAGTGGTTGGTCACGGTGAGGTTGGTCAAGGAGATCGGCAGGATTGAAAGTATCGCAGCACGCTTTCTCACTTTTAGCTTGAAGCTCACCACATGAAAATAGATGCTCTCGCATTTCCGAACATCCCTTCATGTTTACGTATTGGTAATGCCAATGGAAAACCTATGCGGACTCTTGACGGAAAGGTCGTCCGTGCCTAGAACCAACGGTGGGAAGGGGTCCTATTTCTCGGGTTTTTGGCCACTTCCATCCGTTTTTTTCCACTGTCCTGCTACTAGGCATCTCGGCTTTCATTTTCACCACTTCTTTCACATTTCGTCCGAATTTCCCCTAAAGCTGCCTTTAAAGTAATTGTGTAGGCCGACTGAATCTGTAATGCTGGACTGCTGGATGAAGGTCTTTTCAGAACAACACCGAACCTGAATCCTACAGAGGTTCATCCACATCAGAAATCGAAAGGACTGAACTGGATGAAGTGCTTCTATCACAAGCGGTGGAGCGTTTGCGGCGAGCCACTACTACCCATCAAAAGTCTAAAGAAAAACTACACGTGGATCAGGGGAGTGTAGGAGCTTCTAAAGAAAAAACAACATCCACCGCTTCTAAACTTGAAGAAGGATCTGGGAAGAAAACAACTGCTGCTCCTCCCACAAAATCTTTGGATATGGAAAAATCTGTTAAAGCAGCAAAGCGCCTTGCAGAAGGTTAGACTGTGGCGAAAGTAGTGTGTAATACCTATGAACAATCGAAATCTCAATCATAATAGCCAATTTCTGTACGATTAATAAAAATGTTTCTGTTCTATTGTGACTATTCATCGGAGATCTTGGGCATTACCACTGCCCACTTTGATTTTCAGTGCGAAAATAATCTTAATTGCCAGAATAATTCACCTCGAGTGCGAGGTAAGCGGTCTGCTACGTAAGCGGTGGGACGATCCTCGTTGAAGGGAATGGATCTGGATGGTTACGTAACTTGTGAGATTCAGATTCATGAAAGAATGAAAAGTGTGGTAAGAGATGAACAACAAAATTGAAGTGCCTTAATAACTTGAGTTAGAATTGGAAAAACAGCTTCCAATGCCTTGCCTTCGGATCCTACCGAGTAACCGATGATAAGGCCGGCTCACCTTACAGTAGACCGGTGTGGTCCTTTGACGAAATCCTTGTCCCTTATCGGACACTTTCAAGACGTAAGCTTTACCGGGGCTTGCAACCAACTTCACCCATGACTAACAAGTTAGTCTGGGACCCCAGGCGAGTAACGAGGGGGACCTAGTTTACCTGTCTCACATCAGTGACCGCAGCTTCGATCTGTATGGGACGCGAGGTCCGGCCACCAGGGTACACCGGGAGTCGAGGATTTCTCGACAGGGGGCCTATTTGACTGAACAGTGGGGGTGTAGGTACTTGTAGAGGTCAGCGGTAAGCACTAAAATCCAAACTTTCAATGAGCAGATGAGAGCAGATGAGGAGGGAGGGCTATTTCACAGCGAATCCGTGCGAGGAAATGGGGGATGAATATCATATAAGAATACATAGCAAAACACTAGTTACTGGTACTGTAGAGGTCAAAAAGGGGTTGGGGTCGTATCTGATCACCATAGAGGGGAGTTGTACTGGAGCGGCCATTTTCCTCAACACCTGGGAGTAACGTGCCGGTTACAGTAGAGGCGCGTGTTCAGACCAAAAACAAGCAGAGTTCAACGAGTCCTCAAGGAGAGATCGTGTTTTGTTCGTTGAGCTGAGACCGTATTTGTCAAAGCGTGCTGTGCTGCGAAATGTGAAGGAAGGGACGTTGCAGCGACGAGTTAAATTCTGTGGTATTTTGTTATTTTTCGGAAGCCGCATCCATCACACGACGCCTTTCTCGAGATGGGAAGGTCCAAGTGGGAAGAGATGGTTACCGCGACATCTTTTCCGGGAAATTTATGGCATAAAAGCTTTCGTATGGTCGCTGCGATTATGCCAATTTTTTCCACTCTATGCTCCTGAGAGCGACTTATCACTGAGGGAGAATCTGAGGCAGATTCTCCTTCAAAGATAAGTCATTGGCTGTCAGCGGCGAAGTGGTTCCATGATCATCATGAGTTCCTCAGGTACCTGTTCAGAGAAAAAGCAACCGAGAAGAGAAGTGCTGCCGTGGCCTCAACGAGACCAGTGGTATGCATCAAAAGATAAAGAATCCCACGAAGCTCACTCCCTGCAGTCGTTCACCTCTACATCGCCCGGCTGCAAATAAAAATGTTACGGATGGGACATAAATGGCTGGATGCAGGAACTGTCCATTTGCGTCGTTGGGACACGCAAAATGGGCCATAAAGTGTGACATGTTCCTTGTTGATCTCTACGGGAATAGGTCGTACCCCTGTAATTGGAACAGGAGTTAGCAATGAAGATGTCGGGTACAGTGACCCCATCCGCGTGGTTCAGTCACGCAGTTGGACATTCCTGACGAATACATTGTACATTGAAGACACCGGGAGGAGGGCAAATTCGGTTTACGGTATGGGAGGACGGTGGCCGCAATGCACACACTGCACCTTGGCAAGACGTCAAAAGTGAATTCATAAGGTTTTAATCGTAATCACACTTTTTCTCACGCTTTCGCTTATTATTCATTCGATTGTTTTACTTGTTTGTTGATGTGTGTTGTTTCACTTATTTCACATCATCACAAATGAGAAATACGCTCTACGAAACAACAAATGACATCTCTACAGCGAACAACTCGGAAAGTCAGTGGGTGCAGTTCGAAGTGATGCGAATACACACTACTGCGTCGTGCTGTTGAATCCGGATTTTTCCACTGATTACCGTTTCTAACTTTTGATGTTCTTTTCAAAATGATCATTTCTTTGCATCTTCCTCTTTCATCGGACCTCTTCCGGTTCCTTTAATGGCTATTTCCATTGGAGAGCTTCTTGACGTCCTCTTTCATCGACCGATAGTGATTGTTCGCTGGTCCGAATGAGATGTGCCTTGCTTTGCAGGTTTTTCAACAGTCATGCGCTGCATATTTATTGATCACGATCACGACAAGAACAGAATCACATTGCTTCACGTAGTTGTTGATTAAATGATGGCGCAACTAATGCAGCCCGGTGAGCTGCTGCGCCTAGGCCGTTGCCGTTTAGCGTCCATATTGTGATATGGCATGACCAGTTCCTCCGGAGTAACCTCCCGATCCGGCAGAAAACTCGGGCGCGGGGGCCGCAACTGCCGCTGCTTGGTGGGCGGCTGGCGATGCGACCACCTGTTGCGGAAAAAAGAGATTAGCATGGTAAATTTATACAAAATTTACTTTTGCACTAACCTTCTTGTGCTCCCTGTCGGGGCAGGGGCAGTATGTAGCGTCGGATCCGATTTTTCCTGGTAGTCCTGGTGTGCCTTCCTCTCCGGGGCGACCGCCAGCACCTTGGAATCCGGGTGTGCCATCTGGTCCAGGTGGTCCGGGAGGACCTTCTGCGCCTTCTTTGCCTGGCTCTCCAGTCTCTCCTGGCTCACCACTTTCGCCCGAATTTCCGCGTGGTCCTTTGCGTGGTATGACTTGTTCGAGGTCTTGGCCCTGAACTTTCTTGTATTCAGATCACATGATGAGATATGCAATTTCAAATTTTGGAAATTACTTGCCTTCTCTCCACTTGGTCCCGGTTGCCCGTCTGCACCAGGCGGTCCGGGTGGACCCATTTCGCCGGGTCTTCCTGGGTTGCCATCACTGCCGGGAGTTCCTGGGGTGCCCCTCGCACCGCGCATCCCGCGGATGCCCTAAAAGCGATATTACTGTCTGAGCATCTCATAAGGAAACACAGAACTGACTCACCGGTTTCCCGCGTTCACCCGGCGCTCCCGGTTTGCCCGTTGCGCAGATAATGCAGCCGATGAATGGCGCGTTCTGCCAATCGTCAGCGTCCTCACCCTGCAAAGAACCACTGTAATCTGTCGATATTATGCCTGACATGGTCAGTGCGAACCTACCGGGAAGCCATCTAAGCCGTCGTGACCAGGTACACCATCCGGTCCTTGCACACCTTGTGGTCCAGCTGGTCCAGGAGGACAACCACCAGTGCCGAGGTCGTCGTCGTCGTAGCCGGCGTAAGTGTTAGTGTTAGCGCAGCCGCTACCACTGCCTCCACTACCGTCTGGACCACAGTCGTCAGAACCTCCGAATCCGCCGCTTCCACTGCTTCCGCCGCTTCCACCACTTCCGCCGTTTCCGCCGCTTCCACCACTTCCACCGCTTCCACCACTTCCACTGCTTCCACCGCTTCCACCAAATCCACCGGTTCCACCAACTCCACCAACTCCACCACTTCCACCGCTTCCTCCACTTCCACCTCTTCCTCTGCTTCCACCTCTTCCAAGGCTTCCTGCTCTTCCACTAGCGCTGGCCGCACTAGAGAAGCACGCTGAAACAGACCTTATTAGAGTTGTTTCTTGAAGGTTCCCGAGGGAGAAACATCAGAAAGGAGTAATTTAATGTCCGCTTAGGCGGAATGCGCTAGGAACAAGTGGCAGAATAAGTATTTGGAATAGCTCCAGGACTATTCTGCATGTACCAGGACCAGGAAATTATCCCCAAACACTTGACCGAATCAGGAATTAAAAGCTACACGGATGATGAAGGTGGCAAATCTTTCAATGATAGCAGCATATTTTTTCTAAAAATTCCCCCCTCCTTTATCACTACAGGAGCCTCTTACGGTGATGTACATCTCATATATCAGTAGCTTCTATGGAGAGGGTTAGAAACGTAAGAAGTCGGATAATTAGACTGAAATGGCCCATAAAAACATGAAAAAGGTATAGCAGAAGTGGGAATGAAGCCTGAGATTCATTAAATAGCGAAGAAGACAGTGAGCACCAAGTCTGAAGAATGGTAAATGGGCGGAGTCGAGGGATTTGATCGAAAGAACTGAAGTGTGCTGAGCGTCCGCTATTTCAATGTGGCCAAATATTTACCGATGCTGGTATGTGTATCGCTTTGAGAAACAATACCGATGTCGTAGGTCGGTTACGCACATTTACCAACGATGACGCCTTTACCCTCACGAACACTTGTCACAATTTTTAGCTCACATCATGTCAAGCAGTAGTGGAATTGGTTCACGGATGATTTCATAAAAAAAATCAGTGCTGGGACATCTGTGGTCAAGAAACCCTGAATCAGATTAATACCGCACACGACATACATATAAAGGGAAATTACTCTTATATGGCTCGGATCAGTGATCACTAATGATGAGTGGGCGATGCTCAAACAAACGTAACCATAAAATTCGCCACAGATAGTCTCCACATCACCGTTTGAGCACTCTTGGTTGCAGTCGTGGAAAGAGCGAAACCAGTTTTCGTCAATCCACCAAGCTGTGCGACATCCGTCCTGTTGGGGGCTCTATTAGGGTACCAATTCAGAGGGCACAAAAGTTCCACCCATTCTCCTAGCACCGAACGGTAGTAGTATTTTAGCCGCATTTGGCCTCGTACCTACCAAAATAGTTCATGCGGCACCACCCTTCCAACTCTCCGATTTGGTCTAATCATGTAATACCCTCAAAATGGGGTCACCCATTCCCATTAGTCTCCAACCAAATACTTCTTCTTTGGGTCCGGCAGCTACATAGTTTTGAACGACCTAAATGCTAGTCTCAGTCAGCCTACTTCAGCCATAACTCACAAAAATTCCCGCTTTCGCGGCGCGGGATCTCACTCACTAATGCCTGCCCGAGACAACCTAGCCTTCCATCCCTCCGTGGTTGGTGAATCGGTACCAGACTTCTCTAGTAGGATAAACGCACTGACTTTTACATCGGCTGGCCCCGCAAGTCATTGTATAGCCCACCTCGCATTCGCCTGTCACCACGATTCTGAGTGGAACCAAAATGCGCGGCACATCCCAAATGATAATTGACCAACACCTTAAATTTTAATCTTTGTCGCTTTACCCCGTAATCCCTTTCGCAGCTCCTTTTTGAGGGAGCTTCCCCTTGTTCCGATCCCTGCCGTGCCTCAGCGAGTGTTTCCTATGTTTTCTTCTATCTCTACGGGAAAACTACCCAGATCAGTGTAAAAGTGGGCCAGAAATAGGAGAAGTTATACAATGCATGTGCCATCACCACATCGAGATGAAATGAACCGCAACCCTTTCCAGGTGGTGTGCATGCTGTTGAGTCAGAGAATTCGCGTGGTCGCTTCAGCACGCGACGTGATGGTGCGAGCTACGGGCGCCCTACTGGTTGAGTCTTGCAGCGATGGTACCTAGAATAAGACGTAGAGCATCGCTTCAGTGCCCACCAATACGGCGTGCATAGCTCGCACCATCGCGTCGCACACCGAACGCCGCAATGCGAATTTTCTGTCCTAATGGCATACACCCGTTCCAGACGTATGAGTGTTCTTTGTTGCAGTGAAAAACAACAGACACAATAAATTAGAACTGACACGCGCGTGTCTGAGAGATCTTAATGTAAATCGCATCCCCGAAAAATTGATTAGATCTTTTGCGTGTGCCTTTTTTGGAAAAAAATTCATTAGAAATCCCATTTTTATGCAGATTGAATGTTGTTCATTCGGTTTCAAATATGAAGTCAGTACATTATGCTAGTACTATTCCGAATAGGAGCCTTATTAGCGCCCAGGGTCAGATGTTTCGTAGTAATAGAGTCATACTGAGCCTTACTGACAGTCAGAAAAAACTCATGAGTTGGACTAGCGCATTCGTACACTTACGTGACATAGCCCATAACCCAAGTAATGACGTAGGCATTCAATCAGCTTAATTTAATGAGTGCCAATGAATGATCATATATGCAAACAAAGAAAATGAAAGTAGCGGACTGGTGGTACTCGCGCTGTCAGGAAACGCAGGATGAAGTATGAGGTCCCGAAGTGAAAAAAGATCAACTGTACTCACCGCAGACCGGTCCTGGGTTTACTCCTTGTGCTTCGTAGTTTCCGTATTGCTCTTTGCCCTGACGTCTTTGACGAGTGGATGGCGTGGCAGCACCGAGACCAAGCATTTGTGTCCATATATCATCGGTTTGAACCTGTAGTTACCACTTCGACATCAGAGAATTTTAATGACTGCGGGCGAATATAGCCAGTAATAATGCAATTTAGCTAAGGGTCAAGCATTGCGACTGAATTAAGTGCCATTCTTTTAAGAAGAAGTTTTCAATTTGCAAGTTTCTTTTACGGGTTACTACGAAAATCTGGGGAGTCTAAAACTTCTCATTCCAGTATCCATTAGGTTCCATTAGGTTGCCCAACAACTGACATTTCCCAGTTTTACACACTACGCTCGAGTTCCGCCCTCATCAGTTCCAGTGGCCCCATGAAAACGCATGGAAGGGCTGGAGCCTAGATTAGCTCTCGGATTCCTCTTCGTAGTGGCTCAAAAATCTTGGAAAAATGGTTTGACTAATCTGGTGGACTATGTTTGACTGGAGGTGATCAGAGTGATGGGATTTAAAAGCTTTAATGGGTGCTTTCTGTAGGGTAACAGAGAATAACTCACTTTGAACTCGACCATTTGTTCGTCGAGTTGCATCCAAATACCACGAACATCGGTGTAGATGTTATAGATGGAATATAGTGATGCTAGTAAAGTGAAGGTGGAAAAACACAGCGCAGCCGCTGTCGCTTTCGAGACGCTCATCCCGTAGCGCTAAGAGGGTTCTGGAGCGAGTTGACCGAGTGGCGGCCGTCTTTTGTAGTCACCGCCTGACCCCCATGGAACAGCATTGTGCAGACGCCAACTGGTTACCGCGTCCGTGTTCGTCGCCGCTCATCCACCTCGTTTTCTCGATCCTTTTTATCACTTATCACTGGAGAAAGTTGTGTTCAGCACGCCTAACATGGTCGGAAATCCATTGGAGCGCAGTAAGGTACAACTATCCATTTATCAAAAAATTAATGTCACATTTATCAAACTTCTACGAGCACCAACATCCTTTCATGCAACCGATTTATATATTAGCGCAACCATAATTCGTCTAAAGTTCAGGGCATCGTAAAGGGCAGGGTCAAAAATGAGTTGAGTAATCTTCAGATGCGGTCGTATTTGGTTGGAAAGTGGCGCGGAGGAGCGTACTTATAAAAATTTCTTATGACCGTCGACAACCACCTCTTTTCTTGAATGTTTTGAAAGCAAGGTTTAAACCCAAGAGATGGTTTCTTCACAAAAAAGTCGTCAATCGATGATTACACTTAGTACTAGCTAGTATTACCATGATTATCGAGAGTCATCGATTCACGACCTTTTATGGGGACTTTAGGGAGACGGCCTGAGTATAGTAAAAGATAGTGTCGTAAGTGACGAAAAGAGGGTCGCATTTCTCAAAAGTATCCCTCGACTTCAGGCTTGACCCTGATGAAGGGCACCCATGTGCAAAGCCATCTTTTCAGTTATTCGACTGGCTTATAACGTTTAGCAAGAAAACATCAGAAACATTTTGAACGAAATTTTTCACAAATACAGGGTCCACTCGTTACGTTATCTGTTCCGGGGACATTTCTCGACTTCCTCTCTCTATGCGAGCATCAAATTTCGCCGATCCACACCTCTGAGGGAGATGGGGAGGGGTGAATGATGAAATGCAGATGTAAATGAGCAACGCAAAAGGTAAACCTGAGAGCCGCGCATAAGTGGCTATTTATAGCACCAAACCAAATTGTATGCTACGGAATCGTACCTAGCCCAACCTATTACCGTTCGCTTTCTTTTCATTGGAAGAATAGGACCTTGTTCAGGCCCCTTTGTATCATCATTTACATCCTTCTTCTCTGTAGTGATGCTTTTTCATGGCAAGCGCCCGATACGCGTGGCTATGAAATCTGTAGCTACGCTACGGCTCGGAAATTTCGTGGTAAAAGGCCCATTCCCAGCACTCCACTTGCAGTAAGGTTGCCCATGCTTGGTCTATTGAGATAAGCGTGGCTTCACTTGAATATACAAAATGGAGTGTTTTTTCACACCTGTCATCTTCATTGAGAACGTGCTCATTCAGATCTGAATAGCTTCACATCGTCGGATCAATAACAGATAAAGTTTCCCTTTATCAATTAAAATATGACATGAGAAAACTGTCCTGGTTCTTTTAAACTACAATAAAAAGTTTGAATGTGTTCCTGTCGCGGCTGATGCCGACCCTGTGAAAAAGTGTCATCAAGCGGCTTGACCCCACTACCATGAGAAAATCGACCCGGAACAGACGTCCATCAATTTCAGCAATTACAGCCATAAATGGAACAAAGCTACAAAAACGCTTTTCGGCTTGATTTCGATCAGAATTCCTTGGAGACACAAATTCCGTACGCCATCTTTTATCGCACATGATGAATTTTGAGGGCCTTTTGGATGTCAAGTTATTAGGTTGTCCCAAAAGTTCCGGAACCCCCCAACCACTTTTTTTCAAATTTATTTCTTTACAACATAAACACATTTCAGCTAACAAGATATTCACCATTACTATCTATCACCTTTTTATTTATTTATTTATTTATTTATTTATTTATTTATTTATTTATTTATTCTTCCACGAACAACATGATAGGCACACATGAATTAGCAATAATACAACAAGGAACGTGGGAAACACATAAAGGAACGCGATAATAACATATCCTCGACGTAAATAACAGTTATTTGTTTTATGATTGATTACTTCGTAGCTGAAATCAGATGCGCTGTTCATTAGATGGAGCAGAGTTTGGAGTCCAGTCCACTGAATCAGCCGTTGTATAATCCAACAACGAAGGTAAGTTCCTCAGGTGGGACGCCAGGTGATCTTGAAAGACAGAAGCCTGCTTCCATTTAAAGAAATCGCAATTTAAAGAGTTCCATAGTTTTACTATCCGGACCAGAAGCGAGCCCTCAAATGCTGAGGTGTTGGGCTTATAGGGACGTATACGGAAAGGGTGCCCCCTTGAGGTACCGATGGTAGAGGATAACTCAAAAAGGTCGTGCAGTTTCAAACAGATTTCGCCTGTGGTAGTCTTATAAAGTAAGCTGAGATCAATCAACTGTCGTCTAAAGGCTAGTTTATCCGCACCGAGCTTATATAGACGCTGTTCATAGGGTAGGGTGCTAACACCTTTCCGAATGAAACAGCGATAAGTAAAGCTTTTCTGAACTTTCTCGATTTCTTCTAACAGCAATCTCTTATGCGGCGACCAAACAGGGGAACAGTACTCTAGAAGCTGTCTGACATAGAGGATAAAAAGCCGGAACAGTAAAGTGGGGTCACGCGACCTAAAGGATCTGAGTATAAAATTAGCTCGAGCACGTGCATTCGAAGCTATGTCCCGGATGTATTCATCAAATTCGAGCATGTCACTATAGACGATACCGAGATCGCGAATTTGATGAACACGTGTGAGCGGCTTCCCAGACAGCGTGAAGGTGAAGTCGGGGTGGTTTCTCCCAATACCCATGATGGCAGTTTTAGGGATAGATATTTCGAGTTGCCACTTCTTTGACCAGCTTTCAACAGCGTCAATGGCGTTCTGTAGCTTTTGACAGTCATTTATGGTATAAATTTTGGAGTCATCAGCGTATATACTACAAAAGGCGCCGTCAGGAAGGAAATCAGCAAGGTCATTGATGTATATGACGAATAGCAGCGGTCCGAGACACGTACCCTGAGGCACACCACTTGGCGTAGGATACGGGCGGGACTTTGCGCTATTGATCATTACGACCTGAGTTCTACCAACTAGAAATGATTCAAGGAATCGAAGAAGCCGACCACAGATGCCATATGCAGCTAGCTTTTTCATTAGGAGATGTATGACAATGGAGTCGAAAGCTTTTGCATAGTCTATGTAGCAAACCGAAACGAAATTTCCTTTGTCAATCTCTTTTTGCCAGAGAGGTACTGTTGAAAGCAGGGCAGAAGTGGTAGACCTATGCCGGCGGAAACCATGTTGGGCACAGCTAAGTAGATGTCTATCGGTAAGGAAATCCGTGATTTTCCGGCAAACTATGCGCTCCATCACCTTACTAATAGAGCTGGTCAAACAAATAGGCCTGTAGTTGGAGACATCATTTTTGGAACCTTTTTTGAAAATCGGCCTGACAATTCCCACCTTCCATAGCTCAGGTACCTCTCCTTGAAGTAACACCCTGTTGAAGAGTATTGTTAGAGGCGAAACGAGCCCCAGTGCGGCCTTTTTTAGGAAGACGTAAGGGATCTCATCCGGCGATGTCGATACTCTATTCGACATCGCCGGATGAGATCAGACGACCTTCTGTCATCTATCCGGAAGCTTGCCAATACCATCCGCCCAGAATTGTTAAGACTGCCTCGCGAAGAAACGCTCGACCTCCATCTCGATGTCGCACTGCTTTTTGAGCTGTTTCCCCTTTAGGAAGTTCTGTAGAGGGGCGAACAGCTGGTAGTCAGACGGTGCGAGGTCGGGGCTATATGGAGGATGTGGTAGCACTTCCCAGCCTAGCGTCGCCAAGGTGTCCCGGGTGAATGTTGCCAGATGTCGGCTGTCGGATAGGGCATGGGGTGTCCAAGTCGAGAGCACTTTCCGGTATCCCAGCCGAGTGAGATGCTGATCGACTGTGGTGTTCCCACAACCGAGTAGCAGGGCTACTTCACGTGTGCTTGCCGCGGGGTTCTCCTGCACAGTTCTCCTGCAAAGCTGATCGTCAGCTCAGATGGACGGCCACTGCGTTGCTGAACTTTCAGGGCTATATCTTCAGAACGGAAGCGGGTGAACCAACGGTGGATAGTTTTGCTTGCTCCACATGCGACGCTGATTATTTGGACCACTCCCCTTATGGAACTCCCTCGGCAGAACTCGTAGAGGTACAATGCTCGGAGTGACGTCTCGTCCATTTCGAGCTCTATTCCTTTTGTGGATAGGCGCGAATCCTTATATGCCTATGGCATGGAACCTTCCTCAAAGTCAATCGACAAATGCCCTGGTTAACCATTGCGGGAAGGCCCGAAAACCCTTGTCCGCCAAGGTGTTCCGGAACTTTCGGGACAGCCTAATATTATCTCATCTCGAAATAGTGCCCTAGCGTTTCACTCCTATGAAACTAGCTAAATGTAGCTTAGAATATAAAAATCGAGTTGCCAATCAGTCCTCCATCGTATGGGCAAAGTCGTTTGTGACTGTTTACACGATTCTGAATAAAAGTCGAGTGCATGGCGCGCTCTGAACGAAATTTCCCATTTTGCAAAAATTGTTCTGTGGTCTATCTGCTTTTTGCCTCATTTCTGATATGAAATCAGTGCCGTGTAGAGGGGATTTTGGGGAAATCCTATCCGATCCCTGACAATTCGTGATATTCTACCCACTTTTTGAAAAAAGTAATGTCTAGCAAACAGGTACTTCAGAATATGGTATGATGTCCTCATTCACACTCAGTAGCAGAACTGACTTAAGTGTCAGCATCATAAGTACCAACGATTTCCGATTGGACTTGAACTCTGGACGCCGCAATGATACCAGCGCTCACTACCGTTGCACTGTCTACGTAACGACATACACGGTGAATCACCACTTGAAATTCTGCACGGAAAACTTGTGATCGATCATTTTTTCCTCTTTTTTTGCCACTCTTAAAGATACAGTGTTTTTCAGAACTATATTTTATGACCGATCTACCTCTATCATAGCAAAGAAAAAATAGGTTCGTTATTGTAAAAAAGCCGTTTTCGACCATTAGGATGTTGAGTTAAAGGCAGAAGCTTTATCAGCACTGAAAGTTCAAGCTACGACCGAGACAAGAGCTTTTACCCATAACCGAGCATCCTTATAACCACTAGCATCGCGAGCTCCTGTGAAAATCAGCAACCATCGAAAACTAAAAATCATTTTTGCTCATTTTTTCATCAGAAAGGAAAGGAAATCATACCATACAATCGTTTCGAGACATTCCCAGTGATAGTTTGCTGCTCCTTCAACTCTGTTAGTCACTTTTTCCACCATTTGTGCCACGTTTCTCCCACAGATCACTGACCACACTGTCAAAGATTCCCCTTAATGCCCGATCTGCAGCAGTTCCCCACAACTATGTATTCACAGAAACTCGTCATCCCCCCCCCCCCCCGCTTCGCGTAACACTTGTTCTTTTTTACCTTTGTGAATGTTCATGGGTGCATTTCAGGGAGAGAGAAAGAGAGAAATGAACTTTATGAGTAAGTCGTTATTGAGTACATACTGGTTCTGATCCTGCAAACGAGATATCGAAGCCAAAACGTGAAGGGAAAGAGAAGAGTTCCGAGAAGTCTGATGCATACAAGACCACCAAATTCAGAAACTTCATTTAAACATCCGATAAGTTATATTATTATGACAAACGATTATTATAAATTCAACATTGTGAGCGTAGTTTGCAGAATCCGGAACGATGCCTGAAGAAACCTGAATTGCACTGACATCGTGGAGCCCCGCAGCCTTGTGAGCATTCCTGGAACAAGTGATTTAATTCACTTTTGGGCTCTTTGAACCACTTTAAAGGAACCGTTCACGGAAAAATGAGTTTCTCTACTACCCACATATTAATGTTGTATTTGCGTAATGTGTGCCGCATGCAAAGTTTCACGCAAAAAAAGTGAGAATTCGGCTAACGAGGAAGGTCTTCCAACTCATGACGCGCTTTTTGAAAGCTGTTTTTTGCATGTATGGGGGTACGTACAAGAATCATATAACTGATGTCCGTTTTTGCTGCGCGGCCCTACAAATGCCAAAAATGAGGTTGAGGGTTCGATCCCCGCTGGGGACAAATTTTTGCAAAATTTTGATTTTCAGTTTTTAGGCTCGTAAACATTCGAATATGAAGATTAAGTGCAGTAATCACATTTAGAACTCCGAACTGCCCTCTATTGCCAGTTTTCAGCAAATTTGACAGTCCGATTTTTTAGCCCTTCGGCACTCATAGCACACGAACGAGGCGTTTTTGCGCGAAACGGATTTGATATTCGTATTCAGGAGGTCGAACTACCTCTAGGGGTAGGTTTCCAGCCCAATCGAGATTTTGACCCAAATTCGAAAATTTGAGCTGGGCACTGGCATACCGTCGACTGCACATTCGATGAAGGAGACGACGATATCACTTGTTAGGAAATTCTCCCTATTTCTCTTGCTTAGTGCTTGATAGCTGAAATTATAGCGATAGGCATCCATGCTGTGCACATTCCATTGGTTTTCATCGATTTTGTGAGTTACTCACTTATGCAAGTAGAAAGCACCATGTACCCATGACCAAACATCTTTTTCGAAGTTGGGGTCAAAATTTGGAATTCGCTAGAAATGTGTCCCCAAGTGTAGTTTGACCCCCTGAACACGAATATGACACTCGTTTTGTGCGAAATCGCGAATTTCGAGCGCTACGGGCCCTTTCGTGTCCAAAAAGGTCACATCACCAAATTCATTGACAACTCGTAAATAGAGTCATTTTGGCATGCTGTCAACGAAAATCGTAGTCATTTGCCATAAACAGACATATTTGAAGAAGAAAAGTGAATGCAAAAAATGCAAAGTTTTGGCAGAGCCGGGGTCGAACCACCAACCCAGCATTTCATCCGTTTGAGAGTTCATCGCCGTATCCAGTAGGCCATCCAGTCGCCGTAGCATCCACACATCGGGGAGCCGTTATGAGACTGCTACGCACTTTTAGTATATGGTAGAGATAGGGTTTCATTTTTTTCCGTATTTGACTTTGTTTTGGATGTGAAATAGAAGAACACCATTGGATCTGCACATGATCAAAGTTGCAAGGAGGATGCGTTTCTATAAGTGGGTTAAAATCGCCTTTTTGAAAGAAATTCTCTTTACTCCTTTTTTGGCATTTGTAGGGCCGCGCAGCAAAAATGGAAGTCAGTTATATGCTTCATGTAGATACTCCAATATAATGGAAAAAACCGTTTCCCGAAAGCGCGTCATGACCTGAAAGACCTCCCTTGTAAGATACAGCACTCCACACT
The DNA here is from genome assembly GCA_963978905.1 of Trichostrongylus colubriformis. Classification (NCBI taxonomy): domain Eukaryota; kingdom Metazoa; phylum Nematoda; class Chromadorea; order Rhabditida; family Trichostrongylidae; genus Trichostrongylus; species Trichostrongylus colubriformis. Next base: position 48,693,912 of record OZ022258.1, read on the forward strand.
TGGCCGGGTGGGCGGAGCCTCCGAGCAAGTGCCCATCCCTCCGTCCGCCACGGTCGGAGACGCATTGTAGGAGCAGAAACTTACGTAAATAAACCCAATCTCTGTTCTATACCACGCGGACGACGGGAGGGGACCTTTACTCGGAGGCCCGCCCACCCGGTCCAGAATTTGGGGAACCGTATCTCGGCCTAATTCTCAGTTTTCCGCGTGAAACTGCATGCGGCCCTTATTAGGCAAATGCAACATAAATACACGGGTGACAGAAAAACTCATTTTTCCGTGGACGATTCCTATAACATGGAAAACTATTTTTATAGAAATGTACGAGGTATGGAATAAGGTGTGAAGAAGAAGAATGCGGATGGCAACAGAAAGGGAGAAATTCGATCTCAAGCCGAGTAATAAGGGCAAAGTAGTACCATAGTCGTTAAACTGATGAGACGGTGAAGTGCCCGAATGATTTCTGGATTCCGTCGATTAATTTTCTCTTCCACTCGATTGCGACGCTCATATCACACACACATACACACCTCACCATCTCCTCCCTTCTTGCACTATCACGAGTGCCAACGCGGCGCTGTTCCCGCCCAAATTCACGCCAACCACGCCCACTTAAAGTTTTTGTTGGTTACCCGAGCTAAAAAGCATACTAGTCAATGTGTGAAATGCGTAAAAGTTCATAAAATTCTATGTAGACTTCATTGCAATTCACCTTGGACGTGAGTGTAGGATTCTGCCGCTCGCACGTTGGCTCACATGGCGCCGAACAGTTCCTCCACGACTCATTCGCTGGACATTGAAACTGTGCTGGAGCTTTTGCAAGGCATTGCGCCTGGACCTTGAAACCAACGTTTACCACTCGACAGGCGGTTCCCGTTTGACATCTTACATTCAGACATGGATCATTTGATGGCGCACGTCGTACGGTGAACGGATCTGAATGAAGTGATTGCAGTATTCAATATAAACTTTAGCGGAAGGCTCCATCCCCACTCAAACCCTGTTTCTCACGTAATATGTTGTTGCAGTGAACTGGGATCCTCACTGGAAAATCCTCTATGATTGCTGAGGTCATAATGAACTCACCCGTGAGGCCGCACTGTGGAATACCGTCAAGGATTTGACACGTACTGCCAGCGGGACACACAACACCGGAACAAGTAGCAGTTGTCGATTTGCTGGGCGGTCTGGGCGATGGCCCATTTCTGGATGTAGGCACTGGGGAAGCGCGTGCATGTGGCGATGATTGCCTTGTCGCTGTAGTAAAGGCTCATGATTACTCGCTAAATTGAAAGACTGGTCACGGTAAAATTTAGCTGGATTAAAGGCAATTGACAGATATGGACCGGTTCCGAGCATTAAAATTGAAAGGTAAAGCTAATGTAATTAAGCTAGAAAAACAATTTTGGCTTTTTTTGAACCTATGGGAACTAATAAAACTAATAAATAAAATTGTCTGTGCGCTACGAATCCCATCCACAAATGGAATTTACCCTTGCACCGCCTAATTCATTGCTTAATCTAACCTAATTACGATTTCCAAAAATGCCTTGATCAGCAACCCAAACCTACTTTCAAGGCACATGCCGCTATGATCAATTAGTGTATTTACTCACTTCAGGTCGTAGATCTGCTGGTTATTGTTCCCTTCCTTGCACAACCACGGTGTGGAAAAACGGCGCTGCACCCGCTTAAATCCACGCTAACCACGCCCATTTGGGGCTTTTGTTGGTCACCCGAGCTAAGAAAGCATAGTCAACGTGGTTTCACCGGATGTAGCACATCATGTGGCGCAATATAGGTGCACGACAGATTTTGAAGGAAACAACTAAATATTTGTTTTTTCCGTGAAGGTCGGTAGATCTGATTATCCGGAAGTGGGACTTTACTAGCGTAGTATCTGTACCGAAATCTCATCAATCAAAAAACGACTGTGTTTTCAACCCATTTCAGGATATCCAAGAAATCGATAAACTCACTGGTTAAGCCGCACTGTGGGACTCCGTTAACAACACGACAGGTACTGCCCGCTGGACACACCACACCAGAGCAAGTCGCGGCCGACGACTTGCTGGGCGATTTAGACGATGGCGCTGAGGTATGGCGGGCAGGAGCTTGAACACGTGAAGTCTGTGCAGATGATGACGATTGTCTTGTCGCTGCAGTACCAGAACGAGCTCTTGTGAAGGACTGTCGCTGTTGTACAGAGGTAGAAGAAGGCGGTGACAGCCTCACTTTAGCTGTGTTTGGAGCTGAAGATGCAGAAGTGGAGGAGACCTTCCTCTGTTGAGATCTCGCAGGATTCGCGGCTAACAAAGACCTTCCAGCAAAAGCCTTGGGCCGTTGTATGGGAGAACTTTCAGCTGGAAGTTCTTTCCGTGCAGGCGCTGCAGGAGGCGGAGATGGTCCCACTTTTGTAATTGCGGGACTCTGAGAAGATATGGACGCAGGAACTCGTTCTGGTTGAGGTCTACTCGGTGCTCTTGGTGACGGATCTGAGCGTGATTCCAATGGCTGTTTAGGCGATGTGGACGACAGAGTTCGCTGCACTGTCGTCGGTGGTTTAGTAGTAGGAGAAGCAGTTGAAATCATCGGAGGCGAGGTTGTGGTTGAAGTTGCTGGAGCAGACAGTACTAGAAAAGAAAAACATAGATCTATAGTAAACAGGCTATAACAACGATAAATCATAATGTCAAGTTCTCCCGACATACCTATCGGTTTGCATTCTGGAATCGGTCCTGAGCACGGAGTAAAACGGCACGGTTCCTGCACCATCTCACAAATGGAACCGCTAGGACAACGAACTCGGCTGCAGTCAGGTGGTGGAGGGGCTGGAGGCTGAGCACCACTGCGTGTTTGTTCTTTCGCCGCTTGAATAAGCAGAGGAGAAGGTGGAACTGTAACAGAAACACTTCATAGCCTAAACAGACCCCGGATAAGAATTCGAGGAACTGTCCACGGAGAAATGAGTTTTTTTCGCTTACCCATATGTTTATGTTGAATTTTCTCAATGCAAACTTCCACGCGAAAAATGTGAATTCGGCTAAGATACAGCACCACAAAGTCTCGGCCGAGTGGGCGGGGCCTCCGAGCAAGTGCCGTCTCCGATCTCGTCGTCCGCCGCGGTCAGAGACGCATTGTAAGAAAAGAAAATTACGTAGATAGCCTCACCCTTCGTTCCCAACCGTAAGCGGACGACGGGACGGAGCTTCTACTCGCTGGCCCCGCCCAACCGACCGAGAATTTCAGAAACTGTATCGTAGCCGGATTCATATTTTTTGCGTAGAATTTTGCAGGCGGCCCACATTGGGCAAATGCAACATAAATATGTGAGTGACAGAAAACTCATTTCTCCGTGGACGATTTCTTCAATCCTATAAGCAAACCTGGATCCAACTCAGAGCTCGTTAGCCCAAAGAACGACCAGAGCAGAAGATTAAACTGAAACTTTCACAAAAGTCAGATCACTGAATTCCAGTTCATCAGGTACTTTTAATTGTGCAGTGGCATCAAATTTCACATCTAGAGGAGGTTCAGCCGTGGGTGTATGTGGGACTGTCTGGTGAGCTGGTGAGATCAATCTTTTATTTTATTTTATTTTATTTCATTTCATTTATCATGCGCTCAAGGCGCACCATCAACAAAAAGAACAACAAGTGTTATCCCAATTACAAACCGAAATTCGGAAGCATCAAACAGCCATATTGAAAAATTAAGCCCTAAGCAAGAACTCGTACGGAGAATCTTTTGCACACCAATGCTCACAGAAGGAAGAATTGGTATGACTCTATGGGTATCACACCCTACCAATCTATACTACGTGTAGTGCAGCCTACCAATCTACATATTTGGCTCAAAATGTGACACCTGAACCAAACATGACCAGCAGGCCTAGTGAAACAGCCAGTTTTGCTGTTTTAGGCCTGGTCATGGAGTTCCTTTTGTCTTCTCTATAAGTTCTGAGAAAATGCTGTTTCAGCGCCTTACTTGACACTGAGTGTTAGGTCCTGCGAATGGTAGGCTTTTCCATGATCCCCTGCATTTTCCAGAATCCAGCAGATTGCGTGAATTATCCGGTACAGCCACACCCTTGTCAGTGCATATCTTTGAGATGGGGGGAATAGGGGTAATTAAGGAAGTTTAAAGGAATAGTCCACGGAAAAAGCGTTTTTGTGTTACCCATACGTTTATGTTGTATTTGCCTAATGTGGGCCTCATGCAAAATTTCACGCGAAAAAATGCGAATCTGGCTGAGATACAGCACCACAAAGTGCGGTCCCAGTGGGCGGTGCGTAAGAGAAAAGCTTCGTTCCGTCGTCCGCCCTGGTCGGAGACGCATTGTAGGAGCAGAAAGTTTCGTAAACAGTCCCACTCTCCGTTCTCAACGGCGGCGGTTCACGGGACGAAGCTTTTACTCTTAGGCTCCGCCCACTGGGACCGCACTTTGTGGTGCTGTATCTCAGCCAGATTCGCATTTTTTCGCGTGAAATTTTGCACGAGGCCTACATTAGGCAAATACAACATAAACGTATGGGTAACACAAAAACACATTTTCCGTGGACGATTCCTTTAAGAGCTATAATGGACTCGATGCTGTTAAGAAAGCTACACTAACCAGGAACATAGATATCATGGTGTTGATACGACGAAACCTTGATATCCACTAGCTTCAGGTATCAACAGCCTGAAAACACATTTGATCTTAAATCCATAAAACTCGGGGTGACCCTCTTTACAGCTTCTACACAACAAGTCATTGAACTATGTGAAAAGATGGATAAAATTAACAAATACCGCCGAGTGAAAACCATTAGACGATTACAATAGCTGATTTAAAAATTTGGGCCTTGTTCCGGATCATTCTGGCTAATGGAGTGGGCCACCAGAAATCATACATATTAGCCACAGACAGTTATGAGAATAGGACATATTTGGGCCAAAATTGTTGTGAAATGGCTAAGAGCAGAGAGCAATGACGGAAATTCCACCAACTTCTGGTCCTCCACAATAAGACCACGGTGACTGGAGCCAGTCGTTTTCGAGGGATAGCTGTTTACCCCAGCTCGTAGAGCTAAGGCAGTTCAAAACAATAATGTCTAAATAAGCGATAAATGCAGTTCTTTCTGTCACAGAATTAAAGAAAAGCAAAAACTTTGAATAATTAGTTGCTTGCTACAACGCCGTGAGAAGATGTGGCTGGCTGTCAGGTAAACGGATCCCTATGGATCGGATAGGTCGTAAATCTGATACGGCTAACTTGATCTGCCCTTGAACCCCTCGTATAATCCATAGAATTCCAGAACAATTATTGCGACTTTGCTATTCACCCGTCTGTACACTACACACGTTTATTGTTAGAGAATTTTTCGCTCATCGAACCTTGAGAACTTTCCATCTGAAGATAGTTTATTTCAGTCGACGTCCTTTCTCAGCACCTATCTACGCTTTATCAATGTCAATCTTGAAACTGGTGTAAGTGCTTGAGCCTTTTGACCAGCCTCATGACGTATATTGAAGGAGAAAAGTGCAGACGCAGCTTACAGAGAGTATAGTACCCAACATTCGTAAAAACTACATTAATTTCACCTAAAGGGATCGTCCACGAGATTTCCAGGGTTCGATTCCTTCTAAAGTCACTCTACTAGAGACGGTATATGAATAGTGCACGAGAGCACCGAGAAATTTCCTTTATTCAAAAGCAGAAATCGAAAAACTGGAAGAAGAGCAACTCGTTCAGATTTCCGCCACTCTTCTCGACAGATTTCCGCCATTTGAGCAACCGTCAGCGGTCAGAACGCAGTTCAAAATTTCGCGCCTAATACTGATTTGTTTCCACTCTGCGTCCCTGACCACATGACTGGCGCCTCTTTGCTGCTCGGCGATCTAGCGTCCCGCGTCCAAACCCACTCGGTCGCCCTGCCCAGTTGGCCGTTACTTTGGGAGCTCAATCCCAATTGAATTTTGCAATTTGCGCGTGAAACTTGCATGGCCCTTAGTGTGCAAATATAACATAGTCTTGCGGGTTGCAGAACAACTCAAAGTTCCTTTAACGGAATGGTCACAGAAACTTAGTTCTTCAATCACCGCTTGCACCAGAGCAGAAATCAAAAATCCCGCCGAGCAAAACTTGCACTGCTGTCGACGGGCACAGAGCGGTTCAAATTTTCACTTCTGTTCTTTACTTGCTTCTGTTCAAGTACTGCATCTGGTAAAGTGATTTTGTGAGGAATTAGAAGTATGAGACGTGGATAATTCCTTCTAACAGCGTAGCTAAGGAACGAAATTGGCTGTCAGCAATGGTTCCCGAATCTTCCCCCACGTCTGCCCCTGTCTGCGACCATCTTGGTCATGACCGTGTCTCAATTCTCGTATATTGAGAAACTCAAAAGATCAGAAATTATGAATATTTGCTTTTGAATTAATAATTATACCCAAACTTCACACAATAAAACCAATTTATATATTCAAAAATACAATGCCGCACTAGTACGAAACAAGCTTACCAGATCTGCATTGGAGCAAATCTTAAAGGCAGTAAAAATTGTAGACCATAACCTTCAATCACAATCTTGTAATAATAACAACTAACAAAGTATAACAACAACAATGTTTTCATTACATCCAATAATAATAAGGAAGTCAACACGCACGGTTTATCTGACCATGCAGCTCTCAGTCTATACTATACAGGGTGGCTGAAAAGTATAGGACGCTATATTTGTTGTTATGGGACACTATATTTCACAAGATATGGATCAGATAAACAAACAAATCAAACTGAAAAATAGAGGACAATTGTACGATCACTGTATAACACAACTTGCTTGAAATCCGATCCGTTTGCTTTGATGCCAGCTTACAGACGTTCGGGAACGGAACCTACAGTGCGCCGTCCACAGTAAGTTTCGTATCGTAAATGAGCTCGGGAGTGCACCAAAAGTTTTTTTGATGGACAGTTTGTTGCCCTGGGTCACTAATCACTTCGCTCAGCTCTCTTCGTCCTTCAACAAGATTGGGCTCCTTCTTATAACCTCGATTTAAAAAAGCTGTGCCGCACGCACATTTTCCTGGATGTTGGAGCAGTGGACTTTTGGACCACCTCCTGGTCTGACCTCAATCCGATATGCTTCACTGAACGGGAGCACTTGTAGAGCAGGCCTGTAGGGCAGTTCCACCGCTCTGTCGATGGTCTGAAGTTGTCGCTTAAAAGATGTTGAGCGATGTTGACGTCGAGTAACTGCGGCGCACTGTAGGCTTAGTTTGGAACGTCTCATGGCCTGCATCTAAGCAAATTCCATCGACATACAAGCACCTTGTGTGACATAGAGGTCGCACAGGTGTCTTCTATTTTCAGTTAGATTCATTTGCTTATCTGGTCCCTATGTTGAAAGATACAGTTAGGAATTTGATGTCCTATACTTTTCAGCCACCCTGTAGATGTCCGGTGTTTGTATTCATTCTGTGTGATGAAATATGAAAATAAGAAGATACACAATACTGAAATGGAAGTTTCAAAAAGATCAGCTTCGAAGAAAGTTCATCAAACAGTTCATCAAACATGGCTTTTCTGATTAGAATGAGTCGCAGCTCCAAGCAATTTGGAGGAGCTATCCCACAGACCAATTTTCAGTAGTTTCAGCAATTAAACGGTTTACCGGCTTTCGAATCACACGCACTCTGAAAATGACATCGATTCCGCACCAAATCAGTATATTTATGTAGGTTACTCCTCCTCAAAAGTTAGATCCTCACAGGTTGTACAAACGACCAAATGTTTATGAAGCGCACAACACCGGCCTTGGAACTCTCTTTCGTTTTCGAGGCTCTTCGTCAGAATCCACCTAAAATATTACTATTCACTGAATTTAAAAGAGCAGTTAAAATTTTTAAAATTTTTGAAGAAGCAATCAACATTCGCTTATTTGGTTGTTACTTGCCTCTTCTTTGATCTCATCATGTCGCTTGATTCCTTTGGCAATCCTGGCCTTCTTACATGGCTCGCCAGATTCCTAAATGAGTACAATGACGATTCCGAAATATGAACAACCCTTGCGGACCAAATATTTATTCATTGCACTCTCAGGTGCACTTATACAAACGTCTATAACGTCAGCGGAAAAGCACAAACTCCACGCAACAAAAGTATTTTCCACCTCTTCTGCTTCGATTTCTTCCTTTCTTTTCTTCGATTTGGTGATCTTTCTTTTCTTGGAGGCAGGTTCATCGTCATCACAGCTTTCCTGAAATGAAGATCAGTAACGTATAAGAGAAATACAATCCATATCCATGAGTACACACAGCTTCAACCGCAGCGAGTGCTTTGTCGTGTCGTTTCTTCTGAGACCTGTTGCTCATCGGACCATCCTCATCGCTGACACCCAATTTCTCCCACGTGCACTCATCTACAGATTGGTCATCGTCTGAGCCACTAGACGAAGCAGAATCACTATCGCAATTGATCTCCTTCTACAAAGGACAACTTAATGCGAAACAGAATTGACCTGCTAAGAAATGGAACCCGAAAATGTGATACCTACCTTTAATTCTTTCCATTCCTCATCAGTGCCTTCCACAACGGTTGCTAGGCTTGGCAGCTCCGATCGAATCAATACTCGATTTAAGCGAGTTTTGCAGTAGATCTGTAAGGCTTCGATAGAGAGCATAAGAAATGACAAAAACCGCAAACCGAACCTTATGGGCAAGCTTCTTCGTATCGATATCATGCACACGAACAAACCGATCGATACCACAAGTAGCAACGTAAGGGGCAGTCGGGTGAGCATCAATGGAACGGATTGCTCCCGCCTGTCCCTTGTACTTGCATACGGGATGTACTGAAAATGGGGTATGACAGCAAAACTTTCATACTGTATTGTAAGAAACTGTGCTGTACTGGGGTCAAATAAAGTCGGGGGGAAGGGGCAGGGGGCGGGGTGAGACACAACATTGCGTCGACGTCGAAGCCCCTTTTCCTCCCTACGCCAGGATAAAATTGATATCCCCTCCTCCCACATGAAAAAGCATCTGTCATAGCACAGGTCTCACCTGCTTTGGCCTAAGCCTTGGGAGGGAAAGGAGCTTTAACGTTGGTGATAATTTTGCGTCTTCCCCAACTTCGTCTGACCCCTGTGCTGTAAGGAAGAAATATGGTTTCAAAAAAAAACAGGAAAATCAAGGAGAAGTAGGACTCACCTTTACTACGCAGATCAAACAAGCCCATTTCACCGATGGTGTTTGCAGCAAGTACATGGTTGTCACGATAGCATCTACTAACCGCAGTTATTGGCACATCCATGAAAGGAATCTTTTTCACTGGACGACGTTGCGCACGGGGATCGTAAAGTCGAAGCTGAAATTACTCCATCGTTCGTCTCTATGGTTTCAGCTTTGTAGAAGTGATAGCCCATTTTTGCAAACACCCAACCTCATGAACCCTAGTAGCTTCTATTATGGTACCAGAATCATCGACATATCGAGCATCTGTGCAGGCGATAGGCACGTCTAAACCGAGGAAATCCAGTGGAACCTGAACGATACCACCTATCAACCATATCTAACGGACAATCTACGGATATCAGACAAGGAATACTGCAGAATGAAGAGCAGAAAACAGTGGATCTAGTGGACACCGTTGAAGATATCATCGGAAAGTAACTTTGGCCGATCGTGGAATGAAAGTCGAGGGATCAGTAGCGCAAAAGGAAAATAATAATAGAACGAAATGGTCAAAAATACGAAAAATAAGTTACCACCAGGACTGAGTAGGTAATTTCACGAACCCTGCATCACGTAGCCCTTGCTGAAGGGGTTGACGCAGGCGACGAGGGCAGATAATCTACACAGCCATGGGCGCTGTTTCGTCCTCTACGGCTGCTCGGTCATCGGAAACCGTACGACCGAAGCCCACCAAATGAGATCACGATAAAACGCCCAAACGTGTGTCTACGAACGAGTTTCTTCCTAGACCACTCCTGAAGCTAATCGTCTCATATGAAGGGGAACATGAGTTTCTAGTTCAGATTTTTTTCATCCCTGGTGATGCCTTCAAATCTAATAACAGTTCGAGCGAGAACACCAGTACGTTACTGCTAGGAACCAGGAGTGGTTTGTTAACAATAGAAGGCTCCAGGATCGTGGCCATTCAAGATGGGATATAGTTCTATGTAGTTTCGAACTTTATCTCAAGTCTGCCCTCCAAATCTACTGAACCTTACTAGGAGCAAAGTTGAGGAGACCTTTTACATACGGCCAACGTGTACTACAGGTCTTGTACGAGTTGCGAGATACCCTAAACGGAGCTCAGATGGCGCAGCAGGTAGCAGATTGGGCTAGCATTCCCACCACCACGGTTTGAATCCTCAATGCCTTTACTTGCTTTGTCTTTTCTCGATGTGCCGTGTAAATATGATATTATGAAGCATTTCATGAGCCCTTACAATAAGTCCATGAGTAATTAATAGAACAAAAAAACTTTCGGCGCTATCACCACCATTCCACTACTGTTCTTGAAGGTACGGAATGGTGAAATATCATCCAACACAATTTGGCTATAATACTGTATTTGCGAGGCGCCATTGGCGAAATACAAACATCGCAGTGATTCAAGACTGAAATTTCTGTGCTCAGGGCCGTAGACACCTCATTACTAGCTCTTCAAAAAGTCTCTTCAAATGTAGCTTAAATTACTGATTGAGACTGTGGTTATAGTGTTATTTTGTGAGAGAACATCAATAGACTTATGTACAGTTCATTTCACAGCACTAGATAGGGCGGGACCTACGGACTTGGGCGAGAGTGTAACAAATCTCTCACCCCGCCACACACTCTCACTCTCGCCACTCAGGCCACGCCCTACCAAGCGCTCCGAAATGGGCTGTATATATGTAACAAGCTCCTTAACTTCGCTCCCAGAGTCGTTCAGCAGACTGGAGGGCAGATTTGAGATCACCGTTCGAAACTACATTAGGCTAGATACATCTAATCTTAAATGGTCACGTTGACCCGGGAGCTGTGAGCCTTTCGTTGTAATTGAAAGAAGATTTGTTGGTTCATGCACGAGGAATACGAATAAGGAGCGGTTGAATATGGATGACCTCGCAAACTCACATTCCGTGCACACCATACACGTTTTCCAGTTTCTATATCCCACGTCTTTATAAGATTCCTCAGACCTCCTGTGACGACCTCCTTACGACTAGTTGACCCTATAACAGAAGAGATCTGAGTAAAGTATTGACAAGATCACTCGAAAACCTACGAATAAAAAACTACGCACCTCTCATGACCTTGACACCTGGACCAGCCTCCCAATTGGCAGTACTTTCACCAGATTCATCCCATACGTTGAGATGACCAGATTCCACGCATGAGATAACTTTACCCCTTAAACGAGACAGTTTCATAAAACGACCGAACTGATGAAAATGAAAGTACGAGTACCCCTCAATTGAGTGAAGGCCTTGAACAGCTCCTTCGCCTCCATCGATCCTGTATAAGGGGTTGAATGTGCTCGTTTGGGCATCATACAACTTCAGCTGTCTATCCAATAACGCCGCTAATACTTCAGACTGGAAATGGAGATTATATACAATCCAGTTTAGCTATCGCACAGTACTGCCATACAGTATACCTGAATTTGACTTCAAATCAAGCAAAATGATTGCAGAGATATTTTATGGAGTACGATAGAGTTGAAACCCTAGCGCCCTGGATTTTTGAGTGCACTCAACCAAAGAAACATGAAACACGTACTTGTCCTGATCCAGACCAAATCATACTGGTGATCTCATCCTGCTTCGGAGCCAATGTTTTGATCGGCAGTAAATTTGTGAACGAATTCTCCCGTAAATTTATACCTGGAAAATCGCCTGATGCTTAACAATGCATATGAACTCATGAAACTGTTTACCTTTCAAAGCGCCAGTAGACGCCGCTACTATACAATCCATGACGAAATCTGCTAAACACTGCTAAAGGTGAGATTTTCATGAATTACATTACAAAAAAGGAGTGCATTGCAGATATTCGAGAAATGACAGAACAAATTTCTCACACAGAGATGAGACAAATATATAGCATTTATAACAACCATATTTACAACAAATTTTAGAAATTTCTATCGTTTGAATAATGTCTTCAAGGCTTCCACCGTACAGACTATGCCCCGTATGTGATTGCACTTAGGATTTTACCACAGCACACTAACCGTGCATCGTAAGGCTCTCAACAAGTTCCTCGGATATTTCACAGGATACCATGTATGAGAGAGATCAAAGTCAAGAGTACCGCTACATGCATCAACTTGAGATCAAATAAAGCACGCATACAACAGTTCACACATTCAACGCTAAACGCATCAGTTTCAGAGGATCTGCGCCTGGAAATTCCATATTTTCCGTTGTGGAGCCTCCATGTGTCAACCGCTCACGGTCGCCAGCCGCAAGGTCATACGGAGTCAGTTTTCGTTTCTATATCGGAAGACATGATTGCTGAACAGTGCTCTGCGAGAGAGAAAAAACCCACTCTGACTTGTTTTTTCTTATGGTCGTCCACCATCATTTGTTCAGCAACGAAGTTCTCTACAGATCCGAATATATGTCGAATCAGCCCTCGGAGATGAACCTCAGCACTTCTTGCTGCCAGCATCTTACACCTGAATAAAGTGCATAACTTACGTAACGCACTGCTATTCACGAAAAAAGTGAAGTGAAAATAGAAAAAAACTAAAAGGAAACTAAAAGGAAAGATTGATAATACATCAATGAAATGTTAATGGTGAACAGCAGGTTTACTGGCCTTTTGTACAAAGTAGCGTTATCCCCTTGACTCAGGCAACGCAATTATGATTAGGCTTTAATAAAATAAGAAAGATCATTGAAGTGAACCATGCTCACCTGCCGACAGCTTGCCATGCCCGATACAGATCTGGGCGAAGTTGTTTAGGCGCTGTTGATTCCATGACCAAGATGTGAAGCCGGCTGACTGCATGTTGCAATAAAGCTCTTTGCCTTTCTTTCAATATAAACTCCCTGAAAAAGCTGCTGTTCTGATAATTTAGTAAATTAATCCACAAGAAGGAAAAAAGAAACAACGATAATACCCACTCGCTGCGAGATTCCATATTTGCGACCAAGGTTGTGATTATGCTGATCATCGTCGGTATATCCTTCAACTTGTACGCTAAAGACATCAGCAGTTGCAGAGCTCTTTCAACGTGGTATGGGAAGGATCCCGAACGATCTATATCTTGAGACGTTATTTCCACAACGCTCTGCAAATGCGCCACTTTTGTTAGATAGACAATGCGAGCAGTTCAGAAACGACTCACATCAAAAAGCATATCATCGCGTTTTTTCCTTCTAAACACATGTTTCACCAGATGACCATATGCAGCGTCAACATTCCCTCGGCTCAGCTCCATCTCAGCCAGTCGGTAGTATGACTTCATGTGTGGAAAACGCTCGCAGACCAGCTTCAAAAAATGAACCACTTTTCAAGGAAGTCATTGCTGTTGGGACTTCACTTAACTCCACAAGTCCGCTAAAATGAAACTAACCTCAAACCCACGATGACAATGATTCCACAATTCTTCTATCAAATCCACCCGAGTAACAATATCATCAACCTGAATCATTTGAATCCCTTAGGAGGGCTAAATATGGCCAAAAAGAAAAATTCGAGTTTTTTGTTCCCAATGCGATTCTTACTTTTCCTTAGACGAAAGAAAAGGATCATTTCCCTCCTTGAAAACGATGATTGCAGAGTGCAATTCAAGGGCTCCTACCGTTATATCCACGTCACCCTCCAGCTTACGATCGCAGTTGACAGTCAACTGCACAAGAGTTTCATAGATTTCAGGACTGCAGGAGAAAAGCGAATAATTACTCCGCACAACCTGGAAAGAACACGATAACCAGTATTGCCTACAAAAACTGTGGGTAAGACACATTAGGTTATGGCATCATCAAAAGTAAATAAAGTAGACATTTAAGTATACGGGTACTAGTACGACAGAACATACCCTGTGATACTGCATAGCTCGAATGTATGCCACAAGTGAAATGAGTGTCTTCAGAGGAGGCGAGGGGCTAAATGTCAAGTGGTATAGTTTAGCTCAAGAAAGTAAGAAGTCAATAGGCAAGTAGCAGAACAAAGCTTTAGCTTGCCCTAATTTCTAAGGACTCACTTTTTGCAGAGATATTTCCACACAGTGGCATGTATTTGGTAATGAAGTTCAACTGGCTCAATGTTTTGCTGCTTTTTTACGTTGATTTTGATAGGATAGAAGAACTCGGACAATTCACATGAGCAAGCAGCTTCAAACATCCCGTCAATCACCTGAGAAGGACCTGATTCTATTGAAGAGGAATGAGCTATACAAGATTAACAATAAGTTCAAGACAAGTGTTGAGTAACTGAGAACGGATTTAGAAAAGAGGAAAGTACCCAATAATTGAAAACTAAAAAGACGAAGGGAGAAACAAAGAGTACTAGACACGATATTCATAGCTTTTTCAGCAGTTCCCGGACATATGTGATAAAATACCTTGATCACATCATTTGGATCAAGCTTCCCTTGAAGCTTCGCTAGGAAGAAATAGCACAACCACTGGAATTCGCATATAACACCAGGTTCAGTTTGACCAGCCTTCAAATAAAGGTTTCAAGAATATAACTGAAAGATTGGAGCATTAACAACATTACGTGAGATAGCGCCTCCTCAAAAAGTGTAGCCGACTCATGGCGAATAGATCGAAGCAGCGTATCCGCATGTCGTAATCGCCAGTCATCTGACGGTACCTAAAGGTAACAAAGTGAGGAGGGGCAGGATATCAACCTTCACTACGAATGAAGAACTAACACTCAAAACCGCTGATAAAACTAACAGTTAAGAAATAACGCGATAGCCTGGTGGCAATTTGATAGAGTGTGTTGGCCAGCTGGAAGTACACCACACCAATACGTCCATCTACAAGGAGAGAAATTCGAAAAGGTAACACGTGCCACGGCCACTCCAAGAACAGTATGTCATCGTCCATCTGAAAAACAAATCTTCTGGATCCTTCTTGTTGGAATGATATTCAGCCCGCTTACCTGGAACACTCGATAAACCGATATGTAAGCGAGGACAGCCCACGCTCCAGCTGTAACTCGGCTTTCCAGTGTAGCATGTCCACTTGTGAGGAACAACTAAAACAACCAACATGGGGCACTTATGCAACTATTGATGATGGATGAACTCACTTTCGAGTAGGTCTCAATTTCACTGTAATTACTCGAGCGATAGTGATGTAATGCCATAAGGTACCAAACACATGACTGCACGTAAGACTCATCCTTTACTACGGGCCACTTCAGTCTGCAAACAGTCATTTATAGTCTCTCGGAGTAATACCAGATGAAAAATTAGTTTCCTCCATGAACCAATATTGAAGGAGTCGTTTGCAGAAGATGAGTTTCTCTATTTGCCTGATAAGGGCCGTATACAAATCGTCACGCAGAAAAGTGAGAATCTGGCTGAGATACAGCTCCCCGAATTCACGGCCGGGTGGGCGGGTACTCCGAGAAAGTGTCCACCCCGTCGCCCGCCGTGGTCGGAGGCGCATTGTAAGAACAGAAAGTTATGAAACACTCCCACCCTCGGTTCCCAACCGCGACGGATAACAGGCGGGGCTTTTAATGGGAGGCCCCGCCCACTCAGCCAAGAATTTGGGGAGCTGTGTCCTAGCCGAGTTCCCACTTTTTCGCGTGAAACTTTGCATGCGGCCCTTATTAGGCAAATACAGCATAAATATATGGGCAACAAAGGAACTCATTTTCCGTGGACGATTACTATGAGAAAGGAAGAAGAGAAAAACATGGTAGCATTGAAAATTGAGGCGGGATAGTAGCAGTAGCATCGCCACTTTATTGTGTTGATCCGTAGAAGGAATTTCATCCAACTGGGGGCAGGGAGCGTTCGAGAATGTGGATGCTTGTTACTAGTTATTATCTATCACATCTGCAGTTCCCAGGCAGAACCCCTCGTCAAAGTAGCAAGCAAGTTGGCTACCAATTTGATATGATTATATCGAAGTCGTGAACACTAAAGCTACAGTGTAACAACCAACGAGCTTACAATATGCTTACCGATCCACTGAGGTGTCATTAGCAGCACGGTGCATCCATTTCGTGAACTTTTCAATTACTTTCTTCCGCTCTTCAGTGTATTTCAGCATGAAGGAGAATTTGTTCAAAAGAAGATCCACTACATCATGACCGAGACGATCCTAAATAGCAGCCAACAAGATCATTACAGAGCTTACAATTTAAGCGAATAGCATCCCTTACCTTGTCATCATACTGCGGCAAAGGATGAGGCATTGCGAGCTCCACCACCATTGTTGAGTAATTGTCGAGAATTCGATGGCTAACTGAACACTCATGATCTTCCAGCGCTCGACGGCGTTTCGAGTACCGTCTATAAGGCAGGAATGACAGACCCTCTGTAGCGTACACGAAGGAAGCCTCAGAGCTCACCCAAACACACAGTACAGACACTGAGATATCTCTTCTGACACATTCGACCACAACCAGGAAAAGTCATCTCGACGCAATATCGACACGACTTTTTCATTGGAGATGCACTCATGCAGTTTCTTCATGTAAAACAGCAAGAAAGCACCCTGAAAAAAACAGCACAGCTCGGGAGAAGGTAACAACGCTAAAAAAGTGGGTGAGATCGAGAACAAGAAGACAGGACAGGAGAGGGAGGAATTGTAAAAGAAACATAGGCACAGCGGAGCTAATAATTGTTTTGGAAAACTGTGGGGAGGGATCTCCCAACACTCGCTCAAGATATAATATATCTACTTTCCACAGAAATCAAAACAGTAACGGCTCAAAGGAAAACGACAGCAAACGTGGAAAAGAACCATTACCGAACGCGAGTACCTTACCAATTGAGCAAATTTCAGTTTTTTTCATTGAAAGAAGTGATGAAAAAATTTAAGCAGGAAAAGTATGCAGTCCTCAACAAATTATTAAAACATACCTTATCACAGCCACAGACTTTCGCTTCGCCCAGTTTCTCATGCGCTTTGCTCAGAACATTCAGTCCCAAACTGGGCATAGCCTCATCCTGCTTTATAGGATCAAGAGATTGAATATAATCGACAGATATGCCTCCTGCAGGAATGCGAAGCTCCCAGACACATTTAAAAAATTGTTCAAGAAACGACAGGTTTGCTCACAAACCTCCTACGCGTTCGGCTACCCTGAACAGCTCCTTCCAAACAAGCCAATCAGTACCGAACTGATCAATGGTAGTAAGTTGACACAAGAAATAACCAGTAATTTCGGCATTGTCCTTTTTTACATTTGACCAGTCCACATCCGCCAAACTATCCAGCAGAGACGTAATTTGTTCATTAGGAATTTGCTTGTAAGATAGCAATAAATGCAGCAGCCTGAAGGATTTAGATCAATACAAAATATCACGGTTTCCCTTGGAATAGCTCCCCAAATGTATTATGGATGTTAGCTCCAAGTGAATGAATCTTTCAACAGGTTAAAAGAAAGTACCTCGACATGAATTCCACCGCTGCATCAAATTTTCTAGCTTTGATGTAAGCTTCTATTAGAAATTCAGCCGTCTCAAACAGATCATCACCTTCGAGAGCATGGAAGTCAATATCACGAGTTATTATTGCAATAACCTGAATGCATATAATTACACTTTATTTATCTAGAAATTTTGCGCAAAAATAACACCGTACCTCCTCGTATTTTCCACTTCCTCTTAATTGAGAGATAGATATAATCCTACTGCTCCTTTCGAGCCGCTCAATAGTACCACGGACATCGTCCTTTCCAGCCCAACCTTCAGTGAAAAGCACGTCAATATGGTAGATAAGAAGTGCAGTGGTTGAAATACTAACCATTAGCGGTGAAAATAAACTCATCGTCCTCGAGAAAATCGTATAGGTATCGCAAAAACGAAAGTCTACAAATGATACATCTTGGAGAAACGCCAAAAAAGGAACTGAAACCTTGCTTACTTGATGGTCTCATCAGTAATCGCTCTGGCATGGCTTAGTATAAAGCGTTGCAACAACTCTCGATCAGTCCATTTTTCACAGTAGTGCCATCGAATGCAATAATCGCGAGCATGTGACTCTCCTGCAGCCACGTTTGTTTGGATAAACAAGCAATATTTTTCGAAATCAAAGTGGAAAAACAATTTCACATTCAAACAACGCGAAAAGCAAAATGGTGAAGGGTGAAATATAACGCGTTCCTGTAGTCCTAACGCTTGCCAGCGACGAGTGCAAGTGGATTACATCATCGGCTCAAGGTAACATTGTAAAGAAAAACATCATCTCATGAAGAAACAACAGAAAAAAAGAACAATAAACCAAAGTAAGAGACAAACCGAGCTCGTCCATCAGCACATGCAATCGTAGATATTTTTCTTCACAAAGATTACTCGAAAGCCTATTGAATCTGCGATAGCACTGAATAATAACCTGCCGCAGATCGGGCGGAACCGCTCCAAAGGCAGGGGAAAGGTCTGCGACCAGACATAGGAAGGCTTCTAAATGATTTGAAGAGTTACGGCCGGGATATCTTGAACCGGATGAAAAAACCTACCTAGCAAATCGAACATTATCCAACTTCCGCCTTTGAGAGTTGTCATTAGCAGATACAGAAGCAAATCACTGTCGAAATAGTCGCGGCAAAGCTGTGGAGTTGGCGTCCGAGACGGTCTTCGCAATAACTCGTCTTTCAGAGGTACGATTGACTGAGGATGAAAACCCAGTGAGTTGGCCAGCTGAAAACAGGGGCTTCACAAACAGTTTCGAAAAAAGCAGTGTAATTAGAACTGCACCTCCAGAGGAGGTAGGCAGCCATCCAGGCGACAAGGCGCTGAGGGGTCCACTTCTTGGGGAGTGCTTTCCTCATAAAATGGTAATTCCATAGCATATCGCATAGATCGTCGCAAGAAGCTGTCACTCGTTGACGTACATAGGGACGAAGATGTTGTTGTACACCTCGTTTTCGCACTCTTGGATGACACCTACAGTTGTATGCACATTCACCAGACTTATCAGGAGCTTGGAAATCGTGTAAACCCACCTGGCTCACTAAGAAATTGACGGTATCAATAACTTCGACAATGTCTTGCAGCACCGACATGGCGTCTAGCAAATCTCTTCTGTCATCCCAGCGAGAAAAGGTGATTTCTTGCAAAGATAGCTTAAATACAGGCTGCTGCTCTATATGAAATGGACAGCGTTACTATATCGAACTCACGCTAGAATAAGCTTCTATGCGATCATAGAGATCGCAAAAACATGTGGCTACAGTTTCCACCCTACAACAATTTAATATTACAGGTAAATTACAGGTGATAACGGTATGCCAGGGAAGCTGAAATATCAGAGCTGTTTTAGGTAACCATGCTTAACAAGTGGCAAACTCACGTTTGGTCCGCGTCGAACTCAATAACGATGGGGCTTGGAATAGAAATTTCCTCCTCACAAGGGATCTCACGGAGCCGTTGTTCAACAGCGCATAACCGCTTTTCCATCTGCATCACGAATGGCATCGAGCGAAAAAGTTGATACAAATCTTCAGCAAAAGATACCTTCGTCGTGGTGGCCTCATCTAACGTCTCGATCAGGTCATATCGTCTGTTCTCACCGAAAACCTTGTCACAAAATTCACTGAACACATAAAGATGATACCAGTATTCCGACAAGATCGAATGACTTTGGGTCACCATTTTCAAACGATTTCATTAGAGGCACCATGCATAGCAAGAGAACCATTTCAAAGTGCTGAGTAGGTTATATTATACAAGACTGGAACGTTACCTGTAATGACTATTCACGGACCGAATCCGCTCCTTCAAAAATAACGCCTTTTCCTTGGCAACGCCCATACTCAAACATTTCTGAGCTAGCCGTAAACAGGCTAAAGAAGAATATCAGTCTCCAATGGAAAGCGGATGATGGATTGATTGACGAAAGGCTTCACCGTGATAATTTCGGGACAAATATAGTGCACTCAGCAGCGCATCTGTAGCCTCGGGTCCTTCAGCGTGCTGGAACGCAAACTTCGCGAAATCCACATCGCCATTAGAAATGCTTTCTAGACCAAGACTCAACCAAATTTCTGCGTTTTTTGGAGCGATAGACACTATCTGAAAGAAGGAGAATGGAATGAGAGTTCGAATGATAAAGTAATTGACAATACCTGAAGGAAGTGTTGCATCGAACTTTCACTTTCCAGCTTCGCAAGATTTTTGTGAATACCGACAAAAAGCCGTGCCATTTTCGAAAGCCTACGAATAGTAGAATGTGTAGAAAGTGTTTGGGATGACGATAAGAGAGACCCACCTTTCATCGACTTCTGCTTCCCAATCGAAAACCGTCGTATTGAACCCCTTCACGAGAGGATTATTGAGAAGTCTTTTTAAAATTTTCGTTGCAGTTGCGTTCTTTCCTTTCACTAGGCAGTCCAGGGCTTGTTGAAACTCAAGCAGCGCAGAAGCTTCCTAGAAGGAAGAGCTATCAATCGGAAATTTCGCCGAATTCCAAGAAAATTCCTAGTACAGCTTTGATAAGAAGGAATGACGGAAATAAACGATATCATACACTGGCTTCTTGCGTTTGCTTCTTGTCATCATCGTCGAAAGCACCCCACAAGGAATCCGTGGAGTCGCTATCGTCGCTGCTACTGTCGCCATCACTTTCAGAAGACTCGCTTTCAGTGCTCTCGTCCTCACCTATAAGACACTTGGAAAGAAAACTGTACAAATACGAAGGAAGACGAAACATTTTGGAAGTATGAGTCCGAATTTTATGAATTCATTTCGCCGTACAATAGCTCCAGCTAATAAAGAAACGAATGTGGAAAACTTATTACCACTGGACTCGGTATCTTCTTCTGACTCATCACTGTCAGCCGCGGAACCATTGTTCTCCTCTCCTTCATCTTCTATAGATACCTGAAAAGAATGAACCTTAACCACTCAAGTAATACCAACAATATCCGGTGCTAATGCAGTTGGAGAGGAGGGCAAGGCACCCGGCGTTCGGCGCTATTTTTGTCTAGGATTTTAGCCTAAGTCATACTTTACGAGGAAGCTCCTACCGTCCCCCCTCTTCCCAAGTGAGGCTTAGGCAAAAAAATGCAGTTTAGAAATTGAACCATGATTGTAGGACGGTTTCGACTGGGGGACGACAGTGCGACAGTATGAGCCCCTATTCCTACCAAGTACTTTAGCACCCAACATCCACTGCTGATGAAGAACTCTAAACCGGCACATTCGCCTTTCTCACTGTTTTCGATTTCCTTCATATTCAGATATATCTGCTTTATCACTTTCGTACACGCATGGATGCATTATGCAGATCAGAAATGAGTTATAAAAAGGAAAACTCCAGGACTACTTACCTCAGAACCACTCGTACTTTCACTTTCATTTTCATCTTCCGGCATAACCTTGTCATGTCTTCCTGGCATAAGCAGAAGAACCTGTAAAAACTAAGCCAGCATAATGGGAAGAAGGACAATTCTTCTCAAAGAAAGATTTCACCAAAATAAAAAAATTACCTTTCATACAGGTCTTAAATTTTGAAAACAAATTAAAGCACGCCTATTGCAGGTACCGTGTGTAGCTCACGTCCCACGCAACAAACGAGCGTCTCGGTAATTTGCGAAATTTCATACTAATTCTGCTTCCTGTGCGCGTTCGTCCGTTGTTGAACCTAGTAAGTAGTTCGTTGTCGTATTGTGGCAATCTAGATATATAATGCGGTGCTATCGCAGTGGGGAGCATCTCATAAAGATTTTTACATGAGTACCTCTGAAGGATCTTTGTGGGGTCACACTGCACATTCAAGCGTTATTTTACACTAAGCTTCAAAAGGTAAAAGAAAGAGCTCCTTTCCCTTCCTCAGCGTGAAAGCTGTCGTACCTGCCTGCCGATAGTCGACATTTAACTCTTCAATATGCATTTATCTTTTTTTCGAAAAATTTCGTGTCGTGTTTGGGTAAAGTTTAAGGATCGTATCTAAACCTAAGGTGCGACAGCGCGGGCGGTCGCGTGCGCATCGTTACTGGGGCGCGCTAAGCGGCGCCGTACTGAGTGTAGGAGTCTCCTTGGATGCTTTCTTTGCATCTGATATCTCGTTGTAATCTGCATTACTCGTAAATCGTTCGTCATATCGACCGTTGACGATAACCCCTCGTATTTCACAACGTAACTGACCATTTTCGCACTATTGATTTCACGGCTTCATTTGTTGAAGAATGCATATAAATGTCTGGATTCGATCCACTCACGTATTTTGAACACCTCCCTTTATCCGGTACTGATATAGATGGTGGGGGACACTCCACTCTGCTCGGCGTCCGACGCTATTTCGCCTAGGTTTTTAGCCTAAGCCTTACTTTGGAGGGAAGCCTCTACCCTGCCCCCTGAAGGAAGGCTTAGGTAAAAATATACAGTTGAGCGCTTAAATTGATAATTGTAGGTCGGTTTCGACTGAGGGACGACAGCGCAACAGTGAGGCCCTACTCCCACAACTTAATTAGCACCACTGCACTTGCTTTTATGGTGTTCTGAGGACGGATGATTGATGGAACAGACCATTTCCATTTAGTGATTGAATATAGTGCGCACAAAAGTGAGACTCGGAGTGTTGCTTTTTCAAATAAGGAAGTCGTGAAATGTCAGTTCTTTTGATCCTTTTCACATAACTAGCTGCTGATCACTGGTGATCTGGTTATTGGCCGTTGAAATATCGAAAGAAATAGAAATATCTCCCTCATCTAGACTTTTTATAGCGCCTAATATAGTTAACTACACGAAATAGACAACAAGTGTGAGTTGATTCGAGCATCTACGTCGAAATCGCTACGGCGCCACGCAATCCCTTTTTTTTTAAAAGTTTGGCGCGCCCCAACAACGATGCGCACGCGACCGCCCGCGCTGTCGCACCTTAGGTTTAGATACGATCAAAGTTTAAGCCCTTGTAGATGGACTCATTCAGCAGCACAGGAATTGCATTATTTCTCAAAGCGAACCCATAGCGATTCTTTTTGAGTTCGTATCGACTGCATGTTTTCCTTTATGTGTTTTTTCGTTTTCCTTAATATGTAATGTTCCGCTTTCTTCCACAATAATCTTGGGTAAAAATTGTGGGTTAACCCTTTAGCTCAGCTGCAGAATTTGAACTATGTGCAAAATGCATAATTTTTTGCTGAAAATAACCCATCTACGCTTTGATTGCAGGTTCGTCGGAGTCTCCCGCTGATAATGGGGGAGACTCAACAAACGAACCTTACTTCTGGTGATGCGAGCCAGGAATTCGTGATTGTACAAGAGGGAAAAGCAAAAGTTGGCTTTCATGGACCCGTTTTTTATAATCCTGTTCAAGAATTCAATAGGGATCTAACGTAAGTCATCTCTTACTTGTTTTTCAGCTCACTGATGGTCTGTTGGCAACATGTTTCAGTGTATCAGTTTTACGGGAATTCGTTAGATCCCGGATGGCCAATGGTTCCGCGAAGGATGAAAAATACCCTGAGGAACCGAAGGCGAAGAAAGCGAAGTTGTTTCATGAGAAGGAGGTAAGTTAGGTAAAAATAGTAGTTTCTGTTTTTGATTTTTGATAGCTGCTGATTTTCGCCGCAGCGCGCGATGCGAAAGTTACTAGAAGGTTGCTGAGTTATGGGCAAAAGCTTCGGTGGCGGGTTCGAGTCCCGTCCGCCACCGAAGCTTTTGCCCATAACTCAGCAACCTTCTAGTAGTTTCTGTGTTTTCGAATACTTTGACATTGCAGGACGGCTCTGTCAGAATTCTTGACGCTTTATCAGCCAGTGGTCTGAGAGCTCTGCGATTTTCGCAAGAGGTGAGAAGCTCCCTATTGTATAGATGAAACGACATCCTTTTTGTGAAGCATTTACTTCCTATGAGCCTTTTGCTCTACTAGTCATGGAAAGATCCAAGAGAGCATCAATTAGATCCCATCATCAGCTGTACTAGAATTAGGTGGCCGGTAAACGAGAATTATTCTCGGGTCTCGGTTCTCTTTCTTAGTCCAGGTTGTGAGATCTGGACTGTGAATTACTGAATGTCTTCTGCAGTGCCGTGTCATTTCCATAACACAACGGCTGCAGCTGCTTTATTGTTCCAGTTTCTAGGTGGAAAACGTTGACTTCGTGCTTGCCAACGATTTCTCGGAGAATGCTGTCGAATCGATTCGGGAGAATATTCGTTTGAATGGTGTCGAGGATAAAGTGCAGGCTACATTTGGCGATGCAGTGTACGTTTTAGCCTCAACTGGCGGATTTAAAGGCTGACAAACTCATATCTATTACAGATCAAGGGGATCACTTCTAAGGTTTTGGAAATATTCGTTAGCATAGTGTATACATTAACACTAAGCAGTTTTGGTAGTCTCTTGCGATAGCTCAGTTCGTAAATATAAATTGTAGGGTGACGATGATGAGCCATCGAAGCATTGACAAAAGGTTTCACGCTGTCGACCTCGACCCCTACGGTTCCGCGTCTGTGTTTCTGGATTCCGGTGTGCAGTGCGTGGCCGACAGAGGTGAGGAGAGCGTAAATTTCCCATGATATGTGTTCTCCGCGGTAAGGCTGGGGTTATACCAGGCGGTTGGTTTGCAGTCCGTTTGCAATTCGACTGAGCATAAGGTGCGTATTCTCGCGGGCTCTTTACCACTTCGTGAGTGGAATGAGACCAATTTAGAGGAGATAAATTACCACGCTCACCTTTGGAAAATAGGTATGAACTGATCTGATTGCAGGATATGATATGTCATTGCAAGATAAGTCTGATATCGATTAACCGAACCCCTGATGAGTTGGTGTGCTTGGAGTGAACAGGATTCCTATTTGAACTGAACCAACTTGTTGGTTGTAAATGATTGAAATCTTTACAGGTATACTTATGGTCACTTGCACTGACATGGCAGTTTTATGTGGAAATACTCCCGAGACGTGTTATAATAAATATGGCTCCACTACCTTACGCTTAAAATGTTGCCATGAAATGGTAGGTTTTCCATAATTATTTACATAATTTTTTTTGAGAATTTTGCTCTTGCTTGATACTTGTTGATGTTTGCTTCTTGTTTAATACTTCGCCATTTTGCGATTCTGCGTGTTTGTTTTTATCGGCTGCACACGCGAACTGCACTGACATGGCAGTTGCTGCATTGCAAATTCTCAGAGTGATGAAAACGCGTGCGAAAGTACAACACTACAATATCGCAAGTCTGACATCGACCTTACGTTCATGGGCATTTTTTACCTTACTTCGCGATCCAGCTATCTCAATCCGTTGATATCTTTAGGCACTAAGGATCCTTCTACGGGCAATAGATACACAAGCTAATAAGTATACACGCTACATTGAACCTTTGTTATCCATCAGTGTTGACTTCTATGTTCGTGTGTTCGTTCGATTGCACACTGGTGCGAGGATGACGAAGGAATCCGGAACGTGAGTTATTCAGCACCACCGCAGTCTGTTCATGATATGTTTCACATTTCGTGCCTGAAGTTATTACGATTTTTGGAATACTTCATGTTTGATACTTATTTATTCAGTAAAGTTGGACATGTATTGGCCTGCTCGGGATGCCATTCTTTGGAGGTTGTTCCGATACTGAAGAAATTCGAAGATGGAAAAAGTCTGAAATATGGAACGGGTGTGGTGCGGCAGACATTGATGGGTTAGTTTCGCTATTTCGAGGTGTTTCAAGATATCAAACTTTGCATGATTTTACTACGAGCATTTAAAGGAGCTTTTTGCGCGTTGCTGAAATCATTTTTCCTTGTGTGAAAAACTATTGTTGAGTTCAGGTGGGGATAACAAATGCGTCCATTGTGGTCACTCTGTTCATCAAGCAGGACCCATCTGGATTGGTCCCATACATAATCATGAGTTTGTTGAAGGTATGCTCAAAAGGTAAGATACCATTTTGTATCTTTGACTTTGTTGCGTGTATATCTGTAGATACTAGCGTCATGGCAACATATCTGATTCCTGGTCCATTGGCTAAATTTTTTATTCGTATCACCAGAACGATCTACTTTTCTACAACAAGAAGTATTCAGACTAAGGGAAACGCCAGAAGAAGAGCGACTTGGCACCCACAATCGTCTTTTAGGTGTTCTTACTAATGTATCAGAGGTAATCCTTGTCATAGTCCGATTCGTGTTCCGGGTGTTGTGATTCTTATAGGCCCCAGAATCTCTTTTAGGAGCTGGATGTGCCGCTATACTATGAGCACGATCAGCTATTTAATGTGGTGAAATGCTGCGTGCCTAAGTCTATTGCTGTCAAGTCAGCTATCCTGAATGCAGGGTATAAGGTAATTTCGGGGATGCTCCGCTAGAAGGTCTCAGATAATTATTTCCTACAGGTTTCTGGTTCTCATTGTAATCCTCGAGCACTGAAAACGGATGCACCTGCGCAGTTCTTGTGGGACATTTGTCGACATACCGTAAGTTAACTAAGCTGAGCAATGCTTGCACTCACGGATAAGGGAGTGGACACTAACATCTGCTGTGGATAGAAATGTCCAATTCTAAGGTCCACAGTGTCACCCTTTGATCCGAGGTTGCAACTGACTGCTTTTGGTCTGTTAGTGTACAATGCAAAACTGTATTCAATGCGAATTTAAGGCTCAACAAGCCAACGTGACAGCAGATCGTCACGATGAGAAGGCACCCGGACGGAAGATTTTGAGCGATTCTATAACGTAGGTTTCTCCTTATTTGCTTGTTTTTGTGTATATTGAGCGGTATCTCTGCGTGTCTTCTCGCATTGAACTTATTTTTCTCTTTTTTTCTCGTTCAGAAAGGTTCTGGAGGTACATTTAGTTATTTAGTCCAATAAATTTCTGAATTCTGTTTTTTTCGAACCACATTCTTGGACCAGCTTCCGGCCTGGGGAAAGGGAATATTCCACACCTATACGAGACTTCCAGCTTTTTATTGTCTGGTGGATGGTTTCGGCGTGTATAGGTCTTACCCTACCCACCAGGGGATGTGGCTTCAACGTCCGCTCGCCAACGACCTAGTGGCGATCCGCTATTGTGTTAAGTGCGTTCGCAAAATTAACAATAGATCAGATCCGTGGCTTGAAACCAGTTGGACAGTTCCTCGTTAGTCTGAGGTTATATCTCGCGATTCGTGCTAATCATGCGAATCGTCCAGATCCGGATCGTCCGGACGGTCCGGACGATCCGCACGAATGGAAAGGTGTATCTTCAGCCTTAGTTGCTGAGCACACTCATATTCCAAGCCGTTTTAGAAGTGAAGTGAACTTTCGACTCCACCCGGGAGCTACTCAACAAACAAAAGATGACCAGATGGTGCGGTTCCAGTGTAATAAGGTTTGTAGTTCAAGTCATCTTTCGTGGTTATAGTGAATTTCACTTTAAGAGAGTCATTACAATGGTTCAGGGAAAGAACTGGGGACCGAGGTCAAAAGCATGGGGATCCAGCAACTCCACTAATGCTGGTTTTTATGTGAGGCCTGAGACTAAGCCACAGGTGGAAAACTCGTCCGAATAAGTTTGTGGTACTGTTAATTATTGTTACTGTTGTGATATATTGTTGTAAAGTATTGTTGTCTGTTATGACTCTGTTGAAAGGACCACACACATTGTGATTTGTTCGCTGTTCGGCTTGTTTAAACGTTCCAGAGACAGCAAAT
This sequence comes from Trichostrongylus colubriformis, assembly GCA_963978905.1. NCBI lineage: Eukaryota > Metazoa > Nematoda > Chromadorea > Rhabditida > Trichostrongylidae > Trichostrongylus > Trichostrongylus colubriformis. The sequence goes on from OZ022258.1 coordinate 48,721,655, forward strand.
AATAAATATAATAATGATACCCTCTCTGGATTTTGTACATACGAAACGATCTTTGAACGAAAGATAGAGAAGATAGATGTGGTACGATGTTTTCGAGTTGTATGTGGCGTACTAAGCCCAGACTTCCACTTATTTTATGTGCATGATGCTAACTAAATTCCTCAAATGCATATTCCGCGATTGCCTATAGGAGAGTATTAGTTCGGTCGTCGTTAATCGAGATATGGGGTTGCACAGTGATGAGAAAAGGCGGGGTGGCACATATAACAACGCTGTCTAATCGACACTCATTCAGCTTTTCTTTCGAAGTTCTTGGAATGTGCCTCCGAAGGTTGGAACGTTTGAAAGCCCTGGACCTGTTCATCCCACAGCGGAGCTCTAGGTTTAAAAGTACGGCGAGTGGTAACCGGGTCAATCATCAGGGGGAGGGCATGTGGTTTACTGTGAATGAACTCGCTTGGTTCAAGAAGGCGACATATGGCGTAACTAGCGTTGAAAGGTTCGTCACAAGGTTCTCATAGTGGTACTATTATGTGGCCGTGTTCAAGTGCTTATTGGTGTGTGTTCAGCCGAACGAGTAGCCATGGAGGGCGGGGCTTGCCGTGCCATCGTCAGTGATTGGTGAGCGCAGAAACACGTATGAAGTTAGGGTAAGAATCATTGGGAGGGAAAGGTTGTACCTCTCGGGGTTTTGGCCATTTCGTTCCATTCTTTACCCAGTGGGCACTTCCTTAGCACCTCTACTTTCACATACGGCCGAAGTAGCCTTCGTGGTGCTTTCAAAGCGGAAGTGAGTAGAAATCGTAATTGTTATTGTTAGATGGGTTAAAAGTAAACATCACACGGTGTCTGTGTTGAAGGTGTTCATGTAATCGCCTCACAACGAGATTTACTGATAAAACTGATTATATTATTCATCTAATTAAAAAGTGTCAGCTTACAGGCGCTAGCGAATTTATTTTATTTTAATGTCTATTTGTCTATTTAGTCTATTTATCCATCTCGTTTCCAAATTTGACTATCGCATAACACAGCCGTTTCACTTCTTTGGAGCCAGGTGTTCACCGGGTCTTCTATGCTAACACATCGATTGCTCATCACCTTATCTGTGGCAAGAATTCCCCACTATTGACTTTGGCTGCATATAATCTGACTCATTGAACTCTTTGCATTCATTCCAAACGATCTTTCATCATAGTAATGCTAGAGATTTGTCATGTTCTTCGTGATAGTACTACAACGAAATGTGGTCGTACGGTAGAGCTCAAACCGGTTCTTTTTCCAAAAGCGTCCGTGGCGTTGACATTGAAAGTCTGATCCTAATTCACACTCTGCGCTAGATTTGCATATTCAACATTTCCGAACGTTCGCTATATCACTTGCAGGCAGTACTGCTGTCATCAGTGGTTAGCATTTCTGCTCGGTTATGCCATGTGTGGAATCTATTTACGCCTCTGTTCTTCTTCAGTTTTCTTGTTACCTCTCGTCAATATTAATACTCATTTTGCGCCAGAAATACGCGATTTTTGCGCTTTTTTGAGATAGGGTCTACCGTAGGCCGAGAAATTTTCATATCCCAAGGGCCGTGTCTGGGTGCTCAATCCGATTTCGTTCAACCCGACTCCACTCTCAGGCTGCCAGAAAGAGGGGACAAAACATAGACCACAGACACCATTATATCGATAGAAAAAAAGGGATTTTAAGCGGGGAGTCATATAAAAGGCAGGGATCTGTAAAGCTGTCCAGGTTGCATGGCAACGCGTCATGCTTTACCATTTGCACTTTTACTTTTATTTTCAAACAATTGATCAACCATTAATCTTACATACTGATCTTAATTACTTATTAACCCAGTCTACTCTCCAACACCCATATCGTTAGGATCAAATGTCTTCTGTCCTATGATTTCTCTCAAAGTTTAATATTGTGCTGTTCCGGAGTCCCATGATTATCTGAATGCTCAACAACAATTGAAACTCCAAAATATTTATTCAAAAAAAAACCGAAAAACCCCTCAAAAATCTCGAAAGCTTTTTTTGGAACATTTTTGCAATACTGTTTAGCTAACCTGCACAGTTTCAGGCCTGAAGAAGGTGTTAACACCGAAATAATGCAAAAGTATTCCGAAAAACTTCCGAGACTTCCGAGGGGTCTTTTGAGTTTTTTGAATAAATATTTTGGAGTCTCAAATGTTCTTGAATATCTCACAAAGTTGTTAAAATGACATGCAAAAGGTCCAGGCTGATCGACTTGAATGCGCTGTGCATTCGTATTTCTGTAACGATCGTGGATATGATTAGGTCATGTGAATGGTTTGCTGGTTACATGCACAGCTATTTTATTTTGTTTATACAATGATTTTATTAGTCCACATAGAGAGGGGGATCATTGCAGCTCGACCCGTGAAATGCGAAAGCCTGGCACAGTGCTTCCATTCACTGAGCAGCATACGGCTTCCCTTGTTTTCTCACTAAGGCAAACTTCCATTTTCAGTTACATCCTCAAGTGACAGTCGATATCCATGCTATATAAAACTTTTCCAGATAGAATTACAGTCAAGTAGGTGACCTATAAAGATTTTACTGTCAGATAGTCCCGAATTAGTAAAGTCAAAGCAAAACGACATCTCAAGCCTTTGTATTACATAATGTCTGGCCCTGGTCTCAATGCCTTTCGATTATTTTGGCTTTTGTACAGTTCAATATCAACACCGAAAATTACCTGTAGTAAAACTGGTTGAGAAGCAAAAGTGCAAAGTTTTTTCAACTATTTTTTTGCTACTCAATACCTCGTTGTCATCCAGTTTGAAGATTGTGATCGCACCATCGGTGACGGTCCCCTTTTGGGGAATTGAGTGAGAATCCAGTAACAACTGGTGGGAGCGTGCCGGGTGGCGCATATTGCACTTTCTCTTGTAGGTCAGCTTTCTTGGGACAAAGGGAAAAGGGAAAAGTGAACGCTGGCTGCAGTCCTTAATCTGTGCAAAGCAAGTGCATCACGACTCACATTTTGGAGACGGATATTTATAGAAAATGCACTTTTTTGGTGAATGCACATCGTGCACGCGGCCCTCCATTGCAAAGCGGTAGTACTGCGATAACAGCACATCTGTCAGGTAGCACCTTATCAATTTCTCGTAATGGCATGATCATTTTACTTCTTCATTGCATTAGTTCTTTCGCTGAGTCTGACAATAAGGCGCAGGACCTTTTCGAAACAGCAATTCGCCTGAAAGGTCCTTCGCTATCATTGCTTCAGATTTATAAAAAGTTTAAATTTCTGGGTTGATCAACCCTTTCTGGAATGCGCCGCACATACTAGTTCCATTAGAATCAGTGGCAGATGAATGCGATTTGGTCCATACGATGTAGCGTGGTCCGGCCGATGTATAAGACAGTACATTGGACCTCACAGACGAGCCTGGCACCAATTGGAGGGAGGGGGTATAATCCTATGAAAATTTGGAAATGGTAGGATAAAGAATGAGTGGAGTGCATGGCATTTTTAACTTTTCAGGGTTTCGCACGTGAATCTTCCCAATCGTACCTACCACGTATAGTTCAATGTATTTGAATTTTGAATAAAAGTTGGAAATGCCAAGCAGTGAGGGTGGATCACAATCATCGGTAGGGCTTCGTGAGACGAGCTCACAGTACTTACTGAGAGTAGTGAAAAGCACGCAGCAATCATTTTGAAAGGTTGTAGTTTAGCCTTTCAGAAAGGTTTGAGATAGGGAATCGTTGTACTTATATGTAGTATGTTGGAGCTTAGATGTTAAACCTTGTAATTAATGGCCTTTCTCTTCTTTATCAACTCCTTGCTTTTCGCCGCCTCTCCTCTATTAAGAGTTCCGTTCGACAGTATCACTATAACCAGAACTGCGAACCTCACCTTCTGACTGATACGCTCTTTCCAGTCTGCTCAGCTGAACCACTCATTCCAATACATTCCAGCTTTGTACTGCTTCAAGGTTTGTGGGAAAAATCCTGTCAATCGATAGTCACACTTTGTAGAAACAATATTTTGATCATCGAATGACGGCAGCTTGGTTGGTGGAATAAGTTGCTGTTGAAGTTGCTCGGTCGGAGGTCAACTTGGAAGGAGTGGTATTTTACAAAATTTTACTCGGCGTAGCGCTTGACCTTGCTTTCACCCTTCATGGTCGGTTAACTGGTACCATACTCGTCAGGGAAGACAAAAATGGTGACATATACATAGAATATTTCCAGCCCGTTATCATGTCATCGAAAGTGCGTCTAAATGCCATCACATTTCTGATGGGAAGCTGGATATGTGAGGAGGCCGCTGCATCATCCACAAGACTCTTTTCCCATGCTCAATTAAGGAATTCCTTGGGTCTCCTTCCCAACCACTGTTTGAGTGGTTCATGGACCCCTGAGACGGTCCCTAAAATCGCCCGTAGATATCATCAAAACGGCAAGCTTTTCTTTTTGGTTCTCTGATCAGCTGAGCTTGACCTTTCGTTCCAGTCTCTCCCAGCTTTCCTCTGCTTTGGAGTCCTCTCATGCCTCTCACAATCTGTTTGCGTGACATTTTTGCGTTCACATTTTTCATCCACTTATTGTTTTCAATATCTCTCGATCTATTTGCATCCTCTCGATCTTTCTTTTCAATTTGTTCACGTGAGTTGAGGTCATGAGATTCTGCCCTGACCAATCTTTTGAACCTTTAGGTTCGCTGAATTGACATACGATTCGTCAAGGTCTCAAAAAAATTTGTCTGTTCATAGCAGACTATTGCTTGGCCATTTGTAGGCGCGTTGACATGCCTATACGATTTTCCGTACGGGTCGTTCATATGAGAAACCTAACGGTGTCGATCAATGCCAAACACTATCCTTTACCTTTTTAGCCCTGTCATGTCATAGAATCCTTCTTCTCTACATGCTTATTTTATTATCATGTCAATCAGTGTGCGATAGTGGCAAGTGACGCTGTTCCCAGTCTCAAATCCGGTGGTCGGATCCCAAATAAACGGCCGTCCACGCCAACCAAGGCTTCCGTTCAGTGTCAAGCATGGGATAAGGAGTGCTTGTGGGTGGGGTGTACTCTGTATTCGAAAAAGGGGAGGTCATATAGATTCAAGGATGCTTTGAGTCTCCTCAATAATCACTTTTTAGGTCGTCCTTGAGGCCCCTGAAGCGGTCACTAAAATGGGTCTCAAAGGGTAACCACACTTTGTACTAAGCATTAGCAATAGTATAATCATCGACCGGCGATCTTCTCTCATTTTGGGAAGAGACCGCTATTATTTATTTATTATTTATTAGTTTACTTACACTCTACGGCGCGCCATAACACTAAGGGGAACAAGTCGTTTTTCTCTTATTGTACATGAATGAGCCCAAAGCGAGATCCAGGTCCCATACCCACAACGTAATATTATACCGAAGTTATCAGTGACGGAAGTGGAGGATAGGGGGGGGGAGGGAATAGAAAATCGTATAACCACGGTCGGTTCGGAAAAGGCGTTGTATTCCTCAGAAATTTTGCTCAGCGTATAGCTTAGCTCTGCTTTATTCTGTCCGGAATCGGTGAGGTTAGGCTGCCTTTCGCACGTCTTCATGAAAGATTTCATCGAAATGCCATCGCAATTCTCGAAGAAAGAGGATGCATGGCACATCCCATAACAGAACTCACATACGTTATAATATTGCCTCATAAATCCTGATTGACTGCACAATTTGTAATCGGTGCACTATAGAACAATCAGATCCGTGTTTGTCAGTGCCCTGAAATCCACACGGTGTCAGAGGTTAAGCGGTCAAAGCGGACGGTGTGTGCTGGGAAAACCGGTTCCGTCACCCGGCTGGTAACAGTTGAGATGTTTTAGTTTTTCCGAATCCATCATGTCAACTAGGTAGTATCTGATTACTTTATTTTATGAAAATTGTATACTCTGTTTATTTTATGTTTTGTTTTATCTTCACACAATTAGAGCCGTCATCGAAACCGGTACTTCAAGTCGTTGTAAGCAGGTATTTCAGCGGGTAATTTATTTGTTTACGGGACGGTGGAGTATTCAAGTGCAGCAAAAGTCATAATTTTCTCTGTTCCACTTCAGCTTAGTAGTAGCAATAACTGTGATCTAATTGCGTTGTGGGGAAAATCATTCCCTTAGGTTGGCCAATGTTTGGGAAACCAGTTTGGGGAAGAAAAATGGGCATCCTTTACTTTTTTACGAAGAGATCGTTTTTTTCATTCGGTAATGCCATAGTGGCCATAGGCATTGGAACGCGTTGCTAAAATCAATGAGAAGTGCTGTAGCATGGCTCACACGGACATTTAGCAGGGTTTTATTCCAGTTATATAGGACACTCCCTAAACACCCATCAGACCCACTAAAGAAAATTCTTCGGACATTCAAGAAACAAGTGAACAAAAGGTCTACGCTAAAGACAGTGATAGGTATTATGTGGGTAATGGGAACTCCTTAACTGGGTCACGTAAAAGAAAACTAGGGGTCTAAAAAGACTATATGTGGCTAGATTTCCTTTGAAAAACAGTACCTCCGGACTTTATAAGAGCCGTCCTCTTCAACAGCTAACACTTCTTTTGAGGCAGCACGGCCTTTTTTTCAGGGCGACCCGCCCCTTTTGAGAGTCATCGGTGGGAAGAGGATATTGTCTCTCGGGTTTTTGACCGTTTCATTCGCTTATTTCTTCACTTCCGTTCTATTGAGCGCCTCGACTTTCTTAATCAATGTCCTAATCCTTCCATATTCGGCCCGAATTACCTCTATCACTGCCTTCAATCCGTTCAGTGTGCGTCATGCGTTCCCAATTCCGTGGAATACACTTAGTTTTGAGCCTGCTAATGCCCAATCGAGAATTTTCGGTTGCCATTCGCGGTACCACGTTACCCATCCCGTGGGTTGGGCTCGCACGAACTTGCACGGCTCTCTTTTCGGACACGATTCGATTCCATAGCGCTCTCGAATAGCAAGCACACCCTAGCCAATGTCCCTACTCAGCCTAAGCACACAAGTTCGTTACAAATCGCATTTTTTATTCAGATGAGTGCGTGCGAGCTTTTTTTCAGGCTGTATAGATAAACTAATGGCAGACGGTATGCATTCACTCTCACCAAACTGTCTCTACACTTTATTTGCAAGTCGAACAGTACCTATGACTCATTTATGACTACTGTTTAGTTGCTCCATCATTCATTGCATGATTTCATTTGTGGAATCACCAGATATTCTTTTTTGGAATTAATCAATAACTTTTTATTCAGGTATGGATCCGCATACGTTGCGGGACTGTTTGTCTGTGACAGGAGTCGATTCGCCTGGAAAATCCATAGCGGCTGGACCAAATGGGCAACTGATTTTCAAGTGAATTGCTTTTTCCAACTGAAATGATGAAACTAGTGATTAACTAGTAATTAAACAAGTGAAATATTCAGAAAATCAGCCAGTCAGCTCTACTATTGCGATGTGCACGAGATGTCCTCATACACATTGTGCTTGTCGCGAATGGATCCGCTGTATCAGGATTGTCAGGTGACACATAGTAATAGCCAAATTTCAGAAAAATCATTTCCTAAAAAGTGTGGACGGAGGGAGGGCTAGGGGAATCCGAGGGCGTCCAATTTATGAGTCACATTGTAGGTGATGAGCAAACAATCTTCACGTGGCGACCCATTATCACACAATGCGAAAACTGTTTGAATAACGTGGAATAGCACGTAAATGAAAGCAGCGGATTGCCTGAGACGGTTTCAGGAGAGATGAAACCATAAAATTGTTATAGCGGTGATGCACCAAGTTCTGGGCAAAATGTTCGTAGCGGAAGTTTTAGGCAAACCCTTATGATGGGGTACCACACCTTATCAGCTCATGACCATGTGCTTGTCCATCAAGACCTCAGAAACCCATGCGTCTCTCTCATTTTGCCATATTTAGCAAACTCAACATAGTAGCTCATCAGCAGAACTTGGAACCGTAACAAAACCAGCTTAAACAAACAAAGATTAGTCAAAAGAAGTAAATAAATAAGCATTATCGTAGCAATTTTAATACGATGTTCGTAGGGCAGTTGGCCATATACTCGTTCTTACCGGTATGGTAAACAAATATATAATGCATACGAATACATACAAAGATAAATATAGCGGTGAAGAGCAGGAAAGACGTATTCTGTTTTCTCTATGAAATGGACATGCACGGTTCCAAGAAAAGGCATGAGAAATTGAGTCCACTTGAGGATGGGAAGATGGCTTGTAGTCAAGATAATCATTTGCATGAGGTTTTTAGCTTAAGAAGTAGTGAGTGACATCAGAGGTCAAAGAATGGAAGGGTTTTGTACCAGAGTAGTCATGCGGTGAAATAAGTAAAACTTCTGAGAAAAACGTCCCTGCATAAAAAATTTGACCTCGATCGTCTTACGACCCCTTCTCCCCAGTTCATCAACTATGCTGTCGCTATGTCAAGTGTCCCTAAAAGGTCGTCTATCTACAATCATAGTGCTACCTAGAAAAACTATAATTATCGCTTATTTTCGGAGGTCACCTAGTCGGCCTAAAACCATGCCAAAAAATTACGGTCTCTAATTTTTCACCCAAAATACCCTCCCCTCCTTCCCCTTAAAGCATTACTCGTCCCATGCTAGTCTATGTCTTGGATGCAAATTAAAATCATTACTGAAGCTTCAGATCTACGACCTAGCATTCTGTCGACGGGGTTCTCTGTTGATCTGCCTGCAGCGAGTGGCAACCGGCGAATTTTTCATCTGTGAAGGCACGATTGACTGTGATGCGTTTGTCGTCGAAATCACCGGCTCCGTTCACAAGACAAACATCGCCGTGGCGTAGGTTTTCTTTTTGAACCCTCGGCGCTTAAAACGTTTTTCGAATTTTATTTTTTCTCCAGAAAAGGCAAAAACGTGGTGTTGATTCGTGATGAGGCTGGCGTGGTTCTACTGTCGTATCCTATTCGATGGCAATCGTCCCCCACCACAGGCAATGTCATCGAACTCTTCCATGTGTCGAATTTCCTCAGTTCATCCGCTGGCGACAAATACACCATTTCTCTGCAGAGTCGGGAGATTTTCGATGGTAGCAGTCTTTTTTGAAATCCTTTTTTGTACAGCTTTCAATAAGAAATCTTAGAGGTCCCAGAAACTTCATTTTTGGGATACAGAAAGCATACTGGTTAATATTAGGTTGATTCATAATAAATCGGACAAATTGACCAATTTTAGTCATTGTCGTACAACTTTTTTACGACAACAGGGATTCACTTGAAATATACTCCATCTTTATCGATGACCTTCTGCCACGGTATAGGCAGATCATGGATGCCCTTGCTCCAGAAGGCCGGAAGCTGGAGCTCGAAGAAGCTGCCAAGTGCCGCCTTGACCTCGTCGCGAGTTTTGAAGTCTTGGCCGTCCAGGTGGCGTTGGCTGTGGGAGAAAAGGTGGAAATCTGAAGGGGCCAGGTCTGGGGAGTACGGTGGGTATAGAAGTACGGTCCAACTGTACGACAGCAGCTCGGCCTTGGTCGATCTTGCGAAGTGCGGTCTGTGGAAGTAGACACGTTGTCGTGCTGGAAGTAGACATGTGACCGCCGCCGTAGCGAACCTTGGACATTGGCCTTCAATTCTCGTAATTGACGGACGTAGACGTCGGCGGATACTGTGGTACCTTCATCGAGCAGCTCCCAGTACTCTACGCCGTGTACGCTCCACCAACCGCGGTTTTCGTCTTCGATGGAATAGTCGCCTGACGCAAACTTCGAATGCTACAACTACAGTGTACTTCTGCCGGGGGCATGCTCCTTGTGAACTTCTATCAGACGTCTGCCGATATCCGCGGGTTCCTGGCCAGATAGCGATATAAATAGTATGACGTTGCGGATGTGGTCTCTGGACCGCTTGAAATCGTGCGGCATTGTGGCGGAATGAATTTACTTTGGAGTGACTATTTTGCGGTACTTTGAAGAGCTTTTCATACTCATTCCAACGGTACCTCGCGCGTCCATTTTCGTTAATTCGTTACTGAGTTATGATCTCTAGAAATCATCACTACCATTTGTCCGATTTATTATGAATCAACCTAATACTTATAAGCTTTTTACTCTACCCATGAGTCATCTGACTCGTATGACTGAATTCAGTGGTTTTTCTGGATTGAATTCGCATTTCACTGACTCCTATAATCGGATTTGTTTCTGGCAGTTTATAACCGCTCACTACGCATACGCCCTAGCAGAATCGCTGAAATGCAAAAATAAGTGGAAATTGCATAACCATGACGGAACGGAATCTTTACTTGCAAAGCAACGCTGAGATCATTTTTGAATTACTGATATTATATAATATTTATTATATCAATAAAATATTGATATTATTCGAAATATCGTTATAAAATATTTTAAAAATATTGATGAATTTCGTACAAAAAATTGTAAATGTATTCTTTCAGCAACGTTTGCGAGTCCGTTCATTTCTCGTAATCATTTGTATTTATTCTATGGACATGATTATTCAAGATTTATGCTTGTTCCTCTCACTGGTGCGTTTATTTTTATATTATTTACAATTACACTCTCCTTTTCCATCTGTTGAGAAGTTCCTCAATGGCTCCCGACACCAGAGTCAAGCCTTGTGTCAAGGAAAATTTTTAAAAATCGGCCCCTGGTCGACGCTCCGACGCTACTGCCTGTTCCTATACTAAGGATGACCCCTCATTGGTCTAAAAACTGGTCAAGGAGAGTGGTCGGCAAGGAGTCTTCGGGAAAATTCCGAAAACACGACCACTCCCACCTTCCATCCCGAAATACAAGCTCCCTTAATGATTTGTGGACCTTCATCTGGGCTCGCTGACGCTCATAGTCCGCCGATAAAGCATACAAGCTTCTGTGGAGGCGACAACCAAAGCTCTCAAGTACTTAACGGCTGTGAGAAGCTGTTTCAGAGGAGGAGGGGGCTGGTTCAAGGAATATCGGCAAGGGAGTGCTGAGGTGGTGCAGAGACAGGTTGCGCGCGCTCCCACTCCCATGGTGCGGGAACAAATTCCGCATCAAGCCCCGTTCAGGGCAACCGAACCATTCATCACTTCGAGGCCGTAAACGAGTCGTCTGAGAAGATAAAAGCCCTGCCACGTACATCGACTGGCCCCTGCAGGCCATTGTATGTATAGGCCAACTCGCATTCACCTGCCACCACGATCCTAAATGGAACTAGAATGCACGGCGCATCTTGCAGCAGGGATTGATTAGCGCCAAAAACTTTGTCTTTCATCCTTTTTATCGGTTCGAGTAAGAGTGTATCAAGGAATTAAATGGAGCAGGTGCTAAAATTAGCCACTTTCAAGCATATAATCAGTCGGTGGTGGAATAGAATTGACTGTATTGATGACGTGAATGATTGAGACAGTATTAACCCTCCCTACTTTCTCTCGAACATCCCAATAAAAAAGTTCCTGCTATGAAAATTGCGCAGGATTATAGTGGATAATCAACGGCATAGCAGGATAGGCCACATAGTGCCAGGCAGTGCTTCTCAAAAAAGTCTATATCACGCTGAAAATAGACAAATCACCACTACGCTGAAAATAGGGTCTGTCGACCGTGCCTTTGTTTTGGGGTCCTGAGTACATCGCTATTCCTCCACATGGGTTTCTATTGACCCCCCCCCCATGTCCGGTTATATGCCTACCCAGAACAATTGTAAGCTGTGGAAAGAGGCAATTTTACAGTTCTGCAGGTCCATCGTGTGGAAAATGCGAACTCCGACGAACCCAAGGATCACCACCACCGGACGATTATATGAGCAAGACGGTGCAGTGCTTTGAAGAATTTGCTCTGATCTATGCCAATCAGAATGTTCGCAGTACCAGACCGAATTTCTATCTGCTGAATTTGACGTGAGTGTAATTACTGAAGATCTACGAACTCAGAAACTCATTCGGAAACTTATGGCACGACCATTATACAAGTGTACACTATTTCGGAGCTCCTGATAGGGCGTGGCCTACGGACATGGGTGAGTGGCGAGGGTGAAAGTACGTGGCAAGAGTGAGAGTGTGTTGCAAAGTGAGAAAGTTTGATACACTCTCATCCAAGTCCGTAGGCCACGCCCTATCAGGTGCTCCGAAATGGACCGTAGAGTACTTTACAAGTAAAGTAGCCAACGGCATATTGTATGGTGGTTTTCAGCGGAAATGACGTTGTCGAAGCTGCTTTACTGGGAAAGATAGAGGTCTCTGAGGGAGTACTGTAACTTACCCAGGTTACCTACGTTTATGGTCCCATCGTCCTTTCCTTATGTAACCCTGAAAGAGAGATGAGGACCAGGCAATTTAGGTTTGTAGCAGCATACGTTCTCTTTTCTGGACCTTTTTATTCAGGATTCCAAGTATCCTGAACAAAACTTGCTGGGAAGCCTGTGCTGTAATTTCCAAAATAAGGACCTTAATCCGTGGAGAGCAATCCGGATACTGGGTGTGGGATGCAGGGATAAGTTAGGACAAGTGACTAGGCGAAAAATGTTCGATTTGTGGTACATGGTCCATTGCCATAACGTGGATTTTGCCATGAACTTTCAGGAATCTCACCTGGTTACCGTTAAACCTTATGCTTTCACATCACTTCCCAAATGGCAAAATATCACTACAAAAATGTGGTGAGGAGGTGGTCTATTTGCATGGTGACTGCAATCTCACCAATTGTGTTGAACGTACTCATCTTTATCAAATCGATGTTGAACCTCTTTCGGTAAGTATGATTCCGTGAATGTTCCATATACACATTTGGGTTTTGCATTCCTAATTAAGTTTTCGATACCTCATCAAAACCATTTAGGCTCTGATACACCAAAAACGCCGATCAAGATCACTCACCTCACTAAGTGCTTCGGAGTACTCTTTGGCTGATAAGCGAAGTATAGCAGTGCCCGTGAGTTTCCCCAGAAACTTTTTACATTTCATTGCTTCTTCGGTAAAATAGTCTTTCAATGATGTGGTGGGTAATTTTAAGCTTAATTTTTTTTCTTAACAACAAGGAGTGATCTTTTCTGGATTTCTAAATAATCTTGGAGCTGTTGGGAAAGCCATGAGACGAAAATGCCCGAGCGCAATGAGGGAGGAGGTTTCAAAGGCACATTCCAGGATTACCATGAATGGGTCAAACCACTGACTCATGGAATCAGAGGTGCTGAGAAATATGCCGACAAAGAAAAGTCCGAAAAAAATCCCCGAAAATGGCAAAAATGAGTTTTTCTGACATTTGGCCTAAAACTAGATTACCGCGTGAAACAAGCCTTCGAATCAATCCCCACTGGATGGTATCACAAGGAACTTTGGGATATCACTTCTCTCCTTATATCAACGTCTTCTTTGTCATTGGCATCTCTTCCTTATCTTCTATTATCACGTGAATCGCAGGCCTAATTTGCTAGGTTGTTGCTACCGTTGCCGCCGTCATTGCCAACAATCACGCCGGGGCGGGCCTGGGCTGCTCGGTGGAGTCGCGCCTGTTTCTTTGGCTCTCCATGTTTCAGGAACTGACACCCACGCCTCGATAAAGGTACAGCCTACTGGTTGTGGGTCGAAGTAACTGACCACGGCTGAAGCTGTTACCTCGGTAATCCTGGAATGTGCCTTCAAGGAGAAGAAGGAGATGGAGAGCATATAGCAGAAAGACAAAGGACCTGTTTAGACCTACGATGAGCAGGAGTGGCAAGAAATGGTTACCTGATCGACTAGCTTCTCGGAAGCTTACAAAACTCATCAAGTGCATGTCGGAGGGTGAACCTGTAATAAATGGGATGCAGCGGACCATTATGATGATCTCAAATACTACGTCTTCGAAGTGTCCTGTTGGGTTAAAGTGGGCAGAGGGAGGGATGCAGCAACATTTGGGTATTGCACGCCATTGCACCGCACACACTTAACAAGACGCAAAAGACCTGTCACAACTTCATTTCCATGGCTTTTACTGATCATAAAGTTTTTTCTTGTTCACGGAGGGAACCGAACCCACATCGTCCCTCTTGTTCATATTGCCATAATGCTAGATTTCCTGAAATTGGAAATGAGAAGTTGCATTAAAATGTGAAATAAAATTTGAACTTTGGCAAGTTGTGTAATATTCTGTTTCTGAGGGATCAGCAACGGCTTCGACGGATGCTTCCACGTCGTCATCACCGTCAGCTGCCAAAACCGCAACGCATACTCCACCACGATTTCAGAAGAAATCTGAAGTAAACGTCAATTCCTTCTTCATTTTCACCATATACGCACTTTTTTATGAAAATTGTATCGTAATTCAGTACATCTAATTTGAAATCATTTCGATTGATGTACTCTATATCGTGGAGTTCATTGAGCAGTATAGTGTATGTCATTTCGATATTTACTCGCTCATCTTGTGCATGTAGCAGTGCTCTGGTAGCAAAAGGCGTGAAGCATTTATAAGAGTGGGGGGCGGTACCGGATTGTTCTGTGTATGTCTTCTGAGCGCGATTTCGACTACCGATAGGGGCTATGAGTGTATGTCGTTAGGACAGAAAAATCGCAGTGCGGTGTCGCGCTCGCGACGTTTGCGCACGATCCACCCGTTTCTGAACGAGGCAACCTTTTGCTTCAATGTATAAGTAGCCCTTTATTCGTATAATGACCGTTCTATGTCTTTTTCGTATCCTAACATTTTTATGTGCTAATGCAGCTAAGGGGTAGGACCACTGACTAAGCTCGGCGTCCGGCGCTATTTCACCTAAGTCTTTAGTTTAAGCCTTAGTTTGGGGGGAAGCTTCTACCTTCCTACAGTAAGGCTTAGATAAAAATATACACTGGAGTGTACAAGTTGATGATTGTGTGGCGGTTCCGAGTGAGGGACGACAGCATGGCAATGAGTGGATTTCCTCCCACCCTCTTGCCTCCCCCCTTCTAATAACATTACCACCTTTTGTATACCTTGAATTGTAGAGGGTAGATTTGTAAGTGAAAGTTTTTGCATTTCAATTTTGTTAGACGTTTATTTCGCCTTATTCCCTATATCCCCTATGTTCGCAATCAGAAAAACTGATTACTTAACAAAAGAAACTAAGCACAACGAAAAATCCCATTTTGAAGGAGCACTGTAAAATGCGCTGCCCCAATCGGAAATGGACAACTCGTACACGATTGTCGAACGCCCCACGCAGCCGCGCGGTCTTTCCGTTCTAGCGACGTACTACCCTGGGGGCTATGAGAGAATTTTAGGCCACAGCCAGTCCCTTTATCACATCACGTAATGAAAAGATTCAAGGTGGGAGGACGAAGCCGAGTAAAGATAGCTAGCCACGGAATACGGTTCGACTCCACTGTTGGCCTAAGGAACTGTGAGAAGGATAAACCATTTTTACCCTCTATCACATCATCATAGCACCTTTCTTTTAATTGCATTTTAGTTTTTTTATTGCTATTTGTAGAATTGTCGAGTAACTTGTCATGTTTTAGACAAAACGACGTCATTCCAATGGCAAAGGCTCAATGTCATCGATGACCAGCCAAGACGGCCTTGCTGAGACACAGCCACTCAAACGAAGTGAGTTTTTTTTGCGTTGCCTTGAACTCAGCTAATACCCACTCGATTAACTCGTGATAGCTTCATGATCTGTATTTGAACTGGTAAACATCGGCTCAAAGGATAACAATGAGTGAAGCATTTTCATGTGATGTTTACAAGAAAACTCTGAAAACTGTTGAACATTCAGTTGCACCCGGCGCAGTAAACCTACGAGCGATTTTTAAGTATTTTTTTTCATTTCAACCAGTTCGTCTTCAAAGTGTCTGCAAACATTTTCCAAGAAATAATTCGTGGGTGGGTGGGGTGAGAGCATTCGTTACAAACGTTTTTTTATTTTTGATTGATTAAAGTTATTAGTATACAGCACTACAGAGCATGAAAACTGAAAAAACCGAAGCTAAGGAGAAGAAGAAGGTTAATTTTCTGAATTTCTGCTTCACCACCACTTCTTTCCCTTCACCTTGCTTCACGTAGCCTTCAAAACCAATCCTCAAGTCTGATTGAAGTTACCAAACAAAAAAATGATATAGATTGAGCAGAGCCCAAGTGTTGTAACGTACATGAAGTAATACTGTACAAAAAGTTGCGTGTTATTATACAACTCAATTTGAGATCGAATGCCTTCCCCCCCCCCTCCCCATCCTCCCATCCAAGAGAGTACTATGGGTAGCCCATCTAAAAATTTACAATTCAATTTCACTATAGCCCTTCGAAACCTATGATATTTATTTTTATGGTTGCTAAAAGGAAGTAACTGTTATTAGCTTCAGAATAAATATAAATAGTATCATCGATGTATTTAGTAAACTACCTGAGAGCAAGAGGCATGTATTTTCATGTGTGCTCAAGAGAATGGTCTTCTAGTGTGAAAGTTTAGATGTTTTCACAATGCGAAACCTTTGGAGCTTTTTGTTCCCTATAAACCTAAGAAGATAAATATTTATTTATTATATTTATTTATTTATTTATCATACTTTATATTTAAAAAATTAAGTGACAAGAAGATCTGATGCGAGGTTGGCGTCGTACAAGGCGCCTAAAGGTTTTTATTGTGACCGTTTGCATGCGTTTCGGTCGTACGACTTCAGTGGTCGAGTACACGTGGAGGGCGGGGCAACAATCACGGTCAGCTGGCTGCCTTCGCTATAGCCCCCTCCATTATGCAGAAGGCGTGAAGGCATGTCCTCGTTGTTGGAAGGCCTTTCTGAGGTTTTCCGCCGTGTTGTTCCCTACACACCCACTTTCGTATTCCACAATCACCCGAAATTATCCCTCATGGTTTCTCTGAGGGTGAACAAAAATTCTGTTTGCCCTAGGTATCTTTTTTGAGTGCAACCTCCGAAGTACGTGAGCGCCGGATTAAATGGTTATGTACTTTTTGCACTTTGTGTACGGTGATGAGGAAAGTGGTGTGCCGCAAGTGGTGAGCGAACTAATGGGAGCCATTGTATGCCCAAAATGCTCAACAATTATCATTAGCCCTTTGTGGCAATACAAGGCCTTTTATACAAAATCATGACTTCAGTAGGAGGCATTTTTGCCTCATTCAGTGGCTTCGATGGGTAGGTGAGTTTTTCAGACGCTACTACACTGTTCCTCTCAAAGAAGAAGTGATAATATTGATACTGTAGTTTTCTCAAAAGATTAGGGAAAGGCGCGAAGAACAGTTCAACCTCCATTTCGAACTTGCTCATTGACGGAAAATGGACCCACAAATACCTCCCTATGTGCTTATCAGTAACGGAAGAGAGGCAGGTATGCTTTAGACAATATCAATTTAACTTGAATCAGTCAAGTACTACGTACTCACTCGTGTACAACGTTTAATATTTATATGATGTAGAATGCTAAATATCCTCAAAGAGTCTAATCGTACTTGCCTTAAATCACATCGCCACCAAGTGCTTCAAACCACCGTTATCATGGTTAAGAACTGAAAAAAATGACCATAAGTGCAACCAGTTTCAAAAACATTCCCTGTCCTTTTAGCTGATGTGGTGGGTGTTGATAAGCGGCCAAAAAGTCATTGATTTATCCAATTTATTTATACTCATATTTTGTATCAACGTCTTCATAAACATTTTGAAAACTGCTCCTCCAAACTCATGTAAACGACCCGTCCCTTTTCCAACCCGCATTCCTTGATCGTCCGTTGTTTTTCGATCCCTTACTGCTTGACCCTGTGTTCATCCCCGGATGCATGAGTAAAGATGAGAGTATGAAGGGCGGGTCGAGTGGTGGGTAAAGCAATTCAAATCTCACAATAATCATGTACATAACCATGTCAGTGCCAGGGTACCACATGCTTGAGCTATAATTCCTAAGGGAATCGTCCACGGAAAGAGGCAGTTCCTTTGTTACCCCTATACTTATGTTGAATTTACCTAGTAAGGGCCGCATGCAAAGTTTTACGTGAAAAAGTGAAGATTCGGCTGAGATACAGCCCCCAAATTCTTGGCCGGGCGGGCCAGGCTTCCGATAAAAGCCCCGTCCCGTCGTCCGCCGCGGTTGGAAACGGAGAGTGAGACTGTCTACGTAACTTTCTATTTCTACAATGTTCTCCGACCGACGGGGTAGGCAGTTACTTGGAAGGCACGCCCACTCGGCCGAGACTTTGTGTCTTAGCCGGACGATTTTCGCGTGAAACTTTGCATGTGGCCCTCATTAAGCAAACCCAACGTAAATTCATGATCACATGAAAACTCATTTTCTGTGGACGACTCCCTTAACATTAAATTCGAATTATTGATGAACAAACCTCGTGAATTCGGTAAAGTCAATAATCAAAGATTTTTTTCCATGCGCAAACTTATCCCAGCGATGATAGGCATGCGATCGGCGCTCAATCATCACATCAAACCCGTCTACGTTCACAAATTGACAATCGTCAATGTGACACAAAATTGTACTGGTTTAGGCCATTTTTTGCGCAATAACGATTTTCTTCTCATGAATGCGTTTTCAAAAGCAGAATTTATAAATTCTCTACTGTAGGAATGAAAACTCAACGGAGCTGTCTGCTTTTTACTGGTTTTCTCTAATCTGATTAGTTTGTGTATGATTCATGGCTCGTATTCAGCATCACAAAAAACTTCATTTTTAATGCGTACTCCCGGATGAAATGCGAGCATTTCCATTTTATTGATCCTCGTTTTTTGCAACCACTACCACCGCTACTAGCGAGGCCTGGCGTGAGCTTATGGTCATTTGATTGTTTTTACGATGTCGGCTAAGCCTTCAATCTACATGATTCATTGATTTTCTTTTTTTATCTATATTTTTTATTCTGAGTGGAGGTGATGTAGTGACAGCTCCCATTCTCACAGTGAGGTGATCAAAACTAGCATCATTGTCCGCTCAGGCTTACCAAGCCTTCCCGTCCCTACAAGGTTGACGAATTGGTACCGGAGTCGTCTGGGAAGACAAAAGCATTGACCTGGGTCTTGTCGAGTTTCCCTGCCTCTACGATTTTGGATGGAACCAGAATGCATGGCGCAATCCTCTGAGAGGATTTATCAATGCCGAAAACTTTATCCTCCCTATTTCGTTTTACATTTTTTCTCTCTAAGCCTGAGATCCATTTTGGCAAATTTTTCTGTTCTCAGAAAATCTCACCATTTCAAGTGAACGTATGAACGCATAGCACAATGAGCTGAATGAGTCATTCCTGCTCATGTGTAATCCTCGCCTGAGTTGTTCACAAACGCGGTTGTGCCGATTTTGCAGTTTTAATGACAAGCGATAAGGACATTGTTCCGGTCCCTGGTCGACCCACGCACACATGTTCCAACGGACGGTGGCCTGAATTGTTCTTTTTCACAAATTTAATGCAAAATGAGCGTGAAGTGAACTTAGAAAAAGGTCGCGTAGGCGTCTAGGAAATAAGGTGAATGTTGGAGATTTACGGCTGATTGGAAACCAGGCGTTCCCCCATGACTTAGGACTAGGGTTCATGAACCTTTTGTAAGACTGTGACGAACAGAATCTTCAAGAGCGGAGCTGACAACTGGGTCTATTGAATATATTAGGTCTGTGCAGAATAAATGGCCAAAACATAACTGGCCATAACTTCGCTCAGACACAAGTTTACTTGTTGAAATATAAACCATTCGAATCTACAGAATTTCGCCAACGATCTGTTGAAGAAAATATGTCATCATGATCAAATTCTGGATTGCGAGAATCAATAAAGTCAAGAATGGCATTTTTACCGTGCATAATTTTTCTGCCGCAGGTTTGCATCGAGAACCCGGAAAAAGTGGTAATCCGTCAGGGATAGGTCTGGGGAATAAGGGGGGGGGGTGTGAGGGAGAGGCTCGATGCCTAACTGCATTATTTTTTTACTGGGTGCGCAAAACAACGCAAAACCCAACAGTTCGCAAGTCACCCGGCAGAAACTGATCGAGACTCTCCCTCACCCCCCTTATTCCACAGACCTATCTCTGACGAATTACCACTTTTTCCCGGTTCTCGATGCAAACCTGGGTCAGAAGGAGTTCGCCGAAACGATGCATGTTGAAAATGTCATCGTTGACTTCATTAATTTTCGCAATCCAGAGTTTGATCATGATGGCAAATTTCCTCTACCAGTTGGCAAGTTTGTGTAGATTCGAATGGTTTTTATTTCGACAAATAAAGTTGTGTCTGAACGAAGTTATGGCTTTCTGAAAAAAGTGTTCCGTTTTGGCCATTTATTCTGCACAGACCTAATATACGATCTCTTCCATCTCATTTCCGTCTCTTCGTGTCCGCGCTCCCCTCCAAATGTCTTGCTTTTTCCCCATTGAACTTGTATGGTGTCCAGAATTGAACGCAGCCTGGCAGAACTTTACGATATGCCATCGACGGCTTATTCCGCACATTTCTTCATATGTAGCAATATTTAGTTCCTCCAGTGTGCGGTTGTCAAATACGGTAATCCCGGTAACGGAAAGTTACGGGCGATGTTAGTTTGCTAGGCCAAGCGAGACCAAGCGAGGCTAAGCAGAGCCAAGCGTCAAGCGAGTTATTTTTTACGGGGGGATCAAAATTTCAGGTTGTAAAAAGGAGCGGCAGCGTCCGGGTTGTCACTTTGAGGGCCGTATATTTTCTAAACTTTACTCAACCAATACTAATTCCTCGGAACAGGTCGTATGGCAGTGTTAGTTTAAATTTTAGCTTTCAATCAGTCTTCGTTTCAGGAGCCGTATTTCTTTAAAACTTTACTCAACCGATACTATTTTCTGGGTAGGGTCTTATGGCAGTTTTAGTTTAGATTTTAGCTTTCAATCAAGGCAAAGCTCGTCCCTGGTTTGCCGTGTCAAATATGCGTGCCCCTGAAGTTTTTACAGAATAATGTGATTATACTGCAGCTCTACATGGCCAAATTTTTAGCTGGTGAACAATGCGATACAATTTCCAGTGGTCTATGATACATTTGATACACGTACTTATTTGTTTATCTGTTTATACAGGGGTCCCTTATTGATGAGAGACCGTCACATAAGCAAATAAACAAATGAAGAAGTTGTGAGTAAAATGATAAAAAGCCTGCAACAGTTAACTGAAAAAGAGTCTTTGTGATCGATGAGCTATTTTGATGGGTTTTGGAATTAAGCAAACTTGGTCATTCTTTGTACTTACATACTATACATAATACTTATCTACGTTATCTTATCTACGCTTATCTATTTATCTAGTTCTATTTTTCAAAAGAAAGCTATTCAATGATGGGCATCTTCGAATATTTTCAGCTCCAAATTCTATCTGTCATAAAAGTTATTGAATGTGACAGTGTCCTGAATAGAGTGTCAGGGCATTAAAAAGTATAATTGTGTCAGAAAAACTGCATTGGCATGGAGGAGTGGGAGGGTGAAAGGGGGTAGTTGGCTAAATCAACTGGAATAAATCCGATTTCAACGACCTTTTCGCAAATCGTCGTATTGCCCTTTCACCAGTATCGTTCCATACTCTCGACATCATTTTATCGATTTTTATCTTTTACAAATCTGCAAAACTTTGCAACTAATTCTTTCGTAGTATATCTATGTAAATAAAAAACACCACTTCAGCAAATTCCTCGTCGTCTTTACACTGGAGCGCAGACATGGCCGAACAGGCGACTTTGTCACTTCAGGTCAGTAACAGTTCTTACACTGCTGTACTATCTGCCGGGAAATCTTTCCGACCGACATTTTTGAACTCTAGAATGCATCACTGTGGCAATGGGAGGAAACAGACTGCAGAAGAAAGCCTGTGCACTAGTGGACTTGTATAATTTGGGTGTGCCCTTATGTCAGAATTTCGCACCGCGGCGTGCCGCAAGCCATGCGATACGGACGAGCTAAAGGCGCCGGGTTGTTGGGTCCCAAAGCAATTACGAGTCATCTATGTATGCGCCCCTAGCATCACCGTGTAATCGCTTGAAGACCCGACTCTGCAGCGCGTATAGCTCGGCACAGCGCGTCGCACACGGTTCGTCGCGGTGCGAAATCTTGACCTAAGGATATATACCCGAATCATTTGACCCAGTCCGAATATTGTACATACATTGCAAGGGTAGAAGAAGGTTACAAGATGGTTAGTTGCCTATTTCCTGAGAGGATACCGCCCTTCAATAGTGTTCCCGCCCATAAACTGACATGACGTGATTATCCGCATGTGACCTCTCATGCAGGCGCACTTTGATTTTTTTTTTGAACTCACACTGTGCCCAAGTTAACATCTGCAAGGGAACTAATCCTCAAAATTTTTAATGAATTTTTTCTTTCATTCTTCTATAGGGCCATAGTGCTAATTTTTAATGGTGGCCCAGACAAGATTCACCGTTGGACGTGCCTGCAAACATGAAATTTAGAGCAAGCTACACAGAGTTGAGCGTTATTATTTACCTTTGTCACGTCCTGCTTTTGATATTATGAGTGGGCATAGGCTTTCGAGCATACAGCAGTGGTAAGAGACAGTGCTAAACTCGATGTTCATAGCTTAGGAGTAACATATGGTGGGTGTAGACATTTACATCAGAATGTTGAGCCGTGGCGTGTCGCGGGCGATCCAGGGGCTTCACTGTGGTTGGGTCCTGAAGCGATTATGCAAATCAATCACATTCGGCTCCTCAGCACTACCAAGAAGGGAAATAAGTTGAAAGCCTACCAAACAAACGTAATCGCTACTGAATCTACGGTTCCAAACATGAAAACCCTCAAGACCACTGCTCTACCACCTAAACGTAGCGTAACAACAATGAATGAACAATCAAATAGCGTTCGTATACCACCGAACATTCTTTCTTCACTGGTGATTGACTACTTTAGAGTCAACTCAAACTCGCCAAGGACATGGGATATCAAGAAGATGTCTTACTTGCCGCTCTGGCCACACAAGAGAAGGACAAAGAAGGGGTACGTTTTATTTTCCTCAAAGGAATCGTCCACGGAAAATGTGTTTTTGTCTCACCCATATGTTTATGTTGTATCTGCCTGATGTTGGCCTATGCAAAATTTCACGCGAAGAAATGTGAATCTGGCTGAGATACAGCACCACAAAGCTCGTCCAGGTGGGCGGGGACTCCGTGTAAAAGCCTCGTCCCGTCGTCCGCCGCCGTTGGAAACGGAGGGTGGGACTGTCACAAAAACTCATTTTCCGTGGACGATTCCTTTAATAGAGCCCCTGCGTGGGTGTACACAGGGAGAAAATTGGAGAGGATGACATTTTGGCATGATGTCTTTTATAACGATTTTGTTTTTTCAGCTGTATCTGCCATTTGAAAGTACAAACGCCATGCTGGATATTTTGAATAGCGCCTCCGTCCGTGAAAACTCTTCACAACCACGAGATTCCTCTGCAATCAGCCTTAACGATCCGAGGTTTGCAGTCTGCCCATACACTTTCCTCTGCACAAATCGTAATGTAATAAAATATCATGAAATATCCACTGCACACATGTAGGACTAATCGCAGCCCACTGAAAAATGTGCGTTCCTCCTCGTTTCATGCCGGTTCACCTTCCTCAAGTCCACGAAGTGAACAACTTTCGCGACTACTTCGAACATTTGAACGGGAAAGAATCCGTGATCGTGAGGTGGCCGACACGCAAATGGCCAGACTGAAGGTGAGGACTTTTAGATCGGCGCTACATCGCTTCTTCTTTCATAAAAAGTTAAATTTTACAGGCACGTATTCACGATTTAGAGCGAGTCAATGATCATCATCAGATGACAGAAAGGGATATTCGGGATCGCCTTCACGAGCTTCAACGACGCAATGACACGTTGGTGAGTTGAGTTGCGATAAATATGACGAGAACCCTTAATAATTGACGAATTTTTTTTATGTCGACGCTTAATTGAGTTCAGGATAAACAGGCGATTTTATTGCGAGCTTATGAGGGCGCGGCAACTTATGAGCATACTTATTTAAGAATGTGAAACTTCTTCGGAATAAGGCAGCTTTCTTCTTCAGCTCATGAGCACCATTAATGCAATTTAAGGAATGAAGTCCTCACTTTCCAGGGAGAATATTGACTTAATCAGAAAATTGGGATCATGCTTGCGAATAACTTTTGATTATTTCATGGTGCAGGAACGTTGTCACATAGTCAGTCAGGTCATGATCAGTGAGACGAAAAGCAAAAAAAGCGGCTATTCAATACTTTAAAATGAACTTGTCTAACATTTTTAAGACCGCGTTTATACTTTGCATTGACGGAACGTAGGTGCTTTACATACAGCGGAGCAGAGTGGCATGGGGGAGGTGCAGAGACGATGCAAGCAACGAGACAAGATGGCGCAGTGGAGACGCGGGTGGGGTCGACTGGTCGGGTTTTTGCGCGGCGAGTGCGAGTTGTTTGTAGTTTTATCCGTTGAAACCCACAACATATTAGCACTTCCGAAGCTGCCAACCTGCAATCTCTGAAGGTTCCTCACGATACCAGCCCACTGGATACTGAGCGGAATTAAAGCGACTGCAGAAGTCGTGCTGACGGCGCCACGAGTGCGACGATGCTAAGCAAAAAATCGAAATCACACCCTTGGAGACGCTGAGACACGCAGCCACGCCCTGCCGCAAGAACCGCAAAGTTTGAACGCGGCCCGACGTCAGCTGCTTGCTGCGGGACCACACCATCCTCGCGATAGATACGATACGCACCCGTTTTCGGACTATCCAATAGTTTTCATCAAATGGAGCATGCGGCAGGGGTTGCGGAATAAGAGGAGGAGGATTTGGCTGTGACAGAGATTGTTCCGCGGATCAAGTGGTGATAATTGCGTCTCCTGGTATAACCATCTACATCCCCTTAGACATGGTAACACAACTCCTCGCGGTGCGAAGAGCGCCATCTAGTATCAGTTTTTGAGTTCTTAGTCAAGTTTTTAGGCTGTAGAACACAAAAAGAGCGAGAGAGAGAAAGAGCAGCTAAAACAGACAGTGGTGGAGCTGCAGACATTGACCGACCGTCTGGTGTGTTTTTGATCATCTCCTATGCTCTTCGGAACCCTAAGATGGGTTGTATTTTCAGACTCTAGAGAACCTCCGAAATGAACATCAAGCGAAAGATCAGAAAGAGTTGGCTGAGCATCGAAAGAAGCAGTACGATCAACAGATATCTGCTTTGGAGGAGGTAGTGCACCCAGTGTTGCGAATCTGCAGCCAAGAAACAAAACAGTTCTCAACGTGCGCCTGCTATTCAATGCGCGCCCGAACATATTTCGACGGTAATGAACACCGGGTGTATATCGTTAGGATAGAAACGTCGCGTGGCCGTGTTCGGCACGCGATGGGATGGTGCGAGCTATGCGCCCCGTATTAGTTGAGTCCTGAAGCGATTAGGCATAGAATGAGGCGTAGAGCACTGTCATCGCTTCAAGACCTATCCAAAACGGCGCGCATAGCTCGCACCATCCCGTCGCGTGCCGAACACGACCACGTGACATCCCGTCGCGTGCCGAACACGACCACGCGACGTTTCTATTCTAACGATATACACACATGAACACCGAAGGCAATGAAAAAATTATTTCTGGGTGGTGGGAGGTTAAGCTAGCGTGGGACTTTTCGATGGCTTGGGCAAAGATAGAAAACGCGTAGTTTCTGAGCTTAGCTGGCTAGCCATCCCGGATGGTGGGTTGTATCCCGGATGGCTTCAGTATCGCCAAATTAATCCCTAGCTGTGCATGAAAATAACGAGCTGCTAACTGCTACAACCCCTGCCATTGAAAGATTGGGAAGATTGCAGGTCGCCTGCAAATAATGAGGA
The DNA here is from genome assembly GCA_963978905.1 of Trichostrongylus colubriformis. NCBI lineage: Eukaryota > Metazoa > Nematoda > Chromadorea > Rhabditida > Trichostrongylidae > Trichostrongylus > Trichostrongylus colubriformis. Next base: position 48,747,419 of record OZ022258.1, read on the forward strand.
CACGGTCAGGCCTAGCGTCGAGGAAAATTTATGAGGAATACGACGATACTCCAGTCTAAGCATTCGACCCTACCGGTCCCCTTAAAAGGACGTTATTCAATGTTAATGATTATGGCACAGCTACCAAGTACAACGCATGATTATCTGTGGGAGACCTTTTTCAGGATCGCGTCGTTCGAAAACTCTATGGTCGGCCCGAAAATTACTAAGCAACAAGGGCCGTTCTTATTGGAGCTCGGTGGAGTTTTCGAATTGTCTCTAATCCCCTTCTCCTCCCCCTCCCCCCCACTTCTCAACCCAAGTACGACCCAACTTGCTGGGTATTTCTGAACGGGCCTGTATCACCAGGACAGAAAATTTGTGATGGTGCGAGGTAGGGGCGCCATCAGTTGAGTGCTAAAGCGATTGCGCCTAGCATATGACGTAGCTCACTGTCATCGTTTTAGGGCCTTCCAATACGGTGCGCATACTCGCACTATCGTGCCGTTGTACATCTGACATCGCAGCGCAAATATTCTGTCCTAATGGCCCACACCCTTACTCGACCGATGCGTGACCCTGAAGTGAGATTCCGAAGCACGACTAGAGTGTACCGTTAGCTGATTTTTCCTTGCTTTCCGTGGTGTGGCTGATGTGTCCGTGAGATCGTACCTCACTTATTTTCCACTTTTCAGTCCATCCGGACCCTTACCGAACGATGTAACGCATTAGCTGCGGACATCAAGGAGAAAGACAGACAACTGCTGGAAAAAAGCAAACGAATACAAGAGTTCGAAGATCGAAATTCTCAGCTGGTTTGTCCTGAACTGTTAGTCGCTTTGTGCATTTTTCATAATCTCATGGAAACTCGTATTAAGCAACCGGAAGCGTTGCTGGAAAAGATAATGACCGAATATCAGCTAAAGCGAAAAGAAGAAGAAAAACGAAGGGAAGCCAATGAGATTTTTAATAGAAAAATTACAAAATATCACGAACAATTGGTGAGTATCTCATGGATTCACCTAGTACTGAAACCGTTGAGCCTTTGTGTGATTAGAGCTTTTGTGCTTCTTTCGGTTTCAGTGTAGTCGCCGAAAGGCTGAAACAGGGTCTTATTTGTTCATTAGAAGATTTAGTTTTAATGTTCTTCAGTAACGCTTGGGCTTTTACATGAGTACAATTGCGAATAGCTAACAAATATCCAGCACTGATCCAATGCGGAGCTTACGTGGCGTTAGGCTGTCTTCGGCAAAACTGACCGCTTGCCGAGTACGGCTAGTCCTTGAATGTCGGGGCTTCGTGTCGGTACTAGCGCGAATGTACCGCAGACGACTTGCCACAAATTTTCTGCGGCTGCGTCCAGACCTAATGCTATAGACCCTTCCAATGCTTGTCTATTACACAAAACTGAAAATCTTTTTATTACGCAAAATTAAAAATCTTTGTCAGAAAATCAGTGCGATCGATTGACCATGCTTGAGCTCTGGGTAGGGGTCGATTGGTCAAATTTCCGCACGGCCGGCCGCGGCGAGCGAGTGCAAGTCGTTTGCGGCTTTATCTGTTGAAACAGCAGCAACAGCGACACAGGAGAACTTCCGAAGCTTCCAAATTGCAATCTTTGAAGATCTTCCAGGGTACCGCTCATTGCGCCTTGAGCGGAATCCCAAACGAGTAGTATGACGGCGCCGCGAAGCGAAACTTTGACCAGTCGGCCCTCACCCCACCCAGCTCAGATATATCCTTAAAGAGATAGGGCGGATGCACGCACATGTCAATGCATCAACTTACTTAATCAAAAAATTGTCAAAAATTGTCAAATTGTCAAAAATTGCATGGCAAGATATGGAACACGGCTTCCGTATCTGCAGTAGCGGTCAAAAATATATGCGGTTTTGGATTCTAACCATAACCTTGGTCGAAGTTTACATTTCTTATTCATTTTTTTTTGTTTTTTGAATGCAACTGGTACTCAGTGAAGCAAAGTAGGGTGTAGTGTTGAGATTGGAAAATTTATTTAACTAAAAACTCTAAAAATAGCCAAACCTTCCCAAAAATTCAATTGGCCATAAAAAGCTTATAACTCATCGAAACGGGCAGGTGGGCAAAAAATAATACGGAATGAGGCTGGGACTTTGTTGCACGCTAATTCAAATCCTAACAGCACTAAGGCACGGAGTTGACCATTTTCAGTGGTTTCAGTTAAATAATTTTTTCAACCTTCACACTGCATCCTACTCGGCTGAGATACTTTATTTCATTGAGTAACAGTTGCCTTCAAAACACAAAAAAAAATTGAGCGAGATATGCAAACACCGAACAAAGTTATGGTCAAAATCCCAAACCGCATATATTTTTGACCGCTACTGTAAGTGCACTTTCGCTCTTCTGACCTAACTACTTGCCTCATTGTCAGTCTGTCGTCTGTCTAACTATCCATATTCTGTCCCCTGTTCTCCTTTTTTCAGCCATCTGTCCATTAACATGTTTGTCTATTTTTTTAGTTCGTAAAGGCAGTGGTAGAGGTAGTTCGGGTCGAATATGAAAACATCATTGAGTAGGAAAGTTGAGGTGCTTGATAGTAAGAGAGTGGAAGCGAAGGCTCTCCTCCCGGCGCTATTTCTCAGTAGAGAAGGGCCACTTTGAAAAAGGCAGATAGCGATAAAAAAAAGATGGCGGCTGGTAAAAACGCCGTTTCCTCCGGCAGCTTTTATTTGTTCTCAGTACCCATATTACCCCTATCACTGTCTTTAATTATCACAGCATGGCTACTAATGATTAGTTGCTTTTGAATTTGTACTTTGGGTTTTCAAAGTGGTTGTTATACTAATCGCAACCACCACAATTTCAGTTAGCGTCGTTTCCTCGACTGGAGGAGCAACGCCGACGTCTTGAAACTGAAAAAGAGCGTGCTACCGAAGAATGTGAGCAGTTGCGCAGGGAGATGTCACGTCTCAGGGAAAAAACCTGCGCCGAATGCTGCATATGTCTAGCCACTAAGGTAAGCAAGCATATGCACTTTGGTATACGTATAGCGTTTTTTCAGCTTTTTTTTTATAACAATGTCATTTGTCTGCTAGCCAACTCGGTTGTTCGGATACCAGGCTGCTTTACAAAACCACTGAATACCGAACCTGTCAGCATCACTAGAAGGTGCTACTACAGTGAAGGGGGGATCTCACAGAAAATTGCACTTCTGAGCATCTCTGAGGGATTGTATATTTTTGCCCAAGCCCTAGGGAACATCATTCGCCTTCCAGGCTTATGCTAAAATGGCGTCCACAATGTGTGATGACCCTCCCCCTCGTAACAGTTCCACCCAACAATCAAATCTACTAAGACTAAGCGCTTGACGTCGAGTATCTGTTTCAAAATACGCCACGTACTCGCTCTGACTGGGAATCGCTGAATCTTTAGTGCGTTTTGGTCTGTGAAGAGACAATTTCTGAAGGCCATCTAATGCTCTTGTCATTGCTCTATACAAATGAAAGTTTGATAACAACTGAGCGGCCTAGAGCGGTGTAAGATTTTTAAGACACCCAATTGTAGTGCAGGGGAGCTCATTACCATGAGCTCAGCATCTGTTTTAAGCCTGAACCTCACAATCATTTGATTCAGATATATTTGACTTCTCTGGCCCTTTTTTAGCCATGCGTGCTGTTTCTACCATGTCGTCATTTGGTTATCTGTGACACATGTCATGCTGAATCGACGATCACTGAATGTCCAACATGCCGTACACATGTCGGTGACTCAATGAAGGTCTTCTCATAACCAGCTGACCTCGACGATGACTTCCAAAAATCCCTTCACACATTGCCTCTGCCTAGATGATATTGTCTCGCATGGCTTCTGTTGTGATGCTTTGAAACGACATTATTTATTCGATGTCTTGCCGCATAAGTTGATTGTTTTTCAAACAAATCGCACCGTTCATGGCTCATATCTACACTGCTCTATTAGATCTTTCAAAATGCCGCTTCAGATTCACGAATATCGAAGCTCTATGTGATGAATAAAATTTGAGAATTTTAGAATGTTCCAACTGTGTCAGCACTACCGATCAAGTACATTTGAAACTCCTTTGTGGAAAGTTTTTTAAATGATGTCCCCGCAGTTTTTGAAGGTCCCTATTGAAGGTGATCGTGTGGATGGGCCTTTCGAGACTGCCAATATCACACACAGAAACACGTAAATGCCATTCCTCAACAGCAAGCTAACTCAACAAAAGAAAGTGTGAGAAATATCGGAAATCTCCTCCCCCTCCCCTTATACGTCTTTCACTGGAAGTCCGGGTCAACACCAAGTGTGTGGGTACAATACAGGTCTATGGTGAAACCAGATCCATGGCACTGAGTTGTGCGGAAGCATCCTCTTCGAGGCGTCTCTGACCCACCGAGCTGTGTTGTTAGGACAAGATTTCGCGCCGCCGGTAGTGGCGCAATGAGCGCGAGCTGGGACGTGTGTAGTTAGTCTTGAGAAAGTCCATTCAATTGAAGTAAGGAGACGCTTCAACACGAATAACATGCGGCGCCGCTAGCTCGCACGCATCGCGCCGCACGTCATGATGCGAATGTCCACAGTTTTGGAATTTGCGAAATTGCAGAATTGCGGAAAACGGTAAAGATACGCATTGATTGGGAGAATTGCGGAATCGGCGGAATCGTGGAATTTGCGGAAATGAAGAACTGTGGAAAGCGTGATATCTCTCCTCCCTAATCCTCTCGTCTTTTCGTAGCATGGAAATCGATAAGTATCCAATGCTTTGCCGCAAATTCCGCAATTCTGCATCTCCACAATCTTGCAAATTCCGCAATTCTCCCAATCGATGCGTATCTTTATCGTTTTCCGCAATTCTGAAATTCTGCGATTACGCAAAATCCAAAATTGCGAATACAGCCGAACGTTACACAGCCACCTCTCAACTAGGAACCAGGGTCACGCCTATGTTGAGAATCCTCACCGAGTAGGAGGTTGGGTGCCGATATCGTATTTGGGGTGGAGGCGGTTTCATTTTTCCTCGGTCTCGAAAATTGGCAGGCAAATAGTACTGATTTTTGCTGGGTTCTCCATTTCTAACAAAAGATGGATAATATGTCAGCTTGGCCATTCTCAATAACATGCACACCGCTGCATGCGTTTTGAGACCTTAAGTTCAAGCATGCTCTCCAAATTTGCGAAACGACTCGGCGGACGAAGTTCGGTAGGTTCATCTGAACGAGCAGTATTATCACATGGTAAGTGCAGGCGCCCGTAGCGTGCGACCCAGCCGTTTCCGCGCAAAACCAATGTTGCATTCATGTTCAGAAGATCGAATTACCTTTGCAGACAAGTTCTAGCCTAGTCGAGGTATGGACCACAATCTGGAATAATCGCAGGGCAAATGGATGGCAACACATCCAACGCAGGGGAAGTGTTCGCACTTGTCTGAAAATACTCTCCTTGGGAGTTAGCGGCACACGAGTTTGCTGCGAATGGCACATGCTAGGTAGGTTTCGGCTATCTTTGTTAGATAGTAGCTTTTTCATGTAGAAATGAAAAAATATCCGTACTTCATGGCCTCACTCTACCGAGATCGTTTCGAATTTTGGTCGAAATCTTGACTAGGCTAGACACTTGCCTTCAGGGGTAATTCAGTCTATTGGACATGAGAGCAGCAATGGTTCTGTGTGAAAGCGTCTGGCTTCCTCGTCATATGCGCCTGCACCAACTATGTTATAATATTGCTCATGCAGAAAAACCTGCCAAACTTCAGTCGCCGAGTCGGTTCTCAAATTTGAAGAGCAGATTTCACCTCAGCGTCTCAAGACGTAGACAGCGGTGTGCATCTCATTGAGAATAGACAGGCTGACCTGACCTTTTCTCGTAGGAGCCATCTCCTCAAGTTTCAGGAGGCGCTGATATCGGAGGCGGGCTACGAGAGTTGCAGAGCAAAGAGGCGGTAGTGACTCGATAGATGAAGCTGACACGGAATAGGAATGAAATGAGCATTGGGCGTGGAACTGTGATCTGCACTCCTACCTGCTGACAAACTTTGAAAATGTTTTCAACTTTTCAAAACAGCTACGAACAACACTTTGGAGCAATAGGTTTTTTATTCTATTTATGTTTCTCTAGTACTACAATGATCTTTAATAAAGAACTACGGTTCTCGTGCACGTTTTCTTCATATCAAGAACCTCGGTTACCATAAATTGACTGTCAGTCAAAGAACACGAATGAATAGTTAAGGAGCTGAAAGATGATTGCATGGGCTGTAGATCGTCGTGAGCGAGCACACCATTCTACACCCAGACATCTCATCGACATAGTGAAATGGAAAAAACTATACAAAGGAATTTCTAGCTACAGTATTCATTTGTTTGTATGTGAGATACATTTCCTTAGCATACTTTGCGATTGTCCGCACAAATAGAAATATGTAGTTGAGTGTCACATTGATTAGCAACACGGGAGGAGCGATAGCAGTTTCCGACGTATGGTTTTATTTCCTAGGACGTAGAGAGACCACTTCGCGTTATTTAGGTTACGGGCAACGTTATACATGGAGCCGTATAGGAGAGCACCTCTGAAAACAAAATTTCCAGAGCGGAATATGCACAACAGAAATAAATGATACAGTATTGCTGTGGAACTCATATGAACAAAAGGGTTTAGGCCGCGTTCATACTTTGCGCACCGACGCCGTCGCTGCCGGTGCCGGCGCAACCATTTGCCTGCCGCCGACGACGGCGTCCATAGATAATGCGCTCCGTTCGCGAAATTCTCGACCCATTCACACTACAGTATGGCGGCGCCTGTAGGAATGGAAACATTGAATCTTCATGACGCGCGGAATCGTTTCTCAGAAGGACCCATTATTTATTGGAGATTTATTATTCCATACCTCAGCTGATTTAAGTCATATGAGCTCCGCTCTTATTCAGATTTACGAGCGAGCGTTGGAAATGTTCGATCGTAGCTAGAAAGCTCGTAAGCAGTGGGACCAAGAGATATCTGTCGGCGGTTTTTGAGCTATGGTGTCATAGCTCACAAACCGCCGACAGATATCTCTTGGTCCCAATGCTTACGAGCGATGTCTTATTCATATACACAGGGTTTTCGCCTCATTTTTATCTGTTTTACATTCTACGTTTCTCGTGTTTGATTCATGAACGATTGATTTTTTTCTATTTCGTGGTTTATATTAATTGTTATTATAGGCTGGACTGGACTGACGTGGACTTATTAATATTGTTGAGTCATCGAGTTATCTGGTGGCCTCATGTTTTCGGTATTAAGATCTAAGAAACGGTTCCTCGCGTTATGAAGATTCAGTGTTTCCAATTTCTACAGGCGTCGCCATACTGTAGTGTGACTGGGTCAAGAATTTCGCAAACGGAGCGCATTATCTATGGACCCCGTCGGCGGCGGCAGGCAAACGGTAGCGTGAGTTGTGCCCGTCGCCGCAGGTGTCGGCCTCAGTTTGACGCCGGCACAGATGGCGACGGTGTCGGTGCGCGAACGCGGCCTTAGCGAGTGATCACGGAGTGGTACGAATGGAAATTTTTGTACCGATGGAGCGAAGAAATGATAACGAGATGCCAACATGGTAAGGTCATGTGTTGCCCGAAATCTATCAACCTTGAATAATTCAAAGGAGTCGAATAATAATCTGATCAGAAGAGGAAAATATCAAAATAAAAGAAGGGTATCATCACGAATTGGTCGAAAAATAGGTTTTGCTATCTGGGGTGCTGATCACGAATATGGCAACCGCTCTCAGCACTAACGCCGAATCAGCGCCACAACTTTTCTCATCATTTTCTTATACAACTGTCATTTGGAAGTTGCTTAGAATGGTGATTACGAATTTGGCATTCATTAGCGAGTACGCCATTTAGCTCAAAATGGCGCCAGTCATGTTCATGTGCTGTAGCAGTAAATGTGAATGACAAGCGTCATTTCCCCTTTCTAGTCTTTCACCTGCTACTATTCTGCAAGTACACTTAAACGTGCACACTTAAACTTATATTTTCGCCTCTACCGTTGTGGAGAAAGGAAGGTTCCTGGGTGTGTACCCTTATGTCAAGATTCTGCACGACGACGAGCGGCATGCGAAGCAGTGTGTACGAGCTATGCGCATCGCGATAGCTGGGTCTTAGACGATTGCACTGTAATACTAGGGGTGCGATACGCAGTTGATTTGTAATCGCTTCGGGACCCAACAACATGGCGCCTTAAGCTCGTTCGCATTGCTTCACCTGCCACATGCTCTTACGGCCCAAGTTTCAGCGATTTTGGTGGGAACAAGTTGTCGTACAGTACGTATCGTGATGCAACTGCATCAAATTGGTACCAGGGCCAAAAACGGATGTTGCATTCTTGATCAGCAAAGGGATGTTTCATGGAGAATAAAATTCTAACCAACTCGCGGTGTCTGGGGTAGTGGTAGTTGAGTAGTAAAGAATCGAGTATTATCACAAGAAACAAAAAACAGAGATATGAGATATGTCCAGATATGCCACCAACGAGACTTCATGAACTGGTTCGTGAATTTTGTAAAAAATTAGGTATATCTGAACGTTGTACTTCGTACATTTCTAAATAATAAATATGTTAGTGAGCACTATATGAATATGTGAATTGTTCCTCTATTTACTTGCACCTATTTACGACTTATGGCATGACCTCTGTTTTTCGTTCCTCGTTATCGTTTCTTCGCACCGCAAGCGCGAAAATACTCTTTCGTACCACTCTATAACCACCCGTGATTAACACTGAGAGTGTTCCAGTTGAGAATAATGTCATCGGATTCTCTTTACAAAATCAACTTAGTTCTACTTTTTCTTTAGAAAAGTTTTGGTGTAATATCAACACACTTACACATTTGTATAGAAGATGATCGCCATAATCAAGTAGCAGGCGCTAAGCAATATAAAACTGAATGCGAGTTGTACTTCATTGCTTACACGCACCTCCTGCACGTGCGTGGAGACCGAGAAAAATTAGATGGCATTTCCAAGGGAAATAAGTGCTTGGAGCTTGATATGATTTTTGATTTGATTGCATTCGATTTAAAATTGGGCACTCGATTGGGAGGACACTTTCAGTGCTTTAATGAGTACTAGAAAGTGGCTGGAAAGCAAGTGCCAGCAAAATAATTGCAAAGTACGTAACAGAAAATAAAAAACTCACCGGTTGTGACAATGCTGCTGCTAAGGACGTCGTCTTCCTCACTTGCAACATTGACCGCAAGCGTTGTTTACGCAGTTTCCATATAATCAGAACATCAACGCCAACTACGATCACCATACACACAAACTAATTACATGAAGTATGAGTATGGAATCGTTAAATAATTAGTGTCGTTTCCTTTCGAATGAAATTTATGTTTATATAATAGATGACTATCGCTGGGAGAAGATTTGTCTGCTCTACAAAACGGTGCGCTCAAACTTTGGATGTGGTAGAATGGGCTCAATTTTCAGGTTGGCGAAGTAGGAGGCCTAGTCGACAAAACTCCCAAGTTGGCAGATAATCAGAACAGTGCATTTCAGTCTGTAAGATCAAACAAAATCGAACAATCACATACGTATATGTCCAGCAGTCAGCCGGTACCGCTTCTAAACATTTCGCTAACACTTTGGTTGCCCGAAAGGTCGTGGGTCGCGAAACTTGAGAATCGCTCCTTAGCCCTTTAGGTGCGCCAGTTCTCATGGTTTCGACCGCCGCCTTCACCACGTTGTTCATATTCCGTTATCGCGCAGCAACTTGCGATGGCTGCTCACCGCAGAAACCATGGACTTCCCGAGCAGTATTCCGTCCGTTTTCTAACCGTGCTCGCACTGCTTGTTATTGAGTCCTCCTAGAGACCCCGACTGCGGCGCAACGGGGCTCGAAACGACTTCACTTAGGGGCCCCAATAGGTAGGTTGTTCTTGCAAGTGACCCTCATAGCATATGTCGTAATGAATGTTACTTTTTTGCGACAGGGGAGCATGACGCTCAACAGTCTCTTGAGGTGCGCCAAGCACCCTCAAAGTTTGGCGAAGATGCGAAAGTAATACTTGTTCGAAAGCTGTCAACTTTATCGCATAAACGTCAAAGTTTATCTCAAGCCAATCCTGAAAGATTGTATGAAGTGACAGTTGATGCTTACCTGTAACAAGAGACCATAGCCATGATATATTTTGGTACATGGTTTCTTTATGTCCAACGTCCAGGTAAGATCATTAACCGAATAGATAAAGTCACAGTAAACGGTGAAAATTGGCACTGAAGAGGTTTATAAATTTCTTATGCTGACAGGTGTTATCTACTGGACCAGATGCTTCCTGTACTGTTATACTTTTATCCAGGAAATATTGTTCCGATGTAATTTCCACCATTTTGAATGTACTGACTGTTGAGGGCATAATCGGTCAACGCTCACCTGACCCTACGACAGCAACAACCACAATAATCACATCGATCATCTGCACGTTTTTAGAAGAAAAGGCCCGGAATTTTGCAGGATAGAAAACTGCCACTGCATGTATTATCGAAAGGACCAACAGCACGAATAGCTGTGTGTAAAACTGCACAAACATGATCAGCACGAAGAAATTATTCACGTACGTGCCTAAAATTTTTTCTTTGTATTTCGCAGCTTTGCACATTTACCCTTTCTTTGTTTCCACTCCCCTACTTCGAACAGCTTTTAGAGTCCCCATGTGCAGTAGAAAAAAGGACCTTCTTGTAGTCACACACATTTTTGTTCTGCTAGCGGACTGGGATACTCGAAAAGCAAGAGGGAGTGCAAGCTTTTTATTGAAATAGAACTAACCAGAAAACAGGTTGACGTTCAAGTGGAGACTCGGCAGATCATGTATTATGACCACAAGATAAGCTGCCATATCCATTAACATAGGCAGGAAAATCATTTGTAGAACGAAATGTCGCCGAATTTCGGAAGTTATGTAGGCACAATAGATAATCAGCACGTCCACAAAAATAACTACAGTGTTGGGTACAAAAGATGATAAATAGAATACCGCGAACATTGTATCGGTAGACATGAGATCAGCTGAAAAAGCTATCTGTCGAGAACGAAATAAGGATTCAAGAGGTCGAACGTGGATTACAAAAATGGGTATATTGCATGTGGTGCTGGAGCAGTGTTGTGGAGTTAGCTCCACACAGCCAGGTATCATTCCCGCACGTTCCGAATTTATGAACTGTTTCAAGAATTGTTATAAGCTCGTTCCATTTTCCCTCTCTTGCCCGCCATCTCCATTCTTTTTCCGTGACGCGAGTTCATTTTACCACGTAGCAACAAAAATAAAAATAGAAGGAAATACGCCGTCAAAAATCCTCTCAAGCCAGCTATCAGTGAAGCTCGTAGCTTGTCAAAATTCTCGTTGTGGAAGGTGACAGTGAAGTCCTTTGCAGTAAGTGCAGCTGTGCAAATAATCACGTACTGCGTGATACGTGAAATAACGTCCTACGTGAACGAGTAAGGGTTGTTCGTCAATACTATTCCATTATGAAGAATGGGTTCATGTGTTAGTAGCAATGAGAGAAACAACACTCGATTCTTGCTTCGAACTTTATAGGTGGAACCATCATGAGGGGAATTTCAAATGACCATTTACACAGTTTTCAATTTTTGATATTGGAAAGCAGACAGGCATCACGTGACGCAGCTTTAGCTGGTAATGTGATTCGGAAATAGATTGATTCAGCGCTCAAGAAACAGGTCATCAACAGTTGTGATGGATCAGCCCGTGACTGCTATGTTTCGGTGGAAAGCAAAGTCATCGCATGTAATCAAGTGTTCCAAAATTTCCACTGAGAGGTAATGCAATTATGAACATTCGGTTGGATAGATTCAAGGCTTTTGTATGCTATCCAGCAGACAGGAAAAATTGTTTGTCTCAGCAGAGCAGTTCAAGGCAACGATACGAAATAAAGTATAACCGGAGTTAGCCCCACACAACAAAGTATCATTTGCGTCCGTTTTGAATTTATGAACTGTTTCGATAACTGCTATAAGATTGTTCAACAAGAATTTACATCGTCCTTTTCCTCTCTTACGCGCCTTTTTCATTCTTTCTCCGTAACGCCAGTGTATTCCCTTTCATAAAGTGTCAATATATAAAATGAAGTGAATTGCTCCATTTCAGGCTTGAAAAGACGCTAGGCGCCGAAAGCTTGCCAATAGGCTCAAATTTTTTTCGCAATATTTTGCGAAATCTTTTGAGTCTTTTGAAATAAAATTTTGGAGCCTCATTTTGTTTTTTACACTTTTAGATTGATATGAGGCTTTGGAACAGAACAATACTCAGAAAAAAAGATTGTTTGAAAACACCATACTATTATGAAAAACGCGATCATGAAGAAGGATGAAGAAGGTAAGCAAACCATACCGACATGTGCACCCCATGCACCACCACTCTTCTGCAGAATTTACGCCCCTTTTCAGTGATTTACCAAGAATTCTTTGACTGCACGGATTCTCATCAATGTTCTATATTTTCAATCGTCTTGAGCCCGTTGCTCAGCTTGAGATAGCGGCGCAAACAGGCCACTATTGGCTCGCCGCTAAAGCGGATTGCAAGGGGAGGAGGTAACGACATGGGGTCTAATATGGGTTGTCGGCAACAATCATGGCTGAGCTTGCCGCGGGTAGACTGCGATCCGTACCCAGAGTACACTGAGAGTCGGGGATTCCTCGACAGGGGGGGGGTCGTATTTGACCGAATACGAGGGTGGGGGGGGGTCGTACCTTCAGAGGTCAGCGATAAGCAATGAAATCTAAACTTTCAATAAACACATGAGAAGCAAAGGGTATCTCACCACAAATCCGTGTGACAAAGTGTAGAATAAATATCTTTTTTGTCTCAAGAAAGTATATATTGCAATCAAACGTATTGCAACTATGCAACGCGGCAACAGTTACTGGCATTTCAGAGGTCATGGAAAGGGGAGGGGGAGGGTCGTATTTGGTCGCCGTAGAAGGAAGGGGGTCCTAATGAAGCGGCGATTCTCCTCGACACCTGGGAGCGCTCTGCTTGTACCACCACTGAAGCGGTGTTGCGAACTGAAGGCAAGAAAGCCACCATGACAACAACTCCAGCAGCGACTCATATCCTCTGCTTCACCTCTGCCCCCATACTTTTTCTCGAATCTTTGCCAAACTCCACAGTGCTCTCAGCGTTGCCATCCCTACAATCATGCGTAGTACACTCCGTGGGCTCTCTATCTTGTGGGTGTGGACAGAGCGACGAAACGGAAGGGAGTATGACAGCGTGCCCTATTGAATAGCGGTCTGGTTTGTGTACCTCTGAGAGAAGCATCACTTTGTCTTTGCTTGGAACTTTACAAGGTGAAGCCACCACGAGACGAATTTGAAGTAACCATTACATGGGATGCAGAAGCATTTGGGACTCCAAAGCAGACAGACAACATGTGACGCAGCTTTGGCATAATCAACAGGTAGGGTGTGTGGCGGATTTACTAATTCCAGCCACAGGAAATTTATATTATTTCCTTTTGTAAAGTGGTTCAGTGGTTTTATGTAGTTATTAATAAATAAACAAACGGGCGGCAAATTACAACAGGGTAATGAGAAAGGCGACTGCTCGCCACACAATCTCAAGCTTTTTCTGCCCTTCTCGTGGTGGCGAGGAAAGACTCGACCTGGGTGGTACAAAGGAATGAAGGGTCGTGTGAAGTTCGCGACAGGGTGGATCATTTCGGGAGGGCAAAAATTTCGGTGAAAAACAAAATCTCCGCATACAATCGGTGCTCCTACGTTCTAACTACCATGTAATGCAGTTAAGGTGTTCTGGTCAGCCAGATTATGCAGTATGTAGTGTATATGGTTCGTTGCCTGTGTTTTTCAGCACACAATAAAAATTGTTTATGTCAGCAGAGCGACAATTCACGAAACTACGTCGTACGATTACAAGAACTGATAAATATTCACATCATTAAACTACATTTCTCCGGCTACCGTAATCATCGTCGGACCAATTATCAAAATATCAAATACAAATACTATTAGTCCTCGCCTAATGAAAATGAGCTATTCTAGTCTATATAACATTTTAGTATTATTGCACCTGTGAAAAGCACTGATCTTCACTGAGATTTTGGAACATTCGACCATAATTCGAGATCACAAATGCTCCCAATAGATACGAGAGCAATTGGGGTGCTCGAGAAGGATCAGCGGAAAGACACTGGTTCACGAGCGAGCTCCAACCATGTACTACATATATACGTGTCGTTCCCGTAATACTATTACCTGAATGCATGGAAGGTTTTTGTACAAACACCTTGTAATCACTTAAGCAGTCCAATTTCCGCAAAACTTCTGAGCGAAAATCATTGCCGAATCATTACACCAGGAATCATAGAGAGTTGGACCCTTTCTGTTTGTACATGCTATGGCCCCCCATGCTATTGCAAAAAATATTGGCTGTCGTTCACTTCAAATTTCTTAATCTTCCAGGCATTTATACAAACAGAGCCGTGCCAACAAAAAGATGCCACGGTGGTGCTCGCCAGAAGCTTCAAAAGAGGATGTCAGTGGGTTGAAATTTTTTTTTGATTTTCTTCCACCTCGTGCTATCAGTATCCCCAGATTCATGCTTGCACGGGTTGTCACACATGTAGCATGAAGATGAACCTTTTCGATAGCGATCAGAGTTGACGTGTCAATGCATTGCATATTTTTTCATTGGGATTTCACATTTTCACATTTTGGCAAATGGCAAATGAAAGAGCTATTTTCGCTTTATAAGATACTGATTACGGTTTTTGTTCGAACTTATTTTTGTCATTTCAAGATCATTTAAAAGTCGACGAAATCGAGCATTTTCAACGCATGATGTCGAAAATGCTCGATTTCGTCGACTTTTAAATGATCTAAAAAATGGCAAAATTTGATACGAATAAAAAACGTAATTAGTTTCTTGTAGAGCGAAAAGAGCTCCATCGAATATTACAGAACATTGCCTCAAAACATTTCATTTTCATGTTGCAATTTTGAATCAAAAAACGGTGGAAACTCATTCCTATATGCTAAAATATGAAAAGATTCTAAAGAAGAGTGGCATCATCTTATAGAGCAAAAAGGCTCTATTGAATGCATGAATGCCCATTCTTTCCAATCTCGAGGGTAGGCGAGGAAGAGGAGATAACGAAAGGGCACACCTTTGCGAGTACTGCATTTGTGAGTCTTAAAAACAGCGAAAAATTGAGCGATTCGAATAAAAAGTAGTACCATTCTGTGGAGCTGAAAATGCTCTATCGAAAACATATACGCATACATTTGTGGACTCGATGGCAGACGAGAAAGATGAGGTATGCAAGGGCCAATTTTTGCCTTCAGCTTACTTCATTTCCAAACCTCATAAATATTAGGTAGTCGAAGGAATCGAAAAACAGATAGTAGCATCTTGTAGAGCAAAAAAGGCTATATCGAAAATTATATAAGCTTTGCCGAAAGATCATGGAAACATTGTGAAAAACGGGATTAAAAACGCGGGAACTTATTCCTCATCCCAATAGATAGCAACCTAGTTTTGTAGGAGATCGGATGTGGATGCATACCTCATCGAGACAAGGACCGATGCTGGTTGAAGAAAGTTGACTATTGACTTTAAAATATTAAAGGACAAAAACTTGGACAGCTTCACTCTTTCCGGTGTTACAACGCTTTAGTGCGAGCGAATGTGAAAAACTTCTATAGATTTAGGAGTAAAAAGCGCCGTTCTTCATCTTCCCCTTCACCTACTGTCCACTTAGAGTGAGCTCATGTGATCAGCATAGGTCTGCTACAAGCAACTCGTGCGTGTCACTGAAGATTACTGTGGAGTGCGCCTTTCAGAATGTCGGTGCATTCGTCATCGTGGCCCCAACCTCTCGTGAGGATCATTTATAATGAAAAGTTCAAGGCGCTTCTCGTTAACACTATCGTGCTGTACAAATTGCACGGCAAAAACTACTTACCGTCTCACGAAGCGTAACAAGACACATGCTCGCCGCTTAGTGTGATTGAGGGGTGAGATGAAATGTTAGTTTGTGACAATAGGTCTTACAGGCTACATGCGAGCCATTGTGAGTCCATCTACTACAGCTACTTTTCGGCTTCGTGAAACCAGAAATCAGTGCCAGTGGCTGAACCATTGGGTTTACAAACCTGTTACTGTTTGATAAGATACAGTTAGTGCCGTAAGAGTGTTAAAAATTGCGCGAAAACGCGTTTTCGCGTTTTTTATCGTTTTTCGCCATATATCGATTGATATTGATTATTTTTACTAAACATATATATGTTTTAGAATCAGCTCGTCGAGCTCTACAAGATGGTACCACAAGTTTTTGGTTTTCTCAAATTTGGTACTCGGCCTTTTTTTCACATTCTGAAAAGTTTGAGGGAAAATTTCTTCGAAATCCGATGAACTGGTGGCGGAGTCTTTCCACAGTCCTGATCTTTCTCACCTGTGTAGGAATTTTGAAGTTTCCGTCATTTCAGACAAGCCCGTGCTCCTTGGTGTGGCCCTAAAATCGCCTCTATGTATACAGCGTTTAAAAAACTACCTCTTAACTCATTTTCAAGCGAAGATTTCCCATTGAAATGTACACCATTCGATTCCCCAGGAAAAATGCTATCGAATGATATATAAAAACCTTGGTGTTCATAAAATTCTTATTTTCCTCATTTCCAGCCTTTTCCTTTTGTTAATCGACTTCTCAAGCTCTACTCCGCCGCATCGATCGATGTGCACGGCCATCGGGAAGCTGTGGCGTCATCGTGACGGCCCCGCGCTATCCACGTGCACGGCCGTGGAAAAGCGCTCGGCTGGAAGGTGGAGCGGTCACGATCGATGGCACGGTCGGAGCGCCGAGCAGTTTCCCACGGCCGTGCACGTGGATAGCGCGGGGTCGTCACGATGACGCCACAGCTTCCCGATGGCCGTGCACATCAATCGATGCGGCGGACTAGAGCTTGAGAAGTCGATTAACAAAAGGAAAAGGCTGGAAATGAGGAAAATAAGAATTTTATGAACACCAAGGTTTTTATATATCATTCGATAGCATTTTCCCTGGGGAATTGAACGGTGTACATTTCAATGGGAAATCTTCGCTTGAAAATGAGTTAAGAGGTAGTTTTTTAAACGCTGTATACACGGAGGCAATTTTAGGGCCACACCAAGGAGCACGAGCTTGTCTAAAATGACGGAAACTTCAAGATTCCTACACAGGCGAGAACTTAGATCAGGGCTGTGGAAAGACTCCGCCACCAGTTCATCGGATTTCGAAGAAATTTTCCCTCAAACTTTTCAGAATGTGAAAAAATGGCCGAGTACCAAATTTGAGAAAACCAAAAACTTGTGGTGCCATCTTGTAGAGCTCGACGAGCTGATTCTAAAACACATATATGTTCAGTAAAAATAATCAATATCAATCGATATATGGCGAAAAAACCATAAAAAACGCGAAAACGCGTTTTCGCGCGATTTTTAACACTCTTACGGCACTAACTGTACGTCCGTTCTTATCAGTTGCTCGCACGGAATGTTACAAATTTGCCGCCGACGTTCAGCTGCTTTCTTTATATTGGTCAACTTCCTAGTTAATGGAAGTAGACTGGACAAAACTGTCATTACGATAAGCTCACTCTCCGTAGAGTTTTGAGACCTCTCTGTTTCTCAAGTACTTTGTCTGACGAAGGTCATATGGCTCCTATTAAATTTTGTAAGAGTAGCTAAGAATGTGATCATCATGAAGTTGTCGTTTTTTCATTAACAAGCAGCTTTTCTTGAATTCATTGTTTCATCAATGCCCATAGATCGGTGTGATCAGTCGGATGTGTGAAAAAACCATGTGTAAGATAATTGAGGAAATAAAATTGAGAGTGTGAGATTCTAGGCAAAATTGAGATTGTGGGAGCATAAGAGCTAACAGTGAATTCCCAATGTCCGAAGATTCCAAGCGGAAGTCTTGCGCGCGGCGTATGTTACTAGAAATTACTTCACCCTCGAGCATACAGCGTATCCTCTGTAAAGGGATGAATCGGTTAACCAAACTAACATAGAACGATCTCTAGGCTGCCGGACTCGAGGTTTACTAAGGAGATAACATGGCGACCCGAGGAAAGGAGAACTGTGCTGGAGGCAGTCGAGATACCCCCATGGATGTCGCGTGGCCGCACTATATTCCCCAGATAGAGCCTCCTGCCCGTATTCCACCTCAGTCCTCGCGCCTCAAGGGATATTCTTGGTGTACTCGCTTAGACACCCCATCTTACAGACCGAGTACATCGCTGATCTCTATGTTCAATTCACTCTTCGTATTTACTTTATTTACGGCACTAGCAACAAATATGATAACTTAATCTCCTGTATTGGCACAGCACTTACTCCTCCTATAGTCTTCTTCCTTGACTAGGTTCTTTTTTTGTAACTTTTTTATCGCTGATTGCCATCACCTGCTGCGAGATTATTGTATAAGAGCGATTTTCATAGCGGCGCCACCTAAGTCCAGTGTTTAACTTCCAATTTTTGATAATTCGTTTTTGTCTGAATATCCTCCCAAAAACTCTTTGCACTTCGTCTGATCAATACAAGAAACTGAAACGGTTCAAACTACTTGACGATTTGGTGCAATACCACCATGTGGATGAAACAACGTTTTGCTCATTTCACAGACCTGTTTTCATGGCTAAGCTCCATTTCTCACAACATAACCAACTGATGTCTAGACTCCCTCTGTTTCCACAAAGTCAGAATATTCAGCTGATCAGATGTCATCTTTTTCCTCAACAGTCTACTCAGCTGCACAATCGAAATGGATAGGGAAGGATTACATTGTAGCTCCTACGGTAGCTCACGCTCTTCAAATTGGGAGCTTATTAAAGGGAAGAAGGTATTCGATGTCGGATGCGGAACTGGTTAGTTACTTCATATAGCTATCAGCCATAACGTATTTTGAAGGATTTGATTCTTGTCATAAAAGCAAGAAGCAGAAAAGTGCAATAGGCAAAGTGAAGGCTCAGCCCATCTCCTTCAGTTCGCTTTCGTGTATGTCTCTTTTCTGCCCAACATATGTAAAGCATTTTGGATTTCCTTGCGTCCACGAGGAGCGAACAGTTTTTCTTGCTAGCGTCGCGCTTAACGCCGGATAGAAATTGTAGAAATTTAGCAAAAATGACCGAAGCCTCTTAAAATTAAGAAGTCCAAACTGCAGGATGTTCGACCTATGAGTAGGTCATTTTAGAGGAGAGAATAAATATAGCACACTGTACTTAAGTTCTTTGAGAGTAATCGAGGTTTTTGTGAATCCCTCATGGATCGGGTAAGTTGAAGAACTGATGAACAATGCTCTGGTAATCTAAGGGACATACATAACTGTCTAAAGCAACGATCGTGGGGAATATTAATCAAAATGTATAGAATGCCACATTGTGTCACCTTGAAAACTTGAAGCCACCCAATTTGAACCAACAGAGGACTGATTGTGGAGGAAATCGAGGTGCTTAAAAGTGGGCTTTCATTTTCACCCGCATTACCTACAGTCCTTTTCGGAGCGCTTGATAGGGCGTGGCCAACGGACTTGGGTGAGAGTGTACCAAACCCTCTCATCCCGCTATACACCCTCACTCTCGCCTCTCAGGCCGCGCCCTATCTAGCGTTGTGAAATGGACTGTAACTAGCCGCTGAGGGGTGATGGAGACGGAAAGGGGATGAGCTAGCCAGTAGCAAACGTTGCTCTGCTCTCGCACAACCTAGCCCGGTGCAGTGCGAAGCTCAAAATGCAGCGCAGTAAGAAAGGTTTAGACCTCAAAACGCGTTTAGCAACACGAGTTTCGCTACGAATTATATCTTTTCAACTTGATTTTCATTCACAGAAGCATAACTTATCAGTCATTCTCTTCTTTACTCTTATCGATCATGGATCAGTCACATGGATCATGGATCAGTCGTTGAAACGGCAGTGAGCGGTTTTTATGTGGCAGTGGCTTTTTTCGTAGTGCATTTCATGAAAGATCACGATGAACTCACTAAGGCAAGTTTGAATCGTTCTTTTAGGGAATCGAGGTTGAGCTCAAGTCTCCGTGTTTTGTGGAGGGGATGCTGAAATGTGGGTAGCGCGTTATACCCCGGGTGGGACTCGTACCCTCGCCTGCACCTTTTGAGCACCGTGCCTGTTCATTACACTACCAGGAGCACACGCTGTTTCTCTCTGCATATTCCGATCCATTAATTTATATGCAGATTCGTCCTTGTACCAATTTAGGCATGGTTTTTGTGTAGGTTTTATTTGGATCTTTCCATTCATTCACTTGAATGCTTTCTTTCCTTATAAGTACTATATCTAATGACCAGCATAGTTAACGAAAAAAATAATGAAAAAAATTATTTTTTCACTTTCTATTGTCTTTGTTGTCCTGAATTCTCATAGATGTGTAGCAATGCAGGCGATACAAAACATCTCGAATAGTTTGACCAACAACGGTGTATTCGTAGCAATCGTTCCCATTGGTGTCAGAGATTTCAATCCAAAACGAGAGGAGGGAGTGAAATTCGGTTGGTTTTTTATCATGTTTGTATAAATCGGATGCTATTGAGGCAAAAAAAACATCTAGGAGCTGCTATAAATTTGGAACCGTACACGGAGCTTTATGATGGCCTTCGAGTAGATGTGGAGTCCTTCGATGGTGGAGGTATTACTTGTTTTGTTTTTCATTTCTTCTTTTCGCAGTCAGCAATTAAAGTCGAGTGCTTGACGCATTACAAGGGGTTTAGTTAGTTTTTCGATTTTTAGAGAAAAAAAAATCATGATTGCTATTTCAATTCCAGGAATCGTGGGAAGATCGAAGGTGACCTTCTTTTTCAATGAAACTTACGAGCGAATATTGAGAAGTGCAGGTTTTCGAACTGTGTGAGATTGTTTCATACTGTTTAATTGATTTCCAGCCCTTTGATAAAACCGCGTTCAATATCAGGTTGAGTTCCTACGACCAGTGATCTCAGATGATAGACTAAGGCTTTACGGAGGAGAGTTCTTTCATTTGTATCTTAATCCACCGAAGGACATCATTATCAGGGCTAGCAAATGATAATCATATATTGGTATTTCTATGATTGTGCAGGGAAATAAATATCACAACATGAATACATTGTGCCTGTTGAATGTCGCACTAAGTATCGAGTGTGTGTGTATCTATCTAAAATTTGTGTGCACCTGACACTTCGGCTGGAAGGTGGACGCTGCCCTGGTGTCGATGGTAAAAGTACAGCGGGCGGTGTTTCGGCCACACGCACGGAGTGTCGATGGCGTGCTAAGAGGTGTGGCAAGAATGCTGCCTTCTTCTACCGCTGTCTATCTTTACAAATTCCACCCCTTAGCGAGCATGTGACGTCTTTCTAAAGCTGGATACAAAGGGTACGGCCTGAAGAAAATCAAGGGCTTTAATTTATGATCATGTAACTCTGTCGCCTTCTTAGACGTGGAGAACAAAGCACCAGATATCATCAGATGCCGCTCTGTAGGTTCTGTTCGCGTGAATCGCCTGATCACCTGGACCGCTTGATCGATATACACCTCTTTCTTTCCGCATGAATCGCCTGATCGCTTGGATGCGAACTCTTAAGAATACTTTAGGAAGGCAATAGAGAAAAATGACCACTCAGAGGTGTAAAGCTGAATATTCTAGCAGTAGCAATCCTTCACCTCTGCGCACGCTGAAGCCTCACGAGGAATCAGCACAGAGAAAGGTCCAAAAATAAAGTTTGTCGGGGAGTAGGAAGTCTAGACTAGACTGGTTGTGTGAAAGTTGTCGGAAAACGAGTACATCAAAGCGGTTGCAAATCTTCTAACAAGTCATAATCAGTTTAGGCAGCCATCCGATTGTGCGCAGAAGGCCGACGAACGTGTAATAGGCTCGCCATCAAGAGAGTACAGTACCAGAACCTCAAATTCTATGACTAACGGGGAACACCAATATATGTATATGTAACAGTATGGTGGCTGGCATGACTGCGAATTAAAGGCACATTCCAGGACTATTGGGGCAGTACAGCTCCCGCCGTGGACAGATAGCTTGACCCATAGCCAGTAGGCTGTGGGTCAAGCTATCTAACCACGGCGGAAGCTGTAATACCCCAATAATACCGAGGCGTGGTTGTAAGTTTTTGGAGCGTGCAGAGCCAAGGGAGCAAGCGCAACTCCACCAAGCAGCCTAGGCCCGCCCATCCCAGACGTGGTTGTTGGCAATGACGGTGGCAACGGTGGCAAACGTGGCAAACGAGGCCTACGATTTTGTGATAATATAAGTTTATGAAGAGATGCCAGTGACAAAGGAGACGTCGGTGGAGGAAAGAGGTGACATCCTAGAGTTCCATGTGATACCATCCAGCGGGACTGATTCGAAGGCTCGTTTTCACGCGGTAACCTCGTCCGATGCCAGATGTCAAGATGCCTCATTTTTGCCTTTTTCGCATACTTCTTTCAGACTTTTCCTTGTCGGTATAATCCTCAGCATCTCTAATTTCGTAATTCAGCGCTTTATCCCTCTCGAGGTAATCCTGGGATGTGCCTTCAAATGATGTTGTGGCTATCCTGCTTATAGCACGATTGAGAATTCACAGAATGGTGGTGTAGTCTCGATAGAGCCGTGACAGCACAAAAGCCAGTTCGAGCCCCGTCTGAGCTCGGATGTCTTGACCATGGCTCAGCGTATCAATGAAATCATTTCAACTCTGAAGATGGCTGTATCATAAGTTCTGTTGTGACCGTCGTCCTTTGAACTGTTTTTTGAAAAACTAAATAATAGCTCTTCAGAATTGAATATGCCAGAGAAAGACGAGCCTTTGGAACCAGATGTGGATAATGAAGCAGTGGCGTGATCGTTGCGCTGAGAAATATCCGGAATTAAAGAACGCTCTCGATGAATGCAACGCACGGGTCAATTCACGCAAGAAAACGCAAGAGACATACTTTCACGCGGGCAGTCACTGTAAGCCTCTTCTTTATATTTACACAATTGAAAGACTACCAGGCATGTGGGTATTCAATCCTACCATACTTTGAATGCTATTGTGAGCAATGAGAAGTTCGCGAATCAAGTCATTTAAATGAAAACTGGGGGTCCAAGAACACTACATGTGGCGCATTTTCCGGTGAAAAGCGCGCCCCTGGAACTTACGAGAGCAATGTTTTCACCAGGCTCCGCCTTCCCTAACAGAGTCCGCCTCCTGGGGTCCACTTTGCCGAAGAATGACTGAGGTGTAGATTAATGAGCATGATAGCGGAATGGTACTTATTGTGTTGCATTAATGCGTAATCGCTTGAACTTGCGCGGTGCTTGACGTGTCGGTTTTTTTGGTGAAAACGTCCACTGGTCAGTATCAAGGTGTGAAATGAATGACACAACCAAATTACCCCTACCCCTGCCTTTTGCGTAGTAAGGGAGTGGGGAAGCGGGGGAGATTCGCCACCCGCACCATGTGTTGTCGAATGCGAGACCCAGGGTGCATAGAAGGCACATTAAAGGCGCCGAGAGGGGTAAACACAAAGTGAGAATTGTGAATGCATGCTCTCTGAAACAATCATTCCTTTTCAGAAGACGTGATGTGCGGGGAAACTCGCATTGAAAAAGCGCGACTCGGGATATTATCACGATCCCGCAGTACTGCGAGTCACGCTTTCACTCATCCGCCGGGCTGGGGTGGGGATAATTACGCCAGAAAGTCGCTTCAGCGGCGTCGCACTCGCGGCCCACCAGTACGACTTGCGAATCGATTGCTCTTGGTAGCCCGGCACAGCGTGGCTGCGTCACTTCAGCGCCCCATGCCACACTGTCTCCTGCACTTATGCCACACTGCCTCCTCCACCCATGCCACACTGCCTCGCTTGAAGGCTGCCAGCCCCGCCACTGGCACTCGCACCCGCCGCGCCGCTCGCCGCGGGCGGCCACGCGGTTTTCTGGCGTAATTAGCCCCACCCGCCGGGCAGTTGCCTGTGGCTCCACGGAAAAACTCACCGGCGCGCGCATGCGGCGCGTGCTGGGTGACGTCACAGTCACTGCGCGGCGCGATGGTGAGCGATGGCCCGCGCTTCTACTACTGCACTTCAATGAAGGTAACTTTCTTGGGACTTTGCTAAACTAAGGGCGAGCATTAGTGATGGGGCAAGCTTTGCTGCTTTGATAGGCATACTACAGCTGGGAGAGTTAGCCTTTTTTTGGTGTAGCTAGACTGTCCAGTCGTATGGATTCGCCTAAGCCCAGTGATGCAAATGTTTAAGGACTGCGTGTGCTCCGTCCGATGTATAACCACGTGGGGAGACACAGAGTAGAAAGGTGTCAGCCATCTCAAGACTTTGGTGAAGTCTTCAGATCTCACCATATCCTTGCTCATCATCTTTGGTGAAGACAGCAAAGTTATCCTCATTGGAGCGCAATGTTCCTAGCGCAGGCCATCGTCCACCGTCACGTCGCGTGGCTGTGGCGTCACCGAGCACGCGCCGCATGCACGCCGGTGAGCTTTGTCCTCCTCCCCTTGCCTGCAAGGAGAGAGAACTTTCGCAGGCAGTTGGTTTTGCACTCGTACGTCTATAGTCTACCTTCCCTAGTGAGATAGGCGCGTTGAGATAAAAAGGCGGGTTGAGCTTAAAAAGAGGTGGCAGCTGTCAAAAACGCCGTCTCCTCCGAAGCCGGGGCGGTTTGGCAATCTCGGCAGATATGTTTTGACTTCTTTAACCCCCAACTTTTATTTGAGTGGCACACTTTAGGGATTCTCAGTACGCATATTACCTCTATCACTGTCTTTGAAGGAATCGCCCACGGAAAAATGAGTCTTTGTGCTACCCATATGTTTATGTTGCATTTGCCTAATGTGGGCCGCATGCAAAGTTATGTGCGAAAAAACCTGAAGCCGGCTAAGATACAGCATCACAAAGTCTCGGCCGGGTGGACGAGGCCTCCGAGCAAGTGTCCAACTCGTTGTCTGCCGCGGTCGGAGACGCATTGTATGAACAGAAAGTTATGTAAACAGTTCCATTCTTCGTTCCCAACTGCGGCGGACGACGGGACGGGGCTTTTACTCGGAGACTACGCCCTTCCGGCCGAGAATTTGGCGAGCTGGGTCTTACTCGAATTCTCACTTTTTCGCGTGAAACTTTGCATGCGACCCTTATTAGGCAAATACAACATAAATTTATGGGTAACAAAGAAACTCATTTTTCCGTGGACGATTCCTTTAAATAACATGACTACTTATGATTAGTTGCTTTTGACTTTGTACTTTGAGTTTTCAAAGTGCATGTTGCACTAGTTGCAACCATTCATTTCAATTAGCGTCATTTCATCGTCCGGAGGAGCAACGCCAACGTCTTGAAACTGAAAAAAAGCGTGCTAACGAAGAATGCGAGCAGTTGCGCCGAGGATCTCACGTCTGAGGGAAAAGACCTGCGCCGAGTGCTGCATTTGTCTAGCCACTAAGGTTAGCAAGCATATGTACTTTGGTATTTAGCGTTTTTTCAGCTTTTATATATCAATGCCATTCGTCCGCTAGCCAGCCCAGTTGATCATGACCAGGCTGCTTAACCAAAAAAATACCACTGAATACCAGACCTGTCAGCATCAACAGAAGCTGCTACCACGGTGAGAGGGAGATCTCATTAGAAGTTACATATCTAAGCATCTCTGAGGGGTCAGTCTGCACACTCAAGCTATGTTACAAAGATGCTGAGTTTGGACGATAGCTACGGTCTCGGACAGAACTCGATCCTGTACACCATGCTCTCCTAGCAAATGTGTGCAAAATACGAAGTAAATTTACCATCACAACTCGCCTTTCTGCTACTCATCATGAATTTCTTTGTCACTGGTGGGGATTCTGCTGTTTGAGGCCGCTTTGGCTGCGGCTCCTATAGGAAGTTCTGAGAATCGAAGGCCTGCGTCATCGATGACAGGAGCTGAGTTCTTGATCGAAAAAGCCCTCTGAGAGTGAAATGAGGGATTTTGATCACGTTTAAATCTTTTTCAAATTTCAATGTAATGGTCTTAATGGTTTATATGTACCAAAGCTTATCAGCACTCACACGTACAACTGAGCCGATTGGCCAATATCGGCATCAACCATGTGAAACTGAAAGCTTAAGAGCATATTGATTTTCGATGCTTTAATTTTTGTTTTTTTCTGCACCAAAAGTCAATATCTACTCAACCGTACTGTTTTCCTAAGCCTCTGTGCCTCTGTAGGAAAGAGGAACATCGTTTTCCCTTCCAGGCTTAGGCAGAAATGGCGTCCACAGTGTGATGCCCCCCCCCCCTCGTAACAATAGCACCCAACAATGAAATCGAACCGCTCACAAAAGATTTGCTAGCTGCCTAAATGCCAGTGCGAAGACTAGGCGCTTGACGTCGAGTAACTGCTTTAAAATACGCCATGTTCTCGGCTTCTACTGGGAATTGCTGAATCTTCAGTGCGTTTTGGGCTGTAAAGAGACAATTTTTGACGGCCACATTTTGCTCTTATCATTGCTATTTACAAATGAAAGTTCGATAGCAACTAAGCAGCCTAGAGCGGTGTAAGATTTTTAAGAGACCCGAATGTAGTGCAGCGCGATGCGGAGCTCGTTAACATGAGCTCGGCTTCAGTTTTGAGGTCCGAACCTTTCAATCATTTAATTCGCATACATCTGAGGGGCCTTTTTTCAGCCATGCGTGCTGTTTCTACCATGTCGTCATATGGTCATCTGTGACACATGCCATGCTGAATCGACGATCACTGAATGTCCAACATGCCGTACTCATGTCGGTGACTCAATGAAAGTCTTCTCGTAACCAGCTGACCCTCGAAGATGACTTCCAAAAATGTCTTAACTCATTGCCTCTGTGTAGATGACATTGCCTCGCATGGCTTGTGTTACGATGCTTTGAGACGACATTATTTATTTGATGTCTTGCCGCATAAGTTTATTGTTTTTCAAACAAATCGCACCGTTCATGGCTCATATCCACACTGCTCTCTTAGATCTTTCAAAATGCAGCTTCAGATTCACGAATATCGAAGCTCTATGTGATGAATAAAACTTGAGAATCTTAGAACCTTCCAACTGTGTCATCACTATCGACCAAGTACATTTGAAACTCTTTTATGAAAAGTTTTTTAAAAGGATATCCCTGCAGTTCTTGAAGACCCCTGTTGAAGGTGATCACGTGGATGGGCGTTTCGAGACTGCCAACATCACCCACAGAAACACGTAAATGCCATTCCACAACAGCAAGCACATTCAACAAAAAAAACTGTGGAAAATATCGGAAACGCCCCCCCCCCTTTCCCTTCCCTACGGATCTTTCACTGAAAGTCCCGGTCAATACTAAGTGTGCGGATACAATATAGGCTTATTGTGAAACCAGATCCATGGCACTGAGTTGTGCGGAAGCATCCTCTTCAAGGCGTATCTGACCCACTCAGCTGTTTCGTTAGTTTCGTTTCGTTTCGTGCAGCTGCGCGTGGCTCGATGAGCACGAGCGGATGAGGTACAGTTGGTCTTGAGAATCCTTCCAATTGAAGTGAGGCGCAATCTCTTCAACACCAATAACTTGAGGCACCGCTAGCTCGCACGCATCGCGCCACACGTCATGATGCAAAACCCTGCCCTAATGTTAGACACCCGCCCACCAATTGGAACCATGTGGCATTTATGTCGAGAATCCTCACCGGGGAGGGGGGTAGGGTGGTGGGATCGTATTGGAGGTTGGAGGGGTTCTCCATTTTCGGCGAAAAAGGGTGGGCGACGAGGGCAGTATGTCAGCTTGGCCATTGTAAATGGAGGCTCATCGCTGCATGCGTTTTGAGACTCCAAACCCAAATCTCCTCTCCAAATTTGCGAAACGACTCGGCGAACGAAGTTCGGCAGGTTTTCCTAAACGACCAGCATTATCTCATGGTAAACCCAATGTTGCATCCAATTTTAGGAGATCGAATTACATCTGAAGACAAGTGTCCAACATAGCGAGATTTGGACCAAAATCCGAAATAATCGCAGGGCAATTGAGTGGTAACACATTCAACAGCGGAAAAGTGTTTGCACTTGTCCAGAAAATCCTCCCCTTTGGAGTTAGCTGCACACCAATTTGTTGCGAATGGCACCTGTCTAGGTAGGTTTCGGTTATCGTGGTTAGATAGTAGCGTGAGGAAATGGATAAAATACTTACTTTATGGCCAGCTCATTCTACCGAGATCCTTCCGAATTTCGGTGGAAATGGTCGAAATCTCGACTGGGCTAGACACTTGTCTTCAGGGATAATTCGATCTCCTGAACATGAAGCAACAATGGTTCTGCGTAAAAACGCCCACCTCGTGCTGTTATGGGCGCCCTCCGATTTTCGTTCGTAGGGTCGTTCCGCAAATTTGAAGAGCAGATTTGAGTTCAGCGTCTCAAGATGCACACCGCTGTGTGAATCTCATTGAAAACGGCCAGGCTGACCTACTGACCTTGTCTCGTAGGAGGCATCTCCTCAAGTAATGGCTCACGGGCGCTGATGTCGGGGCGGGCTACGCGGACTGCAGAGCAAAGAGCCGGTGGTAACGTGATCGGAGACTCGGAATAGGAATAAAATGAGCATTGGGCGCGAAACTGTTGACTGCGCTCCTACCCGCTGATAAACTTTGAATGTTTTCGATTCTCTAAAACAACTACGAACAACACTTTAGACAATAGTTTTTTTATTCTATTTATGTTTCTCAAGTACTACAGTAATCATTAGAGAATAAGGATTCCCGTGCACGATTCCTTCATATCAAAAACTTTAGTTACCACAAATTAACTGTAAATATTTTTCCTCGTCAGTCAAAGCACACGAATGAGTTGCTGAGGAGCTGAAAGATGTTTGCATGGGGCTGCAGATCATCGTGAGCGAGCACAGAGCTCTACACCTTGACATTTCATCGACATAGCGAAAATAGAAGAAATTATACAAAGGAATTTCTAGCTACAGCATTCACTTGTTTTTATGTATAATACACTTCCTTAGAATACTTTAGGATTGTCCGCCCAAATAGAAACAGCTGAGTGACACATCGAATTAGCCACACAGGAGTAGCGATAGCAGTTTTTTACGTATTATCTCATTTCCTAAGGCATAGATAGACCACTTCGCAATATTAAGGTTATAGGCAAAATAATATATGGAGCCGTATAAGAAAGCACCTCTGAAATCAAAATTCTCAGGGCGCAATATGCACAATAGAATTAAATGATACAGTACGGCTGTAGAACTCATATAAACGATGGGGCTCAACGGGTGTGTACAAAGTGGTGCGAATGGGAATTTTGTACCGATAGTGCGAAGAAACGATAACGAGGTGCGAACATCATGAGGTTATGTGTTGCCGGAAATCTGCACCAACCCTGAATAGGGAGTTAGAGGATAATCTAACTAGAAGAGGAAAATCAAAAAAAAGAAGGGCTCATCACGAATTGGTCGAAAAATAATTTTCGCTGAAACTTTGAGATAGGGGCTATCTGGGGTGCTGATCACGAATATGGCACCCGCTTTCAGCGTTAACGCCAAATCGGCGCCACAACTTTTTCTCACCACTTTCGTATATTACTGTCATTTTCTTATACAACTGTCATTTGCTCAGAATACTGATTACGAATTTGGCATTCATTTTTAGCGCGTACGCCATTTAACTCAAAATGGCGCAAGTCATGTTCATGTAGCGCAAATGTAGATAAGAATCGTCATTTCCCCTTTCTAGTTTTTCAACTTCTGCTATTCTACAATTAACGTGCACACTTAAACGTATAAATCGCCTGTACCGTGGTGGAGACGGGAAGGTCCCTACGCACCTAAGGCTTACAAGTGAGCACAGTGTGGCGCCCATATTACATTAGCACCGCTGTAGTGACACTGACGTCAGCGCCTCAAACGGATGCCATATTCGTGACCAGAATCCAAAATATCCTCTATGGCCAAGTTTCAGCGATTTTGGTAAAAAGTACCAGTTTGATGCAACTGCACAAAATTGGCGCCAGCGCCAAAAACGGATGTCACATTCTTGACCAGCAGAGCGAAATTTCGGCAAGAATTGGTTTTTAAGCAGCTCGCGGTGTCTGGGGTAGCGATGGTTGAGCAGTGAAGAGAATCGAGTGTTTTTAAGATAAACAAGAAACAAACTGTAGATATGTCCAGATATGTCTCCAACAGGTGCTTTATGAACTGGTTCATAAATTTTGCAAAAATTTAGGTGTATCTGCACGTTGTACTTCGTACATTTCTAAATAATGACTATATGAAACTGAAAGTTAAAACATGTCTAGAAGTAGAGCAATTTTAATGGTTCGTTTCGCGTCTGAACCTCAGAAGAACCATGTTCTTCAGCAACCCCTGAGGCTCCTCATTGAGGTGGGGTTGGTGAAAATACAAATCGCGTGAAGATATCTGAGTATGAATATAGTGTAAGTGAAACAATAGGGAGTCAGAGATCAGATGTGAAACTCATAAGAGAGAAAAGAATAGGGTTAAAAGGGGATGAAGTGAATTGATAAACTGAAAAAAAATCGAAATTAGCCGGAATTCAAAAGGTATGAATCAGGCCAGACATTGGAAATTATCAGGTTTGATACGCAGCTAAGATTGGGTCAGATAAATGGCCGTGAGGCAGCGAATCAATCAAGGGAAGAGCAAGTGGCTATGCAGTTGCTGGTGTATGAAAGTAGGGACTATATATGGGATTATACGGGATATATTATGAATAAACCTGATGATTATCTAAATGGACTATAAATGAAGTTATTGTTAGAACCTTACTCCAGGAATGGAACTGTACGGAATTACTGATCATTGAAACATTAAAGGGACTTTTCAGCAAAATTGATAATGGTTTTGACACTGCTTTCTATAGAGAATTTGGAACATACGTACTTATTTCTATATAAACACTTTATAGTATAGCCATAACAAAATCCTCTGAGTATATTACCTTTCAGTATTACAACCATATCATAAATTCTCCGTATGAAGGTTTTAATGTCAGAGCAAGTATTTGCAATTCCTACGGTTTCTGTATAAATTACGGAGCCTTTAATGGCTTTGGATATATTGGGGCTGTTGCGAGGAAATCTTATGACATTAAAATCAAAATCATCTGTTTTATCTCATGTCGATGAGCACTGTATGAATATGTGAATTGTTCTTCTAATTACTTGCCCTTATTTACGATTTATGATATGACCTCATGATTTTCGCATCTCATTATCGTTTCTTCGCACCATAGGTGCGAAAATTCTCTTTCATACCACTTTGTACCCACCCGAGCTTACCATTAGGGGAGTGTTCCAGTTGAAAATAGTGTCATCAGATTTTCTTTAGAAAATCAACTTAGTTCTACTTCTTCTTCGAAAAGGTTTCAGTGTAACACCAACACACTTACGCATTTGCTTGGTAGATGATCGCCATAATCAAGAAGCAAGAGCTAAGCAGTATATAATTGAATGCGAGTCGTACTTCATTGCTTACACACACCTCCTGTACGTGTGTCTGAGACCGAGAAAAATAAGATGGCATTTCCGAGGAAAATAAATGCTTGATTTTTGACTTGATTGCATTCGATTTTGAATTTAGAAGCACTTGATTGGAAGAATACCTTCGATATTTTCGATGAGTACCAGGAAGTGGTTGGGAAGCAAATATCAGCAAATTGTCAGCGAAGTGTGTGACAGAAAAGAAAAAAAATTCACCGATTGTAAGAATACTGTTGCTACGGTCGCCTTCTTCCTCACTCGTAACATTGACCGCAAGCGATGTTTACGGAGTTTCCATATAATCAGAACGTCAGCGCAGACCACGATCACCATGCACACACTCTAATTACATGAAGTATGAGTATAGAATCTTTCCATAATTAGTGTCGTTTCTTTTGGGATAGCTTTTCTCAGAATTTTTATGTTTGAATAGTACATGACTATAGCTGGAAAAAGATTTATCTGCTCTAGAAAACGGTGCGCTCAAACTTTGGATGTGGTAGAATGGGCTCAATTTTCAGATTGACGACGTGAGAGGCCTAGTCGACAAAATTTTCTCAATTTGGCAGCTAATCAGAACACTGCATTTCAGTCTGTAAAAATCGAACAATTACATACGTATATGTCCACTAGTCAGCCGGGACTGCTTCTGAACACTTCGCTAACACTTTGGTTGCCCGAAAGGTCTCGGGTCGTAAAATCAGAGAATCGGAAAACCTCCCGAGCAGTATTCCGTCTGTCTTCTAGCCGTGCTCGCACTGTTTGTTTTCGAGACCTCCTAGAGACGCCGGCGACGGCGCCGCGGGGCTTGATCTCGTA
Source organism: Trichostrongylus colubriformis (assembly GCA_963978905.1). Taxonomy (NCBI): domain Eukaryota; kingdom Metazoa; phylum Nematoda; class Chromadorea; order Rhabditida; family Trichostrongylidae; genus Trichostrongylus; species Trichostrongylus colubriformis. Next base: position 48,779,725 of record OZ022258.1, read on the forward strand.
GAATCAGCAAATGAATTGTTCCATCCCTTCGAATATCTCCAGAAGCAGTGTCTCGTCTGACAGGGATTGTAAGGAGAGCCTAGCGAACGAGTTGTTTATCAATCATTTTTTTGTGAGAGTCACCTTATGTATATTTTAAACATGCCACTTCTGTCATTGTGTGTGTGTGAAAGGGTGTTCTCCGTAATTTTGGTGTGTTCGTTTTGTACATTGCAAACAGCATATCGTATGCCGTGGATTGTTCCTAGACGTCCGTTTGAGCGCCGGTCGCAGGTAGTATAAAGAGAGGCACTAGGGCCAGCACTGTGCAGGTCCATGATCAATGCGAACTATCCATGGGGGGCCGTTTGTGATATCGCGCTCGTTATTTGACAATTTTGATTTTTCCAGCGCAATTCGATGACTTCTGACATTTCTTCCGGACCTAGACACAAGAATTTTTGAATCAATCCACTGAATTGAAGCAGTTATATAACGGTGAGGAGAGCTGTGTTAGAATGGGAGCACATCTTTGATAGAACTCTTTGACTCTGTTGAAAAAAAATTGAAATAATGCCGATTGGACGCTATCACATGGTCAGGAAATTCAAGGTTAGTCGCAATTAAAATCAAAGCGAAACACATCCATGGCAGGGCGAGATAGAGCTTTCGGATAGCCCCTGAATTAATGCAAAACAAACAAATCAAAAGAAAAATTCGATCTGAAAAAGCTCCACTGCTTTCAGAAAAGACGATTGGGAGAAGGAATGACGGGACTTCCCGATCATACAGTTGGTGGAAGTATAGAAGAGAAATGTTCGAGCAAAATAGGTGGCCGATTGTTCTCCCTTGAGTGAAATATGTACATATGGTGTTTCAATCAGTTGTCGGTTTACCCGATTTTTGCAGACCGGGTTTCTTATTTCGCCAGCCTGTACATCGACATGTTGTTATCGTTTTTTTCCACGAAGTAAGCAATTTTGTAGAGCAGATAAACCCATTTCGATACAAATTCCTAGAAAAATTTCCATCTGAAAAGAGACGACACCGCTTACGGAATGGTCCAATAGGTAGGTCATGTTCTTACAAATGACCCTTATAGCACAGTACCGTAATGAATGTTATTTTTTGTGACAGGAAAGCATGACGCTAAACAGTTTTTCGAGGTGCGCCAAGCACCCTAAAAGTCTGGCAAAGACGTGAAAGTAACACTTGGTCGAAAGTCGCCAACTTTATCCCATTGAAATTTTTGAAGACGTGAACGACGTTTACCTCAAGCGATTCCTGAAAGAATGTATGATGTGACAACTGATGCTTACCTGTAACAACAGAGCAGAATATTTATATACGTCGGTACATGGTTTCTTTGGGTCCCACATCGAGATATGATCAAAAACCGAATAGTAAAAGTCACAGTAAACGGTGAAACTTGGCACTGAAGAGAAAAATAAATTTCTTATGTTGACAATTGTTATCTATTGGATCAAGTGCTTCCTATACTGTTATATCATTATTCAGAAAATATTCTTCCTATGTAATTCCCGCCATTCTGAATGTAATGATTGTTAAGGGCATAATCGGTCAATGCTCACCTGTCCCTACGACAGCAACAGCAACAATAATGAAATCGATCATTTGCACGTCTTTATAAGAGAAGGCTCGAAATTTTACAGGATAGAAAACTGCCACTACATGAATTACCGAAATGACCAACAGCACGAATAGCTGGGTGTAATATTGCACAAACATGATCAGCACGAAGAAGTTATTCACGTACGTGCCTAAAATTTTTCCTTTGTATTTCGCAGCTTTGCACATTTTCGCTTTCTTTGTTTCTACTCCCCTACTTCGAACAACTTTTAGAGTCCCCATGCGCAGAAGAAAATAGGACCTTCTCTTAGTCACACACATTCATATTCTGCTAGCGGACTGGGATACTCGAAAAGCAAGAGGGAGTGCAAGCTTTTTATTGAAATAGAAGTAACCAGAAAACAGGTTGACGTTCAAGTGGAGACTCGGCAGATCATGAATTATGACCACAAGATAAGCTGCCATATCCACTAACATAGGGAGAAAAACCATTTGTAGATCGAAATGTCGCCGAATTTCAGAAGTTGTGTAAGCACAATAGATAATCAGCACGTCCACAAATATAAATACAGTGTTGGGGACAAAAGATGATAAATAGAATACCGCGAACATTGTACCGGTAGACATGAGATCAGCTAAAAAAGCTTTCTGTCGGAAGCGAAACAACGATTCAACAGGTCGAACGTGGAATGCAAAAAAAGGTATGGTACATATAGGTTAGTGCGTATCGAGTTAGCCACACACAGCAAGGTCTCATTCGCATAAGTTTTGAATTTATGAACTGTTAATCGCTATAAGATCGTTCAACGACCATTCATATGGTAAGTCCTTTCTCCTTTCTTACTCCTTTTTCATTCTTTCTCAGCAACGCGAGTGTATTCAACCATATAGCAATGAAGATAAAAACGGAAGGAACTACGCTGTTAAAATCCCTTTTACGTTAGGTATTGAGTGAAGCTCGTAGCTCGCCGAAATTCTTGCTATAGAAGGTCACAGTGAATCCTTTTGCATCACAACTGTGCACACTTGAAGGTCTTGCGTGAACGAAAAAAAAATTTTTGCAAGCGTCTTGACGAACATCGCAGGGCCTCCCACGTCATACATAAGCAATAGTTTCTCCAGGCAAAAACATGCCCACCAAAGGCTTCTTAATTTCATTGTCAAAGTGCTGTATCGCTCCATTGAAAACACAGTGGAAAGAAAAATACTGGAGGCACTAGAAATAAAATGACCATCCCCAGAAATAATTAGCAAAGACGAGCTACATACATACGTGTCTCATTTCAGCTACTCACACGAGTGCAGTGACTTGCACTGTGGAATGAATGTGCTATCTTATACCACCATAGTCATAGCACGTCCACTCTATTCAAGAGATAGGTCAGGATGGGTCAACCATTTCTGCTCCAGTTCACCAACTCGGTAGGATAGGGTAAGCGGCAGTAGTGAGTTGGTCGGATACATATCGGCTGACCCCTTTCATAAAGTGTCAATATATAAAATAAAATGAGTTCTCTATTCCAGGCTTGGAGAAGGCGCTACGAGCCGAAAACTTCCCAATAGGCTCTAACTTCTTTCGCAATATTTTGCGGGCTTTTGAGCCTTTTGATAAAATTTTGGAACATCATATTGTTTTCCACACATTTAGATTGACGTGAGGCTTCGGGACGGAACAATGTTTTGGTGGATTACCAAAGGTTGTACAGGAACGTGTAGTATATGTTTATTACGACGTACCTTTCGTACTACAACCGACCATAATGCATCGCAATAGGGGTTTATATACAAATGTGGGCGGTGCGTAGATATTGTCTCATTCCTGGACCGAAGGTGTCCAGTGGAGACACTCCTGTCAGAGGATGAAAGAGTGCACCGCGCCAGGGGCAATACCTAGGATACATATTGGACTGCACACTTATGATACCGCGAGGTCATGCCTGCGGTACTTTTTCAGTAGGTGCTTATCTAAGTTATCCTAAGGTAATTAATTTGAACTGACATATTATCACTCAGATGTTAGTCGATGAGAATTAGATATTATAGTTGTGAATCCACAACAGATACTAAGAAAGAAATTTGTCCGAGACTACCATTCCTCTATGAAAAACGCGTTCATGGAGAAGAATGAAGAAAGTAAGCAGAGCAAACCGCCGTGCACAACGGCACGTTGTGTAACGCACCACATGTACCACCACACTTTTACAGAATCCGCTCCTCTTTTCTGCGCAGTCACCAAGAATTCTTTAACTACACGGTTTTTCATCAATGTTTTACCTTATCAGTCATCTTGAGTCCGTTGCTGAGCTTGTGATATCGGCGCAAACAGGCCACTATTGGCTCGTCGCTAAAGCGGCCAGCTAAGAGTCGGTAGCGTTTCGCACGTATTGCAAGGGAAGGAATTAACTTGGGGTCTAATATGGGTTGCCGACAAAAATCGTTGCTGAGCTTGCGACTGGTAGACTGCGATCCTTGTTCCGCCGCAAAGAGGTGCTCCAACAGTAGCGTGAATTAAAGACAGGAAAGCCTACATGACAACAACTCCAGTAGCGTCTCTGCTCTACCTCTGCTCCTTACTTTTCTCGAATCTTTGCTAAACTATACAATGCGCCGAGCGTTGCACTCCGCGAACAGTTGCCCACATGCTCTCTCTCATGGGTGAGCAGAATGAGCGACGAAACGGAGGAAAGTCTGACAGTGTGCCGTAGTGCATGGCGGTCTGGTTTGTTTACCTGTGAGAGAAGCATCACTTGATCTTTGCTTCGAACTTCTCAAGGTGAACCCACCCCAAGGCGAATTTGAAGTAAACACTTACATGAGATGCAGAAGCATTTGGGATTCAAAAGCAGACAGACAACATGAGACGCAGCTTTGGCTGCAGATGTATTGATTTAGTTCAAAACTTAGATCATCAAGAGCTGGTGTGGATCAGTTTGGAGAGCACAATATTGGTGGAAAAAAAATCCCCGCATACAACTGGTGTTCTTACGTTTTCACTATGATGTAATACAGTTATGGTGATCCGGTCGCTCGGATAAGACAGTAGTAGTGTGTATGGTTTGTTGCCTGTGTTTCGCATGCTATTCAGCATACAAAAAATTTATACCAACACAGCGACAATTTACGACACTACATCGTACGATTACAAGAACTGATCAACATTCAACTCACTACATATACTACATTTCTTCGATTACCGTAGTCTTCCTTAGACCAGCCATCAAAATATCAAAAACAATTATCAATCTTCGCTTCTTTGCTACTTCTATGCAGCTTCATAGAACGAAAACTTGAAGTAACACTGTGAAATGAAAAAAAAACAACAAGTCTATAGATTGAAACAAGCAATGCGTTTATGCTGCTGCGATGTCTTCTTGAAGACTAATGAAAAGGACAGATCTAGTCTGTATAGCATTCCAGTATTTTTGCTCATGTGAAAAGCACTGATCTTTGCTAAGTTTCTGCCAGAACATTCGACCACAACCCGAGATAACAAATGCTCCTAATACGAAAGCAAAAAACTGGAGCATTCGAAAAGATCAGTGGAAGAACACCATTCACCATCTGTTCACGAGCAGGCTCTCAACCATGTACTATATACGTGTCGTTTCCGTAATACTATTACCTGAATGCATGGAAGGTTTTTGAACAAACACCTTGTAATCACCTAAGTAGTTCAATTTTGGCAAAACTTCTAATCGAAAGTCTTTGCAGAATCATTATACCAGGAATCGTTCAGTAAGGAGTTGAACCCTTGATGTCTGTACATGCTATAGCCCGCATATACTACTGCAAAAAAAGGCTGTCGTTCACTTCAAAATTCCTGATCTTCCAAACATTGATTGGTACAGAGCCGTGCGAATAAAAAAGTGCCGCGGTCGCGCTCGCCAGAAGCTTTAGAAGGGGGTGTCAATGGGTTAAAGATTTTATTTGATTCTCTTCAACCTCGAGTAATCGGTATCCCCAAATCCATGTCTGCACGGGTTATCAATAATGAAGCATGAAGATGAACCTTTTCGATAGCGATCAGTGTTGACGTGTCAATGCATTATCATATTTTTTAACTGGGATTTCACCCTTCGAGATTTTGGCAAAGGCACATTCATCTGGACTGTTAACCTCGCATGCAGTTAATAATGTGGTGTTAATGCTGTTCCATGAAGTTTCCACATCCTTTATTCTTATTGCGTAAGAGGCCTCTTTCAATTTTTAGTGGCAAAACTGGAGAACGAGTTGATTGAGTGCGTCCCTTATCAAATTGTAGCTCTTTAAACTGGGGTAGGTCATCTTGAAGCACAATATGTTGAGATAATTAAAAATATATGTCGCTAGCACTAATCCTATTTAATGCCAATTTTCACCGCCCAGTGCTTGTGCTATCAGTCTACCGGAAACTTTTCATGGGTTACGGCCCAAAGAAGCCGTACAACTACATATATGTGGATTGCAATCTAGTTTTGTAGGTGAGTGAAAGTGGATGCATACCTCATGGAAACAAGGAGAAATCCTTTGTAAAGAAAGTTGACCATTGACTCGCAGAAATTCAAAGACAAAAAGATGGACAGCTTTTCTCTTTTCGGTGCTCACAAGGCTCTTGTGCGAGCGAATGTAAAAAAAATTAATGGACTTAGCACAGTGAAATTTTATAAGAGTAGCTAAAAATGGGATCATCATGAAATTGACGGCTTTCCATTAGCAAACAACTTTTCTCGAATTCATTATGTTATGAATACCCAGAAATCGATGTGATCAGTCGGATGTGTGAGAAAAAAAACCGTGTGCATGATAAATGAGGAACTGAAGTTGAGAATGTAAGATTCTAGGAGGAATTGAGACTGTGGGGAGCATAACAGTGAATTCATAATGTCCAAAGATTCCGAGCGGAAGCCTTACGCGCGGCGTATTTTGGTAAAAACTAATTAATTCTCGAGCATAGATACGTATACTCTGTAAGGGATGAATACGGTAACATCAAACTGACATAGACCGATCTCTAGACTTCCGGACTCGAGATGTACAAGCGAGATAACAAGGCGACCCGAGGAAACGAACACAGTGCTGGAGGCAGTCGAGATACCAGCATGTGTCGCGTGGCCGCACTATACGTCCCAGAGGAGCCTCCTGCCCGTATTTCCACGCCGTCCTCGCGCCTTGAGGGATATTCTTGGTGTGCTTGCCTAGACACCGCCAACTTACAAACCGAGTACTTCGCTGGTCCCTCTGTTCAATTCATTCTTCGTATTTGTTTTATTTACCGCACTAGTAATAAAAAATGATAACTCAATATCCTACATGGGCACAGCATTTACCCTTCCTTTCGCCTTCTTCCTTGATTTTGTTCTTTTTTATCATCTTTCATACGGATTACCATTAGCTGCTGCGAGATTGTTGAATAAAAACTATATTCATAGCCGCGCCACCTATGTCCTGTATTTACCTTCCAATTTTTGATAATTCATTCTTATCTGAATACCTTTCTGAAAACTCCTTGCTCTTCGTCTGATCAATACAAGGAACTGAAAGGGCTAAAAGGGCTGAAAGGGTGTCGACGGCAAATATGAAATGTTTTTGGCAATCTTGCATCACGCCATGAATCTGTTTATCCCATCCAAACTACAGTCGCGGCCAATGTTGAAGCTTCCAGCCTATCTTTCCCGGTTGTCTAGAAAGAGAGATAAACTCTGGAGTTTAGCTGTCAATTTGCAAACGCCATCTGCTTGGAAACAGTACAGCCTGTTTAATGAGACATATTCAAAAAAACTAAATAAGTATATCGCTTACGTCGAAAATAAATTAATGGCGAAGGGGGGCGTAAAAGCGTTTTACTCCATTCTCAATTCAAGGCTCTCTGATAAACCATGTGTTTCCACCCTATGTGATGATTCTGGTAGAGCTGTAACTGATAAAAGTAAAGCTGATCTTTTGGCCAACGCTTTTGAAAAATCGTTCGGTTCACCGTGTGTTCCAACTCCTCCCATAAATTGCCCCAGAATTGAATCCACTGACCCGGCTCCCTGGTTTCATAGAGAGGATATTGCTCGAACCTTGTTTGACTGGCCTTCAACAGCCTCCACAAATCCAGATGGTGTCCCTTATGTAGTAGTAAAAAACTGTATACATGAAATCTCTGGTCCTCTAGAATTTCTTTTCAATCTCAGCTTCATGACGAGCGAAATTCCCAGAAGATGGAAACAGGCTATAGTGATTCCTCTTCCAAAAAAAGACCCTCTATCTGATCCCAAGAATTACAGACCAATCAGTCTGACCTCCTTTTTCGCTAGGATATTTGAAAAACTTCTCAAAAAACAATTGCTTTCTCATCTCAACAAGTTTGCTGTTATTCCTTACTCACATCTTGGCTTTACAAAGGGTCGGTCCACTGAAACAGCTCTGTTAGAATGTTTTAACGATTGGACAAAAGCCTACGATCAAGGGAGAAACGTTGATGTTGTTTACTTTGATTTCCAGAAAGCATTCGATAAGGTTTCCCACGAAATACTGATGCAAAAGTTGGAACATTTTGGAGTCCATCCTTTAACCAGGAAATGGCTCAAAGGATTCTTATCTGATAGGACTTTCCAAGTATGCGTAGGTGACTCGTGCTCCTCAATTCGCTTGGTGAAAACTGGTGTACCTCAGGGGGGGAGTGCTCTCACCTATTTTATTCAACATTTACACTACAGATCTCCCATTCATCATTAAGGACCTTGGAATTTCGTGCAATATTTATGCAGATGATATCAAGATCTACAAGGTGGTACAAGGAATTGATGCTGACTCAAATCTTCAAACAGCCATTAATTTAGTATTAGAATGGGCTAAGGTCAACAATCTTTCGATTTCCACTGATAAAACACAAATGATGTGCATAGGTAAACGAATTCGGCACCCACAGTATCATCTTGGAGATGGGAATCTCAAAATTGTGTCTGAAGTGCGAGATCTTGGATTTTTCTATGATAGAAATCTTGATTTCTCCGGACACTACAAATCACTGGTAGCTAAAGGTCTTCGTAGAACATTCAATATTTATAGAGTTCTCCGTACCAAAAACCCAGCAATTCTGCTGCGAGCGTATAAAACATACGTTCGTCCTATCTTGGAGTGTGGTTCTACAGTTTACTCTCCTTATAAGAAGAAGGATATTTTTGCCCTTGAGGGTGTTCAAAATAGCTTTACCCGTAAGCTAATGCTCCGCTGCCTTCATGCCAACTACAAGGACATACCAAATGGAATTGAAAGAAACAAGATATTTGGGTTAAAGTCTTTGGCTAATAGGAGAAAGAGTTTCGACCTTCTTATGGCGTATAAGATCTATCATGGTATGGTCCATTTGGACATTTCCAAATTTTTCATAGTCGTAAATTCCAATACGAGGGGAGCATCAGTGAAATTTTCAACCACAACAGCTCGTTCACAGGTCAGGTCAAAGTTTTTCTCAGATAGGGTGCGCACCTCTTTTAATTCTTTCTTGCGATCTAATGACATCTCAATGAAGTATGGTGTCTTCAAAAGGACAGCAGAAAAATTTATAAAATCTATATAATTTTATAGCTATGAAACCAGTTTGTTGTTGTTGTTATTACCACTTCGTTTCTTTAGGCATTTTATTGGTATATGTGTTTTACCTGTTCTCAACACATGCAATATGGCATGTCCATCAATAAATAAATAAATAAATAAATAAAACAACTAGACGATTTGATACAATACCACCATGAAGGATTGAAACTACTTTTGCTTATTTCATAAGCTTGTTTACATGGCTAAGCTCCATTTCTCACAACATAACCAACTGATTTCTTGACTGCATTTCCACAAAGCTAGAATTTTCTATTAATCAGATGTCATCTTTTCCCTCAACAGTCCACTCAGCCAAAATGGATAGGAAAGGATCACATTTTAGCTTCCACGGTAGCTCACTCTCTTCAAAATTGGAAGCTTATCAAAGAGAAGAAGGTGAGATGTGGAACTGGTGAGTTACATCACATAGCCGTCAGCCGTAATCTATTTCTGATGGATTTTATTCTTGTCACAAAAGAAAGAAGCAGAAAAGTGTAATAGGCAAGGTAGAGGCTTAGCCCATCTCCGTTTGCTTACCTGTATGTCTTTTCTCTGCCCACCATATGTAAAGCCCTTGGGATATTCTTGCCTTCACAAGAAGCGAACAGTTTTTCTTGCCAGCGTCGCGCTTAATACTGGGCAGACATTGTAGAACGTTAGTAAAAATGACCGAAGCCTTTTAAAACAAAGAAGTCCCCAGAGCAGGATGTCTGACCTATGGAGGGGGAGGGGGGGGGGATAAAACTAGCACAGTAAACCTAAGTTCTTTGAGAGTAATCGAGATGATATTGATTGGTGTTATTCATTTGATGCTTTCTTTGATAGATTTTGTGGGAATCCCCAGTGGAACGGGTAAGTTAAAGAACCGAAGACGAATGCTGTGGTCAAAAAAAGTGGGGTCTATCAATCAAAATATATAGAATGTCAACTGGTGTCACCTCGAACACTTAAAGCCACCGTCATGATTATTTTGGGCCAACAACGGATTAATTGTGGAGGAATCAATGTGCTTAAATGTGTAATTTCATTTTCACCCCCACTACATGACTAGCCGCTGAGGGGTTATGCAGACTGAAAGGTGATGAGCTAAGCAATGGCGAACGTTGCCTTGCTCTCGCACAGCCTAGCCCGGTGCAGTGCGAAATTGCTCAAAATGCAGCGCAGTAAGAATGCTTCGAACCTCGAAACAAATCTAGCGACACGAGCTCGCCACGGATTATCTCTTTTCAACTCGATTTATATTAACAGAAGCATATCTTGTCAGCCATTTTCTTCTTTACTCCTATCGACGCTTTTGACTTACTAACCCATAACGGACGGCGTGCGCCACCCGTGGCGCACCCTAGAACTGGACCTGGGGACGGCGTGCGCTACCTGGCGGCGCACGACATTTAAAATAATCTTTGTTCTAGTTTTCCAATATTTCCAAGAATCTAATTATACACGTATACAATGCTAGTATTGAAGAATAGCATATGTTCTCATGACCGGTGCAGCAAAAATTCTACGTGAGATACAACAAATATTATGCGAGTAACTTCAAATGGGAACCTCTCTGATTTTACAGACAAATAAATGACATTAACCGTTTTTAGTTACAATCAATAAATGCAGAAGGCATGGCAAACTTGGAAGCATGTCAAGCAATAGAAAGCCCCACATGAGGAACATTTTGTGGTTACCAGTTTGGCATGGGATCCGGTGCGTGTATGCCGGAACAAAACCTGCCCTGGGTGCCGGCGTGCGTCACAATGTGGCCCGCCAGCACCCTAGGGAGGTTGTATTCCGGCATACACGAACGGCAATGGGAGCCCGGAACAGCAAAAATGGTGAAACGAAGGGCTGACCTAAAGTAAAACCAACAAAAAAAAAATCAAAAAGAGCATGAAAGAAACAGTCGATGTCAAATGTAGCAGAAGTGGTATGCGGGCGTCCAGGAATACGAAAAAAGCGAAAAGGGTTGGGTGTGAAAAAGCCAGGAAGCAATTCGCGCTGAAGAGCGAAGTGTATGCTCCTGAGGTCCTACGATAAATACATTGCGAGTAGTGAAAACATGAAGTGAAAAGTGTGGTGAAATATGAGGTAACAACAAATCACTGAAGAGCGTAAGTGCGAGCTGTGTTACTTTAACGCGCGCGCCGACTTTTGTTTTCCCTTCTGCGCCCTCTCGACGAGATACCCGTCCGTGTATGCCGAAGCAAAACCTGCTCTGGGTGCCGGCGTGCCTCACCATATGGAGCACGCCCGCGAGACAAAAAAAAACGCGCCCGTCCCACAGGCCATCCCGCGCAAAAACGCCGCTGTCCGTTATGGGTTAATGTATGCAATATCTCTAATTAAGGACACATTGGACGTGATATTATTTCGAATGGTGCCTTAGAAGTACTGGGTATAGACAGCTCGGAAGAAATAGTTAAACAGCACGTAGCACATACGGAGACAGTGAGTTATGCGCTGTCACTGGACAGGTCCCAGGTTCGTATAAGGACACTCAGTTCCGATCAGGTCACACGCCCATTAGTGTGCAGCCAATTTGCAGGGCTCAGCAAAGCCTTCCATGCGTGCGATGATGCAACTCGCGTGGTGCACTTACTCAGTTAAATGTTCTGACAGGCAAGTGGTATCTCCTGACTCTTGACGATGCCATTACTGAGCTTTTGATGCGTCTTTTCAGTCAAAGGTCTTCGATTAGAACATGGATCAGTCGTTGAAACGGCAGTGAGCGGTTTTGATGTGGCAGTGGCTTTTTTCGTGGTGCATTTCTTGAAGGATCACGATGAACTCACTTAGGCAAGTTTGATTGGTTTTTTCCTAGGATATCAGGCTTGAGCTCAAATCTCCGTATCTTGTGGAGAAGTTGGAAATCCGGGTAGTACGTTGTGCCCCGGGCGAGACTTGTGCCCTCACTAGCACTTTTTGGGCACCATGCCTAATCATTACATTACCAGGAGCGCTGTTTCTCTCAGCATATTTCGATCTATTAATTTATCTGCATACCAGTTGGCTGGCGCAGATTACTGCGCGCGATTCATGGCGATGTTGTGCAAAATGAGTGTGTTCGGCCCGACCACATCGGAGCGGAGATTTCCTTCCCTCTGCTTGCTCCCCAGCTGAGCTATTGAATTGCAAAAAAGTAGAGAAGATGGCGTGATAAAAAAGCATTTTGGTATCGGTATACTTCAATCGCTTTGTATGGAACCCATTTTGCACGTAATCCACATGAATCGCGCGCAGTAGCGTGCGCCAGCCAGCTGGTCATCATTGGGAGTTTGGGTAGTTTGGAAATCGATAGTTTATTTGATTGCATCGATTGGTAACAAATAGATCACTTGCTGAGAATCTAATTCGTACACATTGATGGTAGGCCACATCCCGCTTATCGATGTTTATCGTTTTCGTAAACATGCTTCACTACTTGAAATTTCACATAGTCTAGAGGTCGATACCCAGTGTTGCTGCAAGTGCCGCATTAGAAAATGATTCCGAGTGAACCGCTTGCTTTGCTATCACAAAAATAAGTTGTATCATGATTATCAATGGAGATCGCATTATCAAGAGAAACGCACCATTTTTGGAACGCCAGGCATTCAGCGGTCGATACATCGGTCAGTGATATCAGAACATAAACAAAATATGTTCACCCGATGCCACTGCGCATCAGACGCTTTTGCTAAAGCGGTCGTACAATGTTAGCAAGGATTTCATCCCATCCAATTTTTAACGGTTCTTATCAGACACTGTAAACGGTTATCAGTTTCACTGAGGCTCCTGTACCCAACAGTACCATTGAGGTACCCGTACCCTACAATACCTGCGAATATGAGCATTCCACTGTTAGCCGTAGAAGCAAGCCGGCCTCGGTGACATTTCCCTTTCTCACGCTCCTAATCGAAGCTTATCAACCATTATCAGTCTGGATCACCCACTATTGATGTCCCCGTCCCACCCTGCTAAACACCCATGAGTGTCAGCGCTCCTGGATCAAAGCGAAAGGCGAAACGAATTTGACGACTTTAACCTTCTCACGCCCCTTATCGAATCTTATCAACCGTTATCAGTGCGGGTCACCCACCATTAATGTTCCTGCCCCATCCCGCAAAACACTTATAAATGTCAGCGCTCTTGGAACAACGCGAAAGGCAAAACGGATTTGGTGACATTTGCCTTCCGAGGCTCCTTATCAAATCTCATCAACCATTATCAACTTGGATCACCCACCATTGATGTCCCTGACCCACCCTGCTAAACACCCATGAGTGTCAGCGCTCTTAGATCAACGCGAAAAGCGAAACAGATTTGACGACTCTAGCCTTTTTACGCTCTTTATCGAATCTTATCAACCGTTGTCAATGCTGGTCATCCACCATTGATGTCCCCGTCCCATCTCGCAAAACACCTATGGGTGTCAGCGCTTTAGGATCAAACCGAAAGGCGAAACGGATTTGGTGACATTTGCCTTCCGAGGCTCCTTATCAGCCCTTATCAGCTGCTATCACTTTCGGTCCACCATCGCTGAGGTTCCCTTGGCACCCCCTATATCACTTGTAAAATTCAGCGTCCCAGCTTTGCTGCGACGCGAGATATGAATTTCGTGACAGACGGACAAACACATACACACACACACAGACACACACACAGACATACTAAGCGAATTATATATAGTAGGATTCTTCCATATACATCTTTGTATTTAGGGCATGGTTTTTGTGTAGGTCTTATTTGGATGTTTCCATTCATTTATTTGAATGTTTCCTTTCCTTATACGTATCTATGTAGTTACCTGCATAGTTATTGAAAAAATAATACAAAACATTCTCTTTCATTTCCTGTTGCTTTTGTTCTCCTGAATTCCCATAGATGTGTAGCAATGCAGCCGATACGAAACATCTCGAATAGTTTGACCAGCAAGGGTGAATTCGTAGCAATCGTTCCCAATGACGTCAAAGATTTCAATCCAAAATGAGAAGAGGGGGCGAAATTGGTTGGTTTTTTATTAGATTTTTATAACTCGAATGTGGTTGAATTTTTCTAAAAAAGATAATATTGGTAAAAAGCATTTAGAAGCGGCTACAAATTCGGAACCGCTCACGAAGCTCTATAATGGCCTTCGAGTAGATGTGGAGTTCTTCGATGGTGAAAGTATAACTTGTTTTTCATTTTTTCGTTTCTTTTTCCGTAATCAGCAATCCAAGTCGAATGCTTGACGCATTCAAGCAGTTTGGTTAGTTGGTTTTTCGATTTTCAAAGGAAAAATATGATTGCTATTTCATTTCCAGAAATCGTGGGGAAAATGAAGGTGACCTACTTTTTTAATGGAAGCTATGAGCAAATTTTGAGAAGTGCAGGTTGTCAAACTGTGTGAGATTGTTTCATACTTTTTATATGATTTCCAGTCCTTCAATAAAACCCTATTTTAATATCAGGTTGAGTTTCTACGACCAGTGATCTCAGAAGATGGACTAAGGCTTTACGAAGAAGAGTTCTTTCATTCATATCTTAATCCACCGAAGGACATAGTGCGGGTCGAATATGAAAATATTATTGAGTGGGAAAGAAGAGGTGCTTATTAGTACGTAGGTGAAGGCAGAGACTCCCCTTCCAACGCTGTTTCCGAACAAGGAAGTGCCAGTTTGAAAAGGGCGGATTGAGATTCAAAAAAAGGTGGCAAATGTTAAAAACGCTATCTACCCCAAACCCGGAGCGCTCCGGCGATCTCGCCAGATATGTACAGTCTTCTTGAACCCTCAGCTTTTATTTGAGTGGCTCACTTTGGGGACTTTCAATACCTATATTACCCCTATCACTATCTTTAAATATCGCAACATGACTACTTGTGATTAGTTGCTTTTGACTAAGAAACTCTTTTTTCTGTGGACGATTCCTTTAAGAACATATTCATTTCTGATGCTTTAATTTTTGTTTTTTCTGCATGAAATATCAATAGTTACTCGACCGTATATCTTCGTCTGAGCCTCAGTGTAAGAAAGAGGAACCTCATTTCCCCTTCCAGGCTTGGGCAAAAATGGCGTCCACAGTGTGATGCCCCCACCCCCGTATTAATAGCACACGACAAAATGGTATCTTTCACAAAAGAATTACGCTTGTCGTCGAGTAACTGCTTTGAAATACGCCTTGTACTCGGCTTTTACTGGGAATCGCCGAATCTTCAGTGCATTTTGGGCTGTGAAGAGACAATTTCTGAAGGCCATCTGATGCTCTAGTCATTGCTATTTACAAATGAAAGTTCGATAACAACTGAGCGACCCTGGAGCGGTGTATGATTTTTTAGGAGACCTAAATGTAGTGTAGCGCGATGCGGGTGCTCGTTAACATGAGCTCAGCATCAGTTTTTAAGCCTGAACCTCTCAATCATTTTATTCAGATACATTTGACTCCTAAGGCCCTTTTTTAGCCATGCGTGCTGTTTCTACCATGTCGTCATATGGTCATCTGCGACACATGCCATGCTGAATCGACGATCACTGTATGTGCAACATGCCGTACTCACGTCGGTGACTCAATGAAAGTCTTCTCGTAATCAGCTTACCCTCGCACATGACTTCCAAAAATCCCTTCACACATAGTCTCTGTGTAGATGATATTGCCTCGCGTGGCTTGTGTTATGATGCTTTGAAGCGACATTATTTGTTCGATGTCTTGCCGCATAAGTTGATTGTTTTTCAAACAAATCGCACCGTTCATGGCTCATATCTACACTGCTCCCTTAGATCTTTCAAAATGCCGCTTCAGATTCACGAATATCGAAGCTCTATGTGATGAATAAAACTCGAGAATCCTTGAACGTTCCAACTGTGTCGCCAGTATTGATCAAGTACATTTGAAACCGTTTTTTTTTGAGGAGTTTTCAAGTGATATTCCCGCATTTCTTGAAGGCCCCTGCTGAAAGTGATCGCGTGGATAGGCCTTTCGAGACTGCTGACATCACCCACAAGAACATGTACATGCCATTCCTCAACAGCAAGCAAACTCAGCAGAAGAAAATGTGGGGAATACCGGAAATGCTACCCCCTTATAGGTCTTTCACTGGAAATCCGGGTCAACACTGTGTGTGGATACAGTACAGGTCTATTGTGAAACCAGATCCATGGCACTGAGTTGTGCAGAAGCATCCTTTTCAAGGCGTCTTTGACCTACCAAGGTGTATCGTTAGCACAGGATTTCGCGCAGCCAGCAGTGGCGCGATGAGCACGAGCGGATGACGTGTAGCTGGTCTTGGAAATCCTTCCAATTAAGGTAAGGCGCAATTGCTTTAACACCACCCGCCTACCAATTAAAACCAGGGTCACGTCTGTGTCGAGAATCCTCAGCGGGGAGGTGGGTGGGGTGGTGGGATCGTATTTGGGGTTGGAGGGGGTCTACATTTTCAGCGAAAAAGGGTGGACGACGAGGGCAGTAAGACAGCTTGGCCATTATAAATGAAGGCATACCGCTGCATGCGTTTTGAGACTCTAAACTCAAATCTCCTCTCCAAATTTGCGAAACGACTCGGCGAACGAAGTTCGGCAGGTTTTCCTAAACGAGCAGTATTAACTCATGGTAAAACCAATGTTGCATTCAATTTCAGGAGATCGCATGACCTTTAAAGACAAGTGTTCAGCGTAGTCGAGATTTGGACCAAAATCCGTAATAATCGCAGGGCAATTGAGTGGTAACACATTCAACAGCGGAGAAGTGTTTGCACTTGCCCAGAAAATCCTCCCCTTTGGAGTTAGCTGCACACGAATTTGTTGCGAATGGCACCTGTCTAGGTAGGTTTCGGTTATCTCTGTTAGATAGTAGCGTGTGGGGAATGGAAAAAAAAAACTTACTTTATGGCCAGCTCATTCTGCCGAGATCGTTCAGAATTTTGGTCGAAATCTTGACTAGGCTAGACACTTGTCTTCAAGGGTAATTCAATCTCCTGAACATGAAAGCAACAATGGTTCTGCGTGGAAACGCCTGGCTCGCTCTTCATGGGTGCCTGCACTTACTATGTGATAATATTACTCATACAGAAGAACCCTCCGATTTTCGTTTGCAGAGTCGTTTCGCAAAGTTGAAGGGCAGATTTGAGTTCAGCGTCTCAAGATGCATCCTGCGGTGTGCATCTCATTGAGTATGGCCACGCTGACCTTCTCTCGTGAGAGGCATCATCTCAAATAATATTTTACGGGCGCTGATATCGGAGGCGGGTGCGAGGGCTGGAGAGCAATGAGGAGTAGTAACGTGATCGGTGACTCGGAATCATACCCTATATATAAACCAGGAGTTTGGTGTGTTTGTAATGATGTCTGTCTGTCTGTGTGACCACTCTTTGGTTTAATTACCCAAGTTTGAGGTACTCGACCCTCGACATACCCTCGGAAATTAGCGGGAATGGTCGGGTCATGTGTGGGTTGGGTGGGGCATGGTAGGGGATGTACAGAATGCACGTCGACTTTGTCGATATTGATTGAATCGATCGATATTGATTGATAATATCGGTTTTTGTGCAGAAGGCTGGAAACGGCTTATGGACCGTACTACTGAGTGAGTGCCCTCACAGAAGTTAAAATTCTACAATACCATGCATCACCGATCGATACTGATTGAAAATATCGGTTTTTGTGCAGAAGGCTGGAAACGGCTTATGGACCGTACTACTGAGTGAGTGCCCTCATAGAAGTTAAAATTCTACAATATCATGCATCACCGATCGATATTGATTGAAAATATCGGTTTTTGTGCAGAAGGCTGGAAACGGCTTATGGACCGTACTACTGAGCGAGTGCCCTCATAGAAGTTAAAATTCTACAATATCATGCATCACCGATCGATATTGATTGAAAATATCGGTTTTTGTGCAGAAGTCTGAAAACGGCTTATGGTCCATACTACTGAGTGAGTGCCCTCATAGGAGTTAAAACTTCACAACGTCTTGCAACACCGATCGATATTGATTGAAAATATCGGTTTTTGTGCAGAAGGCTGGAAACGGCTTATGGTCCATACTACTGAGTGAGTGCCCTCATAGAAGTTGAAGTTTCACAACATCATGCACCACCGATCGATATTGATTGAAAATATCGGTTTCTGTGCAAAAGGCTGGAAACGGCTTATGGACCGTACTACTGAGTGAGTGCCCTCATAGAAGTTAAAATTCTACAATATCATGCATAACCGATCGATATTGATTGAAAATATCGGTTTTTGTGCAGAAGGCTGGAAACGGCTTATGGACCGTACTACTGAGTGAGTGCCCTCATAGAAGTTAAAATTCTACAATATCATGCATTACCGATCGATATTGTTTGAAAATATCGGTTTTTGTGCAGAAGGCTGGAAACGGCTTATGGACCGTACTACTGAGTGAGTGCCCTCATAGAAGTTAAAATTCTACAATATCATGCATCACCGATCGATATTGATTGAAAATATCGGTTTTTGTGCAGAAGTCTGAAAACGGCTTATGGTCCATACTACTGAGTGAGTGCCCTCATAGGAGTTAAAACTTCACAACGTCTTGCAACACCGATCGATATTGATTGAAAATATCGGTTTTTGTGCAGAAGGCTGGAAACGGCTTATGGTCCATACTACTGAGTGAGTGCCCTCATAGAAGTTAAAGTTTCACAACATCATGCACCACCGATCGATATTGATTGAAAATATCGGTTTCTGTGCAAAAGGCTGGAAACGGCTTATGGACCGTACTACTGAGTGAGTGCCCTCATAGAAGTTAAAATTCTACAATATCATGCATTACCGATCGATATTGATTGAAAATATCGGTTTTTGTGCAGAAGTCTGAAAACGGCTTATGGTCCATACTACTGAGTGAGTGCCCTCATAGGAGTTAAAATTTCACAACGTCTTGCAACACCGATCGATATTGATTGAAAATATCGGTTTTTGTGCAGAAGGCTGGAAACGGCTTATGGACCGTACTACTGAGTGAGTGCCCCCATAGAAGTTAAAATTCTACAATATCATGCATCACCGATCGATATTGATTGAAAATATCGGTTTTTGTGCAGAAGTCTGGAAACGGCTTATGGTCCATACTACTGAGTGACTGCCCTCATAGAAGATAAAATTTCACAACATCATGCATGACCGGTCGATATTGATTGAAAATATCGGTTTTTGTGCAGAAGGCTAGAAACGGCTTATGGTCCATACTACTGAGTGAGTGCCCTCATAGAAGTTGAAATTTCACAACATCATACATCACCGATCAACCATACCCTATACTTGGTGTATTTGTTTGTGCGAATGTTTGTTTGTCTGCCCGCTCGATTCTCGGTTTTACCAGAAAGACAAGTTTGAGAGGTGAGGTCAAGTTGGGGTTGGGTGGGCATGGTCCTCGATGTACGGAGCGCACATGTACAATGTGAGACTCCGCCTACAGTGGGCGCGACGTTCGCTGCATTGTCCTCATGTCAATCAAAACTCTATAATTCGTCTCAAAATTGCCCGGACATCGGGAGATGGTGGACCAAGATGAGACATACCCTCTTTATAAACCAGGAGTTTGGTGAGTTTGGTTGTACGGATGTGCTCGATTCTCAGTTTTGCCAGAAAGGCAAGCTGGAAGGTCAGGAAGTTTAGGTTGGTTGGGGCATGGTCCAAGATGTACTGAGCGCACATGTGCAATGTAGGACTCCGCCTACTGTGGGCGGGGCCTGCGTCAAAATGGTCGGTGTTTTGGTGTGAAATTCTGTAATTCGTCTCAAAATTGCTGGAACGTCGGTAAAGTGGGTATGTCGAGTTTAGCGGTGCCACCTCCAGAACGCGGAGCGAGGTCTAGGCTGTATTCGGCACATCGTCATCAGATGCTGTCATACCCTATTTATAACCCAGGAGCTGGGTGTGTCTATCATTTTGTATGTCTGTCTGTCTGAAATTCAGTAGCGCCTGAAAAACAGGCGGGGAACTCGGGTCAGGTGTGGGTCAGGAAGGGCATGGTAGAGTTTTGCAATGTGCATATGGACTATGTGGTACTACGCCTACTGTGGGTGGGGTTTGCGGTCAAAATGTTCGGTGTTTGGGTGCGAAATTGGTGCCTTCGCTATGAGGGGCATCTAACAAAACGCTGTGTATCTAAGCATCTTGGAGGGAACCTTGATGGGTAACTCTGCAAATTGGGGTGCATTTTTTGCCTAAGGCTTAGTAGAAAGATCCTATATATCGTACAAAAAGAATCCAAACGTCGAGAAAACTTGGGTAAGGGCGAGGTGATGGAGTTTGTATCTGTGAACTTAAGAGAGGCCCGTTTTCAGTGGGCGGAGCGTGCTCCAAATAGGCGGTGCTCACCACGATTAACTTCATAACTCGGCTACAGAGCACCCTAGAAACCATAACCTTTCATAACCTTCCATCGAAACCTATATATAAACGAGGAAATTGGTTTATCTGTTATTTTGTCTGTCTGTCCACCCAAAACTCGACAAAATCTGAGAAACAAGCAGGGGAGGTTGAGTCAACTTTTGGGTTGGGTGGGTCATGGTAGTAGAAGATGTAAAGAGCGCATGTGGACTACAAGAAGATTCTCCGTCCACTTAGGGGGGACATGCGTTAAAAAAATCGGCTTATGTGGAGAATTCTATAAGTCGTTCCAAAAGAGCTCGGATGTCGCCATAAAGGGAAGGGGGTGAAGGCGAGTTTGTGGTGTTTGTCGCAGGTAAGAGAGACCCGCCTTCAAGAGCGGAGCATGCAATAGATGAAGTGTTCGTGATTCGATGAAGTCGTGTTTTTGTCACTCATGAGAGATTATACCTCCTCTACATAGCGGTCTCCGGGTAAAAGCCGAGCAATGTTTAACCGTGATAAAAATATACCAGATTAAAAGGGTAGACGGAGCCCAAGCTGGGATATTGGTTGAAAATATTGGTTTGTGAGCGGAAGGCTGATAATGGCTTATCAACCATACCATTGAGTGAGTGCCCAAGAAGTTGAAATCCTATAGCCTCATATCATACCCTATATATAAAGCAGGAGTTTGGTGTGTTTGTACTGTTGTGTGTCTGTCCGCTCGCTTCTTGGTTCTACCAGAAAAACTAGTGGAGGAGGTCAGGTCAAGTTTGGCTTGGGTTTGGCATAGTCCAAGATGTGCAGAGCGCACACGGACTCCGCACACAGGCGGGGCGTGCGCTGCATTGTCTTCGGATCAGTGCCAAAATTCTGTAATTAGTCTCAAAGTTGCCCCGACATCGGGAGAAGGTGGACCAAGATGAGATCTGGGTATATTTAGCAGTTGGGGGAAACCCACCTTCAATGGGCGGAGCGTGCTTCAAGTGGGCGGTGCTAATCACGAAAGTTCATAACCCGGCTCCAGGACAGTGTAGAGACTGAGGAAAAATCGGTGGAGGTCAGTGAGATCTAAGCTGTGTTCGTTCAGCATGTCTGAAGTGAGTGGCGACCCGCCCACTGTGGGCGGAGGAAGCAGCCGAAATTGTATATCACTCATGAAACATTATAATTCTTCTCCAGAGCGATCTAGGAACCGGGTAGAAAGAGAAGTAATGTGTAACAGTTCAAGTAGCATAAATAATGTCGAATGATCATGTTAGGCGGAGCCTTCCCTACGGTATTAATTGAAAATATCAGTGTTTGTGCCGAAGGCTGAAAACGGCTTAGGCCGCTTCGATTTGACGCCTTCACCGCCGGTGACGGCGTCAAATTGACGCTGTCGCCGCCGGTAACGGCGTCGGTGCGCAAAGTATGAAAGCGGCCTTATGGACCATACTATTGATTAAGTGCCCTCATAAAAGTTGAAATACTACAACATCATGCATTACCGATCGATATTGATTGAAAATGTTGGTTTTTGTGCAGGAGGTGTCTTTACTACACACTACTGGACCATGTCAGACTCCGCCCACTGTGGACACTGGGGAAGGGGCCTGCGTTAAAATGTGCGGTGTTTGGATGCAAATTTCTATAATTCGTTCCAAAAGAGCCTAGGAGTCAGGATAAGGTGGGCCAAAATGAGTGAAGGGTGTATGTAGCAGATGAAGAATCATAACCTCTATATGTACCAGGAGTTTGGTGTTCTGTCATGTTGTGTCTGTGCCCCCAAAACTCAGCACTACCTGAAGAACAAGCGGAGACGTCAGATCAAGTCAGAGTTGAGTGGATCTTGCTAAGAGATGAACAGGTAGCATATGGACCATGTCAGACTCCCTCACTGTGGGCGGGGCGTGCGTTGAAGTGTTCGGCGGTTAGATGCAAAATTCTATCATTTGCTGTAACTCCTTCCAACAAAGCCCAGGAGTCGGGAAAAGGTAGGTCATGAGTTGAGGGTGTATGTAGCACATGAAGAATACCCGCCTTCAGCTGGCGGAGCACGCTCCACGTAGGTGGTGTTTACTACGAGCCTTTACAAGTTGTGTCAGGAGCTGCCCAGATACTGCGAAAATATCGATGGAGAATCGATGTCTAGGTGGTGTTGCACGTTATTGAGGTAGGTGGAGGCCCGCCTAGCGGAATGTGCAATCAACAATATCGTGCTCACTCATAAAAAATAATACCGCTTCAGAGCAGTCTACAGCGCCGGAGAAAGCTGAAGTAATTTGAAGCTGCCAGAGTAACAAAAATAATGTCAACTGATCACGGTAGACGGGGTCATCAGGATATTGGTTGAAAATATCGGTTTTTGTGCGGAAGGCTGGAAACGGCTTATGCACCATACCGCTGAGTGAATACCCTCATGGAACATGAAGTTCTGGAAAATGATCAGCGAGCCACACCAATGGGTGGCGCTGTTGCAGAACTTCAATGAGGTCCTATTGATCGACATCGATCGAAATCATTGATCCCTGAGCAAGAGCTGAAATGTAAAATCTATTGATTGCCGCCAAACCACATTAATGTGAAATTTCTTTTATATCATTTTGCCCACAGCCCGCTTCGCACCGATACCCCGTAACGCGATGTAGATCGCGAAGCTCACCTGGTAAGAATAAAATGAGCTCGGGCATGAAACTCTCTACTGCGCTCCTACCCGCTGATGAACTTTGAATGTTGTCGATTCTCTAAAACAGCTCTGAACAATACTCCAGAGCAATAAGTTCTTTATTCAGTTTATGTTTCTCGAGTACTACAGTGATCTTCAAAGAATTAGGATCCTTGTGCACGATTCCTTCATTTCAAGAACCTCGGTTATCACAAATTAACTGTGAACATATTTCCTCGTCAGTCAAAGCACGCGAATGTAGTTGAGGAGTAGAAAGATTTTTGCATGGGGCTGCACATCATGGTGAGCGAGTACACAGTTCTACACTTGAACATTTCATCGACATAGTGAAAATAGAAAAAATATACAAAGGAATTTCTAGCTACAGCATTCATTTGTTTGCCTGTATAATACACCTCCTCAGCGTACTTTACGATTGTCCGCACAAATAGAAATTGCTGAGTGACACATCGAATCAGCCACACAGGAATAGCGACAGCAGTTTCTTACGTATACATAGTTCTATTTCCTAGAACGTAGACAGACCACTTCGCTCTATTAAGGTTATAGGCAAAATTGAACATGGAGCCGTATAGGAAAGTACTTCTGAAATCGAAATTTTCAGAGCGCAATATGCACAATAGAAACAAATTATACAGTATGGCTGTAGAACTCATATAAACAGTGGGGCTCAGCGGGTGTGTCCGAAGTGGTACGAATGGAAATTTTCGTACTGATAGTGCGAAGAAACGATAGCGAGGTGCGAACATGGTAAGGTCATGTGTTGTCCAAAATCTGCATCAACCGTGAATAAAGCCAAGGAGTTAAAGAATAATCTGACCAGAAGAGGAAAATATCAAAATAAAATAAGGGCATCATCACGAAATGGTTGAAAAATAATTTTCGCTGACACTCTGAGACAGGGCTTATCAATGTGTGTACAGATTGGACCTCCGTCGCACCCCATGTGCGAACGCTTAATTACTTCCTCGCACCTCATGTGCGAGAAAGTAATTAACCAGCAGAGGTCAGTTATAGACCGCTCAACTTCAGTAACTGAATGTAATGTCCATAAAGGAAAAAATCAAGACAGTTTTATTATAGTACGAACTAAAACACTTAGTACATTTCTGAAATGTGCAGTGGGCTGCCAAAAACAAAATGTATCTCAGACACTCTGGCTAATCTTTGTTGAATCCTTCCAAGATTCACGATCTTATCTATTCGAGGCTAACGTTCTAATGGCTATTTCAGTCTTGCTAATTATCCTAATAATTTTCTCATATTGAAAGTGTGAAGATACAACTATTCTCCTGTATGAGTCCCTTGCGGGCATTCTACAACATTTCATCGAGATTAATAATAATATGCCATTATATGGTAAGGTTGGTTAACATTTGCGCTTTAATAATTCAACCAAGTAGGTTTTATCTATTTTTATCTTTTATTTATTTTACTCACTTATTTTTTATTCATTATTCCAACTTTTTTTTTAATTTGCAGTACTCTAACTTGTGAAAATGTTACAATCATTCGCATTCACCAGTATCTAACTGGACCAGTTGGGCTGGCGCACACTACTGCGCGTCACACATGGAAGCATCCCAAGTCTCCGCGTGTATCATACTCTCTCACCCCGTCCCACACTCTCATTCTATCCCAAGCCCGTAGGCAACGCCCTCTGCACCTCAAACTTGGGTAATCAAACCACAGGGTGGACAGACAAACATCATTACAAACACACCAAACTCCTGGTTTATATATAGGGTATGATACCATAGCACCATTAAACCAGGCTCTTTTTTTTTCGAAAAAATCCTTTAATCAGAATTTCACCCATGCTGCTTTTCCTCTGTGGACATTACACTCAGTTGATGAAGTTGAGTGGTCCATTGCTGACCTTTGCTAATTAATTACGTTCTCGCACATGAGGTGCGAGGAAGTAATTAAGCGTTCGCACATGGGGTGCGAAGGAGGTCATTCGTACCAACGTGTACACACCCGGGCTTATCAGGGGTGCTGATCACGAATATGGCGACCGCTCCCAGCATTAAGCCAAAACAGCGACACAGCTTTTTCTCACCATTTTCGTATATACAACTGTCATTTAGGGGCTGCTCAGAATGCTGATTGCAAATTTGGCATTATTTTTTAGCGCGTACGCCATTTAGCTCAAGATGGCGCCAGTCATCTTCATGTGCTGCAGTAGTGCAAATGTAGATGAGAAGCGTCATTTCCCCTTTCTAGTCTTTCACCTGCTACTATTCTACAATTAACGTGCACACTCAAACGTATATTTTCGTCGGTACCGTAGTGAAGACGGAGAGGTCCCTACGTTCCTAGGACTTACAATTAGTGAGCACAGTGTGACGCCCATACTACATGAGCACTGCTGTAGTGACACTGACGTCAGCGCCTCAAACGGATGCCATATTCGTGACCAGCATCCAAAATAGCCGCTATGGCCCAAGTTCCAGCGATTCTGGTGCAAGCAAGTTGTTGTACCAATTTGATGCAACTGTACCGAATTGGCTCCAACGCCAAAACTGATGTCTCATTCTTGGTCAGGAAAGCGAAATTTCAACGAGTTCTAGTTTTTAACCATTTCGTGGTGTCTGGGGTAGTAATAGTTGAGTAGTGAAGAGAATCGAGTGTTTCCAAGAGAAACAAAAAACAAATCAGAGATATGTCCAGATATGTCACCAACAAGGCTTTATGAACTGGCTCATGAATTTAGTAAAAGTATAGGTATATCTGCACGTTGTGCTCCGTGCATTCCTAAATAATGAATGTGTCAATGAGCGCTGTATGAATACGTAAATTACTCCTCTAATTACTAGCCCTTATTCACCATTTATGATATGACCTCTCGATTTTCGCACCCCGTTATCGTATCTTCGTACCATAGGTGCGAAAATTCTCTTGCATACCACCTTGTACCCACCCGTGCTTACCATTAGGGAAGTGATCCAGTTGGAAGTTGTGTCATGAGATTTTCTTTGAAAAATCAACTTAGTTCTACTTTTTCTTTAAAAAAAGTTGTGGTGTAACATCAACACACATACGCATTTGCTTGGTAGATGATCGCCAGAATCAAGAAGCAAGCGCTGAGCAGTATATAATTGAATGCGAGTTGTACTTCATTGCTTACACGCACCTCCTGCGAGTACGACTGAGACCGAGAAAAATAAGATTGCATTCAATTTTGAATTTAGAAGCACTTGATAGGGAGAATACCTTTAGTATTTTCAATGAGTACCAGGAAGTGGTTGGGAAGCAATTGTCAGCAAAATAATTGCGAAGTATATAACACAAAAGAAAAAATTTACCGATTGTGAGAATGCTGCTGCTACGGTCGTCGTCTTCCTAACTCGAAACATTGAGCGCAAGCGATGTTTACGGAGTTTCCATATAACCAGAACGTCAACGCAGACCACGATCACAGTGCACGCACACTAATTAAATGAAGTATGAGCATGGAATCTTTCCATATTAATGTCGTTTCTTTTCGAATAGCTTTTCTCAGAATTTTTATGCTTGAATAGTAGATGACTATAGCTGGGAAAAGATTTAGCTGCTCTACAAAATGGTGTGCTCAATTTTTGGATGTGGTAGAACGGGCTCAATTTTCAGGTTTAAGAAATGGGAGGCCTAGTCGACAAAACTTCCCCAATTTGGCAGCTACTCAGAACACTGCATTTCAATATGGGGAAACCGAACAGTTACATACGTATATGCCCAGTAGTCTACCGAGACTGCTTCCAAACACTTCGCTGACGCTTTTTTTGCCTAAAAGGTAGCGGGTCGCAAATTGAGAGAATCGCTCCGTAGCCCCTTAGGTGTCCCAGTTCTTGTGATTTCGACCGTCGCCTTCACCACGTTATTGATACATATTCTGTTATTGCGCAGCAACTTGCGATGGCTGCTCACGACAGAAACATCATGGACCTCCCGAGCCGTATTCCGTCTATTTTCTAACCGTGCTCGCACTGTTTGTTATCGAGACCTCCAAGAGACGCCGGCGGCGACCCCACGGGCTTTGATCCCTTAGAATGAGCAGATGAATTGTTTCATCCCTTCGGATATCTCCTGAAGCCGTGTTCGTCTGACAGCGGCTCGGAAGGAGTGCCCAGCGCGAGTGATTGAGTTGTTTATCAATCATTTTTTGTGAGTCTTATCTTATGTACATTATGAACATGTACACTTCTTTCGTTGTTTGTGTGTGGGAGGGGTGTTCCCCGTAATTTTAGTGTGGCGTTTATTCGTTGTGTACATTGTAGTACAGCATATCGTATGCCGTGGAATGTCCCTAGAGTTCGCCTAAGCGTCGGTAGCAGGTAGTCCTGCAATGTAAAGAGAGGCACTAGGGGCAGCACTGTGCAGGTCCATGCGGGAGGCGACCTTTCGGCGCGGTTCCTTGCAGCTAAGCTGCCAATGGGGAGCTTTGCCTGTAGATGCCACCCTAACGCCGACCATCCGACGCATCTTCCGCGACGAACAACTCGTCCACATCACTGGTCCTTCAGATTTTCGTAATTGATCAGCGTCCTTCGATCCATAACGGACGACTTTTTCGAACCTGATTTTCTCTGATTGGTAAACTAAGCGTGGATTCTGGCCATTTTTACCTTTTTTCGTGTCCTCTACATTTTGAATAACAGAAAACACTGCTTAGTTCCTCCGGGTGGGAGGAGGGTTGCATTGCAGTTGTTTTGAAGTTGTGATACAATCTACTTCCCAGTAATTTGCAGTGTTTGCTCAACAAGGTCCTTTATTTGGTAATCTCTAATTACGAAAATATGAGGGTTCGGTGATGTGGACGATTCGTTCGTTGCAGAAGATGCGTCGGATGACTGACGTTAGGGTGGCAGCTATGACCCATGCGCCCCGTGGTAGATTGGTCGCAAGGGGCCGCTCCTAACGACATATCCCCGGTCCATGATCAGTGCAAACTATCCATGGGGCGCCGTCTGCGACATGGCACTCGCTACTTGACAATTTTTCGATTTTTCAGATCTATTTTTCCACCACACTTCAATGATACCTGACATTTTCTCGGAATTTAAACACAAGAATTTTCGGAATCAATCCGTTGACTTGAAGCAGTTATATAAACGGAGAAGTGGGTAAGCATGGAAGCACATCTTTGATCGAACTCTATACCTCTGCTGAAAATTAATTTCGAAATAGGCGATTGGACGCTATCACATGGTCAGGAAATTCAAGCTTAGTCAATCAAAATTAAAGCGAAACATATCCATGGCAGGGCAAGATGAAGGTTCGGATAGCCCCTGAATTAATGCTAAACAAGCAAATTACAAGAAAAATTCAATTTGACTAAGCTCCAATGTTTTTGGAAAGACGAATGGGAGAAAGAATGACAAGACTTCCCGATCTTACAGCTGGTGGAAGTATAGAAGAAAAAGGTCTGAGCAAAAGGCACGTGGCCGATTGATTCTCCCTTGAGTGAAATATATATATGGTGTTTCAATCAATTGTAGGTTTATCCGATTTTTGCTGACCGGATTTCGCATTTCGCCAGCCTCTACATCGACATCGTTTTTGATCCCCAGAGTAAACAATTTTGTAGAGCAGATAAACTCGTTTCGTTACAAATTCCTAGGACAAATTTCCATCTAAAAAAGGACATTACTTATGGAGTGGCCCATTAGGTGACTTACGTTCTTACAAGTGACCCTTATAGCACAGTGCCTTAATGAATGTTATTTTTTGTGACAGGAAAGCATGACGCTCGACTATTTCTCGAGGTGCGCCAAGCACCCAAAAAGCATGACAAACACGCGATAGTAACACTACTTCGAAAGTTGTCAACTTTATTCCAGTGAAATTTTTGAAGAGTTGGACGTCTTTATCTCAGGCCAATCCTGAAAGAATGTATGATGTGACAATTGATGCTTACCTGTAACAACATAATACAGCTATTATATACGTCAGTACATTGTTTCTTTGTGTCCAACATCCAGATATGATCATCAACCGAATAGTAAAAGTCACAGTAAACGGTGAAAAATGGCACTGAAGAGGATTATAAATTCCTTATGTTGACAATTGTTATCTATTGGGCCGAATACTCCCTATATTGTTACACTGTTATTCAGAAAATATTCTTCCGATGTAATTTCCACCGTTTTGAATGAGCTGATTGTTAAGGGCATAATCGGCCAATGCTCACCTGTCCATACGACAGCAACAACATCAATAATCACATCGATCATTTGCACGTCTTCAGAAGAGAACGCTCGAAATTTCGCAGGATAGAAAACTGCCACTGCATGAATTATCGAAAGGACCAACAGCACGAGTAGCTGGGTGTAATACTGCACAAACATGACAAGCACGAAGAAATTATTCACTGGCGTGCCTTAAATTTTTCTTTTGTATTTCGCAGCTTTGCACATTCTCGCTTTGTTTGTTTCTACTCTCCTATTCAAACAAACTTTTTTCTGTTACTTTTTTCTCTGCAGAAAAAAAAAGAAAAACTTTTTCTTTTTTTTTTCTGCACATGAGGACTTTTAGAGTCCTCATGTGCAGAAAAAATTTGGAACTTCTCGTGGTCACACACATTCACATTCTGCTAGCGGACTGGGATACTTGAAAAGCAAGAGCAAGTGCAAGCGATTTATTGAAATACACGTAACCAGAAAACAGGTTGACGTCCAAGTGGAGACTCGGCAGATCATGAATTACGACAACAAGATAAACTGCCATATCCATCAGCATAGGGAGGAATATCATTTGTAGAAAGAAATGTCGCCGAATTTCAGAAGTTATGCAAGCACAGTAGATAATCAGTACGTCCACAAAGACAACTACAGTGTTGGGGACAAAGGATGATAAGTAGAATACCGCCAACATCGTACTGGTAGACATGAGATCAACTAAAAAATCTACTTGTCGAAAACAAATCAAGGTTTCAACAGGTCGAACGTGGAATACAAAAAAGGGTACGGTACTTATAGTGCTAATGCGTGTCGTGGTGTTAGTCACACACAGCTAGTTATCATTCGCATCCGTTTTGAATTCATGAACTGTTTCGATAATTGCTATAAGATCGTTCAACGACAATTTATATCGTTGGTCCTTTCTCCTCCCTTACTTGCCTTTTTCATTCTTTCTCCGTAACGCGACTGTATTCAACCATATAGCAATGAATATAAAAACAGAAGGAACTACGCTGTTAAAATCACTTTACCGTTAACTATCAAGTGAAGCTCGTATCTCGCAGAAATTCTCGCTGTGGAGGGTCACAGTGGATCATTTTGCACCACAGCTGTGCACACTTGAAGGTCCTACATGAACGAAAAAACTTTTTTGCAAGCGACTTGACCAACATCGCAGGGCTTTGCAAAATCCTACGTCATACACAAGCAATAGTTTCTCCAGGCATAGAACCCAAAAACATGCCCACCAAGGACTTCATAATTTCATTGTAAAAGTGCTGCATCGCTTCTTTGAAAACACAGTAGAAAGAAAAATACTGAAGGCACCAGAAGTAAAAAGACTATCCCTAGAAATAATTAGCAAAGACGGGCTACGTGACTCTTTTCAGTTAATCACATGAGTGCAGTGACTTGCACTGTGGAATGGATGTGATATCATATATCACCATAGTCATAGCACGTCCACGCTATTTGAAGACAGCATAAGGGGTGATGTAGTTATTGAGAAATCTCTTCAAGAGGTCACTTACATGGAAATTATTGGTCTAAGAAGGCTATCTGTGGCGAAATCCCGGTGAAAAAGTGCGCCTCCGAGCTGTAGAAACGGCGCAACGGATAAGCGCTGCCGCCTTTCGATAATCGACCCCGCCTCCAGTCGACGTGATACCTCGTCGGCTACGATGAGACCGGCCAAGGATATACGGTGAGATCGAAGGTATTGCAGCGCGCTTTCGAGGTTTCAGCCTGAAGCTCACTCCAGGAAAAAAATGCTGTGGTATTTCCAAACACTCCCTTGTGTTTACTTGGCAGCCTGCCAATGGAAATTTCGTTCGGAGTATCCGCCTCTTGACGAAAAGGTCGTCCGCGTTGAGGATCAACGAGAGAAGGGGGTCTTATTTCTTGGGTTTTTGACCATTTCCATCCGTTTTTTTCTACTGTCCTGTTACTAGGCATCTCGACTTTCAGATTCACTACTTCTTTTACTTTTCGACCGAATCCCCCCTAATGTTGCCTTTAAGGGTTAGGTCAGGGTGGGTCAACCATTTCTGTTCTAGTGCCAGCAATTCGGTAGGAAAGGGTACACAGCAGCAGTGAGTCGGTCGGATACATATCTGCTGACTCCTTTCATAAAGTGTCAGTATATAAATAGAATAAGTTGCTTTATTTCAGGCTTGAGAAAGACGCTAGGGGACGAAAGCTTGCCAATAGGCTCGAATTTCTTTCGCAATATTATGTGAAATCTTTTGAGTCTTTTGAAATAGAAATTTGGAGCCTCACATTCTTTTTCACACATTTAGATTGACATGAGACTTCGGGACAACACAATACTCACAAAAAGAATGTCCGAAAATGCCATTCTATTATAAAAACGCGTTCATGGAGAAGAATGAAGAAGGTAAGCAAACCAGACCGCCATGCACAACAGCACGTTGTGTAATGCACCACCCTCCTACAGAATCTATGCCTCTTTTCAGCGCATTTACCTGGAATTCTTCAACTGCACGGTTTTTCATCAATGTGTTACCTTCTCAATCGTCTTGAGTCCATTGCTGAGCTTGTGAGATCGGCTCAAACAGGCCACTATCGGCTAGCCGCTATAGCGGCCAGCTAAGAGTCGGTCGCGTTTCGCGCGTATTGCAAGGGAAGGAAGTAACGACATGGGGACTAATATGGGTTGTCGACAAAAATCGTTGCTGGGCTTGCGACGGGTAGAATGCTATCCTAGCACCGCCGCTAGAGCGGTGCTTCAACAGTGGCGTGAACTGAAGATAAGAAAGCCTACATGACAACAACTCCAGTAGCGCCTCGTATCCTCTGCTACACCTCTGCCCCATACTTTTTCTCGAATCTTTGCCGAACTCCACAATGCACCCAGCCTTAGCACCCCTACCAATCATGTACACTCGCCGGGCAGTTGCCCACATGCTCTCTCTCAGGGTCTGCAGACAGAGTGACGAAACGGACGAAAGTCTGATAGCGTGGTTTAGTGCATGGCGGTCTGGTTTGTTTACCTCTGAGAGAAGCAGCACTCAATCTTTCCTTCAAACTTCACAAGATGAAACCATCACAAGGCGAGTTTGAAGTAATCACTTACATGGGATGCAGAAGCATTTGGGATTCAAAAGAGGACAGACGACATGTGACGCAGCTTTGGCTGCAGATGGATTGATTTAGCGCTCAAGACTTAGATCATCAGCAGCTAAGGTGTGTGGCGGATTTATTGTCCAGCCACAGGAAATTTATATTATTTCCTTTTGTAAAGTGGTTCAGTGGCGTTATATAATTACTATAAATGCACAAACAGGTGGCAATTTACGACAGGGTGATGAGAAAGGCGACTGCTCGCCACAAAATCTCAAGCTTTTTCTGCCCTTCTCGCCGTGGCGAAGAAAGGCGGACCCAGGCGGACATGTGGTGTCCACTTGGGTGGTACAAAGGAACTATGTGGGATCGCGTGAAGTGCGCGATAGGGTGGATCACTTCGGGAGGGCACAATTCTGGTGGAAAACTAAGTCTCCGCATACGATCGATGTTCCTAGGTTTTCACTAAAATGTAACAAAGTTATGGTGATCCGGTCAGCCAGATTATGCAGTAAGTAGTGTGTATGGTTTGTTACCTGTGTTTTTGCATGCTGTTCCGCATACAAAAAAGTTGGTTATGTCAGCAAAGCGACAGTTTACGAAACTACATCGTACGATTACAAGAATTGATAAACATACAACTCACTACGTATACTACACTTCTTCGGTTACCGTAATCTTCCTTGGACCAATTATCAAAATACCAAATAGAAATATGAATCTTTGCTTCTTCACTACTTTCATGCAACTTCATAGAATGAAAACTTGAAGAAACACTGTGAAATGAAAAAAAAAAACAAGAAGTCTAGAGATTGAAACAAGCAGTGCGGCTATGCTGCTGCGATGTTTTCTTAAAGACGAATGAAAAGGAGCAATTCTAGTCTGTATAGCATTCTAGTATTTTTGCTCCTGTGAAAAGCACTGACCTTCACTAAATTCTTGCTAGAACATTCGACCACAAAAAGAAATTACGAATGGTCTCAAAAGATACGAAAACAAAAAATTGGAGTATTTGAAAAGGATCAGATCAGCGGATGAACACCATTGACCGACCACCTGTTCACAAGCGGGCTCTCAACCATGTACTATATACTACGTGTCGTTCCCGTAATACTAATAGTTGAATGCATGGGAGGTTTCTGTACAAATATTTTGTAATCACCTGAGCAGTCCAATTTTCGCAAAACGTCCAAACGAAAGTCTTTGCCGGATGATCACATCGGGAATCATTCAGTAAAGTATATTGGCTGTCGTTCATTTCGAATTTCCGATCTTCCAAGCACCTTCAGGTACAGAGCAAAAGCTTCAAAACGGGGGGGGGGGCAATGGGTCAAAAATTTTATTTCGTTCATTCAACCTCGGGCTACCAGTATCCCCAAATTCACGCGTGCACGGGTTATCATCCATGAAGCATGAAGATGAACCTTTTCGATGGCGATTAGTGTTGACGTGACATTATCATACTTTTTCATTGGGATTTCACCCTTTGAGATTTTGGCAAATGCGCATTTGTCCGTACTGTTGACCTCACATTCGGTTAGTAAGTGCTTATGCTGTTCCATGAAGTTTCCATATCATTTATTGCGGAAGAAGCCTTTTTCAATTTTCATTAGCAGAATGGCAATACGAATTGATTGGATGTGTCTCTTATCATATTATCAGTTGGGTGGCGCACACTACTGTGCGCGTAATACCATAAGCCTCAGTAGGTCGGTCGCAATACCTTTTTCTTTAAATTAACTCACTGCCCATCACCAAATCACGCTCAGCCCAAAGTGGCCGGAGCTTAACTTGGTCCACGTATGCTCTTTACTTCCTGTCCCATGCGCTATCCTTCCCAGACCTGTCTCCACTTCCGCAGATTGTTCTTCATGCAACGTCCACACTCCGCCTACCACCGCAAATGCTCCGTCCATTGTGCCCAGGATTCCTTCGTGTTATTCAGAAACTCATCGCTAACCCAAATCCATTTTCTCCCCACGTTTGGGTCATATTGGAGCTCAATTAACAATTTTCGGTCCGAAACGGAGCATTCCAGAGCACACTTCCACCACCGTGGGCGAAGCTTAACCTGGTCCATGTGTGTTCTTTACTTCTTGTCCCATGCCCTACCCATCCCAGACCTGTCCCCTTTTCCACAGATTGTTTTTCATGTTATGCCTAATTTCGTGACAGTTAGAGGGACGGAGGAACGGACGAACAGACGAGGCGTTTTATATGTAACAGGGATAGCTGCTCAAACTGGGGAAGGTCATCTTAAAGCACAATATGTTGAACTGACTAAAAATATATGTTGCTAGAGCACACCCTATTCAGTGCCAATTTTCAGTGCCCAGTGCGGGTGCTATCACTCTACCGGAAATTTTTCATGGGGTTACGGCCCAAAGAAGCCGTACAACTACATATATGTAGATTGCAGTCTAGTTTCGTAGATGAGTGGAAGTGGATGCATACCTCATCGAAACAAGAAGAAATGCTGGGTGAAGAAAGTCAACTATTGCCTTTAAAACATTCAAGGTTAAAAACTTGGAATCTCTTCTCTTTTCGGTGTTTCCAGCTCTCTTGTGCGAGCGAAAGTGAGACATGTTAATGGACTTAGGATAGTGAAAAGCGCCATTTTTTGTCATCCTTCGTTTCACCTAGTGTTTAACCACAGTAAGTTCATGTGATTTCTAACTATTCAGCATACGTCTGCGACAAACACCTCGTGCGTGCCACTGAAGATAACAGTGGATGACGCCTTTCAGAAAGGATGTGTATTCGTCATCGTAGCCCCAACCTCTTGTGAGGATTTTTTATAATAAGAAGCTCGAGGTGGTTCTGTTTATACTATCGTGCTGTGCGAACTGTACTACAAAAATTACTTACCGTCTCACGAAGCTTAACAGGTTACATGTTCGACGTGTGGTATGATAGAGGGGTGGGGTGACAAGTTTGTGGCAATATGTCCTGCAGGCCACATGCGAACCATCGTAAGGTCCGACAATGCTACACTTCCGCTTCCCGAAATCGGAAGTCAGTGCCAACAGCTGAACCACTGGATTCACAAACCCGTTCCTTTTCGATAAGATATGTCTGTTCTTATCAGTCGCTCACACGGAGGGTCATCAAATCGCCGCCGATGTTCACTGGATAAACCTGTCTTAGCAATAAGCTCACTTTTCGTAGAGTTTTAAAACTTCTCCCTTTCTCAATTACGATGTCTGATGAAAACCATACGGTTTCACTTGTAATATTATAAGGGTAGCCAAAAATGCCTTCATCATGAAATTGACGGTTTTTCATTACCAAACAACTCTTCTAGAATACACCGCCTTATAAATGCCCACAGTCGATTTGATCAGTCGAGTGTGTGAAAAAAAAACTATGTGCAAGGCAGATTTGAGATTGTGGGAGCATAACATGAATTCATAATGTCCTAAAATTTTGCGCGGAAGTTCTGTGCGCGACGTATTTCAGTAGAAACTATTTTATTCTCGGGCATACATACGTATTCTCCTATCACCTTGATCCTTGATTATGTTCTTTTTTGCTATTCTTTTATCGTTGATTGTCATCAGCTACTGCGCGATTAGTGAATGAAAACGCTATTTCATAGTTGCGCCATCCATGTTCTGTGTTTATCTTCAAATTTTTGATAGTTTATTTTTATCTGAAGGCCCTTCCGAAAGCTTTTGCACTTCAGCTGATCAACGCAAGGAATTGAGATGAGTAAGACCACTAGACGACTTCATACAATACTACTACCATCGTGGATAAAAGTGAGTTTAGGTCATTTCATAGGCCTGTTTCCAAAGCCTAGTTCCATTTCTCACAACACAATCAGCGGATTTTTTGACTCCACCTCGACATAGCCAGAACCTTCAATTGTTTAGATGTCGTCTTTCCCCTCAACGTCTACTCAGCTGCATAATCAAAATGGATAGGAAAGGATCACATCGTAGCTCTTACGGTAGCTCACGCTCTTCAAAACTGGGAGCTTATCAAAGGGAAGAAGGTATTGGATGTCGGATGTGGAACCGGTTAGTTACTTCACATGGCCGTCAGCCACGATGTATGAGGTTGTACCAAAAGTCCTGTAGGCTTAGGCTTCGGAGAATGCTACAATACCCACCGCGTGTTTGGTGGGTATTGTAGCATTCTCCACGAAATCTGGCCGGTCAATATATACTTTGTTAGAAGGCCTAGAGAACATTCTACCATATTCCTGAACCGTCCAGATCTGTCTCGAATAAGCAAGAGTTATTGATGTTTTTGGAAAAATCCTACAAGACTTTTGGTACAACCTGATATTTCTGATCAATTTAATTCTTGTCATAAGACAAGCAGAAAAGTGTAATAGGCAGAGTGAAGGCTCAGCCCAACTCCGCCAATGTGCCTATTTGTATGTCTTTTCCCTGCCAGCAAATGTAGAGGCTTTTGTGTTACCTTGCATCCGCAAAAAAAGGGATACATAGTACGCTCGTGATCATGTGCACGTTGCGCTTGACGCTGGGTAGAGCTCGTTAAAATCTAAATTAAATTTTTATTTTTAAATTTAATTCGAAATTACTGGACCCTCTCGGAATGAAGGAACCCAATTGCACGATATCTAGCCGATAAGTAGCTCATTTGAAAGGAGAACAAGGAGGAATAAAATTACTGCACTGAATTCAAGCTATTAGAAGGTAAACGACCGTTTGGTGATATCGGCCGAAGTCATTCTGTTAATGAGTTCCCAGAATGTTGAAATTCCTCGTCCGGGGATTGGATAACTTGAAGATCTGGAAACGAAATGCTGTAGTAAAGGGAGGGGTATAAATATTTACAGGAACGATCGTGGAGAATAACAAACAAAATAAATGGAGATATCACCAAGTGTCGCCTTGAAAACTCAAAGGAACCAGAAGAGGTCCGAAGAAAGAGGAAGATGTAAAGAAATGATCATTCTGTAACGGACATTCAAGGTTAGAAGCGATAATCGGTGGAAGAACCCGGATACAAATGCGCGACGCTGTAATGTGTATTCGCATCACATTCGCATCACTTCGAACTGCACACACTGATTTTCCGAGTTGTCCGCTGTAGAGATGTCATCTGCTGTCTCGTAGAGTGTATTTCATTCATTCTTGATGATGTGAAGTAAGTGAGACAACACACAGCAACAGTAAAGCAGTAAAGTAAAACAATTAAGTGTAGTTAGTTAAATGAAGAATAAGCGAAAGCGTTAGAAAAAGTATGATCACAATCAAAATCTAATGAGTCCATTTTTGACGTCTTGGCAAGGTGTCATGTGTGCATTGCGGCAACTGCAAGCCACCGTAACCCCGTATCGTAAACCACAATTACCCTGCTTCTGGTGTCTTAAAGACACTGCCACGAGTAATTTTGGCCATCTATGGGTTATTTGTGGCGAAA
Source organism: Trichostrongylus colubriformis (assembly GCA_963978905.1). NCBI lineage: Eukaryota > Metazoa > Nematoda > Chromadorea > Rhabditida > Trichostrongylidae > Trichostrongylus > Trichostrongylus colubriformis. The sequence continues at coordinate 48,817,450 of OZ022258.1, forward strand.
TTCGAGGCTCCTATTAATGCATCAGGAGGGGAAGGGCGGACTGAAGCGATCAAAAACTCAAGGAATTGGTTTACCGCATTTCGTTCCTTTCTTCTAATCCCATCCACATCACAGCCACTGAGGTGCGATGCAGACGACAGAGGAGAAGCCAGACAGTCTTGACGGCCCAGTGCAGCGCGAAGCCGAAAATGCAGCACTGTGAGATTGCTATAGATCTCAAAACGAGCTAGTCAAGACGAATTTTCACACGGATTATCCTTTCAAAACTCGAATTTCTTTTACAGGAACATGCCTTCCGAGTTTTCATTTCCTTCTTTACTTCTAATAATGTTCTCTACTTGCTAATGCACATATCAATATTTCAAATTAAGGACACATTGGAAGTGATCTTATTTCAAATGGTGCCTTAGAAGTACTGGGTATGGACAGCTCAGAAGATATGATCATAACAGCCGTAGCACATACAGAAACAGTGAGTCATGCAGTAGTCACTGGCCAGGTATCCCAGGTTGATATCAGGACGCTCATCAGGATCAAGTCGTGCGCCCATTGGTGTGTAGCCAATTCGCAAGGCATTAGCAAGGCTCTCTATGAGTGCGATGGCGTAACTCGCGTGGCGCGGTTGCTCACATGGACGTCCTGACGCGCACCCGGTATCTCCTGACCGCAACTTTTTTTTATGATGCCAGTTGTGACCTTTTTGTGCGTCTTTTCAGTCAAAGGTCTTCGATTCGAACATGGATCAGTCGCTGAAACGGCAGTGAGCGGTTTTTATGTGGCAGTTGCTTTTTTCGTGGTGCATTTCATGAAAGATCACGATGAACTCACAAAGGCAAGTTTGACTCGTTTTTTTTTTAGGGAATCGAGCTTGAGCTCAAGTCTCCGTGTCTTGTGGAGGGGATGCTGAAATGTGGGTAGCGCGTTATACCCTGGGTGGGACTCGTACCCTCGCCTGCACCTTTTGAGCACCGTGCCTGTTCATTACACTACCAGGAGCACACGCTGTTTCTCTCTGCATATTCCGATCCATTAATTTATATGCAGATTCGTCCTTGTACCAATTTAGGCATGGTTTTTGTGTAGGTCTTATTTGAATCTTTCCATTCATTCACTTGAATGCTTTCTTTCCTTATAAGTATCTATATCTAATTACCAGCATAGTTAACGAAAAAAATAATGAAAAAAATTATTTTTTCACTTTCTATTGTCTTTGTTGTCCTGAATTCTCATAGATAACAGCCGGATAGCAGTGCAGGCGATACAAAACATCTCGAATAGTTAGACCAACAACGGTGTATTCGTAGCAATCGTTCCCATTGGTGTCAAAGATTTCAATCCAAAACGAGAGGAGTGAGTGAAATTCGGTTGGTTTTTTATCACGTTTGTATAAATCGGATGCTATTGAGGCAAAAAAAACATCTAGGAGCTGCTATAAATTTGGAACCGTACACGGAGCTTTATGATGGCCTTCGAGTAGATGTGGAGTTCTTCGATGGTGGAGGTATTACTTGTTTTTCATTTTTTCTTTTCGCAATCAGCAATTAAAGACGAGTGCTTGACGCATTACAAGGGGTTTAGTTAGTTTTTCGATTTTTAGAGAAATCATGATTGCTATTTCAATTACAGGAATCGTGGGAGGTTCGAAGGTGACCTTCTTTTTCAATGAAACTCACGAGCGAATATTGAGAAGTGCAGGTTTTCGAACTGTGTGAGATTGCTTCATACTGTTTAATTGATTTCCAGCCCTTTGATAAAACCGCATTCAATATCAGGTTGAGTTCCTACGACCAGTGATCTCAGATGATGGACTAAGGCTTTACGGAGGAGAGTTTTTTCATTTGTATCTTAATCCACCGAAGGATCATTATCAGAGCTAGCAAATGATAATCATATATTAGTATTTCTATGATTCTGCAGGGAAGTAAATATCACAACATGAATACATTGTGCCTGTTGAATGTCGCACTAAGTATCGAGTGTGTGTGTATCTATCTAAAATTTGTGTGCACCTGACACTTCGGCTAGAAGGTGGACGCTGCCCTGGTGTCGGTGGTAAAAGTACAGTGGGCGGTGTTTCGGCCACACCCACGGAGTGTCGATGGCGTGCTAAGAGGTGTGGCAAGAATGCTGCCTTCTTCTACCGCTGTCTATCTTTACAAATTCCACCCCTTAGCGAGCATGTGACGTCTTTCTAAAGCTGGATACAAAGGGTACGGCCTGAAGAAAATCAAGGGCTTCAATTCATGATCATGTAACCCTGTTGCCTTCTTAGGCGTGGAGAACAAAACACCAGATATCATCAGATGCCGCTCTGTAGGTTCTGTTCGCGTGAATCGCCTGATCACCTGGACCGCTTGATCGATATACACCTCTTTCTTTCCGCATGAATCGCCTGATCGCTTGGATGCGAACTCTTAAGAATACTTTAGGAAGGCAATAGAGAAAAATGACCACTCAGAGGTGTAAAGCTGAATATTCTAGCAGTAGCAATCCTTCACCTCTGCGCACGCTGAAGCCTCACGAGGAATCAGCACAGAGAAATGTCCAAAAATAAAGTTTGTCGGGGAGTAGGAAGTCTAGACTAGACTGGTTGTGTGAAAGTTGTCGGAAAACGAGTACATCAAAGCGGTTGCAAATCTTCTAACAAGTCATAATCAGTTTAGGCAGCCATCCGATTGTGCGCAGAAGGCCGACGAACGTGTAATAGGCTCGCCATCAAGAGAGTACAGTACCAGAACTTCAAATTCTATGACTAACGGGGAACACCAATATATGTATATGTAACAGTATGGTGGCTGGCATGACTGCGAATTAAAGGCACATTCCAGGACTATTGGGGCAGTACAGCTCCCGCCGTGGACAGATAGCTTGATCCATAGCCAGTAGGCTGTGGGTCAAGCTATCTAACCACGGCGGAAGCTGTAATACCCCAATAATACCGAGGCGTGGTTGTAAGTTTTTGGAGCGTGCAGAGCCAAGGGAGCAAGCGCAACTCCACCAAGCAGCCTAGGCCCGCCCATCCCAGACGTGGTTGTTGGCAATGACGGTGGCAACGGTGGCAAACGTGGCAAACGAGGCCTACGATTTTGTGATAATATAAGTCTATGAAGAGATGCCAGTGACAAAGGAGACGTCGGTGGAGGAAAGAGGTGATATCCTAGAGTTCCATGTGATACCATCCAGCGGGACTGATTCGAAGGCTCGTTTTCACGCGGTAATCTCGTCCGATGCCAGATGTCAAGATGCCTCATTTTTGCCTTTTTCGCATACTTCTTTCAGACTTTTCCTTGTCGGTATAATCTTCAGCATCTCCAATTTCGTAATTCAGCGCTTTATCCCTCTCGAGGTAATCCTGGGATGTGCCTTCAAATGATGTTGTGGCTATCCTGCTTATAGCACGATTGAGAATTCACAGAATGGTGGTGTAGTCTCGATAGAGCCGTGACAGCACAAAAGCCAGTTCGAGCCCCGTCTGAGCTCGGATGTCTTGACCATGGCTCAGCGTATCAATGAAATCATTTCAACTCTGAAGATGGCTGTATCATAAGTTCTGTTGTGACCGTCGCCCTTTGAACTGTTTTTTGAAAAACTAAATAATAGCTCTTCAGAATTGAATATGCCAGAGAAAGACGAGCCTTTGGAACCAGATGTGGATAATGAAGCAGTGGCGTGATCGTTGCGCTGAGAAATATCCGGAATTAAAGAACGCTCTCGATGAATGCAACGCACGGGTCAATTCAAGCAAGAAAACCCAAGAGACATACTTTCACGCGGGCAGTCACTGTAAGCCTCTTCTTTATATTTACACAATTGAAAGACTACCAGGCATGTGGGTATTCAATCCTACCATACTTTGAATGCTAATGTGAGCAATGAGAAGCTCGCGAATCAAGTCATTCAAATGAAAACTGGGGGTCCAAGAACACTACATGTGGCGCATTTTCCGGTGAAAAGCGCGCCCCTGGAACTTACGAGAGCAATGTTTTTACCAGGCTCCGCCTTCCCTAACAGAGCCCTCCTCCTGGGGTCCACTTTGCCGAAGGATGACTGAGGTGTAGATTAATGAGCATGATAGCGGAATGGTACTTATTGTATCGCATTAATGCCTAATCGCTTGAACTTGCGCGGTGATTGACGTGTCGGTTTTTTGGTGAAAACGTCCACTGGACAGTATCAAGGTGTGAAATGAATGACACAACCAAATTACCCCTACCCCTGCCTTTTGCGTAGTAAGGGAGTGGGGAAGCGGGGGAGATTCGCCACCCGCACCATGTGTTGTCGAATGCGAGACCCAGGGTGCATAGAAGGCACATTAAAGGCGCCGAGAGGGGTAAACACAAAGTGAGAATTGTGAATGCATGCTCTCTGAAACAATCATTCCTTTTCAGAAGACGTGATGTGCGGGGAAACTCGCATTGAAAAAGCGCGACTCGGGATATTATCACGATCCCGCAGTACTGCGAGTCACGCTTTCACTCATCCACCGGGCAGGGGTGGGGATAGTTACGCCAGAAAGTCGCTTCAGCGGCGTCGCACTCGCGGCGCCACCAGTACGACTTGCGAATCGATTGCTCTTGGTAGCCCGGCAGAGCGTGGCTGCGTCACTTCAGCGCCTCCACCCATGCCACACTGCCTCCTCCACCATGCCACACTGCCTCGCTTGAAGGCTGCCAGCCCCGCCACTGGCACTCGCACCCGCCACGCCGCTCGCCGCGGGCGGCCACGCGGTTTTCTGGCGTAATTAGCTCCACCTGCCGGGCAGTTGCCTGTGGCTCAACGGAGAAACTGACCGGCGCGCGCATGCGGCGCGTGCTGAGTGACGTCACAGTCACTGCGCGCCGCGATGGTGAGCGATGGCCCGCGCTTCTACCACTGCACTTCAATGAAGGTAACTTTCTTGGGACTTTGCTAAACTAAGGGCGAGCATTAGTGATGGGTCAAGCTTTGCTGCTTTGACAGGCATACTACAGCTGGGAGAGTTAGCCTTTTTTGGTGTAGCTAGACTGTCCAGTCGTATGGATTCGCCTAAGCCCAGTGATGCAAATGTTTAAGGACTGCGTGTGCTCCGTCCGATGTATGAGACACAGAGTAGAAAAGTGTCAGCCATCTCAAGACTTTGGTGAAGTCTTCAGATCTCACCATATCCTGCTCATCATCGTTGGTGAAGACAGCAAAGTTATCCTCATTGGAGCGCAATGTTCCTAGCGCAGGCCATCGCCCACCGTCACGTCGCGTGGCTGTGACGTCACCGAGCACGCGCCGCATGCGCGCCGGTGAGCTTTGTCCTCCTCCCGTTGCCTATAGGGAGAGAGAACTTTCGCAGGCAGTTGGTTTTGCCCTCGTACGTCTACAGTCTACCTTCCCTAGTGAGATAGGCGCGTTGAGATAAAAAGGCGGGTTGAGCTTAAAAAGAGGTGGCAGCTGTCAAAAACGCCGTCTCCTCCGAAGCCGGGGCGGTTTGGCAATTTCGGCAGATATGTTTTGACTTCTTTAACCCCCAACTTTTATTTGAGTGGCACGCTTTAGGGATTCTCAGTACGCATATACCTCTATCACTGTCTTTGAAGGAATCGCCCACGGAAAAATGAGTCTTTGTGCTACCCATATGTTTATGTTGCATTTGCCTAATGTGGGCCGCATGCAAAGTTATGTGCGAAAAAACCTGAAGCCGGCTAAGATACAGCATCACAAAGTCTCGGCCGGGTGGACGAGGCCTCCGAGCAAGTGTCCAACCCGTTGTCTGCCGCGGTCGGAGACGCATTGTATGAACAGAAAGTTATGTAAACAGTTCCATTCTTCGTTCCCAACTGCGGCGGACGACGGGACGGGGCTTTTACTCGGAGACTACGCCCTTCCGGCCGAGAATTTGGCGAGCTGGATCTTACTCGAATTCTCACTTTTTCGCGTGAAACTTTGCATGCGACCCTTATTAGGCAAATACAACATAAATTTATGGGTAACAAAGAAACTCATTTTTCCGTGGACGATTCCTTTAAATAACATGACTACTTATGATTAGTTGCTTTTGACTTTGTACTTTGAGTTTTCAAAGTGTATGTTGCACTAGTTGCAACCATTCATTTCAATTAGCGTCATTTCATCGTCCGGAGGAGCAACGCCAACGTCTTGAAACTGAAAAAAAGCGTGCTAACGAAGAATGCGAGCAGTTGCGCCGAGGATCTCACGTCTGAGGGAAAAGACCTGCGCCGAGTGCTGCATTTGTCTAGCCACTAAGGTTAGCAAGCATATGTACTTTGGTATTTAGCGTTTTTTCAGCTTTTATATATCAAAGCCATTTGTCCGCTAGCCAACCCAGTTGATCGGATGACCAGGCTGCTTAACCAAAAAATACCACTGAATACCAGACCTGTCAGCATCAACAGAAGCTGCTACCACGGTGAGAGGGAGATCTCATTAGAAGTTGCATATCTAAGCATCTCTGAGGGGTCAGTCTGCACACTCAAGCTATGTTACAAAGATGCTGAGTTTGGACGATAGCTACGGTCTCGGACAGAACTCGATCCTGTACACCATGCTCTCCTAGCAAATGTGTGCAAAATACAAAGTAAATTTACCATCACAACTCGCCTTTCTGCTACTCATCATGAATTTCTTTGTCACTGGTGGGGATTCTGCTGTTTGAGGCCGCTTTGGCTGCGGCTCCTGTAGGAAGTTCTGGAAAGAATCGAAGGCCTGCGTCATCGATGACAGGAGCTGAGTTCTTGATCGAAAAAGCCCTCTGAGAGTGAAATTAGGGATTTTGATCACGTTTAAATCTTTTTCAAATTTCAATGTAATGGTCTTAATGGTTTATATGTACCAAAGCTTATCAGCACTCACACGTACAACTGAGCCGATTGGCCAATATCGGCATCAACCATGTGAAACTGAAAGCTTAAGAGCATATTGATTTTCGATGCTTTAATTTTTGTTTTTTTCTGCACTAAAAGTCAATATCTACTCAACCGTACTGTTTTCCTAAGCCTCTGTAGGAAAGAGGAACATCGTTTTCCCTTCCAGGCTTAGGCAAAAACGGCGTCCACAGTGTCATGCCCCCCCCCCCTCGTAGCAATAGCACCCAACAGTCGAATCGTACCTTTGCAAAAGAATTATTAGCTGCCTAAATGCCAATGCGAAGACTAAGCGCTTGACGTCGAGTAACTGCTTTGAAATACGCCTTGTACTCGGCTTTTACTGGGAATCGCCGAATCTTCAGTGCATTTTGGGCTGTGAAGAGACAATTTCTGAAGACCATCTGATGCTCTTGTCATTGCTATTTACAAATGAAAGTTCGATAACAGCTGAGCGACCCTGGAGCGGTGTATGATTTTTTAGGAGACCTAAATGTAGTGTAGCGCGATGCGGAGCACTTTAACATGAGCTCAGCATCAGTTTTTAGCCTGAACCTCTCAATCATTTTATTCAGATGCATTTGACTTCCGGGCCCTTTTTCAGCCATGCGTGCTGTTTCTACCATGTCGTCACATGGTCATCTGTGACACATGCCATGCTGAATCGACGATTACTGAATGTCCAACATGCCGTACTCTGTTGGTGACTCAATGAAAGTCTTCTCGTAACCAGCTGACCCTCGACGATGACTCCCAAAAATGTCTCAACACATTGCCTCTGTGTAGATGATATTGCCTCGCATGGCTTGTGTTACGTTGCTTTGAGACGACATTATTTATTTGATGTCTTGCTTGTTTTCTAAACAAATTGCACCGTTCATGGCTCATATCCACACTGCTCCATTAGATCTTTTAAAATGCCGCTTCAGATCCACGAATATCGAAGCTCTATGTGATGAATGAAATTTGAGAATCCTAGAACGTTCCAACTGTGTCATCACTATTGATCAAGTACATTTTAAACTTTTTTTGAGGAGTTTTCAAGTGATGTACCCGCATTTCTTGGAGACCCTGTTGAAGATGATCGCGAGGATGAGCCTTTCAGGTCTGCAAGACTGCTACACCCACAAGAACATGTACATGCCATTCCTCAATAGCAAGCACACTCAGCAAAAGAAACTGTGGGGAATAGCGGAAATGCTTCCCCCTTATGAGTCTTTCACTGGAGGTCCGGGTCATACTAAGTGTGTGGATACAATACAGGTCTATTGTGAAACAGATCCATGGCACTGAGTTGTGCAGAAGCATCCCCTTCAAAGCGTCTTTGACCTACTAAGGTGTGTCGTTAGAACAGGATTTCGCGCAGCCGCGCGCGGTGCGATGAGCACGAGCGGATGACGAGTTGTTGGTCTTGGAAATCCTTCCAATTAAGGTAAGGCGCAATTGCTTTAACACCAATAACATGAGGCGCCGCTAGCTCGCACGCATCGTGCCGCACATCGTGATGCGAAACCCTGCCACACCGTTACACACCCACCTACCAATCAAAACCAGGATCACATCCATGTCGAGAATCGTCACCGGAGAGGGGAGTGGGGTGGTGGGATCGTATTTGATGTTGGAGGGGATCTCCATTTTTAGCGAAAAAGGATGGGCGACGAGGGCAGTAAGTCAGCTTGGCCATTGTAAATGAAGAGACACCGCTGCATGCGTTTTGAGACTCCAAACTCAAATCTGCTCTCCAAATTTGCGAAACGACTGAACGGGCAGTATTATCACATAGTATGTGCTGCCGCCCGTAGCGTGCGACCCAGGTGTTTTCGCATAAAACCAATGTTGCATTCATGTTCAGGAGATCGAATTACCTCTGAAGGCAAGTGTCCAGCATAGTCGAGATTTGGACCAAAATCCGGAATAATCGCTGGGCAACTGAATGATAACACATTCAACAAAGGGGAAATGTTCGCATTTGTCCAGAAGATACTCTTCTTCAGAGTTAGGTTTCGGTTACCTTTGTTAGATAGTAGCGTGTAGGAAATGGAAAAATACTTTATGACCAGCTCATTTTACCGAGATCCTTCCCAGTTTCAGTCGAAATGACTAGCCTAGACACATGTCTTTAAAGGTAATTCGATCTCCTGAGCGTGAAAGCAACAATGGTTCTGCGTGAAAACGCCTGGCTTGCTCGCAATGGGCGCCTGCACTTACTATGCGATAATATTGCTCATACAATAAAACCCTCCTATTTCCGTTCGCAGAGTCGTTCCACAAATTTGAAGAGCAGATTTGAATTCACCGTCTCAAGACGCATACAGCAGTTTGCATCTCATTGAGAATGGCCAGGCTGACCTACTGACCTTGCCTCGTAAGAAGCATCTCCACAAATAAAGTTCTACGGGCGCTGATATCGGAGGCGGGCTACGAGGGCTGCAGAACAGAGAGGCGGTAATAACGTGATCCGTGGCTCGGAATCCTACCTGATATATAAACCAGGAGTTTGGTGTTTCTGTTATTTTGTTTGTCTGTCTGTCCACCCAAAACACGTCCACCCGAAACTCGACATAACTTCAGAGCGAAAAAGGTCGGCTCAAGGGTCGGTTGGATGGGGCATGGTACGAGATGCACAGAGCGCACATAGACTTTGTCGGACTCCGTCCGTTGTAGGTGGGGTGCGCGCTAAAATGTTCGGTGTTTGGATGCAAAATTCTATAATTCGTTCCAAAAGAGCCTAGGAGTCGGGATAAGGTGGGCCAAAATGAGTTAAGGGTGTATGAAGCAGATAAAGAATATCCGCCTTCAGTGGGCGGGGCGCGCTCCACGTAGGTGGTGCTTACTACAAGCTTCTATAAGTTGCCTCAGGAGCAGCCTAGAAACTGCGAAAAAATCTATGGAGGTCAGCGATGTTCAGGCTGTAATTGGAGGTAAGTGGAGGCCCGTCTACAATGGACGGAACGTGCAATCAACAATATCGTGCACACTCATAAAAAATATAATACCGCTCCAGAGCGATCTAGGATGCCGGAGAAAGATGAAGTAATTCGAAGCTGCTAGAGTGACAAAAATAATGTCAAGTGATCACGGTAGGCGGAGCGTCATCAGGATATCGATTGAAAAAATCGATTTTTGCTCCGAAGACTTGGAAACGGCTTATGAACCATACCACTGAGTGCCCCCATAGGGGACGGAATTCTGGAAAATGATCAGCGAGCCACACCATTAGGCCAAGCTGTTGCAGAATTTTAATGAAGTCCTATTGGGCGACATCGGTCGAAATCATGGATCTCTGTGCAAAGAGCTGGAAACAGGTAATGGGACCCCATTGAATGATCACAGTCGCAGAAGTTGAAGAACTGCAGCATCATGTGCCATGGGTGTAACTGTCGGTTTTCGTACGGAGGGCCGGGCATCGTACGGAGGGCAGGGCAATGTGATGTTCTATAGAGCACAGTGCATGTAGATCAATACCTATTGCTGTGATGGGCCTTTGTAGTGAAGGCTGTAAATGGAATACACCGCAGCACAAACGTAAAATTTATAGATTTTCTCCAAATCACATTGCTGTGCAATATCTTTTTACATCATTTTGCCCACAGCCCGCTTCGCACGGATACCCCGTAACGCGATGTAGATCGCGAAGCTCTGGTAGGAATAAAATGAGGATTGGGCGCGAAACTCTGGACTGCGCTCCTACCCGCTGATAAACTTTGAAAATGTTTACGACCCTCCAAAACAGCTTTGAACAACAATCTAGAGCAATAGGTTTTTTATTCTATCTATGTCTCTTAAGTACTACATGATCTTCAAAGAATTCGGATTCTCGGGCACCATTCCTTCATATCAAGAACCTAAGTTACCACAAAGGGCTGCAGATAATGGTGAGCGAGTACACAGTTCTACACCTAGACGTCTCATCGACATAGTGAAAATAGGAAACATATACAAAGGAATTTATAGCTACAGCATTCATTTGTTTGTATGTTAATACACTTCCTTGGCATACTTCACGAGCACAAATAGAAACAGCTGAGTGACACATCGAATTAGCCACACGGGAGCAGCGATAGCAGTTTCTCCCGTATAGTTCTATTTCCTAGGACGTAGATAGGCCACTTCGCGTTATTAAGGTTATAGGCAAAATTAAACATGGAGCCGTATAGGAAAGCACTTCTGAAATCAAAATTCTGAGAGCGCAGTATGCACAACAGAAATAAATGCTACAGTATTGCTGTGGAACTAATATAAACAATAGAGTTTCGCGGGTGTTTACAAAGTGGTATGAATGGAAATTTTTGTACCGATAGTGCGAAGAAACGATAACGAGGTGCGAGCATCGTAAGGTCATTTGTTGCCCGAAATCAACCGTGAATAAGGCCAAGGAGTTAGAGAAAATCTGACCAGAAGAGGAAAATATCAAAATAAAAGAAGGGCATCATCACGAACTGGTCAAGAAATAATTCTCACTGAAACTTTGAGATAGGGGTCATCTGGGGTGCCAATCACGAATATGGCAATCGCCTTCAGCGTTAACGCCAAACAGCGCCACAACTTTTTCTTAGCATTTTCGTTTTGAATTTCAGCGAGCACGCCATTTAGCTCAAGATGGCGCCAGTCATGTTCATATGCTGTAGTAGTAAATGTAGATGAGAAGCGTCATTTCCCCTTTCTTGTCTTTCACCTGCTACTATTCTACAACTAACGTGCACACTTAAACGTATATTTTCGCCTGTACCGTAGTGGGTACGGAAAGGTCCGTACGTTCCTAAGGCTTACAGTTAGTGAGCAAAGTGTAGCACCCATACTACATTAGCACCGCTGTAGTGACACTGACGTCACGGCCTCGAATAGATGCCCTATTCGTGACCAGCATCCAAAATAGCCTCTATTTGATGCTACTGCACCAAATTGGCGCCACCGCAGAAACGGATGTGACATTCTTGATCAGCAAAGCGAAGTTTCAGCGAGAATTGGTTTTTAACCAGCTTGCGGTGTCTGGGGTAGTGATAGTTGAGTAGTGAGAAGAATTGAGTGTGTTCAAAAGAAACAAAAAACAAACTAGAGATATGTCCAGACATGTCACCAACAGCTATGAAGTGGTTTAATTTTGTAAAAAACTTAGGTGTATCTGCATGTTTTACTCCGTATATTTCTATGCAATATATATATCAATGAGCCTGTATTAATATTTTAACTGTTCCTCTAATTACTTGCCCTTATTTACGATATTAACCATTTATGACATGACCTCTTGATTTTCGCACCTCGTTATCGTTTCTTCTCACCATTGGTACGAAAATTCTCTTTCGTAACACTTTGTACCCACACGAGCTTAACAACATGGAAGTGTTCTTGTCGAAAATAGTGTCATCAATTTTTTTTCGAAAATTAACTTGGTTCTACTTTTTCATTACAAAAGTTTCGGTGCAATAGTAACGCACTTACGCATTTGCTTGGTAGATGATCGCCAGAATCAAAAAGCAAGCGCTGAGCAGTATATAATTGAATGCGAGTTGTACTTCGTTGCTTACACGAACCTCCTGCGAGTGCGACTGAGACCGAGAAAAATAAGATTGCATTCAATTTTGAATTTAGAAGCACTTGATAGGGAGAATACCTTTAGTATTTTCAATGAGTACCAGGAAGTGGTTGGGAAGCAATTGTCAGCAAGATAATTGCGAAGTATATAACACAAAAGAAAAAATTTACCGATTGTGAGAATGCTGCTGCTACGGTCGTCGTCTTCCTCACTCGAAACATTGAGCGCAAGCGATGTTTACGGAGTTTCCATATAATCAGAACGTCAACGCAGACCACGATCACAGTGCACGCACACTAATTACATGAAGTATGAGCATGGAATCTTTCCATATTAATGTCGTTTCTTTTCGAATAGCTTTTCTCAGAATTTTTATGTTTGAATAGTAGATGACTGTAGCTGGGAAAAGATTTAGCTGCTCTACAAAATGGTGTGCTCAAGTTTTGGATGTGGTAGAACGGGCTCAATTTTCAGGTTTAAGAAGTGGGAGGCCTAGTCGACAAAATTTCCCCAATTCGGCAGCTACTCAGAACACTGCATTTCAATACGGGGAAACCGAACAATTACATACGCATATGTCCAGTAGTCTACCGAGACTGCTTCCAAACACTTCGCTGACGCTTTTTTTGCCTAAAAGGTAGCGGGTCGCAAATTGAGAGAATCGCTCCGTAGCCCCTTAGGTGCCCCAGTTCTTGTGGTTTCGACCGTCGCCTTCAGCACGTTGTTGATATTCCGTTATTGCGCAGCAACTTGCGATGGCTGCTCACCGCAGAAACATCATGGACGTCCCGAGCAATATTCCGTCTGTCTTTATCGAGACTTCCTCGAAACGCCGGCGGCGACGCCACAGGGCTTGATCCCTTGGAATTAGCAGAAAAATTGTTCCATCCCTTCGGATATTTCCTGAAGCAGTGTTTCATCCGACAGCGGCTCGTAAGGAGCGCCCAGCGTGATTGATTGAGATGTTTACCAATTCTTTTTTGTGTCACCTTATGTACAGTATAAACATGTACACTTCTTCTGTTGTTTGAGTGTGAAAGGAGTGTTCCCCGTAATTTTGATGTGGTGTTTATTTATTGTGTACATTATAGTACAGCATATCGTATGCCGTGGAATGTCCCTAGAGTCCGTCCAAGCGTCAATCGCAGATAGTCCTGCAGTGTAAAGAGAGGCACTAGGGAGAGCACTGTGCAGGTCCATGGTCAATGCGAACTATCCATGGGGCGCCGTTTGTGACATCGCCCTCGTTATTTGAAAATTTTGATTTTTTCACCGCAATTCGATGATTTCTGACACTTTCTCCGGATTTAGACAAAAGAATTTTTGGAATCGATCCCCTGAATTGAAGCAGTTATATAACGGTGAGGAGGAGTCAGTAAGAAGGGGAGCACATCTTTGATCGAACTCTTTAACTCTCCTGAAAAATAAGTTTTGAAATAATGCCGATTGGGCGCTATCACATGGTTAGGAAATTCAAGCTTAGACGCAATCAAAATTAAAACGAAACACATCCATGACGGAGCAAGATAGAGCTTTCGAATAGCCCCTGAATTAATGCTACACAAGCTAATTAGAAGAAAAATTCGATCTGAAAAAGCTCCACTGCTTTCAGAAAAGACGAATGGAAGAGGAAATGACGTGACTTTCCGGAAATACAGTTCGTGGAAGTATAGGAGAGAAAGGTCCGAGCGAAAGACGCGTGGCCGATTATTTTCCATCGAGTGAAATACATATGGTGTTTCAATCAGTTGTCAGTTTAGCCGTTTTTCGCAGACAGCTTACTTCGCCGTTTTCTTATTTCGCTAGCGTGTACATCGACATCGTTTTTATCGCTTTTTATCCACAAAGTAAACAATTTTGTGAAGCAGATAAACCCATTTCGATACAAACTCCCAGAAAAAATTTTCACCCAAAAAAACGACATCACTTACGGAATGTCAGTAGGTAGGTCATGTTCTTAGAAGTGATCCTTATAGCACAATCCGTAATGAATGTTATTTTTTGTGACAGGAAAGCATGACGCTAAGCAGTTTTTCGAGGTGCGTCAAGCACCCTAAAAGTCTGGCAAAGACGCGAAAGTAATATTTGTTTGAAAGCTGTCAACTTAATCCCAGTGAAGTTTTTGAAGAGGTGAACGACGTTTTTCTCTACCCAATCCTGAAAGAATGCATGAGGTGAAAATTGACGCTTACCTGTAACAACAGATTACAGCTATTATATATGTCGGTACATGGTTTCTTTGTGTCCCAGATCCACATATGATCAAAAACCGAATAGTGAAAGTCACAGTAAACGGTGAAAATTGGTACTAAAGAGAAATATAAATTCCTTATACTGACAGTTGTTATCTATTGGGCCGAATGCTCCCTATATTGTTACACTGTTGTTCAGAAAATATTCTTCCGATGTAATTCCCGATCATTTTGAATGTACTGATTGTTAAGGGCATAATCGGTCAATGCTCACCTGTCCCTATGACAGCGACAACCACAATAATCACATTGATCATTCGCACGTCCTTGGAAGAAAAGGCTCGAAATTTCGCGGGATAGAAAACTGCCACTGCATGAATTACCGATATGGCCAACAGCACGAATAGCTGGGTGAAATATTGCATTGGAATGATTAGCACGAAGAAATTATTCACTGACGTGCCTTGAATTTTTCTTTCGTATTTCGCAGCTTTGCACATTTTCGATTTCTTTGTTTCTACTCCCCTACTTTAACCAATTTTTAGAGTCCCCTTGTGAACCTTCTCGTAGCAACACACATTCTCATTCTGCCAGCGGACTGGGATATTTGAAAAGCAAGAGCGAATGTAAGCGATTTGTTGAAATAAAAGTTACCAGAAAACAGGTTGACGTCCAAGTGAAGACTTGGCAGATCATGAATTACGACCACAAGATAAGCTGCCATATCCATTAACATAGGGAGGAAAACCAATTGCAGAACGAAATGTCGCCGAATTTCAGAAGTTGTGTAAGCATAATAGATAATCAGCACGTCCACAAAGACAACTACAGTGTTGGGGACAAAAGATGATAAGTAGAATACCGCCAACATCGTACTGGTAGACATGAGATCAACTAAAAAATCTACTTGTCGAAAACAAATCAAGGGTTCAACAGGTCGAACGTGGAATACAAAAAAGGGTACGGTACTTATAGTGCTAATGCGTGTCGTGGTGTTAGTCACACACAGCTAGTTATCATTCGCATCCGTTTTGAATTCATGAACTGTTTCGATAATTGCTATAAGATCGTTCAACGACTATTTATATCGTTAATCCTTTCTCCTCTGTTACTTGCCTTTTCCATTCTTCCTCGGTGACGCGAGTGTATTCAACCATATAGCAATGAAGATAAAAACGGAAGGAACTACGCTGTTAAAATCACTTCACCGTTAACTATCAAGTGAAGCTCGTAGCTCGCAGAAATTCTCGCTGTGGAAGGTCACAGTGAACCTTTTTGCATCACAACTGCGCACACTTGAAGGTTCTGCGCGAACGAAAAAAAATTTTGCAATGAACTAGACCAACATCGCACGGCCTTGCAAAATCCCACGTCATACATGAGCAATAGTTTCTCCATGCACAAAACCCGAAAACATGCCCACGAAGCACCTCTCAACTTTATTGTAAAAGTGCTGCATCGCTTCATTGAAAACACAGTGGAAAGAAAAATACTGGAGCCACCAGAAATAAAAAGACTGTCCCCAGAAATAAATAGCCAAGA
Organism: Trichostrongylus colubriformis; assembly: GCA_963978905.1. Taxonomy (NCBI): domain Eukaryota; kingdom Metazoa; phylum Nematoda; class Chromadorea; order Rhabditida; family Trichostrongylidae; genus Trichostrongylus; species Trichostrongylus colubriformis. Next base: position 48,833,568 of record OZ022258.1, read on the forward strand.
CGTGCTTTATGACTCTTTTCAGTTAGTCACATGAGTGCAGTGACTTGCACTGTGGACTAAATGAGATATCATATATTACCATACACATCGCACATCCAAGCTATTTAAGGGTTAGGTCAGGATGGGTCAACCATTTCTGCTCCAGTCCCAGTAATTCGGTAGGATAGGGTACGCGGCAGCAGTGAGTCGGTCAAATACAAATCTGCTCACTCCTTTCATAAAGTGTCAATATATAAAATAGAATGAATTGCTCTATTTCGGGCATGAAAAAGGCGCTAGGGGCCGAAAGCTTGCCAGTAGGCCCGAATTTCTTTCGCAATATTTTGCGGAATTTTTGAGTCTTTTGAGATAAAAATTTGGAGCTTCACATTGTTTTTCACACAATTAGATCAACACGAGCCTTCGGAACAGAACAATACTCAGAAAAAAAAGCTTGTTCGAGAATACCATTATATTATGAAAAACGCGTTCATGGAGACGAATGAGGAAGGTAAGCAAACCAGACCGCCATGCACAACGGCACGTTGTGTAATACACCACATGCACCACCACCTTTCTACAGAATCTACTCCTTTCAGCGCATTTACTAAGAATTCTTTAACTACACGGATTTTCATCAATGTTTTACCTTCTCAGTCCTCTTGAGTCCGTTGCTGAGCTTGTGATATCGGAGCAAACAGGCCACTACTGACTCGCCGCAAAAGCGGCCAGCTAGGATTCGATCGCGTTTCGTGTGTATTGCAAGGGACGGAAGTAATGACGTAAGGTCCAATATGGGTTGTCGACAAGAATCGTTGCTGGGCTTGCGAGAATAGACTGCGTTCCTTGTTCCTCTGAACGGTGTTGCAACAGTGGTGTGAACTGAAGACAAGAAAGCCTACATGACAACAACTCCAGCAGCGCTTCATATCCTCTGCTTCACCTCAAACCCATACTCTTTCTCGAATCTTTGCCAAACTCCAAAGTGCGCCCAGCGTTGGCACTCCTACCAATGCGTAGTGCACTCATGCGTAGTACACTTTGCGGGCAGTTGCCCATATGCTCCCTCTCATGGGTGTGCAGAAAGAGCGACAAAACGGACGAAAGTCTGACAGCGTGCCCTAGTGCATGGCGGTTTGGTTGGCTCACCTCTGAGGGGAGCAGCACTTAATCTTTGCTTCGAACTCTACAAGGTGAAACCATCACAAGGCGAGTTCGAAGTAATCACCTACATGGGATGCGGAAGCCATTAGGATTCAAGCAAGCAGGCAACATGTGACGCAGCTTTGGCTGCAAATAGATTGATTTAGCGCTCAAGACCAAGATCATTAACAACTAGGGTGGATCAGTTCGGGAGGGCAACAATTTCGGTGGAAAACAAAATCTCGGCATACAGTGGTGTTCCTACGTTTTCACCATGAATGCAATGAATGTAATGCAGTTATGGTGATCGGTCAGCCAGATTATGGAGTATGTAGTGTGTATGGTTTGTTGCCTATGTTTTTGCATGCTATTCAGCATACAATAAAAGTTGTTTATGTCAGCAAAGCTACAATTTACGACACTACATCGTACGATTACAAGAAACGATAAACTTCCAACTCACTATAATACATTCTTCGGTTACCGTAATCTTCCTTAGACCAGTTATCAAAATACCAAGTACAAATATGTATATTCGCTTCTTTACTACTTCGATGCAACTTCATATGATGAAAACTTGAAGAAACACTGTGAAATGGGAAAAAAGAAGAAGTCAGAGACTGAAACAAGTAATGCGTTTAAGCTGCTGCTCTGTCTCTTTAAGGACTAATGAAAGGAGCAATTCTGGTCTATATAGCATTTTAGTATTCTTGCTCCTGTGAAAAGCACTGACATTCACTAAGTTTTTTCTCGAACATTCGACCACAACCCGAGATCACGAATGCTCCTAAAAGATACGAAAGCAAAAAATTAAAGTGTTCGAAAAAGATCAGCGGAAGAACACCATTGACCATCTGTTCACGAGCGGGCTCTCAACCATGTACTACATACATATAAACGTGTCGTTTCCGTAATATTATTACCGGAATGCATGGAAGGTTTTGTACAGACACCTTGTAATCACCTAAGCAGTCCAATTTTCGCAAAAGTTCAGAAGGAAGTCTTTGCCGACTTATTATCAGTAGAGTTTTGGACTCTTTCTGTCAGCACATGCTATGGTCCGCATATGCTATTGCAAAGAAAAAATATTGGCTGTCGTTCACTCCAAAATTCTTGATCTTAAAAACATTTGTAGATACAGAGCCGTGCCAACGAAAAAGCGCCGCGGCTGCGCTAGTCAGAAGTTTAAACTGGGTGCCAATGAGTTGAAGATTCTATTTGATTCTCTTCATTCTCGTGCTATCAGTATCCCCAAATTCATGCCTGCACGGGTTATCAACCATGAAGCATGAAGATGAACCTTTTCGATGACGATCAGTGTTGACGTGTTAATGCATTATTTTTTCACTGGGATTTCACCCTTCGAGGTTTTGGCAAAGGCACATTCATCTGGACTGTTGACCTCGCATGCGGTTAAAGTGTGGTGTTTATGCTGTTCCATGAAGTTTCCACATCCTTTATTCTTATTGCGTAAGAGGCGTCTTTCTATTTTTAGTAGCAAAAGTGAACTACAAGTTGATTGGGTGCGTCCCTTATCAAATTGTAGCTGTTCAAACTGGGGTAGGTCATCTTGAAGCACAATATGTTGAGATAATTATAAATATATGTCGCTAGGACTAATCCTATTTAATGCCAATTTTCACCGCCCAGTGCTTGTGCTATTAGTCTACTGGAAACCTTTCATGGGGTTGCGGCCCAAAGAAACAGTACAACTACGTATATGTAGATAGCAACCTAGTTTAGTAGGTGAGTGGAAGCGGATGCATACCTCATCGAAACAAGGACAGGTGCTGGTTGAAGAAAGTTGACTATTGACTCTAAAATATTCAAGAACAAAAACTTGGACAGCTTCTCTCTTTTTGGTGTTTCCAGCGCTCTTGTGCGAGCGAAAGTGAAAAACGTTATTGGACTTAGGACAGTAAAAAGACGCCGTTTTTTGTCATCCTTCCCCTCACCTACTGTTTCTCCTCAGTGAACTCATGTGATTTCTGACTATTCAGCATACGTCAGTGACAAACAACTCTTGCGTTCCACTGGAGATTACTGTGGATGACGTCTTTCAGAAAGTAGGTGTAATCGCCATAGTAGCCCCAACCTCTTGTGGAGATTTTCTAAAATATGAAGTTCGAGGTGGTTCTCGTTTACGTTACATATCGTGCTGTGCGAATTGTACTGCAAAAAGTACTTACCGTCTCACGAAAGGTAACAGAACACATGTTCGACGCTTGGTATGATAGAGGGGTGGGATGATAATGTTAGTTTATGCCTATACGTCTTAGAGGCTACATGTATTGTAAGGTCCATCTAAGCTACTTTTCCGCTTCGTGAAATCAGAAATCAGTGGCAATAACTGAACCATGGGTTCACAAACCTGATCCTGTTTGATAAGATAGTCTATTCTTATCAGTTGCTCGCATGGTGTGTTAGAAACTCGCTGCCGGTGCTCAGCCGCATTCTCTATAGTAGTCGACTTCCTACTCAATAAACGTGAACTAGACAAAGCTGTCATAACGATAAGCTCACTTTCCGTTAAGTTTTCTGACCTTTCCGTTCCTCAGGTACGTTGTCTGATGGAAGCCATACGGCTCCAATTGAAATTTTTATAAGAGTGGCCAAAAATGCGATCATCATGAAATTGAGGGTTTTTCATTAGCGAACAACTTTTTTCGAATTCATTGGTTATAAATGCCCATAAATCGGTGTGATCAGTCGGATGTGTCAAAAAACCATGTGCAAGATGAACTGAATTTGACAGTGTGAGATTCTTGGCAGAATTGAGATTGTGGGAGTATAAGAGCATTACAATGATTTCATAATGCCCGAAGATTCCAAGCGGAAGTCTTTAGTAGAATTCACTCACGAGCATACATGCATATCCTCTGTAAAGGGAGGAATATGTAACATGAAAGTAATATAGAACGTTCTCTGGATTGCCACACTCGAGATTTACAACGGAGATAACAAGACGACCCGAGGAAACGACAACAGTACTGGAGGCAGTCGAGATACCCCCATGGATGTCTTGTGCCCGCACTATTCGCCCCAGATGGAGCTTTCTGCCCGTATTCCACCTCAGTCCTCGCGCCTCAAGGGATATTCTTTGTGTACTCGCTCAACTTACAGACCGAGTACTTCGCTGGTCTCTCTGTTCAATTCACTCTTCGTATTTACTTTATTTACCGCATTAGCAACAATATGCTAACTCAATCTCCTGTATGGGCACAGCACTTACTCCTCCTATCGTCTTCTTCCTTGATTATGTTCTTTTTTGTTACTTTTTTTTATCGTTGATTGCCATCAGCTGCTGCGAGATTAGTGAATAAAAACGATATTATGGCGGCGCCACCTAAATCCTGTGTTTAGCTTCCAATCTTTGATAATTCTTTTTCATCTGAATACCTTTCTGAGAACTCTTCGCACTTTGTCTGATCCAAGAAATGTAAACGCCTATAAACACTATGCGATTTGATACAATACCACCATGGTGGATGAAACTACGTTGTGCTTATTTCATAAGCCAGTTTCCATGACTTAGCTCCATTTGTCACAACATAACCAACTGATTTCTTGACCCCATCACCACAAAGTCATAACCTTCAATTAATCAGAGGTCATCTTTTCCCTCAACAGTCTACTCAGCTGCACAATCGAAATGGATAGGAAAGGATTCCATTGTAGCTCCTACGGTAGCTCACGCTCTTCAAAATTGGGAGCTTATTAAAGGGAAGAAGGTATTCGATGTCGGATGTGGAACTGGTGAGTTACATCACATAGCTGTCAGCTGTAATGTTTTCCTGATGAATTTAATTCTTGTCACAAAAGAAAGAAGCAGATAAGTGTAATAGGTAGGGTGAAGGTTCAGCCCATCTCCTTCAGTTCGCTTTTCTGTATGTCTTTTTTCTGCCCAACATATGTAAAGCCCTTTGCATTTCCTTGCGTTTACGAGGAGCGAACAGTTTTTCTTGCTAGCGTCGCGCTTAACGCCGGGTAGAAATTGTAGAAATTTAGCAAAAATGACCGAAGCCTCTTAAAATTAAGAAGTCCCCACTGCAGGATGTCCGACCTATCAGTAGCTCATTTTACAGAGGAGAATAAAACTAGCACACTGAACTTAAGTTCTTTGAGAGTAATCAAGGTGATATTGATTGATGTTATTCAGTTGAAGCTTTCTTTGATAGATTTTGTGAATCTCTCATGGATTGGGTAAGTTGAAGAACCTAAGAACAATGCTCCGGTAATCTAAGGGACATACATAACTGTCTAGAACAACGATCGCGGGGAATATTAATCAAAATGTATAGAATGCCACCTTGTGTTACCTTGAAAACTTAAAGCCACCCAATTTGGATCAACAGAGGATTAATTGTAGAGGAAATCGAGGTGCTTAAATGTGGGCTTTCACTTTCACCCGCATTACCTACAGTCCTTTTCGGAGCGCTTGATAGGGCGTGGCCAACGGACTTGGGTGAGAGTGTATCAAACCCTCTCATCCCGCCATACACCCTCACTCTCGCCTCTCAGGCCGCGCCCTATCTAGCGTTGTGAAATGAACTGTAACTAGCCGCTGAGGGGTGATGGAGACGGAAAGGGGATGAGCTAGCCAGTAGCAAACGTTGCTCTGCTCTCGCACACCCTAGCCCGGTGCAGTGCGAAGCTCAAAATGCAGCGCAGTAAGAATGCTTCAGACCTCAAAACGCGTTTAGCTACACGAGTTTCGCCACGAATTATATCTTCTCAACTTGATTTCATTCACAGAAGCATAACTTGTCAGTCATTCTGTTCTTTACTATTATCGATGCTTTTAAGTTGTTAAGATATGCAATATCTCTAATTAAGGACACATTGGACGTGATCTTATTTCGAATGGTGCCTTAGAAGTACTAGGTATGGACAGCTCAGAAGAAATGATTGAAACAGCACGTAGCACATACGGAAACAGTGAGTCATGCGGTAGTTACTGAACAGGCATACCAGGTTCGTATCAGGACACTCAATTCGGGTCACATCGTGCGCCCATTAGTGCGCCAAATCGCAGGGCATTAGCAAAGCCTTTCATGTGTACGATGGTGCAACTCGGTGGGATGGAGTGCAAGTGTTCCGACAAGTGTTGTGGGAGGTCAGGTCACCAGTGTAGTGTGAGGGGTAATTCACTAAAAAAAACAACGAAATTAGCATTATTGTGAGACTAAACCATTGTATTATGAACTGTTACAGTAATTAGCTTGCACATCTATCACGAATCGTATCTCTTTTTACTAGGAAGTTGTACTCAATGGGAGATGCCCTAACTTAATCATTTAAGTAACTATTTCTAACTTATTTTTTTATTTTCCAATTTTGATTTCCCACAACTGATTTCCAATTGCATATTAACTCCACAAATATCTAACTTTATTCTTCGGCCTTCATCTTCTACATAAGTAGAACATTTACGTACTCAAGATCTTGAAATTGATAGCAAATCAATCCTCTGGTGAAGTAAACCCCACCCATGCGTGACCTGACCCGCACTAATCACCGGAACACTTGCAACTCACCCCAACTCTGTGTGGTGTGTTTACACAGCTGAATGTCCTGACGGACACTTGGGATCTCCTGACCGAGCCTCTTGACCATGCCAGTTCTGTGCTTTTGATGCTTCTTTCAGTCAGAGGTCTCCGGTTCGAACATGGATCAGTCGTGGAAACGGCAATGAGCGATTTTGATGTGGCAGTGGCTTTTTTCGTTGTACACTTCATGAAGGGTCACGATGAACTCACTAAGGCAAGTTCGATTCGTTTCTTCTCTAGGGAATCAGGTTTGAGCTCAAGTCTGCATATCTTTTGAAGGAGATGGAAATCTAGGTAGTGCGCTGTGCCCTGGGTGAGATTCGCCCGCACCTGCACTTTTTAGGCACCCTGCCTATTTATTACATTACCAAGTCCACACGCTGTTTCTCTCAGCATATATCAGTCTATTAATTTATCTGCATATTCGTCCGAATACATCTTCAAAGCGTTTTAGGACAGGGTTTTGTGTACAGTCCATTCCACAGCGCAAGGTAGGGCGTGACCTGAGTGGCCAGAGCGAGAGTGTGTGGCGAGAGTGAGAGTTTGTGGCGGGATGAGAGAGTTTGATACACTCTCATCCAAGTCCGTACGCCATGCCCTATCAAGCGCTCCGAAATGGACTGTGAGTCTTATTTTTTTGTTTCCATTCATTTATTTGAATGTTTTCTTTCCTCTATGTATAGACGTAATTACCAGCATAGAAAAAATCATATAAAACATTCTCTTTTCACTTCCTATTGTCTTTGTTGTCCTGAATTCTCATAGATGTGTAGCAATGTAGGCGATACAAAACATCTCGAATAGTTTGACCAACGATGGTGTATTCGTAGCAATCGTTCCCAATGGTGTCAAAGATTTCAATCCAAAACGAGAAGAGGGAGCGAAATTTGGTTGGTTTTTAATTAGATTTGTACAATTCGGCTGCGGCTGAGTTTTCTCGAAAAATGAAAGTATGGGCAAAAAAACATTTAGGAGCTGCTATAAATTTGGAACCGTACACGGAACTGTATGATGGCCTTCGAGTAGATGTGGAGTTCTTCGATGGTGGAGGTACCACTTACTTTTATTTTTTCTTTTCTTTTTTTTTGTAATCAGCAATCAAACTCATTGCTCGATACATTCCAGGAAGATATAGTCAACTTTTCGATTTTTAAAGGGAGAAAAACCTTTATTGCTATTTTATTTCTAGAAATCGTTGGAAAATCGAAAGTGACCTTCTTTTTCAATGAAACTTACGAGCGAATATTGCGAAGTGCAGGCTTTCAAACTGTGTGAGATTGCTTCATACTATTTACTTGATTTCCAGTCCTTTAATAATCCCTGTTTTAATATCAGGTTGAGTTTCTACGACCAGTTATCTCAGAAGATGGACTGAAGCTTTACGGAGAAGAGTTCTTTCATTCATATCTTAATCCACCGAAGGACATCATTATCAGAGCTAGCAAATGATAATCATATATTGGTATCTCTATGATATTCTGCAGGGAAATAAATATCAAAACACGAATACATTATGCCTATTGAATGTCGCAATAAGTATCGATTATGTGAATCTATTAGGTCGAACCATAATTTCTCCTACACAATGACGAAAAATTTCAATTTTTCTTAATTTATGTCTAACTTCAGTCAACAAAATATGTACCATTATAATCAACAATATATTGCCAGCGAGTAGGGAGATAATAGATGCCTTGCTTGTAGAAGTCTGAGGATTTCTCGTCGAAGAAATTTTGGAGGTCGATCTTGAGATCATCGTCATCTTTGAACTGCCGTCCGTCGAGAAAATGGGTCAGAGATCGGAACAGGTGGTAGTCAGATGGGGCCATGTCTGTAGAATACGGTGGATGGGGGAACTTCGTCCAACCAAGGTCCTGGATCCTTTGACACGTCAACATTGCCGCATGTGGGCGATCGTTGTCGTGGAGGAAGAAGTCTCGGTCTATTTTCACGGTAAGTTTTGCGGCTACGGTGTCCAATTGCTGTAGTGGAGATCGGCAGTGACTGTCGTGTTGGATGGTAACAGTTCCCTTTTTTTTTGAAAATTCAAGAAAAATTTTCTCTGTGCAATTTTTTGAAATTTTTTTCTGTTTCAACTTGAGTCGATCAAGCCATCGGGTTGCTGCCATATGAGAGACAGTACCTGGGCCCATCGACTGGTTGTTCGGTTAGTGGCCTTGCGTGCTGAGGAATCGGCGCGGTGTTCGTGAATTTCGTACCTCTCGTGAAATTGTCGTAAATTCACTGCTAATTGAAGCCATAGAGAGTATGAATGTGTTAATGAGTAGTCTCACTCGCTTCATATAGCCCCAACTACCAAATATTCAGGAAACTTCCACAGTTTTCCCTAAGAAATATAAAAAGTGTAACAGAAATTATGGTTCAACTTAATATTTAAAAATTGTGTGCGCCTGGCAGCTCGGCTAGAAGGTGGACGCTGAGCTAGTCTCGGTGATAAGAGTACAGTGGGCGGTGTTTCGGCCACACCCACGGCGTGTCGAGCGCGTGCTGAAAGGTGTGGCAAGAACGTTGCCTTCTTTTACCGCTGACTATCTTTACAACTTCCACCCCCTCACCGAGCGTATGACGTCTTTCTGAAGCTGAATAGGAGGGTTACTGACCCAAAGAAAATCAAGGGCCTCAATTCATGATAATGTAACTCTGTCGCCTTCCTAGACGTGGAGGACCTGATGAAATCGGATGCCACTCTGTAGGTCTTTGAAAGAAAACGTGCGGATGGATTATGGACTATTCGAGAGTGAAATCAAATTAGACAAATCAATCCACAAATCGCTGATTTGACAAGCTCCTTCTGAATCCTCGACTTCTGTAGTACAGCAAGGAAATTTAAAACCTCAGAGCCGCTATAACAACAACTTTTCTGACAGGAATTGTAGTTCCATTGAGCAATCAGGAGCTATTGTGATGTTAAATGCATGGCGCACTCCACAAAACACCCCACAAATGTATCAATCATTACTTATCCTAACGAGCCCTGAATTATTTTGGAAAATTTTTCGCCCACAAATAACTGAGTACTTTTCTTCCTTTCGTTATAAGATCAGTGACAACATCAACCGGACGACCGCTACCCGACCGCCTCGCACCGGATGACCACTCTCACCATCTGGTAATGCAGTGGGGTGGGCACAAAAGCCGGCTGCCACCAATGAGCCTGTCAGCATGTTTTAACGGAATTGAACACGAAAAAACGCGTACGCTTATGGGAAACCAAATAATACTGAAAATAGCCACGTAAACACATGTTAGATGCATAAATTCCCATGGTCTTGCAAAGTGCATGAGGGTGTCGAATCGATTCCTGGGTGCACACAGCTTCATCGATTGAGGTATGTCTTTAACTATATGTAGAATTCTTCGTTAACTATAAATTTGTATTTTATCAAGTACCTTAGCTTGTACATATATCTGATATTCCTTATATTATAGAGGTTATTTGAGCAATTTCTAAAATTTGTCCGCATGTTCCCAAATAATTACTGCCTACTTCCCTGCTTTGTCACCAGTCTTCACCCCCAACCATCTTGTTTTTATTGCCTCATGTGGTCAATTTATTCGAAATATATGAAAACGTTATAATTTTGTGAGCGCATGATGTTTCCCTCCTTGATGAACTTTCTGAAACCCGGATGAACTATTCAAAATCGCACCATATGATTCATTCGCTAAAAAATACTCAAAAAATTGCTTATCGCACGATAATTGTTCGATATTTACTTATTTTTGCATTATTTATTGCGCACTGAAGGTATCTTATTGTCTGTGCCGCAAGCGGAAGGGGCTCCTTTTTTTTTCTGAGCTTAGGCAATAATGAGTCCAAAGTGGGACTGACCCCCTCTCATCATTGCAATGAGCGATCATTCTGCAGTTGAATCAATGATTGAACTGATAATTTATCTGCTGTATAAATCACTTTTTTTGGATTTCTGTCTATGTGGACTGCGATCGGTTTGTCAGTTTGTATGCGAGGCTGTTCGCAAAATAGTGATTGTGGATGGATTGTTCAGAGTACGCGATTCAAGCGGAAAAGATAACATAGCAGCAATGTCATGAGGGTTATCAATTAGGTGAATGATACGTCTGATCGCGTCAATCGCCTGATCACCCAAATCGCTTGATCGACATGCCCTTTTTCTTTCCGCCTGAGTCGCGAACTTTTAAGATTGCTTTGGGAAAGCAATAGTGAAGAATAACCATTCTAAAGATGCAAAGCTGAATATTCTCGCAGCAACAATTTTTCACCAAGTCTGTGCACGCTAAAACCGCAAGAGGAATCAGCTCAGGGAAAGTGCGCAGAAATAAAGTTTGTCGGGGATCAGTGGAGTCTATCACAACGGTTGCGTGAAAGTTGTGGGAAAACCAGCAGAAAGCTGCAAATCTATCACAAATCGTAGTCAGTTTAGGTAGCCATCCGATTGTGCGCAGAAGGCCTGCGAACGTGTGATAGGCTCGTCATCTTGAGAGTATAATTCCAAAACTTTAAATTCTACGACTAACGGGGATTACCAATGTATGTCGGCTGGCATGGCTGCGAATTAAAGGGGCATTCCAGGATTATAGGGGTATTATAGCTCCCCGTGGTCAGATAGTTCAACACACAGCCAATAGGCTGTACATTTACCGAGGCGTAAGTGTCATTCGCTGGAGCGTGCAGAGCCAAAGAAGCGAGCGCGATTCCACCAAGCAGCCCAGCCCCGCCCATCTTAGAGGTGGTTGTTTTTCCATTGCATTGACGGTGGCAACGGTGGCAACAGCGTCGCAGATGAGGCCTACGATTTGTGTGATAGGATAAGACAAGAAGAGATGCCAATGATAAAGAAGACGTCGATATGAGGGAACAGGTGATATCCCAGAGTTCCTTATGATACCATCCAGCGGGAACTGATTCGAAGGCTCTTTTTCACGCGGCAATCTCGTCCGAGGCCAGATGTCAAGATGCCTCATTTTTGCAATTTTCGGGGAATTTTTTCGGATTTTTCTTTGTCTGCATATACCTCAGCATCTCTAACTTCATAACTTAGCGCTTCATCCCACTCAAGGTAATCCTGGCATGTGCTTTTGAATAATGTTGTGGCTATCCTGTCTATAGCACGATTGAGAATTCACAGAATGGTGGTGTAGTCTCGATAGAGGCCGTGACAGCACAGAAGCCACGCCCGAGCCCGGATGTTTTGACCATGGCTCAACGTGAAATCTTCTATTTTTCAACTCTGAAGATGGCTTCGACATGAGTTCTGTGGTGGCCGTTGCCCTTTGTACGTTTTTTTTTCTACAAAACCGAAGTAATAGCTCTTCAGAATTGAAGATGCCAGAGAAAGACGAGCCCCTGGAACCAGGAAAGGATCAACTGAAGCAGTGGCGTGATCGTTGCGCTGAGAAATATCCTGAATTGAAGAACGCTCTCGATGAATGCAACGAACGGGTCAATTCACGTAAGAAAACCGAAGAGAACTGCGTTCAGGTGGGCAGCCACACTTAAACCTGTTTTCTTAGACAATTGAAAGACTACCAGACATGTGGGTTTGATCCTACCATACTTTATATGCTAATTTGGGCAATGATGAAGCTCGCGAATCAAGTCATTCAAACGAAAACTGGTGGTCCAAGAAAACTATACATGTGGCGCATTTTCCTGTGAAAAGCGCGCTCCTGAAACTTTCGAGGGCAATGTTTTTAACAGACTCCACCTTTCCTAAAAGTTCCTAAGAGGCCGCCTCCTAGGATTGACTGTGCCGAGGTGTAGAGTAATGAGCATGGTAGCGGAATGGTACTTATTTTATCACACCAATGCCTGATTGGTTGAACTTGCGCGATGCTTGACGTGGCCGTTTTTTTGGTGAAAACGTCAAAACGTCCACCGGTCAATATGAAGGTATGGAATGAATGAACTGAATAATCCCTACCACTGCCTTAAAGTGCGTGGAGAGGGAGTGAGGGAGCGGGGGAGGGGGGCAGTTGCCACCCGCACCAGGTGTTGTCGAATGCGAGACCCATGGTGCATAGAGTGCATAGAGGGCACACCAAAGACACCGGGAGGGGTAAAGACAAAGTGAGAACTGTGAATACATGTTCTCCGAAACAATCAGTCCAATTTAAAAGACGTGATGTGTGGGGAAACTCGCATTTAAAAAACGCGGCTTGGGATATTTTCACGATCCCGCATACTGCGAGTCACGCTATCACTCATCCGCCGGGTGCTGACTGTAGTCCCACGGAAAAACTCACCGACGCGCGCATACAGCTTGTGCTGAGTGACGTCACAGCCACTGCGCAGCGCGATAGTGAGTAATGGCCCGCGCTTCCTTTCCACTGCAATGAGGGAGAGCTTGCTGTGACTCTGCTTATATGCTTATACACTGAGGGCCAGCATTGATGATGCGGCAAGTTTTGCTGCTTTGACAGGCATACAACAGCTGGGAGAGTTGGCCTTTGTGTAGCTAGACTGTCCAGTCGTATGGATTCGCCTAAGCCGAGTGATGTAGATGTTTTAGGAGACTGCGTGTGCTCCGTCCGATGCATAACGATGTGGGGAGACACAGAGTAGAACAGTGTCACCCATCTGAAGACTTTGGTGAAGTCTTGAGAGCTTCATTGAAGTCTTTGGTCATCGTCTTTGTTAGAGTGACAACAAGGTTTCCTCATTGAGACATAATGTTCGCAGTGCAGACCATTGCTCACCGTCGCGTCTCGCGGTGGCTATGTCGCCACCAAGCACGCGTCGCATGAGCGCCAGTGAGTTTTTCCCTCTTCCCGTCGCCTGTAGGGAGAGAGGACCTTCGCAGCCACTCGGTTTTTCCCCTCGTCCGTCTGCAGTCTGCCTCCGCTAGTGATGCAGAGAGGCGCAAATGAGCAGGGAATTTCGGGTTCTTATTTCTCGGGTTTTTTACCGTTTAATTTTGTTATTATTCTACTGCTACGCAGCTGAGCACCCCTAATTTCGCATTCCACAATCTGCCGAATTCGCTACCCGGTTCTTTCAAAGCCCATTCCAAGCTCCATCTCATGTTAGGTTGTCCCGAAAGTCTTGTAGGATTTTTTCGATCACCACTTTTTATTATTTTTTCTTCCAACAAACAATTAGGCAACAACGTATTCACCATCGTTGTCGACAGCACTCTGCCACCTCATAGGTAGATCGTTGATTTCCTCCGCCCAGAACTATCGCTTCTGAGGTCGAAGAAGTCAGCGATCGCCTGTGCAAGCAAGTCTAATCAACGAATTTTCCCTTGGCCAGGAAGGATTTCAGAGGATGGGAAAGGTGGTAGTCAGAAGGGGCAATGTTTGAAGAGTATGATGGGTGGGGCAGGACATACCAGCCGAGCTCGTGTGGCTTGGCCTGGATACGCTTCGCGATGTGGGAGCTGGCGTTGTCATGAAATAGAGTGACTGCGGACCACTCCCGGCGCTTTTCTCGAACAGCGACGGCGAGCTGCTGAAGCTATGGGTGCATAGGCAGCGGTGACTGCCTCGTATTGTACCAGCACTTCTTGGATCCTGTGCATGGTTCGTCTTCCATGTCAATATCGCCGTTGCTGAAGCTGATGAACCAGCGGCGCACGGTCTCGTAGCTCACACATCCCTTGTCCAATGCAGCGTTGATGGAATGGCAAGCTTCCGTCGCCTTGATGCCGCAAGACCACTCATAGTAGATGACACCTCGTGTGGGGTGGGTATCGACTACGGGCACTGTAGCTCTCTCCACGGAATCTGGTGGGTCGATATATACTTTGTTAGGAAGCTTAGAGAACCTTCTACCATATTTCTGAACGGCCCAGATCTCTCGAAGTACACAAGTTACTGATTTTATTTGAATGATCCTACAAGACTTTTGGGACGCAATCGGTTTAGTTGCATTTCTGTGCGACCGAAGATGCTCGTTTGTGTGGCGACAGGTACAATGGCGCTGTTGACAGCAGCAACTAAGGCACTTCCTTCCTTTGCAGAGGGTGTAGGAGCAACACCGACATCTTGCGTGGTATTTTCACGATGGCGCGCACGTATCCACGGCCGATTAGTGGCATTTGCATTGTATGGACGGCTGAGGCGCCAGTCGCGCTGCACGGCCTCGAGCCGAGATCGCTCTTCACTAATATTTACATCCCTACCGATTGAAAAGCGATGGAGGATGTGGTCTTTGCCGCAGAGCAATTTTCTGATAAAAGTAAGGGTATCAGTGGTGATGACCAGTAAAGGTGCTTCTGCATTGAAATGATCAGTATGGGAGCATTCCGTCGAGTCAAAGGTATCGTCCACGGTATCTTTTGTAACCCATATATTAACCTTGCACTTGCTTTCCATGGGCTACATGCAAAGTTTCGCACGAAAAAACAAGAGGTCGACTAGACAGAGCTCCTCAAAGTGACGTCCGATGGGGGTGAGGCTTCCGAGGAGACGCAGACACGAGGACTCCAGTAGCAAAGGGGCAACGGTCGCGTGGTCAGGAACGCACGGTAACAAACCAACCAAGTGGGCGCGAAAATTCGAAGTGCGCTCTTCTCTCCGACAGCTGTTATAATGTTGCTCCGCGGAAAGTTGAACGAGTTACAGCTTCTACAGTTTTTTGATTCCCGTCCTAGAACAAAGGAGATTTCTCGCTTTTCTCCCGCTTCGTGTGTTGTATACAGCAGAGTGATTTTGAGAAGATTAGAATCATGGAATTTCATTGGACGGTTCCTTCAAGCAAAGCGAAGTAGCAGTAGCGGTCAAGTTATGCCATAATATCGCAATCCACGAACAATACGATAAAATCAATTCTATAAACCTTGTTTTCAGGAATTCTGGGACTTTATTGAGAAAGTCGATAAATGTGCCGTGCCCAAAGCATTTGCGGCGCTCAAGTAAATTAAGTACAAGGTTTCAATGATTACTGAATGTTTTCGCTAATCTTAATAAATATACTTCTTTAATGTTTCTTGTGTAGTGTTTTATTAGTTCATCACAGACTAAATAGAGACGAAAGTATTGCGGGAACCCGCCGACAATTTTTTGTCGAACTATGCACGGCTCGGTGAGGCACTCAAGAATTTATTGGGGAATGTTCATGCATTCATAAGTGGCGAAAATGGCCTGCGTGTTTGTAACATCTCTTCTGCACTTATTCTACGAAGATGGCTTCGAAAGCGATACAGAAGTCGGCTGCAAAGAAGAAAATTCTAGCTGCTTCTAGCACAACATCAAGCGCTAAAACAAAGGTGGAGATAGCTGGCGAGAAGAAGGAAAATGTCGCACCAGAGAGTGTGGAAGAGGTGAGTGCTACTGGATAAATAAAATTAATGGAACTATAATTTCGTTACTCTCGCTTCTGTACAAGATGTGATGAATACGTGTATAAATGGCTGCTGAACTATGTCACCCTTCAATAGTTTTTTTTCACACTGTTTTCCTGATGAGACCGTACTCGTGCCGTCCTTGTAAACGCTGGAAGTTATATGAGCTTTAATAAATTTACTCTGCGACTCCTGGAAAATACAAAGGACAAAGTCAAGAATATTGTGCAGGAAATGGCCATGCAAGCAGAGTCAAGCGTGGGTCGTGGGGATTCTTCACGAAATTGTGCTGTGGATTGGAATGTAGAAGGGGGGAGGGGGTCGTTGCTCTCAAGAAAGTTCCCTCAGAACTCGACCCTGCACGGCTGTGGGCCCATACCAACTATGAAAGGCCTGACCGTACAAAATCAGGACTGGAGCATGTACGACTTCCCTTATTCTTCCTATATACGTAAAGAACACGAAAACTGGATGAGTATAGCTCTTAAAAATCGATAGTTCCCAATTTTTTCCTTGATAATGACCATTTTCCGCTCCCCACCGCACTCTTCGACCAGCACGTCCTCGCCTTGTTGAATACGGCCCAATCCGACCATCGCTTGACCCTGATGAACAAACCTAACAGTGGCAGAAAGGCCACGATCATAACTTCCCACATTCAATCACTTCAGCTGTCTCACTTCTCAAAGGCGGGCGTAGTGGCTGTGCTTCTTTTTAAAACCGAGTTTTATATTTCCAAATGATATTCAGAGAGCTGTGGCTGCAAGTGTTAAAAGGAAAAGTTGGAACGGAAAAACCGAATACTATCATTAAAAATAAAAAAGTATGTTAGTGCAACGTTAATCAATCTTGCTCAGGTAGTTGAATTATTAATATCGGCAGTGATCTCAAAAGTTGAAGCTGAACAAGTTAACGACCCGACGAAGATCGGAGCCACCACCAATCCACGAAGACGATCAGTGAGCGCTTTTCAAAGACAATTTGTAGGGTAATGTAATAGCGCATACGCTCCTGGGAGTTTTTATCAAAATAAAGTCGCATTGTTTTTTTTGTGAAAGTCAGTGTTAAGTCAGAACAATCGCATCGTCACAACGAAAACAAGGCAGATGAAGCAAAGGGTCGTTGCCGTATGTAAGTTCGTTTATTCAAAATTAGAAGCCACCTAGGATGAATTTTTATACAGATGATAAAAATGCACTTGTAAAATAGTGAAGCCCAAAAATATTCTGGGCTGTTAGCTATGCATAGATACGATCACTGAGACGCTTCTCCACGCGGGCATTTCACTTTTTTCCTTGGTTATTTCCTTCTGCATTTTGTTGCTGCAATCGCTATTCATATATTTGTTGAATACGTCATTTACTTCCCGTCATTACACAATCACGTAAAGGAACCGTCTACGGAAATTTGAGTTTTTCTCTCCCCCCCCCTTTCCCCCTCCCTCTCCCCACTTATTGTTAGTATTGTACCTGTTCACTACGGGCTACCTGCATGCAAGAAAAACAAAGAAAGCCAAGAAATCACGAAGAGTTTAAAGATGGCTGGAATGAACCCCTTTACGTTTCGTCCGCGTATCGTGAGCTGAGCTACGAAGGAGCAAAGCTGCGGAGGCCACGTGATCAGGGACGCAGTGGGGGAGTAAATCAACTCAGGGCGCGAAACTGTGCACTGCGTCACTCACCGCTGACAATCGCTGAAAGGTTGTTCGGAATCTTTCAGTTTTTTTTTTTGCGTTTCTGTATCTCCTGTATCTAATACAGTGATTTTGAGAGGAATTGAAATTTTCGTGCATGATTTCTTGGACAACCCAGCCTTCCATGAGTTGTGCCAAATCAATGATTAGTCAGTATAATGACTGAAACGTGATTGTCCGTGATGATATGGATGCTGCACACCGCACATGGGCAAGCCTGTTATCTATAGTAACTTTAAAACTCTGTTTATGTTGCGAACGTTGTGAGAAATATTCCTACTGAACACGTACGCATATTTTGCAATCTTTCAATACATTTACTCTGCTGCCATTTCAGCGAAAGTGGTGATTCAGACGCTCAGATCGAAGCGTTTCTTCAGCAAGCGTTTACTGCTCCGCTAACCCTTACACATACTACTAGAAGGAGAAGGTCAGCTGAGTTCTAATTCTGAGACCTTGAAATAGCCTTTTCAATCGGAAGATTCTGGCATATTACAAGCCATACCATTCTCAGCCGGTTTGAAAACAGTGATAGGGGTAATGTCGGTAACGAGATCTCCTATAATGAGTCACGCAAATGAAAGGGGGCCAAGAAGGTCAAATGTGGCGAAACTCCGGATGAGAAAGAGTGCCCCGGGCTTTATAAGAGCCGTTTTCTTTAACACCCTCCATTGTTTTATGCTAGCTCGCCCTTTTTCCGGGCCGGCCCGCCTCTTTTCAGAATGAGCGGTGGCAAGGGGTTCTTCCTCGGGTTTTTGATCTTCATTCCATTTCTCTTCATTTTCTCACTGCTAAGCACGACTACCTTTTATTTGATGATCTTTCCATATACGGCCCGAATTACCCTATCACTGCCTTTGAATTAGCAGTCGAATAGAAAAGTGAGTCCCACCGATGCTGAGTCAAATTTTGTGAGAAGGACTCAATTCTGTAAGCACCCGTCCCCCAAATTAAACCAGTCCTTTCATCTAAAAGGGATAGTGGGAACCTAGGCACCGAACCGAATCTGTAAGCATATCTGCTCTAATCTCCATATATTATGGGCAATTTTGCTGGTAATGTCCTACAGTGCTGATTCAAGCTCCCGAATAATGTGAATATTGTCCTGCTGAGTAGTAGGTATTTTGATAGTACGGTAGCAGAGGGAGCGAAACGGCTGCGAAGAAGGACCAGGGTTTGAAGAAATGTGTGCGACAAAACTCGACGTGAAAAGCGTGCTCCAAGCTCTTGAGAGGGCAGTACTATGTCTGCGTGGCTCATCGTTCCGCCCACATTCGGACGGTCACGGCAGATGGATTTGTGCCGAAATTCGCGTCTCGATGTGCGGGGCGTAACACAGCGTATTCAAACTTTCGCCAGTTCCACTGTAATCGACCCAGAGCCCAACCAATCCGAAATGCCTCGTTCGCGTTCACTGCGTCGCTCGCCGCACACGGCCACGCAGATTTTCTGCCCTAATGGCCACACCCACGGTGTGTGTGCGTTCGCGACACATCACATATTCATGTGGTTCTGGCTTATACATTGACAATAGGATGCTTTCGCAAAGATCTACCCCGAAAAACAGGAAAGTGAAGTGTGTCGTTTCTTTTGATATTTGGCAATTCCATTTTGATTCCGCTTCTTGTCGCACTGCATTTCACTTCTGCTTTCACTATCAGAAATTATTGCAGCGTCTCCAACGGCATTATTAGCAAAAGCCACCACATTATTAGCATAACACACTCGCTGTCTAAACATTTTCGACATTGAATTTCTCTAAAAAAATTTCAATTATTCCGTCATTTCAGTGCCACATTAACTGCTGTGAAATCTACTTCTTCCGTGTTGTCATCGAAGACGCCCAGGCCGACGAAAATGCAAAGTTAGTTCTGCAGAATGCTAATCTGAGCATTTTGTGCTATCAGTATTGTATTTGGACATTAGGAAATTACACAAAATTGAAATTAATTCAGGATCAAAGGCGGTGAACCCTGTCAAGCCTTCAATAAAAGCTTCTCCCAAGAAGCTGGATACAACGAAAGCGGATGTGTTCGAGAAATGTGTATGCAATCCAGGATTACCAAAGTCGACCTCTGCTTCTGCTGCCATCCAAGAGCACGAACAGAAGCAGCCTCCAATCAAAACGAAGCTTTTTAAACCATCTCCGAAAGCCAATGTAAAGAAGCATCCATCAGCACCCGAAAGGCAGAAGAGCGAGTCAGCTCTTCTCCTACTGAAGCAAGGCAAAAGCGATGCTGATCGGGCAGGGCCGCCCATTCTGAAGGTAGTGCAATATATTCGTAACCAGTCGCTTGATGATCAGGTACTTTCTATGGTTAAGGCGTCTGCACGGCAAATCAGCTTGAATAAGTTGCCGCTGAATTCTAGCAACAGGAAGCAAGATGTGGACGATCAGAAAATCGTTGAAACAGGTTGGGGCCTAGCACCATTTTTGGATATTCTGTGTTATTGTGTTTTCTGTGAGGAGTTCAATACACATAAAATAATGTCAGCGTTACTCCTGGTGCTTCAGCAGAGATAGCCGTAACTTCATAGTATTCACATTTATTCATTCATTGATGAGACCCAATGGGTGTGGGCACATATGACGTAAAATCGCGCGGCCGCCCGCAGCGAGCGGTTCGGCGAGTGCCAGTACCAGTGGCAGGGCATGGCAGCCTCCAAGCGAGGCAGTGTGGCATGGGTGGAAGTGCAGAGGTGGCGCAGCCACGCTCTGCCGGGCTCCCAAGAGCAATCGATTCGGCAAGTCGTGCTGATGACGCCGCGAGTGTGACGCCGCGAAGCGATTTTCCTTCATAAGTGCACACACCCAGACCCGACACTCCACTCTTTTAGTGATGTAGCTGAATACTTTTTCCGACCCTCTGCCCACGATGCGATGAGTGGCTCGGCTGACTATGACATCCTAGAAGATTGCGATCGCTCTCATGCGCTCAATCCCACATTCTTAGCCTGTCCAGGATCAAATGAACTCGGGGAAAGGGGGAGACCAACTTTGCGTCGACTTCGAAGCTCCTTTCCCTCTCTGGGTTAGGCTGAAATCCATACTCCCTCCCCCACCATGAAAATGCATTTGCCAAAGCATCTGTCTCAACTGCTTTCGCCTAAGCCTAGGGAGGACAAGGTGCTTCGACGTCGGTGAAAACTTTGCGGCGTCTCCCCCCCCCCCCCCCCGACTTGATTTGACCCTCTGTCGATCCTAACCGTAGTGTCTTGCCGAAAAACATTTTATCTTCATATTTCCTCTGTAATGCCACCTAGTGCAACGTCAGCATCTGGCAGATTGACAACGAACATATACGCAGACTACGCAAACACTTATGCGTAATATGTGGAAGGTGGTATCACAGTGATAGCGTGGGCCTAAAGTAATTCAATCAATCATTTTCCCCTGCACTGAGCGGTCAATTTTCTCCGCTTCCCCTCCCTATCACAATCACTCACCTGTGGACGAACAGATATACAGGGGAGGCCAAAAAAATAAAGTAATTTTTCTCCTCCACTTTCAACCCCACATTAGTCGAACTTCTGCAGATTTTGACCACGTATTTTCATCCCTCAAGTGAAGGGCAGACCTCACTCTATCACTATTCTCCGTAAGAGCCTTCTGCACGAGCAGGAATGGGAGCTTGTTCCTAGTGAAGATGATGTGTCGCCTCAACTGGGCAAAATTCGAAATTCCGTCGTCCTGTTCACAACCTTGCTAAGGTCCGTTCACTCTGGGTACCTAAGGGGATTCATTGGGTAGTGTTCTTGAACATTCGGCCTTTTTCGGGATCCCAGCGCTCTTCGTTCCTAAGAACCAAAATGTACCGATACCAATGAAACCCCTCCGGAGGAGGTTTGAATCATGAAAAATGGTATTTCGGATTATAGCATCGTTGTGCAAGTAGCAGGGGCTGTGTGACTTCCATGAACCGAAGGGCCTGTGGGAAGCTGCCCATGAAATACCTACCCTGGAACTGGCTTCACTGTTTTAAGCGGACCTTGATAACGGGGTGCTCAGAAACGCGATTGCGTCGACTGAAGGCTTCGTATTTTAATGAAGCTGAAAGTAGTGAGTCTCAGCTCGCTCCTGTTTTTAGAGGAACGTTTCGAGGATATTGTGCCTCAATACTTTTTTCCCCTTTGTTTTGTATACTATGTTGGCGGATCTAAGCCGTGAGCAAAATTACTTTATTTTCTTGGCACCCCCTGTATAGACCGACAAACAGAGCGGCAAACGACAGGCAGCCAGCCACACAAAGTCAATACTTCATGTAATGGGTGGATAAGGGAGAGAAGAATCGGATATCAATAGCGAACGAGTCTTCATATGTACTGAACACTCATCTTTATTATTGAAATCTGAACTCTGAACTGATGCCATGGGCAGAACACACTTGAAAGGTGTTGCCTTGATCGAGCAATTTTAGAATTCTTTTGAGGTATTCTTTGAGATTTTTAAGCCACTGAGTCAACTGTCCCACCGAAATTGGAAGACAAAGGGAACAAAGCTGAGCCCAAGCCGAAGACACCAGTGAAGTCAACTTCGAAGTCGACTGCTGCCGCAAGTAAAACCAATGTCAGGAACCCTGTATCTGTCAAAAGTGAGTTAGCCACTGATCTTTTGTAATACAGGGAAATATAAGCCAAATAAGGAAGCTTTCAATGTATCCGCTAGCTCACCTGCTCCTTCAATGGTGTTCGAAAGTCGTACGCACGACACACGAAAATTTAGGCAAAAAAGTCAATTAGCCAATCCCTCCGCAAAACTTTCTTTCTTCTTCTCAATTTGTGAAGTGGATATCTTCCTAAATTCATAGTTATGCTCGAAGAATAAGGAAAGTTCCATGATTGGAAAACTGCACACGCGACGTCGCCTCATCCTGTCACCGCCCTCATTTGTTGTCACATAGTCTGGGGAGCGTGTTATTGCCAGCATAGGATTGCGCCATGAGTAGTAGGGTAGGGTCCTAAAACGATATCATTTCCTACAAGGATGCTGAGTTATGGGCAAAAGCTTCGGTGTCGGACGGGACTCGAACTCGCACTTCGTCCTTTCCGGGGATATGTGCTAATCCATTACACTAACGACACCCCCTTCACCTTCACTCAGCTTCTGAATAGTATATTTACCATAGCTTATCAGCACTCACAGGTATAACGTATAGAACCGCTTGGAGTATCGGCATCGAAACGTGATCCTGAAAGTTTGAGTATATACGGATTTTGATATTTGTTAGCTGCTGATTATCACAATTAGCGAATTAATGGAATAGCACATATGTCCGGAAAGCATGAAGTGCGGGTACAAATCCCGTTCAACACCGAAGCTTTTGCCCATAACTCAGCATCCTTGTGATAAATTTTTCATCGCGGGCTGCGGATAATCAGCAGCTATCAAAAATCAACATATATCGAAATATCGTTTCCTGATCCTTTTTAAGGCGGAATCGCTTTATGAAGAAATAGCACGTACCACGTCGCTTTGCGACACTCCGCCTTCATACACTGCGATGCCGGCGGCAGGGCGTGGCTGCGTCGTCTCTGCGATATCACCCGTGCCTTTCTGTCTCACTGCCTGTGAAAGTAGCCATGTCCTACCGGGCAGACACGCGGCACCATCGCAGAGTATAAAGGCGGCCGACTAAGTGATGGTTGATGTCACGGTTTGCCTGATACCACCAAATCGAGGCTCTGCGCTCCTCTAATATGTGTTTTGTCACTTCCTCAACTTCATTATCTGTGATTATTCGGTTGTAAATCCAGCTATTTGTTTAATTTCAGAATCTGCACCACTCACGAAGGCATCAAAATCCACGTGATACACGACTCACAGTCCTAACATGTTACAGATTGAACTACAAAATACTTCAAAGCGAAGTAATGCTTTTTGTTCTGTATAATCAATCCAACTTGTCATTCTTTTCTCAAAGTGATATTTATAGCACTAATAAAATGAGTTTGCCATTTGCTGAAGAAAGATTGATATAGCTGGAAAGCTCTCAAGAGGACGCTACTCCTGAGAGGGGATACTTAAAAACAAATTTTATCTTAAAGGCACAGTTCACGATAATTTTCGTGCGTCGTCTCGCTCCATAAGGACTCTGGAGGTGCAGAAGAACATATAAGTGAAGAAAGAGCCGAATAATCCTTTCAAAAACCATGGTGATTAGGTGCCCCTGACCTCTGGCATCGACGAGCCTTCAGACCACAGTCAAACATTTCGGCAAGTTTTTGCGTGATAATATCATCCGATAAGATTGCTGTTCCTATGGAACTTTTCCCTATCTTTTCTTATCGCAGTCGATATCGTGCCTCTTATACTCGTATATGCCACCGCTTCCCTGCTGGCAAATCGTAAGATGGGTGTGGGTCATCTTGAGACGGTGGCCGCCATCTCATTTACGGGTTCTTCACGCGTTTAGCACTCACCCTCGCGCCGCGGTGATGGCACACATGTTGCTCTTGTGGAGGCGGCTATCTACTCGGGGATGGAATCAAGATAATCATATTATCGTGAACTGTGCCTTTAATGAAATTAAAGTCACACCGCTCAAGACCTCACCCACCCATGAAAGGGTGCTATTTCTCGTTATCGTAAAGAGGATCATTATCAGTGCATCATTACTAGGAGCGATCAGCATCACTCGGGGTGATGGGCATGTGAATCAGTCGAATTAGGCAAAATTTGAGTAATGGAAATTTGTGACCATAAAATTAGGTTGAATGAAACCCTCCATAGCAACAGAAGCAGTCATGGAGTCGCCACAGTATTATCCGCAGAAATTTCTGTGATAGCACGTAGGGTCAAGTATAAAAACCGCAGACACAAACACTTATACCATTTGAGTCACGCACTTGCCATTCATGGGTGAGTCCTCTACTTTCTGCACCCGTACATGCACCCGTACAACACAAAGAAATCCAAATGTTGAAATTCTCGCGGGATGCTGTGGATGGTAGACGTGATTTTCCACAGTAATCAAATCTGAGGATTAAACATGTATGAACCGGCTCCGATGCAGTAAGCTCGTGGAATGATTACCTTGATAGGCGATAGATCGCTCATTTGGCTCTCAACCACCAAAAATGACCAGTCTATGTTCAGACTTGGCGATCGCGCTGCGTTTTGGGCGGTCAGGCGATTAGGTGACGGGGCAAAACGAGTAAAATACAATTGATTAGGCGATTAAACGATCAGGTGATAAGGTAATCAATCAATCATTGCTCGGAGAGAAAAGATAAGAAACGTCCGTTTGTATGAGTGATACACCTGGTTACTTGATCGCTCGATCGATATGTATATTTTCGTTTGCGCCTGATCGCCTGAATCGCAAACTCTGAACAATGCCTCATCCGTGTGAAAGGACAGTGGATTGTGGCTTGGAAGCGGTGTATGTGTGACAACCACGGGATGAGGTTGCTAGTTCTCATTTTTCATCCATTCATCCTTGCAACAACAGATTGCCTTGTTTCAGTGGTCCCATAACCGTAGTAAATTTGAATTTGAGTTGCATGCCAGCAATGTCTTGGTTACTGAACCGAGAAGAATGGCTACAGAAACCCACCGCCCCTTCCAGTTTTCTTTCACAGAGGAGCACTTATCCCAAGAAAAAACTTTTTCTGAAGAAGGGCGAGCACGTTTCTGTGAGTGGGATCAATGTAGTCACAGGTGACATTTTCTGCACATTTGGAGCAGGTGTACTCCATAATCCTTCAGACAAACTACAAAGGCTGCAAAAGAGTAATTTTGTTCATGGCTCACATACACCAAGTGTTTAAGACAAGGGTAACGAAAGGTATAAAAGTGTTGAGGCAAAATATTCCTGAAATGCTCCTGTATGAGCCGAAACAAACTAAAGCTCCCTACTGTCACCGTCATGAAAATATGAAGCCTTCAGTTGGCACAGTCGGTCTATGGAGCACCCACGACATTAAGATCCGCCTAAACAACAGAATTAGTTTCCGTGGAAAGTCTTCCGTGGGATGCTTCTCAGGGACTGATCCATCGGTTCATAAAAGTCACAGAGCTCTTGCTGCTTGAACAACGAACGCTGCTATGATCCGAAGTGCCATTTTTTCATGCCCCAAACCCACCTGTGGAGGGGTTTCAATGGTAATAGCACGTTCTAGCTCTTGAAAAGAAGGACACTGGGAAATCGGAGAAAGCGGAATGCTACACGAGTTGAGTTGACACATCATATTCACTCGGAAGAGGTTCCCCATCCTGCTCGCACAGAAGGTTGTTACGGCGCTAGTGATGGTTTAGGTGTGCCTTCAATTCGAGTATGGGAGTACCTCGTCAGAATCTGCTGAAGAATGACTAATTTGTATAGAGTTGAAAGTCAAGGAGAAAAAATTAATTTTTGGCACCTTTTGTATAGAGAAACAAGTCTATACAGACAATCAAGTATATGAAATTTTCTGCCATGAACTACTCTTAGCAGGTTTTCGCCTTCGTTTTGAACCGCCAAATGAAAAACAGTTCTTGGGATAAACTGAACTGATCAAGAAGTATCATTTACGTGCAGGCTGAACTCCTAAATTTGAAATGCATTAATTACATGATCTGAGCAAAGAGAATAATCCGGCGGATCAGCACTGTGTTGCGCAGATCAAGCATTGCATGAATAGCAAAAAGTGTCAGTTTATTTCAGAGGAGACCCTGCCAAGCGTATGGCATTTTATTGCCTTCTATGTTCTCGTTCCACTTATCACAGCTGAATTGGCAATGAAATGGCCTTCCACTGCAGCATATCTGGAAGATGCTGGTAAGCCTATCCTTCTCAGTAAATGAAAGCAAATACGGCAAACTTCATCAAATTCCTGATACCTGTCTTTGTAGGCTCAACACCCTCTATGGTTGACGCAATGGAGCGCAGTTCTCTGCTTTGCGGCGTTGTTGAGGTAAATTTTGCAAAAGATCATTCTGGGCCCGAAATATTGTTTCTGTAGAAGATTTTTATGAGTTCCGATCTGAATGTCTGATCTGCCATTTGTAATTTGATGATATTGTTACTGATAATTTTCTAACACTGACTTCATATTTATTCATTGAAGTCTAATAAACAGTGTAATAAATAAACTGTTTCAATACCGTGTGATAGACCTCGTGGGATAAGTGTGTTTATGTAGCAGTGGTGGTCAATGTAAGAGCTGGTGTGCATGTCAAACATCAATACGTATGAAAAACTCGCTGAAGAGCGATTCTGGATACCAACCATTTGCTGTCACTGGACCGAGCTGAAACTGATGGACGGCATAAATCGAAGCAGGAGAAGCACGCTGGGTTTCTTGAGGGTACAGTTGAAGACACTGCTAAGAGTAATTTCATTGCTTACTGAAATAATTGTAAAATATGAAAGCCGAGATTCCCTTAGCGCATTAGTAAAGAAAGAACGGAATGAAATGGACAGAAAGAAGAAATACGAGCCCTACAACCCTCCTTCCCACTTCTTCCTTTCCGATATTTCTGATAACTAGCCGCCCAGAGATGGGTGTGTGCACTTATGACGGAAAATCGCTTCGCGGCGCCATCAGTACGACTTGCCGAATCGATTGCTCTTGGGAGCCCGGCAGAACGTGACTGCGTCACCTCTGCACTTCCACCCATGCCAAACTGTCTCCTGTACGCTGCCACTCTGCCTCTTCCACCTATGCCACACTGCCTCGCTTTGAAGCTGCCATGCCCTGCATTTGGTACTCGCACCCACCGACCCGCTCGTCGCGCGCGGCAGCACGAAAATCTGTCATAAGTGCACACCCCTTGAAGATAGATGCAGACAGAGAGAGCTCAAGCCAAATAGCCGCGAACGCTGCTTCACTCTCACAGCAAGTCGCAAAGGCGCAACGAGAAATGCAGGAGAACGAGCAAGCGAAAAAGAAGACGCGGTTTTTCAATGCGAAAACCTCACAGCTCATCCTTTCTGACTGTAATGCCATTTTCAGAGAACATATCTTCCCAGTTTTTTTTTGCCTACTCCTAGGGAGTCTCCAAGTTGGTTAAAGGCAACACTAGGGAAAGGAAGAAAAGTGGCGCTTGAGGACTCCATGCAAATGCATTCGATTCGAAGAAATAGGAGATTAAGATGTCACTGTCACCTGCAGAAGCATGGGAAAGTTCATATGGTCTTGACGTGCACACTTATGCTTAACCGTTGGATGGAGTAAAAAGCGTGCTGCCAAGGTTTCGGATGCATCTCACCATAGACGTGCTCATCCTCAAATGAATCATCTGTCTTGAACACACTTTTCATATGTTGCCACGCAACGCTTTTATTAGAAAAATCGGCACTATTTACCCAAAGCTACCCCACTACTTCTTCAACCGATGTGGTCGAAGAGGTGATCTTTGGAAAGCTATTCAATTTCGCTGCAAACTTCTACCCATTGGTATTTCGACCCGTAGAACACGAACATGACATTTGTTTGATGCGAAACCGCTTGGCGCCCGCGCCAAAATGGGGTGGATCACCAAACTCGCTCAAAATTTGACGCAAGGGGTACTTTGACCCGTAGAACACGGAGGATTCTGATTATGTTCTTCAATGCGAAGTGAACGCAAAATTTTCACTTAGGAGGTCAAACTACACCTTGGGACAAATTATAAGCGAGTTTGGTGTTCCACCCCAATTTGGCGCCTGCGCCTATGGCACAGGCGCCAAGCGGTCTCGTGTTAAACGACTGTCATATTCGTGTTCTGCGGGTCGGAGTATCCCTGGGTAGAAGTTTGCAGCGAAATCGAACGGTCTCCCAAAAATCAACTCTTCCACCGCATCGGTTAAAGGGGTAGTGGGGTAGCTTTGGGTAAATAGTGCCGAAAAATCTGGTTTTTCTGTTAAAATGTAATCTTGGAGCAAGCCACTTCTGATCTTTCAGAGATCGGACATCGATGCTGACTGCGACGCCAGGTTGGAGAGGAAGGACGCAAATTCGTCTTGTGAAACCCTTCACAGAACAAATATGCCTTCAAAAGCGCCACTAATGGCTTCTAATGATCGACTTGAGCACCTAAAATGAGCTTCCTGAATAAAAGCTTGTAACAGTACTGCGATTCACACAAAGTGAGACATCAGGAAAAATAGTGCATCGGCATGCATAACAATGCAAGTGCGCCGAGCAAAATGCAAGTAGTGTAGCGAGTAGGAAGGTATGGTACAGGCGATAGTGTTGGTTTTTTGCTGCAGTGTCCAAACTTATCCACAAAGATTACTGAAAGCTCTGAGTTCGTTCGTAACTTGGAGTTCCAGCACTTTCATGCTCTTATTGTATGGAGCGGTGTGCGACAGGCACTCCAGATGGGTCGGGATCACCAGAAAAGCTGGCGGCCACTACCCTTAGCGCGAGTTCGGTTTACGACGCGACCAGCAAAACACTTATCGCTCAAAGCGAAACCATTCGTGACTGCGTGATGACTCGCTTCGAGTGTCCTGGCGCACAACCTGATACAGCGTTCAAAACCTCGTAAGCAGTGCGTGTTGTTGTATTAGTTTTTGGAGGAGTGGAAGGGCTGGTTAATATTGATCCGGAATTTGATAGCTGAATCATGCTATAGTGCGTTTCATCACTATACGTCCGTTCGTTATTTTAACGGAATCAGTCCTAAACGCCTCAGGTCAACTCTGCATTGTATGCCATCAGATTCGGCATGTAAGAAAAAGATCATAAACACACTTCCAAGGTTTTGGGTGCTCGGACTCTTTTTCACATTTTTTTAAATATTTTTAGCCGTTTCACCCTATACGTCTATAAGAGTGCGATCATGGACGCTTGGAGTACCATGGACTCGAAATCCTCAAAAGCTTTACAACGAACATGCCATGCCGACTGATGGAAGTGGCTCCAAGAGCACCAATTGACTACTAATTTTGTCACTTTGCCTTTTTTAATTATGTGAATTAGCTATTAATTACAGTGGACGTATAGCGTGAAGGTGGACGCACATTAGCGCTCAAAAGTATTCGGCCAAAAACCCTTTTTGTCATGACTTCTTTTCTACTTGACCAAATTGGACAAAATTTTAATATGTGGTGCCTGAACCTATTGTCAACATTTCCTTCTACTTGAGTGCCGCTTGACTCTTTTCATGGTTTTTTACAAGAATTTACTACAAGACCACCGAAAAAAAAGAAAAAAGGCTTGGTCAAGAAAAACGGCTTTCTATACAAAAACAAAACGAGCACACATCAGTATTTTGTAGAAAGACCACTACTTTTTATGACAGCGGCACAGCGGGACGGCATAGCGATGGCACTCCAAAAACAAAAAGTTGCATTTAACCACGTAACATACACCCTTATATATATAAAATAGTATATTTAGTATGTAGTGTCTCCAAACACAACATACTAAAATTTCGCTTAGATCGGTCCAGTCGCAAAAAAGTTGCAAGTGAAAAACCAAAGTGAACAACCATTTGGCCGAATACTTTCGAGCGCTACTGTATATAATAGTGAAGCGCACTGTAGTGAGAGCGACATTTGCCCATGCAACGAATTGTACGAAAAAAGCCCTTCATCTGTTCGCAGGTTTTTGCAATAAGTACCTTTTCACTTTCCTCACAAGTAATCCTGCAGAGTGATTTTTGATGGCTGACTGTAAATGTCTCGCAGGGTTACATCATCTGAAATATGAAATTTAAATGCACATATAAAGTAGTCAACAGCTCTACGCTGATGTTTTCCCTGCAAACATCAAATAAAGCATTCAATATGGCAAGTAAATATGGAGATTATTCAAGCGACTCATTTATTATGTCAGTCAGCAGTATAAAGGACATGAATGGTACTGAAAAATAACAAAAGGGTGCACATACTTTCAAAATGCTCCACCTGGTCCTACTTTTCCTGTGTGAGTTTTCATGAGTCATTTTTTTCCTGATGATTACCGAAAAGATGGAAAGTGATAGGTTTTTAACAACCGGATTGTATCTGCAATTAATGCCGTTGTTTCAGCTCTCACCTCTGCCATGGAAATGAGAAACGGCACCGGCTCGGGTTAGTAAGCTTTTATTAGCACATCTTATACAGTTTTACAATATGAATCAAATCATCGTAATCATTAAAATAAAGATGAATTGATTGTCGTTCAACGACTGAAAATGGGCAGCGACTTTAACCTCAATATCATGACCATTCATACCCACTGAAAATATTTTAGGAAAATTGTCACCGGCAGGAAAAACCGACAAGGCAATTTTTTCGAGAATGTTCCAATTAAGTAGCTAGCTAATTTGACTACAGGAAACGGAACCATGACAAATGGAACAACGGCAGCAAGTACTGGAAACGGTACCACGCCGAGAAGTGGCAACATGACGAACGCAACAATGTCTGGAAGTAGTGGAAACGTCACTACGCCCACTACTGGAAATGGAACGATGTCTGGGTAAAACACCAATATATTATATAGCAATAATGTGGTGGGTGCTTCTTATCTTGCAGCTCCTGCATGTATCCCCCCCCTGAGCTTATTAAAACTGTTTAGGTGGTCAAGATCTGTCTGCGTTATTCACATCAATGCTCGTCAGTTCTAGAATCTCAAAAGTACCTTCTCCGTAGCTGTGTTGTGCTTGTTTAGCGATGCAAGCATTGGTATCCCTCTATATGGCTTAATAAACATTGATACTCATTTTATCCATGTAACAGCAGCTTTGAAATAGTGTGCCAGCCGAAGACATCGGACGGGAGCGATTCTAGCTTACGGTAAACACTTGCAGCTTGTTCATATTACTGCAATTGCACACACTACACTTGACATCGCGCCAAGCGTAATTTGTCATAATGTGTATTTCACACCAAATATTTTATGAAAATGGAATTTTCTCGCCGTAAAGACATTTTTCATGCCTGCTCTTTCCTTATTTTCCCTTTCATTGCTTCACTTAATCGTTTCTGTTTGTTATTTCATTGTTTCACATCATCATGAATGAACGAGAATACGTCCTACACGACAACTAATGACGATTTAATTAGTCTGTGGCTTCTTTCCTACAGCGAGCAACTCAGAAAGGTGATATGTGCAGTTTGCCATGGTGCGCGCTAGATCGCGAATAGAAACCGAAACGTTTTTCTCAATCCGAGCTCCGCTACGGATTACGCTTCTAACGTTGGATATTCGATTTAGGCCGAAAATTTCTTCCGTTTCCCTTTATCTCCATACCCCTCCCGTTGTCTCTAGTGCCCTACTAAGATTACAGTTTTTAGCGTGCCAGAAGAGTTCGCTGTTTCTTCTGGGGGAAAAGTGAGTGATTTTTTACGAAATCCGATTCGATTATCCATTTCCGAGCTAATAATTACCCATTCGGACCCATGATGGGGGGCAGTGCTGCGGAATCGCGATGAAATCTCAGAGCACTCTTTTTCCTTTATTTTCCTCCACTAATCTTCTCATCTGGACAAGAACAAAGGACATCTCCTCCCGGTTCTCCTCTTGTTCTTATCGTGAAACGGAAAAACGATGACACATCGATAGCCTGCCAGCGCCGAGCATATCAATTGGAGGCGGGCATCCTGCGGGCTTGGAGAGTGGAAAGAGCCGGCGGCTCTCCTTGGTAACCGGCGTGACGGCGACCTCAGTGGATCGCCGCTACTAGATTACGGTAACAGGCGGTATAGAAAGAGGGTGCACGGCAAGTCTGCGTGCCTCTCGCGGACCCACATTAGGGGCAAAGTACTTATAGAAAGTAAGAAATGGAAACAATAGAAATAAGCTCAAGCAATTTCGTCGTAACAGAATTAACCTTTGTATGTATGTTGTGACCTGCCTTATTGAATGTATGTAAATTGTAGTAAAATAAAGCTGTGATAGAATGAAAGTTTAACAGACGAAAGAACCATAATACTAGAAACCTTTGAGACAGTTATGCAGTATCAAAATTTCCTACCTCTGGCAGTGCCTTCAAACCACCCCTGGCGGTGGTTTTGAACGCAATTCTGAACGCAAAGGACATTCCGCGATGGTTGCACAAAACCGTCTTCAACCAGAACACTACTATGGCCACTGCTTGCCAAGTCACTGTAGTCACTATACACAAGGTTTAGCAAAGGTTGAGGAATCCTCGAGAGCGGCTAATGGTAACCATTAATAATACAATATTTAAATCATTCTAATATGTAGATGCCTTATTTAATACTGACCAAAAAAAAGTTCAATTTGTGGAGCGGTCAATTCTTAACGACCGACCGCCGTTTTTAAATGATTTTTAGGTACGGGGGGACGTCTTCTCAATTGATGACCTTTTTCAGTGATACCACTTTACTACAATACTTTACCTTATTGTAATACTAGGTCGTTTGAAAATCCTTGCGGTTTCGAATGCTCCACTATAATTGTTTTTTTTTTGGTTCGTATGGATGCTTATACTATACATTGAAGCCCGCTTCCCGCTCTATTCAAGCAGAGTAACGCTAACCTCAGAATGACTTTCGAATTTTTTAAAGTTACTAGGATAAATGGACTAACGATAGCCCACAACGTGTCTCGTACATCCTTCTTGCCACAAACGGACAATAGCTTAACCGCATTGTGACACATGATAAGAAACCGATTCTGTAGAGCAATCAAAAACGATCGACACAATGGTTGGATAACGGTCAAGCTGCTGTGGCCTTGTCAACATGGTGATGGTGTGGTGATCTGCGCTTGGTCTAGTCCACGATAGAGGTATGGGTATCGGCGAGACTATTGCGTCTGGAAAATACTGTGATGAGCTCACGAGATGCATCGCAAACTGCAGATCATGAGCCCAGCTTGAGGTAATGAAAAGGGCCTACCCCTTTCCACGATAACGTATCGCTCCTTGTCGCACAAGCAGCCCAAAAAAAAGTTGAATTAGCGGGGCTACAAAACACTGCGACGTCCACCATACTCAAATGACCTACCGATCACCAATTCTCTAAGCTTGGGCAGCTTACTTCGGGATACACGCTTTAAAGGAACCGGAAGGGGTCCGAAACAAGAGAAAAATACAAAGAAATGAGCATTTTGTAACGAACGCAGAAGGTTAGAAGCGATAATCGGTGAAAAAACCCGAATTCAAAAGTGCATCGCTGCGGTGTGTATTCGCGCCTCATTCGCACCATCGCACTGACTTTCCGAGTTGCCCGCTGTAGGAGACGGGTCGCGGGCCAAAGTTAGTTGTAGCACCTGACTCCCAGCACAGTGGAATGCCCCTTCCCGCCTACATTAGCATCCATGTAAGTACATCTAGAAACAATATAAGAAAGAACAACGGAAAAAGTAAAAGGAAAAGACAAATCTGTAATAGAAACATCGTCTCTTGGCACACGCCAAGGCGTCAAATCGGCGAGTTTGTGTAATGGCGGCCACTTTAACTCGTCCACACTACGTCTGTTCTACCGTAAGCCAAAATTACCCCCCTCCGGTGTCTTTAAAGCCCAACACGATGCTAAAGCGACCTTCAACGAATCATTAAATCTAGATCTATACAGTTCTGGGAAACCAAACTAAGCCAGCTCGTGTGTTGCTGGCAAAAATCTGTTGGTCCCAATGGTTCTTATCCCGACTTATAAATTTTTACGAGCCGGAAATATTGGCTTTTGAAATTAGAGCTCGAAAGCTGCAAGGGTCTCCAAACGATTTGACAGCTATTCCGTCATGGGAGGAGGATGGGGTCATATCGCTAAGGGTTAGTTTGGAATAGTATTTCTCTGAATTTCCTCACTTCAATGCTTGTCCTCAGCTGCACCCCCTAGACATCTCTTATAAATATCATTTGCAAGCAGAGCTGTGTAGCCCTGGTACCTGCCATTGCTTCAGTTAAGCTGTTCAATATGTGGAAGAATATAAAGGGAAGAATTTATTGGGCAACATGGACTAACATCGATGACCACACATTTGCATTGCATTTGCAAAAGTCGTCAATCAGTAGTAGTAGTAGTAATAGTAGTCGTCGTCAGGGTATTGCTGCAGGGTTCTATTACCAGTAAAACCCGTGCCTGAAAAAGAAATCATAGTGCTACCAGAATTTTGCACTATCAACTGAGTTATAGCGACCTTACTGACTATTGTTTCAATTCCTTACAAAAACTAGCCTGCTGGGTACCGGGGTTTACATGAGGTGTTTCATTGTCCAAGAAAAAAGCACCACCACCGCTCATATGGTCTGAGGGTCGAATTTTGGACCAGCACAATATCAGTGCAACGAGATTATATTACTCTTGAGGAGAATGTGTACCATACTTGTTCTGAGAGTGGCGCTCATCGGCAGATTCTATGATTCGGGGTCGAATCACATTGAAATTCCACCAATGGATGAGAACGGATGAGTGGAGCATTTCAAAAAAAAATCTACAGCCACCGGTTTTATACCTTCACTGATTGCTATACTCGGTTGTGAAGCCCTACCACAAGAGTGGAAGTTCGTTTTATGACATGCAGCGTAAAGCGTGGGATGATAGGTGAACCGAAAGCACTGCGATTAGATGGGTTCAGAGACGATTACCGTATCCTATGCATGAAATATGGTGTAGCACACGTTAATCACTTTGGTACACAACACATACGGTATCCTAGCTCGCACGCTGCTTGTTGAAGTGCGGATGTGACGCGGGTGAACTGATTCCAAAATCAAGTCGTCATTATATCCAAACAAAAGGTCATTACTTTGGAGGAAACTCAATCCTGTCCTTTCAGATTCCTCAGTCATGGGCATTGACGGAGTCTTTATAATAACGTGTCAATGTGGATACTGCAAAGCCTACTTATCCCTGAATCCGTGTCTAGTTAATGTCTGAAACTGATTCATGCAGATATCCCCTTAGGCTGCGGAACTGAATTTCAATTTGGCCCCATTTTTGACCATCTGGTAATACTTTGAAGTGCAGAGAAAAGATCTCACCAGTTCCATTCCCCCTAGTACCGTTCGTCGCTGTCCCATTTCCACCGCCTCCAACCATAGTACCATTCGTCATGGTACCGTTTCTTCCACTACCGACCATGGTTCCATTCATGGTCCCGTTTCCACTGCCACCGAACATGGTCCCATTCGTCATGGTACCGTTTCTTCCTCCTCCGACCATGGTTCCATTCATGGTCCCGTTTCCACTGCCACCGAACATGGTCCCATTCGTCATGGTACCGTTTCTTCCTCCTCCAACCATGGTCCCATTCATGGTCCCGTTTCCAGTGCCACCGAACATGGTTCCGTTTGTCATAGTGCCATTTCCTGAAAATTCTGTTCACCTGAGAAAAATTTTTTATGCTTCCTTGCACTGGGTCAATGTCGATGTATGTGGGTAATTCCATTGAGTTAATAAATAAGTGACAATAACGTATAAACAAACAAATAATTTCACTTGAAGTAATTGCTTTGTAGATACATGAAATACGTGTTGAACTTCGCTATTTGCAGGCAGGACACCTTTAACATTTTTAAGTCAAAGTAACAAAAATAATAGCGCACAAAGGGATAATAACTCAGTCAAAAAATTACCATCAAGAGCTGTATACAGCGCAGGGATGGAGAATACCTGTGTTGTTATTTTGTAACGTTATTACATACCTGAATGTTCAACAACAATTGAGACTCCAAAATATTTATTCAGAAAACTCAAAAGTCCCTTCAAAAGTCATGAGAGTTTATCGGAATATTTTTGCGATATTTCGGTGTTTAAAACCTTCTTCAGTCTTGAAAGAGTGGAAGTTAAAATATATGATACTATCATAGTATCACATACTATCAGCTAACTATCACAGTTTCAGGCCTGAAGAAGGTGTTAAACACCGAAATAAATTATTACAAAAAACTTTCGAGACTTTTAAGGGGTCTTATGGGTTTTTTGTATGAATATTTTGAAGTCCCCATTGTTGTTGAACATTCAGATAATCATGAGACTTCGGAACAGCACAATATTAAATCATTACATATCGTTTTCTCATTTATATCATGTGCCTACTGACCTGTACCAGTACCGTTTCGCATCTCCAGGGCAATAGTAGCACCTATAAAGTATTGGCATAAAAAAGGAATCCTATTACTAAAATATGTATGGTAGATGTATCGTTGCATGCTCGAGAAAAAATCATATCAAAATTTTCCAAAATGCTCTAAAAGTATCACGAAAAAACTTACTAAGAAGGAGGAGCGAAAAGCTTATCGGAAGCATTATGTGGATGGTGGATGTGGTTGAAATGATGGGGAACAACGGTTTTATTCTGCTCTACAGCCATCATGAATAACAACTTATTCAATTGTTCTTGTTATTTATTTTTGATGCACTGCATAATAGGCTTATTTAGCTGAACAATGTATTCTGTACAGCTGGTCGAACTTGCATTATTTGCCTGCAGTAGGTGTGAATAAGGTGTGAATGCCAGGAGTTTCATGGAAGATGTAGAAAAAGGCTTTCTCGATTGGAGTGCGCTATGCACTCCAGCTCTTCTCAAAGTTTCAGGAATACAGAGCTTGGTTTTTCCTGTACCATGACATGCGTGATGAGCCATGTACAATCAATGCTTTTGGCGTTCAACTCGATTAGTGAAGAGTTCGGTTGAGCTAGAAAACTGGTCTGATTCGAGAATTGATTCCCCTAATCAAGTAAGTGTTAACGACGATATTTGCCACAGCACCATCATGGACACTGCGATGGCTTTCACTTCTCGTAATTTATGTATTTGCCCATTTTATTACTGTGAAAACAATTGCTGTAAAGCATATAAAATTATATAAAAAACCAGAAATGGAACCGACAAAGCTTTTCGCATGATCACTTCATTACGGAATGCGCCATACACTCTAGTTCCACCCGTAATGGTGGAAATCGGTGAATGTGACATGGCTTCTACAGGACTTGCAGTACAGAGCAGTGCTTTTGTCCGTGCTTTTATCCTCCCGGACGAGTCTGGCACAAATTCACATGTTATCATTCATTGATTAGAATTTGAAGGTTGAGTGATTTGCACGCCCCTCTCAATACACCACCTCTGCGCACCGTAAAATATACAGCAGTAACATCATAAAAATCATTACAAAAAGGAAAATATATACTACTTGACTACAAAATGATTTAGAAAATTCGTTTGCACTGTAAACAATGTCCATACACAGGAGTGTGAGTAGTAGCTTTCAAGTTGCATCACAGATCTCAGTTTGGACCTCGAAGCTATGAGATTACGTAGGCCATTTAGCAGTGAATAAAGACTAATCCACAAGGGTCTTATGTATTTACAATAATTGTTTGAAGTAACAGCGGTGCGGGGATTATACGCGATGAGCACATTCACCGTAATCTCGTCCTGAGCGTAAAATAAGCCGTTTTTGTCTACTGTGCCCACAGCATGCCCTATTATACGTCAAACATCGTTTCATACCTATCACATAGCGCCATGTGCCCCTGCGAAATCATGTTATCCGACATCCTTTTAATGAGCAGAATTTTGGAAGACGGCCCTTCTCGAGAGGCAACAAGAAGCCATGCGCGCGACTGCAATGCCTTTCAGAGTCTCAGAGGAGCGGAGCGACTCGTACTGTCCCTTTGCTGCTGACGGCAAAGTGACATTGCTACACACCAACTTTTTTTTAGCGATTGACGTATAGGTGACTATTGGCCTCCATTCTGCAGGTACTGCAGGGGAACTCGACGACAAAGGTTACTGCAGGAGTCTACTGTGGCGGTGGTGGGGCGGCAAGGGTTACTTTGGTTTTTTTGTATCAGTGTAAATTTGGTAAAATGGCGAATCTGACGACACCTATCAGGATAAAATTGGTGATTTCCAAATCTCACGCTTCTCTACCTGTATCCATGGTTATCGAACACCGAACCATTTTATAATATACATATATGCTTAGTATATCATTTATGTTAACATCCAGAGAACTGTTCAAGTTCACTTTCGGATTGGCTTGCTGAACCAAACTTTCACTTTGTCCAGTGACAACAAGTGACGAAACCATGGACCGGACTTGAGCATACAAATGTTTTTTAACTTTACCACTTCACAACAATATAGTAACAAACAAATGGATTGTTTGAATAATTTATTATTCATGAAGTCAGAAAGTAGAATATAAGCATCAGACACAATAGAAACAGACACACCACACCTTTCCACAATGGGCCCCCCACAGTTCCTTTTCGTTCTGCTTGGTGAGTTGCTTCACAGCTTAGAGGAACCGTCCACGAGAAAATTAGCACCTTTGTTACCCTTATATTTATGTTGTATTTGCCTAATAAGGATCGCATGCAAAGTTTCACATGAAAAAGTGAGAATTTCGCTGAGGTACAGCTTCCCAAAAAATTCTTGGTCGGGTAGGCGGGCCCTCCAAGTAAAAGCCCCTGGTTGAGAACGAAAAGTGGGACTGTTAACGTATGTTTCTCTTCCTACAATGCATCTTCGACCGCGGCGGACTACGGGGTGAGCACTTGGTTGGAGGTCAGGCCCTGCCCACCCGGCCAAGTGTTTGTGGTGCTGTATCTTAGCGGGATTGACATTTTTCGCGTACATTTTTGCATGCGGTCCACAATAGGCAAATGCGACATAATATATGGGTAACATAAAAATTCATTTTTTCCGTGGACAATTCCTTCGAGTAAAGGCTACTGGAAGCTGTTGAACTTTTTCTCGCATTTTTCAATCTCTTCATTTTAGGTATCACTTTGGCTATGGAAATGAGAAATGGTACAGGTCAGTACCTACATGTTTATTATACTTCACCTCATAAGACTAATCGTTCCTGCCATGCCGGCCTCGGATTGGCAAGCACGGAGCGGAACGGTGTTAATTGAGAGGTATTATCAAGTTCTGAAGTGAGATCAACTAGGGATTCATGTCGGTGCAAGCCTAATTGTTGTTAATGTATGTGCTGAGTCAAATGGGTTATTGGGCGCTCAGGTGATGACAGGCTCAACAGGGTGATGACAGGTCCTTCTGGTAGTCATTCTATTACTCCAGAATTCAACTACGAGGAAATTTAACTGTAATGTGATTTTATAAGCTCATATTAACGACAGTTTGGTTACCAGAAAGCAGGGTACAATAGCAGCTATGGGTAAACAAGATCGATTCTGATAAAAGCATCAGTTAATTTATTATTCACTTTATTTGCAGCAGGCAGCGGAAATGGAACTATGACGAATGGGACCCGACCAGGAGGTGGTGGAAATGGAACCATGACCAATGGCACTATGTCGGGAGGTAGTGGAAATGGCACCATGCCTGTCAACTGTGGAAACGGTACCATGTCGGGATACGGTGGAAATGGAACCATGTCGGGCGGTGGCCGAAATGGTACCATGCAAGGATATGGTGGAAACGGAACCCTGTGTGGTAATGGAACGATGACGAATGGGACTATGTCAGGAGGTGGCAGGAACGGAACCGTAATGGGAGGAAATATGACAAGCGGTGAGAGAAATTTATTATAGTTCCTAAAAATCAGAGTTTCTGAGAATCAACAGTATAGTGACACACAAATGGATTGTTTGAATGATTTCTGGGTGTGGCTACTTACGCCGGAATATCGCTTCAGAGGTGTCGCACTCGCGGCGCCACCTGTACGACTTGCGAATCAATTGCCCTTCGGTCACATCTGCGCTCTCACTCATGCTACACTGCCTCGCTTGAAAGCTTCCATGCCCTGCCACTGGCATTCGCACTCGCTGCGCCGCTGCCGCGGGCGGCTACGCGGTTTCCCAGCGTAAGTAGCTTCACCCATAAATTCTTA
This sequence comes from Trichostrongylus colubriformis, assembly GCA_963978905.1. Taxonomy (NCBI): domain Eukaryota; kingdom Metazoa; phylum Nematoda; class Chromadorea; order Rhabditida; family Trichostrongylidae; genus Trichostrongylus; species Trichostrongylus colubriformis. Next base: position 48,873,891 of record OZ022258.1, read on the forward strand.
TTCATGAACGACAGCAACTATTATATAAATGCAAAAACCAATTGGAAGGGTGGACAGCCCTCCCAGTTGGTTTTTGAGCTACTCAGTCCTTTTCCTGGGCCCCTCAATGACAGCGCTATCATGCTGTAGACTGCTGATCGATTCCTTATATAGTAATGGATGGGCGAAATTGGATTCACTACCATTGAAGCTTCCATTCAAAAAGTTTCCGGAAGCAGTCAAAAAACCTTCATTTCAGGGAACAGAAGTCTCAGACTCGTTGAGGACCAGTATCCATTCCCGTATCCTTATTATTACTATTATTATTATTATTAGCGTAAGTTGCTGGATACCACACAATGCCTTGTGTTTTATGAATACTCACGCATGTATGTTCTCTTTGAATAAATCACGGCTCATTGTTTATCAGGGTTTTCGATCACTCGCCTCATGTTCATGCGCTTTGCGCATGAACATGAGGCGTTCAAATCTCATCTACGACAGGTTTTTCATGCTTTCATATTCCCACAATGGTGAGGTGCTCAATGATTACGCATTTTCTCTAGGGACCGTGGAAGACCCGCTGCTCTTACTAGACGAGGCCCTTCTTCTTCTCCTAGCGTTAGTCCCGCACCATCACAGGGTCCGCTGTGCTTGTCAGACTTCGCCACTTCCTCCTATAGAAGACATTCTCAGCCGTGGCCTTCATTCCGGTGAGGTCGCTCTTGAACGTCTCTCCACCTCTTCTATGAGGCTCCACGTGATCACTTTCCTTGTGATTCGAACTCCAGGGCTTTTTCTATGGGGTGGTTCTCTGATCTCCTCAGCACGTGTCCATACCATCGCGGACGTTGCTCTCTCAACTTCAGCTGGGCAGGAGCCGTCTGTGTTATCGCTCTGACGTCCTCGTTCCTGACTGTCCAGTCACGTCCAGCCACCTGCCCATCTCAACATCCTTATTTCAGCTGTGTGCAGCTGTCTTTCATGTATTCTAGTTAGGGGCCAGCACTCACTTCCTTACAGCATTGCGAATCTCACCACCGCTCGCTACATCTTACCTTTGAGCGTTCTGGAGCACCGCGGTTCGCACAGTATTCCAGAAGACTCTCGCCACTTTATCCATGCCGCGTTAATCCGGCCTTCACTGCCTTGTCTACCATACCACTTACCAGACGAGACCACAACGATTAATCCCTTTGCCCCCACCCCTTTCTCATGTCTAATCTCACCTTTCGAGGCACATCAAAAAAATCTGCCCTATCCCTCCGCCACCTCCTCTATACATTTGTCTTGTATTTGTGCATGACGTGGCAAAAGCGAAAATTTCAGGCAAAAATAAATAAAACTCGAGAGACATACCGCTTAAAGCTATCTCCGTCCAAACGGGTTACGTGGGCGGGGCCGCGAATGCTATGAGTCAGAACGGCTACTGTAACCAGTTTGAGACGCAATATAGGAAGCGGATGCCAAACTATGAGGTGTGTATATCCCCGCTAAGAACACTCGACAATTTGTTTAGATGGAATTCGAACAGGTTGTGTTTTTTTCGAATGCCGGGATTTTTATCGGGATAAAAGCTTTGCATTCGATCCCTTTTAACTGTGCATAGAACAGTGGTCTTAAAATAACAGAGTTTCTATGCACAGCTTCGAGTGTAGTCTTTGTTACATCGAATTTGCTTATAACTCTACGATAAAGAGAGCAGTCCGAGTGAACAAGCTGAGGTGTGCTGAGGAGCACGGGTTACTAATTCAGGTAACTGTTAGTACAGTGCACTAAAGCATGTAGCACTCATGACAAAGGACGACTCTTCGAAAATTTGTTGTTTATCCATTGAGCTATCCGGGCTTCTACGGGATCTACGTTTACAGCCTACGCTCACCCATATATCACACTTTATATGTCAAAATGGCTACTGCCCCTCCACTTTAGTCATTCTTATTACAACCTGATGTTTTATACCAGCCGACACCCTGCTTTTACCGTCGAAAAATCGCTTAGAAATAAATTAGTGAGGCTGGTAGCGATTCTCGAAAAACCTTCATAATACGGATGATAATACAAAGTCGGGGTCAATGTTGGTTGGGGAGGAGGGAGGGAGAGAGAAAGAGGTTGACCCAGTCAACTTAACATTTGTGTATTGTGCACTGGTACACCATACACACGCAAAATTTATAACGGCTGGGATAGAAATGGAGCTTCACTATTCCTCTTCTTACGGCAGTGTCAGAACCCAAATGTGTATAACACAAATTCTTTGCACTTATCGGGGCTGAAAGTTCCAGAAAAAGTCGCATTCATGCAGCGGACACGATTTGATGACTCAAACGTTGCCCGTCGAAAAGTAACTGAGTGAAGGGATTATTGGCTGACGCACTTATTCAAAGTAGTCCGTGTTCATGACGTCCGTACGGACAATGAGCATATAAGGCTCCTGATTTCACCCAGGCTTCAGAACACTACAATGCTTGCCATCTACCTCATGCTCTTCCTCATTGGTGAGTTGTTTGAGAACCCTTTTAACTTGTTTCCAGTTACTGTAAAATTCGTACAAAATGAATTCATTTCAAAGCCATCATTTTCTAGCTTCCACTGCAGCAAGAACAACTGTAAACAACGATGTTGATTCAGGTGGGTGATATATAACAACTTATGATCTTTATTAACTTCAATGGGTTGTTTATAAAATAAATAAGCACCATTCCAGCTGAAACTGATGGACCGTCAACAGGTGCAGGTTCAGGCGCAGAGGTCAGTTCGTTTTTCATATCCACTTAATCAGCCCTACTGACTAAGAAATGATTGATAGAAATCCCAAATATACTATCTGATCGATTCTGTCAAAGCCCGTTGAAGGAATGAAGGGATAAAGTTTTTGGCATTGAAAAATCTCTCCTGTGAAATGCACCGCGCCTCCTACTATAGTTCCATTCAGAACAGTGGCGGCAGTGGGATGCAGTTTTACTTATACAATATTTTGCGGGGCTCAGACGCTGTAAAATTCAGTGCTTTTATCCTCTCGGACGAGATTGATACCAATTCACTAATCCCGGAGGGATGGAGGGCTTGGCTGTTGGCATCCCGCACCATGAGGAAGGAAGTGTGCTCCATCTGTCACCACACCACCTCCGCCCTCTGGGTAGGTTATATATGTGAGAGTCCGTTTCTATACCTGTTCCTCCCGTGAACCGTGAGAGGTGGGGCTGCTCTTCCTTCCACTGCGTCACCTCACGGCTTCAGCAAACATGTTGTCGACCCAAGACTAATGCAAAGAAAGTATCGTTCCCGAAATGTGATGTAGAAGACATTACATAAAATTACGATTTGATGACTCAAACCTCGCCTGTCGAAAAAACCGCGAGTGAAGGGATTATTGACTGACGCACTTACTCCAATGAATTCATGGTCATGGCATTTGTAGAAGGATCAAAATTTAAAAGCGCTTGTCAGCGCTTATGAGGATTATTTCAGACTCAAAGTCTATGTTTTTTACAATGTTCATTGCAGAACTTGAATCGCTCCCCGGAATCACCGGAATCGGCGGAATCGCTGGAAACTCCAGATGAGCGAAGTGGTAAAGCTGTGTTGTTATGAACACCAGAAAACTACCTGGAAACCTAATGGTCTTATGTGGTGGAATTTGCTGAATGCTGTTTCTGCGGATGATTAAATATTTATTATTTTACACGAGAACCTCAATAAATCGTGCCATGGTTTCTTCTTCGCGAAGTGCATTGTATGAGACATTGTTCAAAATGATTCACTCAGACATGTTCTAGTTTGGGCACGATGCCGTTGAAGTTGGCAGGATCCTAAATAAGGGCCGCTGAGGTGTGACACGCTCACGGGGGAGCCTTGGCGCACATATCCCATGTATACAGGGGGTGCCAAAAAAGTAATTTTGTTCAAAGCCTACTGCCACTATGTATACAAAATAGAGGGTAATGAAAGCGATGAAAGCATTAGGGCAAAATATTCCTGGAATGTTCCTCTCAAAGCAGGAATAAGCTGTGGCACACTGCCTTCACCGTCGCAAAAATATGGATTCTCTAGCCGGCACAGTCGGGCTATAGAGCACCTACGCCATGAAGGCCGCCTAAAACAGCACAGCCAGCACCCGTAAGAGGTCTCTCGTGGGGAGCTTACTGAGGATTGACCCATCGGCTCGTAGAATCACACGGTTCTTGCTGCTTGGATAACCCTGCTATGATCCGAAGTGTCATTTTTCAAGCCTCAAATCCCTCTTCGAATGGTTTTCAGTGATAATGGCACGTTCTGGCTCTTAGAAACGGAGGGTGTTGGGAGCTCGGAAAAAAAACGGAATATTCAAGACGCCATCCAATATGAATCTCCTTAAAAACCCACAGTGAACAGACCTCAGCAAGCATTGAACGAACGTGATGAAATCTCCGATTTTGCATTGCTGAGGTGATACATCATGTTCACGCAGAAGAAGCTCCCGATCCTGTTCGTGAAGAAGGCTGTTACGGGGTTCAGTGATGGTATGAAGTGAGCTCTTCAATTTGGGGATGGAAATGCATTGTCAGAATTTTCTGAAGTTCGACCAATGTGGGGTTGGAAGCTGAGGAGAAACATCATTTTTTGATAGCCCCTGTACATGGTAAACGAAGAGCATAAGGAATTCGCGCAAAAGATCTATTTCCACAAAACATGTAACAGACAAAAATTTTGTAGTTTCTGCTTCTCGGAATATAATGGTACCGGTGAAGATGTAGAGGTGAAGTTCGAAGGAATTGTCCACTGAAATTCCATGATTCCAATTTCTTTTGCAATCTTTCCGAGAAATGCAGTACACGAACCGAAACGTAAGAAATAAGGTGAAACACATATCACCCAACTCGCTTTTGAACGTCTATTTCAAATATTTGCATTCAGAATCTGCGAAACGGTTATCTGAGTTATCTCGGTTTTTCTGTATAAATAACACTACCTCATGGTCCGTCCGGGACATTTCTAGCGAGCCACGGTGGCCGTTTTGAAACCGCGCTAGTCGTGCTAATGGGAAAGGCCCTCGCAAATGGGGCACCACGGCAAACTTTGACCCCTCCTGACTCGCTTCAGAATGACATTTTGCAATTTTGGTTCTCACAGTTACAATCAGTGCTCAGAGCTCTATCGATCCATCTAGGTCTCAATTTAAAGGTCATAAGAAGTTGCAACCTGTCATCTCTATTTTCTTCCATTAATCCTTCAGTTACTCTTGGTTTGACCTTCAACAGCCTATCCAAAGGTGAGTCCTTACTTCTATCGTATAGTAAAATGTTGAGCACGAGATGAAGCAAAAACAGATTTATTATGGAAAAGACGATTCACATGGAATAAATATCGAGGATTATTGCCAGGAATCACAATGAACAGCTTTTACAAGGTAGGAAGAATAAAAACCCCATCTTTGCCGGTTTCAGTACTTTCCGGAGATTTTGGCGATTTTGGAGAGCTGTTCAGTGCCTCTAATAAACAAGATCATGAACACATGAACTGCGGTTGTCTAGTGAGTAAATCAATGACTTACAGCAGCTCTACGGCTACGGCCGGTTTCTAGACTTTCCGGCGAATCAGGTGATTCTGGCGATTGTGGCGATTCTGGAGAGCGGTTCAGTGCCTATAATAAGCAAGATAAACAGTTGAATTGCGGTCGTCTAGTCAACCAACGACTCACAGCAGCTCTACGGCCACGGCCGGTTTCTCGACTTTCCGGCGAATCAGGTGATTCTGGTGATTCTGGCGATTCCGGGGAACGATTCAGTGTCTGTAAACAATATGTAAGATCACATGCTCTTAAAAAACGGCTATTTAATCAGGAACAAACTGCTCTACGCCGTCGTGGGTTTTCTTGGCTTGCTGCTGAATTTGGAGATTCAAGGGAGCGATCCTAAAAACAACATCACGAGTTCATGAAATGTCGCTCATTCCTTTGAACATGTAAATGCTGAAAACTAAGCTCACTTCGGTAGACTGCACACCGGTTTCAACTGTAAATAAAAGATATTTATTCCGAAGAGTAACTCAGAAGCTGCCCAGGAGTAACTAGAGGTGCTCACCTGAAGCAGGACTGTTCTCTACACTTCTCGCTGTAGTGAGAGCTAAAAAAAGAAGTGTTTTAGAATGTAAAGGATATTTTCCAGAACTTCTGGGGTGATAAAAGTCGAGTGAGAAGAGCTCTCAAAGACATTCAGGCAACATACCGATGAGGAAGAGCGCAATGTAGATGGCGAGCATTGTATTGTTCTGAGTCAGCGTTTGGCCAACAGGTATATATGAGCGTCAAAACTTGCCTCCATGGATTAACCCGGACAATACATCTGCCCTTTTCCTTGTTTACCCTACATTTAATCCATCGATCTTTGATGTATATCATTAGAATGGGTTTAGTTTGAAACATTCACAGCTTAATGCGTATTTACTATTTTAGATGAATCGCGGTTGCCTGCTAGTTGCATGAAGAGTGATTACGTTTTCTGACAAACATCGCCTTTGGAGAGCAGAATATGGCCAACACCTCATGATTGAGGCCTGCGTGATGTTTGCGTTGCAGTTCATTCAGGGAGCATACCAGGCTTTGGACATATCGCTGACTTTTTCGGTTTTTAAAAACAAGGTATCGTCAAATAGGGGAGTTACTGGAATGACTAAGAGCGTTCGATCACCACATCATAGCCCAAAGCCTACAAAAACAAAAGTGCGAAAGTATTTTATGTAGTTTGAAATGAGTGTTTTATAGAGATAGCCCGGAATATGATTCACAAAAGCGCACAACAGAGGTGAATATGTGGAAATAGCACCTTCAGACAGATTTAAACAAGTCATGCATTTACTTACATTTCATGAACCTTCGGTGATTTTCGACCTACCGCCACCGCGTATGTGTCATCAAATAAGCTCGTTTTCTTAATCGTGTATGGTACTTAATCCCTATTAATTACGGTATCTCAGCACAGCGAACATTAAAAGAGCCCGTTCAGATTCATAGCTTACTGCGAGGGAAACGGCGACATTTTCTGGAGATTACTTTTACCTTGATTTCTCGTTAATAGAACGCGGAGCAATAAGTTGTGCTATTTATTTATTTGTTTATATATTTTATTTGTTTTATTTACTTGTATTTTATTTCTTTCATTTATTTGTATGCGCCAGAAGACGCGCCAGAGAACAGGAGAAAAGTAAATTGGTCGAGAAGACTGACACCCAATTCTTTGCAGTTACAAGCAGTAGTATAAAAAAAGTACACACGTCTTTAGTCGCTCAACCAACGGATTAGGGTAGAACTCAATAATCAAGAAAAAACATGCGCATTATTCTCGATGGGAAACAGATCCTCCTTCGAGCCAGACGCAACCACGAATCGGATCCAAGTCCTATACCTGCACCCGTCGGCAGCGCTCACGCCACCATAGGAGGTCATGGGAGTTTTTCTGAACTCCGAAACAGAGTATACCGACAGCCCTCGTGGTACAGACAGACCACGCAAAAGCTGGATAACCAGACTCGGGGACCTCAAGAGCGAAGGGTATGTTCAGAATGGGGATGAGAAGAACTCCTCTCACTAGGGAAGGTATTTTACTTCCCATGGAACTTTGAAATGAGACCCGGGGGGATCGATAGAGCTTTGAACGCTGATTATAACTGTGAAATTCGAAACTGCCAAATGGCATCCTGAAGCGAGTTACGAGGGGTTAAAGTTTGCGTGTGACTTGCCTGTGACATCTCAATGGCGAGGCGCTTCGTTATCAGCATGACTAGCGCATAACCAGATATGGCCGCCGTGGTTTGGTGGTAGTGCTCCGGTTCCGTAAACGCGAGGTCGTAGTCCCGCCGGTGCGGTTATTTTTGCATTTTGTGTTTCATTGTCAGTAAGTGCTTTTGTTTCACTTCTAAACGTTCCCTTGTATGATATTCGCGCGTAGGGGGTCGAATTACCCTTCTGTGCAAATTTCCAGCCGGATCCAGTTTTTGGTCCAACTTCGGGAAATGAGGGGTGGCCAGGTGTTAAGTAGGAGTTTTTGAGTTTCCTTCCACAAAAAATCCTGCAAGCTGAACAAGATAACCTAAACATACCTATTACACTTGCCCATCACACTAAACGCCCGTGACAAGCGCCAAATAAGAGCATTTGCTGGGGAAGGGTGAACGACTACTCCTTTGTCAAATGGATTGCAGGCCAGCTCATCAATTTTTCCGAAATTTGGTCAAATTCTCGAATTAGCTGAAAACTTGTCCCATAGGGTAGTTTGATCCCCTGAACACGAAAATCACAATGGTTTTGCGTGAAAACGTATGGCTGCGCGCTATGGGCTCCCAAACATACCATGAAATGGTATTACTCTTTTTTTCAGAAAAACCTTCATAACTTCATTCAGGTAATTGTTTGACAGATTCTGAATACAGATTTGAGATCAGCATTTAAAAGCGCGCACAGTGGTATGTGTCTCATTGCAAATGGCCATTTTGACAAACCGTCTGATGGCGAAGTGCCTCGCCAATGAGGTGTCACAGGCAAACTTTGACCCATCGTAACTCGCTTCAGGATGCCATTTGGCAATTTTGGTTTTCACTGTTATAATCAGCGTTCGAAGCTCTATCGATCCCCCCGGGTCTCATTTCAAAGTTCCATGGGAAGTAAAATACCTTCCCTAGTCAGAGACGGTAAAATGAAACTCAACAAAAGCCCATATGTTTATACTCTCTTGTTCTCGAGCTATAAGTGAAGTTATGCCAGGGCGGTTGCCTTGGCACATAAAAATCGCCAATCCAGATTAATTGTTCTAGAATGCGAAGCCCACTAATTAGTCAATACGGATGCGGTAGTCCGGCGAGGGGCAATAAATCCAACATCTCAATGTCACCTATGTGCTGTGTACTCATTTATCCCAGCCGCTCCGGTCTCGTCTCCACCCCTGCAATCTGATTTGCAGATCGGATTCGGTATCTGGTTTCGGATTACGGTATCTGGCCTTCATGAGTTTACCCTTCCTGCACCAGACCTCCAACAAATATAACTATACATCCACAGTCTCAGAGCACGCGCTTCACAACCATTAGCAAGATTATACAAACTCCCATACAACCAATAAGGTATTTCCGACTTTCAAATTTTTAAAATTTATGTAACCAAGACCCTTCAACCACTTGTAACTTCCATAATTTTCGGTACAAAAAAACCCAAACCACAAACCCGAATCCATTAAAAACAACAAAAAGGACAACATAATCCAAGCCTCTTTCTTTTTCACTAGAGACGTTATTGCTGTAGTGCCCCTCGATTTCCCCGCACAGTCAGTTCTTTGCTGGGGTAGTCGAAAATTTTCAGGATATACTGCTCGTTTCCCAGAGCAACTCAAAAATTAAAAATTTGAAAAAGGCGTAGCCTGTGTTGTTCGTACAAAGCGATTCCGAACTTTGCAAAAATATAATAATAATAATTAAGCAATAATTTTAGTTGACCAAATCTACATTTTTTGTTTACCCATCTCAAGATCTTCTTCCACTAGATCCAGAGCACGCCTCTGGTATCATCACAAGTTTGCTGGATTTTTCGTTTAATTCCACAATATCGTCCGCCAGCAAGAGAGCTTCAGCTCCCACTGCAGCCATGCGTGCGAGAATCTATCGCAAGAAAGTCCTCACTTCCCAGCGAGAACAGTCAGCTTCGGGCGAAACGAAATTTTAGGTGGTTTCAGGGGTTTGTGCTTAGAAAAATTATCATTTCTTTTTTTCTTCAATCTATTCAGTAAAGGAAAAAACTCACATATGCTAACGTTACCAGAGGAAACGACTGAGTGTGATCTCACAGAGCTAATCTACTCCCCCGTAGCATACACAATTCAATACAATACACGGCCTGTTTGGCTTAGCCATCGAGGCCAATCTAAATGTCCCAATAGGTGCGACATATCCCTACATCAATAATCTTCAACCCCACTCAATAGTCACCAAGGTGTACAAAAACTCCACAGAAGGTCCTACGTGGCATAGTCCTAATTAACTCAAGTGATATCAATTAGCCCAATTCAAATATGCCCCTTCACCCATTTACATAAATTCTCAAAGGTAGAAATTATAATAAACGTTCACAGCATATTACTCATACCATCATAAGGAAACAACATATCGCAATCCCATACCATGCGGTATCAATTTCCTTAATCAACATACTACCCTCTCCCTTCGCTTTGGAGAAGCACTGACTTCCTGCTATGCGGGCAATGCTGTTATAATCCGCAATCCTTTTTTCGAGCACTAAGGGGATGTAATGGTAATGTCACAACGACATAGCTTGAAAACCAGGACATTGGGAGCTGGAAAATAGAGTGTCGAAGAGCAAGCGAGTCTCCCAATATCAGCCCGTCGACTACCGTGCAGAGCTCGCCAGGGTTGTATGCAATGATGAAACCGAGGATCACGGAGAGTCGTCACGTCGCATCACGTTTGTGTATCAGAGGTTGTCCATCATTTGTGCAGAAGGGTTAAGGTTAAAGTCAACGTAAGTTTGAGCCTGACAGTAGAAACATTCAATCAAAATTCAAATAGTATGATTGATATGTGTTGAAAGTCGGAGAAGAATTCGAATTTCTTGGCATCCTTCTGAGTACAGGAGCGTAATGTTCACCCGACATTTCACACTCGGCAGCAAAATTGAAAGTCCTTTAGGTCCATAACTGAGGCGCATTACCTCATAGTAAGTCCATTGACAACACAACAAGACAGTGTAGCGATATGAGCTATACTAGATTCATCGCTCTACAGGCGAGAAGAAAGCTCGATGGAGGCTTGATCCTAGATGGAATGAGCCCGTGCATAGGTGCGGCTCTGGGCCCTTTTGATATCAGAATCTTGCACTGAATTGCTTTTAGGATGGAATCCCGGTCAGTCTTATATCAGCAGATAAGCACTCACCAGTAGTAAACCAGGTACTTCGCTCGTCTCGAATATGATCTAAAAGATGTGGATCCTATCGGCTTCCATGTTAAAATTCTATCAGATGTTACAACTCGACATTTATGTTACTTGCATCCAAGCTTATTACGTGTTTGAAGGAACCGGAAGGTCCGAAACAAGAGGAATTTGCAAAGAAATGAGCATTTTGTAACGAATACTCAAGGTTAGAAGCGATAATAGGCGAAAAATGTGGATTCGAATGCGCGACGCTGTGCTGTGTATAGCATCCAATTCGCATCCACACACTGACTTTCCGAGTTGTCCGCTGTAGGAGCGGGCCGCGGGCCAACGTTAGTTGTAACACTGACTCCCAGCGCAGTGGAGTGGCCATTCCAACTACTTTAGTATTCATATGAGTACATCTAGAAACAATATAAGAAAGAACATAGTAAAAGGGAAAAACAAATTTATGATTGAAACATCTCCTTTGGGCACCATGCCAAGGCGCCAAATTGGCGAGTTTGTGCAATGGCAGCCACCTAAACTCGTCCACACTACGTCAATTCTACCGTAAGCCAAAAATTTTGCGCCTATCTTGAGCGCTAATACACAATACTGAGTGCTGCGAAATTTTTAAAAGTATCCATCAAGTGCTTGATTAAGAGATTACTGCATGGTAGTGATGGAAAGTGCATAGCCATGTCGTAGCTATGTGAAAAGAGTCAGCGTGTCACGAGTATAAGTCTTGAGTCTACGAATTGATTTATTTGTTATGTGTGTTACTAGAAGGTTTGTATATTCTAGGTCAGACTTATCTTCCTAAAAACTTACTTTTTCTCAAGAATCACTACCAACGTACCCAAAATTAAAAAAACTGGTTGAAAAGATGTAAGTGGACCATGTATACCCTAGAACCCTTGTGCGTAATGATCAAAACTGATTATCTGTGGATTTCAAATCAGTTGATAAAAGGAATTTACTGTGCTGCATCCCACCAGTGGAACGCGTTGCCCCACGCGGCAGAAAGCGTGCTTACCAGCATTGGACTGTCGGCAACCGTTAACTATACACATAGCTACCTTCATTCCTTCACATTTACCTTTGACATAAGTAGACCAGCTAAGCAGCCAGGCTCGAAATCAATAGTATGTATATTTCTACGTGTTCTGTGGTGAGCTCACTCACTACCGACCTCATCCCTCACCATCCATTCTAACACTTGCCACACACCACACGGAATATGCGATGTGGCACACTGCCACACGATTTCGACCATGTTTCCATCTGCCACTCATAGCTTATGCTATTTCGTAATCAAAAATTCATACACTCTTATTTTTGCCTCACTCTGTTAGGCTTTATACGGGATCGCGAAGTCGAAATTATTCCGCTAATATCTGTTTTTGATATTCAATGGTTTCCTAACGCCATTGTAACTGAGGAAAGCAGTACGCATAATAAATGTAGAGGATGTCATCATGCCTATCTGGGATGAGTTTGATTTTGGGATCCTGGCTTCGGTTCCCTTATACCAATCTCTGAAACCCAACTGAATGTGAAGGGCATCAAAATCAAAATTGAAAATTTTGTGATGTTAGTGAATGCAGGAAGTGTGAAAAGATTAAGCATAGCATGTTGAAAACAAAGGGAGGGCTCAGGTATTATTCGAGCCACTTTATCACTGACGTCGTGGGCCATATAAAACTACTGATCAACACATAGACCTCAGAACAATACAATGCTCGCCCTCTACCTTATGCTATTACTCGTAGGTGAGTAAGAGCTCTTGGCAGATTTCACTGGTTCTTGTAAACCTAATCGTAAAACAATTTTTCGAGAATTATTAAACGACTTCAGTTTCACAGGGTCTTAAAGGCACATTGCAGGACTATCAGGATATCACATCTCCTGCCGTGAATAGATAGTTTGGCCCAAACCACGTAGGCTGTACCTTTACCAAGGCGTGGGTGTCAGTTCCTGGAGCGTGCAGAGCCAACGAATCTAGCTCGGCCCCGCCCACCCCAGCCGGGAGTCTGCCTTTCCTCTTCGACTCTTATCTTTGACATCTAGACAGGTAGACCAGCTACTAGCCAAGATCTTGAAATTGGCAGTAAATCAATCGCATCGTGAAGAAAACCCACTACTGAGTGACCTGACCCCACACTAGGCACCGGAACACTTGCAGCACACCCCCGGTTGGGATGGGCGGGGCCGAGCTTTTGCGACAGATGCTTTGGCTCTGCACGCTCCAGGAACTGACACCCACACCTTGGTAAAGGTACAGCCTACGTGGTTCGGGCCGAACTATCTATTCACGGCAGGAGATGTGATATCCTGATAATCCTGCAACGTGCCTTTAATAATGCACTCCATGCACTACTGGCACAATTGCTACTCCATTGCACTACCAAACCTCATTTCACTACTTCTCAGCTTCTCGAAACTTTTTCACAAGTCAACATCTTTATAGCAGCTCTCGCATCGTAAGCTGCGGCGAGAATCACCAGATATAACAAATCAAAAGCCAAAATCGAAAAATCGTTTTGTTTCATTCAAAGCAATTACAGTTTCCTCTGCAGCAAGGTCCGCGACAACCGATTACGATGGCCTCGTCGGTGAGTGAATTATCAGCATATCCATCCTTTCAAAGAATTGTTTATGAAGTTCACAATTTCAGATGTTGGTGGGCTGGGTGTCGGCGTAAGTTCAATTACTTCCTTATTATGAAGCATCCAAAAAAATAACACAAACAGCAAATATGGAAAAAATCCAATCAGAAGTTGAAAATACGAGTTATTAAAGAAGCTCTCAAGTATACAGTTCACCAAATTTTAATTAGAAGTGATTTGAACTATATATAAAATCTGTTTTCGTCTTACAAAATCACTGCATCTTTTGTGCCGGAACTCCTAGCTGAAAAGGCACGTGGATTAGAAAATAAGGAGGTCTTTCTCTCGGGGTCTGCCAATATAGCCGTATATCCCAAACTCTCTGGGTTGAAGCTTTTCAAAAGATTCAAGCCGTAAGTTACAAAAGAGATCCACTCTTCCCAGGGCATGCATGCGAACAGAAGAGAAAAATAACAGTTCGATGTGGGATATTTTATTTCCTTCCTCCTATCCCCATACCCATCTCCACAACCCATATTATTATCATTTACAGGTAGATCACGTTGCAGACGTCACGGCAGATCCAATTAGAGTCGGTCGTCGCCGTAGGAATATTGTTACATGATTGCCAGAAGCTGGCTCGTCCAGGCTCTTCGAGCCATGCCTGTCATCTTCGGCAAGAATCGTTCCGTGTTGTCCTGTGCATAATAAATTTTGACTTCCACAGCTTCCTCAATTTTAAAGACACAATGGACCAACTGAGACATTGAGCAATGCGCTACGTACTTTCTCACTAACAGAGCTCGCATATCGACAGAACGTAAGGCAGGAATTGGTCAGTCATTAACATGCACTCAATCAGGCCATTCATTCGTGGACTGCGATGTTTTGCCCAAAATTCCTTAAGGGTTCTCCCATCACTCACACGTTCTCGTAAGCTACATGGCACAGTTAAAGCTATCAGACCAACATGATTCTCTTTTCTGCGATTCCAAGCAGTGCAAATGAACTTCTCTTACCAATATCAGCCAGATGAGAGGCGGTTTATAGTTTGATAATTTCGATGAATTATCAAACCATGCATCATTTATCAAGCCAACAATATAGTCGTGGTTGGAAGGATTCAAAGAAAGCTTCCACACTTTCCAAATGCTTTCTTTGTGTAGAGCAGCCGCAAAAGATGTTTTTAAACACATCAGAAACGAACTCTTGTGGTATCACTTGTAATAGCATTTATGTCAAAACTCAGGTTACTAAACCCCAAAAACCTAGGTATGATACATGGGAAGCTGATGCGGTGCCACGTGATTTTTGTTTTGAATTTCTTTGCAAATGTCGTATGAACGCATTTTCTCATCGCGACGTTGCACCAGATCTCTAATCCACCGTGGTCGCTGAGCACGACGTGAGCGTTCGTGGTGTAATGGTTAGCATGGATGCCTTCCAAGCATTCGACGGGGGTTCGATTCCCCCCGAACGCAACACTTTTGCAAATGCCGTATGAACGCAGTTTCTCGTCGCGACGTTGCACCAGATCTCTAACCCACCGTGGTCGCTGAGCACGACGTGAGCGTTCGTGGTGTAATGGTTAGCATGGATGCCTTCCAAGCATTCGACGGGGGTTCGATTCCCCCCGAACGCAACACTTTTGCAAATGCCGTATGAACGTAGTTTCTCGTCGCGACGTTGCAACAGATCTCTAACCCACCGTCGTCGCTGAGCACGACGTCAGCGTTCGTGGTGTAATGGTTAGCATGGATGCCTTCCAAGCATTCGACGGGGGTTCGATTCCCCCCGAACGCAACACTTTTGCGAACGCTGTATGAACACCGTTTCTCATCCCAATGTTGCACCAGATCTCTAACCCACCGTGGTCGCTGAGTACGACATAAGCGTTCGTGGTGTAATGGTTAGCATGGATGCCTTCCAAGCATTCGACGGGGGTTCGATTCCCCACGAACGCAACACTTTTGCGAACGCTGTATGAACACCGTTTCTCATCCCAATGTTGCACCAGATCTCTAACCCACCGTGGTCGCTGAGCACGACGTGAGCGTTCGTGGTGTAATGGTTAGCATGGATGCCTTCCAAGCTTTCGACGGGGGTTCGATTCCCCCCGAACGCAACACTTTTGCGAACGCTGTATGAACACCGTTTCTCATCCCAATGTTGCACCAGATCTCTAACCCACCGTGGTCGCTGAGCACGACGTGAGCGTTCGTGGTGTAATGGTTAGCATGGATGCCTTCCAAGCTTTCGACGGGGGTTCGATTCCCCCCGAACGCAACACTTTTGCGAACGCTGTATGAACACCGTTTCTCATCCCAATGTTGCACCAGATCTCTAACCCACCGTGGTCGCTAAGTACGACATAAGCGTTCGTGGTGTAATGGTTAGCATGGATGCCTTCCAAGCATTCGACGGGGGTTCGATTCCCCACGAACGCAACACTTTTGCGAACGCTGTATGAACACCGTTTCTCATCCCAATGTTGCACCAGATCTCTAATCCACCGTGGTCGCTGAGCACGACGTGAGCGTTCGTGGTGTAATGGTTAGCATGGATGCCTTCCAAGCATTCGACGAGGGTTCGATTCCCCCCGAACGCAACACTTTTGCAAATGCCGTATGAACACCGTTTCTCATCCCAATGTTGCACCAGATCTCTAATCCACCGTGGTCGCTGAGCACGTTGTGAGCGTTCGTGGTGTAATGGTTAGCATGGATGCCTTCCAAGCATTCGACGAGGGTTCGATTCCCCCCGAACGCAACACTTTTGCAAATGCCGTATGAACGCAGTTTCTCGTCGCGACGTTGCACCAGATCTCTAACCCACCGTGGTCGCTGAGCACGACGTGAGCGTTCGTGGTGTAATGGTGAGCATGGATGCCTTCCAAGCATTCGACGGGGGTTCGATTCCCCCCGAACGCAACACTTTTGCGAACGCTGTATGAACACCGTTTCTCATCCCAATGTTGCACCAGATCTCTAACCCACCGTGGTCGCTGAGTACGACATAAGCGTTCGTGGTGTAATGGTTAGCATGGATGCCTTCCAAGCATTCGACGGGGGTTCGATTCCCCCCGAACGCAACACTTTTGCAAATGCCGTATGAACGTAGTTTCTCGTCGCGACGTTGCACCAGATCTCTAACCCACCGTGGTCGCTGAGCACGACGTGAGCGTTCGTGGTGTAATGGTTAGCATGGATGCCTTCCAAGCATTCGACGGGGGTTCGATTCCCCCCGAACGCAACACTTTGCGAACGCTGTATGAACACCGTTTCTCATCCCAATGTTGCACCAGATCTCTAACCCACCGTGGTCGCTGAGCACGACGTGAGCGTTCGTGGTGTAATGGTTAGCATGGATGCCTTCCAAGCATTCGACGGGGGTTCGATTCCCCCCGAACGCAACACTTTTGCGAACGCTGTATGAACACCGTTTCTCATCCCAATGTTGCACCAGATCTCTAACCCACCGTGGTCGCTGAGCACGACGTGAGCGTTCGTGGTGTAATGGTTAGCATGGATGACTTCCAAGCATTCGACGGGGGTTCGATTCCCCCCGAACGCAACACTTTTGCAAATGCCGTATGAACGCATTTTCTCGTCGCGACGTTGCACCAGATCTCTAACCCACCGTGGTCGCTGAGCACGACGTGAGCGTTCGTGGTGTAATGGTTAGCATGGATGCCTTCCAAGCATTCGACGGGGGTTCGATTCCCCCCGAACGCAACACTTTTGCAAATGCCGTATGAACGTAGTTTCTCGTCGCGACGTTGCACCAGATCTCTAACCCACCGTGGTCGCTGAGCACGACGTGAGCGTTCGTGGTGTAATGGTTAGCATGGATGCCTTCCAAGCATTCGACGGGGGTTCGATTCCCCCCGAACGCAACACTTTTGCGAACGCTGTATGAACACCGTTTCTCATCCCAATGTTGCACCAGATCTCTAACCCACCGTGGTCGCCGAGCACGACGTGAGCGTTCGTGGTGTAATGGTTAGCATGGATGCCTTCCAAGCATTCGACGGGGGTTCGATTCCCCCCGAACGCAACACTTTTGCGAACACTGTATGAACACCGTTTCTCATCCCAATGTTGCACCAGATCTCTAATCTACCGTGGTCGCTGAGTACGACATAAGCGTTCGTGGTGTAATGGTTAGCATGGATGCCTTCCAAGCATTCGACGGGGGTTCGATTCACCCCGAACGCAACACTTTTGCGAACGCTGTATGAACACCGTTTCTCATCCCAATGTTGCACCAAATCTCTAACCCACCGTGGTCGCTGAGCACAACGTGAGCGTTCGTGGTGTAATGGTTAGCATGGATGCCTTCCAAGCATTCGACGGGGGTTCGATTCCCCCCGAACGCAACACTTTTGCGAACGCTGTATGAACACCGTTTCTCATCCCAATGTTGCACCAAATCTCTAACCCACCGTGGTCGCTGAGCACGACGTGAGCGTTCGTGGTGTAATGGTTAGCATGGATGCCTTCCAAGCATTCGACGGGGGTTCGATTCACCCCGAACGCAACACTTTTGCGAACGCTGTATGAACGTAGTTTCTCGTCGCGACGTTGCACCAGATCTCTAACCCACCGTGGTCGCTGAGCACGACGTGAGCGTTCGTGGTGTAATGGTTAGCATGGATGCCTTCCAAGCATTCGACGGGGGTTCGATTCACCCCGAACGCAACACTTTTGCGAACGCTGTATGAACACCGTTTCTCATCCCAATGTTGCACCAAATCTCTAACCCACCGTGGTCGCTGAGCACGACGTGAGCGTTCGTGGTGTAATGGTTAGCATGGATGCCTTCCAAGCATTCGACGGGGGTTCGATTCCCCCCGAACGCAACACTTTTGCAAATGCCGTATGAACGCAGTTTCTCGTCGCGACGTTGCACCAAATCTCTAACCCACCGTGGTCGCTGAGCACGACGTGAGCGTTCGTGGTGTAATGGTTAGCATGGATGCCTTCCAAGCATTCGACGGGGGTTCGATTCCCCCCGAACGCAACACTTTTGCAAATGCCGTATGAACGTAGTTTCTCGTCGCGACGTTGCACCAGATCTCTAACCCACCGTGGTCGCTGAGCACGACGTGAGCGTTCGTGGTGTAATGGTTAGCATGGATGCCTTCCAAGCATTCGACGGGGGTTCGATTCCCCCCGAACGCAACACTTTTGCGAACGCTGTATGAACACCGTTTCTCATCCCAATGTTGCACCAGATCTCTAACCCACCGTGGTCGCTGAGTACGACATAAGCGTTCGTGGTGTAATGGTTAGCATGGATGCCTTCCAAGCATTCGACGGGGGTTCGATTCCCCCCGAACGCAACACTTTGCGAACGCTGTATGAACACCGTTTCTCATCCCAATGTTGCACCAGATCTCTAACCCACCGTGGTCGCTGAGCACGACGTGAGCGTTCGTGGTGTAATGGTTAGCATGGATGCCTTCCAAGCATTCGACGGGGGTTCGATTCCCCCCGAACGCAACACTTTTGCGAACGCTGTATGAACACCGTTTCTCATCCCAATGTTGCACCAGATCTCTAACCCACCGTGGTCGCTGAGCACGACGTGAGCGTTCGTGGTGTAATGGTTAGCATGGATGCCTTCCAAGCATTCGACGGGGGTTCGATTCCCCCCGAACGCAACACTTTTGCAAATGCCGTATGAACGCATTTTCTCGTCGCGACGTTGCACCAGATCTCTAACCCACCGTGGTCGCTGAGCACGACGTGAGCGTTCGTGGTGTAATGGTTAGCATGGATGCCTTCCAAGCATTCGACGGGGGTTCGATTCCCCCCGAACGCAACACTTTTGCAAATGCCGTATGAACGTAGTTTCTCGTCGCGACGTTGCACCAGATCTCTAACCCACCGTGGTCGCTGAGCACGACGTGAGCGTTCGTGGTGTAATGGTTAGCATGGATGCCTTCCAAGCATTCGACGGGGGTTCGATTCCCCCCGAACGCAACACTTTTGCGAACGCTGTATGAACACCGTTTCTCATCCCAATGTTGCACCAGATCTCTAACCCACCGTGGTCGCTGAGCACGACGTGAGCGTTCGTGGTGTAATGGTTAGCATGGATGCCTTCCAAGCATTCGACGGGGGTTCGATTCCCCCCGAACGCAACACTTTTGCGAACACTGTATGAACACCGTTTCTCATCCCAATGTTGCACCAGATCTCTAATCTACCGTGGTCGCTGAGTACGACGTGAGCGTTCGTGGTGTAATGGTTAGCATGGATGCCTTCCAAGCATTCGACGGGGGTTCGATTCCCCCGAACGCAACACTTTTGCGAATGCCGTATGTACGCATTTTCTCATCGCGACGTTGCACCACATCTCTAACCCACCGTGGTCGCTATGCACGACGTGAGCGTTCGTGGTGTAATGGTTAGCATCGATGCCTTCCAAGCAATCGACGTGGGTTCGATTCCCCCCGAAGGCAACACTTTTGCGAATGCCGTATGAACGCATTTTCTTATCGCGACGTTGCACCACATCTCTAACCCACCGTGGTCGCTGAGCACAACGTGAGCGTTCGTGGTGTAATGGTTAGCATGGATGCCTTCCAAGCATTCGACGGGGGTTCGATTCCCCCGAACGCAACACTTTTGCGAATGCCGTATGTACGCATTTTCTCACCGCGACGTTGCACCACATCTCTAACCCACCGTGGTCGCTATGCACGACGTGATCGTTCGTGGTGTAATGGTTAGCATCGATGCCTTCCAAGCAATCGACGTGGGTTCGATTCCCCCCGAACGCAACACTTTTGCGAATGCCGTATGAACGCATTTTCTCATCGCGACGTTGCACCACATCTCTAACCCACCGTGGTCGCTGAGCACGACGTGAGCGTTCGTGTTGTAATGGTTAGCATGGATGCCTTCCAAGCATTCGACGGGGGTTCGATTCCCCCCGAACGCGACACTTTTGCAAATGCCGTATGAACGCAGTTTCTCGTCGCGACGTTGCACCAGATCTCTAACCCACCGTAGTCACTGACACCAATACAAGCGTTCGTGGTGTAATGGTTAGCATGGATGCCTTCAACAATTCAACAGGGGTTCGATTCCCCCCGAACGCATCTGTTTTGCGAATGCCGTAAACGTCGATACACTTTCACATGTGAAGCATGGGTATGCCAACCTCATTATCTCAGGTTCAAACAATGGAAGCCTGCACATTCTTCGAATTTGTTGTTGGTGTTCTTGGTTTTTCTTTTCCTTTGGTGGTTCTGAGTTTTGGGGTTGATACCGCTTCCCTCATAGCATTGTCCTCCCAGTAATTGTGACGGATCATGTTACGCATCTGGCGCTTTGTTACGTTCACTGCTCAACGAGGGTTACGATCGGCTTCGTCTGGCGTCAACGTCATATAAACAACGCTCTGGCTCTTCTATCCGCATTTCTGCGATGCCCTATCGACTTTTTCTTTTACTGCTTTCATTACTGGTTTTCTGCTGTTGTAAATCTGTGATTCCTACGAGAAATGCTGGTATTTATTTCCGTCTTAATCAGAGAGCAGTCGACTACATCACAGGTAGGTTCTATTCTGGCATGATAAACATATACTTTTATAAACTAAAATCGTATTGTACTGCTGTATATCTTGTGGCTTGTAAGTGCTGCTACTCCCTTATGTCTACGCATAAGCCATTTGTAGTTCCATCCATGTCAACGCACCACCCTAACCTGGTGCTGAAATGCATGAGTTGCCCATTACATTGACGGTAGTTTTCAAAATAGGTTGACTGTGTTGAAAAAAGCCAGCATCATTGGGACATATGGCGTTAGGTTAGGATTTCGCAATGCGACTTTTTTCGCGGACGCCTCCAGTGCTTCAAAGAAAGAGAAAAAAGAGTACAGTAAAATTAACAATAGGGCAATGTACGCATTCACACCCCAAAAATTCAAGTCACACTCACCTCAACGTTCGCCGCGTGCGGTCGAAAGATACAGTTCTTCAAAGAGGAGAAAGGGTGGGGGCAGAGCCTCCGAGTATGTGCCCCGCCCCGTCGTCCGCTGCAGTTTCGGGGGGAGCGCGGGACTGTTTATGCAAATCTCTGTGCCCATTATACGTCACCGCGGCGGACGGAAGGGCGGGCAGTTATTCAGAGACCTCACCACTACGCACAGGTCCGAAACCGGTCCACTTTCCATTACTTCTCATCCGCTTCGAAAGCATTTTGAAAGTTGAAACTTATAGAATTGGCTAGTGAAGCGATGCCAAAAATACTGAACAATATGCACATACCTGACGTCACCATGAGCTCAGCCACCATATCGAAAATTCATGTCAATCGAGTGGAGAAGCCGTCTATTCAAGCTAAATTTATACGGAACCAAGGTATTGCTTCATAGTGCAGGACCAATCTATGAATGTTGCGAAAAGGAGTTTGTGATATTTCCTTGCATTTTTCGTTTGTTGTATATGGGCTCATAGATTGCACAATTCTAGGGCATTTTTTCAGCGCTTGTGTTTTTCAGGTGTACGAGCAAATGTCAGCCTTCCATTTCTGCGTATAAGTGCCGACTGTACCGTTGATTCGTTTTTCCCTCTTGACGGTCAGTTTCTTTAACTTCTATTGCTCTGTTTTCAATTTAAATTTGGAAATATCAAACTAAATATGCTCTCTTCTATAGATCGGGTTTCGTTTCACTAATAAGAGACCATGAGCGTTTGAATTTTCGTGGTTGCTACCACTTGGAATAAGTTTGCGATTCAATTGCTCCATTCACTAATGTTTGTTGAGATTCGATGTTTAGTCTTTCGATGTAAACCTCTTCTTCTCTATCGTACATACATAGAGAGTGGATCCTGTTCAAGACAATACGCCCTATCCGTTATCTCCGTGAAAACGAATTCTTTTGTATTCGCTGCAACGGCTAGGCTATCTCAACGACACTACTTTCCGTCGAGAAACAAACTGTTTTGATTCCAAATTTGATGAGTCATACGTAATTTGATAGGATGAGGCTATACTTCGATCTGAAAACACTATTTATTAGGCAGCTTCGCCGTTGAACTCCATAACTTCACCATCGATCTACAGCTAAACATATGGCGCAATGAGACATCTGGAAGAAACGTTTTTGAGGTTGGTGTTATTGCAACAAAGAATGAATAAATAAATAAAGTCGACTCGACCCTCAAAACACAAATTTACTACTTGGATTGCTAAGAGGCAGGGATAGCCGAGTGGTTAAGAGTGTCGGCTCAAGTCTGCACAGTAAGAGCACTCCTTCCATCCCAGCCGAGGCACAAAACCATACCTTGCAAGAAATTGCAGAAATGGTGACGTTACCAGCGTTAGGTCCACGTTGGCAGGCCGAATGAAGGATCCCAGTCACAACAAGAATGTCTGAAATTGCACAAATTGGTGGAAATCTGTTACATATCGTGTGAAAATGGAGAAAACGAGCGCCCTCTCGTAAGAACGATCTCCTCTGTATTCGCTGCAAAGGCTGCCCCAACAGCACTGCTTTCCACCCGAGAGGAACGACGTCCAAAATCACATGGGTATAGCCTTGAGAAGCCTTGAACCTGGATCTCACGAAATCTACCAAACGGTTCTGGGAGCGAAACTTCCAAGGAGGTCTTAAGGGACTGATGATACACACCTTTTGCAATCCGGTATCCTTGGCTATTGAGAGTTCCACACTGAATGAATGTGACATTCGTATTTTACAAGTCACTCAACCGCAAGTACAACGATGCAGCCAACTTGAGATGTTTCCGTTTGTTCACCTCCTCTTCGCCATCATAGTCAGAGGAGGGCAGGTTTCTAAGGGTGAAGCTTTGGAAAATTTTCTATTGCAATCATTTCTTACCGATTCACCATGACATTTAGAAAAAGAAGCAGGTGATTCAAATGGAACCACGACCCCAATGGCCTGTAGAGTTTCGAATCAAAAAGCAATCCGCAGAGCCTATAATGCACCGATAAGTGGTAGGAGTATTTACTTCTATGGAGGTGTAGAAGCGTTTTCCAATCTCCCATCCAAGAGAAAAAGCAATGCACACGCATCAAAAACGAATCCCCATTTCACCTACGCCATCCCAACATAATACTACCTGCTGCTCTATCAAGCTCTGCCAACGTTCGGTATCCACTCGAACACGCTTACACCATATGCCACAGACCTCCGTAACTTCGCTCCCGGAATCGTTTTAGCAGACTTCGAAGAAAGAGCTGACTGAGATCTACATCATCGATTGCCAGGCTTACCCTTTCCCTCTTTCTTCTCAACTTTTTTCCAATTTTTTTTTTCAAACTGTGATTAGATTCTTTGCTGGCCTTAAATTTACAGTATAGGCTATCAAATAGCCAGTTACTAATGGCCTAACCCTTTCTCTTGAATCATAATTGATCCTCGAGTTGTTTCAGGTTCCTCAATGCGAGACCACCCACTCGGATGTGATCCTTCTACTGGAGGAGAACTCACTACTGACGATTATTCGTGGAACACTACAGGACACGGTGACCTTTCTAATGTCGCATTCATTCAGTAGAATCGAGCTTTCAGATCAAGTTGAAAACGTACATCCTGAGCAGAGAGATACACTCGGAAATGCCTAATTTCCATTATCTTCCTTTTTGCCTAAAACAGCTCAATCTGAATTCCTGTAATTGGAATTTTTCGAATTCTTTTATCACTGTTCCCAGAGCTTACATTAAAAGGAATAAGCGAGATTAATAGGGACAATACAACACTGATGACTTTCAGATTTCGGGTATCCTTAGCTGCATGCATTTGTGGTATAAATATAGCATGGCCAACTGTTTGGAAGCATGAATTCCTCCAAGCAGGGTACACCGATAGTCAAGAACCTCCACAGGGGGATCGTATTTGATCGGACGAAAGGGAGGGGGGTCGTTCCTGCAGAGGTCTTCTCGCTGAAATCCGACTTTCAATAAGCAAGTGTGAAGAGAAGGGTACTTCGCAGCTCACTCGTGTGAGAAATTGTGAAATGAATATATTTTTGCCTCAAGTAGGAGACATAAGTAATACACACTGCAACTATACAATCCGACAACAGTTACTGCTATTGTACAGGTCACAAAAAGGGGGTTTGTATTTGATACTCGTGAAGGAGGGGAGGGACGTACTGGAGCGGCTATTTTCTTCGACACCTGAGAGTACCCTGCTTCCAAGCACCAGGTGGGTGTTCGATTTTTCCCGAACGCACACGTATATTTTGAAATTGTCGAACTTATTTCAGGGCACTTCGGATAACAGAATATGATTATGTTATAATTTTAGAATTTTTCCTCTTCAATCCAAAATCAGGTTTGAAAGTACGGGGATTATTTAGATGTCGAACGTGGTAAAATCACAGATATGTGAGACAATTCTGGATGCGGTTAAATTCATGGACTCGCAAGAGCTACAGGTAGCCTTCGCATCTCTATTAATTTACTTTCGATATTTCCGAGTTCTGCCTACCAATTTTTCGTTGTACAGCAAAACTGAATTTGATTTCAGCCAATGGACAGGCCCACTACCACAACTGTCGCCTCGTCAAAAGCTTCCGACGAATTAGGTTTCGACCCAGCTGAATTTGGCGCTAGTCTCTGTGAAGTTTGTCTTGTAGTTATATGTATCCTGATCATTAGTTCAAGCACGCAGTTTCACAGAGTGAAAGAGCCTCCTTCCAGATTCAACAGCTCAAGGAAACAGCTTCAACGGCCGCCTCTTCAACGACGTCCTCTAATGAAGTGATGTCAAGCGGAACATGGAACGCCAACCTTGACCTAGTCTATCCTCCGAGATTTAGCGATGAGGCAGAGTCACATTTAATTATGGGCTGTCTTGAAAAATAGTTATAATGATATCAAAAAAATTAACCCTTTATTTTGTGCCATTGGCGTGTTGCGTTGCTACCGAAATTGGTGAAGGGGATGGTGGTTGAACAGGACAACAATGGCCGGTTTCAAAGCAACACCTCATGATATTCAGATTAATTGACCTACTTTTCTGATCCTTAGGAAGTAATCGAGGTTGCACCCATTCCTGTAGCCACGGCACCATTACGGCGCTACACCTTCTCCAACACGCACCGACCAAACCAATTTTGCTCAGCTGAACATGGATCGAGCGGGTAAAACACCTCGTGATAATCACATAACTCGACCTTTAATACCCTTGAAAAGCTATCCAGTCGGAGTGAGTCGAGCAAGTATAGTGCCGTGTAGAGTGGCGGCGCAAAAAAGGCGCAGTCTGGGGGGGTGTATATCGCTAGGACAGAAACGTCGCGTGGCCGTGTTCGGCACGCGACGTTTCTGTCCTAACGATGTACACCCCAGTCTGGGGTACCAATAGTCCGAAAAAAGGCTCGCGAAATGGGTGGCATGGCTCACCTTGAGTGCCATTGCACACGCTCCTACTTATGCAAAATATTACAGGATGTGGTGTTCGGTGTGGACGGAGCCTTACTCTTCAACGGTGCCCCAGCCGACAACGTTGAACATCCACCAGCGCTCAACGCGAGCGTTCTTAACACGAAGGTTGGTTTAAGATCCTAGCCGAAAATCCGGCACACACTAATACTGTGTTCTTCACCAACCGACAGAATATGGGTGAACATTCCAATTTAGAAAATGATGACTAGGCGAAGTAGATATGTAGCATTACTATCACATGCGGTGACCAATCACACTAGTGGAGTTGATTTTCGACGTTGGCCGACGTAACTGTGTGCCATATGACTCGAAAATATGAAAATTAACAATAATTTCAGATGGTTGGAATTCTGATCAGTGACTCCATACCGAACACCTTCTTTGCTCATATCTTCAAGAACAAATTGGGAAGTTTGATCGAAAGGTGATCCAGTCATCATTACCTTAAATAATTAATCTTCTAATCAAAACAATTGACTGTGACATAGTGTACCCATGATTTCGCCCACGATGTCATTGACCCCTGATTTTTTCCACGTTAGTCGAGAAGAGAATATGCAGGGTCATTGTTGGCAAGGAAAAACTGAGAGCCGTGTTATCTCCGTTTTTAGGGTGTTCGGCGATTGGTCGAATTATCGCGCGGCCGCCCGCGGCAAGCGGCGGCGAGTGTGAGTCGTTTGCAGCTTTATCTGTCAACAACATAGGCGTATTTCCGCAGCCTATCTGCAATCTCTAAAAATTCTTCGAACCAATCGCATCTAGAGTGGAATTCGAAACTACTGCGGCAAGTCGTAGTGACGGCGCCGCGAAGCGAATTCGACCAATCCCATACACCCCCGCTCCTCCTTTGCCTTACTCCGGTAGGCGTGGCACAACCCGTTATGCCAATAGCATCCCACCAATGACAATATAGGATCATCATGTTTATAACATGCCTTATATGATTTGATTTCTGTCTTCCATTTATACATATATGTACATGAAATAGACACTATTACCTGCTCTTGTATAGATAACCAGTAATCACAGACCTAATCGATGTTTCATTGAAGTTAGACTGTGAATTATCCCTTATATTGTTTGCATTCCAAAATGCCAAAGGGCGATGATGTCTGTAAGCATTCACTTTCTGGGATTCTTTCAGGCAATGCAATAGGTATGCATAAATAAAAACGGCTTTTTTAATGATGGCCTATTAAGCTCGACTATCCTGAGATGCTTTTTCGATTACTCATTCTTTCACTATTCACTTTCATTTTCACCATTTTACCATAGGCAGTTTTTCCAGGATCGAATCTCAACATCTTCCCAGGCCGTTCAGGAAAATTGCTAGTATGATGTGCTCGAAGTGCTTCCTGGAAATTTCTGCAAATCTTACAGAGTGCGTCATAGTCTCATCGATAAAATTGTATTTCTAAGCTGGTTTGCATAACAGATGCTGTGAAATGGAACTTTCTGCTATTTTAGCAGTTTTATTTCATTTCAGTTGCTAACAGTTTTCCTCATATGAGTCATTTCCAGACAACCACGCGTAGAAATTAGTGCAAAAAGTGGTGCTCGAGTCGAATTGGCAGGAGATGTACTTCTTCAATTCCAAGGTCGCGAAGAACTTCACAGCTTGATTAACGCCACCACGCGACTTCATGTTACGGTAGGTGTACTGTAACTATTCGTGCATAAATGCTGAAATGTCGTGCTTTCACGCCTTATGAATGAGTAGAAAAGGGAAGACAATGGATTCTGCAAAAGCCTTCGATCTGAATTAGATGACTTTTAGCATAACACGAATGCGTTGAAGGTAAATACCAATCTAAGCGATATCGTTGTGCTTGTAAGAAAGAACTTGCAATGATGTTCCTGGATTAGTTTTTTTCAGCTGAAACCGACTATCAGACACTCGCGACTTTATGGTGATATCGCTCTTACCAACGTTGATGTGAAAGTCTATAAAGTAAGTGAACGCGTAAGCCACTGAACTTATTTGTGGGTTACCGACACCTATTGTTAGTTTGCCCTCTCGAATGGTTTGTCTGCACTCGTGACCAGGGTATCCCGAGAATCGAGGATACTTCGATAGGGGGTCGTATTTGACTGAATAGGAGGGTGGGGGTTCGTACCTTCAGAGGTCAGCGATAAGCACTGAATCATAAATTTTCAATAAACAGATGAGAAACAAAGGGTATTTCACCGCAAATTCGTGTGAAGAAATGTGAAATAAGTATTTTTTGCTTCAGGAAAGGATATATGGCATAACTAGGCACTATGCAAACATATTGCAACTATGCAATCCGGCAACAGTTACTGGTATGTAGAGGTCAAAAAAGGGTCGTATTTGGTTGCCGTAGAGGGGGGGGGGGGGTTTGTACTGAAGCGGCTACTTTCCTCGACACCTGGGAGTGCCCTGCTCGTGACATTCGGTGAATCTTAATTTCCGCTTTACTCTGAGGGCTGAGGGGAAGCCTCCCAATTACGAATCGAAAAAAGCACACCTCGCGATAGTTAAATTATTTGACCTATCGCCTTGGAGCAGTAGGCCCTTAGATCATTATCCATACTGCACCCTTTTTGGGTCGCCACGATACGCCATAACGGCGCTACATCTGCTCGATACAAAACCGTCTACGCGATTGTTGCTCAGTTGACGAAGAAGGAAGCGCTATTGGGCGGGGCGGCATTGGTCCAAGCGGGTATGCTGCGTGTGTGGCGGTGCAAAAGGCGGAGCAAAAAGCTGCAACCTGAATAGGTACGTGAGGATCATTTGCCCAGAGAAAGCATTTCAAATAACCTGAATAATGCGAAGCGCGCCTCGATAAGAAACGCTAAATCTATATTCAACCCTTTTTCAATGTTAGCATAGATACACTCTCTGGCTACTTTTGTTGAAGCCTTCGAAAATTTACGATTTTATTCATTCGAGGCTAACGTTTTGGCGTCTTCGACTTCTTCAGACCTTGGTTTTTTGTGACCGAGGCGTAGGATGGGCCACAGTAGGACAATTTCTCAATAGAAGAGCATTTATGGTAAAATTACGCTCACGATGCTGAGCGTCATTGTGCAACGCAGTCGAGGTCTCTAAAACCATGAAATAGAACCGAATTTTTTTTGATTTTACTCAGAACTGTTAGGATTGAGGCATAATAGTTTTCATCAACACAACTAAACTGGAACACTCTGAATAACAATACTGTATGCTTCTCTACCCTTCTCATTATCGCTAACTACTTTAGCTGGCCGTCGGAGGAGTTTTATCGAAACCAATAGAAAAGCTCCTCTCTTTCATTGTGCCCCGTGTACTATGGCCCCAGGTCAAAAAAAGAATTCGATTTGCATTGAATAAAAGAGGTACGTTCATGCATTCACTTCCCGTTAGACCATTATCTATTACTGGCAGCAACAACAAAGGAACAAGGTGAGGACAACAAAAGCATATGTGAATGTCTACTTTATGTGAACGTACGTATATTTATGCACCGCTAGTTCCCCACTGTACATGATGCTTTCAATATGATTTGAAAAAATGAAATCAGTAGTTGTCTCACAGTGTACCTCATACCTTTGCCATCATTAAAAATTCTACACTCAGGTATTCAACTACCGGTTCTATGCGGTGTCGAACTTGAGCATCTCTCACTGTCCTACATTGATCGAGCTGCCGTTATCAATACCGACTTTCGTTTTGATCTGCCGTTGTTCATACGAAAATTCAAGCTCTATCTTATCCATAAATCAATGACTGTTCGTGGTATTCCTACGTATGTTGAACGTTAAGTCATGTTGTAAGTTCGTCGTTTTTGTGATAAATCTCGTTCGTTACTGTTCGTTTGATACTTATTTATATTATTTGAAGGAATCGTACGGTCCGTGTTTCTGAGTTCTTCTGTTTCCCATGCATTTATGTTGAATTTGCACACTACACCTACAAAGTTTCACGCGAAAAAAAAACGAGACTTTGGCATCCGTCAGAGATACAGCCTCCTCGAAATAACGTTCGATGGGGTGTGGAGTCCGTGGAGACACAGACGTGAGGGCTTCACGAGAAAAAGGCGATGGTCATATGTTCAGAGATGCAGAGTGGGAAGCAAGCCAACATTGGGCGCGAAATTTCAAACGGCATTCTTTCTGCTGTTGGCTCTAACTTTAGACAGCCTGTAAATGACTGCAGCAGTCACTGCTGTAGGCGTTTGTTGTCCAAGTTTTGCGCGGCAGGAATTCAGCCGCAATTCCTCTGTTCCTTCATTCTCGGTTCCTGTCGTGTTTTCATGCACTACATGAATTACTGTTTTTAACCCTTCCCATTGTATCTCTTTATTCGTCCTACTTTATCATCCGTCATGAGGGACGGCTGGAGACGGGTGAGGGAGTAGAACAGGGTGAGCGAAAAACTTTAGCGAGACTAGAAACAGCGCTCACCTTTGCCATCGACTTCACGAACACCACCTCTCCGCCTGAGCCATCCTGCAACTAGCCCCTAGACGACGGTTCCTTTCACCTGACCAGTCATCCAGTCTGCAAAACGACCGAATCCGCATTGAGGATCAGAGGATTTTGCCAAGTGTGCGTTTGTCCACCCTACCGCTTCGCTACCGTTCGCGGCACACCTCTTGACAGTATAGCACCGTCGTTTTTATCATGTCTGTATACAAAAAGCATGTTCAATCCATAGACTTTACTATCGATTTCAATTACATTGATGGGCGGTAATACAATTAGAATTAGCATGTTATCACATCACTGAATCGGAAGAATTAAGTTGGAAACGTATTCGATGCTCTTAATTTCAACTCTCCTCCTATTTTTCTTCGGTCTTCTCCCGTTCACGTTGTTTCGCTTCCACTTTCTTATTATAACGTTTAATCATTGACACATAGCTTTCCATATATTCGTTGAATTTTGTATCTCTTGGAATGGCATTGTCCTGTAAAGCTGAGCGGGTTGTTCTATCAATATTGCAAAGGAGCGGCCATTGAGGACTATCAAAGAGCCGCTCCCTCATGCACGGCCCGGGAAATGGAACCTTATCCAGATTGAAGGAACCTTCTAACCCTGTAAGAAGACATCTCTTTTCTTTGTATGTGACTATCAAACCCATTCAAAGGAATCGTGCACGGAAAAATGAGTTTCGTTGTGACCCATATGTTTATGTTGTAGGTGCTTGATAAGAGCCGAATGCAAAGTTTCACCCGAAGAAGTGAGAATTCGCCCACGGACAATGGGCAAAGAACCCATTCGAAGGCCCCGCCCCGTCGCGTGCCACTTTGAGGAGCTGAATTTCAGCCGCATTCTCACTTTTTCGCGTGAATCTGCACGCGGCTCTTATTAAAGGAATCGCGCACGAGAATGAGTTTTCTGTTACTCATATATTTATGCTGTATTTGCTTGATATGACCCGCATGCAAAATTCCACACGAAAAACTGAGTATCCGGCCCAGGCACAGCTCTTCAAAAAGGTGACCAAGGGGGCGTGGCCTCAGATTAGATGCCCGCCCCATCGCTCGCCGCGGCCTGAGACGGAGAGCGGGACTATTCACGTAACTTTCAGTTCCACTATGCGTATCCGACCGCGGCGGGCGACAAGAGGGCATTTGTTCTAGGGCTCCGCCCCCTCGGTCACCACTTTGAGGAGCTGTCTCCTCAAAAAAGGTGGCCGAAGAGTATTCCCACTAATTAGTGTGAACTTTGCATGCGGCTCTTATTAAGCAAATACAAGATAAATATATGGGTAACAGAAAAACTTACTGGACATAGTGGTTGTCAATTGACGGCCTCACACTACTTTTTTGTGGGAGAATTATAGACCTTTTCACCACAAAGGTAGCGAGGCACTTTTCGCGAAAAAACTCAATTCGAGTGTACCGTCCTGCACCAGTAGAAGTACTTGGGAGAGCGGCCAAAATCATTTTCGAATACAAATCACATTCTAGGCTTCAGAGAACAGCATCATTCATACAAGGGGAAGGGTAAAAATAGGAACGGGTCGCATTTCTCGAAATTTTCCTCAACCAGATGCGTGGCCCTACATACTTCCAAAAAGTGAAGTGATGATAATCCCAGACAAACTTACAGTGGCGAATATTTCGAGTACGCAAATATGAAGGAAGACGTATTGAATTGCCGACTGGATAGCCTGATATCGCTGATTGCGCATGTCTCTGACCACGTCCACCATCGACGCATCGGCTTTCTCACGAATCTTCATCGATGCATAATCGATTGCTGAATATATACATATGTAAATCTTTCCAAATTTCAGAAAGTAGGATGTCATTGAATACTAGCCACGTACACCCACGAGCAAGTTCGACGAATATCACCGATGAAATACGACTACACTTCGCGGTAACATGGGTGTGAACAACGCACCGACAAACGTTGCACTTCGTCCAATTCCGGCCGAGCAGTGTACTGTAATCGGTCCATGCGCAGCCAAGGATCGTGCCAGCTTCAACATTCCAACCGTTGGTGCGGGATTCAAGGGTGCCGTGTGATCGGGCCATTCAAAATAGGCCAGATGGTTCACGATAACAGTTTTGCCTTCGCTGTAAAACAGAACATTGATCGTTGGTTTTCAACACCGTATTGACACTCATAAGGATATGCTCCACCACTTATTCTGCCTGCGTGTAAATACCCAGTACTCGGCCTTCCTATAGACGGATTGTATGTTGAAATGAGGGGCGCCCCACCACTCCGCTGTTCTTATCGATGACCTCACTCTCACACTCCCTTCTATCAGACAAAGCACCAAAGTATAGGCCAAAACACTCGATCTAGGACATCGCATCGCGCTTGGGCCGTTGCATGCCCGTATTGCCTCACTGCGCCGTGGGCTCCAGCGACTTTGTCCTAATTTGAGTGTGTTGGCCTACCAAGTGAAGGTTGGGACACAACGGTCAGTGAGGTAACGAGGTCACACGGTGGCCACGCCCATCCGCGAATTGCAGTCACACTGGTAAAAAAATTTAAAAAGTTCCCTACTCCAGCGAAATAGCAGAATAGGGAATGCGAAATAATGGGCGTAGTGATCGATGAAGCCACAGCATGGCAACTTGCCAGAGCAACCGGCTCTGAGACAACTCGGAGAATTCGCGAAGCGTCTCCGCAGGCGGCGAGCCGGCCAAAATCGAAATCCGTGTATACCAACACACCCCTAGCCTACCCCATACCGTTGTTGCTTCTTGTAGATCCGATCAACAGCTTGTAATCAGCGCCTCATGCGTACAACCTGCGGATCGATACACGGATCTTTTTATCTTTCGACTCAGATTTTAGTTTTCCAAAGGTTTTGCCTCGAGAGTACCATTGTCTTACCCATATTTTACTTCCAGTTCTGTATGTTTAATGCCTTCGAACGGATCCGGCTTTGATGATTTAACGGCTACTATAAATCCACCATAGTTTCCAACTTCTTTCTTTTCTCTTGGCAAATAGAAACAACACTTCTCATGCTTTCCTGAACACCACTATAACTTCAGTCGAAGCAAAAAGGTGGATTCAGTGCAGTAGCTGAAATAGTCTCATTGCACTCGAATGATTTCTCGACCGAGTCCTTTCAAAGTGACGGATAGCGTTCCTATAGGAGCAGGACAAGACATTCGAACTGGGTCACCGCCCTTGCTGCCTCCGCTGTGAATTGGCGGAGCGCTAGTTTTGAGGTTATGTACCAAGGAGCTAAAAGCACGTAAAGATGGAAAGGTGATGAAACAAGCAGGACTCAATTTCGAAACCATGAAATTTCATGAAACGCTTCTAGCCGCTGCGCTAACTCTCACGTTATAACCACCTTCATTAAAATTGCACAGCATAACAATCACTTTGCTTTTTTCCGATGTGATCATATGCCAGAAGTCACCCACGTATTCTTGTAGAGGTCCCTGGAAGGCATAGCAATTACTGCGAAAAATATCGTGTCTTAATGTTGATTAGAGGGAAACGCAATATAACGCAACATTTTGATATTGCGCACCAGTGCACTACACACACCTAACAACACGCCAAAACTTACAGTAGCTTTATTTAATAGTACTAAAGAAAACTGATAATGAAGGAGGAGAAAATGTGTTTTGGCATACGCCATATTGCTTTTCCTTGATATGGTTCCAAGCAGTCAATAGGAACGTAAAGGGAATATCGATCGCATGGGCGTAAAATCAATATCCGTCCCACGCTACATTGGTAAGCAGCCAAGGATTACTGAGAAAAGCCTAGCAGTAGTATATTGTTACAGCATTGAAGTACCTGCGTGCAGATGTACTTTTGTGAATCTGGCATGACCATCCAGCTGGCATGTATGTAATCATCCTCTGGTGGCCTATCTTTGAGGACCACTCTGGTAGCGTCTATACAAATAATATCGTTGTATCTGTAAACAACAAAAGTCAACAACCAATATGCTTATGCAGTATAATTGGTAGCCCCACCTATTCTTAGCGTCGTTCTTCTCATAAGCCTCCGTCGTATAGTCAGCGGGTTTGATTTTTTTATTCGCAGCAAACTCTTTTGCTAATGCTCTTATGGGCTGAATTTCTTGTGATCGATAACAATCAATTATTGATTCGGAGCTAGCTACCTTTTTGAGCATTAAATTTTGTGCCCACATTGATCGATTATCCGACGTATTGACGAGAGCTGATTTTGAATCTCCTTCCGCCTATTAGCAAAAAATTCTGTACATATTCTTTTTTATTTTTATTTTACCAGATTGTTCACCTTCTTTTGTTGATCAATGGCTTGTTCAACAACATCTTCATGGTAGACGTTTGCTATGAAGTCTTTCTGAAAGTGCTCACCAACTCATCTAGTATGACATTTTTGGTTGTACGAGAGGGCTGGGGGTCAATTGGTCGAATTTTCGGTCGCGGCGTCGTACTCGCGGCACCGCCAGTACGAGCCATTTGTAATTCCGTCAAGACGCAATGAGCTGGTACCGTAAGAGATCTTTAAAGATCGCAGGCTGGCGGCTTCGGGAGTTCGCCTATCTTGAAGGTCCCTTACGGTATAACCTCACTGCGTCTTGAGCAGAATTCCAAACGACTCGTACTCGCCGTGCTGCTCGCCGCGGGCGGTCGCGCGACAATTCGGTAAATCGATCTCCACCCGAGGGGTGTGCGTCAGGACTGTCCAGCTAGGTCCGACCACGCGTGGAGGCGTCGGCCACACCCTTTAGAGACGGACAATTCACAACGAGACCGGCAAACCACTTGGGGCACGCAGTGACCTAGTTGACACACACCCAGATGGACCAGTATCG
Organism: Trichostrongylus colubriformis; assembly: GCA_963978905.1. Classification (NCBI taxonomy): domain Eukaryota; kingdom Metazoa; phylum Nematoda; class Chromadorea; order Rhabditida; family Trichostrongylidae; genus Trichostrongylus; species Trichostrongylus colubriformis. The sequence goes on from OZ022258.1 coordinate 48,909,052, forward strand.
CTGAAACCTTCACGGACTGGCATAGCATACAAAGTCGTGCGCGCGTATTGATTTTGAAGCATGTGCATGACTAGATGAGAATACGGCACGCCGCTTGCGGTTTATTTGGGCGAAATTTGGAACGAATGGCGGTGCTACCGCAATGAGGGGGCGAGGCTACTTACGCCAGAGAACCGCGTGGCCGCCAGCAGTGAGCGGCTCGACGGGTGCGAGTGCCAGTGGCGAGGCATGGCACCCTTCAAGCGAGGCAATGTGGCATGGGTGGAGGAGGGAAGGTGGCATGGGTGCAGGAGGCAGTATGGCACGGGTGGAAGCGCTGAGTTGACACAGCCACGCTCTGCCGGGCTCCCTAGTGCAATCGATTCGCAAGTCGCGCTGGTGGCGTCGCCAGTGCGACGTCGCTGAAGCGACTTTCTGGCGTAAGTAGCCTCACCAGCACTGAGGGGCACCCCTTCATAAGAGTTGTCTTTGCCTGAGCTCTAGGAGAAGAGGAGTCCTTTCTCCGCTCACTTTAGCGCAAGCAAGAGCCAACTTAGTGACGACCCCATAACCTCACCACACGCAAGATACCCGAATTTAGGTCGCGTTCATACTCTGCGTCAGGGCGTGGCTGCGTGTCTCTGTCTCCGCTCATGCCACCTTACCCCGTTGCCTGCGTCGACACCGCACGTTCCTGCGCCACTCTCTCGATGCCTGCCAGCCATGCCCTGCTGGCGCTGAATATGAACGCAGCCTTGCGCGCTCATTGACACCTGCGCTAAAGACGAATGTTCCAGAGAGTCCGTCCACGACTGCAAGTAAAACTGAACTAGACCTACCTTCTGAACCTTGGCAGCTGGTTGTGGGGGTGGTGGTCCTGAAGTCTGTGCAGGAGACGCAGGAGTTTGTTTTGGTCTACTTTCAACACTTGTAGATTTTTCTGAACAAAGGAACTCAGACGACAGGTTGAATGGTTTTGCACGGTCTTGATTACCTTTTTACGGGTTCAATTTTTGAAAACAACATGTGTGGGTGTATCAGGGGTGCTAATCGCGGCGATGCGGCGTCGGTTCCTTCCTGGCAAGTAGTGGCGCGGTATTGTGCGCGGCGACAATGCAGCATACGCGATTGATATCGTCGCTAAACCACCGCGCGCGACAGCATTGGTCCATTGCTAAGGCCGCCGTCAGACTTTGCAAGTTTTCGACTCTGCACTTTCGCACGCGATACTACGACCTTGAGATTGTGCAATGCCACAACTTCGCGCGCGGAGCTATGACAACGCAAAATCGCAAAATCGCAAAGTCTGACGGTGGCCTAAGGGCTTCACAGCTGGCAATCGTATATGCGATTAAGGCGATTAGACAAAAAGATATGATACGGATTGATCAGGTTTGGTCGGAGAGAAGATAGATATCGATTAGGCGATACAATCAGGCGATTAAACGATGGTGAGGGGTGACCGTTGGGCACACTGTTAGTGAAATCGCCAGGCCTCGCGGTGGCCACGCCCATACGGCGGATTGCAATCGCACTGGTGAAAAAAAAAGAGAAAACCTTAGTTCAACGAAATAGCAGAATACCGAATGCAAGATTATGGCCGTATTGATCGATGAAGTGGAGAGAGTCACAGTATGGCAACTAGTCAGAGCAATCGGCTTTGAGACAACTCGGACAATGCGCGATGCATCGCCGCGGGCGGCGAACCGACCTCAGGCCGAGATCGAGAGCGATTGTGGGTAACATAAAGGTATTAGAATCGGTACGTATCTTTTTCTTCCCGCTAAATCCGCCTTGGATATTGTTCAGAGTTTGCGATTCGCGCAATTCAGGCAGAAGGAAAAGGATAAGGATTTATCAAGTGATCCTGGCGATCATCTGAAAAGGATAAGATAGGTATCGAAGTGGATGATAGGCGTGAATCATGCGATCGTTTGAATCGCGAACAATGCCTTAAAAGACGATCGCCTAATCGTCTAACCGCCTAGTCACCTCACGATACGTATCGTTTCTTTCTGCCTGGTCACCTGAATCGCCAACTCTGAACGATGCCATGCGATAGTGAGCGGAACTGTACATCACTTCAATGCGTGCCACTCAAGGGCAATGGTGGAGAACGAACGACTGTTGTAAGATAGTGGAAGCTCGGAATAGCGTATTCCATACGTTGACGTGATAGAGACTTGCCTTGGGATCCTGAAATATGACCTCTGTGATTTTCTGGATTATACGTATAGTTAGAGCAGATGAAACGGGAAAGCAATTTCGTTCACCCACACCTTGCTGATCACGTTGCTTTTTCTTCCGATCCCGGAATCTAATAGCCGCGAATAGCTGAAAGCAGCTTGAGTTGACACACCTAGAAATCTAGGCCTGCTGGACCAATGAGGTATATGATGTGCAAGAAGTTCTTCAGCTAAAACGATGAACGCACCCTGGCCATAAAGAACCAGAACCAAACACTATTGCCAATAGTGAAAAGTGAACCATACTCCATTGAGAGTGTCCAGACTTACTGCAGTTGTTTACCACTAACAAACTGATCTTCGTTTCTTATCAGTTATGATTTCGTGCAAGAACACTACAGAGCTGTTTTCCAGCTGTAGGATTTGTGAGGGATTGGCAGAGGTCAACAAGAGAGCTTACTCACCTAGCAGATTTGACAATTCATGGGGTGTAGGTTGGGACACACGAATCTAGGCCGTGACCCTGTAACAGCCTGTGGCCTTTGACCTAAGCCTTAAATAATTCAGACAATTTGTTCATGTAAATCGTGTCCTCCTTGCAAGTCTGTTCTGTTGTATAGTCAACTTGTTTGAATTATTCATGTCACAGGGCAAAGGCCACAGGCTGTCACAGGGTCACGGCCTAGATTCGTGTGTCCCAACCGTCACCCCAATTCATGCACTCTGGCACTTGCGCTGTCTAGGTGCAATCAGCCACTGTCTCACATGCAATGTCAGATGTTCCTTTAAGCCTTCAGGAATCTTGAGAATTGTCAACCGCCCAATGTCCTGTTCCCATATACCACCACTGCCACCGTCATTATCTCGGTATACGTGAAACTGTTTTCATAATACCGTGATAGTCAGTGAAATCCTAGTTGAAGGCATTCTTTACTGGGTGGACGATGTAGCGAAACACGCTACTCTCCTATATATGGCCAGAGAGATTTGGTTTATTCATTGCTTAGCTTTTTCTTTGATTTCTCTTATCATAAGGCCGATCTGATGAATGTTTTACAGATGTGCTTTTCGTTCCTCGTCGGGCTCACATAAAAAGGTAGCGAATACGCTGCCTGACGGAGTTCTCCACTCGGACTTTTCCACGCGCGCTATCCCTCGCTGTATTCTACCAACAGTTACCACCAACCCGTCATCGCTCGTCAATATTATTCTCATTGTTAGTATACTAATATTTGGTACATTCGTGGTGCACTTAAGATTCAATCCTTCAGCCTCTAGGCTCCGACAAGCAACACGATCAATACCATCCTAATCGCAACTTTTGAAGGAATCAACGATACACTAGGGTCTGTAAGCGTCAAAGAGGTCGGTAAGAGAATCAATACCTTGGAATAGGGATCTATTTTCTCAGTAAACTAATTGTCGCGGAGCGCAACAATAATGGTAAGGAGAGATTCCATTCTAGTTCCTTGTTGATAAAAAAGTAAAAGAAAAGTAAAGAGAAATGAGAAAGCTCATCTACAGGTTGATCAGGCTCATGCTTTTAGATTATGCTCACATTCTTTCTCGCGGCCGTGCTTCGACGTCGTATAAAAGGGCGGCCAGACGGAGAGCGGGGCTCTCGCATCTCCAAGCGTTCAAGTTTTGATCGGCTCAATAGGAACAATAAGATTAATAAAATCGATCAGTAGGATTCTTTCACCATTAGTAGAGATCTGATCCGCATCCGAGGTGAGCAGGAGTTAGGAGGAAGTCGCGCAGATATTTTCACGTTGTTAGATTGCGATTATATAAATCCGATAAAGGATTGTTGCTTTCGGGATGGCATCATACATGTGGCCAGTTAAGTATGTAGACTGTAAGCGAGCAGCACAGGAACACATTACTCTTTAGACATCATCAATATCGCCCGCCCTTCCACCGCTCTCGCAGTGACACCGCCCAGCGGATGCCATGCAGCGCGATGGACAGTGCTAGAGGATCGCGATCACGATCCCAAGACGCACTTTCAAATGGGAGTTTGACTTCAGATCGCTATTTGTGAACTGGAATGTCCTACAGAGACTATGTCATACCAGCTCCCAGTTTCCCTTAACCCCTACTACCTTAAAGGGGCAAATCCTGACAAGGATGATGCCAAGGTTGGAGATCGAATTGCACTGAAGCTCTCATAATAACAGATTCTAGCCAAATCGGTTCATGAAATATGAACACCTGCCCCCACGTTCATACATATGTGTAGTCGCATAATAAGAGGATCACCACCGTTTGACGATATATCATTTACTGCAACGCGGCTATGGGTTCTATTGTAACCTTACAAGTGAGCCCCACGAAGCCGTAGAGCGCTTTGTAAAAGTGTTTTCTCGCACCCCGTAGGAACATAGGCGGATCCAGAATCATTACCGATAAGTTTTAAGGTACATGAACATCACAAAAGGCTTTAAAAGGGCTGGTTCCCTGCGAAGACAAATTTTTGCATTTTTGACATTTCACTACGTTCATGCCTGCGCGCTTTTCGAGTGATTCGTTTTCAGCTTCGCGTGTGATTGCGTACATTGCGTACAGTCCCTTGAACGTTTACGCCCAAATTGATTATTCCTTGATTAGGATAGTTATCATGTGATGCTATCGTTTCTTTTACTTTCTGTGTCACTATTTTGTCTTTTCAGGGCACAAACGTTGTTTTCAGAGATGATGGGATAAACATATGTCCTTGAAAGGTCTCCATAGTACCACCCTACTGCGTCCTGATGAGTAGAGTTCCAACCGAGCGGTAAATAGCGCGATGGCGCCGCGATTGCGAAGTCGCAAAGCGAAAATTCGATGTAACGCTGCACACCCAACAGGAACGCATTATATTATAAGGGTCGATAGCATCAAGTACTTCATGTGATCACGATATCATCGCCAGTCACAAAAATTACTGACCCAAAAGAACACAAAAAGTGAGTTTTTCCAAAACATTTCATTGAGAAACTCTTCTAACTTACAAGTAATGTGACTTTTGTAAATAAATGTACAAAAAACAAAATATATAGCAGCAGGCACTGGAAGGGCAAGTTTGTTTTTTTTCAAACGGTGATAGCATCAGTGTTAAGGTTACATTATGAAAAGGGGAAGATCTACAGAAAAATCGACAACAAATCGATAAACAATTAGTCGATTAAACGCACCAGATCAATACTCATTCAACGCACACACATCGAACACTGAGAGAAACCACTCATCACTATTATCGTATTGACTATTCACAAGACTGAACATAAAATGAGTGGAAAAAAATAAAGAAAATAGCTAGGAATATTTTCTATTTGTGAAGGGTTAATTGGAGAAAGAGCGAAAAAGTAGAGCAGGCAAAAAATCAGAAAAAAAGTGCAAAATCAAAAAAATGAGCGAGATGACTGAATGACTTAGAGGATTGTGCACCGCCTCCTTGTTTCAGTAGCGCCTCTCGTTGAACGTAATGTGTCGGTTCTCTTGGGTTCATGTGACGTCGATTCCTGAATTATCTATTTTTACGTGGTGTTACCGATTTTGGGGCCTTCTAACAAAATCAGCGGGCTTTACCCAAGGTCAGGTTGGCGATTGCCAGACCCTGATTTTGGAGTTTTGTGCACATGGGGGGTTCGGGGTGGTACACGCACTTAAGAAGGCGACTCTATCGCTCTACGAAAGACATACTGTGCCGTAGCGTCTATACTTTACACAACTATACATAAATTTGTAGTAGTAATTCTATAGTAAGATGCATTCTATAGTAGTTAACACATTTATAAACTCACCAAAATAGCTATATAATGGCTCTTCAAAATTCCTGTCAAAAAAATATAGTTAATCATATTTCATACCAGAGCAATGCAGGTTGGTGTTATATTTTGTCGACCGGAAGACAGTGCTTGAGGCCTGGGGAGATTCCCAGGCCGACACGCGGCAAGTGAAAATACAATTGGTTCGAAATTAATGCCGCAACACGACACGGGTTAAAGCTACGGTAAAAGCAGCACAGCCACCATACCTCATCTGGTTTGTAGCTAATATGGCGAATTAATAGGCGACGAGATTAGGCCTTAAAGCACAGAAGCTCACATAAAGAAAGAAACGAAGAACTGAGTAGCGTTAGGCCAGGATGCGGTGTCGCAGACACTTTGGGACGGCAAGGCCGCGTGGCATATGGGATTCAGCTCTGAGTTGAAAAAAATTTTTTTTTGGGAAGAACGACTTTCCTTCTCGGAAAAGTACACTGATGAATGAGCCCCTCCTCTGGCCGCGACCAACATTTACCTCTACATACAGTCCATTTCGGAGCGTCTGACAGGCCGTGGCCTACGGACTTGGGTGAGAGAGTGTCAAATTCTCTCAACCCGCCACCCGCTCTCACTCTTGCCACGCACTCTCACTCTCGCCACTCACCCATGTCCGAAGGCCACGCCCTGTCAGGCGCTCCGGAATGGAGTACAAGGATGCATAACAAAGAGTCTCATTTGCCCTTATACCTTACAATTTAGGGTTCTACTCATCCTTTTGGAGATCGGTTGGTCGTGCTGGTGGCTTCAAACAGAAGAAATCACAACAAGCATGAAAGAAGGAAAATTTCACGTAACACTACGTGCTTATGTGCTGTTTTTATCATCTTCTACATTTTTTCCACAACTTTTGCGATTCCCACTTTCAGGCCGGTTACTATACCCTAGATAGCCTTACACACCACTGCCCAATCCCGCTCACTTACTACTACCTCGGACAATACACGGTCGAACTATGGATAACCAATCAGAAACATTAGCTGATACAAAAAAAGGCATAGAGTGTAACAAATCCCGGACATCTTTGAGGTAAGGAGGTAGGTGACCAAATCTACCCACCTCTGGTACTCGAGCGCCGGTCACCTCATCAACAGCTCCAACAACTTTTGGCTTGGCCGCTTGCTAGAACGTTCCAGTTTTTAAAGAAAGAAAAAATAAAAAGGAATCTACTTTGAAAAGGAGCAGAAAAGAGGACGGGCAGCCAAGTTACACGGACTTCGCCAGCAACCACAGAGGTACTGCCGGGTTTGATATATGCAAAAACTGCTGTGTGGCTGAGTAGGCGCACAAATAGAGGGCCTTTTAAACAACATACTTGGTCCTCCTACAGAACCGAAAACGGGGCACAAAGCAGTAATGCTCGGGAACAAAACATTGTTAAGACATGTCTCCCGTTCAATCACTTTCAAGTCTCCGCATAGGCGTCTTGTGCATGGCTCATCGTCAGAGGTGCGATGATCATGATACTACCGTGGAGGTTCTAGAAACCCGACAGGTTCTAGAAACCACAGTATCTCTTGCTTTACCGCACCTTTATATCAAGTAAGAGAAACTCGGCTGCCCGTCGACTAAGCCGTGCATGTTACATTAGGCCATATAAAATGAAGATTAGTGAACGTCAAGGAAAGCATGAAAAGCTGATGGACCTCCTTCGCCGCTTGCGCTACCGCTTCTTCGGTGACCGTCCTGGCGATTCCGTCGGCGATCGGCTGTGAGTTAGAAATCGATTAGAGACATCACATTAATTGTTAATAAAAAATAAATATAAGCAAGAAACAATGATATTCAGCAAATGTGACGTCACTACGCGATTGCTGTTCACAGTATTTAAAATAAGGCCTTCGACTTCAAAATAAGGGGATTTCAGGCCTAAGTGCACACATCGTGGAGGTACGAACGTGCAGGAAAAGCTATGATGTGGTGAAATTAGCTGTGATAAGTAAGATATCGTGCGGTGCGGCAGCCTTGACAAGTTCAAAACGGAATGGCTCGATAATCAACACAATTTCGAAGGAGAAAGGTCTGAACTGTAGGACCCATAGTCAGCAGAAAGGACTGCAATGTCCACAGGCAAAGGACACCTGCTACCTGTTTTGATCCCTATCACCGCTTTTCATGAGGGTCAAATAAAGCGAACAAGAATGACTTTCCGCATTTTTACTTCAAGACGATCGCAGAGAAAGCCTAAAGACACTGGAAGGGGGTAATTTCGGCCAACGGTAGAACAGACGTAGTCCGGACGAGTTTAAGTGGCCGCCATTGCGCAAACTCGCCTATTTGACGCCTTGTCATGGTGCCCAAGAGGAGATGCTTCTATTATGCTGTTTTTTCCTTTCACTTTTTCCTTTGTTCTTCCTTATACTGTTTCTAAATGTACTTACATGAATGCGTAGTTGGGAATGGCTTCCGGTTCCATTAAGAAAGCTGTGATAAGCGGTTATGGAGATGAATAGAGGAAGTGGGAAGTTCGGGAAGGATTGGGAGTGGGATGCTACTTCATCTCCAGTTCTCTATATTTATCGCTACGATTTCAGGAATCCAAGTACTAAGCTATCCGCTCAACAGAGATGCGAAACAGAGGTGAGCGTGCGTCGTATGGGCGTGCCCCGCAAGACACAAGTGGAGGGAGGGATAGCCCTTGGTGCTTGGTCTAGACCCTTTTTATCAGCTATCGACTCCCCAGACTCAAAATTTGAATGAATTAGGTCGTATCACTGCCAACTGAACTACTTATTATAAATGACCGAAGCGATTACCCCTGGTACTTTGTCTGGAGATTGAGGCGGACTTTCGGTGACACGTCTCACTTCTTCAACAATGGCTGTGGCTCGTTCTTGGATAGCGTCACAGGCGTCAGTGAGCGCCGATTTCGCCTCAGCTATCGTCGATGGCGAGACCTCAGCGGGCTTCTAAACGTTATCACACGTTAGTAAAAACCACCACTATCACACAACACCGCTAAAGAGCAGTGGACCAGGACACTCGAATCTGAACAGATCGCCGAAGCCCGCGACGAAAATATCACCACGAATGCAGGTGATTTAGAATGAAAGCAGCAAGGCACTTGTCGCCTGGACCCGATACGAGAGTTCCAGCCGCTCAAACATCAAGCCGAGAGCTCAAATTACGAGAACTGTATAATAGGGTCCTCGAAATCTTCCTTCTGAGCGATTTTCAAATTATCGGTTAAGGACACTAGCTAGCGACTACATAAAGTGCCTCATGATTATTTTCAAAGTTGTTAAAGCCTGCTGTAACTTGCTCTTTTCTGATCACGACCTGAGACTTGCAACGTCCACGAGAAGAACTAGAAATCGTGAAATGTCCCGTATACCGCGAGATATATGTGTTTGTCTTCAAGTTGTTGAAGCTCATTCCGAGGAACAAATTAAAAAGAGGCTCTTTCAAACCTTGTGACTTACTCTAGGTATCGCTGAGTTAAAAGCTAGTATAAAACTAGAACAATGTGAGTTTCAACGATCAGCACCACACTTTCTATATCAATTTACGGGGTAGTAGTATCTATCTATCGAAGACACCACGCGATAATCGCTTACTTTCTTGCGGCAAGTAGGTCTTTAGATACCGTTCAAGCTGCATATTACTTGCGGCTGCACGGTGCACCCTCAAAGTGTTGCGTCTACTTGAACACAACCAAGCCACGCTCACCCAACCAAATCACACCTACCCCAACAACAAATTTCCAAAGTGGAGGTTATGCGAAGAAGGAAACTCACGATAAGAGAACATAATTCAGAGAAACAGCCACTTCGATTATGAAGGCAGCTTCCACGATGGATCTTCGTTCGTCTGAGGCTAGGTACGACTTAGTTGGGTGCGGGGTTTACTAATGTTGAAGCGGGCGCAACATCGTGAAGCCGCAATAGAGGCGCAACCTGAGCAGTTGTCTAAAGACTTGCTCCCCGAAGAAAGTAAGCCGCTAACCGATTATAGCGTGGTTTGCATTTAAAGACATCAGGTGAGGACAGCGGTATACTCTACAATGTCTACAGTGCCCTCTCAACGTTTACAGGTTTGATTCCAGCGGGGAATTCCTTTGGAGCGAAATTTAAAAAAAAAACTGTAAGGACGAATCTAATCTACAGAAACCCGTCGAAAACCAATATTCTCCAGACTCACTCCAAATTCATGCGCCTTGTGAGTACCACTTGAAGCGCTTTCTTTCGCAGATCTCTGGAATGGCTGAGCTGTACACGAGAAAATGAGTAGCAAAGTTTCATTAGCAATGTGTGAGGGATAATCTGAGCTTGGCACAAGTGCGCGCGACACGTGATGCATTTTACCACGACACATTACACATCCGCGGGGCCTCGATCGATACGTAATCGTACACGCCAGAAGTCCCGTTCAAGTTCAAAGGGAAGAACAGGTGCGCTATTTTCCAGGTTTTGACCATTTTATTTCCCTTTTTCTCGTTTATCGGCTACCGAGCAGTTGTGTGTGTACTGTCACGCTCAACCGACAATCAAATTAACAAGCGCTGCTTAGAATCTGAGCAAAAATTTTGTAAAAGATTTTACCTCGGCTGCCTTCATCTCTTCACGAGCATGAGCCGACAATTCGGAAGCTTTCTGTGAAGCAACATTTGACAGCTCGCCAACTTTCTGCTTTGCATGTTCGAGGGCTTTCGCGGCACTGTCCTCAGCCGATTGTAGCTGAAACTGAAGGTTTTACAGAGCATAATACTACGAAGCCATAACTGATACCTAAAAATGAAAAAGAACTCAAGGAAGTAATACTTTGGAATTTTTAGAGTGTAGAGATGCCAAGTATAATGCAGTTCCCCTAGCAAACAAAAAAAAAATAGTAGCTGGGCACTGTTTCACATAGGAAGGGGTAGAAGTGCATATTCCCCGACTGAACCAAATGTGAAAAAAATTAAGGCATAAGTAATCAATGCTGCGGATATCATGCATTATCAAGCAAAGCACTTTGCTAACCAATCGATAACTCTTGCAGTAGAATCTTCAACGAAAATCTAAGTTAGTTCTAAGGCAATGAAGAGAAAAATTTGCAAAGGAATAAAATACGGTGCATGGCTGCCAAAAAATTGTATGCGACGCAGTTCGCCATTGCGAAGGCGTATTTCATCATCTCACATACAGTGTCAGTAAGAGAACTTCTCCAACTAGAGAGCTGTCACGTGTTGTGCAGTACGCCACACATCACAGATCCATTTTGCTCCGATTGACATTAGAGGTGAGAAAATAACTGGGCTCGGTTTTCAAAAAGATATTCATTCTATGATGGAAAAATTGTAATGGAATATAGCCACCAAGGTCTACTCTCAGGAAGAGAGGGTTTTAACTTCCTATGAAACTTCGACATAAAACCAAGATGAATTGATAGTGTCTCGGATGCTGATTACAAATATGAGAACCGAGCTTGGTAAAGTTTGTTTTGAAGCGATTTAGGAGGGGTCAAAACCTATCAGCCATGACTCATTGATCGGGTGCCTTGCTTGGCAATCAACATCAAATGGTCTAATCGAGGGGCGAATCCGTATTTCACCATCTCTGAAGCGAATTGCGCTACCACTGAGCCGCCGCTCCGTCGCTCCACACACGGTGAGCCTCGTTGATGCGCCATTTCAAGCAAAGTACTTCGCCGATAAAACATCGCAATAAACTTACATTTCGTAATTTTAGTTTTTATAATTGTGATCAGCAGCCGAGACGCTATCAATCCACCTGGTCCATTTCAAAATAACATGGGAACTGGCGACCCTTCCCTGGTGAGAGCAAATCGCCCAATTTTTTTTTAGGTTACTTGGCCATTTCGCCTTTTTCTTCATTACTTCTGTACTATACTGCATACTATGAGGCTTTGAGGGTATTTCCGGTCATTACCAAACAAACCAAGCAAGAGTTAACGATAGGTCAGGAGAGCTGAAACACTCGCGATTGTTGCAGTAGATAACCAGCCCATGACAGCAACACGGATGTGCATCCTTGTGTCAGAATTTTGCACCGCGGCATGTCGCAAGCGAAACAATGCGGACGAGCTAAAGGCGCTATGTTGTTGAGTCCCAAAGCGATTACATAGAAGTCGACTGCGTATAGTGTCTCTAGCATTGACTGTAATCCTACTAAGACCCAACTACCGCGACGCGCATAGCTCGCACACACTGCGTCGCACGCCGTTCATCATCGTGCGAATCCTAACATAAGGGTACACACCCCCAGCACTGGTTTTACCCACGGTTTCGGTGGTTTTTCCGACAACTTTTTCCGTATAAACGGCAGCTGTTTCGAGTTTCTCTTTAGCTGATCTGACGAGAGCTTTCACTTTATTTTGGATATTGAAGTCGAATCTATCGGGCCTGCCTTGTGATTCCACCTAAACGCACACAAACACTAAACAACTACGTACACATGCAACACAGCAACAATGATCACGTCTAACACTGTTACATGCACTAATAATAAGGATGACACTCATAACGTGAGTCACGTGATTCGAGGGTGTATTCCATTAGGTCGGAAATTCGCGTCGCCGCGTTTAGCGTGCGACTTGATGGTGCGAGCTACGGGCTTAGAATTGGGTACTGGAGCGTTCACACCTGGAATAAGGTGTAGGGCGCAGTCATCACTTCAGGACCCCTTCAATACGGCGCGCACCATCGCTTCGCACACCGAACACCGCAAGGCGAATTTTCTATCCTAATGGCATACACCCGTTATTCGAACAACTGGCAGCAATATTTGGGACATTTGATGCTTGATTCTCGAATAAAAAAATAAGAATCGCATATGTTGAATGCCGTCGGGTATGTGCCAAAGGAATAGGATTGCACACAACACACCCGATCTCACTACACTCGCATTCAAACGAAAAATTTTCCCGAAAAATATGACATCTGACGCTTCAGACGTCGCCTGTGCCAAAACCCGACCTTTTTCCCCAAAAATAGGTCGTCATTCGATAAACATAGCGTTAGTGCCTAATACTAAGTATCATTATCAAATGATGACCTCTTTAGAGGTCACCTCATCGGTCCGAAACCCAATCAAAAAGAGGTGACCAGAAGATGAATTTCTGGAAAACTACTCCCGTATCTTCCAACGCAGAGTACGATCCTTAAAGATTTCTCGATCCATGGCTGACCCTCTTTACAACTGTACATCGCCACTAATTTACTATTCCATCTGTATCATACACGGCACAAGCATAAAGGCACACTCCACGATGATTTGACCTTCTTCTTCCTTTTTCTTGCATTGTCACGGTGCGCCATCACGGCACTACTTTTGCTTGATACTCGGACCACACCCATTTTGCCTCGTTGACCGAAAAAGGAGCTCAAGCGGGTATGGTCAGAGTGGGATCGAGGAGATGTAGCGCCTTCACGGGGCACTGTGGCCGCGCAAAATGAGCGCGTTATTAATAGTAATCCAAGGAGCTCCTGTTCCAAGAAGGTAAGTGGAGTAAGTCGACTTATCCGATCATCGCGAAATATGCCTTTAAGTGGCAACTGATCACTTCGAGGAACTCGAATCTGACGTCAAGAAAGCTGTGTGTCGCGTCATGTCTGGGCCTGGGGAAACTGCAGAGGTTAGTCTTCTTCCTCTACGAGGGCAGCGTCCTTCTGCCCCGGGACGAGAAGGTAAGCTGGAAATCTCTGGGAGCGAAATTTTCAGAGCATCCGTAGTGGGTGAGTGAAAAGCTACAGTGATTTGGCATCTTGTAGAGCATGATGTGTGCAAACACAACAATTACAACTAATTTAACGCGAAAAACTTCTCGAGATAGGCGGATGTGGCGACTGTGTACTGGATATAATCGAGTGCCATGAAGCATCAAGGACGATCACTGCGCCACTCACTCACTATACCACTTGTCAGGAACCCGCGGTTTAGCGCTTGCCAAATTCTGCTTGATCGCCGTGCAATCGTGACTGGTGTTTCCTAACAAGCATGGGAGGTGCATATGGCCACAAACATGTGAAAAAATTTGCTTAAAATTAGTGACTCGCGGAAATCGTGATTCTAGCTCAAGAACGGATGTGGGCCAAGGCTGTGCCAGAACCCACGCTCTCCTTTTTCAAAATACTTATTTTTGTTTTCAGACACAATAGCTTGTTTTTTTTTTCACAAAACAGGCCGATATGGGTGACCCACCTCAGCACCGGGTACTGGCGATGGTGCCGGTGGCGCCGGACACTGCAACAGGCTAGATAGGTCATAACTACTTAACTATTATGTATAGGACCACTAAAAACTATATTCTAGCAATCTAAGCTAAAAAGCAAATAGAAAACTTCTACAAAACTGAGTGCCTATCACTAACGATCCAACCTCCGGCTCGCCAGGCGATCCTGATTCCTAAAAGAGCGTTAGTGTGCTTTGCAAACGGCACGATGCTACGATACATGCACATACTGGAAACATGTTCCAAACATCTAGCACTTTCTCCAACTATTCTAGCTTTATAGCAAGCAAAACAGAAATTATATTTAATGTTATACAACGAAATACTCGGGATATCATCAATTCACGGTCCCTCCGGACAACTGTTCCGAATGTATGGGCAGAGCTTCAAAAAAGATGAAAATACCGTAGCTCATCACATTGCTTCTCGGCTTTTAAATTCTGATGCACCCTTAAAACTAGGAAAGCGACTAGACACCTCGCTACATTCACTACTACTGGTTCGTTCAAAATTATTTCCATCTATGGGCAGCTTTTGATCAAAATTCCTTTCACAGTTGGCGACAGCGCCAGCTCTGGACGGCACTAATGACAGGAGGTGGGCCAAGCTTCCTACCTAGATAGGGCATAAAAATTGCTTGAAACCTGTGAAAAGCCTATAGTACTAGCAGACGCCGTAACTGTCCAAATGTACTATAATCGCATACGATCATAGCCAGCTCCGCCCACATTACCGTTACCTAAGTTCCCCTTCTAAAACGCTTTTCAAGTTATATTGTACTATCCTTGGGTTCATCAGAAATTATACTGGTTGGACGTTGAGAAAGATCGAGAGGTTTGAGGGTAGAAAATCACAAAAGAAAATACCGTATGTAATTTGTAGACAGAAAAATCATTTCCAAAATATCACAAAATACAACCCACTTTGGCATGCCCTGACTCAGCAGCGTAGTGTGCATCGTGCTTCAACTTCTCTGCAACGCCATGTGCCGTTTCGGCAGTAGCATCACCAGCCTAGGTTCCAGGTAATTAATCGATTTTTCAAGAATATAACAAGTTCATTTATTATTTTGACAGTGGACAGCCTCGATTCAGAATGGGAAATACCGGAAGAAAACAAATTTAAAAAAAAGAGAGGAAAACGTAAGGCAAAAGGCATGAGTTGGAAAATGACAGTAGGCGATAGAAGGATATTTGCAGGCCGTCCACTTAGTGCTATAACCGGCCCGTTGTTGAGAAAGCGAATCACCACAAAATTCGGAGATTTCAATGGATAAAGTGAACTGCGTAATGCTGATTAGCATAGGCATAGCTTTTCAACTGTTCATGAGCCACGCAGGTTAGCTCACGTTCATACTTTGCGCCGACAGAGCGTGGCTGCATTCACAGGCAGCGAGGCAGAGTGGCACAAGGGAGGTGCAGACGACGCAGGCAACGAGACTGGGTGGCACAGGCGGAGACGCAGAGACAGGCAGCCGCGCTCTGCCGCCGGCATCACGAAGTATGAAGCGGCCATTCTTTGCTGGTACCGTTGTGAATTGAGCTAAGTGTCACAGGCGAGAAAGCAATTTGCGCGGTGAGATGTCTAGGCGCACACCCATCAATGTTTAACTTTATAATCCCTCCTAAATCGTATTCGGAGGATTTCACTCCCAAAATGTCCAATATTCAGATCTTGATGAGAGGCGCTTACGATCTGTCTTTTCAGAATGAAAAAAACTTAGATCCTCAGAACTAATGGGGAGTAGCACGAGTCAGGACACTCAAGATAGGTAAAGTAACCAGGAAACCGCAAACCACAGCCAATTCACAATGAAACCAGCAAGGATCATAGTTTCCAAGAAGCAAGCAGTAACAGAAAAATAGGCTCCCGTTGAAAAAAACAGAATAAAACCAAGTGATAGGAAGAACGAATTCGGCTCTGAAGATCACAGATTACTTCGCAAGAAAATACACAAGAGACGATAGTTTTTTTTTTATAAAAGAAGATGAACAAAAATCTATAAGAAATTCCTTACAAGCCAACGTTCTTTCAGAGAGCGAGCATTTGACCCATGCGATAATTCCGGGACGTATCTGTCGCTCACCTTTTTCGTCTCCAATTTAGCATCACTGGCAAACGATGACATTTGGCTCTTTGCACTGTCAAATGCCGAAGAAACACCCTGAAACAGGCGATCTCTGTTTCATGCGTGGAGATTTTAATAAATAATATATTAACCCGGGCTTATAACAAGATTCACCTTCACCTAAAAAGGCATTTCATATAAAAAATATAATATAACTGTCATGATTTTTGGCCATGATGATTAAGCTGTTGCGACTTGGAAACGCGGTCACTGACATACACCCAAGAGGCGCTTTTTGCCGTTCAACAACAATGAAATTCTAGTCATTTTTGTCATATTATCAGATAAGCAGTGCTTTAGAAGTGTTGTTCAGAGAATCGATGACAAGCACGGGGTGGGACGACGAGGCCAACGACGAGCACGAGCATAGGAACCTGACAAGACAGTCGGCCGAGGCGAGGACGAATACCATGACAAGACGGACAGTCGAGCTCCTTGCTTTTGCCTTGTACTATTGTTCTCTGGTTGTCTATATGTAATGACTGTTTCACAGCCTCACTCCAATAAATGCCACTTCGCTACTCGATGGGTCTACAAGTATGGGTCTCAACGAAGGTTCAAACATTAACATTACTGTTTACTTGAAGTTAATCAATGCATTTTGCAGTACAAAATTTTGTTCATAGCACGTTACAACGCTAGCGCGCAACTAGACAGCTTTACCAAATGGTACACCTTTTCAGTCACATGGTAAGGGAATCAAATCCCGCATCACTGCCTGTTCAGGCTAACCAAGCCTTTCACCCCTCCGGGACTACTGTATTAGGGCCAGACTCATCTAGGAGAATGAAATCACCAAGTAGTATATCGACTGGCTCTCGCAATTTAAACTATGGGCCAAATCGCCCCATCTGCCACCGCAATTCTGAATGGAACTAGGATGCGCGGCGCATGCCGCAGTAAGGAATGGACTGGCGCCAAAAAGAAACTTCAAATATGACACCACAAGAGTAAGGCTATACTAAGCGTACAGCAAGCTCATAGGAGGAGATGCACCAGCCATCACTGGCGCTTACATTACTGGAAGGACGTGGTGGGACAAGTCCTAGAATGGGAATAACACAATAGATACTCGAATCTACTCCTGCTCAGCACACCTGTATTTAACAGAAGCTATCTTTTAGCGAGCCCTTGATAGAACAGTACCATACACGTGCACATAGGGGCGGAGTCGTAACGAATTTTGCCCCAAATAAAGCTCACCTTTCCAGTGTCATCCCAGGCTTTGTAGGTGGTGTCCCCTGCATGTTTAAACATATTCTTCATCGAATCGGCAGCGTACCCTGCCTTCTAATGCCGGTGTTTTTCGAAGAATTTAACAAGTACCATTCATCCTACAGCTATATAGCTACATCACTAATTCTACGCCACTACTTCTGTCTATCCTAAGTAGAACCCTATCAACCTTTCCAGCTTCATCTTTAGCTCCTACAGCAGTGTCCTTCGCTTTACCAAATGTGTCTTTGAGGAATGCTGTTGTGGAAGAAAGAGACTGAAAATGTATGTTGGCGAATGCTTCGTTGTAAAAGCGAATTTTTGAGAACGGTCCTGATTTGAAGGACAAAAATTAGAGGGACATGCGGAGAACAGCAGCAACAAAGGTCGTGATGGCACCAATAATAGGGAAGTGGTGACGCATCACACCACTGTAATAGGAGATGTTTTTCAAGCCAACGGGCTCTCCATAACTTCATGATCAATTAATATGGTCCAATTCCAAATTACCCGAACTATTTACTCAGATAATAAATGGAAGTAGGCGTATAATTATCCATTTACCTTATCGGCTTCGTGCTTCAATTCTCCAGCTTTATCCTGTCCTTGAGCAAATTTATCTTGAATATAGCCACCAGCGGATGCAGCAGTCTGTAAACATAATCGATAATACATATGACTCTAAGGGCTCAGGAAGCACAAGCAGGTGCTTCGCACATGTTTCACGATGGAGCAGCAAGAAATTCTCACATATGGAAGAGCAGTGAAGCTCGAAAAGCCGACAGCCAAGAAGTACAAAGAAAACGACCAGTGGACGGGGCAACCCCAAAAACCCATTTCCTGCTCGCTTATGGTAATTCGACAAGTCGCTAAGACACTGCGAATTGCAGAATTAACTGCATAGTTTCAGAGAATATCAGCTAGCCATTAGAGCAAACCCCTACAAAGAATTTATAGTCTTGATGCCGGCTGGGTATCGAAAAAACTGCGGGATGATGAGGTTATAAAGCTCAGCCAGCTGTGGCGAAGGATATACAAAAATGTTTGATCACTTCGTTCCACTTCATTAGCATCGTATAGCTTCGGAAACTTTTGGATTCACTCTTTGGAAGCCCAATCTCGTACGCCTCAGCGAGACGCGACACCATGGGCAGGCAATAGAAACGTCCGCCCTTCGATTGAACATCCAGCACTGGGTGGTAAGGATCGTCCATCTGGCTACTAATGAAGTATCATTATTATTTATCGCCCTTTCCAGTCAGAGTTCGCTGGATGGTCTATATCAAAGCTCAACACCTTGGAGTTGAGACCATGGTTGGTATGAAAGCCCGATTGATGAACAGGACCACAGCAACCCACATCGTGTGTCCCAGCCAACCGTACAACAGACAATGCGCTAGGTGGAGACAGCTTATGCAGCGCTTAAAAGTGCCGTCTCAAACTTCAGGACCTGTTTTCACTTAGTCTCATCACTTCCAGATTGATCACTGTCAAAACATTCTCAAAACGACAGGTCGCACCTTTTTGGCCTCATCGGTCCATTCGGATGCCTTCTGTTGGGCATCATCAACGGCGTGAGCAGCGGAATCCTTTGCGTCATAGGCGGTCTGAAAAGGGAGAGTTTCGGAAAAGGTTTAAAATTGCAGCTAGAACCTCATATATTTTTTTCTGGCTTCAATAGGCTACCCTTCCACTTTCTCTTACATCTTTCGATACCATCTGCTGCCTTTAGCATCACGAGCTACCCAAACCCAAATCTGGTTCAATTTGATACAATCGAATAATTACGGTTTCCCGACAAGTTTGATTTCGTACAACCTCAAAAGCGGATAGTGTGGCTTTCAGTAATGAGACAAATTTAGCTTTGCGTCAGTGAACCCGGGTTCCGAGGCTCAAAATTGTTCAGCTATTCTCGTAGTTGCCTCTGTTCTTCTAACAACTAACCCACCTTCTTAGCTTCACTGCCCCATCCAGCCAGCTTATTCTTCGCAGCATCTTTCAGGTCGGCAGCCTTCTTCTGAGCGTCATCTGTAGCCTGTGCTGCCGATTCTTTGGCATCATGTGCAGCCTATAAAATATTTTGACAATCACTTTCATTTCCACCCTCAGCTATCCATGCAGTGACTATGTACACTGCCTGGATAAGAATGCTCTGAAAAAAAATCAAAACAATAAACGCCGCAGCACAGTGTAGGCCAAGACCGACTTCCTAACGCTCAGATCACAATTCACAATGTAGGCAGCAAGGCCCTTCTCGCAAGTAGTGGTGCAATTTATAGGACTGCGTGACCCAGTTCGAGTGTCCTGTCAAACATCCAAGTAGGGTTGTTCATGGAACGGAAGCTCACCTTCTCAGCTTCACTACCCCATCCAGCCAGCTTGTCCTTCGTAGCATCTTTCAAATCGGCAGCCTTCTTCTGAGCGTCTTCTGCGGCCTGTGATGCCGATTCTTTGGCATCATGTGCAGCCTATAAAATATTTTGACAATCACTTTCATTTCCACCCTCAGCTATCAACCCAGTGACTATGTTCATTGCCTAGGTAAGAGTGCTCTGAAAGGGTATGAAGACACAAAAAACGCCGCACCACAATGTAAGTCAGGACACGGGAGTTGAGCAAAGTCGTAATACACGATGGCTTTGACTCTTCCGAGCGCTCAGCTCACTATGGAGGCAGCAAGGCTCTTGTAGCAGGTAATGGTGCAATTCATAGGACTGTGTGACCTGAGTCGAGTGTCCTGTCAAACACCCAAGTTGGGCTTTTTATGGGAAGGAGCTTACCTTCTCAGCTTCACTGCCCCATCCTGCCAGCTTATCCTTCGCAGCATCCTTCCAGTCGGCTGCCTTTTTCTTGGCATCTTCCGCAGCTTGCGCAGCAGACTCTTTGGCGTCATGTGCAGCCTGAGTTTTGATGATAATTACGGGACAATTTACATTCACCTATTAAGTCGTCCACGGAAATTAAAGCTCTTCTGTTGCACACATATTTATGTATACTTGCTCACTGCGGGACGGGAACGGCTCTACTCGCCGATGGCTGTTTGAATGTTGCTCGGCGGGAATTCACTAGAGTTGCTTTTTTTTCTAGTTTTCTGATTTTTGCTTTGAGACAAAGGAATTCCTCTTCGTGTTTCTGTCAAATACTGGATTTCGAAAAGAATCATGATCACGGAACTCCCGTGGACGCTTCCTCAATCTCGTTCTTCGGCAGTGTGAGAGCTGTAGTCGATTCTCACGACAAAAATGAAAAAAGTTGGTTTTCTATAAGGGTGCAAAATAGCTAGTATTATTGTACTGAAAGTTCCTGGGAAAAAATAAACCAAACCGAGCTTCCTAGGCTTTCCTAAAGAGCAGACCCAAGCTGAAGGATATAAAGCCCACCTTTTCAGCTTCACTGCCCCATTCTCCTAGCTTCTCCTTCGCATCATCTTTCCATTCTGAGGCTTTCTCTTTGGCATCATGCGCTGCTTTTGCTGCACTGTCCTTGGCGTCGTAGGTTGCCTGTAAGGAGGGTGAATGCTACCAGGCAGATGCATAGGCACGTTATTATTCTGAGACTAAACGAATTCAGAGATAAAACTCCAACAAGAATTCCTACGATCGCTTCCTAAGTTAAAGACACAGACCCAGACATCGCCTGTGGACTGGTCGGTGCCCATCGGCGAATGGGTCGGGGTACTATGAAAGGGGATAGAACTGAGGCCTCTTCTTCCTTCGAACTCCACCTACTGCCTTAACCTGCGCTCAAAGCGCTCAAAGACTCCAAAAGGAGTTCGCGAAACATGTCTTCCCAGTTGCCACTTTCTCCTTGTCACAGGTGGTGCCTTTGAAGCTGCTGAAGTGTTCTTATATGTGTCTGGTCTTTCTCCCTTCACATTTCATACCAGCAAAATTAGCGAGAATTAAGGCAACGGAGATGGCTAAACCCATGATGTTTTGACGATTTCTTTAACTTCCCCTTCTCTATCTACGATATCTAAATTCTCATGAGGTGACGTGATTGAGGAATTTTAACAAGAAAGTACTGAGCCTTGATGCGGTCACTGCGGAATTGTCGCAAGAGAAGAATCTGGGCTATGCAAGGTTGGGCGACGTCTTATTTAGAAAGTTCTGGCCTACACACGAAAGTCCTGGCCTACACTCCAGCTCAAGTGAGACCTCCGGAAGAGGTTAGATGATGGCAAGCAAGATATTGTAACTATCTCCAGAAGATACAGAAGCACATTCACCAGACTGAAAACCATCTCTTACCTGCTCTGCTTCGCTGCCCCATTCCGACAGCTTCTCTTTGCCATAGTCTTTCCATTCGGCAGCCTTATCTTTAGCGTCGTACAGGCCTTGAGCAGCCGTATCCTTGGCATCGTAAGCGGTCTAAAAAATGGAACAAATAAAAGAGTTCCGAATTTTTAACGAGATTCCCCTGGGTGCACCTCTTTGGCTTCAGTTGTCCAGCCCTCCACTTTCTTTTGCACGTCTTCGACACCTTCAGCTGCCTTCTCCTTGGCGTCATGAGCTGCCTGAAGCGACATGATTGAAAAATCATAATAAAAAAGTACTGAGCATTTTCCCAGCACACGCAACACTTCTACGGTATGCGCTCATAAGACTATGCCAGATGGGATATAGAAGGGCACGAAAAAAAATTCACATTAGCTTTTTAAAACGGACCTCAGATAGGCACTGATGACCCCCCCCCAACTCCTCTATATCACATCGCATTCAGGTCAAATGAATGGGACAAATGAACACCATTTTTTTTCGATGCAACAAAAATAGAGCTGACCTTTTCGGCTTCACTGCCCCACTCTGAAAGTTTCTCTTTTGCATCGTCCTTATAGTCGGCTGCCTTTTCCTTGGCGTCATGAGCAGCCTGAAGAAGAATTATGGCTATCGTCTTCAAAGAATGTTTACTGAGCCCGTCTCGACCCATGCAATCTTTCAACATCCTAACTCGAAAAAAAATGTTCCCACATAAGCAGAGATACTGCAATGTGAAATGGCCCCACAAATAAGATACCAGCCGCCTACAACGAATGCTCACCCCACCTTCTCAGCTTCGCTGCCCCACTCCGACAGCTTATCCTTCCCAGCATCCTTCCAGTCAGCGGCCTTTTCCTTAGCATCGTGTGCGGCCTGAAAAATTATGGACAGTAAACTTGGTGAGGGATATGATTCCACGAATTCGTCGATCTCTTCAAGTTTCAGCTCAGAGGATCTACCCAGAGGATCCGAAGTGAAACACCGTGCGAGACAACTAGTTTACTGTGGCAAGGAGAATTGTCGCAAGCGAAAGGATGTGAGCTACAAGCTAGGGCGACGACTTAATTCAAAAGTCCTGACCTACACTTTAGCCAAATAAGACCACCGGAAAGGTAAGAAGAGTGGCGCAAGATATTGTAACTATCCTAAATATCTGACTGAAAATCATACCTTTCGAGCTTCGCTACCCCATTCTGACACCTTTTCCTTGGCATCGTCTTTCCACTCAGCTGCCTTATCTCTAGCATCGTATAAGCCTTGAGCAGCTGTGTCCTTCGCGTCGAAAGCGGTCTGAAAAAGGGAACAAATAAGAAAGCTTCGAATTGCAACGAAATTCTCCTATGCACACCTCTTTGGCTGCAGTTGTCCAGCCTTCTGCTTTCTCCTGCACGACTTCGACACCTTCAGCTGCCTTCTCCTTGGCGTCATGAGCTGCCTGAATCGACATGGTTGAAGAATTTCAATAAAAGCCCGAGCCAGCACACGCAACACCTCCATGTACGGTGGGTGTTCATAAAACTGCGCTAGATAGATATTAGGAGGACATGAGAACAAAAATAGTCACAATTCCTTGAAGATAGTGGTAAAATTAATGTGAGTAATGTGATCTCCTAAAGTGAGTCATAATACTCATCTTATGAAAACGCTACAGGTCTAGGAAGATTGTAGTGTTCGAAAATTCCGATAAAAAGGAGCCAGCCTTCGCTGTAAACGTCTTCTTCAACAACTGGCACACCTTTCAACATGGCCCACGCCTTTCTTGAACGTGGCCCGCCACCGTTCGTAACCAGTGGTGAAAACCGCGTCATTTCTCGTGTTTTTGACCGTTTCGTTTTGTTTTTTCTTCACATCCGCACTACAGAGCACATCGACTTTCATGTACGACAACCTTTTCATACCCGGCCACAACCGCCCTTCGCCCTCTCAAGACACGGGAGTTCAGCCATGAACGACGGATCAACTCTTACCTTTTGAGCTTCGCTGCCCCATTCTGACACCTTTTCCTTTGCATCGTCTTTCCATTCGGCTGCCTTATCTTTAGCGTCGTATAAGCCTTGAGCAGCTGTATCCTTGGCGTCGTAAGCGGTCTGATAAAGGTAAAAATAAGACTCCGAATTTGCAACGAGATTCTCCTATGCACACCTTCTTGGCTTCTGTTGTCCATCCTTCTACTTTCTTCTGCACGTCTTCGACACCTTCAGCTGCCTTCTCCTTGGCGTCACGAGCCGCCTGAAGTGACGTGATTGAAGATTTAATATGAAAGTATTGAGCCTTTTCCCAGCACTGGCACCTCTGCGATAGGTGCCCATGGAACTGCGCTAGGTGGATATTAGGAGAGCACGAGATGCGAAATTTCCGACAATGCTTTGTAGTAGACGTCTTCTTCAACAACAGCACCCATTATAATATGGCCCACACCTTTCTTGGACAGGGTCTGCCATCGTTCATAAAAAAGATGAAAACGGGCATTATTCCTCGTATTTTTGACCGTTTCGCTTTGTTTCTTTACATCCGCACTACAGAGCACGTCAATTTTCATGTCTGACAATCTTGTCATACCCGGCCGCAACCGCCCTCCACTCTGTCGAGATATGAGAGATCAAGGACGGATCAACTTTTACCTTTTGGGCTTCGCTGCCCCATTCCGACACCTTTTCCTTTGCATCGTCTTTCCATTCGGCTGCCTTGTCCTTGGCATCATATGCGGCCTCAAAGAGTAATGGTTATTGGACTTCTACAATAAGTCATGAGCACTTCCCAACTCGGTCTACCATCCCACTATTCCAGCTTGAGACGATACCTCCGCGAATCTCGGGAAGGAATGATAACATCCAGTGGCACTATCTACTCCGATAGATAACTCTCTTGAAAAACAACACTTACCTTTTCAGCTTCGCTGCTCCACTCTGAAACCTTCTCTTTTGCATTGTCTTTCCATTCGGCTGCCTTGTCCTTGGCGTCATACGCAGCCTGAAAGACGGCTAAACCCCTCATAAATATGGAGAACTCATCCACTTCAGCCTCCTTTGTCCTACCTTGACAATTTACCCTAGAAGTTGGCCACAAAAAACCACAAAAAAAGATAGAATAAAATCCCCTTTGCTTTTTTTCGAGTATTCAAATCCAGTCCTTGTCCATCATCTATTCACACATACCTTCTCAGCTTCGCTGCCCCATTCTGACAACTTTTCCTTAGTGCCTTCTTTCAGATCGACTGCCTTTTCTTTGGCATCATGTGCAGCCTGAAGTTGAAACCTTTCCAAACACTTTCAGCCATGCTTATGCTCACCTCAGAAAAGTCATAGAGCTAGGAACTAGGACCATGGTACATCTTCCAAGGTATCTAAGCTCAGCGCTATCCTTAGGACCGTCCAACTTCATTAGACCACGTGAGAAGACTACGTCGACGTTCCCTTACGCGCGGCCATTTCACAAGGGTAGTTGGCGTATTTGGCGGGTATTAGGCGCAGGCAGTGATCTGGTTGGACAGTCCTGACGCCCATTAACGCTAAGGAGCTCGAAGGCAAACAACTGCCACACTTGACATGGCCCACGCCTTTCTTGAACGTGGTCCGCCATCGTTCGTAAGCAAAGATGAGAACGGGCATTATTTCTCGTATTTTTGACCGTTTCGTTTTCCTCTTAACATCCGCGCTACAGGGCACATCGACTTTAATGTCCGACAATCTTTTCGAACCCGGCCGCAACCGCCCTCAAGGCACGGGATTTCAGACATCAACAACGGATCACCTCTTACCTTTTGAGCTTCGCTGCCCCATTCTGACACCTTTTCCTTTGCATCGTCCTTCCACTCAGCTGCCTTATCTTTAGCGTCATACAAGCCTTGAGCAGCTGTATCCTTGGCGTCGTAAGCGGTCTGAAAATGGCAACAAATAGGAAAGCTTCGAATTGCAACGAAATTCTCCTATGCACACCTCTTTGGCTGCAGTTGTCCAGCCTTCTGCTTTCTCCTGCACGACTTCGACACCTTCAGCTGCCTTCTCCTTGGCGTCATGAGCTGCCTGAATCGACATGGTTGAAGAATTTCAATAAAAGTCTGAGCCACCACACGCAACACCTCTATGTACGGTGGGTGTTCATAAAACTGCGCTAGATGTACATATATTCGGAGGACACGAGAACAAAAATAGTCAAAGTTCCTTGGAGATAGTGGTAAAATTAATATGAATGATATGATCTCATGAAGTGAGTCACATTACTCATTTTATGAAAAAAAAGTTACAGGTCTAGGAAGATTGTAATGTGCGAAATTTCCGATAAAAAGGAGCCAGCAGTCTTTGTACTACCTTCTGAGCTTCACTGCCCCATTCCGACAACTTGTCCTTCGTGCCCTCCTTAATGTCAGCTGCCTTTTCCTTGGCATCGTGCGCAGCCTGAATTTGAAATTTTCACCTTTTTTTCACCATATGCGGTTATGGTGTCTTCAAGAAACGCGTAAAAAACAGAACTTTTGATAATCGCATATTTCCTAGAAGATCCACACTCAAGAGGCTACTCAAGGGTAAACTTTCACCTTCTGAGCTTCACTGCCCCACTCCGACAACTTGTCCTTCGTGCCCTCCTTTATGTCAGCTGCCTTTTCCTTGGCATCATGCGCAGCCTGAAGTTGAGAATTTTTCCATAAAATATTCTTGGGAAACCTAGAAGACAGAGAACTACAGGATAACCACCTATTTCCGAAAGTCTTCACGCTCATAAGTCCAATAAAAGTCAACTTTCACCTTTTCAGCTTCGCTGCCCCATTCCGATAGCTTGTCCTTCGCACTATCCTTCCATTCAGCTGCCTTCTCCTTGGCATCGTGAGCAGCCTGAAGAGAAAACCTATGACTTAGAGGAGAAGACTCCTAACTCGTTTCCATTTTCCGAAAAATCTTAAACAGCCATGACCGTAATTAAGCTTGAATAAAAGTAACTTCAATCCTTTTATGTTTGTTGCTGCTACCCTCCCAATGTCAACTGTTTCATGGCTGTTTTCAGAGTTTAAATTTTTTTCTCTGCCCATTTTTTGTACACTTTGCATTCGTCAATAAACAACAACAATAACATCAATATGAGGAACAACCCAACCTTCTCAGCTTCGTTGCCCCAATCCGACAGTCTGTCTTTCGCATCGTCTTTCCATTCAGATGCTATCTCCTTCGCACTGCCCACGGTTTCAGCAGCGGTGTCTTTGGCATCTACGGCGGCCTAAGAACATATCCATTCATTGGACAGTCCGCTCTGTAATAAACTTCGCCACAAAATCATTAAAGAACCTTTGCAGCATCGTTCTTCCATCCTTCCAATTTCTTTTGAGCTTCCTCTGCTGCATGCGCGGCTTTGTCCTTTGCATCAGCAGCTGCCTGAACCATTCATGTAAGACTGTTTCCATCGAAAAACCTTTTCCACCCAAAAAGACGACCCATAAAATCGGAAAACCTTTTCCACCTGAACGACCCAGAAAACCGAGTTGCGGGAAAAAGATGGACAAATAGAGGTCAGTCAGGTGCCGCCAACTGATTGAACCTCAACTTCATCCTCAAGATCCTTCAGCTGTTCCTTCACCACCTTCGGATTCTCCTTAACCTTCACGCTATCCGTTGTCACCTTTATAGAGTACCTCCGTTATGTACTACCGGAAATCCACCAGAAAGCTGAAGCAGAGTCCAACCAGTGACTTCATTGAAAAACATTTTAACCCATGAAAAGAAACACACAGAACTGAATATGAGATAGATATAGTTGGGAAAGTGGATGTACTGAAGATGAATAGGAGTCATCAATGAGCCAAACCACCTCAAGCTCCTCCACGACTTCCTTCGGCTCCTCGTGAGCCTCATTTGGGTTGTTCTCAACCTCCTCCATTATCTCGCCGGGTCCTTTTTCAGAACCCTCTGAGAGATAGGGGACCTGAATTATACTGAAAAGCTGAAGCAAACACATGCAAATGCTATTCAAGAAGATGACCTAGGAACCGAAATGACCTGCATCGAAGACCGACGAAAGTCACCAAATCAACCACACCTTAACTTCCTCCTCTACCCCATCTGACTTCTCCTTAAGCTCCGGTTTTCTATCGTCCATTTTCACCTTCCCCTCCACCTCCACAGCATTCTCTGCGTCCTGGATCACCTGAAAACCATTAGGCCACTGAGGAAGGCTCTGTCCGCTGATCTTCATAGAGTAACTCCCACCCATAAAGAAAAACTATAAAACTGAGGCGGTCTAGAAAACTGATAGATAGATTGAGGGTGAACGGAGACCATTGATTGTTCAAACCTCCTCAGCTTCGTTCTGGACCTTCCCAAGTTTCTGCTCGGACAGGTCCTCGGTGTTTTCCAGATTTTCCTCAACGACCTCCGACTCTTCTTTAACTTCCTCCAAAGTATCCTCAAACTTATGCAGCTTTTTCTCAATTTCCTCCACTTCCTCCTTCATAGAAAATAGAGCATTCTCCGCCTCACACGGCACCTAAAATTAACAAGAATGCCAAGAAGAGACGCAACTCCCCGTTTCTTTGAAAACTTATTCTGTCAGGTAAGATAACCCTCAAAAATAAACTTTCTGGAAGATGGATAGGCTAAAGATGGATAAAGACCACCAGATGATCGGACCTCTTTGTCTTTATCGATCTCTCCAGGCTTTTCCCGAGCCTCTTCAAACTCTTTGAAATTCACCGGCTTTCCTTCAATCTCCTCCAGCTTCCCATCTTGCTCCCCTATGACGCCTTCTGGGTGATACAACACCTGAATTCTAGTCGAAGCCACGGGCACTCGCTAGTACATGAAGATGGATGTGTGCACTTATGACAGAAATTCGCGTGACCGCAGGACGAGCGGCTCGGCGGGTGCGAGTACCAGTTGCAGGGCATGGCAGCCTTCAAGCGAGGCTTGTGGCGTAGGTGGAAAAGGTGACACAGCCACGCTCTGTCAGGCTCCCAAGGGCAATCTATTCGGCAAGTCGTGCTGATGGCGCCGCGGGTGCGACGCCGCGAAGCGATTCTCTGTCATAAATGCACAGAGCTCATGAAGACAAACACAGTATTCCAATGTTTTAAAGAGAAGATGGATAGACTGAAGACAGATAAAGGCCATCATTCAACCAAACCTTCTTGAATTCCTCCTCAATCTCCTCCAGCTTTTCCACCGACTCCTCTAGCTCCCCAGCCGATCCCTCTGCAGCATTATCCATGTGGGGTACCTCCTAAAACCCACAAAAAAGCTATGGCAAAATCCAGGCTTCTTCTACCCATGAAAATGACCCGAAAGTTGAGATACATAAAAACGATTAGTTAAAAGATGGATACAGGCCACCAACTGATCAAACCTCCTTAACTTCCTCCACAGCCTCATCCAAATTTTCCTTTACCCTGTCTGGGTTTCCCGCATCATTCTTCATCTCCTCCGCTACCTCTACAGCATTTACTGCGTCATGCACCACCTGAATACACTAAAAAGCTGAGGCTGGGCCCACTACGGTTTTCTAGTAAAAGCCATGTCCACTTATGGAGATGACCCATTAAAATGTCATAATTTTGAAAAACGGTATATAGGGAGACTGGTAAGGGACTAAGGACCTCCTCTACTTCCTTCGCAACATCCACTGGTTCGTTCACAGGTTCCTTCAATTTTTCCACAATCTCCTCTGGATTTTCCTTGTCCTTCTCCAGATTCTTCCCTGCCTGCTCCACTCCATCTTCTGAGAGATGCAGCACCTGAATCTACTCAGAAACTTGGCAAAATCCAAGCTACTACCCCTTATGAAGATGACCCATAAAACTGAGATGTTTCGGTGAATAAAAGGACAGACTGGAGACAGATGAAAGGCACCGATCGAGCAAACCTCGCTGACATCGTTATCAAGACTCTTAAGCTTTTCCTCGAGAAATTCCTGGATTTCCTCTAATTTTTCTTCCACCTCCTCCGGCTTCTCCTCATACTGCTCCACATTTTCCGCCACCTCTACAGCACTCTCTACGTTATGTGCTGCCTAAAACTACTGCAAAGGTGATTCGAGGTCCAACAAACACGGAAAACAATTTCTTCCAAAGAGGATGACCCATAAAGGTGATCGTGAAGTAAAGATATGGATTGATAGATAGACTAGAAATGAGTTTTTCTTCTACCTCCTCCGGTTTCTCCTCATCCTTCTCCACCTTTTCCGCCACCTCTACAGCATTCTCTACGCCATGTGCTACCTAAAACCACTGAAAAGATGGTTCAAAGTCCAGCAAACAAGAAAAGTAATTCCTTCTCACGAAGATGACCCATAAAGGTGATCGGTATGTAAGGAAATGGATAGATAGATAGACTGAAGATGAATGGAGGTCACTGATTCACCAAACCTCTTCAACAACACTCTCAGTGTCCTTCAGCATTTCCTGATTTCCTTCCGAAGTTTTCACCTCCTCCCCCGGGTTTTCCTCAGTTCTATTCATCTCATCGCCTGCCTCCGCTACAAGACACGACACCTGAAATCCACCAAGAAGCTGTCGAGCGCCCCAAAACACGTTTACCCATGAAGATGACCCAAAAACTGAGCTGAGAATAGATAGCAAGGGAAGGAGTTCATCAGCTGTTCAAACCTCCTCCAGCTTTTCCTTAATCTCCTCCAGAATTTCTTCGCCCTTCTTCGCTAAATCTTCAGCATTTTCCGCATCAAGTGGCATCTGAAATCCACTAAACAGTCAGCTCACTGCTTTTCACGAAGAAGCAGTTCGTGCCCAAGAAGATGACCCAGAAAACTGAGGTTTGAAAACTGATCGATAAATATAATAGATAGATTGGTGGCCACACATCGACCAAACCTCTTTCACTTCCTTCTCATCATCCGCCGGTTTTTCCACAGCCGCCTCCATCTTTTCCACGATCTCCTCTGGCCTCTCCACAACCTCCGTGGGGATTTCCTCAATTTCTTCCTGGTTCTTATCGTTCTTTTCTAGAGCATCTCCAGGAATGTCCTGGACCTAAATTCTACAAAAAAGCTCGAGCACGCACCGCTACTGCCCATGGAGAACACCCATAGAACTGAGATCTCTTGAATAATGGACACTGGCTTGGAGATGGACATGAGCCGCCAAATGACCGAACCTTCTCATCCTTGTCCCCGTCAATCTTCGGCTTTTCAGTCTCTTCAAGCTCTTCCTCCAGCGTCCTACCATCCTGCGCCTTAACAACTTCTGTAAGAGACACCTCATGAAATCAAGCGAGATGGGCATAGTATGTTGCTGAGCCACTGCCACCCATGAACAAGACACAGAAAAGTGGAGTGACTCAGAGAACAGATAGAATGGAGACAGACGGAGGTCATTCAGTAACCTAACCTTGAATTCCCCATCAACCTCCTGCGGGGTTTCTTGAGCCTCCCCCTGCGGGTTTTCTTGAACCTCCTCCTGAGGCTTTTCTACACACTGCTCAGAGATTTCCTCGACCTTCTCATGGTTCCCCTCGCTCACCTCCTGAGTACCTTCTTGGAGATACAGTACCTGAATTCTGCTAAAAAACCGGAGCAGGTGCGCGCTACCCATGAGAAGACCCCAAAAACTGAGAAGTTTTTGAACCAGGGAGATAGATTCAAGACAGATGAAGGTCACCAATAGACCAAACCTCATTTTCTTTCACAGGAAACTCCAACATTTCCCCGACCTTCCCATATCTCTCGTCGACTTCCTCAAGAGCACGTTCCAGCACCTGAATTCATATGAACGGGCTGCGATAGAGTCCAAATTACAACTGCCCGTGAAGAGAACCCGAGAAATTGAGACAGTCAGGAAAAGCGTTACATAGATATGTGGATAGAGGATGATCAAACCTCCTCAATTCTCTCTAAAACCTCTCCCGACTCTTCTGCAGCCTCTTCCACGTTTTTCTCAACCTCCTCTAACACTTCCTCCACTGTCTCCACCTTCTCATCAGCAGCCTCTGGGGGATACGCCACCTGCAACCTCCTTAATAGTGTGGCACAGTTCAAGCTACAGCTGCCCATGAAAATGATCCATAAAATGAATATTGTGGAAAACGGATAGATGGCTGAAGATGGACACCAATTCACCAAACCTCCTTATCTTCTTCAATAACCACCTCTGGCACTACGAGCTTGTCTTCAATATTGTCCTCCAGTTTCCCACCTGCCTTCTCTTCCGCACTCTCCGTGAGAGACACCTCCTGAAATCCACTGGAGCGGGCATAATCTAATAAAAAAGCCCCTTCGGAACAGAACAGAAAGGTATATAGGCTGGAGACTAAAGACAGACGATGTTCCTCAAATCACTGAACCTTAATTTCCTCCTCAACCTCATGCTGTTTGTCTTGAGCCTCTTGCTGTGGCTTTTCCTCATAAACTTCCTCAGCGTTCCCCAGCTTCACATCGGTTTCTGATACATGCAGAACCTGAATTCTACTGAAAAAGTAGAGCAAGAGCATGCTACAGCCTCCCATGGGAAGTGTCAAAATGCTGATGTTTTGGAAAACATGTAGATACACAAAAGATAGATGAAGGCCACCAAATCACCAAACCTCCTTATTCTCCTCCACAAACACTTCCGGCAATTCCTTAACCTTCCCTAACTTCTCGTCGACCTCCTTTAGAGCACTTTCCACTACCTAAATCGTTCCACCACCAACTTTATGGACGGGTGAGTTTCAGAAGATAGATACCACCGATTGGCCAAACCTCCTTGATTTCACTCAAAATGTCTTCGGGAATCTCTGCCCTCTTTGACACTTCTTCAACTTTTTCCAGCTTCCCATCGGTCTCTGGGAGATTCTCCACTAATACCTTAATAGTGAGGCACAGTTAAGGCTAGCCCTGCCCATGAAAATAACCCACAAAAAAGATGTTTTGGAAAACAGAAGGATAGGTTGAAGACGGACACCGATTTACCAAACCTCCTTATCCTCTTCCACATCCACCACTGGCACCCTGGTATTTTCCTCAACATTTTCCTCCAGCTTGTCACCTGTTTTCTCTTCATCACTCTCCGTGAGATACACCTAAAATCTGGTGGAGAGGGCATATGCTACCAGGTAACATGAGAAAGTCCATATAAAAGAGACAGTTCAGACAGAAATAGAGAAATGACAGATAGGTGACCAGCGATTCACCAAACCTTGAACTCATCCTCAGCCTCGTCCCGCTTTTCCCGAATCTCATCCAAGTTTTCTATGACCTCCTGCGGCATTTCCTCAACCTTATCCAGCCTTTCGTTGGCTTCTTCTACAGCTTCTTTTGGCGTTACCCGGTCCTGAATTCTACTAGAAGAATGAAGCGGACGTACATCCATGAAGAGATCCGAAAACATAAGATGCTTAGGAACGAAGATAAGATTGAGCGTGAATGAAAGCCATCAACTGCGCCATCAACTCAAACCTCCTCATTTTCCTTCACAGACACCTCCGATATTTCCTCAGCCCTCACATCGGCCTTCACTTCAGCACCAACCACCTGAAATCTACTGAAAAGTTGCGGTAGAGTCGGGTAAATCGCTTCCCAAAGAAATGACCCGTACAACTGAGACAGGGCTTGAAAAGCCAATTGACAGATGTACTGAGGAAGGATTAGGCCATAAGGCAACTGATCAAACCTCCTCGATTTCCTCCACAATCTCTTCCGGCTTTTCTACACCCTCCTCGGCCTTTTTCTCAATCACTTCTGGGGCTTTCCCAGTGATTTCCAGCTCCTCATCTGCCGTCGCTGGGAGATGCACCATCTAAAACTTTGGCAGTGTATCAAAGTTAGCGCTGCCGATGGAAACGACCCATAAAAGTGGATGTTCGGAAAATGGACAGATAGACTGAACGTGGATAAAGTCCACCGGTAGACCAAACCTCCTTGTCTTCCTCCACAACCACCTTTGACACTTCGAGCTTTTCCTCGAAATTTCCCTCCACCTTCTCATTCGCTTGCTCTTCATCACTTTCAGTGAGGGCTACCTCCTGAAATCTACTGGAATGCGCTTGTGCTACCGCGTTCCAAGAGGTAGTCCCATTAAAAAGGTGATTTGAAACAGAATATAGGAACTGGATTCGAGACAGATGAAAGCCATCAAATCAGCAAACCTTGAATTCCTCCTCAACCTCCTGCGAGTTTTCTTTCGACTCTTCCTGAGTTTTCTGGGATTTCTCTACATTCTCCTCAGGCACTTCCTCAATACTCTCCAGCATCATATCAGCCCCATCTACATCTCCTTCAGACAGACTCAGTACCTAAACTCTGGTGAAAAGCTTGAGAGGGCACACGCTATTACCCCGCTATTGACCCATAAAAATGAAAGGACGGAGAATGGATGGATAGAAGCTACCAATTGACCAAACCTCCTCATCTGCCTCCGAGACCACCTCCGACATTACCTCAACCTGCTCCATCTTCTCATCGGCTTCTACCGAAGCACCTTCCACCATCTGAAAAGCTGCGGCAGAGTCAATTTATTGCTGTCCACGGAGGTGATCCGTGGAGCAGTTGTAGCGTTTTGGAAATTCGAAAGACGGATAGATAGATTGAAGATGGAGAGAAGCCTCCGTGAAACCCCAACCTCCCTTACTTCCTCCATAATCTCCTCTGACACTCCCACGGCAGCCTCGTCCTTCTTCTCGATTTCCTTAGACATTTCCTCAACATTCTCAGACTTTCCATTGGCCATATCTACACCTTCTGGGTGATACAATACCTGAAAACTACCAAAAAGCTGGAGCGGGCACATGCTACTTGTACCCATGAGATGACCCACGAAACAGAACCCAGAAAGATGACCCATAAGATAGAAATGTTCTGGTAATAAAATAGAATGAATGAAGAGGACAGGGGCCATGATGACCAACGTTCTTGAACTCCTCCTCAACCACCTCTAATTTATCCTCAACCTCATTGAAATTTTCCTCGACCTTTTTCTCAATTTTCTCCAGTATTCCTTCTTCCTCATCGATGATTCTCCCCATTTTTTCCTCCACCTCTTCTTGTGTCTCCGTGGAATTCTCTACAGGACCCTCTCCGTCACACCTCACCTGAAATCAATTAGGGAGCTATGACGAGTCCAGTCTTGTTCAGAAATGAGGATGTTGTGGGTTATGCAATGACCTGTGCTATGAATGACATGTGCAATGACTCGGGGTGGGGGTCGATTGGTCGAATTTTCGCTTCGCGGCATCGCACTGGCGGCGCCGTTAGAACGACTTGCTGCAGTCGGTTGGTATTCCGCTCAGTGTCAGTATGCAGTGGGCTGATATCGTGAGGGATCTTCAAAGATTGCAGATTAGTAGCTTCGGAAGTTCTTATATGTTGTGGTAGTTGCTGTTTCAACGGATAAAATTACAAACAACTCGCACTCGCCGCGGGCGGCCGCGCTAAAACTCGACCAATCTACCCCCCCCCCTCATGAATGACATGTGCGATGCCTCGCACAAACAAGGATTTAATGAAAGTGAGTACGCTGAGAGAGTGGGCCGATTGGTAGATTACCGCACACTCCTCATCCTTCCCTACGACGGGTAGGACACTAGTGACCGTTGGCGCGAATACGCCCACCATCCAGCAGTTCGCTTGGCGTAACCACTACCTATGAATGGCTATCGAGATTGCCTCATGAGCAACAACAGCCGTCTTCTGAAGACAACTGCCGCAACTGCGTCCGGATAAGGTTCCATTCCCGCAACCCACTGTGACACGATATCCACTGTCACCTGTGGGACTCACTTTCTCTGCGCTGCTCTTCAGATCTTCCGCTTTTTCTTTGCCATAGTCTTTCCATTCTCCTGCCACATTATAGGTGTCGTCCAACGTCTTCGCTACAGATTCCTTCGCGTCTTTACCCGCCTGTAATAAAACAAATTCCCGACTGAAGATCCCTGCACAGAGGGTCATCACAATGGAGTACCTCCTGTATATCGTGGGTCAACTCAGACGCTTTGTTCTTGGCTTCCTCTGCTTTTTGCTTCGCGGCTTCCGCTGCATCAGAGGCCACCTGGAAACTGGATGTCAGAAAGGTTGAAGCGGTGTGAAGAAAACTTTCGAAAGCGTGCCTCTTTGGCGTATTCTTTGGCATCCACGGCTTTGTCTTTTCCAGCAACCACCGTGTCTTTCACGAAACCAAAAGCGCCAGCTGCCAACTAAAACAAGACCGATCTGCTCAGAGGAAGGTTCCATAAACGAACATGCATAACTTGAAGACAGTTGACTCACAGATTGAAATAAAAATTAAAAAAGTGAATCTGCGAAAAGCAATTTTTTAACACCGTTTTGAAATTTGCGAAACGTACTTTCTCCGCTTCCTCTTTCGCATCGAATACCTTGTCTCCAATGTAAGTTGTGGTGCTATCCACAGCCTCACCAGCGGAATGAGTCAGCTAAAAATGCAATTTAATTTACAGAAAAATGCAATATTATGATTCATCATGCAATATTTATTCTTGATTCCGCTTATTTTGAGAAAAAAAAACGATTGACGACCCAACGTTTTTGAGTTAAGGACACGCCTGTTTCACAGAAAACACTGTAACTCGGACTTTAGGATGGAAAAAGGTTGATACATGAATTTTTGTTTATTAACGCACGATTCAAGCACACTATATGGCACACTTTGCGGTGAAAATCGTGCCAAAAGTTCTGCCATGGCCAAACGGCGCTTTTAGGGTGAAATCCCCAATTTAGTAGGCCACATTTGATAGGTCTGTGCTGCCACATCACAGATTCGCGCAGCACACTCAATGAGGTTCAGCGCTGTTGAACTTGCTCACCGCGAAAACGGACAGAAAAAAAAAGATTCACTGCTCAGATTTCTTCTATTTTCATTCGGTACTTCACTGACAATAGAATAAATCTATGGAACGCGGTCGCAGGATCCTATGTAGCCTCCTGAAGGGCATAGAAATGAAAATCTATTGGGTTGTTCGGAAAGAAATGCGCGTTGAATTTGTCCATTTTCCTCTCCTACTATAAAAGATTCCACAAAACAGCTCAATCTATTAGAAAGAGATTTTTATTGTGCATCTTTTCATATATCTTTGTCTATGTCTACTTGGTTTTTTTCAAAGAAAAAAAAAGTTTCAACGACTTGATGCCGACTTCCATGTTCTTCGTCATCCAAGCTTTCATTACCGTTTTTTGAACGCTGGAACTTTGCCCGACACTTTATACAGCCAAATCTTTCTGCAAACATTATGCGCATGGCGACAAATATTTACCGCTTATTGCATTGAATCTTGCATTTTTTGAAATTTTTTTTTTCAAAATTTTGAAAAAAAACTTGAAATTCTTTTTTGAATTTTTTCTTCGAAAAAAAACAAGTAGATATAGACAAAAGTATTTCAAAAGATGCGCAATAAAATTCTCTTTCTAACAGACAAAACTGTTTTACAAAATCTTCTGTAGTAGAAGAGAAATAGATGGACAAAAAACGCGCATTTCTTTCCGAACAACCTAATAGAAATGAAATGTGCATAGAACTTTTCCTCATTAGGTTATTATCCGGACATGGGGACGCATTGCCCCATAGAAGTGTCATGAAAGCCTTGAAGGAATCGTCTACGGAAAAATTATTTTCTTTGTTACCCACATATTTGTGTTGTATTTACCTAGTAAGGGCTGATGCAAAGTTTCACGCAAAAAAGTGGTGGAGTTCGGCTGAGATACAGCTCCCCAATTCTCGACCGGGTGGGCGGGGCGTCCGAATAAAAGGCCCGTCCCATCGTCCACCGAAAACTCATTTTTCAGTGAACGATTCCTTTGAAGAGTGCAGTTCAGCAACGGAAGCATGGACGCTTACCTCAGACGCCTTGGTGGCGGTTGCATCGTAGGCTTGATCAGCCTTTTCACCAAGCCAATCAGTTGTCTGAAAGAATATTCAGAATAAGCTCATAAAAATGGCTCTTTATAGAAAACGTTACCTCAGCTACTTTGCCAGTAGTGGTATCACAGGCACCTTTGGCTGAGTCAGCGACATAGTTGCCGGTCTAAATTGGGCATTAATGAGCGGTCTCGTAAAAGAATTCCCAAACCAATGGATAGGTTGCCAAATTGCGTATTCACCCATAATCACACCTAATAGATAAAAGGCAGATAAAACCAAATTATCTCAATAAGAGTGGCACCGGATTCCAGAAAATTGTATGCGGTACATGTTGGCCATAGCGCTTTTACAGTAACCATTTCAACTAAAATTGTGCACTATCTGCGCACCATGCAACACTTCAGATTCAACTACTCCGTGCGATAGCTAAGGAAGCTGGCATGCGGCAAAGACTGAGGCTCGACATTCGCGCTGAAAGGAGCACTGGACTCACGGTTTGGCGTACTAACGAACTCGATAAGTGCAACTAGTTTACATCACTATTCACTTTACGATGAAGGTTACTGTATTTGTGGTGTAGCAGCGCTGTACCGCGTATAACCGTATTCTAACTACCACAGCACACAATGTTAAAAATTTGCCAAAGTTGGCGGCAGCTACTCAATGCACAAAAGCGTTCACGGTCAGTCAAAGGTCTACCTCAGCGACTTTTTCCGTAGTCGTGTTGTAAGCATCCTTAGCCGTTTCAGCCACCCAGCCAGCTCCCTGAAGTAGCGCGAACAATTTCAGAAATTCAAAAACAAGAGTTCCCAGAACTGCCGCGAAGCCCATATTGTTTAACAAGCAGTCTTCATACTTTGCGGTGCCTGCGGCTGGAAGTGGCTGTGCCTGCCTGACTATATTTGCACGCAGCCATGCCCTGACGTCGGTAGCCTCACCGCAAAGTGGAAGGCTGCTTTATAGCCATTCTGAGGATTTTACGGTTTGCGCTGTATTTCTCGAAAATTCCGACATTTAGGTGAAAAGTATGAAAGGATTATGGAATGTGGTTACCTCTGATAATTTGCCAGTGGTGGTGTCATAGGCACCTTTCGCTGTGTCGGCGACATAATCGGCAGTCTGGAATGACAGCGTATATCGCCAACAAACCCAAACATACGGCGGCGTTCATTACTCAGCGCTGGCAGGGCATGGCTGCATTCACAGGCGGCAAGGTAGAGTGGCACCGGGGAGGTGCAGGGACGACGCAGTCAACGAGACAGGACGGCATAGGTGGAGACCCAAGGACACAGGGCCACGCCCTGCCGCCGGCACCGCAAAGTATGAACGCGGCCTAACAGTATCAACCAAGATATCCCTGAAAGCTCTTCAATGTCCTTTCCGACCAGATTGTTTACAGCCCATTCGGAAGGTGCCTACACCTATTTTGATTTACCTTTCATGGCCGTATGACCTCGATGTGCAACCTCGGCGATTCAACCGTGAGTTCACACAATGAATACCGATAGGGTGGGACGAAATGAAGCTTCCAACGAACTGATGGTATTTGGGGGGGGGCATAAAAGAAACGAAGCAGAAAATAAAGCTACCAAGGAGACAGGTATGCTCACAGAAGATACAGGTTTGGCTAATATGCAAAAGCAGGGTAGAACTGCTTGAATCAGATATCCCAGAATTTCAGCTCCCACTTTTTTAGACTCACGTTGCCATTGAATTTTGCTCCAACAAGGAGCATGCTCACAGGGTGATGTCGCTTACAAAATACATATTAAGAGAATAAGCAGATTAAAAAAAATGAAAGAATTCTAATTTTCAATGGAGAATCTTCCCTGCTTCATGGAACGTATATTAGCGAGGTTGGTCATGTACGTACACACTTGAACTCTCGCTTCTACGCTAGGAATGTAGCGTTATCATTGATGATAAGTAATGGTAGAGGACCAGGGTATAAATTTAGGAAGTGAGAAGGTAAACCGTACAACATCAAAAATACTCCAAAAATAGATTTATATGTCATGCTTCCATATGCCTCAAATGGTTCATCACCCCTAAAATACTCCGAAATGATCAGCTCACCTTCGCTGAAAATATTTGTTTTCACTCTTTAGTACCACATTTATTTCTGCCAGGAACCGGCGTTTATTTTTTTTTATTTTCTAGGAAATACGAGTATGTAGAAGAGCTACCAGGAAATTACTTAACTGTTCCTTTTATTACCACGGATAAAAGTGAAGAAGCGTTTTCAATGTATTTTGAAGTATACAGGACAAACAAGACGCACCTCTGATAACTTTTCAGCAGTCGTATTGTAAGCACCTTTGGCTGAATCTCCAACCCACATAGCACCCTGAAAATGAGAGATCAATTTCCAAGCATAGTATTGGTCCACAGGCACTGAAAGTATCTCCTATAGACACACGAAAATTTAATGCCCTGAATAGCTACCTGATTCTAAAAAAAATTAAAAATTCAAGTTACCTCCGTCACTTTGTCGGTTGTGGTATGTACGACATCTCTGACACCTTCACCAAGATTGCTTGCTTTTTCCTGAGTAGCTGATGCGAGATCAGATGCAGTTTCTTTGGTCTGAAATGGTGGAATTTTGGAATCTAATAGACATCATTAAGCAGAAATCGGTATCAAAATAAAAACAATTCTGAGGATTTCTTGAAATGGAGAGACGGATACGAAAGCTATACCTTATCATAAGCGGATACGGTGGTATCCTTGACGCCTTCTACGACACTTCCTACGGCACCGGTCTGAATACGGCCAGTATTGACAATCAAAGAGGTTGAGGTGAAGAATAAACGAAACTTACACATATTAAAATAAATAATGAATAGAAAAACTAAATAAAACAATAAATAAAATAATAAATAAAATAAAATATCGTAAAATAACAAATACTGAGCGGGATAAAATGGATGCATTGCAGGTCCTAAGAGCCTGGAACGTCTTGTCAAGTATCCAAAGACACCGAGAAAGAGGGAAAACTTTTTAAGGATTTAACAATTTGGTAATCATGAAAATATCCAAATAAATAATGATGTTAGGAAAATTCAATGAAATAAGCACTACCAATGGACTGACCGCTGATTCAGCCACATGACCGATTTTTTCGGTCACACCTGATACAGCACCTTTGACAGAACCAAGAAGTCCAAAGCCTCCAGCCTGTAATATGTAGCGGGTATTGCAAGAAAAATTTTTAGAATATGTGAAAAACAAACTTGAAATACTGAACGCATTTATTAAACTGGAACAAACCTTAGCTTCCTTCTCGGCCTTGTTTGCTTCATACGAGGCTTGCGTGAATGGATCGTATGCATCGGCCTAAACAAAAAAGTTGATGTGAAATCAAAAAAAGGAATTTTGTAGGCTGCTCCACAAAGATAATGAGCAACTCTAGTGAATAACAATTTTGCAATATCAACTAGACACATTAATTAGGCAGTTATCAGGAACTGAAAAAGGAGATGGGCCTGAGACGTCGTTACCGCCATCGTGGCCGGGAACTAAAAATGGCGAAGATTCGCACCATCGGGAGAACAGAAACAATTACTTGGGCATAGACCGGTCCCTTCTGAGTCGTGTATGGTCCAAGTGTTCTGTTAGGGCTAAGCGTTCCATCCCAAAATTGTGAAATATTAGGCCGCGGTCACACTTTGCGATGCCGGCGGCAGGGCATGGCTGCGTATCTCTGCGTCTCCTCCTATGCCTCGTTGCATGCGTCCTCTCTACATCGTTCCATGCCACTCTCCCTCGCTGCCTGTGAACGAGGCCACGCCCTGCCGGCGGTGAGTATGACCGCGGCCTTATATCGCTATGCATAAAATTTCAAATGCCAATTACATCAAATATAACGTGATAAATAACCGCTAACAGCATTACGGCTGCGTTGATTGTATTATTGGTTACCACTACTACTTCTTCTGTAAGCTATCGAAGAAAACGAATAATCAATGTTAAATCGAAAATCGGACTTCTAATTCAGCCACTTTATTTCGAAGAAAAATGAAAGAATTCGTTTTCCTACTGTTTCAACATATTTCCTAAAGATATACTACGACGTATTTTCAGTGACAGGTACCCATCCGGACTGGCAAAATAAATGTAAGGAGAATCAGAAAACTGAAATTTACTCCGACCTCGGCTTTCTCGAGTTGCGCCTCTACCTGCTTGGCCGCAAGATCGGGACCCTTTTTCTCGCCGAATATGAGACCGCTGACTGTTTTTGCTGCATTGGCGGCGCGTTCTTTCGCGGCTTCGACCTTGAAGCAATAAGCTTTCCCACTAATCAATCAATAATCTGTGATATCTGAGAACAAATCAATAGCCGATCACTATCAGGGGAAGTATAACTCACAGCATCACCAGCAGCATCCTTTGTCTCGACTAATACACCACCAATGGCAAACGTTGTATCAGTTGTCTTCTGTGCAGCCTGAAAACCAATCGATATAGAAATTGATTTGAAGAACTGAATCTGGAGGAGGGAGCAAGGTGATGTCAGCAAAACTAGTTCCAGAGCTCACAAATATTCATATCATACATGAAAAAAATCAGGTAAAACAGAAGAGTTTGTAAAATTGAAAAAGTAAAGGGAAATTTACTTACCAAATCGTATGCAGATACCGTGGTGTCCTTGGCGCCTTCCAATACGCCTCCCAGTGTTTCCGTCTGAAGTAGGTAAAAATTACATGAAAGTCCTCGGTAATGCCTTCAATTATTCAAAAAATGGACTAGGAAAAATCTCAAGTGATTGTTCCAGAACTGCGTGCACTAGTGGTGAACATGCGCATCATGGAGGCATTCTAGAGCAAGTCGTGGCGGAACAGCACTTGTTCAGCAAAAGAAGCATGACACCAGCGCACTTCCAGGTGACGAGAAAAACTGAAGCTCCAATATGACCCTCCCCTCCTCTACGGTGACCGAATACGACCCCCCTTTTTTTGACCTCTACAATACCAGTAACTGTTGCCTAACTGCAAAGTTGCATTGTTCTATTGCTACGCATCCTTTCCTAAGGCAGAAATAGGCGAAATTATCGATGCGAGAAAGGGCGGGAACTTTTTGTCCGAGCTAATACTAATAGAAATAGTGGTAACATACTACCAATAAATTGGTTTTAGAAAAAAATTAGCAAACTGAAAATTGAAAATCGATATATGTTGAATACAAGTACTTATGAATCGTGAAAGACTGATTCACCGTGGATTCAGCCACGTGGCCAATTTTCTCACCAACACCAGATACAGCCCCTTTGACTGAATCGAGAATTCCAAAGCCGCCAGCCTGTAAGTATTGGTTTTTTAAGAGGCATGACTGGCACAAATGTTGCATCAATGCTTGCTGAAAAGAGCAGCCAAGGTAGCAGGAGTGCGTATACTTATGTCAGAAATTCGCACCGCGGCATGTTGCAAGCGAGGCAATGCGGACGAGCTAAAGGCGCCATGATGTTTGGTTCCGAAGCGATTACAAGTCGACTGCGTATCGCGCCCCTAACATTAACGCGTAATCGTTCTAAGACCCAACTACCGCGACGCGCATGGC
Organism: Trichostrongylus colubriformis; assembly: GCA_963978905.1. NCBI lineage: Eukaryota > Metazoa > Nematoda > Chromadorea > Rhabditida > Trichostrongylidae > Trichostrongylus > Trichostrongylus colubriformis. Next base: position 48,952,131 of record OZ022258.1, read on the forward strand.
TCGCACACACTGTGTCGCATGCCGCTCGCCATCGTGGGAAATCCTGACATAAGGGCACACACCCAGGTAGCAGATACGATCTAAGACCAGAGCTGCACACGTTCGTTAGCTCAGAAAAACCAATCCTTGAGAGATGCAAGCTTACCCACTGGGGGACGCCGATTCACTTGGTTATTTTTTACTTGAAGCATTCATTACTTATCGTTCTTTATAATCTTGAAGCCATAAGTGGACTCGAAGTATAAAACTGATCGCCCTCGATTGATCTGCTGAGCGATACTAATAAAAAAGTGGGTGTTTAATACATTTTAAAAAATAAATCTGATATTGCCTCATTATCACATAGCTCAGATTTCTTGCAGAGCCAGACCTAAAAAGTCCTTTTCGACCAAATTACTGTTAGCGACAACGAACTTGCCCTAAAATTTAATCCGCGCTTCTACTACAGTTTTTCTTCTGAAAGGATCGCTCATTCTACATGATTCCATCACTTTCTCCCACAATGCACCATATCCCCACGCATTAGTAGAAAACATCTTCCAGAACTCCATAGCACTGTATGCGCAAAACCATGGAACCGATCCCTTGGCGAGTGGTTCACAATTTATAAGAAATCAAACCAAAATATCACTGACCTTAGCTTCGTGAGCGGCTCTGTCGGCTTCAGAGGTAGCATGGGTGAACGGATCGTACGTAACAGTCTGATAATAGCAATTAAGAGGACGGTAACGATGAGAGAAACAAATCGCTCGAAAAATTATTATGTCTATCTTTTCTCTAGTACGTCATTTGAACCCCATAGGGGCAGTTAAGAGTCTTTGTAAGTGATGACACAGCTAATCCAGCGCCACAAAATCTGCCATCTTTTGGGAAAATGATGGGTATCGTGGTGTTCAGGAAGGAAGGTATTCTACAATACCCCCTTAAATGGCCATCGAGTGTTTCTTATACTTATAATTCAGTTATGTTGTGTACCACTTTATGGTTAGGAATAAATTGTTCAATCTGCATTCACTGTATAAACGGAGGGTGATTAACTACCTAATCACTGTTTTCAAAATAATCCACGGTAGAATGTTTTATGCTTCTATTGTATTGTTCACCTTCTCTACCTCTTCTTCAAGAGAGGAGCTCAACAAGATCGGCTTGAAAGCTGCCAAGTCAGCTCTTCGTGGTCGCTTTTCACCCATAGAGCGGGTCTGAAGTGCGCTAAGATGAGCAAAAAGGTTCCTATGTCTTACCAACTTCCAGCTTTCATACGAGAAGTATCGCGCTATCCGAAGGACACGAGCTAGTTTATCCCCGCCATTATCAAATCTGCTTATGTTTTCTGTGGTTGGCTTCTAAGGTGATTTGGGTCGTTTTGCAACTTTTGTTCGTCGCTTACTTTGGTGACTTAATAATTTACATACCATGGTTCACCCACACGTTCTTTGGAACGTGTAATGAATAAGTAAACAAATAAAATATAAGTAATCAAACCAAAATTTCACTGACCATGCCTTCGTAAGCGGCTCTGTCGGTCTCATAGGTAGTGCGGGTGAACGGATCGTACGCATCAGCCTGGTCATAGCAATTAAGAGGAAGGTAACGATGCAAGAAGGAAAATTATTACGTCTGACTTTTCTCTAGTACGTCATTTAAACCCCATAGGGGCAAAGTGGGTACACTTATAGGTAGCGCGCACGCTCACTCTCATGATGCGGGGACATCCGGGCTACCAAAGTCTTTCATTCCTGGAATCAGACACGACGGGAAGGACAAAACCACTGATTAAGCACACTGGCCGACCCCGCGGGTCACTGTATAAGCCAGATTCATTCACGACGCCACGATTCTGAATGCGACTGGAATGCGCGGCGGATTCCTCCTACATATCAATTGAAACCAGAAAATCATAATCCTTTTGTCCATTCAGCTCCCAAACCCCATGCAAATAAAATGAAAGACTGAACTTAAGGAAGTTTTGGTTTTTTTCACTTCCAGCTGACATTTCCCAGGTGCTCTACACTTCAACACTCTTTGCAAGTGTTTAAGAGCCCAAACAAACCTCAGCTTTCGCTAGCTGCTGTTCTACCTGCTTGACAGCATGATCAGCTTCTTTCTTCTCTCCGAATATGAAATCACTGACGACCTTTGCAGCGTGACTGGTTTGCTCTTTCGCGGCTTCCACCTAAACATCAATTTCATATCAACTCATGAATGCTTGAAGGCAGTGGTAAGGCTAATCACGTTCAAAATACAAGAAGTATATAGAGTGCGAAAATCGAGGCCGTTACTAGTACGAAAAGGATAAAAAAAGAAGTGAGACCCCTTCCCATCGCTGACTTCTGAGAGAGGCGGGTTCTGAGCGGAAGGGGCGGGCCCTGTTAAAACAGGTGTCAACTAATGAAAAAGCGGCTCCTAAAGAGCCCTAGGCTGCTTGTTTCCGTTTCCCTGGACCAGCAGCTTTCATACTCCGAATTCATTTTAAGAATTCTCATCACAGACCCCTACCACTGTCTTTAATGTACTGTTGTGATCAGGTCAATAATTGGATCGAAATCGGAAGGAAAGAACAAACCGCATCACCGGCGGCGTCTTTTGTACCACCTAGCACTCCACCGATGGCGTATGCTGTATCAGTGGTCTTCTCGCCAACGACATGGGCAGCCTATAACATTGACTTGATATTTGACAAAGATTTAACAGTAAAAAGCTTATCAAAGGCACATATTTAGATCATCGCAGTGGCATGGATCAAAGCAGAAAATCAACGATTGACTGATTAACCGACCAAGTGGTAATAGTGGCCTAGAGTAGCCGACCTAGACGCGAGTTCTACATGTTATCACTCACCCAAAGTCACATAAGGCGTCCTTTCATACTTTGCTCCAATAGGGCGTGGCTGCGTTCACTGGCAGCGAGGCAGAGTGTCAAGGAGGATGTGCAGAGACGACGCAAGCAACGAGGTACGGTAGCAGCGCCGGGGACGCAGAGACACGCAGTTAGGCCCTGCCGCAGGCACCACAAAGTGTGAACGTGACCAAATTGGGACTGATCTTCGGAGAAGCCTTACGAAAATGGGCGGAGCTTAATGAAAATGATCAACAACCTCTACTTTCTCAGTAGCCGTATTGAACATCCAAGTAGCACAGTAGCGCCAGATACAGAAAGCGGAGTGTTGGTTTTATGAGAACCATTAGATTAAGTGGCCTTCAGTGAGAAGAATTGCAGAATAGACTCACCTCGGCAGTTTTTTCAGCTGTAGCTTCGTATGCTCCCTTGGCGCTGTCCGCCACCCATTTGGCACTCTGAATATGCAAAAGTTTACAGATGAATCTGACGATTAACAAACTGATCAGAAAACAGGATATTTTGAAGAAGAGGAAGCCATGCTTAAAAGAATTGTCCACATAAATTCCATGATTCTAGCCCCTGCTAAAATCACTCCATCAAGATAGAAACACGAAAGGAACCGAGAAAATTCCTTCGTTCCAGAACAAAAATCGAACATCTGGAGGAAGAGAAACCCGTTTGAATACCCGTCGAGCGACATTTGAACACCGGCGAGGGCACAGCTCAGTCCAAACTTTCACGCCCAACGGTGATTTGCTTCTCACTTTGCATTCCTGACCACGTAGCCGTCGCCTCTTTGCTTGGGTTGTCTCTACTGTCCCCCCCCCCCTCGGGCACCACACTGGACTTTCCTTTCGAAGGTGAATCTAAGCCGGATCCTTGTTTTTTTTTCTGAGTAGAACTATGCATAATAAGCAAAACATAAATATATGATTTACAAAAGGACATATACTCCATTTCGGAGCTCCTAATAGGGCGTGGGCTACGGACACGGATGAGAGGCGAGGAGAGTGCATGGCAAGAGTGAGAGTGTGTGGCGGAGTAAGAGACTTTGATACACTCTCACCCAAGTCCACAGGCCACGCCCTATCAGGCGCTCCGAAATGGACTGTAAATTCTGTGAACGATTCCTTAATCAAGGCAATGAGCGTTCTGAGCGTGTGCTACTACGCGATCACACTCTGCGACCGACAGTGCAAGTGTTCGTCGGTATCGGCCACGCCACAGGCAGTCGCGAATGTTACAGTGGCGATGAGCGCTGCGCATCAATCGTAACTGCAGAGATCGCTTACCGAGTGAAAACGCGGCTTTATCGCAAAAAAAGTAAGCATGGTGAGTTTGTGGACGTTTTCTAGTAACACTCGAGCTCTAGGTTCAAACTTGGCCTGGGACATTTCAACGGCACGAACCTCTTCGGCTTTATGTTCGGCTTGCTCCAAAACATCACCGATTTGACCAGCTGCCGACGATACGGTGTCTTTGATGCCTTTCTGCAAATACACACAACTGTGACTACCATAGTACTTGTATGTGGATGACAAGGGAATGGAAACTCACGAGAAAACTCATATTTTCAGTTCCTTCTTCGTGATTAGTAGTATGTGTCAGCTGAAAATGGCTTATTGAAGATTTTCAAGATGGAGGATAGAAAATTGTGGAAATTGCAGAGGTTCTTATGGTGCGTAACAGAAGCTGCATAAGCTGATGGCGAAAATGGTCAGCAAAGAACCACAACGAGCCATAATATTTAATGGTAGAGGGCGAATGGTGGACAAAGGCCATAGAAAATGCGCGATAAATCATGAAATCGATCAAAGACGTCGGAGAAATCTGGAGAGGTTCAGAGAGATCGTCAGAGAGGAAAATGGCTGAACCACTGCTCCAAATATTTTGGTGGGAACTATAAAGACAGTTGAGCGTATAGGCGGATTTCCATGGATTCCTGCCTGAATATTACATTTTCTAATTAGCGTGTGAACGTCAAGTCTTGAGTAGTGCTCCTGTGAGTCCGCACATAGCCCAGCCAGCGAGGTAGTTCAACCTCGCCCTCCTTCTCCTGTTTAGAAACAATTACAGCTCGAGCACCCCGAAAAGCATCCATAAACAAAAAGGTTATAGAAATAGAGCATGGGTGTGTAAGCAATTAAGGAAAGGCCACTTGGCAGCTGGCCACTGAAAACAGCTGACTAGAGAGAAAATGAGATGAAGACGAGGGAATAACGGCGAAAACCAGCGCAACTTGTCAACAATTCATGCAATATCAATGAGTTCCGCAATCTTTCGTGTCTAGGCTGCTGCTAATGAGAATTTTTTTCGTCTCGGGTTCACAGGAGAAGAAAAAGCTGATTGATTGGTATCGATCGATGATTTTCAGATGAGCCAGAGGATACATGAATGGGTAGAAATTGGCGTAAGCAATGAGAACACGGTGGAAAAAGCGGTGAGCTGAGAGCGCAACTAGTGGCAGAATAGCTAATAAACCCCACGGCGAAAGATATGGTAACATGATGAACTCTAATAACTTCGGCTGCGGGTCGGACGAGAATAGAGGAACTAAAAAAACGACTAAAAATTCAATTAACGAGATGGAAGAAAAAAGAGATCCCATTTTTTCAGGCGAAGCGATTAAATCGTATTGTCAGAAAGAAAGGAATTATTTCATCTGAAGAGAAAAGATGGTTGGAGCGATATTGTTTTTAGTCACAGCCACGTCATACTGCGTGTTTGGGCAACATTCATGTGTGTTGTAGAAGAACTATTTAGCTGAGTAGTGAAAAGAGTTGAACAACGGATTACTCAGCGTTACCCTAGAGAAACTATTCAAAACTATTCAACTGCTGATCATCACAGAGCAAGACACGGCACGTACAGAGAACGTTGCCAAGTCGGTGGAAAAGGTCAACTTCTCATAAACTGCTTGAAGTCTGAAACGAGTAAGGCGGTCAAGATGACTACAAAAATGGGTGGAGCACCTTAAAGGAACCGGAAGGGGGTCCGAAACAAGAGAAACATACAAAGAAATGAGCATTTCGTAACGAACGCAGAAGGATAGAAGCGATAATCGGTGAAAAGACCCGAACTCAAAAGTGCATCGCTGCGGTGTGTAGTCGCGCCTCATTCGCATCATCGCACTGGCGTTCCAAGTTGTCCGCTGTAGGAGACGGCCGCGGGCCAACTTAAGTTGTAGCACCTGACTCCCAGCGCAGTGGAGTGGCCATTCCCAACTACATTAACATTCATGTAAGTACATCTAGAAACAATATAAGAAAGAACAAAGGAGAAGGTAAAAGGAATGAACAACTTTATAATGGAAACATCTTCTCTTGGCACCATGCCAAGGCGTCAAATTGGCGAGTTTGTGCAATGGCGGCCACTTGAACTCGTCCACACTACGTCTGTTCTACCGTAAGCCAAAATTACTCCCTTACGGTGTCTTTAAGATGGACAGGATGGGTGAGTAAGAGGGGTGGGATAATCTCCAAACCAACGGAGTGAAATGCTGATGACCCAATCCAACGAAAGCTTGGATTCCACTGTCATTGGGCACTAAAAAACAGCAGATTATAGTCAGTAGAGGGCATGCAAACAGATAAAAAACGAGCAGAAAGACAGGGACACAGGAAAAATCGCAAACATCATGACTACAGTGTGAATCTCTAAAAAAGAATACTTTTTCAGTTTGAGCTAAGGCCTTCAACCAACCCTTTTAGACATGGACAAGATATTTTGTGGTAAACTCTAGCATCATATTCATGAAACGAATTTCATATAGAAGTAGCTCCCCATCGGGGGCATTTCTTACATAACAATGCACGACTTAACTTCAATATTGGTTTCTCACTTCACCACATGCAGCAAACATATGTATATAATGGCTTTTGATATTTACGATTTTTGATAGCTGCTAATTTTCGCCGCAACACGCGATGCAAAAGTTTTTACAACTATGCTGAGTTATGGGCAAAAACTACGGTCTCGGACGGGACTCGAACGCACATTCCATGCTTTTCGAACATATGTGCTAATCCGTTACACTACTGATACCTCTTTGCGTGCGGGTTCGAGTCCCGTCTGAGACCGAAGCTACTCAGCATACATGTAACCACAATATAATAGCATTTTTCCTTCGTGAATCTCTTGCTTGCAAATGTTTGGAAGTTCGAGGTCCAATCTTTTCATTCACCATCCACTCCTTCAGCCTTTCAAAGGACTACATTCGCGCTGATAAAAATTCCCAGTATTTTCTTCATTTCTACACAAGCACTTCATCGTCTTAAATATCACCAAAAATTAAAATTAAGGAAAGATCGGAATGGGTACAACACCCAATTCAGAAAAGTATATAAAGTAGAATTCAAGTACCCAAAAGTTCAAGAAGAATTCTCTCTTTCACGGACCGAGAGCTGACAGAGGAAAAGCAAGTGCTAATGATGCGAAGTATTTCCGGTTCAGAAAAAGCTATGTTCGTGGGAGGGAAAGGAGAAAAGCGAGCACGAGTAGGCGTCATAACAGCACGGGATCATGTTGCAACACAAAGAGTTTCCTTGGCACAGCTATGTTGGACTTCGCCCCCGGTCGAATGACCAAAATAATCAGTGGGTCGAGAAATACGCAGGAACCTAATCGCAGTCATTGGAATGTATCACTTTCGTCCGATTTATACTTATAAAAAATTCGAAAAAAAACACGAAAGAGAATTTTTAAAAAAATAAACAAGGAACCATAAACAACAAACAATAAGTAAACAAAATAAAAAACAATAATATGGGAATGAGTTCTATTGGCGATTTTTTCCGACCCAATGCGATCCACCGACCTAAGGTTCTGCCAGGTTTCACATGCAATACTTGAAAGAGATTTTAAAAGCCCGTAAAATATGTGGATATGCGATTCCCTGAAATTTCAAGAGAAAGAGCCGATCAGATGTACTTAATAAAATTAAAAAAGGAGAAAATTTGGTTATTAAGACCGTTCTTCTTTCATATAAAACAACTTTAAATATTCGAAATTCGACAGAAGCTTCCAGAAGAGCCAGTTATTATGCCGGTGGATAAAGGAGATGAACCGGAGCCGCCCCGATTGACCAGCTGTTATGTGAAAGAGCGCTGCGCGTTTTTCTGACGCGGTTTCGCAACTCTCCCCATCAGCCGCCTTTCATAACCATCCGACCGACACACATGAGTCAATGAATCAGGTGATCGGTGACCACCGCCACAGGTATTTGATGGAAATATTTGCCTAATGATTTGATTACCCAGTAATCAAAACCAGTACAGTGGTAGGGAGGGGTTCAGATTGCGCAATAACTCTTCGAATCGATTACATGTTTAGGCAGCCGTCAGACTGCGATTTTGCGATTGGGCAACGTCGCACTTTCGCAGCGATACTACGACCTTTAAATAATGGGAGCCGCGAACCGCGAAATCGCAAAGTCTTAGTCAAAGTCGGCGGCCTTGACTACGAATATGGTACTAAAATTTTGCACCCTTGTTACCCTTACTTCGGGCCAGCTTTTTGCAGAGCCATGGATAGAATAGACTGGGATTATGTGCAGGAATCTTACCCTCGATGGAATTTGCAAAAGAAGCAAACATGTCGAGAAAATTTGAAACCCACACGAACCCTCTCTCCCTCTAGTCCATCGATGTGCAATTTAGCCAATTCGTTTTTCTTCCACTTCCAGAGCGACGTCTCGAAAGTGGAGAAAGGGAGGGAGAAGCGGAGCGAGACAAACACGTGAGCCAAAAACTAGAAGAATGGGAAATTATCAGAAAAATGCTTGCATTCAACATTACTTACACTCCCCCCCCCCCCCCTCAACCCTCCGCGCTGGAATACTACGAATCACATCCCAACTACATCCTTTGTGCAAGATTCCTATGCTCATACGTGCTCTGGGGCGAGCCCAAACCCACTACAAGAGACCATGAATTGAATGCCTTTCAGCATCGAAATGGATGTTCCAAAAATAGATGTCCGCTTTTACATCGGCTCAAGATCGATTACCCAGTCCAACTAATCAAGCTTTTCAGTATCCTAGATCGATTAAGTAATAGCTTCGTGTGTGAACAATGGCAGCTGGCCAAATTGAGTATTGCTGGTCCCTTAGGTCATTAAACCGGGCTCAACAAGAGTGCTCCCTACGTCCATGGAATGGGAAAGATAGAATTCAGCACTCATATGGTCAGCTTAAAGAGGACATTGAGATCCATGGATTCAACTTCCATTCATGTCTGGGAAGCATTAGATATTAAGGGTCTGGTAAGATAATGATATTTTCACCTATGTATTTCAAGCGAAAATTAGGATTTTGTAATGAAAATGATGCAAAAAAGATTTTCTGGATGCATGTTGATCCCTTCGGATGTTAAAGTGTTCATGTATGACATGAAAGAGCAGTTCACGGTCCTGCCAATCCCCTAAAATTTCACTGTAATTGATCCCTCGTTTTAAAGCTAAAAGCTTACAAAATCAAAAAAATATTTCACTATAGTTCTTCATTATTTATAGTCTGATACTTCCAAAGAACCGACGAGACCATTATCTTAAGCTTATAAAAGAGATGCGAAGTACCGAAGAGACTAAGGATGTGGAATCTTTCAAATTTTCACTTAAAAATGACAGCGCACAGCCCAGCATACTGAAGTTGGATGGGATGGAGCAGCACGAATTGTTTGAGAATAAACTGAGGTGACAGGGATTGCTTAAGAAGAACGCACAACTGAAACCGCCTCAGATGTTCTGGGCGTAGAATGGAATGACCAAAGATCTGTGATGCTGTTATGCTTTGAATGACACGCACATACACCCCAAAACAGTGAAACGATGACTAATTCAAACAAAAACAGCACAGAATACCGATTTGCAGACGAAAAGGAAATTTCCAGAAAAACCGGTGAAGCCATGCTGATCATGAGTTTGAATTCACGCGTCCAAAGGTTTCTACGGCATTTAGAAAGAGTACCACCATACGAGTTTTGACCGCAAAATGGTCATGGTGGGTTAATGGATGCAGAGACCACGGATAATTAATGGCCTATATGAACAACTTTGCGGTGCTATTTATTAAGAGCGTATGGTTTGTCCCCCTGAGGTACACTTGAGTAGTTAAAATTCGATGACGCTGCGCAACCGCGCGCATACTTGCAGGGAATAAGCTCGCCTTGTAGGAAATGATCCTTGTACGGAGCTTTGAGCAACGCCTATTTCCTCAGCGAACTACTATTAGAACACAGCACTAGAACAGAGCCCTGTACAGAAAGCGATCACCCACAGAGGTACTGTACGGAATGAAATGGCACCGTAACCGCACTTTTGCAGAAACTGAACAAAGACAAGGATAAAGCCAAGATCAATTGAGGCTCTACACTCTCTACTGAACTAAATAACTCTTGCCGGATCATACGACGCCACTTTCGAAGGAAATTGCATTCGACTGTTATTGGGCTATTGGACATTATTAGTAAGGAAAACAACACATGTACTCAGTAGTGAACACATAAACAAATAAAGAACGAACAACAAGATCTTTGATTTTGTTTTCCCCACACATCTGGTCAATGATGGTATTTAGCGATCTTTGAAGCTGCTGATAACAATTTGCTGATTTACAAGCGGTAGTAATAAATAACGATCACAATGCTAATGCCATCACTAAGTCAATTTTCGAACGAAGTTCCAGCCACTATTTGCTAAAAACAGGGGTTCCAGCTCGAAATTTGATAAGAGAGAGAGAAATGGCCATTGTTGAAAATTTTCTATTTTGGATAGGAAATTGTACTCAGGAATAATTGGAATCGTAAAGTACGATTATGACACTCTACTGACACCAAAACCGGGGGTCTACGCCACAGGCGCCGGCGCCAAATGAGGGAGGTCTTCATATTTTTGTAGAGCTGGTGCCACGGTGTTTCGTGTCGAGAAAGTGCGCTGACTCAGGAGGTCAAACCATACCTCAAGAGAAGTTTCGAGCGACATTAATGATTCAGCCTGATTTGGCGGTTTGACGTCGAATAATCGTGATACGTGTTCCGCGTATCTGATTACCCCTGGAAGCGAGCTTCTAGCCAAATCGCAATGCTCCCCAAAAATTCTCGATGCTCCCCAAAAATCATTTTTCCCACACAATCAAGTTTTGAACTGGTTGGGTGAGCAGTGCCAGCTTCAACAGTCAATCCAAACCATGCTACGAAGCTATCTCAGCGATCCAGTAGCACACTAGAGCTAAAAATCGAGTCCAACTGATCCTATCAGTGGAACATTAGCAAAGCAGTTGCACATAATTTGGACAATTCCGCACTCTGGCCTATTCAACAGCTGATAAATGACCTGCACGGGGCAATTTGGAGCAAAAAGCTATGGGGGGTAAAGATGAATGAAAGTCATCCAACTGACGTAATCAATTCCCAGGTGATCCACCCTCGACGCGCATGGTTTACTGAAGAACTGCTGTGGAAGTGAATGCAGAGGTGATTTATGGCGACTTTCAGGGTTACATAAAAAGTGTAAGCATGAAGATGCTAGCATCGGTTAAACCCCAATCGGGTTGAGCCATGCACCATTCCCTGCAGTACTGATCGTTGTGGTATTTGAATGGGATTTGGCTTAGACAATATATTGTTAGTGCCTTTCGACGTGGGACTCAGTAATTTTGACCTCCAACACGAGTGTACTACTCCTCCCAGAGCAAGGCCTGGGTGGACCTTGCTCCAGCTGAACCCAACACCAAAAAAGTAGCGACCCCAAACCGGGTGTGTACACTTATGTCAAAAATCGCTTCGTGGCGCCATCAGTACGAGTCGTTTGGGATTCCGCTCAAGAAGCAAGGGGCTGGCACCGTGAAGGATCTTCAAAGACTGCACTTTGGAAGCTTCGAAAGCTCGCCTATGTTGTTGTTGTTGTTGCTGCTCTTTCAACAGATAAAGCTGCAAACGACTCGGACTCACCGCGGGCGGTCACGCGATTTTTTGTCATAAATGTATACTCCCTCAAACCAGGCAGTTACCTTCACCAAACTAAAATAAATATTTAGGGTTATATCAAGAATCGCGAAGGCAGTAATCTTCGTGCAGACAACAAAAGAGCGCAGCAGAGTTTGAAGTGTAGCCCACATCTCAGGCAGCAAATGACTTCAGCGATTATGAAAGAGCCAACTGCAAAACAGCAAATGACTCGCCGCATCCATCGTTTGAGTCCGATGGGGTCATTTATACGAGAGCAGCAATAGGGTAATGGAAGAACCGCACGAAAAAAAAAAAGCCTGCGAAAGAAGTACGTAAACGACGAAATAGGCTACCTGCACCCTTTACCATTGCTGGTTACTTGATAACCATGATTGAACCATGCACAACATTCTTCGAGCTAACCCTAGTTATGTAGGTGAGAGGATTTGACAAGGAGCTGTCTCCAGCTATACTCAATCGACTTATCCGTCAGTAATGTGCTAGGTTGCTTTAGAAGCCAGTAGGATAGAATTGTGTAGAAGGGGGATACCCGATGGTTGAAGAAGCAGTCTTGAGTTAAAAAATACAGATACTAACTATCAATTACCTTTCATTTCTTTGCCATGAACTCTGTGAGCAAAGTTATCTGCCTTGGACGGATTCGAACCACTCACTACTTATGCCTCCCGCGAAAATGAAATAAAGGCGCATAGGACTCGTGACAAGTAAAGGAACACGTGAGAGGTGAATGCCCTGCTATAATTCGGCATTTGTGACAATTGTATATAATAGTTACCAAAAGAAGCTCTATCAATTTCATATTTATAACCTGGATTCGAAGGATCCATTAACTTAGGTCGCGGACTCCAAATGGAAAAGTGAAGGCTGTAAAATTACCCCACACCAACGTGAAAGGAACATTTAAAGGAATCGTCCACAGAAATCAAATTTCTTCTGTTGCCTTATAATTATGTTCTATTTGCTAGCTGAGGGCCACAAGCAAGTTTCCAAGCGAAAAAAAAGAATCGTTGAGATGAGGCTGACGAAAGGGGTGAGGCGTTCGAAGGGGAACTGCTCCGGGCACTTCGGGAGTAAAGGGGTGACGGTCACGTGGCCAGGGACGCAGAGTGAAAAGCAAATCAACATTAGAAGTGAAACCTTGATCTGCGCTCTGTTCGCCGACGGCTATTGAAATGTTGCCAGGCGGGCATTCAAACGAGTTGCTCTTTTTCCATTTTTTTTCAATTTCTGCTTCGGAACAAAAGATATTTCTCGATTCTTTTCGTGTTTCTATTCATGCACTATATATAGTAGAGTGATTCAGAGAGGAATAAGAGGCATGTAATTTCCGTGAACGATTCCCTTCGACTCATGAAAGACTGAGAGCAGGTCATGGGGGCGGTTAAGACCAGCTGAAACCAAATTTGATGAAAGGAACCAAACGCCGAACGTTAACCCAAAGAGCCACTTCATTCAATTTCGTATGTCCATGGCTATTCTGGACCATACTGTGTACCATTAGTGGAGTCATAACTCGACAATCTTCGCTTTTTGTTTGTGGTAAGCCTGGGAAAATAGGCGACACCTACACGAAACTAGAATCTGACTCATTTCCGAGTACGGTATACTCAATATCTCTGCCGAGTGAAGTGCAATTACTGCATGTCTGAAACAGTTTGAAGAAAATTGCTTTCAGAAGAGAACAAAGTACGAATCGAACAGGGATACAGTCATGTAAACAAGCAAACAAACAAACATATGTGAAGGAGACGCGCAGGAGTGTGAAAAAGGGGCGTAAACGAGTGATCACTTTAAGCAGTGATCGGCAACTGTAAACTGGTTTGTAAATCAAAAGAGAGACCGCAAGCAAACCAAAAAAATGTGACCATGATTTGCCTTAGTTTGAACACGAAAGAGGAATTACTATATCTCATGGTAGAAGGTAAGCAGATCGGAAAGTCCAATCCTGACTGGTACGTTATTTAAGAAATAAACAAACAATTAGAAGATAGTGTTCGATCATCACTTTTTATTATTCTTTCTTCCAACAAACAACAATCAGGCAACAACGTATTCACCACTGTTATTGACAATACTCTGCCCCTTCATAGGTCAATCGTTGATTCCCTCCTCCCAGAACTCTTGGTTCTGAGAGTCGAAGAAGCCAGCGATAGCCTTTGAAGCATGTCCTAATCAACGAATTTTTCTTGGACAGGAAGGGTTCAAGAGGATGGGTAAGGTGATAGTCAGGATGGGAAATGTCTGGAGAGTATGGCGGGTGGGGCAGGACATCACAGCCGAGCTCGTGTAGCTTGGCCTGGGTACTTTTCGCGAATGGGAGCGGGCGTCGTCATGAAGGAGGGTGACCGTGGACCTTCTCAGGTGCTTTTCTCAAACAGCGACGGCGAGCTGCTGGAGTTGGTGGATGCATACGGCAGCGGTGACTGTCTCGCCTTGTACCAGCACCTCTTAGAAAAGCTTCCTTTCGCGTCCAAGAGGTACACAGTCCCGTGCGTGGCTTGTCTTCCATGTCAATCTCGCCGTTGCTGAAGCTGATGAACCAGCGGCGCACGGTCTCGTAGCTCACACATCCCTTGCCCATTGCAGCGTTGATGGAGTGGCAAGCTTCCGTCGCTTTTGTGCGGCAAGACCACTCATTGTAGATGACCCGCGTGTTGGGTGGGTATCGACTACGGACACTGTAGCTCTCTCCACGGAATCTGGTGGGTCAATATATACTTTGTTAGAAAGCTTAGAGACCATATTCCTAAACAGCTCAGATCTGTCTCGAAGTAAACAAGAGTTATTGATTTTCTTAAAAAAATCCTTCAAGTCTTTTGGGACAACTTGATAATAAAAAAGTGTGAACATGCACTGATAAACAAGAAAAAAATGACCCTAAAAATGTTTTGATATGTACTGCGAGAGATTTTATAAGCTAACATACCAGATATGTGCTAAATGCATAAGCAAAGAGTGTTGAAGTTTCCCAGAAGTCGATCAAACCTTCTTCCCCTCAGGCACCAATCAAAAGATGTGCCAGTGTCAGCTAGACCACGATAAGCATAGTACATCTAAAGGATCTAAAGGGATTACCCATAAACTCCGCCATATTGATCAATAAATTGATAATGACTCGGTGATAATACGCTTGACAGTAAGCACCTGCGCTGACACTATCCGTATTTCGAAATAGCACGGTCAATTTTACAGGTTTTTCCAGTTAAATGCGCTAAGCTGCGTTCAGCATACAATGTGATTAATTTTTCTAAGCTACAATCAGTCCCTTCTGTGGGTTGTGCCGCGCATTCTAGTACCGTTCATAATCGTGGAGGCAGGTCTATGTGATTTGGCCTATACATACGTACAATGACTAGCTGGCGCGAGCCGATGTACAAGTCAGTGCCTTCACCTTCCCACGAGTTTGGTACCAATTCATCGATCCCGGGATATGGGAAGGATAGTTGGCCTAGGCGGGCGTTGAATACGAGAGTTGGTCCTCGCACCAAGTAAGTGGGAGTGCACGCCACTCACCTTCGCCCTTCCAAATAAACGAATAAACAGCATAATTAAAGGATAAAAGTTAGGACAAAGTTTTTGGCGTTAATCAATCCTTCTGGGGGATGCGCCGCACATTCTAGTTCCATTCAGAATCGTGATGGCTGGTGAATGTGATGTGGCCTATACAATGACTTGCGATGGCCAGCCGATGTACAAGTCGGTGCTTTTATCCTCCCAGACTCGTCTGAGATACTAATTTACCGACCCCGGAGGGATGGAAAGCTTGGTTGGCCTGGGCGGGCGTTGATGCGACTTTGATCCCCGCACCATGAGAGTGGGGTGCGCGCCACTTGTCACTACACCACCTCCGCACAGACAATTACCTTGACATAATTACTCATACTGACTGGAGAAATGATGCTAATCATCGAAAATTCGGAGAAAATGGAAGACGAACAATTTGTACCATTCGTATGTGAGGGGCGCTCCTCCTCTTCCATGGGACAGGAGATGTTTGAAAACGTTCAGCTCCATTTCTTGTTTGCTTTGGGGTAGAATTATAGAACCGGTGCTTTTCCACCGCGTTCCTTTGATGATGTGATCATACAGACAACTGTTTCATCACAACGTCAACATCGTCAACATAATCCGAAATAGAAGAATGTTTCTTGTTGTTGAATGAGCTGTCACAATACATTTAACACATGCGTGAAACATTCCACTACGGTTGGTCCCCGTTTTTGATTACGCAAGACAAATTATCAGGTGGCATCACGAATGATTCTTGCCAGATCCCGTTAAAGGAACCTCTACGAAAAAATGAGTTTTATGTTACCCATATATTTATGTTGTATCTGCCTAATGTGGACCGCATGCAAAGTTTCACGCGGAAAAATGTGAATCCGGCTTAGTTACAGCACCACAAAGTCTTGTGGTAGGCAGGACCTCCGAGCAAGTGCCCACCCCGTCGTCCGCCGCGGTCGGAGACGCACTGCTGGAACAGAAAGTTCTACTTCACGTTCCCAACCGGGCGGACGACTCGACGGGTTTTCACTCGGAGGCCCGCCCATCTGGCCGAGAATTTAGTGAGCTGTACGTATCCTAGCCGATTTCTCACTTTTACGTGTGGAATTTTGCATGCGGCCCTTATTAGGCAAATATTAGGTTGGACGGGAAGTTCTGGGACACCTTGTGAGAAAAATTCAATTTATTTTAATTTTACTCACATGTAACTTCAGTCACCAAAGTATGCACCATCGTGATCTACAATGTACTGCCAACGCTCAGGAAGATCGTAGATACCCTTCCGGTAGAATTCGGGAGACTTCTGGTCAAAGAAGTTCTGGAGCCCGCTCTTGAGATCGTCGTCATCTTTGAACTGTCGCCCGTCAAGGAAGTGGCTCAACGACCGGAATAGGTGGTAGTCAGTTGGGGACATGTCCGGGGAATATGGTGGGTGGGGAAGCGTCGTCCAGCCGAGGTCCTGGATCCTTTGACACGCCAACTTTGCCACATGTGGGTGAGCGTTATCGTGGAGGAAGAGGTCTTGGTCCATTTTTCCGGTAAGTTTTGGCGCTCCGGTGTCCAATTGCCTGCAGTAGAGATCGGCAGTGGCTGTCGTGTTGGATGGTAACAGTTTCCTATTTTTTTGAAAATTTTCAAAAAAAAAAGTTTTTTTCTCAATGCAATTTTTTGAATATTTTCCTGTTCCAATTTGAGCCGATCGAGCCATCGGGCTGCCGCCATATGAGAGACAGTACCTGGGTCCATCGACTGGTTAATTTTGTTAGTGGCCTCGCATGCTGAGGAACCGAGGCGGTGTTCGTGAATTTCGCACCTTTCGCGAAATTGCCGTAAATTCACTGCTAGTTGAAGCCGTAGAGAATATGAATGTGCTATTCAGAAGCCCTTTTCAGACGCTTCATATACCCCCCACTACCAAATGCTCCCGAAGCTTTACAGGTTTCTACAGGAAAAAACAAAAAGTGTCCCAGAACTTCCCGTCCAACCTAATACAACATGAATATATGGGTAACAGAGAAACTCATCTTTCCGTGGACGATTCCTTCAAACACATGGATATGGATAGGTAACTCGAAGATGCCCATGAATAGTGGTTATGTGACACATGAGACATCTTACCCAGCAAGAGAGCTAATACGCCACGAAAAATACTGTCTTTAAGTCATCTTTTTTGCTATTAGCAAGTGTTAATATCAATATTATTATGGCTATTATTATTGCTTGCTACGAAGAAAACAGTGCTATGAAAAGCAGCATCGTGGTCAGTTATACAGTGAATTTGCAATGTTCAAACGAGAAATAGGAAAGTATGGGTCCTACACGGGCAGCGTTTTGCAGATGGCTTTAAATACACCGGAAAGGGCCGATTTGTCTCACGATAATAAGAAGCAGTTCGTTAAGATGTCGCAACTGTGTCCTGCCAAGAAGTCGAGTGTGACATTATTGAATTTTTTTTCTCCCAAATTATGAAAACCCTTTTTCACTTTTTCTCCTTTTTATTGTTTCCCTTCTTTGTTGCTGTTTGTTGTTTCACCTGTTCCTCATCATAATGAATGAAATAATTTTCGCCACCCCCTGACAGTGTCATGGGCCTGTCTGGAGCGTGCAGTTTGTGGTGAAGCGTGCAATTAATGGGGATGCGCGCTAGAATCCCAATTGCGCCACAAAGGCGCGTTTTTCATCATGCTTTCGCTTATCCCTTCTGAGCTCGAAGGCTCGTTCACAGAAAATAGTGTCTCCGAATGCGCTTCTTACTTGTCCCTTCCCCAGGTGCCTCTACCACGATGGAAAGGAAATTGTGTTTGCAAAAATCAAACAGTTCCTGATAAAAAATGGAAAAAGAATTCTTAGCGACATTTGCGAGCTCATTCATTTTCCGTAATCAAGTATATCTATTCATGTACATGATTATTCTAGATACGTTTGCTCCTCTCAATGGTACGTTTGTTTTTGTTTACTGCTTAAAATTCACCAGACGATAGTTAACTGTAAATAGAAAAAGTGATCGGAGAAAATTCTGGACTGTGGGTAAGGTATGGTGCAGGGAAAATTCTACGAGTCCCCACCTCCTCCCCAATCATAAATAATTGCAATATGACCCTTAAACACATCTTTTGCACTGACCGGTTACTAGTGCCTCAGTCACAAAAAAATCTCGAAAACATCTGAAATACGAATTAAAGGGCGGTTCAAAATAACTGCACATGAAAAACGTCATCAAACTTTGCCCTCTTCTACTTACCCACCGGACTTCCTATCTGTAAATAAGTCACAGTCACATGATATAAGCTTTCCACCACACCGGTTGAACAATTTATAAGTGCGAGAATCTTCTTGTCATCCAAATAACTGGTATTTGCGATTGCGGTTGAAAAACAGCGAGAGATATCGTGTACTGCCGGGTGGCTAACAATGCACGGAAAATGATACAAGTTCAAATGAACAAAAAATGTAAGCGGTGGAAACGCAGATTCAATGCATTCCCCGCTTGGGAGTTACAGAACATAGGTCTATCGCTAAAGGTATTTTATTGAAGCCTCAGCTGTCTGAAAGCCATCCCCACACGAAAGCTTGCAGTGACACAGAGTAAATATAGTGAAGATAGTTGACGAGAAGCATAAGAATTAGGCGAAGGGAATCTTACGCAACCCCTAGAAACCTGCCCAAGGTTTAAAAAATGTGCGGAGCCTCAAGTCACCCCTACAAGTCTGCCGAAATTTTGAAAATTAATCGAAATTGCGATTTTTGAGCATGATAGCGCCTATTGGCTCTCAAGAATGGGTCACGAGTAGGAGATAAACATAGGGTCTCAGCTGGAGCACCACTATCACTACTCCAGCACGGCACCCAGTCCAATGTCCTTTATGTTGTTGTTATTGCCACTGTTCAGACATCCCTAGGCAACGTCAACCGCTGTAAAAAAACACCATCGATCCGATTAATATCTACAAATATACAGCCATTTTCTACAAATATACGGCCATTTGGTGTACATATTACTACATCCACGCCGTGTGATTACATGGATGGAACGGTTCCGGTCAGCTTCTGGCTCGTCTTTTGTCCTGCGGTATTGTAAATCCCAAGAAACTCTCGAATAGGTGAGAATCTGATCGATCACATTTGTGGTAAACCTCAGGGCAGTCGCAGGTGCCGAAGAAAGTATTAGGTTGTTCGGAAAGAAATGCGCGTTGAATTTGTCCATTTATTTCTCTTCTACTACAGAAGATTTTGTAAAACAGTTTTTCCTACCAAAAGAAATTTTTATTGTGCCTGTTTTGAAATATTTTTGTCTATGTCTACTTCGTTTTTTTCAAAAGAAAAATTCAAAAAGAATTTTTCCAACTTTTCCAATTTTTTTCCTTCAAAATTTTGAAAAAAATTCCAAAAAATGCAAGTTTCAATGCGAGAATGTGAAAAAATGCAAGATTCAATGCGATAAGCGATAAAATTCGTCGCAGTGCGTAATAATGTTTGCGGATGAATTCGGCTGTATAAAGTGCCGAGCAAAGTTCCAGCGTTTCAAGAACGGAAATTAAAGCTTGGAGGACGAAGGACATGGAAGTCGGCCTCAAGTCGTTGAAACTTTTTTTTTTCTTTGAAAAAAACCAAGTAGACATAGACAAAGATATATGAAAAGATGCACAAAAAATTTCACTCTAATTAATAAAACTGTTTCAGAGAATATTCTATAGTAGGAGAGAAAAATGGACAAATTCAACGCGCATTTCTTTCCGAACAACCTAATAATCGCTTCAGTACGACCCCCTGCCCTACGTGGACCGGATATGCCCCCCCCCCATTCTTTCGCCCCTACTATATCAGTAACTATTGCCATTGCATATTTGCAATGTGTTTTATTGCTATGTATACCTGAAGCAAAAAATATTTATTTCCTCACACGGATTCGCTATGATATACTCTCCGCTTCCCATCTGCTTATTGAATTTTTAGATTTTGGTGCTTATCGGCGGTCTCTGCAGGTACGACCCCGTCCCTATCCCTGTCGAGGAATCCTCGACTACCGGTGTATCCTGGTTATCCTATATGAAAAGTCATTACGGCGCCACTTTTACAGACAAAAACCCATGAATGACGACAATTCGAATATAATGGTGGCCATGATATGAAGGGATGCATACTGAGGGACAAGAACGATGTCCTTTCAGCTGCAAAAAGTGGCGAAAATGCGCCAATAATGAAAAGCAGAGTCGATTATTTTGTGAATTCAGGTAGTAAAAGTGGTAGAGTTCCTGGTAGAGTACCATTCTATATTTATCCTGTCGCGCCTGCCCATTATCCCTTTTCTTAGCGTACCGTGGAGGGTAAAAAATCGACCTTCCGTTTGGAAAACGGAACAAAAAACATCTGCCAACTACGCCTTTCAGATGAACAAAAAAGTCGCGTTCCAAGGAGAAAGACCTGGCCACCATCTTGTACAAGGTGACCACTTCCTGAAGACAAAAACTAATTTAGCACTTTTCCCGTCTTCTGGGTCCTGGTACAACACTTGTGATGCTGAGGCCTAAACCCCCAGCTGGAAGGAGTCTTGGGTGGCTCGTAGATCGTTAAATGAGACCAGAAGCAGTACATCAATAAGGATTACCACCAGACGATAAGCATCTGAATGAAGGCATGTCCATCGCGGGCTCTCAGGGTTGACAGCAATTTAGTAATGGACGTTTGCAAGCATTTCATGCAATTTGCTGCTGAGAAATGAGGGAAAATGGCAAAATGAATGGGAAATGAGAAAATTTGAGCATCTGCTCAAGTGACTTGGCACACGGCTGTTCATTTCTTGTTATCATACAGCACAGCACAACATCATGCATTTGTTTTGCAACAATTGATGGCTCACGTTTTCATGCTGCTTGCATGAGGGTTATTCTCGTGACTAAGGCTGCAAACCGTAGTTCAGGGAAGCAGCCACAGTACGTCATGACACTCTAGGAAAGTCTCAAAAGGTTCAACTGGTTTGGGTAACTCAGTTAGGAATACCTACCCCAAAAGTCACACAGGGAGCCCACGTTCCCAGATCGCCGTGAACGAGTTATATTAGGTTTTAGGAATAATTTTGCGATTTTTTTCTCCGAAAACTTTGGAAGACTCCAGAAATTCCCGAGCCAACTTCCGTTTCCAGAAAGTTTCCCTGAGTTACCAGAAATTTATGCGGGTGTCCTCTTCATATGCCCCACATGAGCGCCCAAAACAATTGAACAGTTCATTCAGACTGCCCCATTACAACTGCGACAGGCCGTTGCTATCAACTCTACACTAGACTGCCTTGAATTTCTTTCATAAAATGACTGCTATGAAATTATTAAAATTTTAAATCTTAATTGAATCTCAGTGTGGGTGAATAGATATGTATAACAACGAAGGAATCCTTTAAGAATCATGGTCTATTTATTAGTACAAGTAAATGTAGAAAATCAGAAATTTATCAAAACTCTGCAAAAATTTAGCCTGTAATCTAATATGGAATAGCAAAAAATAAAGGATAAGAATAGCAGGCAACACAAGCAGACGAGTAAGAGGAGTCTGACGAAACTGCGTGACAGACTGGAACCTCAAGGGATCAAAGTTCGCGCTGATGCGCCTGGGTGATGGAACCAACGAAAACATGAGGACATTGGTGAACGGGAAACAACGAGACACTCGCGCAACCGGCAAGCTTTAAACCGCAAAGGGGGATTCTTCACCGAAAACGCATCTCCTTCTTTTGAAAAGTATCAAGATATTCTTAAGGAAACTTCTACATTACAGCTAGTATACTGTTCACAGTGAAACCAAACGTTGAACAAACTCTCTGCTAACTCAACACTCCACTCAGAAGGACTCAAAGGCACCGAGAGGAATGAAACGAAAATGAGACTGACAATAGAAGCTCTCTGAAAACAAACATTCCACTTCAGAAAAGGTGAAGTGTGGCGACATTGGCATCAAAAAAGCGCGGCTTGTGGTGTTATCGAAATTCTGCAGCCCTGCGGATCGTGCTACCGATTATCCGCCGAGGTGGTTGCCAGCGTGGGAAGACAACTTTCAGGCCTGGTGAATGTCGTCAGGTCAAGAATTCGCATAACCGCGTGCGACGAAGGCATGACAAGGGCGGGTTATTTTTTCGCGTTTGATTTACATCGCCCCAGTGATATTTTTGCTGTTGCCTAGATCTGTTTTTTAAAGGTGTGCGATTTCATGCTAAAAATGATATATATTGTCATCTGTGTTATTATTGAAGTTTTCGATGCCATTGTAAAAAATCAAAAGATGTGGATAACCCGTTACTCCATTCAGAAGGTGTTAAATAAATCCATCTCTGAGAAACGTTCAATGAATTTTATAGACCTGCAAAGAACTACCCGACTATGGAAAGCGTTCTGTTAAAGATGAAGGACAGAAACAGAGGAATAGGCATCATATCAAGTGAGAGACGCAGAAGGATTATTTATGCTTTCGTATTGCATTTATAATAAAAAGCCTGAAAGAGTGATGATCGGAACTACTGGGTCACGAGTATCGCATGCATGTATGAAACCTGCACTACTTATGTTTTCACAGATATTTTGTTTCTGAGGGAAACAGACGCGGGTACATTTCCTCGGGTGACGGTTGGGACACACGAATCTAGGCCGTGACCCTGTGACAGCCTGTGGCCTTTGCCCTGTGACATGAATAATTCAGACAATTTTGACTATACAACGGAACAGACTTGCAAGGAGGACACGATTTACATGAACAAATTGTCTGAATTATTAAAGGCTTAGGTCAAAGGCCACAGGCTGTTACAGGGTCACGGCCTAGATTCGTGTGTCCCAACCTACACCCCATTTCCTCTGCATCCCTCGCGCCGCATAATGTTTGTTTCTCTGCTCTACATGAAACAATTCTAAAGCTTTATCATCTTTTTAGTACCATCTATAAGGTCAAAGATCAGAACAGATTCAAGGTCTGCAGAAAAATGGCCAAAAGCCAGTCACTCCTTTGAAACTGCTACGTAAGAAGACCTTGTGTTATGAAAATAGACGATACGAGAAAAAAAGAGAAAAATAAAAGTTTATCCATCGATGAAGATTATCAAAGAGATTCAGCTAGGGATCACAAAGCGTGAAGCATTGCACGGGGTTAGGATGTAGGAAAAAAGCAAAGGAATGATTGATTTCGAGCTGAAGCCGACGGTCACAGTGAGCTCATCATGACTGCTGTGAGCTTTTTCAAAAATTGCTACTCTTTAATGAATTCGATTCCAGCAATTCGTGATCTACACATTTTAAGGAATGAAATATCAAGTCGTTCGAGAACTTCTTGCGGTTTTTGACCTCTACTTTAAGTGTGCACAGGTTCCTACAAAATTTTACTAATCGAAGCATTAAAGTATCGCCAATCGAATCCTACTTATTATTTGTAATTAATGGTAAGTTCATCGAATGATGACCTTTTTACGGGAAACACCTGCAATAAAGGAAGGGGTACTGGCGGAGATGACGACCAGTGGGTTGTCGTGTTTCTTGAAAAAAATTGCTCGACGCTGGTGGCCTACTTAGCAGCCATGCAGCCCGATCCTCAAAGCATAGAGAGCCTACCGGAATGGTACAGTAGCGCTCGAAAGTCTTCGGCCGAATGGTTTTTCACTTGGGTTTTTCGCTTGTAACTTTTTTGCGACTGGACCTATCTAAGAGAAATTTTGGTATGTTGTACTTGGAGACACTACATACTAAATATACTATTTTGGCGCTCAACGGTGTAAGTTTCGTGGTTGAAAGCAATTTTTTGTTTTTGGAGTGCCATCGCTATGCCGTCCCGCTGTGCCGCTGTCATCAAAAGTTCTATTCTTTCTACAAAATATTGATGTTCTCTGAGGTTTGCACGTTTTGTTTTTGTAAAGAAAGCCGTTTTTTTTTTTGACCAAGCCTTTTTCTTTTTTTTCGGTGGTTGTGTAGTAAATTCTTGTAAAAAACCATAAAAGAGTCAAGAGGCACTCAAGTAGAAGGAAATGTTGGGAATAGGTTCAGGCACCACATATTAAAATTTTGTCAAATTTGGTCAAGTAGAGAAAAAGTTATGACAAAAAAGTGCTTGGCCGAAGATTTTTGAGCGCTACTGTAGATATTATTGCATTGTTCCTGCTATAGCCGGTAGTATTGATCCCATTCCAAACACTGGGTAAAGCGCCTAAAGCCTTCATACAGGACCAAGGAAAGTGTTGACCTACTCTTGCAGACCTAATTTTTGCAACATTTTCCTGTAACCCTGGAAATTTCCAGAAACTACAGGATCCCCGTACTGTACTCCTTGAAATCGGTACCGTAGGCATGGCCGGTGTATGCTCCCCAAAGTGATTACTCGGATCCCATTACCTTCGGCTGGTATTTAGTAATTTCGGCTGCCGACCGCAACCTTCTTGCAGCCTCATAACGAAACAAATGCCACATGGGAAACACGAGGGAAGCCATCGTAAAATTTAATTGCGGCGCCGCCAATAGCAGTATTTCAGCTCGGTCTCGATGAGAATGTCACACTGCTGCGATGAGTGCTGACTAAACGAAATACCATCGAAACAGGGGTGATAGGAGAAATGAAAAACATCGCGAACAGCTGGTTATACGACTATGAAAAGCATCTAGGCATAGCTATCAAAAATAAAGGTATAAGCTGTGTACAGTAGCGCTCAAAAATCTTCGGCCAAATGTTTTTGCACTTGGGTTTTTCACTTATAACTTTTTTGCAGCTGTACCAATCTAAGAGAAATTTTAGTATGTTGTACTTGGAGACACTGCATACTAAATATACTATCTTGGCGCTCGACGGTGTAAGTTACCAGGTAAAATGCAATTCTTTGTTTTTGGAGTGCCATCTCTATGCCGTCCCGCTGTGCCGCTATCACCAAAAGTCGTGGTCTTTCTACCAAATATTAATGTTCTCTGAGGCTTGCTCGTATTGTTTTTGTAAGGAAAGCAGTTTTTCTTGACCAAGCCTTTTACTTTTTTTCGGTGGTCTTGTAGAAAATTCTTGTAAAAAACCATGAAAAGAGTCAAGCGGCATTCAGGTAGAAGGAAATGTTGACGATAGGTTCAGGCACCACATATTGAAATTTCGTCAAACTTGGTCAAGTAGAAAAAAGTTACGACAAAAAAGTTTTGACCGAAGACTTTCGAGCGGTACTGTATATAAGATATGCAAATGTATGGGAAATTAAAGTAAGTACCAAAACAAAATAAAATTTAAAATGTATATATATATAAGTGTTATAATTTCGTGTCAGTTTGAATAAATCATAATAAGTTAAAATGTGTTCAATCGGGCTTTGTTCGCTGTCCATACTGAGAGGGTCTATTCGAAACTGCAAAGGAACTCGTGAAACGGAGCCAAAGACGTGCCCTTCATTTCTGTGGTTGAAATCACAAAAATCAGCGATGTTCAACTATTTCTGCTTATAGAGCTCGAGAATGTGAGAGTCTCAGTACAATATACCTTTTCCACATTACATATATTTCAAGCCATAGAATAAATAAATAAATAAATAAATAAATAAATAAATAAATAAATAAATAAATAAATAAATAAATAAAGTCCACAATTATATCAAACATGTCATACTCAAGAAAAAAATCATATATCTGTGTATTTCGGTATTCGTAAGCATATTCCTAACGCGCCTAATTTATTAAGCAGACTCTTTTTGGAGAACTGTCTCGCATATACAGAAGATGCACAAAAGCGACGTCCCTTATATTCTGATCAATCAAAATCACATTGAACTCAAGATACTGAGTGTACCCAAGTTTCTCGGTACGCGAAGATTATAACTTCAGAAAGGGCAGACGAAAAACCGCAGCAGGGCCTTACATCTCGATTTGTCCTCCGAATACTGGAAGCATCAAAGCCACTTCTACAACATGCAAACGAAAACGCAGAGATCAATGGCGATTACTGTCTTGTTATCATGCAATTTATCCGTAGTTTTGATGAGTATTAGAAAGATTATCTCCCAATAAGTCCATGAACTAAACCTAAGCGATGCGATTGTTTTTGCCCATTTTCATTAGAAATAAACTTGATTTTTCCACCTAAAACGTCTCAATAGTGTAATGATTGAGCCATTCATTCAAAAATGCATGACACATAAGTTAATTCATGGCAGTCGAGCGTGACTACCATTAATATATTTACATATTAGCGAATCAGTAAGCAAGTACGCTATGCGGGGTGAAACCAAGCCTACAAGGTTAACACTTGCCCAGTAATTTCGATACTTGGGCACTGAGGAACTGACTATACTTATAAATAGGGTATTGATTGATGCGTCAAGTGCAACACCGTAGTTTTTTCATTTGACGACTATGCAGCTCAAATTTTCGAGAAGAAGAGTTCTTGATGGTTGACAACTTCGACCAATTACAATATTTAGAACTTAAGCTCCGAACAAGTCATGCAATCAACATATTAAGTATACTATATTTCAGACAATCAGTTAATTCTGGATGCCGAATCCCCATTGGAAAAGCGCCTCATGCGAAATAAAACCTTCATCATTGGTGAAGGGTAGAATTTTGATTCATGTATATAAAAATATAATATAAATATCATAGCTGAATATATGACCGATATATAAACAATAAAATATATGCCGAAATGCAATGAAGAGAGTAATAATACGTATATGGTAAAAAGATATAAATGAGAAGTAAAACCGTCACCACCTCTGGAACAGGTTAGACAGTTGTTGTATATCCAACGAAAAAATTTCATTATTAAACAACATAAATGTAAATACTCAATAAAATCAGCAAATCAATCATATAACACCGACGCAGTGTACAAATGCAATAAAATATAGTGTGATACGGTGTGAAGGTTTAAATGGAATAGGTAGTTTAGACATGGAAACCTGTTTTCATTGCAGAATTCCAAGTCTAAAATAGCCTCGAACCTGGATGGACGAAGGACGGGCGAAAATTGGATCAATTGAGTTGTGAACGGCACTTCCAACAATTATTACAGTCTCACTATTGAACCCCTTCGGATGCGTTCGGACCCCTGTCACAGCGACAGTGGAGCGGAATCGGACGAGCCGCGCTGATGACAGCGACACAGGGAGGGAGGACGCGATGTTGACCCGACCTGGAAACACGCGCAAAGGGGATGTTTTCGATGAGGTTTTCTACACGTGACATCGGCACACGGTGGAGGTTTATTATTCAGCATCGATTCTCAACTGCACATATGTTTTAAAGCACTAACGGCACGAAAAGAACTGATCAAACAGTAGCGCAGTGGGTTAAGGCGCCTATCGCGGAAGCATGTTGGTGACTCAATCTTTGCTGCGAACAACTTCAGTCATTAATGACTCCCTCAAACAGCTATCACAAAAAACAATTATAAGGTAGGCAGCGCGACGTCGCATCGGCTCCTTGTGCACCAAATCTTCGAAGTATTATGACTCTGTTTGTGGAACTCTACCAAACATAGCAATTACCAGTTCATCTTCCCATTACTCAGCTGCAGAACCCCTAGAGAACACATAGAATTCTTACTGGTTGTGTCACCAACATTATTATTCATTTATTTATTTAGTAAATACCGTTATTTACACTACTCGTTTCCCTCGTTATATATGGCCATGGGGAATACATGACACACATAGGAACATTCCAGATTTTCTCACCAAAAACACCACTGCGCTAGTGAAATTAGATACGATTTTCTTCCCTCCGCCGGCAAGAATTGGTCGAATTTATCGGATTTCACATGGAGGCACAGAATTTGCGAACATGAGAAGAAAATAAGAGCACAGTACAATAATTAAATACGAAAGAGCTCTGTGGGTAGCTAAAGTGATCAAGTTTGTCAATTTACACGAGTCGCCCTAATCAGCGCTACCCCCATGAGGGAGGGAGGGAGGGGGAGGAGGAACAACAGCTCTTTCAAGATAGAAGAACTCTGTGCCACCGGAGTATTAGGTGGGTTAATAAATGGAGGGTTTCACGTATTCTGGACCTTCATAACATTGAACTTAGGTCAAAACGCACAGCTGTCAGCTTCATCTCATCCTCCTCCCATGAGCGAAAGCACATGTAGGCGTTCTCAATTTAAGAAAAGAAAACATACGATAGAATCTACACACGAGGAATGTATGAATACACCTGAGTCAAACAAAAATAACCAAGTCGCCGCATGGCCCCAGCAGAGTGCTCTTTCCAGATTCCCAGAAACGAATGGGGGCCAATTCAAGTGGGTGGGGGGGGGAGGGGAGACGAATTTTCACCGACGTCGAAGCTCCCCTCCCTCGCTAGGCTTAGCCTAAAGCAGATGAGACAGATGCTTTCATATGTAGGAGGAGGGGATAGGAGTTTTAGCCTGAGCCTAGGGAGGAACGAGCTCGATGTCGATGAGAAGTGGCGCCCCCCCCCTACTTCAATTGACCCGCGAACGGTAAGTGGGTGGAATTCTGAAAAGCCAATGAGTGCGAATTAAACGCCGCCGTGCACACTTTCTTCTGTACGCATCGCTGCGGCGACTGAATGCAAACGCGGTTTTTACCTTTCGAATAGTCATTTCACACAGGTTCATTACTATTTATATAAACGGAACACAAAGAAGATCTGGGAGTTCGGTTGCCTGTGATTGATATTGATCTGGATAGAAACAGGTTGGTACTGCAACAGATTCTGCGGCGCAATGCGCATAGGTGGAGGCAATAGCTTGGTGTACGCGGGTTGGGGCTCCCGCATGGGTAAACCACTTCTACACAACGCGACGAAATCCAGCCGTTCCTGTACACGGAATTTGCTTCTTACACACGTCAGTTCCTTTCCCATGGACATAGAAACGACGAAGGTCCTCTGGCCCAATACTCACCAATGGCGCCAACCGTAAAAAAGGGATGCTACACCGGAACGAGAGGACGTAGCTTTTTTCAAAGATAACGATCTGTATAGCGGAAAAGGACTTTTTGGAAAAAATTCCGCGGAACAACACTGGGTGAGCCAAGCCGTCAAAGTAGAACGCGAAATTCGATCGATAAACCATTCAAATAGAAATATTAATCGTAAAACAAACAGGACTAGATCACTCGGAATGCACAACGGGAGGCGAAGAGCGGTATATGGGCAATACCGCGCCCTCCCCATGGATTTTCAGGGTTACCAATGATCGTGGTAGATCGCTGATTGAGACATAGGCGTAGACGGCAAATAATCCCAAGACGAACCTTATACTCACAATTTCTCATAACCTCCCCCCCCCCCCCACGCTCTCCTAACCGTGAGGAGGGTGAAGGAATCAAATGAGGATGTCGATGGCTAGTTCGGAGATCTCTGATAGATAAATTTCGGCCATCTGGCCAGTGGCGAATGAAAATCGATGAGCAATGGATCTGGTGGTGGCATTAAGACGGGCGGGGGAGTGCTCGACGGGCGGTGATTGGAGCGGAAACAGGGGCGAGGCACAGAATAGCGCCACGACATAGTGAAAAACAACAACGTCAACCCTACCCCACAATGCGGGCGGGAACAGCTGTGAGGTTCAAGCCCATCTCAACAAACTAGCAACGTAAAAACTATGAGAAAGAAGCTGGAACGCAAAAATAAACTGGAGGAACCCCGCGTTCAGGGGAATATTCAGGAATTACTTTAACCGAGACCCTGCACTAGAAAGAGTTTGGGTTAGGGCCAGGAGGTTTTTACCATAAACTTCCCTAGAAGACAGATGCGTAGAAAGGTAGAGTGGTTTACCGAGAAAACTGGGCCCATAAATGATTGATGAAAGCTGATTAGGTTGACATTGAGGGGCCAGACTGAAAAATTCTTAGGATCGACGAGGGAGCTATTAAGCTTGATCCTTCTATGAGGAAAATGATCGGGAAGGGTATATCTAGCGATCAATAAATACAGCAGAGTGCCGAGAAAATAAGAAAAACGGCTCAAAATAAATAAACTGCGTCCTTCCTATCCTCCGACATTGCATGATTTCAAGCAGGCGGTGCCACAACCATACAAAAGAAGCAGAAGGCTAGGGAGCGGGAGACCTCACATGGACGCAGATGACGTGGTTGCCACTGCTTCTTCTAGCCATATTTGACGAAGGATGTGGCTTGTTGTCTTGGTGCTGTTTGAGCAGTGTTAGCGCCCTAATGACTAACTGCCGTGACGTTTGAGGTTGCAACCTTGCCACTTGCAGGCTGATCTTTATACTTACAGAGGATAATGAACTATCACAAGAATCATCAGGCATGCCTGTAAGTACCAGAATTAGTATTTTATTCGGATTAAGTTCAGACTGTAGAACACAAGCACAGCACTGAAATATCCTGTCGAAAAAAACTATCAGAGGGAACAGGATAAGCGAAGGAGAGGAGTATTCTAGGAATCCCGATTTTTCACCAAGTATATGGTATTTTGCATGTCAACTTTGATGATGGACGTAGCTAAAGGATCGGATAAAAACGGTATGTTGAAGAGTGAGAAAAACTGAAAAGTGAAAAAAAAAACAAATTTAAGTTACGGTATTATTTACAAGTGCACCGAAATATTGAATACAAGCTGAATTTGAACATCTTAAGTTTCTTTTTTCCTGAAAGCGCATCTTCTATTTCCTTCAACAAGCCCTTCGATCTTCAATGCAATTGATATTTTGAATTATGTGCTAATCACCAACAACCTATGGAAGGTGGCATTATTTAGCGAATAAGATCCTAATAAGAACGGAAGTAATGACTTGCTTGCCAACGACTCTGCAGGGCTCTTTGGAACCCGGAACCGAGAGAGATGGAGCTAGAATTCAAACTCATGGTCACTTTGTACTCATGATTACTATTTGGCATTATTTTTGAGGCTCATATGATCCTTATTTTTGTGGATCCTGGACCATGCTTGAGTCAGTCGGGATGAGTTGACACGATAATGTGCATTCCCTATGTACCCACTACAAAGCTGACTTCAAATCACCTCTTCTCAGTGAAAACAATCACGACACAAAATAGGCTCACTCTCACATGAAAAAAGATAGAATTCATGTGGGTGCTCGGCCGGAAACAGACAAATGAAAAAATCTTCTCCTGATACCTTTTGTTAAAAAAAAAGAAAACCGCATATCAGCAATGAAAGGCCTAGAACATTTGCAAAAAATGCATTGGTAGCCTCACACGACCGATACTGTTAGTATGCGTACTCGATTGAGAATTCTGCAAACGAATTTCCATGACGTATAGGATACCAGACAATTCCGAGCAAAAAAAAGATCTGGAAAAAGAACGCGAGAGCGCACAAAAGGGGACAAAAAATGCTGAAAAAGAACAAATATGAAGTACATATCATATGAAAGGAGTTGGAAGAAGAAAGGTAAAACAAGAAAAATGAAGGTCGGTGAAGCATTCCGAGTAGCTACAGTGGTGGCCCATAAAAAGGAGCCGAAAACACAGATAAAACTCACGTTATCAGTTGCGCCTACGTGGTCAGTGTCGGCAGTTTTAACGGCCTGTAATAAATAATCTACAAGAATTATTATTCGCAGAATAGTCTTCAGTATTTTCAGTATTTTCCCTATTTTGTTAAAGTTCAGACTAAATAATAAGATGCTCAGAGTAAGTTGGCCAATAGTCTTCAGGCATAAACAACACCATTTTTAAACGTGATTGGAGTTTTTCGAAGATTTGAATGGGAGCCGATTAAAGGAATCGTCCACGGAAAATGAGTTTTTGTGTTACCCATATGTTTATGTTGTATTTGCCTAATGTTGGCCTCATGCAAAATTTCACGCGAAAAATGTGAATCTGACTGAGATACAGCACCACAAAGTGCGGTCCCAGTGGGCGGGGCCTCCGTGTAAAATCCTCGTACCGCGTCCGCCGTGGTCGGAGACTCATTGTAGGAACAGAAGGTTACGTAAACAGTCCCACTCTCCGTTCGCAACGGTGGCGGAAGACGGGACGAGGCTTTTACACGGAGGCCCCGCCCACTGGGACCGCACTTTGTGGTGCTGTATCTCAGTCAGATTCACATTTTTTCGCGTGAAATTTTGCATGAGGCCAACATTAGGCAAATACAACATAAATATATGGGTGACACAAAAACTCATTTTCCGTGGACGATTCCTTTAAGAACCCGAGTCAGTGCATGCTCAGCGGACTATTGTTCAAGCATCTTATTATTTTCGACACTTTTTTGAAAACTTGGAACATCACTTGACAAATAGCCAAAGTACTGTTACACGGTAAAAAACTGAAAATCTCTGGCAGAAGTACAAACGAAGAAAAGTTGGGTAGTAAATTATTCTTACGATCTCAAACAAAATTTTATGATCACTTTTCATTCGACCTCTTATTTCGGATTGTGGCGCTTGGGGTAGGAGTCGATGACAGGTCATGAACCAACGATCCTTCCAACGAGAAGCTCCTCGCTCGATATCAACCCTGTGACTGAACCGTTTGGGGATATCCGAAAAAGGAAGCCTGCGCAACACCTCATCGAAGTTTTGAGTCTCTCAAGGCTCCCCTTCGACTGGAGTGGGCAAAACTCGACGTCGACTATCTGCGCCCAAGCATTGACACGTCCGAACATCTGCGCGCCGTCATCCGAATTCAAGGAGGTCGAATCGTAAAGTGATGGTGACATACATATTGTTCAGAATTGTTATTTTCTTTTACTGTACTTGTGCCATAGCTACTCAGGCTTTTTCACCGCATAGAAGTATTCAATGCGCACCCAGTAAGTGATCAAAAATCAAAAAAAAATCAACAAGGATCCGTATTTTATATGATAAGCCAACCTACCGTGGTGTCTGGGGAAATTTTCTTCATCTCGAAATGGTCTTCAACAGTACTGACAGGTGACGGAGGCGGTGTTGCTCGCCTTCCTGGCGAGGTTTCTGATGATGGGCTCTCAAAGACAAAACATTATTAAG
This sequence comes from Trichostrongylus colubriformis, assembly GCA_963978905.1. Lineage (NCBI taxonomy): Eukaryota > Metazoa > Nematoda > Chromadorea > Rhabditida > Trichostrongylidae > Trichostrongylus > Trichostrongylus colubriformis. The sequence continues at coordinate 48,985,331 of OZ022258.1, forward strand.
CTGTAGGCGATTCTCAAAGCAGAATTGTGGCCACAAAGAATTGGCACTGTCATAACTAAGCACCAATCCAGTCATGGATCTTATGTGCCAGTTAAAAAGTAGAGATGGAAAATGCAGGCAGAGGTTTTTATAGAAGCAAATGAATCGCTTCAAGCAAAATCACCAACCTTCTCAGAAACAACAGCATTTTGAGCTTGAGCGTGTTCCAGTTTAGCCTGAAAGTTTAATGTGAAAAAAGTTGTTCTTTTGAAAGTTTGTTCAAGCGATTGAAATCGAGCGTGAGCTTCGGTTCGCAGGTAACACATTGGTCACAAAGCACCTCGAATCTGTATGATTCATCGAAAGCAGGCGCACTTCAAGGTTTATATCAGTAACGGTGAGCAGAATGGTGTATCGACAGATGGCGCGCACTTCCACTCTCGTGGTACACGGATCAAACCTCGCATCAACACCCGCCCAGGCCAACCAAGCAATCCATCTCTCAGATTTGGTGAATTGATAGTAGGCTCGCCTAGGTCGATAAAAGCGCTGAATTGTACATGTGCTGGCCCCCGCATTTATTGTATGCGCCGAGTAGCATTCACCTGCCACCATTTTCCAATAGAACTAGAATGCGTGGAGCATCCCACAGAAGGGATTGATTAGTGCTAAAACTTTATCCTTCAAGTTTTGTCAGTGACAGTGTGGTTAAACGAGGCTACTGCGTCGAACCTCATGAAAGATATTTAAACTAGGTGGGCGGGTTTTGCATTCGGCTGAGAGTGACTGAGCACACAAGAATAGACGGGCACAAAAAAATTCAAAACTACCCATGCACATATTTATGTTATGTACAGTAGCGGTCAAAAATATATGCGGTTTGGGATTTTGACCATAACTTTGTTCGGTGTTTGCATATCTCACTCAATTTTTTTGTGTTTTGAAGGCAACTGTTACTCAATGAAATAAAGTATCTCAGCCGACTAGGATGCACTGTGAAGGTTGAAAAAATTATTTAACTGAAACCACTGAAAATGGTCAACTCCGTGCCTTAGTGATGTTAGGATTTGAATTAGCGTGCAACAAAGTCCCAGCCTCATTCCGTATTATTTTCTGCCCACCTGCCCGTTTCGATGAGTTATAAGCTTTTTATGGGCAATTGAATTTTGGAAAGGTTTGGCTATTTTTAGAGTTTTTAGTTAAATAAATTTTCCAATCTCAACACTACACCCTACTTTGCTTCACTGAGTACCAGTTGCCTTCAAAAAACATAAAAAAAAATTGAATAAGAAGTGTAAACTTCGACCAAAGTTATGGTTAGAATCTAGAACCGCATATATTTTTGACCGCTACGTACGTGATAAAAATGCTAAAATATATGTTATGATAAAATTAAAGCTCGCATTGGAACGTACGACAGGCTATAATGGAAAGTTTGCTTGAATCAAAATTTCATCGTTTTTTACTGTTTCACAAGTACTATATTATCTTGCAGGTTGCCAAGGGTTCACCTGACTACTTCCATGAATGGAAAAACATTTGGATTTTCGCCGTATAAATCGTAACTAGCAGTAAGAAGCATTCACAATTCGGTATACCTACCTCTCCATAGGTCAAAAAAAAATGAAAGCAAAAATAGGAGATTATGAATGCAGTACAAAACGAAAGAAAAATATTACTTTAAAAAGTAGCATGTTCAAAGTCATTGCTCTTACCAAATCCTCTTGAGCGACCGGTAACACAGAATCAACGATGTCCTTACTAATCTGATTCAGTAATTGATCATCCATTGTGCAATTTTCGAGCTGAAATATGGATTTTTTAAGAACCAAAAAGTACGGTAAACATGCCATCAATTTCAATTCATCAAGTGAGCATATGCGAGATCAAGTTTGTCGTAGTAAGAAACCAAATGAAGGAATTAGGGTAAGACTCTCAGAGTTAACCTGGCGTACATAGTGACATAATGTAGGAGCAACACTACCTGCAAGTTCTGCAATTGTAGAATCCGGTGGATTTACGCGATTATTTTCAGGGACACTCTACCGAAAAATTTATAAACTTTTTCTTGTTTTCATTTTTCGGGTTAGTCTTAATAACCTTAAATGTTCCGCTTCTCTGAGCACAATCGACTTCTGTGGCCATCTAAAAACTGAGGTAAAGTTTTTTTCATCCACGTGTAGGGAAGTATAGCGATGGGAAAAGGCCCAGTAGAAGTACTATCAATCTCTCGAGCAGCGTCTTAGCCATGATTATGTGTATGACACAAGAAAATTAGAGAGCAAGCATTAAAGGCACTGGGAGTTGTAAGAGGAAGGTGAGAACTGGCAGCACAGTTTTCTGAAAACAAAGATTTCACTTCAGAAAAAGTGATCTGTGGTGAACTTCCCATAAAAGAAGTGCGGCTTGAGGTCTTATCACAAGGTCTCGCAGCACGGCGTGTCGTTCTGCAGATCATCCGCTGGACGAGTTGCAGGGGGACAACGTTCATGCTCTCCGCCCGTCTGCAACTATCCCACTGGCTGTGACGCAGAGGAGCTGGAAAGGGGAGGAGTTTTAGGGATCCCTATCTCTCGGGTATTTTGCAATTTTACTTCGTTCTTTTCTTCAGTTGCACTGGGGAGCACCACTGCTTTCATATTTCACAGCCTGCTAAATTTACCCCTTCCGGTGTCTTCAAATGCACAATCCACGATAATCTTCGTCGGTCGTCGCACACAATAAAGTTGCAGAAGATGTTCGGGAAACCAACGTGAACAAAAAAACGAAAAAACGTTCGAAAGCCTTTGAATTGATGCCTTTCCGACCTTCGGCCTAGACGAGATCACAGCATAGAACTAGGCCTTTGTACAACTTTCTATTTGATGTTATCACCGGAAATTCAGCGATACCACTTTTCTCTCCTGTTACCATTCCCTAAACTACCAGAATTTCGTCGATCCCACCTTATCACAACCGATTGCAAGCCTTTTGAGAACTAGCTGCAACCGTTTCTCGGCTGGTCATATCGATGGCGGGTGCGGTCATCTTTTAATGGTGGATGTCATTTCATGTACGGGTGTTACGCGCTCACCACTCATCCTATTAGGTTGTTCGGAAAGTATTGTCATATTTCTTTCGATCATCACTTTTTATTTTTTTTTCGTCCAACAAATAATAATTAGGCAACAACGTATTGACCATTGTTATCGGCAACCCTCTGCCACTTTATAGGAAAATCGTTGATTCCCTTCTCCCAGAACTCTTGGCTCTGAGAGTCGAAGAAGTTAGCGATCGCCTTCGCAAGCAAGTCATAATCAACGAGTTTTCTCTTGGCTAGGAAGGATTCGAGAGGATGGGTAAGGTGACAGCCAGAAGGGGCAATGTCTGGAGAGTATGGCGGGTGGGGCAGCACATCCCAGCCGAGCTCCTATTACTTGGCCTGGGTACTTTTCGTGAAAAGGGAGCGAAATGGGGGTGGGCGTCGTCATGAAGGAGGGTGACCGCGGACTTTTCCGGCACTTTTCTCGAACATCGACGGCGAGCTGCTGCAGCTGGTGGGTGCATACGGCAGCGGTGACCGTCTCGCCTTGTACCAGCACCTCGCGGAAAAGCATTCCTTCCTCGTCACAGAACCAGCACAGTCCCAAGCGTGGTTTGTCTTCCATGTCAATATCGCCGTTGCTGAAGCTGATGAACCAGCGGCGCACGGTCACGTAGCTCACACATCCCTTGCCCAATGCAGCGCTGATGGAGTGGCAAGCTTCCGTCGTTTTGGTGCCGCAAGACCGCTCATAATAGATGACACCGCGAGTTGGGTGGGTATCGACTACGGGCATTGTAGCTCTCTCCACGGGATCTGGTGGGTCAATATATATTTTCCTAGAAAGCTTAGGGAACGTTCTACCATATTCCTGAACCGCCTGGACCTGCCTCGAAGTGAACAAGAGTTACTGATTTTTTTGGGAAAATATGACAATACTTTCCGAACAACCTAATAGTTTCCCGGTAAAAGTAACCCTTTTCGCTAGTAAGAGGAGCTATCTGCTTCTGGTTGGAACCACAATACTCGAATTATCGCAAACTATGCCTTCAAGGGAGAGTTACCATAGTGATAAGCCGGTAGGTGTGACCCATGAGGTAATTATAACATTAATCTAACCCAAATCCTCTAGATTAATTCGTCATGAGTATGTCACGTAGCTGCTCACCTGACATGGAACTCCCCTAAGAAGGTCATTCGACAAATTAGAGATGACCACCCAGGACAGAAAAAATTAGCAACGAAAGTAAGCAATCTTGAAACAGGTAAGAAGGCATGATTTTAAGCTCCCTGCGAGCGCAAATGAGACTTTCGGCTATGGCACATATGCTGAGGAAAAACCCCGATCTTCCTCATGTTCAATGCGTTTCAATCCGAAAAAGCTGTTCAGAGCATATGTAGTCGGCATGTTGAGCATGAATTAATAGTCATTTCAAAGTGAAAAAACCGTGAAATTTCGAAATCTTTGTTGCAGACCCTTTTGCTGCCGGCAAATCCCAACCACGCAACTCAAAATGGGCACTGTAGAAGAAGAATTTATCAAGATCACGCGTCAGTACAGTTCGAGAATTGAAGAGGCACGGCGCTTCCAGGAATCGAGAAAATTGGCCGCTTCAGTACAACCCCCCTCCCCCTCCCCCAAATAGACCATCAGCGCCCCACCCGCCTCCCTTTTATTACCTCTAATTATTGCCGGATTGTATAATTGTAATGTGTTTCATTCTTACGTATTCATATATGATCCTATCTGCATTAAAAGGATATTTATTTGAATTTTTCTCACGTGGGTCCGCTTTGAAATACCCTTCGCTTCTCATCTACCTACCGAAAATTCAGATTCCAGTGCTTATCGCTTACCTCTGCAGATGCAGGTACGAGCCCTTCTCCTATCCGGTCAAATGCTCCCCCGTTGTGGAAAAATCCTCAACTCCCGGCGCACCCTGTTGAGAGAAATTATGTTTGACCTGCAGGGGGAGGCGGATCTCAGCCAGTATGAAGATGTGAAGGAATAGGATTTGCGAACACGAAAAGTACAAAGTAAAGTGGAAATCTTTTTTTTTTGGTGATTTCACTAACTTTTGAGAGCTTCATCCATCCTCCTCCTCTCTTTCATTTGATGCTCTCTAGAAAGACATAAAAAGATCGTATGGCGCCACATTTAAGAGGTGCTATCCACATGGCCTACTTCCCAGGAACGTAGGAGGCTTCTTTGTTTGGTTTAGAAGGGAGAGATCTCCGGGTGAGCGCAATTTATTTCTTCAGATATTGTTGGGACTCCTTATTCATTATAGAAACCCACGATGTAACGTAACTGAGCTCAGAGTTTGGATATCACAACGGCTGGAGGCACCATCTTAAAAATCTTCAAACCAAACCCGGTTCACGAAGACATCCAGTTCCACCAGGTCTCACATCTCCGAAGCGACCAGAAAGCGCTCGATCGTTTCCCACCCCTTTTCCACCGCCATGATTCAAACATAAGGTCACTGCAAATAATTGCAAAGCTTAACACGCATCCATCGCATCTAAGGGCATGGCGCATCCCAAAGGAACTGGCACTGCCAATTCACTAAATATCAGCGCGATCAGTGCACCTCCTTTTTCATCGTCATGATTTAGACGTAAGCTCACTGCAATGAGTCCAATCAAGAAACTTCATCTCTGAGCAAGCTGTCACAGACGGAATGCACTGATTACTAGACGAGTTCAGCGACTAAAAAAATAGAGTTGGCCGAGGCAAGATTGCCTCGATAACAAGCCAAGACATGCAGACAGCATAGACAACTAGGGCTATAGGCATACGCGCCTGATCGGAACCATTGAACCTTGGACTTCTCAATTAGCCCTAAAGAAACTCCCGGAGGAGTGGGCTCGGATGTGAAACTAAAAGGAGTGGGATGGATATCAGTGGAGCTACAAGGAATAATTTAAAGAATTAGAAAAATGGGAGAAATTGGAAGAAAACGATAAAAAGTCCGGAAATGGGTTCTCGCTACTGTGGCTATTTAGGCGGACTCTGGACTTCCTTCTGAGCAAGTGCTTGAGTACCATATTCCAGGTGGTATTGTAAAAAACAAATAGATAGATAAATAAACATATAAACTGGAACACAAAAAATAAGAAGTATAGCTCAACAAATGTGAAGGGCACGTTGTATTCGTTTCTTGATGCGCCATGCGTTCGCTATCCATTCAGAATTCTGGTGGAAAACTCCAGATATCGAAAAGCGACAGTATCGCGTGTGGGAATAAAAGTATATATTACATATCTCTGGTAAATAAATATTATATATTAATAAAAGTATCCGTGATAGTCATCAATGTACAAGTGTATGGCTGATTGTGCAAATAGGCAGTCAATTAACGGGAGTGCGCTCGAAAGGCTTAGTTTGCTTGGATGGCTTGGGTGAAATTCGATGCCCCATGTCGTACGCATGTACTGCGGTGTTTTTTACTCTCTGGTTTCCGTCCTCAAAGCTTAATTATTAGGTGATGATGTACTGGAAAATGGAAAATTAAGTGACACGTACATAGTATAACGACCCATGAGGAGGATGGCAAGCTGTAAAGAATTCCGCAAGGGTACTCGACCCCAGCTGGCGAGATTGATGTCCCTGATATGGAGAAAGCGCCATAAACACTGGAAAATATGGCTCGCAGTAAATGAGGGCAGGTGCAAAGAAGAGGCTGGGCTGGGCTGCGATTGACAAGAGCCACAGAGGGGATCTGGCTTACAATCGACACTTGTCATATCAGACACTCCATCAAAGCAAGCGAGAAAGGATTCCTTTCGTCAGGGTAAGGTCAGCAAGAATATGTCCGATCTGGCAAATGATCGTGTACCCGCAGATTGTTTCATTCCAATGGCAAGGCTAAGAGAAGCCGTCAACATGTCCATGGAAGCAGGTTCTCCTTGCATGATTGTTAGTTTGAAAAAATGCAGCTGCCTAATGTATGTAAGCAACAGTTAGTAGTGGAGGATGAACGAGTACTCATAGCGTCGTCTGCTTACTCAAGAAGGATCCTCTCAAGGGGATGGTGGGGCACGTAAGAATGAATTTCTCTGTTACACATATATTTGAGTTGTAGTATTTGCTTAAAAGTTTTCACGCGAAAAAGTGAGAATCCGGATAAGATATAGCTCTCAAAGTGGCGACGGGATGGGCGGAACCTTCAGGTAAATACCCTCCCCATTGTCCGCCGCGGTCGCAGATGCACAGTGGGACAGAAATATACGTAAACTTTTCAAGTTCCCATTTCCAACCGCGGCGGACCATGGGACTGGGTACTTACTCGGAGGCCCCGTCCACCCACTTCGAGGAGCTGTAGACGGATTCCCACTTTTTCGCGTGAAACATCGCATGCGACCCTCGATACGCAAATACAACATAAATATATGGATAACAGAGAAACTCACTTCTCGTGCACGATTCCTTCAAACCTAGATACGAATAATTGTGCACCGCGGGTTAATAGCCACAATTCAGTACTGAGCGCATGCATACCAAAATACATATAAGGTGGTTCAGTCTTCCACAAAGAGGAAGTATCGTTCTATTCTATATAATTCTAAGTAAAAATAAGCAAGATTGCAAAAAGGAGAAGTCAATAAGGTTCGATAGTGTCACAAGAAAAGGAGGAGCAGTGAACTGCGAAGATGGATAGGAAGCTGCCATAGTTGCAGGTACAGTAGCGCTCAAAAGTCTTCGACCAAAACATTTTTGTCATAACTTTTTTTCTACTTGACCAAATTTGACAAAGTTTTAATATTTGGTGCCTGAACCTATTGGCAACATTTCCTTCTACTTGAGTGCCGCTTGACTCTTTTCATGGTCTTTTACAAGAATTTACTACAAGACCACCGAAAAAACGTGAAAGCCTTGGACAAGAAAAACGGCTTTCTTCACAAAAAAAACGAGCAAGTCTCAGAGAACATCAATATTTTGTAGAAAGGCCACGACTTCTGATGACAGCGGCACAGCGGGACGGCATAGCGATGGCACTACAAAAACAAAAAATTTCATATAACCACGTAACCTACACCGTCGCGCGCCAAAATAGTATATTAACTATGCAGTGTCTCCAAGTGCAACATACTAAAATTTCTCTTAGATCGGTGCAGTTGCAAAAAAGTTACAAGTGAAACACCCAAGTGAAAGACCATTTCGCCGAAGACTTCTGAGAGCTTCCAAAAATTTTCATGGATGGTATTCATGAAGAGAGCACTACGGCTGCCGTAAAAGACGTTTTCCTAGAAAGTCTTTGATCGCTTGACTTGAAAAATTCAGACACCAGACAACTCAATATATCGATATAAAATCACTTTTCAACGAACGAGGCTTGATCCTAAAATTAAAAATCGAACCTTCAAGCTGTTTAAGGGAAGTGGTAGGGACAGTTCGAGTCAAAGGTGAAAGGAACTGAATGTGAAAGCCGAGGTGCTCAGCAGTATGAATGTGAAAAATAAGGGAGCATAGCCTTTCCAGACCCGTAGCTTTTATTTGGGCGACTTCCATCACCCACATTTATCCTTACGACCTTTAAAATAATTGGAAAGACGCAGCAAACGATTGGATAGATTTGACAGGCACAAAAACAACACGCTTGCCCTTGAAAAAGGGGCTTACTCGGAAATGAACAGGCGTGCTTTAATCGAAAGAGTCCAGCACTCAATTATGTCGCTAGCATGTAAAGGCATGGAATGAATTGATTGCTGTACACAAGCGATTTGTTTTCCAGAGATAACCTTTCGATCAAAGACCATGGCAACGAGACCTTGAGGAGAGATTCCATGGAACAGTAGAAGTCACTGAACATCAAAAGAACAACTCAGATAAACGGGCAAGGATCGATATTCACTTTTGTTTGTTTATTTACTACCACTACATAGTATTTATTTGATTTGCTCATTTTCCTGATAAAATACCCATTACTTGATTCAATTCATTTTCGTTGGTTTCATCGTTGGTCAATATTTTTCTTTATGCTATCGTTTCACAGTGAACATTCCAAAAATTAGTCAACTGTTAATTCCGATTTTCAAATAATAGATGTCTCTCGCTAAATATGTAAATAAATCCAAATGACATGACTATCTCTATAAAACTATACAGTGCCACATTTTTTTTAGAGTTTCAGATTTTTCGGTGGAGGAGGGCCATAAAAAGGGTATACGGCACAATAGAACAGAACTTTCATATTATTACAATATATATGTACACGCATGTGCGTTAACTGACCTCCTCACGTGATGAAATTTGGTGTGGCTATTTCTTCACAAGTACACAGCAGCGCCTAGGCTTGACTGCCAATAAGGGTCATGCCAGCGATCACCGCGATAAGTTGATTTGAAATTTATATTTCTTTTTTCAAGATCAAAACTAATCTATTGAATATTTCGATTTTCAAGTAATAGATGTCTCTCAGTAAATACTACGTAAGTAATCACAGAAGACATGACTGTTTTCAAAAATTGTGGTCTAATTTTTGGTGTAGGAAATCGCAGAAAAATATTTACAATCACAAAAATATCGATAAAGTATCGTACAATCCTAATGATATTAAAATAGCATGTTGAATTCTATAAAACTATACAATGGCATATTCATACGGCGAATGACGGCATGCAGCTGTGACAAGGATGACTGGCAGTGAACGGCCCGACTTCAAACCGCCACAGCTGTGACCGTGTAATTAAAATCCACTTCACAGCGCGACATTGAGCTTGCCATATGGCCCGTACGAAAAAATAATATTCAATAAATCGATTCCCCTATTTGGGAAATGATACGAGGATGCAATGGAGGAAGTACAAGCCCGAAAATGTTTTGGAATTGATCAGTGCCTCTGAAAAGTTGGAAAAGAATACGAAATGTACATGGACAAGGGGATATCACGTAATACTGAGGAATCGTTGCGCCATGCCTCCGATTTCTCTCTTAGGTCATAGGGACAAATGGACAAGTATTAATGTCACACAGATTGTTGATGGTTAGTCAAATGCCTCTTTCCGCTAGTGATACCAGAAAAGCGAAAGATCGTAGCGAACTGCTGCCGTTTACTAGAACGGGACTTTTGTGACACGCGCTGATCTTTGACGCGCCCATACGTACCTTGTTCTTTGATGCACTCCATGGCACGTTAAGACGATGATCACGGTAATTGCGGCATTGACTCATTGCGATTCATAATATTTAGAATAATTTAGCAACATAATTTTTGAACTCCCTATCCCTACTATATGTATTGGTTCATTCGATAAGTGGTGTCATTTTCTTTGCACGAAATTTTTCCCGTTTTGATTTTTGATAGCTGCTGATTTTCACCGCAGCCCGCGATGCGAAACTTGTCACTAGCATGCTGAGTTATGGGCAAAAGCTGCGATCTTGGGGGTGCGGGAGGGGGCTCGAACCCGCACTCAATGCTTTCCTGGCATATGTATACTCTGTTTCGGAGCGCCTGATAGGGCGTGACCTACGGACATGGGTGAGCGGCGAGAGTGAGAGTGCGTAGCAAGAGTGAGGGTGTGTGGTGGAGTGAGAGAGTTTGACACATTTCCACTCAAGTCCGTAGGCCACGCCTTATCAGGCGCTACGAAATGGAGTATATATGTGCTAATCCATTACACTACCGAGCTTCTCCCACCTTACCTCAGCTTCTGAAAATTCTTCCTATGAAATGACGAGTTTTTGCAGCATGTCGTATATCTTTGAAAAAGATTTTTCTGCTCTATAAAAATTGATGCTTAATTTTTGAGTGTGTTAGAGTGGGGCCGACATTGAGGCTGGCGAAGAGGTAGTTCCAGCCGTTAAGTAGTTAAAACACTATATTTCACTTCAAGAAAATCAACCAATCACGTGCCCCGTATTTAGCCCCGAACGCTTCAGCAATTTCCAATATTTGATTAATCAAGAGTCACGTCGTTCTTTTTCTAAATTCTTTTTGCGAGGACACTCATGCTCATTCAGAATAAAATCTTTCTCTCGAATCACTTGCTCAGCATTTCCTCATGAAACGTTTGAAAGGTTTTTTTCCGTTCTGTCAAAAATATGTTTCATTTTTGTTTGGTTGTGATTCATACTGAATTTCAAAACTACGTGATAGCGGCCAAGTTGACATTACACAGAAATTAAATATGTCATTTTGTAGAACAGAAACATCCTTTCGAATGATATATGACATGCCGCAAACTTGTACTTTGTAAGAGAAGTTTCCTTTAAAAACAACAATACTTATGGAATGACCCAATAAAACGCTTGGGCTATCTGCACGTCCATTCCCCCTTCTGTTACGAAATCAGATATGAAAAGCAACCTTTGGACATGGGAAGAAGTTGGGGATGTGAGGCATGGGATCAGAAGCTGGGAACTCACATGAACTAAGTTACGCTCCGCCCACGATGGGTGGAGAGTGCACTAGAATATTTGGTTCTCAGACGGAAAATTGTTTAGTTGGGTTCCCAAATGACTCAAACGTGGAGAAAAGTATAATGTCAGTGATGAGTTACCGGCCGACATTGAAGAGGACTGAGCGCAGTGGGCGGAGCGCACCCTGAGGAGGCGGTCCTAACAGCGAGAATTCATAACTCGCTCCTAACGCGGCATGCACACTAGGAAAAAATCGGTGGAGATGACCATTGACCAAGCTACCTTGAAAATACTCGAAGCGAATGGAAGCCCGTCCATAATAGGCGGGGCGTGCAACTACCGAATTGCAAAAGTTGTAGTTAGGCTCTAAATGACCGGAAAAAGGAGAAGTGGGATGGCTACCCCATTTATCCCACTACATATCCCAGGTCTATATGTACAAAGGAGGCACCTACAGCAGACGGGGCTTTTGCGGCGATGATCGAAGCGTGAGTCTGTGGTTTTTAATGTGGTTGGAGACGGGGAAAAGATAAATTAAAGCGAAAAGCATGCACTGCCCGCGGGTCTGGACCGGAGACCATGAGGGTGGGGTCCAAATTCGAAAAACACATAACGATGTGAGAGAGCGTTGACACTGACAAAATCCACCACGTAATACATAGTAATTCAACAGGAACCGCTAATTAGACCACACCACTAGGAGAAAAAAACTGCACAGGGAAAATTTTCATAAATGAGAACATCGATTAATGTTGATCGATGTACAGGGACGGAGATGAGCAGTGGTCCATCCCATCGGATGAGTAGAATGGGTTATGAGTAATGTTCATAGAAAAGAGTAGTTCATCTATCGACGTCCATGGTGCGATGAGCGCAGTAGTGTGCGCCAGTCAGTCGGTACCACTATAAGTGAACGCCACAAGCCCCAGCAGACATAATGCCACTCCTTATGCGCAACGTGCGCGGTATAATAACACTCTGAGGGACCACTCTGACAAAACATATCTTCACGCGGCGTAGTCATGCGCTGCACTTAAAGGAATCGCCCACGGACAATGAGTTTTTGTGTTACCCATTTATTTATGTTTTATTTGCCTGATGTTGGCCTCATGCAAAATTTCACGTGAAAAAATGTGAATCTGGCTGAGATACAGCACCACAAAGTGCGGTCCAGGTGGGCGGGGCCTCCGTGTAAAAGCCTCGTTCCGTCTTCCGCCGCCGTTGGGAAGGTAGAGTAGACTGTTTACGTAACCTTCTGTTCCTGCAATGCGTCTCCGACCACGGCAGACGACGGGACGAGGCTTTTACACGGAGGCCCCGCCCACCTGGACCGCACTTTGTGGTGCTGTATCTCAGCCACATTCACATTTTTTCGCGTGAAATTTTGCATGAGGCCAACATTACGCAAACGCAACATAAACATATGGGTAACACAAAAACTCATTTTCCGTGGACGATTCCTTTAAGTGTCATGCTTCTATACGCCTCAGATGGTACATCACCCCTAAAATATTCCGAAATGAGCCGCTCACCTTTGCTGAAGGTATTTGCTTAAAGAGATGAAAGAATGAGGTGAGGAGGCAAGACAATAGATGGAAAGGTGGTATAGTGACAGATGGCACTCACTCTCTCTCACAATGCAGAATCAAATCCCCCGTCGAGCCCGCCCAGGCCAACCAAGCCTTCCACAAAACTGGGGTAGATAAATTGGTACCGCACTCGTGTGAAAAATTACAAAATCACTGACATGAACATCGGCGAGCCCCCTTGAGTCTTTCTATAGGCCAAATCGCATTCACCTATTGCCATGACTCTGAATGGAACTAAAATGCCCGGCGCATCCCAAGAACGGATTGATCAACAAACTTTATTTTTCTTGAGGTTTGAGCTGAAATGGAAGATGAAACAGTGAAAGAAGTACAGGATATGGAAATTTCGTAAGGATGAAAACTACAGAGTTATGGTAACAGTGCGGTGAAGCATTTTCATGGTTACGTTCGATATACTCAATTACCTAATAATTTATATAATTGCCAACAACTACTACGTAGATATGGGACGGATTCGAAATGGGGTAGCATGAAAACAGCGAGCGTAATTACGGCGGCAGGACCGCTTTTGTAATATTGGCACAGCAGACGATAAAAATAATGTTGGATGGGATTTCGAAATGGATAAATTGATTCAGTTCGTCGATGAGTAAGCATGAATGGAATTGTCGAGGATACCATTGAAAAACAACCCAGTATGCGTGTGTTCCTTCATAGGGATGTTGGTTCAACTTTTCGTCCCATTTCTAACATTTTACTATGTTCACATACATATTTGCCATTGGGAATTCTCTGTATGGCTCCAGGTTAGTGCAGAAGGCTCTGGAAGCTTTAGCTCCATGAGTATAAAAACGCGCGCGCGAAGCCACCGATTGGTTCAAAAATGAACCAGCGTCAATCTCGAGCCATCTACCTTTACGAGCACAAGCTCGACACCCGTGTACGAGATACTTCCCCAAGGGTCAACGCTCAATCGGTCATGGCACAGCTACCAATCGCACCATACGCCATTGGTTAGTCCTTTTGAAGGCGGCGATACGAGCCCCGACTACTATAAATGCCCTGGACGACCGACGGATATGTACCCTAATGTCAGGATGCCGCACGATGGCGAGCGGCGTGCGACACAGTGTGTGCGAGCTATGCGCGTCGCGGTAGTTGGGTCTCAAAACGATTACAACGTAATGCTAGGAGTGCGATACGCAGTTGACTTCTAATCGCTTCGGGACCCAACAATTTAGCTCGTCCGCATTGCTTCGCTTGCGACATTCCGCAGTGCGGCATCCTGACATTAAGGTACACATCCACGACCGACTGACTTCGATCAAGACGCGTTGCGCTGTGAGCTTGAGCTGCACCCGGATTGCATCACTCACGGTTGAGCGAAGGCCATCAACTACATATATTGCGCCATCGCTCCTCACCTGCATTCCATGGGCTTCTGGAAAGTTCCGCCGCGATAGACATCCCACGCTCTGATTGCGATCATCTTCACAGGTACAAAAGCACCAGTAATCCCACTGATTAACAGCGTAGGCAAATTATTTTGCCATTTGATCTGTGACATCCCAGAGCAACACGGCAAAGCGTATTATTGAGGAGAGGACTCTCGAGCTCCTCTTTAAGAATAACTAAGAAACAACTATGGAAACCTACAGACTCCGAAAGACATAGTTAGAGTGTGCATGTCTGTAGCCTATTTTATATGGATGAGTTCTCACCACTACAGAAATCATTAATCATCATGGACTCGACGCAAATGTGATGGCCTGACCCCACAGGAACCACGAGTGCGTTGTGGCTTATGCAAAACCTCTGGGGGATTATGCGGTCGGCGCGCTCTTTTGATTTCACAGTCACTAAAGAACAATCCTATGGAAGTAATGCAATAGCAAATATCGGGGTCTCCCAATTTGCAGGGGTTCAGGATCCTTTTAAAGAAACCTGTCGGATGAACAAGAGGGTTTAAGTAATCCGAACGCACCTTGAACTTGGGCATTTACTACTTCTGTGTCTCTGTACCCCTACGGTGGACGAACCCTCTTTCTTAAACAACGACAGGCTGATTTCGAAATCAGAAAACAGGGAAAAACACATGAATTGAATCAGGTGATATTTTTCAGTTGAACTAGAAATAGAACTCAAATTGACTGTAGCTTAAATGCTCTACATTATTTGCCTACATTTGGTTCCCCATGACTAACTAATGGCTAGGCTTTAATTTTTGCATTACATTCACGTGATTTGCCAAAAGGATACTATTGATGAAATAAGTAGAAATTTGCCAAATCGATAGGGACTCTAAGATGTTGAGAGAAGTTGTTGGAATGTGGAATTGATGTAGATGTAGCGGTGGGCAATGACAAGTGGCATTCTGATTTCAACCGACATGCGCAATCAAGGAACAGGCGTAACAGGCATAGGTGTGTCTTCTCTTGGATAGGCATACATGAGAAATTTTATTGATAAAACAGGAAATGTTGCGAAACTGTAAATGGAATCAAGAAAACCCTTGAAATATGGCTTTTCTTTCATCTGCATCGATTCAGTAACACCGATTTCAATCGTTATGAACAACTGTGGCACAGATTCATTTCGTTTCGTAATATTCAGCATATTTTAGCAATATAATTTGTGAGCTTGCTATAATTGATGGAGCTTGTCTATAAGATCTGGATACTACATTCAGAATTTTTGTTTGTGTGTTTGTGTACTGTTCGTTGGTGTTATAGGATGCACTTCACTTTCAATCTCTTGACACTTTGCTCTGATGTAATCTAGAAAATTTTAGAAATTCCCATGTCGGGACACTTGAGCATCCTATGGTGAACTCGAAGTCTTCGCGAAGAAGAAGGAAAACGTATAAACTTTCAAATCGAAATGGAACTATAGAAACCCACCTTCATTAGAGGAGGTGTTGGAGTAGAACCGTCCATATTTGTCGTTTTTAAAGTAATTGGGTAGAAGGCACTGAAAGTTAGATTTTGATAAACCTCAATAAGAATACTGTAGTACAAAGGTGACAATTGTGCAGTAGGATAACGGAACACCCGAAACAGAAATAGAATGACAAAATGACGAAACAAATGAAATGAAGGAGGTAAGGCAATCACTGACAACTGAAGGTAAATAATATGCAATGGACAACTTTTTCAAGCTGAGAACACTCAACAGTTTCAACGTTAACAGAGCCGATCCAAGAAATTTCGGCATAAGTTTACACTTTTCGGAGAGGGACCTGCCTTCTGTTAGGCAGATTTTTCACTTCACTCCAGGACAAAAAATTCCAATTTCGTTTTTTTTCACGTTTTTTTCATCTTACCGTGAGTAATTGGTGTAAGGTCGGATTCACACTTTGCGGTGCCGGCGGCACAGCGTGGCTGCATTTCTCTGCGTCGCCGCTCAGGCCACCCTGCCTCGTTGCCTGCTCGTCTCTTCTCCTCTCCCGTACCATTCTCCTCGCTGCCTGTGAACGCAGCCACGAACTGAGTATGAACGCGGCCCAAGGACCGCCCACGGATTGCAAACGCTGCCTACGGAGTGAATCCATCGCAGGTGGATCCTTCTTATGCATAAAAGGTATCTTTCTAGAGGGGCCCTAACAAGAGTTCTCCATATAAGTCCCACGTGTTTTGTTGTTGCTAAGAAGTGATGAAATGATGATGAATGATAAAAGTAAACAGGTATACAAGTGAAAAAGAAAGCAGTACAGAAACATGATTGTGGGCAATGAAAATCTTCAGACGATGAAAGGCTAGAAAGCTGAAGAGATTTTTATCCGTGAACCAGTAGAGAGCATAGCAGGGAGTTGCAGCGAACGAAAAAGTATATGTCCATTCTAGCAATTTACAAAAACAACCACTGAACAACAGTGACAAAACATATCACATACTGACAAGTCCAAAGAACTCCCGGTTTTACTGGCTTTGTTTACGAGAAAATGCCGTAGACTTTACTTCAGTACGTTTTGATAAGGTGATAAGAAACTATGAAAAAGAGTTCATCTACAAAGAGCACGTATCGCTAGCTGCTGAAAGATTGGTATTCCGTGGACAAAACTCGTTTATAGCTAAAACTATTTCAGCACTTACCTATTATATAATGCTCTCCTTCAAATGAGATTTAAATGATTCGTATTCCCAGGGGCGCTTAGAATTTCTATCAGCCCTATACTCGTAATTACCTTGATATCGGAAGAACTGAACGTCATGGAAATTGGAAATCACTGTAGAACCATGATACTTTCGAGCTGATTTCCAGCCTATCCATAGGACTGCGCAGCCGTCATAACTAGATTTTTTGTGGAATGCGAGCTTGCATTGAGTGACGGCAGCAGAAATCAAAATCCGCCGTGAAAAGGATAAGAAAATCACAGAAAATACGGCAACAGTATGTGAAGAAGCCTATGATTAAGATGAAAGAATCAAATATAAATTAATAATAAACTCGAGTAACTAGCACAAAGAACGTTTTATTATGCGGTTTGTCAATACAGGGTTTTTCTTTCTTGAAGGAAAACTGCTCCAAATAGACGTTAGCCCGTTGAAGCTTTTAAGTAGCCAACTGTAATACATTGATAGCACTCAGCACATCGGACACGATTAGCTTCAAGTGGATAGTTGACGGAAGTTATTCATTTCCCTGGTGATTTCTGTCTACGACATCCCCTGGGTAAGCAGACAGAGAACTAGGCGACATCTTCCAATGTTTAATATATCTAAATTGGGGAGAAAGTGTAGTGACCAGCACTTTCACTGGCAGAGAGGAAGAGAGAAGGATGGTGCGGGATCGAATTTTGTATCAATGCTCGTCCATACCAATCATTTTCCACTCCTTTGAGGTAGATGAATCGGTACAGGACCCCTCTGGCGGGGTATGCACACTGTTTTGCGTATCGCGTAACTCCAGCAACAGGCAAACTCGTATTCATCAGCCACCACGGTTCTGAAGGAAACTAGAATGCGCGGCGTACCCAAAAAGGATTTATCAACGTCAAGAACTTCACCTTTTAAGTTTATATTAATACAGAGGTGGCTAGAGTGGGGCCATTGCACTAATACATCTACATAGTCCGTGGAACACGTTGAAACTGGATGTGTATCCTTATGTCAGGATTTTGCACGACGACGAGCGGCGTGCGACGCAGTGTGTGCGAGCTGTGCGCGTCGCGGTAGTTGGGTCTTGCAACGATTACACAGCGATGCGTCGTATCGCACCCTTAGGGTGCGATGCGACGCATCGTTGTGTATCGCTTGAAATCGACATGGCGAAATGAAATCGAAATCGCTTCGGGACCCAACAACATGGCGCCTTTAGCTCGTTTGCATTGCTTCGCTTGAAACACGCCGCGGTGCGAAATCCTGACATAAGGGTACACACCCGTTGAAACTAGGCTGTCATTTAAGAATTTGCATGGTCTTTTTTCCTTTGTCGAAGATATTTGCACTGGGCTGATTTCCATACAGTTTACGGGCTTTTCTAGTGGCTTTGTGCGAAAGGGATCAGGTGTTGCGTGTCCTTGGTGCCATAAGGTCAGAATCGACTATTCCGGCTCGTAACAAGACCTAATAGGGACTTCACTGACGCCCGTTCAGGGATCGCGATGACAAAAGTATAAAAGCAGTTGGCACTGGTGACCCTTAGCGGTTTAAAAAAGGTGCCCGAGCCTGAACTTTTTGTGCCACAGGCCTGACAGTACGGTTCAAGCAACGCTGCCGTCAGTTTGTGGCACCAAAAGTTTCGTCTCCTTCCCGGACTTCGCCTTACTCATAAGCCACAGCACTTCATGGTGACCGCTGCCTGACAAAGACTACAACAACCCTCAAACAGAAAAAAGAGAAATAGCCAGGAATTCTCTACCTGGAAAGCGATGCTAATGGATTTCACTGAAAAACACCAATACGAGGCTTCGACGTGCCAAATCAAAGCCCCATTGTAAGTAAACTTTATTCTCACGTATCACATCATAGTCAAGCCAGAGGGTCACTAGCACGAGTTCCAGAGAAAAATATATAGTTCAAAAAGAAGTTCTGGCTTACGATCAATCGATACCAATCAATAAATGGAGCATGGCACTCGGAACATCGCGGATGGCGAAATAAATCGGGAAAAGCTGAACAAAACGACCGTTTGTTTGCGTTGGCTATGTTATTCATGGAACATAGAGCAACAGGTGAAGTCATATTGATCAGCGTTACATTATGTCTATGGATGTCCAATCAATACCGATGAAGAAATGGATACTACGGTAAATAGACGATGGAAAAGGGTGTTTCAATGAAAGAAGCTGCTTAGTCAGCGTGCACCACTCATTTGCAACTAGCCTTCCGCGCGATAATCAAACAGACTGTCAAGTGGGTCTTAATGTTCGACACTGGGGATGAATAATCGTATAGCGGCGGTACTGCTCATCGCTTGTGTACTTTTACAGGAGGTGCTGGAATACGCCACGCGTTTGAATTTTATTCGAAAATGGAACAATAAATGCGCATAGTATATTACGGATGCATAAGATCGGGCTGATACATGAGAATTGCTCAAAAATAGATAAATAAATTAATTAATTAATAAATAGATAAATAAATAAACAAGTAAAGGAATGATAAAATAATGTACATAAAATAAATAAATAAATATAAACAACTAGAGAGTGTAAGGGGTCTAAACTACTCCGACCATATTTTAAAAAGTGCTTCCTATGACAGTTGACACTTCTATAGTATTAGGTTGTTGCAAAATTAATTTCGGAAATGGACCGCTTACTTCAAACTACTATAACTCAGCTTAAACACAAGTTTATTAATCTAAGTAAAAACCATCAGAATCTAACACTTTTGCCAACGAACAGGCAATAAATCTGAGCCTTCACTATAAAAACTACTATCACAGAATCAATGAAGTCAAGGAAGGCACATTCAACATCGTCTAAATTAGTAAATTGTTTCTGACGCAGATGAGAACTGAGGGCTCGAAAAAAGTGATAGTCTGTTGGGGAAAGGTCGGGAGAATATGCTGGGTGAGGGAGAACTTCTATACCCAAGTGGGTCAATTCTTGCCGAGTGATTGGTGAGGTGTGTGGCCTTGCGTTGTCCTGCAACAGGATCGGCTCTCCTCTGTTCACCACCGCCGGCCACAATTTTTGCAACTTTCTATACATTTGCTCCAGATCACAACAGTAAGACTCTGCTGTGACTGACTGACCAGGGTGCAAGAAACTGTAATGGATTACACCTTTACAACACCACCACACAGTAATCATAACCTTTTTAGGGTGAAGGTCGGGTCTAGGAAAAGTTTTTGGAGGAGCATCCTTATCTACCCAGACTAATCCCCGCTTCCTGTTATCATAAAGAACCCATTTTTCACCTGCAGTTATAATACGGTTTACAAATGGCTCATTTTTATGGCGAACTAGGAGATTAGAGCAGGTGTCGAAACGTGCCAGACGCTGCTCATCGGTCAGGTCATGAGGCTCCCACTTCGACATCTTCTTCACCTTGCCGATTGTCAGCAAATGTCTGGCAACTGGAGAGTAATTTACGCCTAGGTCTTCTGCTAACGTACGAGTATTCGTCTGCGAATTTGCTTCGACGGCTCTCCTTAAATCTTGATCAATAAGCGATGACCTGCGGCCGCGACCCGACTTCTCTTGGAGATCAAAATCGCCGGAAGCAAATTTTTTTTAAACCAGAGCTCCACTGTTCGTTCGCAAGGACATTTCGTCCCAAAAACACTGCTGAGATTACGAGCTGCCTCCGCTGCGGAGTGTTCCAATTTAAACTCATAAAGATGATGACTCGATAGTCGCGTCGGTTCACAATTATACGCAGCCCTGGAAAAGGCCGGCTGGAAAACTTAGAGCGACATTCATAGAAGTTTCTGAAAGAGCAGAAAAAACCCACCAATTGGTATGCCTGGCGTTCCTTGGGATGGAATAGTTCAGGGTAAAAAATCTACTTATTTATACATACCTTGAAACCGAAATTAATTTTGCAACAACCTAATATTTCGATAGTCTAGGTATCTTATTCCACTTGGGGAACATCATAAAACTTGAATTTCTCGAATAAAGGAAAGTAAAAGCAAAAAAAGAAAATGTAGTTGCTGAGAAAAACCGAAATGGTTAGCGGAAGATAACGTATCAGTTTGTCGCACAGGTTTTATGTCTGTTTTGTCTGGTAGTTTTGTAGCAGTTTATAGTCGTTCAGAACACATTCATCAACTGGTAGGGAGGGCATCGTCATGAGAGGCTTCTAGAACCATTTTTTGCATTTTTGTTTATGCTTTTACCAACTGTCAGGGACACAACTTTTTGCGCTTGGCTATTAGCACCTCAGAAATCTCCCGAACACCTGAAAAGTGAGAAGAGTGGCTGTAAAGGAGCTGAAGAAGTAAAATCAGGTCCTGCTTCTGCTTCACTTCAATTAGAGGGCTTTGGCAACCTTACGGGAGAGCAGACAGGAAAGAAGCTGTATACACTGCTACAGATCAATCTGCTGTTATACTCTTCGTAGGAGAACCAGATGGAAATTCACAAATTCATTAGATCAAATAAGCACTCTACATGAATATGCCCCGATTACGTCCTCGTCACTGATTCGAATTTTTTCCACGTGCAATTTTCACGCTACCAAAAATGTAATATAATTTTTTTTACTATGGAAAAATTTCAGCAAGCGATTGTAGAGCCAAGAGCAATTTCATCGCTTCAATCACAGCAGTGTTGGAAAGGAATGTAGCAGTAGAAAAAGGAGAAGGGTAGCATTACATAGCTTAGTTGCTGTCAAAAAATCGTATAGCTTTCAAAAAGGGTTCACCAAACAGGCACCTCCCAAGACACTGCTATAAAATAAAAATCCTCCACCTCCAAAATACGAATAATTGACAAGATGTAATATAACCCTATTAAATATGCAAAAAACATATACCAAGAAATTCAAAATATAATATAACTAGCGTTTGGGGTCTAACAACACTGCTTTGAGACGAATGATTCCGCACAAACGACACAAATCACGTCTCCCTTTTCCATGTCGCCAGACCTCCTCATCCTCCACGATTCGAATCTAATCCTGTAACCATCACCTTCGGTTGGAAGGTCGGTTTTATGGAGCGTGACACTGATGACTCTCTGCCACGTGGCTACTGACATTCGACTTTTCTGTGGTGTTCTTGAGCCGATGTTCGTTGGAAATGGCCTCGAGGACTCGTAATTCTGCTCAGAGAAACGCTTCAAATTTTGGAAAGCAGATTCGAGATCAGCTTTCGAAAATACGTCGGCCGATATCCTCAGGTCCTTCCACTGATGGTACCGCTCGTCAAAAAGTCGATTCGAGGGGCAAACTCACCGTTCACGAGCTGTAGGGCAAGAGCGCTACAGTGGGCTACAGTGACAGATGCTGCAGACATGTGAGCCTTGATGATGAGTCACTTTAAGCAAAGTACTTCCCTATGAGTCTCAGCAAGCAAACCTTGACCCCTCCTCACATCCTCAGAAGCGGCATATTGCAATTTTGTTTTTTACATTTGTAATCAGCATTCCTGACAATGCCGTTTCAGCTAGGTCTCTCTCCAAATTCCCTGGGTGGATGGAAGACTAGCACAAAAGAAACAGCGGACCCAGTCACGGTGCAAGAGATGAGAACATGAAAAAGCGAACTGCAGTGGAAAAGAGAAGGAGCGTTTTGCTTTAGTGGACAGGGTGGAAAAAACTGAAATGCATACGGTTCGAAAATTACGGTTGAAGAAAAAAGTATGGTACGTGACTAACAAGAGGGGACATCATGAGCTAACGGGAGCCCGAGACTAGGCGAGGGGATGAAAGCATTGCGACAGTCGTCCTACGAGAATAGCAAATGCAAAGATGAATAAAAACATTAATACATTTCCGCGCGACTCTCAACTTAAACAATTTCTCGGTGACATCGTCTACAGCTGAAATTCTTCCTAATAAACTATCCCCCAGGACCATTTGCGGTTAGTTACTTTTCCTTCAGAAAGAAGTAAATTTTGGAAGAATGTAGCTGCTTCAGGCTAGGTATGATTGCTCTAAGTTTGTTCGAAGCATTCCAAACAAGGAAGTTATAAAAAAAGGTTGTTTACACCCTCGAATGCACTATGCGCACGAAAAATAGAATTTCGAAGCAAAGTGAATGGATACGCTGCGTATGGATAGCAACATAGGAGCACACCCTATTTTCAAGCCACTTTTTCAGAACTGTTCGAAGGTTTTGAAATGAAATCAAACGGCAATCCACGTACTGGTTCGAGCCATGCATAACCCTCGCCTATCACTGTGGCAGCCAATACCAGATCAACATTTAATATTCACAAGTATAATAATCTTATGTATAACAATAATCGACAGAATAATTGTGGTACGGAGTAGTCGATAATTCAGAAAGGATGTTTAATAATGGCGTGAGGCTCCACTTACTCAAAAAGCAAGAAAACATTTATTTATTATTTACTCAAAAAATGTTTATTCTAGAGGCTCGCACTGTTGGTGAACATTCGGATCATTATGAAGCTCCGAAGCAGCACAATAAGTTGAGAAAGAAGTTGAACAACAAGAGGTCTTCTTCCATAATAACCGTCCAGTGATCTCAATGACTGAAGGGTTTTCAAGCTCGCCAGGATCACCTACAGACGTTATCAGAGTCTAAGCTGGTCAGAAAGCCTACGACGATTCGATAGATGTTGTGGACTTAGGCTCCCAATCATCAAAGCGAACCTCAAGAAATCTTAAGAAGAACGCAAGAATGTCTTGCTTTGGATCGTGTCAGCCTGCAGCATGTACCTTGTATACAATGAATGAAGGCCATAAAAATAAATGATTAGCTGTAAATGCGCCTAAGGAAATGAAAATGGGATAATCAACACCATTGTGAATAGGTCTGGAATGATATGTGGCTAGAGCAGATACAAAAAGTGGCCCGGTAAATGCAGCTTAAGGGTTATGGACGAAGCCTTGAGGGGTATTGATATTAGGTTGAACCATAATTTCTGTCCCACAATGACAAAAAATTTCAAATTTATTTTTCTTTAACTGTGTATAACTTCAGTCAACAAAATATGTACTATTATAATCAACAATACATTGCCAGCAAATAGGGAGATAACAGATGCTTTGCTTGTAGAAGTCTGGGGATTTCTGGTCGAAGAAAGTCTGGAGGTCGATTTTGAGATCATCGTCATCTTTGAGCTGCCGTCCGTCGAGGAAGTGGATCAGAGATCGGAATAGGTGGTAGTTACTTGGGGCCATGTTCGAAGATTACGATGGGTGGGGGAGCTTCGCCCAACCAAGGTCCTGGATCTTTTGACACGTCGACTTTGCCACATGTGGGCGAGCGTTGTCGTGGAGGAAGAAGTCTCGATCCATTTTTCCGTTAAGTTATGCGGCTGCGGTGTCCAATTGCCTGCAGTAGAGATCGGCAGTGACTGCCGTGTTGGATGGTTACAGTTCCACTTTTTTTTTTTGAAAATTTTGAGAAAAAAATTTTTTCTCCTTGCATTTTTTTGAATTTTTTTTCCGTTTCAATTTGAGTCGATCGAGCCATCGGGTTGCCGCCATATGAGAGACAGTACCTGGGCCCATCGAATGGTTCATTCGGTTAGTGGCCTTGCATGCTGGGGAACCGGGGCGGTGCTCGTGAATTTCGTACCTCTCGCGAAATTGTCACAGATTCACTGCTAGTTGAAGCCATAGAGAATATGAATGTTGTTATATATGGGTTATGGTTATTCAAATTGAGTACTCTCTGGTACTCTCTGTGAGTATTATCTCGGAATGAGATAGGGGCTGTGTGCAAATTGTAGTAGCCTAACTACGGGTCGTAAAGTGCACGTGCATCAATAGTATCCTCGGGTATTTAGGATCAGTGCATGTGACCATAAACCTTGGCCACGCCCCAATCGACGGTCGATCCGTCTTCGGATGGAGCTGATCCGTTAGTCTGGAGTTTTGCTGAGCTCACGGAAGGTGAGCAGATCGGTCTCTCTCGGAATCGAGAGGGGAGTTTCCCAATGCCGTTGCGAACGGCTTGGTGATGGACTCTACGTGGTAGGGGGCTCCCCCTGACTCACGAGGTGTCGCGTGATGCGAGCCTCGTTCCCTTCACTCGGTGAAGAGTGGATCTTTCCCCGTGTGGAAAGTGGAAGTGCAGTAGTTCGCAGGATACGACTACAGATGCACATTGGCCTAAGCGTGCTCTACGCGATGGTCTTCAAAAAGGAAGTGGATGCAATGACCATTCTCTGTTGAGAAGATTGGTTCATTGATCCAAGATGGCAGGTGAGTTGGTGGCTTATACCCTTGATATCCATTCCCTTTGCCTGGTTGAAGACTAGAATCTGTTGATGTAGATTCTAGTATTTGTGTGTATTGTGTGGCATATTGCTGTATATATTCGCTTGATAAAAGGTTATTTGCGCAGTGCTGTGTTATGTAATAAAAGATACAGACACTAATTATTACGTAGCATCCACGGCTGATCACGAAACCGTGGATCAGGTGGCTGTTTAGGTTTTCTTGGATTTCCCCACCACCTCCTGGACGGTCCAGTTCCAACGATGTGTTAATCAGTAGCCCTTTTCACTCGCTTTACTACCCTCCACTACCAAATATTCCAGGAGCTTCCACAGTTTTCCCCACGAAAAATAAAAAGTGTGACAGAAATTATGGTTCAACCTAATACATTTCCAAAAAAACCAAGCAACGGAGTCAATTCTCAGTGAGCAGAGTCGTATACCGCTGCCCTCAGGATTGGGGGGTGGTCACTCTGAGCTGAGCATTGGAGCAATCAGGGCATACAGTCCTTATCCCGAAGATAGGGTAGGCGGATCCCATGCAGTTCGTTGCGCGCGCGGCTGCGACCGCGTGCCTGTACGACTTGTCCGCAGGTGGATAATCAGCTGATTTCGCATCTGTTTTTCTGTATTTTCTGATATTTTCGGCTGAAGAAGCATCTTTCTGAAAAGGTAAGTTAGTTTTAATGATATTGTTGTAGTTTAGTACTAGTATTGCATGATTCTACTGTGTGTTGCAGCATGAATGTGGTGTTTTTTTCCTTTTTTGTGCTTTTTGTAATTGTTTTCTTACCCATGCGTTTGTATTCGACCTAGTCTTCATCTCATGTCATTGAAGTGTCCTTATTTGTGTCAAGGGCTCTCTTTGACATTGTTTTGAGGATTTTGGTCGCTGTGAAGCATGGAAATGCTGTGATTTTGGCCATAAGGTGAGTTTTTGTGTTTGTATCAAAATGTTCTTTTTTTATTTGACCCGCTCTTCATTCAAGTGTCGTTGAGGTGTTCTTGTGATTGTCAAGAACACTCTTTGCCACTGTTTTGAAGGTCGTGGTCGCTCTGGGCGTATTTTTTTCACGTGTTTGCTAATTTTTTGCATCCGCTTCTTAATGTAATGTTGTTTCTTTTCTTGTTCGACCTGTTCTACATTACAGTGTATCTGACATGACCTTATTCATGTCGAGAACAGTATCTGACACTGTTTTGATGAACGCGGTCGGTTAAAAACATGGTTTTGTTAAGGTTGTACTGCACGCGCCCTTATTTCGGAAATGCCGTGAGTTTCTGTATCATTTTTGATTGTTCTTTTTTTATTTCACACAAGTTTCATTGCATTGTCTTCAGAGAGCCTTCCTGATTGTCGAGGGCACTCTCTATCATTGTTTTTGAAGCTTTCAGTGTTAGTGAGTGCGCTTTCTTTACAATCGTGTTGCATTATTCGCATCACTCATCCTTTTTTTGATGACTTGCGCATAGTTTGTTAATTATTTCGAATTCCCACTTTGCATGCAACTAATGAATAGTCTTTCTTTGTGCCTTTTCATTTATTAAGATGTGATCATGTTTTTGCAAGGAAAATTATTCGCGGTTATTCCTCACCACGGCCGTCGTGGGCATGCATAGTCACTCCCTAAGGTTGTGATCGTTTCCTTTGTGTTAAACTGCTTTATTCATCTTGTACTTGTATGGATCTTTATGTGGCTTCCTTTTTAGAAGGACTTTTCGTTGCTTCCACTCCAGTTTTGCTTCAATCCGTTTGGACGTTGCTGCTGTGGAACGTTGTGCCGTACCTCCGCTTTGCTATCGCTTCTTGTTCAGTTGCTTCTTTCTTTACTAGCATGCATGCACTCCTTGTAAATTATTTCGTGATTCTGTCACCTTTCTAGTATCTTTTGCACCCACCATCTTCTTTACGCTTTTGTCACTAGCAATAACCTTTCAAGAACTACCTTATCACCATGCCTTGCTTAATGCAACACGATTGTAAAGAAAGCGCACTCATTAACACTGAAAGCTTCAAAACAATGATAGAGAGTGCCCTCGACAATCAGGAAGGCTCTCTGAAGACAATGCAATGAAACTTGTGTGAAATAAAAAAAGAACAATCAAAAATGATACAGAAAACTCACGGCATTTCCGAAATAAGGGCGCGTGCAGTGCAACCTTAACAAAACCATGTTTTTAACCGACCGCGTTCATCAAACAGTGTCAGATACTGTTCTCGACATGAATAAGGTCATGTCAGATACACTGTAATGTAGAACAGGTCGAACAAGAAAAGAAACAACATTACATTAAGAAGCGGATGCAAAAAATTAGCAAACACGTGAAAAAAATACGCCCAGAGCGACCACGACCTTCAAAACAGTGGCAAAGAGTGTTCTTGACAATCACAAGAACACCTCAACGACACTTGAATGAAGAGCGGGTCAAATAAAAAAAGAACATTTTGATACAAACACAAAACTCACCTTATGGCCAAAATCACAGCATTTCCATGCTTCACAGCGACCAAAATCCTCAAAACAATGTCAAAGAGAGCCCTTGACACAAATAAGGACACTTCAATGACATGAGATGAAGACTAGGTCGAATACAAACGCATGGGTAAGAAAACAATTACAAAAAGCACAAAAAAGGAAAAAAACACCACATTCATGCTGCAACACACAGTAGAATCATGCAATACTAGTACTAAACTACAACAATATCATTAAAACTAACTTACCTTTTCAGAAAGATGCTTCTTCAGCCGAAAATATCAGAAAATACAGAAAAACAGATGCGAAATCAGCTGATTATCCACCTGCGGACAAGTCGTACAGGCACGCGGTCGCAGCCGCGCGCGCAACGAACTGCATGGGATCCGCCTACCCTATCTTCGGGATAAGGACTGTAGATTTGATCACGTATAGTTTGTGTATTCAGGGAGGGCTCCACACAGTATCAATCATGGGATGAAGAGGGCATGACCGAACGAAGTCTGCATTAGGCCGCGGTCATACTTTGCGGTGACGGCGATGGGGCGTGGCTGCGTATCCCTGCGTCTCCGCCTATGCCACCCTGTCTCGTTGCCTGCGCCATTCCTGCACCTCCCCGTGTCACCCTCCCCCGCTGCCTGTGAACACAGGCACGCCCTGCCGGCGGTGAGTATGACCACGGCCTTAGCCACGGAAGGGATGCGTAAGTTGGGAGTCGGTTTGTGGACGGGGGGAGCGGTCATAATTTTCAGAAAACTTTCACAGTGCAACTCTTGGCGGTGATTCTAGCCCCACCCTGCGTCCGCTTCATGTTCTATATGGATGTAAGTATGTCGGATGGGCATCTGAAGATTGTAGGACACTGGTCCTTCGCATTGCAGCTATGTGCCCAGTTTCATACCAAGGAGAACTGTCAGCAAAATAGGAACGTACGGTAGTGCAGCGTTCAATCCAATAAGTTTTACATATGGATCAAAATCTGACAGTAAGAGCTGTGAAGGCCTCTCAGTTTCATTTCTGTTTGGGACACAATACCGGAACAGCTAAGCAAATTAATTGATCTAATAGCAGTACAGCAATCGATCTATGTACCTAGTCATTTTTCGATGAGAAGATCGTTCACCCTTAAATGCTTCTAAAGCTTCAAGAATTTCCTCAAGTTTCGTGGTCAATCACTGTAGTACTGGCTTACTCAAATACTGAAGTGTGTGTGGGGAGTACTAAAGAGCATGATGCCAATCCAAAAATGGCCTGAACAGCTGCCGGATAATTGAGAATGTACTTTTGAATAGTTCGGTATTATTATGAAAATACCAAAAATCATTACACAAAAGACAAAGTTTTCGACGTCAATCAATCTCCTGCTGGGATGCCCCACGCATTATTCTCAGAATGCTGTTCCACTCTGAATCGTGGCGGCAGTTGCATACGGTTCGGCCCATAGAAAAGATTGCGGAAGTCAGAAAAATTCGTGGTCATTTTAGCTAGCCCACGACAAATTACAAAACGTTTTATATAATTGGTCCTAATCAATAAACGCGGAAACCGATCAATAGCAAAAGAATTTCTGCAAAGCCGATGCATAAAGCGGCACAGCTGCACAAGTTCACAACAGTGAACAAAAAAGGAATACGGTAGAAGCCGCTGCTTGTCTGCAAAAATGGGTCATTCGTTAGCTATCGATTAATTCCATTCACTAATGGATTCTCTAATGGATGGCACGCAACTCATACGGCCTCTGAGTGTTATTAAGAGATCGCCTGGGCAGACATTAGGAGAGCCCGTAGACCGCATGCTGGTCGCCTCATGGAGCCAGCCATCCCTATTTGAGGAAGGGGAGGGTGTGTATCGTTATAAAAGAATTCAGCAACGCGGCTGCGGCGTGTGAACTGGGGGCGCCGTGTGTAGGTCGATCCCGAAGCGATTCTGCGAAGTCAACCTTTCCGTGTGAAGGGCCCCACGCTTCAACATCTGTTTATGCTGATTCATGGTAACTCAAAGAACATGCACGGCACCGTCTCAAGTAATCCCCCTTTCAAGACAGCAGGTATGTTTGGAATGGTGGTAGCTTGGTTAGTACATGACTGGATTCGAGCTGTTGGCAACCAAATGGCTTCTACGCAAGTCTAACCGGGGAGCAGTGCTAACTTTAGAGCTATTCATCATGGATTCCCAGCCTGTTTATGACCCATCTGCTCAGAACTATTAAAATAATTTTGCAAACTGGAGCAGGAATACAAAAATTTATATCTTGTTAACATTTTGGAAAATTATTATCCAATTCGAAGCTTAAATTTTTTCCGAAACTGAGGCTCGAATATAAAATCGAGACATCATAATCATAAAATAAACGAGAGAACAAAAAGCAAAGCCAAAAAAAAATCAAAATTACATCTGAGAAAATATTAGGTTGATGCATAATTATTGCGGTTCTTCCAATGAGTCTTAATCAACAAAGGCGAAAAACAATGTTCTGCAATATGAAGATCGTTCCAACAAGGGTTTTCACCACCTAGAACAGTTAGAGAAAATGAAAATGTGAAATTGTTCCGAAAAGGAACAAAGGCTCAAAAAGAATAATTATGCATCAGACTTATAGCAGGACATAGCTCTGAAAGTGACAAGCAACAATGTGATGAACAACACCGAAAAATGGTCAAAATTAGTGTTGATTAAAATTTAAAGTGGCTCGTTTCGCCTCCCAACTCAGACGAACCACGGTGTTTTCATCAACTCCTGGAAGGTCATCAGTGAGTGAGGTGTTGATGATAACAATTGAGTTGTTAAAAAATTAGAGAAGAAAAATTGGACACAAATTGGGACCAGTTAAAACATTGTAAGGGATAAAAGCCTTCTGAAAGCAGCGAAAAAGCACCTGACCACCCGACCAGCCATAAAAGTGAAAAAAGATATGTGACTTGCGAAAAAAAAACCGTTCACTTGACGACTCATCTCTCTTACGATAACATTCCAATGATAACAGTAGCACCCGTCCAAAAAATCAGCGAAAAACATAAAATCACCATCGAATAAACAAAATCAGCATTATAAGATAAGACTAATAGGAAGCTCGTATAAGGAAAGGGGGAGAACTTGCAGGAACAAGGCCTGCTCAACAAACCATTGTTTGTTTGTTTTGATATGTATAGTGGGCAATGAAATTACGTAGGCAGAATTGAATTACCGGAAAAAGGTACTCAGGAAACGCTGGAGTAGGATGAGAGAGGTGCAGGAAAATAATGAGATAGAGAGAGCCGGAAAGGGATTAAGAAGGGGGAAATTGGTGTTGTGGCATTAGGACATTATTACAGCGATAGGGAAATTGGTAGTATCAAAGATGTAAATCGTAGAAGTTTGTAAAACAAAAAAGTAATATATAAATTGTCACGAACTGCGATGTTTGATGAATGCAAAGGAGGTCAAAAACGACAGTGATCTTTGGAAGGTGGACAGATCTGGCTGGCGTCTTCAGGACTTGCATTCATTGTGAAGTAATCGTCAGTTGTTCGTTTACTTGAAGCCCTTCAGAACGTCATTTAAGGAGCTCTTAGATTTGATTAATGGTGAATGGAAATCGCATGCCTACACTCCACGTCTGCACAGAGAATTCCGTTGAAAGGAGTTACGAGGATGCCTTTGAAAGTTCGATTCAAAAAAGCTGCCCGAAAAAAAAACAAGCAAACACGCACATATCCATGCTTCGTCTGTCTGTCTCCGTCCCTCGGTCTCTCTCTCTCACGAAACTAGGTATAACATGAAACAACCTGCGGAGATGGGAACAAGTTTGGCATAGGTAGGGCATGGAACAACAGGTAAAGAGCACACACGGACTAAGTTGAACCCAGCCCACGGTGGGCGGAGTGTGCGCTGAAGTGTTCCGTTTTGAGAACGAGAATTGTTAATTTGGTTCGAATGTGATGGAAGAGACGGCGAAAAGATTGATTAAGGTCAGAGATAGGTTCCTGAAAGTCATGAAAGAGGCCTGCGCATAGTGGGTGGAGCGCGCCCTGAGTGGACGGTCCTTACAACAGAAATACATATCTTGATCATAACGCAGCCTCGAAACTAGGAAAAAATCGTAGAAGTAACCATTGTGCAAGCTACCTTAAGCATACTCAAAATGAGCGGAGAACCGCCCACAGTGGGCGGAGCGTACTACAATCTTCAGCGAAGTTTATAGGAAAGTTTTCAGGCCGGTCAACCTGCTGACGCCCATGGTATTACGCGCACAGTGTCTGCGCCAGCCAACTGGTGATGTATAGGACTCCACGTGGGAGTTGAGAAAAGTGTAGGTAATCTGATACGTGATTGCGAACTACGCTCTTGCGTAGTGCTCCCGCTCTGTGCAAAGCATATAGAACGCGATAAAGTCAGTGATCAAAAATCGGCGAAAACAAGTCGGAAAAGTCGGAAAGAAACCGAAACAGAAGTCGGAAAAGCTTTTGCAGAACTTATCGCAAGGGAATTCACATGAAGCGGATCGGAGGTTCACATTCCGAACTTCTTAATCACAAGCCTTTTATCCCTTGAACAAGATGAAGAGGATCCTCAACAAAATGAATCACTGGACATTGCATATTGCGAAAAAACTGAGAGCAAAATCGATCAATGACCATCGAACGCCAATATGTTGAGGAGCAGCTGTTCTGTTCACAATTAAGCCGGAGGTGCCGCAATGAAATCAAAAACAGGAGTACGATCTCCTAGGAGAGGAAGTAACACCGTTCAGCAATTCATAATTGCGTCGCTCAGCTGCACTAGTATTGGGGTTCTCAAGGTTGAAATAAACAATGGGAAGCCAGACCGTGTTAGAGGAATCGTCCACGGAGAAATGAGTTTTTCTGCTACATATATTTATGTTGTATTTGCCTATGTGGGCCGCATGCAAAGTTTCACGCGAAAAAAATGTGAATCCGGCCAAGATAAGCACCGCAAAGCTTTGGCCAGGTGAGCAGGGCCTCCAAGGGACTGCCCACCCCGTCGTCCGCAGCGATCGAAGACGCATTGTAGGAACAGATAGTTACGTAAGCAGTCCCTCTCTCCGCTCGAACCGTGGCGGACGAAGGGACGGGGCTTCTATTAAGAGGTCCCACCCACCCGGCCGAGAATTCGGGGAGCTGTATCTTAGTCGAAGTCTCACTTTCTCGCGTGAAACTTTGCATGCGGCCTATAAGGCAAATACAACAAATGTAACGATGGGTATCGTAATCACACTTTTACAAGACAGCTAATTTTTAACTCATAAGTGTCAAGTTTACTGGCCTATGTACAGCATTAATAGTAATGAGAAGATCGGGAACATACATATTTATTAACATAACCGTATATTGTTAAAATAACTACGGGCTGCTCCTACGAATAATTTTTTTAACATTTTAGTGCATTTATGGAAAGAGTACATTTTCCATAGACTCATTCCGTCTATCGATGTGAAATAGTTAACACTGATTACTGTGCACCATCTCGAGTTCCTGCACTCATGATGTTGTTCCCCCAGGCTTTCCATGCATGGCAGTAATCAAAAAGGTATTCGAACTGATGGAAGCAAGGCTGAGTGATGCTTGAGCTTTAGTCATGTGGACGTTCGCGGCTCTTTTACAACGTCGCCAAGAAAAAGTGCGCTTAACACACTCATCAGTGTACGGATATGAGTGATGGGTATATGAGTGATTTTCTGAGAGAGATAAATGCTGAAAAGAAGGGAGTGAAGGAGAGAGATTGGAGATTGAAAACATAGCTAAACCAGTAAATGATGCAAAAATATTAGGTCGTGGCAAAAACCGTAAACGACCGTTTTCGCACCTGCTATGTTCCACTGATCACAATTCATTGAAAACTCAGGCGAATATGGTAATTTTAAATACCTTTCGGAAGCACATTTTCCAAGATATGCACAAGTTTTTTTCATATTTCTGCCACCGTTTGTTCTACGGTTTTGGGATTATGAAGCCGCGAAATCCGAGTGATCATGCTTCACGAAGACAAACTCGGCCATAATGCTGCGGAAGCAGCTAGGAATATCTTCTATGCATGGAGCGAAGGTACCACAAATGTAATCACTTCACGGGTAGGTCGTTTGATAAACTCCGAAAGGGAGGCCCCAACATGGAAGCTCGAGAAGGATGCGGTCGACCATGGCAAATTAAAGACGACGAATTGCAGGCACAGATAGAAGCCATCCCAAGAGCATCCACAAGAGTAATTGCTGAAGGATTGACTTCGGAGCTGTAGCACGTCTTTGAAGAAAACTGGGAGGGTAAAAAAAACTTGACAAGTGGATCCCGCGTGAGTTCTGAGCAGCAGCAATCTCGTTCTCGAAGTATGCTCGTCTCATATTTTGCGGAACAAAAACGGTTCTTCTCTGCAGCGCTTTTTGACGATTGGCGAAAAATGGATTCGATTTGACAATAGAGGACGGTCGAGACAGTGGCTGGATCACGACGAAGCTCCTAACATTTTCTGAAGTCGGAGTTGCACCAAAAAAGGTCATGGTGACTGTTTGGTTGTTTACAGCTGCTGTTTTGATCCACTACAGCTTTCTGGCTTCAGGAAAAACCATCACAGTGGAAAAGTAGTGTGAGCGAATCGGGAAAATGCACGAACATTGCATCGGAATCAGCTCGCATTAATCAACAGAGAGGGTGAGATCCTACACCATGACCACGCTCGAGCGCATGTTACATTGATGACAGCAAAAAAAAAACTAATGGAGCTGAGATATGAAACACTCGACAGTGATCCATACTCATCAGACCTGTTTCTTACCGATTATCACTTTCTAGCATCTCGAAACTTTCCTACGCGAGAAATGCTCCCGAAGCCAAGACGACGTAGAAATCGCACTCAACGATTTCGTCGATACCAGGACTCGAGAATTTTGTGCTGCTCGACTATCTAGACTACCTTCTCGTTGGCAGAAGTATGTTGATTCTTCTGATCTATTTCGATTGGAAAGCAACACTTCGAAGCGAGTTACGATATTTCAAATTATTTTCTTCGAAACGGTCATTATTTTTGCCACGACCTAATATTAAAATAAATTGAGAAGTGGATGTTACATTTGCTGTCAATAGAGTGGAACATATATCTTATCACATTCACTTGTTTCTGCTGCAGCAAAGAGGATGGACTGCTCGACAATGTGTTGAATAATGAGCGAAGCACATGAAAGCGCCGCATCAACGCTAAAAAAAGGATTGAAGGCAATTCATCACCACATCTTTTAGCTGCATTTTAAAGAAAGATGAGCATGTTGCCGTTATTGCCAGTGGCATTAACGAACGCTGTGGGATAGTGGAACCACAACAACACGAGATTTTCTGCCCTGGTTTATCAGAAGAGCACGACGCGGTTATACACAGAAAAGGTAGTCTACTTTATAAAAGAGACTTTGTCAGACGTACCAAAAGAGCTTTTAGCTGGGAAAAATTGCCATTCAAGGAAATCACGGTATACCGTAGGAATTCATTGTAATCACGTCATTTTTAGTATGTTATGACGTCATTTCTAGTATAAATCAAAGTCGTCAGTCAGTTAACCGGACAAAAACGAGTGATAAGGCCTTTCAAGGAAGCTCAGCGTGATAAGGCCTCTCGAGGAACCCCTTTCACAAAAAATAGATGTTTAGAAACGAAACACTTCAACAGCAAAATTGACCGTTCTGCAAGATCTCGATTTTAGTTTTCCTCACTTTACTTTCATTGTAAGCCAAATTCAGAAATATTGGGAACAAATAAATAAAGCATGGCAGCATTAAACTATCTTTTCGGAAAGGTGTGAGCCGTGCACGTGAGATCAGTTGAGAGTTGTCAAGGTAGAAGGTATGTGATTGCCTTGGAGAACGGAACAGTATGTAACATAGAAATTCATGAAAATTGACTCGACGACGAAACTTCACGGGCGGAAATGAAGATGGCGTTTCTATCTATGCTCTGCTGGTTTCTGTTAATTCTATCAGCCAAATGCGGTGAGCATTAATAATGTAAGACAACGATAAAATAGGGCCGGTGCATACTTAATGCGGCATTTTGTTCAATAAAGCAATGATAAAATTCAGCAAAAACGTGTCGAAATGATTATGCGGGAGCGTTTTCACCGTTGTAATCGGGGACAGCTTTTTATTTGGAAGTCGTCAAAACGTCAACTTCAACTGCAAAAAAAAATGCAGCATAAAAAAGCAGCATTAATTATGTGCCATCTTCATACGAAATTGGGTGTACTAGATCTCTTAGATCCGTACAACTACTTCTTATATGCTTCATTTAATGCTATTATACTACAACAAAAGCAGCTCCACGTATCAAGCTGTGAGACAATGGCATAGACTATACCGAGATCTTTCGTTTTTTGGGAACGGTAACCTAGCAAACAGAGCGGGTACAGTGGATGGAAGCGAGTGGTGATCAGTGATGGACAGAGTGGTAAGCTGGGCGTGGTGTAAAAGCAGAATGCTTTCAATGGCCGTGCCATACTTGCTGCATATTAGTGCATCTCAGAGAAATATATAGATGTAGGTCTTTTTGAGCTCAGAATTTACAGAGAATACACGAGATTTTAGATCTTGATTGATTGACAACAAACTTGATTACGGTATACCGTTATTATACTCTTAAATTTATGAATTTGTCTCTTAGAAGAGCTCTGCTTTACTGCTCACATATAAGGGATAAAAGGACGAGTTTTTAGGGTTTATCAAACCTAATTTGAGATGCGCCACGCATTCCAATTTCGTTCAGAATCGTGGTGGCAGGCGAATGTGATTTCGCCTGCACAGTGACTTACGGGGCTTGTCCACGTAAACGTCAATGATTTTGTCTTAATATACGAGTCTACACCAAGTTACTCACCCGAAGGGATGGAAGGCTATGTTGATAGGGGGCGTTGGTGCGGGCTTTGATCCAAGCATCATGAGAGTGGGAGTGCGCGCTATCTGGCACAACACCACCTCCGCCCCTCTGCTTACATATACATATCAATATTCATGTCACTATTTTGCATGATAGAAGTCCGAGGTGGCAGTGTAGTAGTGAAGTACGTCAAAACGAGTCACGCACTTCATTAGCAAGGGAGCACTTTTAAAAGTGCATTTCAGTGGATTGATCGCATGAAGTCCGATGAACTTACTGAAGCAGCTTGTCAAAATTTCATAAAATGAACAAGATGGGGAAGCCAGTTAGGCTAGCATCACAAAATAGATCGCTCGTATGAATGCTAGGCGAGGGTGTCCGAAGGTCTAGAAAAAACAGATGGAATGCAAGGCTTATGTACCTGCCTGCAGATAAGAACACCGTTTTTTGGTAGTGTTCACCTGTTAGTCGATGGAACAACAAGTAAACACTACGTCATTTTTAGCAAGATAACCACCTGCTGAGCGGTGATCAACGAAGCTGTGATTTTTGAGCTTTATTACTTTGAGCTGATTACTGTTCCACATTCCTTATCATACTGTGTTGGTTCTGTACTTGGCCAGAACCATAGATGGGTTTGTCTATAATACGGCTAATATAACTCAAGGTACAATACTAATGAAAACACCGGTAGAGGAAATTTTGGCATACTGCGAAGTAACTGCGCAATGTGAAGGTCGAGGTGATCAGTAGTGCACTGCTGGACGGAGAAGTGAATAAAACGGTTAAAATCCCGATATACAGGAAATTCAAAATTTTCCTTCCCACTCTTTCCCTCCCCTCCCTCTGCATCACTACTCGCTGAAGTATATGCAGACGAGAGATCTGGTAGCGCAGAGAGAATATGTTTTCACAGTTCCCACTTCCACGTAAATAACTTTTCTCGATTTTCTCGAAAAAGGAATGAAGATGAGTAGAAAGGAAAGCGTACGGCTTCCATAATTCTCAAGGTCACCACTGATAATTCTCAAGGCTTGACGGGCATCTTCATTTTTTCGCTTCTGACCTTTATTGAGGAAGATTAACGCTCGAATTTGGTAGCCCTTACGATGTTACACATCAGCGACAGTATCATGAAAACATCATATCCTTGACAAATTACGACATCTGACCCAGGAGAGTCCGTAAAATTATTGGAAAAGCACAGAACTCAGCGCGGCACACTGAAAAAGGCTGAGGCGGAAGTTTATGCTCATTTGAGTGGGGTGAGAGAGCATCTTGGATGTTTTCGCTCGCTGAAGTGGGATCTTAAAGGTTTCACCGGAAAAAAAGAAAATAAAAGAATGTTCGAGAGAAGTTCCGCGTTATACAGACAGCTCAATGCTAGCAAACGGAAAAATTACGGTAGCAGGGATGCTTCTGAAAAAAAACACACTTTGAAGATGTTAAACGCCTAACGTGAAAGCGGTGGATGTCATATAGTCTGGTGACCCTCTGAAATAAAGCGAGCTACATGCGAGGGTAGCATCAACGTTAGAAAAATATTCAGAAGCAGGTCATCATCACAACCTCAACTTACATTTCAAAGTAAGCATATTGCCATACTTGTCGCTGGCATGAAGGAACACGTGAGAAAGTGGAAAAGGGGACCATCACAACACAGAAGGATTCTTCCGCTCAGAAGTATCGCAGCGTAATGTCGCCATTGTCCATAAAGACGAAGAAGTCTCAGACTATGGCCGAAATGGCCCAAGGAGATTGACCTGTACGATGCCGCTGGAGTACAATTCCCCCAAGACCAGCTGAAAGAGGTTTCTTCGAGAGAACGCCACATCGCTTTGCCCTTCTGCCCTCCATCCACAACGGCAGAACGTCTATAGCGCATAACGAGTGCAGCACTGTGAACTCTGCTCCCAAACAATTTTTAGCAGCTTTTCGCTTTCGCTCGCAAAAATGAGATCAAGTAGGGTCCCGTTTGGTATATCAAGAAGCCGAAAAGTGATGTGTCAGTTATTTATGTATATCACATAACAAACCTGCCAACAATTATTATTGCAATGAATTATGTATATCTCAGCTTCTCATACCCCATGCCTGTTGCGCGCCCACCGGAAGTGTGGTACCCCTCTGAGAGCCTAAGAGCCGTAGGGTTGTGAGCTAGTTGGAGAGTGAACAGACGAGAGCAGAAAAATACACTCGAATCGCACCCCAATTTCAAATCGAATTCAAAATAACAGCGAGGTTTGAGGAACCATTAGGATCGGCAGATAAAAGTGCGAGCGTACTGATGCAATGAAGAATATCGAATTTGGTGACCACGCAAATAAACAATTACCGCGCGCAGTAACTAAATTCACGTGGCACGATGACCTAAATCGGGTGTCCCGGTCTATACCCGGAGCTCAGATGTTGTGCGTTTCGGTAAGAAAGTGGCCCATGTGGTAAAGTCATGCGTGATTGAGAGCTACACCGAAAGTTATTGAGCGAGTGGGTGAGGCGGCACAGTAATACCATTGCTCAACCACACTACTGCAAAAGCACGGAATGCTGCGAGCAATAATGATAGCGTGCGACTTCGAAAAATGGACAACAATACGAAGCAACTTCATTGAAATAAATCAGAAAATACACTTAGTATAGCAGAGGCAATCTTGCCATCGGTAATGGCTGATCCATCGGCAATGCCGACAAGGAATACCGTAGCTGAATTCTTATATATCTTTGCTCCATTAGTTGAAAAATATGATAATTGGACATATACAGCTAACAAGAGATTAATCTGTTTACCAAAGACTAGAATGACTACGAGATAATATAAACAGCGTACTGAAGTAATAGAAATACTGTATCCACAAAAATAATAACAAGGTTGCAGAACATCAGTGTAAAATGACAATTTACAATTGTTTACAATTTACAATTGTTAGTTCCGTAGAACCCATATTATACTTCCTAGCGGCAACTTTTGAATAGAAATAGACGCACGGTGAAAAGGGAAATAAGAGAATGATTGGGAATAATGACAATACATACGCATAGGTACAAAAAAAAATAATGCGGTAAACAGGTTGTCACAAATATGCTGAGTTATGGGCAAAAGCTTCGGTGCCGGACGGGACTCGAACCCGCACCTCATCCTTTCCGGGGATATGTGCTAATCCATTACACTACCGACACCCCTTTCACCTTAACTCAGCTTCTGAATGGTATATTTACCATAGCTTATCAGCACTCACTCGTATAACGTGTTGAGCCGGTTGGCCAGTATCGGCATCTAACCGTGAAGCTGGAAGCTTCAGTAGATATTGATTTTGATGTTTATTGATTTTTGATAGCTGCTGATTTTCGCCGCAGCCCGCAATGCGAAGGCTGTTACGAGTATGCTGAGTTAGGGTGAATGAAAGGGCACTTTTTGTTCTTTGAGGCAGACTAGTCCGATGGAATGTAGATTGGGAGAAGCGGATTTTGACCTCGGCCTGCGACCCTGTAACAGCTTGAGGCCTATGTCCAGTGACATAAGTGATTCAGACATTTTGTTCATGTAAATCCTATCCTCGGTCTATTCCGCTGTATCATGACTGGGTGATGCTATCGTGGTATAATACCTAAAGAAGGATGAATTTTCAAACTGAGAAAAAATTAAAATAAACACTACTATCCCTCAGAAATCCCCTGCAAACAGAGAACACGTTAAAGGACAAAGAATGGTCATGGCGTGATCTTGCGGCCCTACCGACTGCATGTCAACCGTCACCCCTCTGATGAGCACATACACTTTGTATGTGAAAATGAATATAAGCCGTGGACACCTTTTCCGATCAGGCAATGGGTGTGTGGACCTATGTCAAGTTTTCGCTTTGCGACGTCACACTCGCGGCGCCATCAGCACAATTTGCCGCGGTCGGTTGAAATTCCGCTCAGGACGCAAGGGATTGGTACCATGGAGGTCCTTTAAAAAATAGCTCTTTATCTCATCATTATCGAAAAACAATGACTTTTGTACTCTAAAAAGACATATTAGCTGTTTCAAAAGTAAAAGAAACGATAGCATTACATGAAGACAATCCCAATTAAATAATCAGTTCGGGCGTGGGACTCTGTGATGTGCTGCAATGTACGCAATTACACGCGAAGAAATCCGCGACGCCGCTTGCCGCTCAAAAATTCGACACAAGTCTACACATTCCTAGAGTATATACGAATATTGCACAGGAATACCATTCATCGGAGACCTCACGCAGCAAAAAGTACTTGAATGGACATGTAATATGAACCTGTACCTACACCCATGCGCCAATTTCGCATAACTCCACACCCAGCTGGACGAGTTGGTCGTGAACGTCCGAGAAGTATAGCTATGTACCTAACTATCGCGCTGTGGCTCAAAATCTTAGCATTAAGTTGCCTCGAGTCTATGACCTGATAGCCCCTTTTTGTGTTCTTCGTGGATCATTTTAGGTTTGCTTCAATACCGAACACCTCACAGTAATGGATTACACCGAAAATCAGCGTGCTGACTGCCACTGAGCCCCGAAAAATGATGAGTAGGTCAGGACACTCGAACTGGGTGAGGTCGCCGACCACGTCTTAATGTGCAAGGCCGATTCACAAGGGAATTCTCAAGGCGCTGGTCACGTGCACCACCGCAGTCGCAGTTTGCTCGGCACGGACCCAATTCCGCTCGGAGCCAGTGTCCAGTGATATGTATTACACATAAGGAATAAACCATATGGCATTTTTGACACCACTCATGCAACTTGGCCACGCATTTGTATCGTCTCATAGGCCCTACTCAACATATCCACAGCCCGATCAGTAGCATTTAGGCACTGTCATCAGACCTTCCAATTTTTTCTCTCAACGAGCGTAGCACTTTCTCTTTGGCCTCAAATGATCCTAATTTTTTCAGCGCCATTTCACTCTCGTTGAACACACGACTCGGTATGAAAGGAACGTTTGGAACCGGAGCTGCTACGATTGGACGGACGGCCTGCTCGACATTTGCCGCATCGGCTTCTGATTCTGCCCGCTCACCGCTACGCTTTTTCCGGCGACGTCGTTCCTTCTTCGCTTTTCTTTGATAATCCGGAGCTTTTTCAGGAATTTTGGGTTCAATCTCGAGCGGCATAGGACTAGGAACGCCTTGTTTTTTCTGAGCGATTTTCACAGCGCTTGCTAGCACATTGGGTTCTTTGCAGATCGGCGTCTCACTGTCCGACTTTTGACTGGCGAACACGTCGTGAAGAGACTGCAGTACGGACTGGTGTGACACTCCTGTAACCACACGATTCCAGAGAAAAACGGAAAGGAAAATCGAGCTGAACAGTTATAAGATCCTTACCAACATCTACTGTAACTCGATTGGCCAAAGGTATTCTACCGAGAAGTTGCTCGAGAGAAGGTAACGGTGCCATTTGCTGAATGGGAGGCGTGGATATCATCAACGAGGAGCTGCAGCGCTCCTGAAAAGGAACCAGAAATTATGAGCTCCTGACACGTATACTTAATTCGGACTAAATACTTATGGTCTTCCATCACTAAATAAACAGCCAAAATAAAAAGGAGTACATGACGTCAAAGATGAGACGACCAGGACGCGCGCGGTTGCAGCACGGCTGACACACAAATGCGGCACATACTAGCGTACAAAACAACATCAACATAGTTATTCCCTTACTGTTCTTACATAGAAAAACTAATTATCCAGAAGCATGCACGGCTCGCCTTTGAACTCTTTCACGACCGCGACGCAACCGCACGCGCCCTTCACCAGTCCCACCTCCTAAGTGCCGGAAATGGTAATAGCGACTATAGAAGGTAACTACATTTTTTCCTTCAGCTTTCCATAGAAATACTGATTATCCTGTCAGGGGCAGTACCTCTTCTTCTATGGATAGATCAGCGGATTCCAATTTCTCTTCGCCGATCAGTTCGAAATTTTCACGCCAAACAGCAGACTCCAGTTCCATGTCAGACACCGTCTCCTCCCGTACAGCGGGGGATCTTAATCGATCAATATATCGATCCATTCAGCTATTATGGATCCAGAACTTACATGCGTTTCATAAAGCACGGGTTGATAAGCGTAGTGTCGGTACCGCCAGGGCTTCGTTCCCGATTTGTGTTCACCAGTAACCTGAAATCGAGCGGCGTAAGAGGAGTTCTTATAAGGGATAGGTACCTATATAGGGCTCCCAGATTACCAGCTGGCAACTCACCTGGTGGTGTCTTTTCGCTTCCCTTTTCCATGTTTCAAGCCTTTCACCATACCTCGCTCAGCCTGTTCCTCACGTTTCTTCGCCTCTTGTACCGCTCTTCGATTCTGCTCTTCCTGGAATAAGTTGAACACATGTAACCCGCATAACATCGCCGTGACATACTTGATAATTATCATTTTCGAAGTAGAAACTTATTAGACTTCTGGTCCAACCTTTTCAATAGCCTGGATCCTACTTTCGCTATTTGGCTCGATGCCAGTAATCTGCATACAAATACTTTCCATGGGAGCCGGATCTGGTGGATGGCAACGTCTAAACAGATTTCTATCTGTAAACTCCAAATAAGGATCGCATTTGCTATCATAAGTCTGCAATGATCGATCAGAAGTGATAATGCAAACAATAACAAATTCTAGCTGAATTTTTTAAAAATTTTAGCCCACTTCGGATCAATAAGCGCACTCATACTCTCGATACAAGCCGCATATGGTAGCAACTGCTTGGCAGCCGTGAGCACATGGCGTGCCGTTTCTCGCATTGATAAACATTCCTCGATCTAAATGAATAAGATTGTCAGGAGACGATTATACGAAATGGAATTTTTGGAACAATCTGCCACCCTGAAGAGGTGTATCAGAAGGCACCGGTCGCGATCAACGCGCGCGTTGCGTTATTACACCTCTGACGCGTCCACCGTCCACACGCCGTACGCGACGTCGTAATTGTCGATACTCCGCCGCCAGAAGCACACGCCCATTCATGGAATGCAGCATAATCGTTGGAGGTATCCGGAGCAGGGCACAATCAGAAGTCGAGGAAAATGACCGCTTCGGTACGATCCGCCCTCAACAGGGACCCAAGTACAACCCCTTTTAACATCTACATAACCTCTACAGCATCAGTAATTATTGCCAATTCCATAGCACTGCTAAGTATTTTGTTACTGTAATTTTTATGTTGATCACTCAAATTCAATCATATTTTCTTACATACCGGGTCAGCTAACGATATGTTCAGAATCACTGCTGACCTCTGCCATTACGATCCCCTATTCCCGTCCGTCAGATACGACCCACTGTCGAGGATTCCACTACTCCCGGTGTACTTTGATCCGGAGAAGTCCGTTAACGTCAGTGTGCCCGCCAGAATAAGGATAGCATTGCCTGCTTAGTGAGTGCCTTATGGCTATCGCGATCGTTCAGTCATATCGCAAAGTATAAATACTGCCCCTACTCAGTATTCTATAGTCAAGTGGAGGGGTCTTCTACATCTGATAGACTATACAAAACGTCTTTTACCTTCTCTCTGTAGATAATTTGCTGTCTCCTGACTCTATCCAGTTGCTCTTGCCACATTTGTTGCAGCTCAGGCTGTAAATCATTCAGTACTGCGGAATGAAGTCCAAGACGAGTCTCTACTCCGGCACAACTGGAAACCATTTTGTAAAAAAAGAGTGGTTGACAAATTAAGCGTTGGCACGCACTAGTGTATTGCCAGAGTGTGTGACCTTATGTCAGGATTTCGCACCGCGGCATGTCGCAGGCGAAGCAATGCGAACGAGCTGAAGGCGCCACGTTGTTGGGTCCCAAAGCGATTACAAGTCGACTGCGTATCGCGCCTTCAGCATTATTGTGCAATGGTTCTAGGACCCAACTACCGCGACGCGCATAGCTCGCACACACTTCGTCGCACGCCGCTTGTCGTCGTGCGAAATCCTGACATAAGGGTACACACCCGTATTGTCAACTATGCATGCTATTGCTGAGAGGAGCAAAAGAAGTAGTAATATTCTGTTACAAGATGAATCATCTTATAAATCAGGCTTGGAAAATCATAGTCATGGATAATCCTGTGAAATATGCACTCTTTGATCATGGAGTTGATGGTATCCGCTCGTATCAGACACCGTCTCATTGTTAGATCCCTCTGCGCCTCCTGAACTCTGTCACCAAGTTGACTCAGTACGACGGATATTTGTTTCAAAGGTTCTGAAAACTAATCTTTA
The DNA here is from genome assembly GCA_963978905.1 of Trichostrongylus colubriformis. Classification (NCBI taxonomy): domain Eukaryota; kingdom Metazoa; phylum Nematoda; class Chromadorea; order Rhabditida; family Trichostrongylidae; genus Trichostrongylus; species Trichostrongylus colubriformis. The sequence continues at coordinate 49,030,099 of OZ022258.1, forward strand.
CTTTCACCTGAAGCATAATGCTCAAGTAGCTTGGAACATTCTCGCAAACCTTCAACTCTGGCGAATATCGATCCGAATGCACCAGAGAGGTCGATCATCGTTTGGAACTTTGTTAACATAGTTGGCATTGAGTGCGACCTTAACATAGATCGGGGATTATAAAGATTAAAGACAAATATGAATAAGTAAAAAACAATAAAAATTTCCCTACCCAGAACGTATTTTGTAAGACTTCATACTTCCACTGCCTTCTTGTGAGCCCTCACGGGCAACAGCAATTGGGCACCATGCAGCTGATAGCCCTGAAGCGAAGTGGAAAATCAATATAATTAGGTAGCCAGATCTGATTAATGACTCTAATTGTAATTAGGTTCACATTACAAATTTTTATCTAGACATGCAGCTTTCTTCCCCTCACAGATTATCGAGCGACTACGGCACATTTCACCGAATCCTACCAAGAATTCACCGAATCTTACCGAGAAAAGGCTCCAAAGCTTTTGCTATTTCTGTACGAGTTTCAATGGGATCTATCGAGCGGACTGAAGAGAGCTTATCAGTCGATCGTGATGTGATGGTCTGAAATGATAAAATAGCGGAGGACTTCCTCACATGAGGAATCCTGATTTCACTTCACAAACCCCTTTCAAATCAGTGTCCCCTTTTGATTTGCCCCACGTTTCGTTTATGCGAACCTACGCTCAATTCAAGACTTATGTCAGAGACATCGCTATGACATACATTTCCCAGAAACATTGGCATGACATACGCCTGTCAGAAACTGTCAAAGCAGTGTCAAGCAGTCGTCAAGCAAATGTTATAGATCACGCCCCAAATGAGGTCCTTATGGTAATGCACATCCAGTGACGATTGGCAAACCCGTACCTGGACCCTTTTGTGGAGCTCACTGGACAATTGCAGTGCGTCTATAGGCGAGGCTGAAGAGCAGAGAATCTGTGCAGACAGTAGACAAAGCCGAATGGGCCCCTGCAAAATTGTTAGACGTCTTCAGATGACCGAACAGAGAAATTACTCAGTTCGTAGTGAAAGAAACTAACCATGATCGAAGTGATTTCCTTTATTTGTTGACGACAGGATCGCTCTGCTTCCTCTCGAGTTTCCTCTAGTTCTTGAGCCAGACGGTCACGTGTCGATAATACCGTGTCATGAATTTGTTGGCACAATTGGAAAAGACTGAACACCAGATAATTAAGGGTGTGTGCAGATGTGACAGCAAATCGCGTAGCCGCCCGCGGAGAGCGGCGCGGCCAGTGCGAGTACCATTGGCAGGGCATGACACCCTACACAGACGCAGTGTGGCACGGGTGGAGGTGGCAGGGTGGCATGGCTAGAGGAGGCAGTGTAGCATGGGTGGAGTGCAGAAGAGACGCAGCCACGCTCTGCCGGGCTCCCAAGGGCAAATCGATTCGCCAGGTCGTGCTGATGGCGCCGCGAGCGGGACGCCGCGGAGCGATTCGCTGTCATATCTGCGCACACCCGATAATTAACAGTCTTTTCGCGAACTTCAACAACATTGAGAAGAGTAACTACGGCAGCTTGTCGGATAGTTGTGGAGAATGAAAGTCGTGGTGTGATAGAAGAGAAAGAACGGAATAAAGTGGTCTAAAACCCGAAAAATAGGCTCGTAAACCACCTTCTCACAACTTCCTTCTCACCCCTCTGCATCACTAGCCGGTGGGGATATATGCAAACGGCGAGAGTTAGCGTCAGCCTGTACAAGTGGCGCACAACTACTTTACTAGCGCAATCAAAAATTTAACGAACCTCTCCTTAGCCGCCTGATAGTTGTTGCTGTGTTCAGCCAATATTCGCTGTCGCACTTCCAATTCTTCGCGTTTTTCCTCCTCAAAATCTGATAATTTTTACGGTGAAAATAATGATTTATTCGTTTCACACCTATCTATGTAAGTTCCCCTTCCCAATCCCAATGGCCCTTAAATTGGCCATGGATTTGGCTGTGAAATTGGAAACTGTGTCAGTCATCGTATAGAGGGAACTTTTTGCGTTTAGTAATCCCCTCTCCTCATCAAGCCCGGGATACAACCCCCTGGAAAGACCTCTTAGCTACTCAGGAATTTTGCGGGGGAAGAAGGGGGGGGGGGGGGGGGGGTGAAACTTCGTAGGTTTGATGGGTCTTGTGTTATCCCCACTACAGAGCCTTCAAGGCAGAACAGCAAGTGGCTTTTCACCGATGACCTAGTGATCTCAAGGCATCTACAATGCCTTACCTGATACAATCGCAGTTTCATGGCCCACTTCTCGATCTTTTCTGTACAGGACTTGTAGCCGGCATCTATCGAAACGAAATAGTGTCTGAAATGTCAATATTTTCTTCCACACAACATATTTCAATAAAAAAGCAGATAGATGCTGATACACTTTTCGATTTATTGCGTGCGGTCGCGTCACGGTTCCGGAGTCAGATGACGTTAGGCCAACTAGAGTATCACACTTCCGTATTCCTATACACAGCATTCAAGAGGGTTGTTTTTCGAGTAACCTGTTTTGCAAAGCTTCCAATTAATCCAGGTAGAACCGGTCCCTTCTTAGCTTAAATCTACCCAGCACCGCGTCGCGACCGCTCGCACCATAATGCACTCGAAAAGAAACCTTTTGGATAATTAATCGCTTCATTTCTCACCTATCTTCGGGTGGGCGTTCGTTGAAGCACTGAATACATGCGAGGCTTTTATTTTCCGTGCAGTAAAGTATGTAGGGTTCACCGTGCTGTGCGCACGCAACGCGACCGCGTACGCGTGCCGACTCCTCTGCGACGACGACGCGGTGTGCAGAAAACATTCGAGCCTAAAGTAAAGCCAATAATTTTGAGAACTGTTTTCGTCAACTCTGAAAAACAGCAGATGTTCGTTTATCTGAACCAAGTCTTGTGGATGAGCCGTGCATTCTACTTGTTTTTACTACCTTCGAGTCCTTTGAATGCGTACTTCCCAAACCCGCGTTGCTAAATCTTAAGCCGCTATACCTTGCATCACTCTGCTCTACAAAGTAATCGAGTAATGATCTCAATTACGAATTACTTCTACTAGTTTATTTTGTTGGCATGAAACCATAACATTGGCAAGAATTATAGAATACGTGGCGCACTCGTGGAGAGAGTAAACATCGTAGCAAAAATATTCAGCACATAGATCAAAGAATATGTGAAATGTCACAAACCTTATGTGTACTGCTCCGACAATCATGACACAGCGCTTGCTGACACGTTTCGCAGTAGTACATCGGCTGTTTGGTCTGAAATTTTTAAGCTTTTTCAGGACCAAACAGATTAATCATCTAGAAAAATCACCTGATCACAATTTGCGCACACTTCAGCTGTTTCGTGGGAAGTTTCAATCAGAAACTCGGCTAGACGATCTGGTGCGCCAGGAATCACCGTGGTGGGTGAACTTGTGCTTGCCACTGAACAGCACGGTGAGCATTCGGAACATATGGAGTGCAGGCATGGTAGAATCCGTGGTGATGTGAGCTCCTAGAAAGGTTGAAAATTGCGTGTGGAGCATTGCAAAAATCTGAATTAGTGCATTGTGTCAGGGTGTGGTAATCGGGCTTAGCATTACCTTCCTTTCCATCTTGCACGTCTTTGTTTAGGAGGCACCACAACGACGCTGCTTGAATTGTGGTAGCGGTGACCTTTTTTTTTTGAAATCACACTTTGAATTTCCACCCACCTTTGCACAAACATAACAGTCCAACGGGCTGCGGTCCATATTACGTCTTTGAGGTTGCGGTTAAAGCAAGGTTGGAAGGTGTGATTTTTTTTAATAATATGGCTATTCTGAAAACAGTTAACATCGGGTACACGTTACATACTGTGCACGTTAATCGAACTACTAGAAAATGCACGGTCTTCATAAGCAGATGTGGAAAATCGCGAAGAGCGGAGATTATGACGAGGGGGTGGATTACCGGACTAAGATTAGTGGATTGCAGAATTTACTCTTGAGATGAAATGACTTTTGTGGTTTCGGGTCTAAACAATGTGATTTTTGGCACAGCTAATGAGCTAACTTTTCTAAAAAGAATGTTCAACTAGTGATTGACTTGCTCAATTCACAAATTCTCAGTCTGACCATGAGCAGAAATTGCTATGCTGCAAGATTTTTTTTTACAAAAAAATACCACTTGGTATGATGACGCGTTTTCTTTCAGTCCACAGTCAACTCGACGGAATAGAAAACTTTGTGAAATAGTTACCGTGATCATCAAATATTAAAGTGCAACTCGAAGAATCAGAAAACTAGAAAGTTCACGAAAAATCCAAATTCGATAGTCAAATTCGAAATGATCACTTGACTTTCCAAACGGGAGATCTGCGAAAGAGATAGGATTAGGATATTCGAGTATTCTTCAGTTCAGCGTTATGTATAAATGAAATCGAAATGATTGATTTGATACCTTACATCAGGTACCGGTACACTACGTAACAGCTACCCATAGCAATGCTGCACTAAAGGCAACACCCAGCTCAAATTTTGATGAGGTGGAAGAGGTGATTATCAGACACAGCTCCTATTAGGCTAGACCTATATAAAACGAATATGATGCTAAACTGGCATGGAACCGTTTGGTGCCCGCTTTATAAGCGCCAGCGTCAAATAAAAATTTTCTACGAAGCGGGGTCAGATTGTTTCGCATCGTGGGAGTGCCATATTCGCGTTCTACTGGTCGAATAACTTCCGGGTGCAAGTTTTCGGCTAAGCTGGTTAGGCTAGACCCATATAAAACGAATATGATGCTAAACTGGCATGGAACCGTTCGGTGCCCGCTTTATAAGCGCCAGCGCCAAATGAAAATTTTCTACGAAGCGGGGTCAGATGGTTTCACATCGTGGGAGCGCCATATTCGCGTTCTACTGGTCGAATAACTTCCGGATGCAAGTTTTCGGCTAAGCTGGAACCTTCCAGAAAATCACTCTTCAACCGCATCAAAGTAAGAGCCAGTGGTTTTGTTTCGGGTAAATAGTGATAGTAATTTGGTTATTGTGAGAATACCCTATCTGAGCTACGGGTGGATTGAAATGTGGGGAAGCACTAAAAATCAGTAAAATTGTCTAATTCCACTGACCACTTTCAGATGGATCACCGACACTCTGAAATACATATAATACCTTTAGCATATTTAAATCATCTAAAGGATAAGAAGATCGAGGTTAATCATGCCTACTCATCAAGCACCCAGGGTTCAAGCTTCTTTGTCTTCAAACTTCGTATTAGTCCTTTCTGTGGCTTTCCAGGTCTATATTGAAATGAAGAGGTGGCCATACACGATGTCGTGGCGAGATGGCCGAGCGGTCCAAGGCGCTGGTTTAAGGCACCAGTCCCTTCGGGGGCGTGGGTTCGAATCCCACTCTCGTCAGTCGTTTTGCACGTCAGCCTATGACCAGCGTTTTACAACATTTAACGGCTTCAATAATGGCACAGTGCCAAGAATTATGAGCTGGCAAGAGAACAAATCGTCGAAACTTCGTTTTGCTACCGATCGGTAGTATCGAAATCGGTAGCCTCGTCAAATCATTTGGCAGCAGCGGCGGTGGAAATTTTCCACTTCAATAAAAACTACGGTGAATTTGAAGGAACTGTAGAAGCTCACAACACCGTAATCGGCAGTTTTATGAAATACTCAGGGATTCTAAGAAAGTGAACTGACTCTGAAAAAAACGAAAACAAAACATAAAGTAAATAACTTATTACCCCAACCTAATCTGGATGGAAATAAGTAGCACAGCAAAGAATTTCAAAGTTCTGATTTCTGAAGTTAGCCAGGTAAAGTGGAAAAAGTGAAGGAATTGCCAGTGTGGAAAAAAATTGAGTCACGAATAGGATTTAGTGAAAAAAGAAAAAAAGTGCCGAGCTATTCGACCTATCAATCTTTTTTTTTTGAAAACGGAAAAGACGTGAATCAATAGAAAAAGATCGGTTTTGAAATCGATAGAGACTAACTAATTTGGTGCTTCTGGTTGTAAGAAATAGGAGACATGGCAATGACTAAATAATAGTGATTTAATGACTTAAATGACAAAATGTGTACATTTCAGATGAGAAAAACCACAAATTATTTCATTTCAAATCAAATCGAGACGGTATGGCTAAGAGACAATCCGAAAGATTCGTAATCAACAAATTCTAGATCATCAAGTGGATCAATAGCTACTTAATAAAGGCATTAAGCGATTTTATGAAGAGTAACTACCGCAAGGAATGGGGGCGATGCCATTGGCAACACAAGAATGACTTCGTGCAGCTGTGAGTGTTATCGATTGATTTGCTCTGGGTGCAAGCAGCAATCTCTGTGGGTGGCCCTCCGTCAGTACACAAAGATCTCACACGTGGAACACCCGACCACCATATTGGATAACTGGAAATGCAAATTGGAAATATTTCTTTGATAATCAATGTGTCACCGATGAAAATAAGATTCAGTGACTTTGCGTTTCATTATATGTGTATGTTATTATTTAGGTCTAATAAATATTTGAAAACTCTTACTGCTTTGAGCTTATGCACGTACAGTGCTGAAAGTGGCGCCGCTCTACCTCGTATCTCCCGGTGATCGAATTTCAGGTGAAGACAGTGATACGTATGAGGGTATGAGGCGAAACGAAGAATTTACAAGTTTTAATTTTGTGTATTTTTACAGGACCTTTTCACTTATAGTGTTTCAGTGCCAAGCAGACAATCCCTCCTTTACAAGCTGACATTGCTGTCACTGTATTCTGGAGGATGAGAAAAGACGTATATACGTCGAATGGCTCCAGAAACCCATTTTATAGGTCAAACAGCATTCGAGCCATGGTGATTGAAGAGGAAACCGAGAGCGTGGCGTATTTCAAAAAGCATTTACGAGAACGCACCGCCTGTGACACTATTTTTTTTCTCCATGCTTTTGATGAAAATTACTGAAATATTTGATCTTATAATAAATTTATTCATTAATCACTTGTGCACGACAGATCGAATACCTAGGTTATAGGAATTCAGCAAATGCTTTCTTCACAGCATGAAACCCCAATTCAATGCATAAACAGTAAAAATTTTCAACTATCGTACATGGTAATAGGACACAAAAATCAAATTATTAAAACTTCATGGACACTCAAAAATGTTTCCATTGAAAAAGAACCGAAATATTAACTATCAAGAGAGCAATTAAGCTGTGGTCTATCTAAATTATATGACCGTACATACCTTCGAAATTTCAATAATTAGCAACGTTAACTGGTAAATATCAACAACATTCTAATTTTTTGTTTTATCGTTGACTTTATACAAATGTTCTACAGATCGCGGATTTTAGAGACACTCTGAGAATAGATCTAGCTGGAGCATTTCGAATTCGGATGGGATTATACTCGACTAGCACTGGCTATGGCTACAGCTGAACTTTCTTCGACAGACCAACCAGAACAGCTCCGATTACGGTCAGTAATAGGGCTGCAGCAAAAAACAGCAGATTTTTCGTACCCTGAAAACACAATTCCAAAAAACTTTCAGCGTTATGAGGTCCTTTTACGATTGTCTTTTGTATACGGTAGTGTTACGCCAAACACTTGCAACGCGTACGTGTGTCCATATGCCAGATTTAGTTGGCGCTGGATGTCTAGCCTATGCGATGACGCAAAGTCACGCGCAGTGTGACGCGCGCGGTTTTTACGCGGGAGTCAGAAAAAAGTAAACATTCTAGAGCCATTTAATGGTTTGAATGTCTGTGCGTGCAACGAGCAGAACATTTTGTTTTCGACTAACGCAAAACCTACTGACGCCTGACCATCAAAATATGTCTTATAGGTACCTTTAGGGCGGAACACTGAAATAAAACAGAATTCGGAAAGATATTCTATGTAAACAAAGGGTATCGTATACTATGAGCTGCGACGCTTCACCGGCCGAGAGCTGCTGTGAGTGCAGAGTAACAACCGCGAGTGGGTGGCCAAGCCCCTCGCCGTCTGCATCCATTCCTGAGCGGCTAGTGATGCAGAGAGGTTGAAAGATAAAGATTATGGTGGGTTCTATTTTTCGTGTCTTGACCGCTTCATCCAGTTCTTTCTATGCTGTTGCACTAGCACATAACGTCTCGACTTTCATATTTCACAATCGTCCAAAGTTCTCTCCCGAGTTCTCGTATGAATCTTCATAGGGTTTATTTCCATACACTTGCAAGGCATACTCAACACAATAGCTCCCTCATACCGGCAGCGCCACGACAGCCACGCAGGCGCTCGCGAACTCACGCCATCGACGGCAGCGCAGAAGCCGACAGCTTATGCGATCACAGGAAACCTGTGAGGAAAGAAGATCATACCCTAATCTCCCTAAAATACAGTACACTCCATAGTGAAGCCACACATCCCGGCAGGCCAGTGATAATAGGGAATGATATAGCTTGTGATAAGTGCTGATTGGCAATGAAAAACGCCGTCTGAGCAGCGGCCCAAAGCAATCCAGCGAGAAATGCTGGTAATACCACCTCGTTAGCCATGAAGGCCTCGCCTTTTCTGAAATCACCAGAAATAATTTCTTAAAAGAAAGATGTCGTTACTGTTGATGGCATCGAAAAATTACCTGAATACAGTATATATGAGAAATATCGCAGTTGCAGTGAGAAAAATCCCAAAGAAATGTGAAAACACGTATGAAAGACCATCTGTTGGGTAACCAGGAAATCGATCCGGATTATCGATCATATAGATCACCGGCACAAAATTTAAACCGTAGAAAACACCGGCCATGATTGCCACACCGATGCAGCTGCAATTGATTTTTTTGAATGAAAATCTGCTAAGAGAGAGAGGCACTAACAGGCCACATTTGAGCAGTTTTACACGTCGATCGCATGTGTGTAGTTGAAAAGAAACCTGTCGAGGTCACCGCGCCCAGATCACTTGACGCACACGATTGGGCGTAAGGTTGCGTTCATACCAAATCGAATGAGAGTTTTGGCGCATTGGCGCATCGTCGCATCCGCGACTTGAGAGAATTGGCGTGCCACGTCACCCTTTTGAAGGCGGCACGTGCCAACGTGCGGTTGATTTCTTTTTCTTCTCTTTTCATTTCTTGATCTTTTTCTGTTATGGCATATATCCAAAATCGCGGATGCGCCAATACTCTCATTTTTCAATCGATATGTATCCTATCCATCACGCGAATGCGCCACTTCTCTCAAATCGCGGATGCGCGGATGCGCCGATACGCCAATGCGCCGATGCGCCAATACTCTCACTTTTTCAATCGATATGTATGTTATCAATCACGCGAATGCGCCAATTCTCTCAAATCGCGGATGCGCCGATGCGCCGATCCGCCAATGCGCCGATGCGCCGATGCGCCAATACTCTCATTTTCTAGAAGGCCAGCGGAATGAGGCCCTCAGCGCACGAATGAGGCCACCTACGCCGGAAAATCGCAAGGCTGCTCACGGAGAGCGGCGCGGCGGGTGCGAATGGAAGTAGCAAGGCATGGCAACCTTCAAGGGAGGCAGTGTGTCATGGGTGGAAGCGCAGAGGTGACGCAGCCACGCTCTGCCGGGCTTCCAAGGGCGATCGATTCACATCGTACTGGTGGCGCCGCGAGTGCGACGCCGCGAAACGATTTTTCAGCGTAAGTAGCTCACCCTCAGCGCGCGCATAGTGCACATACTATGCGTGCCTCTTGGAACGTATCCATAGCACCGCTGTTAGAGCACCAGGGGAAGCGTCCCAAGGCGAAACCCATTTAAGCATTCTGAAAGGTCAGCTACCCCTGCGGTATACTAAAATCTACTCACATTAATTTTTCTGTCCTGCTAATGGGGACTTTCTGTTTCTCCGAAATCTTACTAGATCGCTCGGACACCTCTCTAGCAGTGCTTACGGAATCGCTACTGTCATTGCTTGCCTGAATGAGAAGGGATTATTCCACGGCTGTCTCATTTCTGCGGCCTGTTACTGCATACCTTCGGAGATCCTTCAGAATCTTCTGAAGACCTTTCTTTCTCTTCTTCCGACTTTCCAGCCCTTATCCTTTGCGCTTCTGGGATCGTTCGGTCCACATGGACCAGGGATAAGACACCTCCTCTAGAATAACTATTCAGATATACTGATGTCGGTTCATCAAATAAAAAGAGCGAGAGGTGAGAAACTGCAAAGAGGACAGCGAAAGGTGAAAACTATTAACCCTCACCCCAGAATGACGAAGAGCACACCAACATAGTTGAGAGTACTGCTAGATGGTGGATTAGGTTTCATGCCGAACATACCAAAGCTATAACAAATATATGTATTGACTGTACAAGGAAAGATATTTGATAGTCCTTTTGGGGGCATTCCTTACCGTCCCGTGGCCCATCCAACTACACATTTTGACGAACCCCAAAGAAGAATTCCTAAAGCTAAACCGATCCGCTTGATAAGTGGAATTGCTGTAGTATTCCCTGAAATCACTATCCTCTTATTGCTAATATGAAATACCGGGATGGAGGGGGCAAAATGAAGTGTCTGTCTCTGAGCCAGGCACTTCATACTACCCTCTCTATTTCATTAATGATTACTACACGACACAGTTTTTTTTTTTTTTTGAAGGCAACGGGCGCCCCGAATGGGTGCGGAATAGCTTCAGCTGGTGTGCACTCCTTGGCGAGGGTGTGGGCCATTAGAACTGGAAATACGCTTTGCGACATTAGGTGTGCGACACGATGGTGCAAGTCAAACGCAGCGTACTGGATTCGTCCTAAGGCGCGTTCATACTTTGCGTAACCGTCGCCGGTACCGGCGGAGACGGCGTCAACCTGATGCTCCATTTGTAAAACGATCGACCCAGCCACACTACAGTATGATGATCGTGGCGAGAGCCACGAAATCGAGTTCCGTTCTTGGCATGTATCAAATAATGACGCCGTCGCCGCCGGTGCCGACGTTGATTACCCAAAGTATGAACGCAGCTTACAAGGCTTACAAGCGATGACGGTGCCCGCACACCTTTCTCTAAGCGTAATTACTTTATTACCCACTAATACTGGACTCCTAACTCGCACCGTCGTATCGCACACGCGCCCTCGCGAACTTTCTTTCCTAATAACACACGCCCATTGGCGGGATGCATGTGAGAGATCAAATAGCGTAAGACCCACCAACGGTCCAGAAAGCACCGCCAAGCATTGCCAGCGGATAAAAGCCAGGAAATCCTCGATACCAGAAGTCGGCAAATCCAACGCATAGAATCGCCATAGATATAACCCACTGAGCAAAGATCCCTTGAACAGTGTTTCATCAATAACTAACAGTATTACGGAAAGCAAGTACTTTTTTCCACTGAAGGTGATTCTAATTTTTTTCAGAAGAATCACTTCCGGTCCCGAATCGGTGGAAGGGAGGTAAGGCAAAGTGTGAAAAGTTGCGCCGCCATCATACCCGACAGATAAGCAGCAGTGTCTGACTGAAGTTCCGGCAAACAACAGTCTAAGGCAGCGTTCATAGTCTGCGCCAGAACAATATGGCTGCGTGAACAGACAGCGAGGCGGTTGGCACGGGGGAGGTGCAGTGACAACGCAGGCAACTAGACAGGGTAGCACAGGTGGAGACGCAGAGACACGCAGTCACGCCCTAACGCCGGCATTGCAAAGTATGAATGCAGTCTAAAGCATAGTCACTAATTGAGGGCGTAGGCTCAATGAGCGTCGCTCAAGTTGCCAGCGCTAGGGTGGGAATCGGAACTAGAGTCTCACTTGATGTGTCGCCCGCGGCGGGCAGCAAATTAGCACGGCGACGCATTTAGGTTCAAATGTGCCAGCGTCAACAACAGCGTAGCCCAGAAACGGGTCAATATTCAGCAACTAGTGCTGTTTATATCCCGTATGGGTAACCTGCACAATGGATGCATCCATTTTACCGTTTTATCACCTCGACCACTATGTGGAAAGTGCGTTTGTAGCAAAATTACGATCGCCTGTGTAATCATTATAGATCGTATTAACAGAGCTGGGACTTACTGACCATCTCCAGTTTCTATTCGTCGAAGTGCAACGAACATCGAACCGAAGAACAGTGAGGCCACTCCACAGGCGGCAATACCGACCAGGAACGTCATCTTGGAAATACAATAAAAATATGTTGGCACAGAAAGTAAATGTAATCAGCAACACAGCTGAACCGTGTTTTCATAATTATGGCTATCGACAGAGGGGCAAATGCATAGCTGATCCCCCTCCGCCATTGTTCAGAGTTCGCATTCACGCGATTCAGGCGTCTTAATCGATACATATCTTATTCTTTCAGCCAGGACCGCGCGACTAGCGGGATCGCCAGAACCGCTTGATCAATACGTACCGTTTCCCTTCCGCTCAAATCGCGCGTGTCGCGCGATTATTTCTGAACAGTGCTTTCACTTGCTGCATTTTACAATACTGTCAGCGGTCAATAGTGACCCTATGATGAAGAACACCTTATCATGGACAGCATTCTGCTAAGACTACTTGCACCAACGGGTGTGTACCGTTACGTCAGGATTTCGCACCACTACGAGCGACATGCGACGCCGTGTGTGTTAGCTATGCGCACCGAGTTAGAGTTGGGTTTTAGAGCGATCACGCGTTAATACAAGGGGAGCAATACACAGATGTGTTGTAATCGCTTTGGGACCCAACAACATTGCGCCTTCAGCTCGTCCGCATCGCTTCGCTTGCTACACAAAGCGGTGCGAAATCCTGACATAAAGGTATACACCCGCACCAGAGCTACCAACTAATTGCCAGTTCAAAGTGGGTGGCAAGAGCGCAGCCACTCAAGCTGCTTCGATGTCCGAAAGGATTTCTAGCGTATTGGCGTATCCACGATTTGGGATTTTTGGCACTCAGCGCCTTCTATGCTGCCTTCATGCTTCCCATTTGCCATTCCTCTCTTCACCGGATCAAATCGGTATCATCCGCATTATGGCAAAAATGCAAATGCGCAGAATCGGATGATGCCGAAGTCGCTGAAGTCGCGGATACGTGGATACGCTCATATAGTTAATCCATACGTATCCTATCACCAAGGCTGCCGTCAGGCTGCGATTTTGGCACGCGAAACTGTGGCATTCAACAATCTCAGGATCGTAGTTCGCGTGGGAGACTCCGACGTCGCAAAATCGCAGAATCGTAAAGCCTGACGGAAACCTAACGCAGAGTCGCTGGAAATCTCAAGTCGCAGATGCACTCATTTCAAAATCGATACGTATCTTTTTCTTACTGGGTGCTATCGCAATAAGGGGGGACATCTTATGGAAGTTGTCTATCAAAGCATCCTGGAGAGATCCTTGAGGGGTCAACCTGCACATTCAGGCGTATACTTTTGCCTAAGCCTTGAGGGAGGAAGGAACAGGCTCCTTTCCCCCTCTTGGCTTAGGTAAATAAGGTCCAGTAGTGGAATGCCCTCCCCCCTCATTGAGATAGCACCCTTGTTGCTATGAATCCAAGAATTTCAAAACGATGGGTATGATCACAGCCTCACCGAAATTGTAGCGAGTAATATTGAAATGAGGCGTGCGCTTTCATGCAAGACGCGAATACAAATGAACCCTAATGTTGTATGATAAGGAAGTAATAGATAAATCCATTGGAAATCTCTTATCCTTCGATTCGATAATAATTAATTAAGTTTCCAGCGTAAATCATTTACCTCTTGGGATTAGCCATGCATTCTAGTTCCATTCACAATCACGGTGAAGAGATAGAAGAGCAGTAAATCGATAATCGGTTGTAATCAGAGGTATACAAATGTAATTATTGATCCAGCCGTCATAGCTGCCCATTCATAGCTGGCGGATGCTGGAACGAATGTACAAATTAAACATGACACGTTCTGGACATTGCAGGCTGCGCCACGTACTTGACTTTTGATGAGGAAGTGAAGAGGAATGAGGAATACGTGCCGAAACAGTTTCATTCCTATTACATGACATGAAACTACAACAACTGCATAAATACTGATCAGGATAATGTGAATCATTTTACTTCAGTGATTCGCCCAATAAACCGTCCATAAAAGAAACTACATCGAATTGACAATTAAGTCGTGATTGGGACTTTTTCATTCATCACAGAAAAGGCCAACAAATATGCACTATGTCAGGTTCAAACAGCGACCCATACGTCGAAGGACAATCTATGCAATGGAAATTTTCGTGTACGACTCTTCATTAATTTCGGCACTTGTCTTCTCAGACCATGCAGTGAAATAGCTCAACAATATCGAATGAAAGTCGATCGCGTAGCGCATTCCACAAGAACGGACGATTAGTTAAAATGGTGAATACACTTTCTACACTTCGCGGGTGTGAGCCATGGGTAAAGTGATGCTTTTTTTGGTACTATCTGTACAGGTAAGGTAAAATTAATATCCACGTTGTATGTACATAATATCTCTACTATATATAAAACACTTAGTCTTTCTGTCCTTTCCTCCTTCCCAGTCTCTCTGTCCTTCCCTCCTTCCCTCTCTCCATCCGTCTGTCCGTCCATACCTCTCTCTGTCACAAAACAAGGTATTGTATGGAAAATGACCTGAGGAGCTGGAAAAGCGCCGCACATAAACCTTTTAAGCCCCACCTATTGTGGGCGGGGCGTGCACTGGAATGTTCCGTTCCAGACCAAAAATTGTTAATTGGATTCGAATGTATCCCAAACTTGAGGAGAAAATGGATATAGGTCAGCGATGAGTTTCTGAAGGTCATGGAAGAGGCCTGGGAGCTGTGAGTGGGCGGAGCACGCTCTGAAGAGGGTCCGTACAACAAAATTTCATGACTCGGTTCCAACGCAGCCTCGAGACCAGAAAAAAAAATCCACGCCTGCCCACCTCAGACGTGATCGTTGGCAATGACGGCGGCAACGGTGGCAACAAAGAGGAAAATCAGGCCTACGATTTGTGTGATAATGTAAGGTAAGTAAGAGATGCCAAGGATATTTAGACATTGCCATGAAGAAACAAGCGAGATCCCGAAGTTCCTTATGATACTGTCCCAGCGGGAACTGATCCGAAGACTTCTTTTCACGCAGCAATCTCGTACAAGGTTCGATGCCAAGAGGCCCCATTTTCGGATACTTCTTTCGGATTATCTTTATCGGCGTATTCCTCAGCACCTCTATTTTCATAACGTAGCGCTTTAATCGACTCGAGGTAATCCTGGAATGTGCTTTCAAATACACTTAAAATGAGGGAAAACCCGCCCACACTGGGCAATGGGTGACGTGGTAATGGGAATCAAATTTTATAGACGGAAGCTATTCCAATCGACCCATGACTGCCATGATGTTTCACGCACAGTGGTGTGGGCCAGCCAACTGGTATTTTATACCACCACACTTCGCTCACTTTTCCTGTCGTTTCACTCAACAACATCATAGATTAGCAAGAACGACAAGACATGGGGAAAGTAGATTGCGTCTGATAACTTCAGCATCCCCGCTTGCTGCCAATCCTTTCGCGAAGCGATTGCTGGCTGAAATCGGCTATTAGGGTGGGGAAGTCAGTTTGCAGATGAATCTAAACAAGATGACGCTCACTAGAAACGAACTGGTTTCTGACGACGCATTCGAATAAGGATAAG
This sequence comes from Trichostrongylus colubriformis, assembly GCA_963978905.1. Taxonomy (NCBI): domain Eukaryota; kingdom Metazoa; phylum Nematoda; class Chromadorea; order Rhabditida; family Trichostrongylidae; genus Trichostrongylus; species Trichostrongylus colubriformis. The sequence goes on from OZ022258.1 coordinate 49,045,692, forward strand.
AACATTAAAGAAGGAAAATACGCAATATGTGATACGAAAAGGAGAGGGTTGGCACATCCGCTTTCAACTTTCTCTCTTACTTCTACCAAAGGCACTGTTCACGATATTCTTCGCGAGTCACCACGCTCAGTTGCGATTTTAAGGGTGTTGAAGAATACAGAAGTCAAGGAAAAAAACCAAGAAAACTCACACAAACCCTGAAAACGTGATCTTTTTAGAATTGGCAGCCCGGAAGTAGGCATCAGGACAAGTTTCTGCTTGATGTTACCACCCGAATTCAGCATACCACAGCTTTACCCCGTTAGAGTTGCCTCTCCTACTAAGATTTCGTTCAATCCATCTGAAGTGTCGGCCATCTAAAACGATGGGCGCACAATACTTTCAGGTTCTCCACGCGCTCACTACATATTCATGTTAGGCCGCTTCCATACTTTGCGCACCGACGCCGTCACGCGCGTGCCGGCGTCACGCGCTTGCCGGCGTCACGCGCGTGCCGGCGTCACGCGCTTGCCGGCGTCACGCGCGTGCCGGCGTCACGCGCGTGACGGCGTCGGTGCGCAAAGTATGGAAGCGGCCTTAGCGCTGCGCTGAAGGTGCACTTTCTGTAATTGTGAAATTGTGTGCTCACGGATGTAAACGAGCACTCAGATTATGCGAATTGTGCCTCCAAAAGAAAACCTTCAAACCTACTTCAGAATCTTTTCGTTGTATACTTCTCCCATTTAAAGACACCGCAGGTAGGTAATTTTGACTTACTGTAGAACATACGTAGTGTAGACGAGTTTAATTGGCCGCCATTGCACAAACTCGCCAATTTGACGCTTGGCATGGTGCTAAAAGGAAATGTTTCTATTATAAATTTGTTTTTTCTTTTACTTTTTACTTTGTTCTTTCTTAAATTGTTTCTAGATGTACTTACATGAATGCTAATGTAGTTGGAATGGCCACTTTACTGCGCTAGGAGTCAGGTGCTACAACTGACGTTGGCCCGCGGCCCGTCGCTTCTAACCTTGAGTGTTCGTTACAAAATGCTCATTTCTTTGCATCTTCCTCTTGTTTCGGACCCCTTCCGGTTCCTTTAATTGGCTTTGCACTGACCCGAATTCATTTGAGCTGTGTGCAGCGCAGAAAAATACGGAGAAAATAGTATTATCGCGAATAAATGAGGAGCATATGAGGTCATTCTCACCTCTGATTCCGCTGTCATTTCCGCCTGAATCCCTAGTAACTTCAATTTCAAGCAGACAGCACCAGCATGTTATGGTGGTGATCAATCAAGGTGCTGTGGAAAAAGAGATGGTCAAAGTTCTCTTATGCTTGTCAAAGTTGATGAGAATTCGAAGTGTCTAGACGTCAATGATCAAGATCAGTGACGGTTTCGTATTTGTCAAAGAATTGAAAATCGATAAACCTGAAACGTCGTGCCATTTGATGGTGACCAGAATAGTGATCAGCTCGATTGGATGTCAACAAACTTGGAAAACAGCCGTAGACTTTCGAAAATTCTGAAATAGCCAATGTGTGGGGCTCAGCGGATTTTAGGTAGGGAATGCGAGAAGTAAGTGGCCGTGAATCAAACCCGGGTCACCCATCGTGAGCCACGATTACCTAGTGAATGGACCCGTTTAAAGGACACTGCTTACTTCACATGGTATCGTCGTCGATTACGACGATCCCTGGTCGTCTCAATGTCTGGGACGCCGTTCCATGACGGCGTCGCGACGCAAGTAAGACGGGTCAAGCAGACCCACAAAATATGTGGTCCGCACTCTTCCATTCGTCGGCTTCACCAGCAGGTGAGCATTGTCCCCTGAGCCACTGATGCACCAAAAGGTTGGCGGTTCAATGGATTTTGTGGTAAGGAATGTGACGAGTAATAAAGAGGGATAAAACTATATGTTTATCGGAAAATAGTAATAGAATCAATGTCTACCTTGTGAAGACGAAGAGTCGCAGAGTGCCGACCACATTTTTTGTGAGTCTGCTTGACCCCGTCTCACATGCGTCGCAGCGCCGTCATGGAACGTCGTCTCAGTCATGGAGACGACCAGGCCAAGGATCGCCGCATCGACGACGATACCATGTGAAGTAAGCAGAGTCCTTCAAATGAGGCGATTCACAAGGTTACCGTGGCTCACGATGGGTACGAATGGAAACGCTGCCGAGTGAGCCCAGTTCAACGACTTTCATAGTGCAAGACACGCCAAGCGGCAGAACGGATGGACGAGTTTGACAACTTCACACATTTCGCTGAATCTAAGTATTATCTAAGGTATGAAAAGAAAAGAAAGTAAGAATCAGTGTGATTTTGACCTCCTTCTGGCCTTCTGGTCATCGATTCTAAAGATGGTCTCTCTTTTTATCGTCTTCTTTCTTTCCGGTCTTCTGGGCCGGTTTTGGCACTTCCGTTATCCTCGTGATGCCATATCCTGCACATATTCTTCGGCAAGATTACTTTGGTTAAACTACCATGTTTATTTATCAATATTAATTTATTTTATTTTACCCTTTATCGATTACTTTATGTACTTTGTCCTCGCTTTAAATTTCAGGGAGTCGCACTTACTTGGAAAACCTCAGAAGTTCTTCTCCGAATTTTTTTTCGCCAGTCAAATTCGCTGTATTCGCTGATGTTACTCAGGCTATTTACTTATTTCCTGCTCCGTTTGAAGATTAGTGTTGTAAACAATTTTTCAGCCTTATTCACACTGCTGCTGAGCGGTTTTTTTACTCGCCGGCGCTCATTACGGAACAGTCGAGCGCGTCATTCACCTCGACGATGACGGTCATTTTACAGTGAAAGTGGGTTTCGTAAACCGGATCGTGAGGATTCTGTCTATTTTTACAGCCAGCTGGAACGAGTTCGCTAAAGTCACTCCGTGCATTCCCTTCAGGTTGCGCTTTCGAACACATTTTCGCAGAATTCCTTCCTCAGTCTGGTAACGGAGGTAGTTGCTATTGGTCAACTGTTATCTGTCGTGATATTTAGCTTTCGCCCATTTGCTCTATTTAATTTTGAGAAGTTCCAAATCAATTCATTGAGGAACTTGCCATCTTCGCATCTCATGATTCGTCAAAACCATGTCACAGCGAACAGTGAACCTGTCATTGATTTTTGGTTATGGATTAGTTTCTACAACCCATACCAACATCAAGCACCATGGTGAACTTGACGGAATGAATTCGTATTGTTAATGGGTGCAGAAGGGGCCGATGCGGCGTTGCGATGCGTCGGCTCCTTCTGCAGCACATGTGGAAATTTATTTCTCATGTATTTCCATTGTGATTTTTCTTTGCGACCATCATGGAAATGCCAAACTCATCGTTCTATGAGAATCCGCGATGTCGCATCAGCTCCTACTCTACTGATCTCCTTTGTCTCATCCACTCACGCTTCCATTTGGGGTGGAGTCACACTAACAGGGCGTATTCATTCGATTTTAGGCTGCAACTACTTGCCTATTAGAGCTTCTTTAGCACAAAATCACATCGCATTGACCACTTCAACCCCCATCATTTCTATCCATGCCCATTTGATGGTCTGACTGCAGAAGAAAATTACTGTACCCACCCTCATCAGAGTTCGTATTTCACAGCACTGCTATCAAAGGCCTAACCATGTGGCACGAATTTGGCACTCTTGGCTATAACTTCATACTACATTCCCTCCTGACATCAAGAAAGCTCTTCTTAATCAATATAATGTTTACATTCGGTCAGATTTTCGGGAGTAGTATATCCTCAAAGCGTTGAACCTCTCTGTATTGCTGGCTAGTTGTAGGAGTCGATGTTATGCTCGTCTTAGGCCGCGATGACACTCTGCGGTGGCGGGGGCAGGGCGTGGCTGCGTTTCTCTGCGTTTCCTCCTATGCCACTCTGCCTCGTTGCTTGTCAGCGCAGCTATTCCCTGCCGGCGCAGACTATGAACGCGGCTTTGGACTTTTTGGCAGGTATTGGCAGAAAAACTTGTCCATGGCAAAAAAAAAACACTGATAGCGCAATGGGTGAACTCCTACACTCTATCGCTGTACTTCGATGTCTATAATGCACGATCAATATAAGTTCCTACCCTTCAGCGAATACATAATAGCCTAACAGTCTAGGCATGATTTATGATCAAAGGAACAAGCCATGATCTCACTAGCTCTTATTGTTAGTAATTTCACATCATAGTGATTGTTCTTTACAGAGGTGGTCAGAGTAGATCATGCATGCAAAATATTGCATCACTGGGGATTTCGAGGAGTTCGGACGTTTTGCAAGGTTGACAGCCGTTGCATCATAGCAGCAACCATTTTTGGTTCTCCTTTCCTTTGCTATCACATCAGAAACATGTTTCTTACTGGAGTTTGTGCATTGCTAAACGCCACTGCAGCAGTGGTGTGTTTTTGTTTCGCTGACACTGACGCCATCACATTAGTGTCAGTCTGAGAACTGGAGATTACGTTGATCGTTGATGGTTACGCTAGTCGATAGTGATGCGCCACAGGGCAATACCTGTTGTTCTTGGCCTCAAAAACTAACCAGGGAAGGATTTCAACTCCCAATGGAACTTTAAAATAAGACCTAGGTGGTTCGATAGGGTCTTGAATTCCGATTACATGTATGAGAACCGAAGCTGCAAAAAGCCGGTTGCAAATCCGAAGCGAGTTAAGGAGGGTCAAAATTTGTTGCCATAGCTTAGCAAAAGTCCATATTCAAGAGGAAAATCCCACGGTTCATCACGTATAGAGGAAGAGCCCAACGACACGGTCGTTCCTGCACAAAACTTTAGCCCCGTTGGTGAATTACTTCGAGCAAAGTACCCCGCCGATGGGTCATCGAAAGCAAAAATTTGACCTTTCCTAACTCGATGGATATTTTTAGTTGTACTACTGGTTTCTACTGGTGGTCCATTTTGCACCCCTATCGCAAAATAGCGAGTTTAGCCATGGCACACCCCGACTGATCGATACAGAGAGCTGGTTTATTACTCTATTGAAAATGTTCTCGGGATTGCTGTCGCGCATCAATTCTCAAGTCTTTCGACTTTTCAAGCTCTGGAGAAGGCTATGTGCCAAAACGTTAGCCTTGAATGCAATATGCATCTGGGAACGGCTCCAACAAAAATATCCATTGGGTACATCTATGCCAAGGTTGAAGAGAGTCGAACATGGAACCTTCCTAACTTATTTATTCATATTTATTTACTTTTTATTGCACACGTAGGTTCGCTTTACAATTGGCTACGAAGCCTAATAAACGCAAAATAAACACATGAGCACAGTGCGATAGTAACAAACAGGGGCTATAGTAACTTGCTTCGGAGTGGCATTTTGCGATTTTGGTTTCCCCAATTCTAATCAGTTTCGAGGCCTTATCGATTCACCTGGGTCTCTCTTCAAAGTTGCATGGGAACGAGTAAGCAGCGTTTGGAAGTGGAAAGCCTAAGTCTTTAGTCCCATGATTCTAAATGGGGATGGACTTCATCCTCGAATCGGTTGAGGCTGGATTTTATCTTTTGCTTCGACCCACAGTATGCTGAAAACACTATATTTTGTTTTACAGCCTCAAGGTTTCATTGCCGTAGGATGCGAATCTGCTGTTAGGCGAAAGGGAAGAGGGGGGTGGGGCGGTTGAATTCAGAATGCAGTCGACGTTACTGGACCATGATAACAATTGAGTGCAGGAGCACAAAGTCTCCCCTGTAACGGTCCACGTTGGACCCTCACGATGGTCAGTCATTAAGGAGACAAGGCCGCTTGGACCGAGATTGGAAAAGTTATCGGACGCGGGATCTGTTCCCATACTACTCTTTTCTCCCCTGATCTTTGTTCAGCCTCTTTTGACAGATCTCGCTGAGCACCTTTGAAGAAGCAAGTGCCAGAGAGCCTCACTTTGAGTATGCTGAGGCTATTTTTTCACATTTTTAGCTGGACTGCAACTTGGGATCTTTTTGGAACATAACAATATTCACAAGGTGTGCCTCTATGTCGTAAACATGCGTCATGTCGTAAACAATTTTTTGGGCCTAATCCACACTGTTGAGTGTATCTATTAGTCTCTAGGTGATGCTGCACGTTTGAGGAATTAAAAATTGTGATGACAAGATGTTCAATTAATTTGTGCTATTCGGGGTTGATTTGTATAGCATTTAATGAAACGGCGTAAGATTTCGATTGAATCGTCGTCTTCGGAGGCCTGAACGTGGTGCAAGTTTCACATTTAAGACTCTAAACCACCGAGCGCATATTCCCTAGCGGTTCCGACCTCGTGACAGGTCCACATGCAGAGAGACCTAAGCAACATGTATGAATAAGCTCCCTGAGGTTCCACCTATCGAGCATAACGATTGTGTTATGACAAAGTAATTAGTTTTTTCAAAAAAGCTAAGTAAACCCTAACATCGTACACGACTCTGACATCCACTAAAATCCAGGACCTTGTACGGGCAATTCCCACTCCCAGCAATCAGTTTTTGAGTTGCTGTATCATGGATCACTGACCGATCGTTTTTGATGACATCTTGATGGCCTTGGGCACGACGATACACTTGTTTGACGTCATAGGTTTTTCCTGGTCTATAAAAGAAGATCGAGCTTAAGGAAGCATTCTGGACAAATGGATAGTCCACACAACCGTTATGGTCTCCCTAAATGCGAAACTGTAGTTTATGTGTATGGTGTGAATGTTGGTGTTTGTACGCGTGTCCTTGGTCAGTATATCCGTTATCTCTGTCTCTGAAGCGATTTTTGGGTCACCCATCCCTATGCGACCTGGCGACTGTGTAACGAGAGAGGCGGTAGCGGTTCTTCGGGACTGGCCGCCGCGCTCAACGGACATGATCAGTTCGGTTTCGCTAAACCTCTTCTAAAACCTTTTATGTCATTGTTCAATGGGCTCTCTATCGGTGTACCCGTAGCGATCGCTTCTGTTCTCTTCTACCGTCATCTCCTCGAGCTTTACCGTTACTGCTTCTCTTTTCCTAGGTATCAGCCTGATCAGTAGTGTGTGTTAGTGTGTTTTGAAGAAGATTTCCGCCGATTAGTTGGCTGAATGAACGCCGTGTCCCCCCTTAACATATCATAGCCGCGCCCACGACCGGTCAACCGTGACATCCCCTTCGATTCTCTAAGAAGAGAACCAGTTCTGTGTGTCATCTTCCCCCACTGCATTGGTACTCACTCATGCTATTGTGACAATCCACTAACATCATAGCCTATCAGTCACTATTTAACGTTCACATCATCGCATCCCCCAGGTCTCACTATACCCCCATGCACAGGTCGGCTACATACATGCGCAATGGCTGTTCTTTTCTGCATAATTAGGTCACTGGTCTCTACACTGTCCTATTTCTAGCTTGAAAAACTCAAATATCCATCCCATAACTCATACTGAGTTATAAGTTTATAATAAAAAAAGTTGAGTTAGTTAATAGTTTAGTCCTTGTTACTTCAAGGCCTCATGTAGATGCGCAGGTCAGCAGACCAACTCAGACCGTCTGACCCCGCTAGCCGTGAGCTATATTTCGTCCAGAACACCTTTTTGTTACAAGTACTTAACCCTTTAGTTAACAGCAAACCAACTTAGGCCTTCTAACCCTGCTGGGCTTTAGCTGTATTTCGTCCAGAATACCTATCAACTTTCATACTTTTTAAAAAACACAAACATAGGTCACTAACAATTCCTCTCACTAAGAGAATCTATCGGTTGCAGTCTGATTTCTCCTCGCTATCTTTATATTTCGTTGTAAATTTCGTACCAATCAATGCTATGATTTTCAGATGATGCGAATCGTCGCACTTTCTGCACTGACCGTGAGTTTCCTTTGAAATGTATGGGATTGAGCGAGAAATAGTAACGATGTAAAGCATTGAAATCGGAAAATGTTGCGCAAGTACTTTAAATGCACTCTTTTGGCCTTTTTGTACGGCATTCGTGCGTCGTGCACTTTTGCAGATAGCACCTTGCCAGTGGTGATGGATTTCCACCCAGACAAAGACAACCATGGGCTGTCAGATCTCTACCATTCTCCAAAGCCATAAAATGACGGCAGTCTTCTCTAAAGGCATCATTTAAGGTAGAGGGAAAATGAGAACTGGGAAGAACGATCATTCGCGTATGGAAAGTATGATCTGTAGTGGAACTTGCATGGGAAAGCCACTTTGCATCCGCCATGCAAGTAACTGGGCGTCCCGGCAATGTACGCGGTGCCTGGCTTGGACCCACGTCGTCTGCATCCATCTCTTGGCGGTTAGTGACGTAGAGTGGAGAAGAGTTCCGCTCTTGCGCTTCTGATAATGAGCATCTGGAGATTCATATTTCACCTTCACTCCTTAATTGGTAAAATACCCTTTATGGTGTCCTTGAAGAGAGAGAAGTGCCTAGATTTTTGGTGCGCTCCACAAGACATCTGGAATGTCTGTATGGAATATCAGTTACATGTATGGTTAATCTTGCTTACATATGTCCCTTCAGATTAGATGCTCTATGAGGATAGTAGGTTTATATACCCGTCTTCTGTAAGGGTTTGGATTTTTGAACTCACCAGAGGGACCCTACCTTACTAAATATCCCTCAAAACTCTGTGGTTGTGAAGACGCGGGACATTCAGTGGTGAGTAGGAGCTGGTGATGTTGACCCCTCATTCGGCGAAAAAATTAGATTCGTCAACCGAAACATAGATTGCTTTCCCTAAACTAGTACAATGTTGATTATAGCCTTTTGTGCTGATATACAGTAGCGCTCAAAAATCTTCGGCCAAAACTCTTTTGTCATAACTTTTTTTCTACTTGACTGAATTTGACAAAATTTTAATATGTGATGCCTGAACCTATTGTCAACATTTCCTTCTACTTGAGTGCCGCTTGACACTTTTCATGGTTTTTTACAAGAATTTACTACAAGACCACCCAAAAAAAAGTAAAAGGCTTGGTCAAGGGGAACGGGTTTCTTTACACAAACAGAACGAGCAAGCCTCAGGGATCATTAATATATTGTAGAAAGACCACGATTTTTGATGACAGCGGCTCTAACGGGACGGCATAGGGATGGCACTCCAAAAACAAAAAATTTCATATAACCGCGTAACCTATACCGTTGAGCGCCAAAATAGTATATTAAGTATGCAGTGTCTCCAAGTACAACATACTAAAATTTCTCTTAGATCGGTGCAGTTGCAAAAAAGTTATAAGTGAAAAACCCCAAGTGAAAGACCATTTCGCCGAAGACTTTTGAGCGCTACTGTAGATATTCTTCAGATGGGACTTCAAAGGAATCGTCCAGGAAAATTCCATGTACCTAAATCTTTTTGAAATCACTCTAATAGTAACAGTACATGAATAGAAACATGAAAAGATACAAGAATTCCCCTTTATCCCAAAGCAGAAATCGAAAAAGTGGAACAAGGGCAACTCGTTTGAATTCCCGCCACATTTTCTCACAACTGCAATTCATACTTTGAACAACAGTCAGCTGCCAAAACGCAAATTTTATCGCCCAGTGTTAATTTGCTTCTCATTCTGCGTCCCTGCCCACATGACCACTGCTTGTTTGCTACTCATCCGTCGGACGTCAACTTGAGGAGCTGTATCTCAGCTGCATTCTGGTTTTTTCGCGTGAAACTTTACATGCGGCCCTTGGTAAGCAAATACAGCATAAACATGTGGGTAAAAGAAGAACTCAATTCCCGTTAGTCGATTCCTTTAGGTTGCTTCTTTTCGCATCTAGGTCACGTTCGCGCTTAACGATACCGCAGCCTATCGAGTTTTAATAGTCTGAAGTGATCTTGTGAAACTTTGTTGTGAGACGTAGGTATGTAGGTGACGTCTCCCAACTATTTATATTTCTCTGTTCTGTGATCAACTAGGCTGATGATCCATGGATTCATTAGCGTGGTATGATTCTTCAATGGAATGATAACAACAAATGATGATAAATTACTATTTTTTGAACAGCATTTTGAATTGAACCGGTTATACACCCCTTCCACTTCCTATGCTTGATCAATCGCACAGAAAAATTTGAATACGAATTCAGAAGAGCCAAAAGCACTTTACTTGTGGATTATTACTCCCTCAGTATTATTAAGTTTATTGCTGAATTGTGTCTTTTTGGAAAACTGAACACGTCTAGAACCCAGTTTTTATATCCGTATTGAACTATGTATTGGGAAATATTGCTATCATTATTGCTCACAAAGCTTGCATAAAAAATAAGTAAGAATTTTTGCAACCGATTCTGTGAAAGCCTTTTTGAGTCTTTTGGAATAAATTTTGCAAGTCTTGCATTGTTCAATACATAGTATTCGGATAAAAATAGGTGCCTCATTTCATTCCATGCAGGTGGTGTCCGTGTTGGCACAGGATTGCTCGTCTCCATCAGCTACTCGAGAGACGTTCGGTCAATATCTGACATGCATGAAGCAGACCATCGATCAGAACTATATGCTCTATGAGAATGAGATACGTGAACATGGAAGGTGCGAAATCGTTCTATTTCATGCCATGTTCTGCTTCAGAGGTACACCATAAAGGTAGGGGTGCGATGAAGGTCGGGATATCAGGGAAGTAGAGAATAGCGAAATCAGCAAGTAAGAACCTCTGTGAGTGCTCTGTGCCCCTTTCGACAATGTTGTATACCTTGTTATACTATCACCAAGGGTTGAAGATAGCGATAGGAGTGATGTGGGTAACGGGATGTGTACCCTTATGTCAAAATTTCGCACCGCGGCATGTGCAAGGGAAGCAATGCGGACGAGCTAAAGCGCTGTTGTTGGGTCCCGAAGCGATTACAAGTCAACTGCGTATCGTGCCCTCAGCATTACCGTGTACGTCCTAAGTAAGACTCAACTACCGCGGTCCCCAGGGAGATCGTAATTTGGTTTAGAAACCTGGCCTCGGGTTTCTGAATATCCTTTGGGGGATTCTTCAACGACCACCACTTTTTGAGTATTATGGACCGATGGGTTGACTTCTGAAAAAAGGAGTCGTCAATCGATCATCGCACTTAGCATGAGGTAGCAATGCCATGATTATTAATTGACGACCTCTGAGAAACAGATACCTTCAAGGTGTACATATATTTAGCAGGTAGCAACGGGGGGATGAGGAGGGGTTCGCATTATTTAAAAATTTTCCTCGATGACCGTGACCATCCCGCTTCTACACAATGTACCTTGATTACCTTTACTTTTCTGCTGAGTTTTTTGAGAACTCCCGAAAGCCGCATAATTTTAATTACTAAAATTTTCAAGAAATTTCTTCCAGGAAAGCAGCCCTTACCTGTTTCTCGGCAACCATCGATGAAGGTAACAAGAATGACCGCTGTGTCCTTAATGCGAATGATCTCAATCAGGTTGCATGGGATCGTCATGGACCACTCAGGGATTGTACCATTTGCAGAACGGTAGGCGTATTTCTCATCACGTTTTCTGGAATGATCTTCTCTATTAACGGCTTTGATTTTCAGTTTGCATCTGGAGCACTTAAAGCATTGAAATCCACTCCGGAAGAGGATCAAAAGTGTATCCGTACTGAGATTACCAAAGGTAGCTATTTTCTGAAGATTTCTCATGAGAATTTGGGTACTAATTGCTCGAAAATAGTCACGAAATTTCATAATTTCTGAGAAACAGTGCATATCTACTTATTCATCACCAGGGAGGCCTATTAGTAATCTATCGGAATGCCACTAATCAATAGTATTATAGTTTTAGGCCGATACAGATATTAAAAGAATGGGGTCCTCCTCCCTCTGACAATACTTTCGCCTTCATTTTTTCAGTGTTTGTTCCGCTGTTGTACTAGGAGCAAAAAACTTTAAAAATCAATAAAGAAATCCGAAAAAATACAGTAACCCCAACGATTCCGAAGAATGTCATGTGCTCCAGTTGCATGACGTGAGCAAAGGTTGCGGAGTACATTCTCCGCTAGTACCTCCAGCTTTAATTATCTCTGAAGTAGAACTTTGAGCCATGGGCTGAAAGAAATTTCGAAAGGCGGAAAAAATTCTGCTGTCCTCACTGAAAGTGTAAAAATTCAGAAATTTCCTGGAAAATACTCTACATTATTCAATTGCAGCCATTGCACGTGAAGCCAATTACTGCCTTCAGCGAAAGGTTGCCGGTTTCCCCGGAGTTCCAGACATTCCAGACATTGAAGAAGGATCTTTCGCTCATAAGGATTCAGTGTAGGTAGATTCTAATTGCAGAGTTGCTTTAGAATGTCTTATCGGTCAATTTCAGGATCACCTACATCTCTGACCACATTCTCATCCAGTCGCGACTGTCCTTCTGTGGCGAACGAAAGCCAGCACGTGCAGCTAACACCAACAAATGTCTGCATAATCCATTTGTCGGATATCTAAGCGAGCACTGCAAAGGTATGTGACCCTCGAAGTGTCCAGTAGTTAACACCGAGAAAGCTCAGTGACCGTATTCTTTCCGTCAATCTTCAAACCCATTGTTATCAGAGGGAGCAATGACAAACCAACAAAAATTCTTGGGTGTGAACCCTTACGTCAGGATTACGCACCGTGGCATGTCGCAAGCGAAGCAATGCGGACGAGCTAAAGGAGCCATGTTATTGGGTCCCGAAGCGATGACAAGTCAACTGCGTATCGCACCCCTACATTACCGTGTAATCGTTCTAAGACCCAACTACCGCGACGCGCATAGCTCGCATACACTACGTCGCGCGCCGCTCGTGCGAAATTGACCTAAGGGTACAAACCCAAGATTCTCAGCTATGCGATTTCTGTCACCTCCAACTGATCTGTAGTCATGTCGGGTGAATGGGAATCTCTTCAGAGAGCTTACTTCTCAGGTAGTCCCATGGGAAAACCGATGTTTTCAAATTTTTAAAACTTCCGGTGTGGAACATTGACCGATCAGGAGATAAGCCATCTACTCGACTTCCGTTCATGAATGCTACTAAAGACTCGTGGATATGCAGTGTTCGCGAATTTTAGCCGTATTCTTTCTCCTTCGCTGGGAAATCATCAAACGACCAAATGGCAGAACACAATGTGATTTCCGCTCACCGAATTTCCAATTCAGATCAGCCGGGCACATTACCTTTTTGAAGGTTCACAAGCTAAGGGGTCTCTCCGCAGAACCGTCTTGAAAATACTTTAATATTGTGCTGTTCCGGAGTCTCATGGATATCTGAATGTTTCACGACAATTGAGGCTCCAAAATACTTATTCAAAAAACTCAAAAGACCCCTCGAAAGTCTCAAAAGTTTTACTGTGTTGAAAATGATTCAAACAGAAGTTTACCGACCGACCATGATTCAGTTTCATATCCTGTTTTGACGCGGACACATCCCATTAATATTATATGGCTTTTTATGTGACCAAACTTGACGGAACTGGATGACAAGATGTAATATGTCAACAATTTCAGAAAATTTTAAAAAATCGAATTTGCAAAAATATTAGAATCATCCACTACTAAAGCATCATCTAACACCAATATAAAAAACACTAACATAATTATCTGCAATTTTTCAGTGTTGGCATCATGCGATTCACGTCTTGCAACTGGCTCATGTGCCAAAACGATTCCACAAACTCGTGCTGCCACCTGTACCTGTATCACTGAAGCTCGTGATGAGCTCAAAAAGAGGATTGCATCCATCTCAAACGTTTTCAATGATGTACGTTATTTTACATAGATTTTTATCTCTCTTTTCTACAAATCTTCCGAAAGATCAAATGGGGGAAAAGAGCGAAAATGCAGGAATGCAGACACTTGTCTGCGTTTTTTACTACATAGAGTTCTGTATCACTATTGAGCACTTCTATTTTTATGATCTTTACGATCATGTGGATGGAAAGTGGAGAGGAGGAGGGACGTGACGATGGTGAGCTTCAGTACAAATTTTGGACAGTGGTTCAAAGCACCACCAATATAATTCGTAGATTTGGTTCCTGGCTGGATTTCGAGTGGCCAAATTCGATTTTAAGGTTTGACCAAAGTTTCCAATTTCCAATTCGAATTGGTAATCAGGGTACACCAGGAGTCGACGATTCCTCGACAGGGAGGGCGTATTTGACCAGACGGAAGTGAGGGGGGGGAGGGCTGTGTCTGCAGAGATCTGTGATAAGCGCTAGAATCGAAACTTTCAGAAAGTATGTGCATGAGAAGCGAAGGGTATTTAATAGGGAACTGTTATGAGGAAATGTGAACTAAATAACTTTCTGCTTATGTCTTATCTAGCTTCAGGTCACGTTGCAACTATACAGACCAGCGACAGATGCTGGTATTGTAAAGGTCAAAAAAGAAGGGTGTCGTATGTGGTACCCGTAGAGGGGGAGGGGGGTTGTACTGAAGCGTCTATCTCACTCGACACCTGGGAGTGACCTGCGGATAGTGTCAACCATCATTGGTGCATTACCTGCCAGTGACCAAAGTAATGTGTTGATAGGAAGCAGCATACGCTAAGCATGAGAGGGCGGCTGGCAGAGTATAATCCTGAAATATTATGTGATGCATACCAGAAATTTTGTTTATGTCAAGCAATAATTTTCTACAGCGCAGCTGATTCACCAAACAATTTCAGCTTCTCAATGGCCGTAGCGATATCGCTATAGGATCGTCGAACAAGGTCGATATCTGTGTCTCGAGCATCAAGAAACAAATGTAAGCACACAAATAGTAGCAATATTACGCTTCAAAAAGGCTATATACGAAATAGACTTATTGGATAAACAGTAAACAGGTCACTATCAGATTCAAAGGATAAACAGTAAACAAGTGATTGTTGTAGGGTGACACCTGTTAACGATTGGGTCGCCGTTGTCGACACAGCTCTCTCGACGTGCATCAAGAAGAAGCCTGCTGGACAGAATCTTGGCATGGAAGCTATGCTTAACGTTGGATGCCGAAAGGTAACTGCTTTTGTTTTTGTTTATCCAAATGCATTTCGCTAATTTGTGAAGCCCATTATCCGTGGTACAGTAAGCCTACCAATAATTTTGGCCTACTAGGCACTTGAAAATTCTTCATGCAAGTTCTCCACTGGATTTCCACTGCTGGCCACGGTGCCGTAGAGGGAGTGGGTGGGGCGGCTCAGAGTGTGTACACTTATGTCGAAATTTCGCTCTGCGACGTCGCCCTCGCGGCGCTATTAACACAACTTGCCGCGGTCGGTTCTCATCATTGTCTGAAAACAGTAACTTTTGTTTGCCGCGCGGCTGCGCGAGAATTTGACTCAAGTGTACGCACCCAGTGCCTCAGGGGCGAGCCATTGTTGGGCGAGCAAGGCTGGCTTCCGATTGGCTGGCTGAACAGATCACTAATCCCATGCTCCAGATGTAAATTGTTTTCTTCTTGCTATGCTGTTCAGGCCTCGCAGACTGTCGTTAATGTTTTCAATGACATATTAATCTTCACAGGTGTTTGCTGACACTACCGGAGTCGCTGCGAGTCAGCTCAAGACAGGATTCGATTTCGTTAACAATCTCATCGATGCCATGGTAGAGCGTAGTGGACGTTTCTGCGGTACTCATTGCACCTAATCATCTCACCGTCTCGTCGTCTCATTTGCATTCCATTCGGTTTATTTGTGATTATGTGATTTTACTTGGTGTCTCTTGTATATTACGTATTTATTTCAATTTTGCATATTTCAAATGTCCTGTCGGGATTTCACAAACATTTTCAATATTAGGTTCTATCATAATAAAGTCTTAGAATATTAGATCTAAAAAACAAATGCCTATGCTTCTCGTGACATGAAGTCCACAATAATTGCGCGTTTATGACGGAATCGGAATTGGTCGCTGTAAATGCTGTATTACGATATGATTGAGCGTCGATACATCTCGCCCATGGCTTGAATACATAAATTACGTGCAGGTTGGTATCAACTTCATCCTCGTCTGAAAGGTTTCGGCGTCGCGTTTGCTAAAGCCTGAAAGAATGAAGCTTCCATGGATGCTACGTGTTCAAGCTCTTTTTCAATTTCCAGAAATCATTAGACAATTCATAAAAAATTTTGTCACAGAAATTTAATGACTAACCGTGTGCTGCTTTGCCGAACGAGGTATCCAGGTGAATTAACTCCATTAACGACCTGACGTTTATACCCTTTTGTCGTCTTCAGAGGCTCCTTCATCCGCTGTGAGTGGTAGGCCGTCGCTACCGACTCTTAATAGCATAATTTGCGAAAAAAATCGCACATTATAGTACCAACAGGAGTCGGTATCCACGTCTGACCTTCCTGTGAATAACGGGGCCTTTGCAGACGACGAAAGGGTCAAAACATCAAACCCTTAATGAAATTGATTCACCTGAAAAGCTCGTTTTGTGAAACAACACCCCAATAATCTGAACATTATGCCGTGATTTCGAGGAGAGAGAGAACTTGGGGAATTACTGACTATTTTTTTAGAATGTCTACCAAAAGACATTCGGTGGTAGTACAAGGGAGGGTGTTATCGCAATGAGGGGCATCTCATAAAAAGTTGCACTCCTGAGGATTTCTGAAGGATGGGGTGTGTACACATTGGTACGAATGACTTCTTTCGCACCCCATGTGCGAACGCTTAATTACTTCCTCACACCTCATGTGCGAGAAAGGTATTAGTCAGCAGAGGTCAGCTATAGACCGCTCAACTTCATTAACTGAGTGTAACGTTCACCGAGGAAAAACAGCATGGGTGAAATTCTGAAGAATTTTTCCCAAAAAAAAGAGTTTGGTTCAATGGTGCTATGGTAACCAGTCAGATACTGGCGAATGGGAATGGTTGTAACATCTTCAAAAGTTATAGTATTGCAAAAAAAATAGTTGGAATAATGAATAAGTCAGTCAAATAAATAGAAGGAATAAAACCTATTTGGTTGAATTATTAAAGCGCGAATCTTATCCAACCTTACCATGATGGCAAATTATTATTAACCTCGTTGAAATTTTATAGAACACCAGTAAGGGGTTCATACAGGAGAGTAGCTGTACTTTTACACTTTTGATATGAGTTGCTATGGCCACAAGCTAAATTTGGCAGTTCGATGCGAGGTCAAATGCAGGCATTTGAATGGGTGTTTGTGCAACCCATGCACAAGTGTTTGTTTCCAACTTTGTTGAGCTGTAATGTTTTCCAATACTTACAGATACGTTACTGATGAGCTCATATGGTTTATTAGCGAGTCTGAAAGCCGTTTCGCTTTCTGCGACCTATTGTACATTTCATGAATGTAAAAAGTATTTTAGTTCGTAGTATAATAAATCTGCCTTCACTTTTTCCCTTAAGGAATTACATTCAGTTGATGAAGTTGAGCGGTCCATAGCTGACCTCTGCTAGTTAATTACTTTACTGCACATAAGGTGCGAGGAAGTAATTAAGCGTTCGCACATGGGGTGCGAAAGAAGTCATTCGTACCAATGTGTACACACCCCTGAAGGATGAGGTCCCTCTGCTCATCCAGAGTATATTTTAGCCTAAGCCTCAAAAGAGAAAGTTAGGGGTTCCTTTTCTTTTCTTTTCTTTTCTTCCTTTCTTTTCTTGGTTAAGGTAAAACGTCATAGATGCCCCCTTATAACAGCCAAGGGAAGTATAATAAAGTCCCTAGACCACATCCGTGAGAGAACCCTTGAGGATGGTTGTCCTGAAACTTTCTCAGGAGCACAAAACCTCTATGCCCCTTCCAAATAAACAAATTTTAAAGAACTATGCCAGTGATTACAGAAGATCGCAGCTGGAGATTCCAGTGTATTTCATGAATTTCGGAATACACAGGGCTTACACCAGTAGCGAAATTGCGGAACCAACTGTCAAATTTGTATAAGTCTCACACCATCTACGAGAATCCTCCCCTATTAATTCAAAAGAGACTCGTTCGGAAAATCAGTAGCATGAACTGAGGCTCGAGATCACGGAAGATGGTCAGTATAGGCAATTACACTCCTCTCTGGGTAGGCACTTTCCACTTATGACCTACTCACCTTTCTACTACTTCGGCCCCAGTAATATTACTGAATCCACCGCAGACAAATTTTTGCGGACCTTTCCCCACGAGGTTTGGCAGCTATTTTCTACATGTTTATCTCGATACGTGAAATTTTCACAGCTTTTTTTTTCATGCTGTCGCGACCGTTTGGTTGAAACATGTGCTGTTAGATTGGATTTCTTTTGACTACAATTTATTTCTGGACGTTGCTGTTGCTTATGGCTGCCTCAGCTGACGTAGAAGATTAATAGGAGCCGAATGACATTGGATGACGGTGGACAAGTAATAGATGTCCCCAAGATTCGCACTCTTCTTGTTTTTTTTTTTCGGTCCGCATTCATTCCGCTGGATATCCTGACGAAAAGGTACTGTGAACTTGGTACGAATAGTTGCAATACACAGTTGATATGAGAATTGGACAAACGCCCCGCTGATTTTGCAATCCGTTCGATTTCGGCCTTCTGAGGCGACGACGCATATCGAGACAAAAAAGAGCAGTCAAAAATCTGTCAGAAGCCTTGTCCTATGCCGGCAATACCATGTGATATTTGCGAGTCATCGAAATTGATAGGAACGCCGAAATTCCGAGAAAAGCAGAACTGAAAACCCTTCTTCGACGTTATTATGGACGAGGTCATCGTCCACAGAGCGGGTGGCCCCTATACTTTCTTCTCCATTTCTCTATCAGTTATTGTCACTTTTTTATCATTTCCTTACAGGTTATCGACGTACGTGAACTCGTGGCGGATTCTCCTTGATTGTGAAAAAAAGCTCATTGTAATTGTAAAAATATAGCACGGCATGCATTCTAATGAACAATTGAATTCAATCACCGCCCTAATCATAATGAAGGTCGGAGATGAGCTAAGTCATCAACCTGTTTTTTTTTTCGTTTCTTGGAGAATTCATTAGAGATGAATCCTACATATTTTTGAGATGCGTTACTCTTTCAATTTCCGTTCAAAGCTGTTCACTCTTGCTCATTACCGTTCGAAAGTGGATGGGAGAGGTGAGGCAAATGTTGAGCTGCTTCCCTGCTAACAACAAGGGGGCCGTGCCGGTGCGTCTTGCTACGCATGATGCTTTACCTGGATCTCGAAGACAAATATCCATTCGAGTTAAACACTCTCCTTAGACACGACGGGCCTCGTCATAGTTATGTAGCTCGAAAATCCTAAACTGGGGATTTTGTAGCCTTATGTCGAGAAATCTGGTAGCCGCCCGCGGCGAGCGATGCGACGATTCCGGGTTGGTTTTTCGCGTGCGGTTGCGTACAAGTTCTTTGATGTTTGACGCCAAAGTAGTTATTCGCTGATTCTTGAGCATTTTTGTGTAGATGTTGTTTGCTCTGTTAATGCTTGTGCCGTTCTTAATTTTTTAATTTTTCTTGTTGAGTTTAGTTGTTTTAGTCCAATGATAAGATCGAACTGTGGTGAAGAGCGCACGGGAGCATCTCACTATGGGCATTAATGACCTCAGCCTAGAAAGGAATAGGAATCACTCCCCTACACTAAGGCTCAGGCAAAAATAAAAGAAGTAAAAATATTTACCTGAGAGTGCAGATTGACCCCTCAAAAATTCACTCAAGATGCTTGGATGGGTAATTTTTCATTAGATGCCCTCCTCCCCTCCTTCAGTGCGATAGTACCCTGCAATTATACAGTCTGCAACAGCATCATGGTTCTCAGCTATTAGAACACAACAAATGCAGCTTTTTTTCTTGCAGACTCCCACGGTGCCATAATTTTGGTTCCTGAGCGGAATCCCAGCTGGCAGCGGCAAGTCGAGCTGACGGTGCGCGGATGCGACGTCGCAAAGCAATTTTTCGACGTAAGGCCGCACACCCTAAATTCGGGTAAGGTTTCTTTTACTCTATAGAAGGAACGCTTCACAAAATCTGGTGTGTACACTTACGTAATTATTTCGCACCGCGAGTGATATCCCAGAACCATTACCTAATTTCAGGCATATGACACGATTATCACGTTGTGTCTCAGTTAAAGCAAAGTCCCTTAACCTGCACTGCGTCGCACACTGCACGCCGTGGTGCGAAATCTTGAGGTAAAGGTCCACACACACCAAAATCTTATGAATACCACGGCAGATTTTTAAAGTTTAGCTGAAAACATTCAGGGTGTTTGAAATATGCTCAAAACCGGTCAAAGTGTTTGGGCCTCATTTAAGCAGCCTTCCTTGCCATTCATTGAATATTTATATATGTGCGGCACTGAACTCAATTTCGTTCCTGTTCCACCACTCGAGATAAGAAAAAACACAAAAGTTTTCTCGCCTCTCGAAAAGTTCTAGATTGTGGGGTATACTTCGGCAAGTAGTCACTGCTTCTGACAGCTCATCTGAGCGGCTACTCTTACATACATGAATTCATGGCATATAAGCCAGCAACGCATTTCCTCCTATAGTCCATTGACCACTTCTTTCTTATTCTTGTCCCTTTGTAACAGTTAAAATCGTAGCGGTGAAAAATGGTAAATAACTTTTGATCCTGATTGTATCTGCTGAAAAAAAAAACTAGTGGATTTGTAGTTCAGTGGAAATAGGCTAATGTCATACTTTAGGGGTAGTTAGTAAATTCGTACAGCTAAGATTTAAAGAAAACGTCCACGAAAAAAAAGTTTTTCTGTCACCCATGTATCTATGTAGTACTTGCCTAATAAGGGCCGCATGCAAAGTTTCATGCAAAAAAAAAAGAGAATTCGGTTAAGATACAGCTCCCCAAGTTCTTGGCCGGGTGGGCGGATCCTCCGAGTAATCGCCCCGTCTCGAGTAAGCCGCGGTTAAGAACGCAGAGTGAGATTGTCCACGTAATTTTCTGTTCCTACATTGCGTCTCCGACCGCGGTGGACGACAGGGTGGGCACCTGCTCGGAGGCCCCGCCCATCCGACCGGAACTTTGTGGTGCTGTATCTTAGCCGGATTCACATTTTTTCGCGTGAAACTTTGCATGCCGCTTACATTAGGCAAACACAACACAATATGTGGGTAACAGAAAATCTCATTTTTCCGTGGATGATTCCTTTAAGGGGTGTCTGAATGTGGGCTAGCGTCAGAGAAATACTGTTCACAGTTTGTTAGATGTTTTCACGGTTTCACGCTCAAGACAAAAGCGCTAGCAAATGACCACCAAATCTCTAATTGAACCAAATTATGGCCAGTCAGCTCATAGTCAGCTAGCCTCTAGTGCAATTATCTCCATTCTACTTTCCAGTGCTCTTATATCAAAAGCAGTTCCTGAGATAATTGCTTGAAATGTTGAAATTGAGATTAGGGAATCTAGTTGAATGTAGAAGAGAAAACAACATGAACCACAGAAAAATTACGCTTTTTCACTTTTTTCTAGTTCGTGCCATTGGGACAAAAAATTCATGTGTGTAGCCGCGCGTAGCGCACTACGTGATGGGTCCGAGCTGTCGGCACTGCATTATTTGGCTCCTATGCGACTGCGCGTTGAATAAGGAGCAAACACCATCGTCTTCTTGGGAAGGTTACTGTGGCGGTTTTACATGGCTGCTTCCAATCCGTCGCACACCGGACACTCCAATACGAGTTTTCCGTCCTGATGCCGCCTACACTTTTTCTCTCACTGGAAATTACGCTTTTTCTCGATTACGCCATTGAAACAAAAAATTCACCCGCGCACTACGCAATGGGTGGTAGACGGGTTATCCAGGGTACTCTATGGTATCGATTGGGTCAAATGAATCTGTACTGTGATGGTGACCATGTATAGCACTTAACTCGTCAAGAGCTTTATGGGAGATGCTAGCTCAAAGAAGGTGTGTGCGAAGGACAGTTCAAGCTTTCCTAGGGAGCTTAGAAAGCTTGAGAAAAAAACGAGTCTTTGCGTCATTCACTTTATCCCCCATTACTTTTTCCCTCCGCTCAAGGGATCATCCGCGTTTCTTGGAATCCGAATTATTCCTCGTACTGCCTCGCCTCTTGGACCACACATGACGACGGAAAGGGCAGAAGTGCGTCCGGTCCAATGTGTTCATTCCTCATAATGCTTACGTTTGCCTTTGGTTGACTTCATATGTCTCTGCTTGAATGAAATTTCATTGTTTTTCAGCGTGAAATTTGATATTTCACAGATTTTTCCCCCTTGTCCACATTATCATTGCGGAAGTGATGTAGTGAAAGGTGGTGCGCACAACCACTGTCGTGATGCGTGGATCAAATCCTCATCAATGCCAGCCTAGGCCAACCGAGTCTTTTTTCCCTCCGTGGCAGGTGAATCCCGGCTTTGTCTGAGAGGATAAAAGCACTGACTTGTACATCGGCTGGCCCAGCAGGTCATAGTGTAGGCTAAATTGCGTTCACATGCCACCACGATTCCAATGGGTCTAGAATGCGCGGAACATCACACAAAAATGATTGATCAATGCCAAAACATTATTCTCATCCTTTACCCACAACTTTGCCTTTCTCAATCGTTTCCACATTTTTTGACGATAAAATACGTCGATTTGACCTTTACATGCTTTGCCTTAAGTGTAATTTCGTTTTGTGCATTTTCACACGGCTCATGAAATGTGTTAATCACCGTGGCGTTTCCGTCATCATGGTCATTATTTTGATTATTTCTAATTCTGTACACGTTGATTAGAACCTTTTGACAGCTGCCATTTTGTTGAAATCGGGGGTTTACCAAGCCGTTTCCAAAAAGAAAAAGTTAGAAATTTTTCGAGTAAATTTCGTAAAATCTTGAAACGTTATGGTTTCCTAGCATCTACATCTTTGCTAGTGGGCGACCTCTTTGTCTCCTCTGTATCCGACAACCGCACCATCGCAGAGCCTGCTTCTGGACTCAGCAGCTTGAAGAACCCATTCGCGAAAATCTGGGTCCTTCTGTTTCCCTAACACGTATGTTGTATTTGTTTACTACGGGCCATGTGCAAAACTTCACTTGAGAAATGAAGAATACGGCTGAGTCACAGCTTCTCAAAGTTCCGTCACACGAGGTGAGCGTCCGTGGAGGCTATACTAGAGAGCGGCCGCGGTATTGTTATCGGCGACCCGGAGATAGCAGCATTCCAGCAATGCACTTCATCTTCTGAACAGTACTCCTCTCTTCTGATAACTGCTGAAAAGTGATTTTGCGGGAATTCAAACGAGTTGCTATTCTTTCGAATTTTTCGATTACAGTAAGAATAAATGCATTTTAGCTCTTTTTTCCTCGCTTGAGGAGTTTATTTAATACAGTGAACTTGAGATGACATGGTATCCTGAATCTTCCATGCACGTTTTCTTGAACTAATATGTGGATTGAAGCATCCGCTGGATAATTGGCTTTTTAACAATTGACTATTTTTTCTATGAGACATACCCGGCCAAAATTACGAGCGAAATTTTTTAGGCTCCGTATACTGACCCGCATTTCGCGAATCCATGAGCATTTTGAGTGGCGAAAATAGGGTAGTGACAAGAGGCGCCATACCCATATTATCCCGGAGTCATTTTAGGGATCATTGTCGGCACCAGTCAATTAAGCCATTCCTTCCTCCGGCTTGTCTAGTTCTACAGACTAGACTCGTCTGAAGAAGGAGATTATTTTGTGGAGTGGCCTGCGCTAACAAGTCCTCTTAATTTGGGTCGCATTCAGGTAGCCTTGAAGGGGGGGGGGGGACATTCCTGGAAGGGTTGATCAACTCAAAGGTTTTGTTTATTATGCCCATGAGCTCAAAAGGTTTTTTGCTTTCTGATATTAGCCTATTCATTCCACTTGCTCTGACGTGTGCAGATGTTTGTTTTCGTCCATTCCCACTGAATGTCTCTGATTTCTTGGCCGGCTAATGAAAGGGCCTACACTTTTAGGCTTCCTTCTATCTTAACTCATGTTCTCGCCATGCCAACCGTTTTCATTTTTGCTTTATTCTGAAAAAAAAACTACCATCAATCGACAGAGCTCGTTTTGTGTTTCCTACCGTCGTAGATACAATATCAGTTATGAAGATAGTGAAGTAATCAAGACGAAAGCTACCTGCAAGATAACGTGAATCGGTCCCCACTTCAGAAAACAAATCATACTGAATATGGTAATTTCTAGTGACCAGTGAAACCACTGACTCAACCATTGAATATCACGGAAGTGAATCATTTTCAACACCCGTCATTCAGCTGCAATTGTAAAGATGAAGGGTTTCCGGAATACCAAAGTAGCGTAAACCTTAGGCTGCATTTATACTCAGCGCCAACAGGACGTGACTGCGTCCACAGACAACGAAGCGGGCAGGATTGCATAGGAAGAGAGGTAGAAGCAAGCAGCCACGCCCTGCCGCCCGAACCGCAGAGTATAAATGTGGCCATACCCTTACTTCAATATTACAGGGTTTTGGCAATCTCTGCAATTTCACATAAAAGCACATTCTAAAACCACGACTAGATTTGATTTTGGTCAGTTAATTTATTGCTTTAGCGAGGGGGATTAGAAGGTTCGCAATGTGACAGGATACTATCTAGGATCAACTCTAGAACTTAGTGACAAGTAGACCTACAGCTCAGATTAATCGTGCACAAAAAATAAGTTTCTCTGTTACCCATTTATTTATAATGTAAAAAGAGCTGCTTAATAAGACCGGCATGCCAAGTTTCACGCGAAACAGTGCGAAATCGACTATTGTAAGATACAGCTCCTCAAAGAGGTGGCCAGAAGGAAGGAGCCTCTGAATGATTGCCCGCCCCGGCGTCCGCCACGGTCGGAGATGCATAGTTGGAGCAGAGAGTGACGTAAACCGTTCCACTATTCGTTCCTGATAGCAGCGGACGACGGGACGGGCATTCACCCTGAGGCCTCGCCCCCTCAACCACCAGTTTAAGGAGCTGTATCTCAGCCGGATTCACTTTTTTCACGGAAACTGTGCATGCGGCCCCTATTGAGCAAATGCAACATAAGTGTCTGTATAACAGAGAATTTATCTTTCGTGCACGATTTCTTTGACCTCCGGAGCGCCGGCACGGTTGGTGACCTCGCTATTTGTTCCTTCTTCTATGTGCATGTGCGAGGTTATAATTTCAGAATTAGCAGGTAAGGTATACCATAGACACCGCCGAGCCAGTCTCATTCTACTATAGTTCTTCCCACCCATTATGTTTGCAAAAGTAAGGCATCATACCCTTACTTTGATGTCTTCACACAAAGCTGACATTTCAGACAATTTCACATGCAAGCACGTCGTAAAATGACAAGTCATTGCGGTTTGCTTATTATTTCAGAGGAAGCACTCATGGACTTATGAGTTTAGGATGTACAAAAAAGTGTACCGTAGGCTTGCATGTGAAATTGCCTGAAATGTCAGCTTTGCGTGAAGACATCAAAGTATGGGTATGATGCCTTACTTTTGCAAACATATTGGGTGGGAAGAACTATAGTAGAATAGGACAGGCCCGGTGGTGTCTATGGTATACTTTTTGCTACATTCTGAAATTAGAACCCAGACGTCGAGGAAAATGGCTGCTTCAGTACGACCCCCCCCCCTCGAAGAGACCCAAATACGATACTCTATCACATCTACATAAGCTCTACAGTATTAGTAAATATTGTCGATTGGATAGCATTACTAAGAATTTTATTGGTGTAAGTGTGATCATTCGGATTTAATCATATTTTCTTACATAACCGTGTCAGTTGACGGCATGTTACGGTTGTCATCTAGCCTGGGACCAGTGCTGACCTCTGACGTTACACCGTCCTACCCCCCTCCCCTTCGCCCGTCAAATACGACTCCTCTGTCGAGGAATCCTTGACTTTCGGTATACCCTGACCGTAAGGGCTATCGGGAGCATCATTATATAATACCATTATAGTTCGCCTTATTCAGTAAACAAATAGCTGTGGAATTTTCTGCAGTGCAACGGATTTGCTAATCATTCGGGAGGCGGAACTTTACCGAGTGTCGTATTCAACTGAATTTCCTCGATGCCCCGATAGATTCTGTTCCATTGGCGTTGACGTTGTCACCCTTGCTTGCCACATGCATAAGATACCACGAAGCCATTTTCTGCCGTTCAACTGGCAGGGAATGGCTTTGTTTTCACGAGGACCATTTTAATGACAGCCTTCGACGTTCCGAGGTGTTTTTGCCACCCCAAACTTTTCAAGCTGTTTTTTTTCCAATTTCGTGTGCACATAGCTGTGGGCTGTTACGCAAACTGACTTTGAACGTGATGTAATTCTTCACAAACTCCAAGCCAGTCCTGAGGCTGAAGTGCCTTTGTTTCTCTATTCATGGGTGCTGACATGACTGAATCGGGCACTCGCCGACGCCATTTCCATAGGCACTTTACTGGATTGATAGAATTTTTGATGGCTCACAAGCTCATGTTGACCTATGATCTTGGCACTCACTCTCTGGATGTTCTTATACTGGGGTGCCAAAAAAAGTAATTTTTATCCTTCACTTCCACCCTACTTTATCGGTTTTCAGCAAATTGTAAAGAGGTGTTTCCTTCCCCAAATTCATGAGCATATCTCATGCTATCACTAAACTTCGTTGGAGCCTTCTGAACGAAACGGATCGGGAGACTATTCGGAGTGAACATGATGTATCACCTCAACATCGCAAAATCGGAGATTTCGTCGCTTTCGTTCAGAGCCCTGCTAATGTCCATTCACTTTCGGTACCTGAGAGGATTCATATTGGGTGGTGTTCTTGAACATTCGTTTGTTTTTCGGGCTCCCAGCACCCTTAGTTTCCGAGAATCAGAACGTGCCATTACCATTGAAACCTCTGGGTTTAAGGTATGAAAAATGACACTTCGGATCATAGCAGCGTTATCCGAGAAGCAAAGGCTCTGTGGCTCTCATAGACTGGAGGGCCAATGTTGAGGAAGCCTTCCGCAAAAGACCTACTACGTAACCTGGCTCCACTGCTTTAAACGGACCTTCATACCGTAAGTGTTCCGAAGCCCGACTGCGCCGACTGAAGGCTCCGTATTTTTATGAAGGTGAAAGTAGAGAGTCTCAGCTTGCGCCTATTTCTATGGGAACATTTCGGGAATGTTTTGCCCCATTACTTTTACCTCTTTCGTTTCTCTATGTTATGTATACTTGGCGGATGTGAGCCGTACAGTCCAGTTCCCGAAGGCTGGCAGGGCGTGGCCTACAGAGTGGGATGAGAGTGTGTGGCGGGGTGTGAGAGTCGATACAAGTCCGTAGGCCTCGCCCTGCCAGCCGTCGGGAAATGGACTGTAAGCAATATTGCTTTTTTGGCACCCCTGTATATATGCATAGAGACCTTTCAAAAGAGCTCTCGAAGAAACTATTCGCCTCTTTCCTTTGCTATCGATGGTGAACTTACGCCAGAGATTGTTATTTAGATATTGTTGGGATATTCAAATAATTGAACATACATTGATCCATATGGATGACAATGAGAGGTTCATTTCCTTTATTTTTGCCTTCTAAGGTTCTCTACCAAGTAGTTCGTTGGAGATAGTGGCAAAGGTAAATATGGGGAGTAAGAAGTCAAACGCATGAAAAGTAGGGGCCGAAGAAGACTATCTGTGACAGACGGTGAAGAGCGCATCCCTGAGTTATGGAGAGGGCGCACGCTCACGAGAGGCCCTTTTTCTTATCGAGATTTACTTTTTCGCCTCTCAGCGACGGTTTGACAATCATTGGTGGGAAGAGGGTCTTTGTTCCTAGTTTTTGGTTTTTTTCTGTTTCAACTCACTATCATAAACAATGCACCTCGAGTTCTATATTCAGATCATCAAGAAGGATAGGGAGAAAAAGAGAAGCGAGAAGAAACGATCATTCCAAACAAATGCGCACTGTTAGAAATGGCAAAACTAGGGTCGAGAAGCGAGACATGTGGCTCTTATTCGCGATCTATCGCGCGTAATTGCGAGGTGCACCTTTACTAGTTGCTTCATGTGAAGCAATGAATGGCAGAATCGGTAGAGTAAGAATAAAAATGGTTTTTATGATAAGAAAATCCGTTTTTGATAGAACACCTGCAGTGAGTTACAATTATGACTTGACGAATCACGCTCACTTGCACACATAATGCCTGACATCGCTTGACGGGTCATAATCGCTTGACGCGATGTCAGGAGTTTGTGTGCAATTGCAGCAATTTGAACGAACTGCACGTGTTCACCGTAAGCCGAAATTATCCTCTTCCGGTGTCTTAAAATGACCTTGTCACATTCGTCGCGAATTACCCCTACATTCCGCCGTCAATCTCTGCTTTACGCTGTAATTACTCAAAAAGCGAATGTTTCTATTTTCTGTAACGAGACATTCATGTTACCGTTGCTGCGAATCAGACGATACAAGAACACATGCAAAGCTACCTCATCCTTCATAAATTCATATTTTTACATGATCTATTGTCAAGTCTTCCGTTCTTTCTGATCTTATCACATGTTGCCCTATACTTGTATTCTTGCCAATACTCATTTAAAAGAATATTATTAAAGTGAAAAATGGTTGACCTTCAGGACTCTTTAAGATCGCCATGAGTTTATTCGACATTCATTAATGCTAGATGGGTAAAAGAAGAAGTGATACGTCGTCGGTACACCGCTCTCGAGTCATCGAGCCACGCTACTCAGCTGGTTGTCTGGCAGCCAGCTGTCAAATATCCAACCAGAATAAGACCAAACTACTTATGCAAAAGAAGAGGAAAAATGAAAGTACATAGCAAGGAAAAAAGAACAAACAGAAAAAGCTAACGGAAAAAATTTCCGTGGATGTCGTTTTTTAAATACTCTCACTAAACGTGGAGTGTGTACGAATGAGATTTTGGCTATTTGAGATACGATCTACTGTGTAGCCTGTGCTGCACAAGACGTCAGGCCTCCTGCCACCTATCATTTCCCCTCTCTTAGAGCATTCTAATATTTACTGTATATTCTACTTTTTTTTCTTTTCTTCGACTTTATTTTTATGCTTCAATGTACTGTAATATGTTTTGAAGGTTGTGCAATAGGTTCCGTTAATGTTATATTATTCTTTGTAATTCACTACATTTTATCGGCCTTCTGACCTATGTACATATTCGATCAGAGCTATTTTGCCCTACAAAATAATGCTATTCTTTCAATTTTCGGTATTAGTTTGTAGTTATGAGCCTCGGAAATGAAGTAATCAGAAGATAAAAATTAGCACTTTCAGCTTTTCTCTTCTCCACCTAGCGTAAAGTCAGATATGGGTCGAAGTATCGTTGGACACGTCTATCTATGCCAAGATCAAAAGGGAGTAGAACATGGAGTATATGATAGTGTTTCATCTGGTCCATGAAAATTTTTTCACTCGCTATTCGACTTCCTCAGTCTTCGCTGTTTTTGAAGTTTGGAAAGGATCCGAGAAGTTCAAAATTGCACTTAAGACGTATGCGATTCCTCGCCTATAATCTAGATTTTATCAAATAGTATTATTACACCACAAACCTTTAATTTTAACAATGGGCTGATTGTAAAGTATGATTCCGCTCATCGGAGAAGTCATAGAGCGGTCAGCTTTCTGGCCACCATGTGCCAGAGGTGCAGATTTTTGCCTCCCGTGTACGATATTCCTGAGTTTCAAAAAGGTTAAACAATTAAATAATAGAAAATGCAGTACTGCTGAAGAACTGTTGAAGAAGTTCTACCTGATCTCCTCCTGATTACTCAATTTCTGAGTTTCGTAAATATTGGACAATTAACATTCAAAAAACAAATAATATGCTTTTGTAGGGCGTAGTACCTCCACCGAGCACATATGTAGTATGTACACCTGTCGAAAGACGAACAACAGTTGTGAAACACAGAAAATAAAAAAGGGAATGAACTTATTGCACAACCTGATGTTTCGATTTGCTGTACAGTGCTAGTGTAGCTGGGGAGGGGGGGGGGGGGCGTTAAGAGACTGAGGGGGGGGGTATGTACCCTTATGTCAGGATTTCGCACGACGACGAGCGGCGTGCGACGCAGTGTCTGCGAGCAATGCGCGTCACGGTAGTTGGGTCTTAGAACGATTACACGGTTATGATAGGGGCGCGATACGCAGTTGTCTTGTAATCGCTTCGGGACTTAACAACATGGCCCCGTTAACTCGTCCGAATTACTTCGCTTGCGACATGTCGCGGTGCGAAATCCTGACATAAAGGTACACACCCGGGAGGACCCTCATTATGACGTTGTCATCTCTTGCTCGACGATATCTACAATTATCACGACTCAAGTGTATATTTTTCCTGACAAGGTAGGGATGGCAGGTCGAAGTGGCCGTTTGAAAGGATTATTGTACCAGTGATAGGGCTCGGGATGCCATTCGCCAAACTGCGTTCCATGTCCACTGTGCTTACAATTTTCCAGCAGAGTTACAAGTGCACAAAGAGCAGCAACTCAGCACACAAAGTGAAGGCAAGAAGCATGGTTATGCTTCGAGACACGAATTCGGTTCCTTGATGAAGATGCGTTTGCGTTTTTCTGTGAATACTTCCCTAACATTTTTAGCATGAATTTGCATAATTTGCGTGCTTGAACTTGCTACGGAAGAGCATTTTCAAAGGAATAAATTCATTTTCCGCCGTTTTATCGTGTACATTTCCAATTCTTCGCTTATTGCCTTCATAGTATATAACAAATGCGGTTATCTACATCGAAATGATGAAATTAAAGAAGCTTCTCGCAGTGCAATTTCCGGATGAAGGATAGCTTATCACTGCTTACAATGGCACAAATTTCTATTATTAAATCTGTGAGAAATAAATACTGAAGAGGTGTTTGAGATTCCGCTGAATGTTCATCGAGGTACCCTGCAGGGGAATTCTCGAACCTGAGCGTTCAAAACTGAAAATATGTAAGGCAAATTCACCGAAGTATGGAATCACTTGCGCGCACAGCAAAGTACAAATCATGGCTTATAAGTAAAAAATGAATCGCTTATACTCAACTTCAAATCATGAATTGTAGGTCAATTTATGCACTGACTGTAAAGAATATGTTTGTTATGACAGTAAACGAATAATTACAAATGTGCATGGCAAAACAGCGATGGATTCATTTCTTCAGAAACGCTCTTTTGTAGCCAAATCAAGCACGCTAAGGGAGCGAATCCTTCCAATAATCTTTGAGAGGTATTTACGGAAAAATGCAAGAGAGCATTTCCGTCAAGCAACCGATTTTGTGACCTTTCGAACTAGAGCCCAAGTACCTTACCATCTGGATCTCGAAGCATAGACATGCTGCGCTTGCCTTCACTATGTGTGGTGAGTTGCTGCTCTTTGAGCACTTGTAACTCTGCTCCCAGACGAGCAAAGCAGGTACGGAATGCATTTTGGTGAATGGCACTCGTGCCCTATCACTGGTATAATCTGCATTTCACCTACCATCCTTCTCTTGTAAGCATCATTTTGGGCGGATAGGAGCTTTTCCGAATCTTCCACGGAAAAATCCGTTACTTTGTTACCCATATACTTGTGTTGTATCAGCCTAATGAGAGCCACACGCAAAGTTTCACGCGAGAAAGTGAGAATTCGGCTGAGCTACAGCTCCCCAAATTCCCGGCCGGGGAGGGGGGGGGGCCTCCGAGTAAAAGCCCTGTCCCTCGTCCGTGGGAACGCAGAGCGAAATCGTTTATCTAACTTCCTGTTACTACGATGCATCTCCAACCGCGGCGGACGACGGGGTGTGGACTTGCTCGGAGGCCCGCCCATCCGGCCGAGGCTGTGATGCTGTATCTTAGCCGAATTCACATTTTTTAGCGTAAAACTTTGCATGCGGCCCACATTACGCAAATACAAGATAAATATATAGGTGACAGAAAAACTCATGTTTCCGTGGACGACTCTTCTAAACTAAAGCTCAGGCTGAAGCAGTTCTGGGCAGAAATGGTCCCGGACGCCGAACGCAGTAGTGTCCATCACTAACTATATTAACCCGCAATTTCAAGTTATGATGCTCATTCTGATAGGCCTGGTATGGCTAAGGCGATAATGTTGCAGGAAATGAGATAAGATCTAACGGGTCGTGCAAATAGAAGCACATCCAGCGCGAACTTCACCTCCGGACTATCGGCAATACATAGATCTCACAGATGTGCATTGTATGACTTTTACTACATCAACTCAGCTATACTTCTTGTTTTTCTGGTCAGTGCGTTGTGCTTTTTATATGTTTACATTCGCTCCCACATATCATATGCATTCGTTTTCCGAATTACCTAACATTTTCCTTGTTTTCACTCGAGGTGACAGCTCAGCTACTTATGAATGAATAATCACCCATATTTATTGCCTTGGTTTCATGACGTGCTCACTAGCCAGTGTTACGACCACCCATATAATGGGTTACGGATAGGGAAGAGGTAGAATTGAGCTCTCGGCTTCATGAAAGTCTCAACTCGTTGACTTTCATATGAGGAAATTATTTAAACCCGACGAGTGCACTTTAACTATTTCCAAATACAATAATGTATAACTTCGATATTGAAAATACGATAGATATATGAAAATTCGAAAGGTTTTTTGGCTTTGATGTTACTTTCTTTAGGATTCCACTTCTCTACCTTTCTCTACTTCCATACAAATCATGTTGGGAAGTGATGCGATTTGGCACAGTGTCTTACGAAAGCCAGCCGATGTACAAGTTCGGTGCTTTTATTCTCCCAAACGAGTCTGGTAGGAATTCACCGACCCCGAGGGGATGGAAGGTTAGTTATTTTGGGCGGGAATTGATGCGAGATTCGTTCCCTGCACCATAAGAGTGGGGTGCGCGCCATCTGTCATTACACCACCTCCTTCCCTAGATAAATGTGTAGTAAATCAAGAATTAGTAGAAATTGCCACGGTAATAGGGAAAGGAAGTAGGCTTAGTCTGTTCCTGATGCCATCAAGCGCACCCACCTTTTCCAAACCCGTTCCTGGTTAGGTTGCAGAAAATCTGAAGCTTCTGCCATGCATCTCTAGCGGGCCGGCCAGAGTGCAGACGGGTGAGAGGCACTGGAACATTAGTATCTGGTGGTGTTACCGCCTGTAAGATTATGTCTGTGATATGGGAGTAAAGTGTGAGAAGTTCTTTTGAAGGAGGTAGACAAGAGTTGGAGCACGGTTCTTGCGTAGATTTTAGAATATAATTCCACATGTTCGTAAGTTCCGTGAAAATTGTGCAAGTTCTACTATGACATCTTTTCCGTGCATTAATCTAGCACTATGGTGCCGTGACACCTGGCACTAATCCTGCGATTAATTTAGCATTCGTCATTTTCCGCGGAATCCCCTTGATCAGAAGCACTTCCGGATGATAAAGTTTCATTTGGCACGCTTTCCTGCTCTAAGCATTACTTCCGCTGATCTTCATCATATTTAGCTCAAGTTTTGCAGAGGAAGTAGCGGTGGTATGAGCACCATTAACCGTGCTGCAAATGCATCTTGAATCGTTCATAGAAGAATGAGTTTTCCTTATTTGGCTAATGTGGGCTATAAAGTTTCACGCGGAAAATGTGAATCCAGCTAAGATACAGCACCACAAAAACTCGGTCGGGTGGGCAGGGCCTCCAAGCAGGTGCCCGCCCCGTGGTCCGCCGCGGTCGGAGACGCATTGTAAGAACAGAAAGTTACGTAAACAGTCCCACTCTCCGTTCCCAAGCACGGCGGACAACGGGACGAAGTTTTTGCTCCGAAGCCCCGCCCATTCGACCTATGATTATGGGAACTGCGCCTCAGCCGAATTCTCACTTATTTGCGCAAAGCTTTGCATGCTGCGTTTATTAGGCAAATATAACATAAATTTATAGTAGCAAGGAAAATCATTTTCCCGTGGACGATTCCTTCAAATTATACCATGCGCTTAGGGTGAATCAGAAACAGAGAAGATGAATCAGCGTTTACATCTCATTTTCTAAACTTGTCGTATTCGAACTGAAATCGGGGTTGTCTCTTTTTCCTTCCTAGTCACTGCTACTAGGGAAAGTAATGTCATTATGGTAACCACGGCAGGTAAAGTGATTATTACACATGACAAACGATTCCACTTAGGAGGCCAGGCTCGCCAAAGTCTTCCTGAATGACATCATGATGCTATGAGTGGGTGGTGCCTGCTACGTTTTGATATAAAAGAGTTCCAATCTTGCTTAACTTTAGAGTTCATCTCTGAACATACTTCTCCGTCTTGCAAATCCTTATAGCACTCTCTTCGATTTA
This sequence comes from Trichostrongylus colubriformis, assembly GCA_963978905.1. NCBI lineage: Eukaryota > Metazoa > Nematoda > Chromadorea > Rhabditida > Trichostrongylidae > Trichostrongylus > Trichostrongylus colubriformis. The sequence goes on from OZ022258.1 coordinate 49,079,772, forward strand.
CTATAAGTCCTCAAGTTTCAACGCACACGGATTATTGTGAAGAAAGACTTTGAAGACATTGGAAGCGGGGAATTTCGGCCTACGATAAGACCTACCGTAACGCTTGCAGTCTGCTAATTGCAGACATTGCACACATGACACCTTGCTAAGACGTCGAGTGTGAATGTAATGGAGTTTTTTTGTCACAAACACCTTTGTTCTTGCGTATTCGTTTATTTTACCATTTTCTGTTTCACTTGATTATTGCTGTTTATTGTAATGCTCGTTTCGAAACCATCATTTCTTCCCGTTTTCTCTTGACCCTTTCGACCCCTTCGAAATGAAAGTTTAAGGATTACGGTAACGGAGGAATAAAATGGGAGCTAAAAGTTATGTCCTCCATAAATGAAATTCGAGTTTTGAGAAGCTATTATGTGGCAAAATTGGCAGTGAGATCGCGTTCTTTTGGGTCTCACAAGGAAGGCCATCAGGTCATGGTGAGCTTTTCCAAAACGGCTTTTTGCATTTTATATGTAGGGTCACATACATGAAGCAAAAAACTGGTCTCAAATTCGGCTAAATGGCTTTGGGGGTATGGTAGTAGGAGTACTATTGGTTGCCCAATTTTCCGAGTTTGGGTCCAAATCACGATTACGCTGAAAACTTGTCATGTAGGGTAGTTCGACTCCCTGAACATGAATAGCACGCCCCTTATGAGCGTAGGCAGGTCCAGACAAAACATTCGCTTAGTACGCAAAAATACTGAAGATAGCAGTTCTCTGATAGAATAAAAACTGATTTCGCACACATTTTGCATGTATAGTCATACATGAGCACAAATGGATGAAAACTAGAAAAATGCAAAAACTTGTCCTCAGTGGGGATCGAACCATCAACTTTTCCTGGGCCCCCCAAGACCACTTAGCCGAACTTGAGACCGGTTTTTCTTCATTTATGCGACCTTATGAAATGCAAAAACCGTTTTGAAAAAGCTCACCATAATCTGATGGGTTTTTTGTCAGTCGCGTCTTTGTTCAGATCCATTCCGGGCGGGCTGCAAAAGGCCGAGTTTTTGCGGAGGGTGGAGCGAAGCTCACGACCCTCGCCGTTTACACTACTCTCAGTGGCTGGTGATGCAGAGGGACGATAACACGTTCTCCATCCCGTGATCGGGTCTAACCCTGTGTTCTTTTAATTTTGAGTCGGTTTCTTCTCAGCTGTTGCACCATTGAGGACTTCGATTTGCATATTCCACAAGAATCCAACAGGTGTGGACAAGAGTTATCTATAATAGTTTATTCAAGCTGTGACGTCCTCTGAGTGGTGAGAAACTTCCTTCTTTTTTCTCCGTTCCCTCTCCAACAATCCATTGGCGAGTTCGCGTTCGCTTTTTAGCAATAAACATTCGCTATAGCGTGTCTTTCGCGCCTTATACGAGTGAATTAGAACAGCGGTGAACACCCGCTTCATCATACGCATACAAGCATTGCATATCATATTTTATTGGCATGTGAGTTGATCATATTACACGGCGAAAGCCACACGTCTCGAGAGCCCTAGAAAGCTGCTTGCAATGAAAAAGAGCGAAGAGCAATCGCCTCCTTCTCTTCAGATTCCGTCCACGTGGTCCGTGGCTGACCACTGCTTCTGCTCCCATTCTTTGCTTCTCTTATGTCGCCAACAAGTGAATTTGAGTATAAATTTCTTCAGAGTAAATTAATCAGAATCTTCTGATTTTTTATTTTATTTTATTTTTCTTAGAAAATTAGCGATATAAGGCACTCTTCTTCAGAATAGGAATGAAGCTAGCGGAATCACGAGATCACTTGAGCCTGAAGGCTGAAATTATTGAAGAGATCACTTCTCTCTCATCGAATCATGCATACGAATTATTTTTTCAAAATGCCCACTGTAACTCAACATTATCATAGACTTCTCATATAAAGCGAAACCGATTCAAATTATCAATACGTAGTTCTGTAATAATTAACATTAATAGGTCTCTTCATGAAGTGTGCCCTGCACTTGATTTTCTATGAGCTCTGATGGACCCTTCAAATGTACTGGGTCTTCACGATGAACTGGGCCATCCAAACTTCCTTTCGAGAAATAATTAGCTGCATGCTCAATTTCAAAAAGGTTTAAGATCCTGTTGGCCTGGTGGAGATCCAAAATCGCGCCAGGTGCATGGAAGCGGTGCAATATTTCACTGCACTGTCATAGTTTTAATTCTTTTCAGATTTGGAACTAGAAATCTGGGGTCAATGTAAATTTGGGGAAGACACAATGTGGCGTAGGCAGATAACTTTTTCTCCCTCCCTTGCTTGAAAAAAAAGAACTTTTACTGCTATAACATTCACCGGCAATATGTTTTGCAGGTCTTTTGCGTGTTGTTAAGTGTGTTCGGTGCAGTACACAAATGTTACGTCATACTAGGTCTCCATACCACAACCCGTATTGATCCATTGCTTTTGCAGTCATGAATCCGTATACATACTGAGTCTCGTAGAAGATCATGTGTGATATTGCTATGAAAAATGCTCATCGTGACATAGCCGGCTGATGTATGTGCAGGGCACTCCCAGGTGTCGAGGAAATTACCCGCTTTAGTACGACCCCCTTTTTTGACCCCACAAAACCAGTAACTGTTGCCGGATTGTATAGTTGCACATGTGCATATACTACAGGGTATCCCAAAATTATGGGCGCCAGTGTATTGCAATATTTTGTTGGCGTCATTGGAGTGAATAAAAAATCAACCCATTCACAACTTTACTCATATCTTGTGTAACAAGGCACAGCAGTAATATCATGAGTTGTCCTGCTCCAGCAGGGATACAAGCTCAAAGTCTCTTCATCACTCAACCGCCCTTGACACGCAATTTTTTCCATACCTTCATTCCCAAATCTTTCCCACTGCCTTATGTGAAGCCTACTCGGATGAATGACTCGTCAGACCCTGCCTTTAGTTGAGGACCCCAGCAGGAGATCAATGGAATCAAGTTTTGGGAGTTTGACGGACTCCTAGGAAAGTGATGAATTCGTATAGATAGGGTCGGCAGCACATTTAAATTAGTTTGATTCTATAAACCAGAGGGCCATGCCGCTAATTACCAAGTATTGTTCCGAAGGACTATTGAGGCCAATGCTTCATTAAGTCTAACAGCGTGTTCTTCATGTTCACATTCCCGCAATCTTTGCGCCGAAATCGATGGAAACCATGAGCGTGTCATCATTGAACCCCATATCATTACTGGGACCCGCTTACAGGTATTCCAACGTGCTATCGGCATGATATGCTCTACCAGACGTTGCTGGCCACAATTGGTTACTTTTAACGGTCCAGGCCATAACTTTTTTCGCTCGAACAAATGTACGGTGAGGTGCGTGTTCCGTTGAAACAAGTGACCGCGAAGTCCATTTGAAAAAGTTTTGAAATATTTAAAACTATCATGACTTCACTCCGACAAGTATGCACCCTGATAGAAGAAGATCCTGTGCACTCACCGAACAGCAAATGAAAGAAGCACTGATACAATTTGTATGGAGGAATCCAAAGAACATGAACATGCATAGGCGCCCATGAGGACACCCTGTAGTATGTACCTATACGTATACTTACCCGAAGCAAAAAGATATTTGTTTCATATTTTCTCGCACGGGTTCGCCGCAAAATGTCCCTTGCTTCTCCTTGCCTGACGAAAGTTTAGATCCCAATGTTTCGCTGACCTCTGCAGATGATTTCCCCCTCTGTCCCGGTTTCCCGGCAAACACGATCCCCCTGGAGGAATTCTCGACTCCCGGTGTACCCTGTGTATGTGTCTCTTAAAAAGACTCGCAGTATTGCAAATTCATTAAAGTAACGTTACTTCAACATTTCGTTCAAGCTGGTATCGTGGGCGGAGGGTTTGCAGCGGCACCACTACTTTCATTTTTAAACCTCGACCAAAATTATTTCTTTTTACTGCCTTTGAGCTTACCTTTCTTGCCAGCAGTACCATCCTTACAAACATCGCAGGAACACTAGTTGTTGCTAATGCTATTCAGTGATACCAAAGAACACTTTTGTAGATATGCTCAATGTTCTCTTGCTCCTTGTTACGCTTGAATGAATCTTTATGAAAGAAAAAACTCCTTTCTGCCCCGAAACTGCACTTCCAAATGTGATCGTATCTCGTCTCGCTGCTATTTACTCGCTGTAAGTGGGTCCAGTAAATAACGCTTTCTCAGAACTCCTCTTTGAAGGAACCGGGAGAGGTCGGGAGCAGGATTAAGAAGGGAAGAAATGATCGCTTGGAACGAACATTCGAGGGTAAAAGCGATAAACGATAGAGAAACCTGGTTTTATAAGCGCCAAGCTTGGTCTGTATTCTCATCCCCGCTCATTTCGTCCAACTGCAACATGTTGTGTCGTTGGGTGTAAATGATGATGTGAAATAAATGTGAGAACAAACAAGCAATCAAGTGAGACAATGAATAGGAGAATAAGTGAAAGGGTAAAAGAAGAAGGTGTTCGGGAAAAAACCATTGAATTCCCACTTGACGTGTTAGCAGATGTCGTTTATGCAGCGTCTGCTACCTAACGAACTCCAACCGTTACGGTGCTCTCACCGTAGGCCAAAATTGCCACTTACCACTGTCTTTGTACTACATCTACGATGAGTGACATTTGCAGACTGCCATATTTGATACTAGTATATGACCACCTCTTCCACTTCAGCTGTCTATGAATATCCTACGAATCTTTTTTTACGAAAGCTTTTTAATGTTTTGGTAAGATATGTTGTCTGGGATATGCCATCCTTACCATTACCAGTGGCAGCGCAGAGTATGAGGCGGCGCTTCCACTTTTGCAATCTGTGGGATCAGATCAAGCCCACGCCAAAAAATTTTTCGAACCCTCGGATCGGTTATTTTTCGCCAATCTCATTAGTGTGCTAGGCAGTCCACATCAGTACACGCATCCTCAGACCCGGAAACAGAATCCATCCTCTGACCCCCTTTGTCCTAACCTCTCACTTCAGCAGCTGGATCATTCGAGAATGTGGGTCTATCTGCTATTTGCGCTTGAGTTCATTGTCAAGCACTCGAATTGGAATTCCAAAGTTGAGCGCACTGCGATTGCCATCCCTCTGAGGGATGAAGGTGTCCCCTTTCATCCTTCACATCGTATTGATGTAACTTATGAGGGTTCGTCGGCTATTGTAAGGCTCCGACAGAAATATTCTAGTGCATTCAATATCACCTTCAGCCATTATTGAACTGAATTCACTTTCACTTTCCTTTATAATCCAGAACTGAGCCAGATCCCGCTTGGTAAGCAATAACTTGCCGTCATAGGGCCATTTTATTTGGACAAATAATTCACTGTTTATGGCCCACTGAGCATGACTCTTTGTGAATAGACAACGAAGGTAATCGTGTATGAACATTGTCGGACTACTGCGCTGTGAGTGTTTCCATCATCATTTTTCAATTTATCTAATGCATTTCTGCTTTGCTTTTACTTGAAAGTTCAGCTAAAAGGAATCGTCCACGGATTCTCGATTTTCATTTCTATGGACCTCCCCATCCCACTTTTTCCTATCTTGACAGGTCGTTTTTCATGTAATACCTGACTTCGTGACAGATAGAGGACGGACGGACGGACAAAGGGACAGAGGGAAGGACAGAGACGGAAAGAGAGACACAGCGTTTTATATATAGGAAGGATTATTGGTGTAGGATTAGGTCGTAGAACAGAAAAAAACCTCGAAAAATGTTGCAAAATTGTCCCAGCAGTCTAATATTCGATTTTTGATCAGGTGTCACGTATATATTATTGGTTCGGTGCAGGTCGCTGAATGTTTGGTTGAATGGCATCGTATAGTTAGATTTTTTTTGTAATAATTAGGAACACTGAGGGCTTTGGTGACCTGAGGAAGAAATCGCGACTTGCGTCGTCTTTGTGTGTACACTTTTGATGCCTCATGTCTTTCGTAATTGCTGTTCCTTCCTTCTTCGTACTTTCACGTTTGACTAAGCTGATTCACCGGAAAGCCTATTCAACAGCTCCATTCAGCTTAAGCTTTAATGGGTCTACGTGGACTCATTGAAGCTCACCAAACGCTTCCCAGGACTTGATACTTTCTCAAACGAGTGCCCTGCTAGGCTTTCGAGGGCACATGCGAAACGGAGGTCAAACCAGCATTTTATTTCTCCTCCCTCAAAAATTAAGCAAAGCTTCATTCTTAATATCCTTATTATTTCTTTGTTGATAGTAATAAATCAGTCTTTCTGATATTGTCTCAATCTCTGCTGGGCCCCGATGGATCACTTCATTCTCGAAACCAAAATCCCATTTGTCATTCGATCATGGCTGCTTATTATTTAATATCACATTATTTTTTTGCTCGTATCCCTGCACAAACTGAGGATTTCCCAAGCAGATAGACGACTCCTTTCGTATGATGGAAAAGTTTAAAGGATTGATTATCTGCTTAGAAAGGCTTCTCATGTTCAACGGAAATGGTGACTTTTCTCCTAAGTTGCCATAGTGAAGAGCTCACCAAGAAAGCATGATCTGATTAGCGAAATCATTCAATCGTCAACCATGCTGCAACAATAAGTGAGCGAACAACCCTACCACAAGTGCGATCCATACAGCTTCAGTAGACAGTTGATCCATATATAGCAGTGCAGGCTCTCTAAATAGAAAGGCTTTTCCTCAAGTTTCCATCTAATCGGGATAAATAAATAAGTTTCTTCCGTGTAATCGTCGTGATAATCGCGTTTAGGTACTCTAACCCATCACATATTTGTTTGGTGATGAATCGACTCCGAGGGTTTTTCAACGCACTTATGCTAGAAAAGGTGACACCCCGGAGCGTAGCTCGGAACATCATCCATATTGTAGATTCTGCCAAGCTCTCAGCAATTGCAAAACTGAATTTTTTTAGATTTTTTGAATTTGACAACTACTGATTTTCGCCGCAGTCCGCGATGTTACAGTTGTTACGAGTATGTATATTGTGTTGTGGGCAAAAGCTTCGGTCTTGGGCGAAACTCGAACCAGCTGAATTTTTTGGGTTTTAGTCCAAACGGCCAGTTGCGCGACTATCCTGAGCAGTACAAGTACAATCAAGCTACTTAAACAAATGGGTGGGCCTATTGCATATTGGCGGAGCATCTGTACCCACGGCTGTTCACAGTTATCTGAGCTTACGAGTGTTTCCGGCGAAAGCTTAATTTGTGGGCTCATATTCAGGATTCAAAAGTCTTCTCTTTCTCCGAGTTCAATTTAAGATCATGTTTCGTGAGATGAATCAGTAAAACCATTTCTTCAGGTTTCGGCTCCCTTTACTTTGTGGATTTTCACATTAAAGGGCCCAACATTACTTGCGTCAAAGTCAACATTAAACCATTCCAAAACTATTAAAACATGACATTTCACTTATCCTTTTTGAATAATGTCCTGATGGAAAGCTTTTATTATGCTATTGAATGGAGAATTCTATGAATAAGTAGAGTAGAGGGGAACTAAGAGAGCAAGCACATTACACGATCCGCTGATCAGAAGAATCTCCTCTGGTTCTTCTTGCGTGAACCGGCACGGTCACGCGGGGGTAGTATCAATTTCGCCTTTTTCGTCCATTTTCGTTTTTCATTTCTCCGGATGTGTACCCTTATGTCGGGATTTCGCACGACGACGAGCGGCGCGCGACGCAGTGTGTGCGAGCTATGCGCATCGCGGTAGTTGGGTCTTAGTGCTAGAGGCCTGATACTCAGCTAACTTGTATATGGACGCCATGTTGCTAGGTCGCTTCGGGACCAAACAACTTGGCGCTTATAGCTCGTCAGCATTGCTTCGCTTGCGACATGGCGTGGGGCGAAGTCCTGACATAAGGGTGCACATACCGTTTCTACTCAGAGATAAGAACAAGCGTGGCTGTTCATTTCGCGTGAGATTGCCCACTCACCAAACTCGTCTCCGCCCTGAAATTGACGTGTTGCACGTGGTCATTAGTGTCTGGCCTCACACTCTCCTCTATTTTCGTTGACTTTTCCTTTGATATTCCTTCTAAGTTTCACCTTATTCTTCGTATATTACCTCCGCTTTTATTCTTTATTCGTTCAGTCCCGGTATTTCGAGGTGTGAGTAGGCAGCCCTTGCTCCATATCGTTTTCCTTCATTCTACATAATAGCACTCAATAAATCGCTTTATTTATTGCGCTCCTTAAATCCTGAGAGGGATCGGGTGCTTACCAGTGACGGCTGTGCTTGACGTTACAAAAATCGAAGTAATTAGGCAATATATCTCGTGGTAGGGTCCATGTTCTCTCATCATTGAACCTCGGCAGTGCTGGTTGTTCTTGTTTCTAATGGTTGTGCCATGAGGTTTTAAGGAGGATGTTAATCACGGCCAACGTTTCGACCTTTCCGTCGTTGTCAAAGACGTTGAATCCCACCGCTAGAGTGCAGCAACGCTACACTCGGTCAGTACATCAGTAGCGAAACAATAACATAATAAATAAATATTCCATCTGAAAACCTCGTGGCAGAAAAAATTAGGCAACCTGCCTTGCAGAAGACGAACCAAAATCCGATGCTATCCCTACAAAACATTCAGATATCAACAATAAGTTTTACTTGCTGACGCTACGAAAAGTTTGTGACGAGATTTCATTTGTGGAATCCATTTTTCATTTCGGATATTGTTAGGAACTTTGCCATAAGGCGGAAATCACACCCAAGGGCGTGGCCAGATTCGTATTATTAAAGAAGGAATATGAATGCATACGCAAAGTAGCAATTTCAGCTATTCTTCTCCTATCTTTCAACTTCCCTCAACTGTAGAGCTAATTGGCGAAGTGAGGTGAAAAATGCTCCCTGAATTGGTATCAAAAAGCGAGCTCTGAAAATCTAATATTTCGAAATTTTGTTTCACGAACGCAATGCCCCGTTTTTTTTTCTTTGCGGAAAACCTATGTCATTGAATTATGGTGAAAAAGGAAGTGCTTAGTGCTAAGTATTGTATGGCTTCGGATACGAATTCATTTTCATCTTAACGACCATCGAAAACTTCATCAATTACTTGATGATTGCGAAATGTAGCTTTCAATTAACGCAGTTAGCGTCTGCTCCTTCCTGATTTGTGTCATCACTAGTCAAGAGAAATTCGGTGTAAGCGGGGGCCTTATCTATATACCAGTCGATCTGGGATACGTTTAGGATCTGTTCAGGTTTTAGATCAAGTCAGACGTGGAGGCAGCGTTGGCATAACGAGCCAACAAGGCACTTGGCAGGCGCTATTACGCCATGCACGTGAAGCTGTGACCTGGTTAGAGAGTTTTGGCACGTACCTACGCACCAGATGGAATAACTGAGAAGGGGATCGCGGTTGGGAGAAGTTGGAAGTGAATTATTGTTGTTTGGACGCGTTTTTAAGGAATATCGGACTATTGAACTCCCTGGTATGCGTCTCTAACCAAGCAGCAAGAGTGCAGACGGATAAAGAGCTATGACTGACTCAGTATTCAGTGATGGTAACCAACTAGGAGCATAAGCCAAATGTTCAGAAGGGTTAGAATAGCGAGGTCTGCTTATAGAGGGCACAATCGAGGGCACACAGAGATGTTGAGGCTGCTGTCGGGCAGATATAAAAACGAGCTTGGATATTTGTAACCCACCCCTTATATTGCAACGCTTGATGCCTTGGGATTTCAAAGACGTCACCAGTTCCGCCGACACCATATCGTTTACCGACTTTTCAGCTGAGTGGATATCGCACTTGGTCGCCAAACTTTACCGTCTTTTTAATAACCCCACTGGAGCATTTGGATACGTGCACTTCTCGGGGTGAGAGGGAAGGGGGGGGGAGTGGTCGAGTTAGAGCTATTAGGAAGGCAAAAAGATGCCCCTGACGGCTTGATACCCTAATGAGTGCCTTCCGATTAGCAAATTAGCATTGGGTAAAGCTGCACGCACTCATCGGCAGAATGAAGGAGATTATGTAATTTCTTCCGATATGGGCTCTTGCTGTCACTCACTGTTGCACTGCACTGCTTTCAATTAGGATGGCTAGAGACCATAGATTATTTCTCACCAGTTGACTTGCGCACACTAGTGTTAGCGAAACACCATGTGCGTCAGTAAGTCGATCGGAAATGCTCTTTTCAAAGTACAGAGTATTTCAGTGCACGCTCCACCCACCGTGAGAGGAGCTTGACTTAATGAATGAGTGCTCTTTAGTCCTTGTCCTATGTCCTACCCATCCCAAACTTGTTCCTACAGGTCGTCTTTCATGTAACGTTTAAACTCTGCCCTTCACTAGAGCTCCGCACACTGTACCCAAAACTCTTCCTTGACCTCCGGAATTCATCACTGACCTAAATCCTTCTTCTCCTCACTTATGGGTCATATTGGACAATTAGCAATTTTCGGCTGGAAACGAAACATTCCAGTGCACGCCCCGCCCACCGTGGGCGGAACTTATCTTGGTCTGTGTGTGTTCTTTACTTCTTATCCCATGCCTCAACCATATCACACCTGTCCCCATCTCTACAGGTCGCTTTTCATATAATACCTAATTTCGTGACAGAAGGACGGACGGAGGGACGGACAGACAGACAAAGCGTTTTACACATATAGTAGGGATGATTGCACAAGACCATGTCAATATGCGAAGGAGGTATTCTTCTCAGTTTTTCTCCACAGGGTAAACGACAAAGTATAAAGTTCGCGTAAATCGCTGTCCTGTTTGAATGCGCCGCGCATTTTAGTTCCATACAGAATCGTGCTGGCGGGACAATGCGATTCGGTGATACAGTGAATTTCGAGAACCAGCTTATGCACAACTCAGCCCTTTTATCCTTCCATACATGTCTGGTACCAGTTCTCTTACCATGGAGGGATGAGCAGGCATTGATGTGGGATTTGATCCTTGCACCATAAGAATGGAAATGCACGCCACCTGTCACTGCACCACCTTCGCCGATTACTTTTGAGTCTTCTCCTACAATAATCAAATTTTCAAAGAGACTCATGATGGGAAAGTACCCTCAAAAGGCAAAAGTAAAATCTAGATGTAAATGTAAAGGTGGATGGTGAAAAAGTATGAAGAAAACAGGTGTTTTCAAGAAAACACAACCAATTACAAACTATTTTTCTTCCATGCATTTTTTCCGCGGTAGCGTGAATACTTATACGAACTACAGTGTCAGGTGGATCCGTGCAGCTATTAGTCCCTTACCTTTGATATGATCACTGCGAGGGGCAACTCATATGTGAGGAGTACCCACTAGCTGGCACGAACCGCATACGGCTCAGTGTATCCATCCCCTTTTGAGTCGCTTATAAGAAGTAAATAGGTACTATACCTGCTCTCATTGGCTAGGACAAATGAGATTTATTACTAGAGAAGAGTTTTGACTCCTCATGGTACTTTGGAATGAGATCTAGGTGTATTGAAAATGGTTCGCATGCTATCGAAACTATTAGGTTGATTCATAATAAATCGGACAAATTGACATATTTTAATCATTGTCGTACAACTTTTTAACGACAATTGGGATTCACTTGAAATATACTCCATCTTTATCGATGACCTTCTGCCACGGTATAGGCAGATCATGGATGCCCTTGCTCCAGAAGGCCGGAGGCTGGAGCTCGAAGAAGTTGCCGAGTGCCGTCTTGACGTCGTCGCGAGTTTTGAAGTCTTGGCCGTCCAGGTGGCGTTGGCTGTGGGAGAAAGGGTGGAAATCTGAAGGGACCAGGTCTGGGGAGTACGGTGGGTGTGGAAGCACGGTCCAACTGTACGACAGCAGCTCAGCCTTGGTCGATCTTGCAATGTGCGGTCTCGCGTTGTCGTGCTGGAAGTAGACATGTGACCGCCGCCGCTGCGAACTTTGGACATTTGCCTTCAATTATCGTAATTGACGAACGTAGACGTCGGCGGATACTGTTGTACCTTCATCGAGCAGCTCGCAGTACTCTAAGCCGTGTACGCTCCACCAACCGCGGTTTTCGTCTTCGATGGAATAGTCGCCTGACGCAAACTTCGAATGCCACAAGTACACTGTACTTCTGGCGGGGGCATGCTCCTTGTGAACTTCTTTCGGACGTCTGCCGATATCCGCGGGTACCTGGCCAGATAGCGATAGGAATAGTATGACGTTGCGGATGTGGTCTCTGGACTTCGTGCAGCATGGTGGCGGAATGAAACTATTTTGGAGTGTGTATTCTGCGGCACTTTGAAGAACTTTTCATACTCATTCCAACGGTACCTCGCGCGTCCATTTTCGTTAGCTCGTTGCTGAGTTATGGTCTCTAGAAATCATCACTTCCATTTGTCCGCTTTATTATGAATCAACCTAATACAAATAAAGGTATCGAAACTGTAACATGCTGTTCCAAATTGGATTGGGAAGGTTTGCAACGACTCCTTGGCCGGGTTCTTTGCTTACTCGCTTTGCTTGGTATGTCTCACTGAAAGGTATTATTGCGGAACAAACCCATTTTTCATTTTTCACATACTTTCACTTTCCATTTTCATTTTTCGCAAGCTCCACCATTGAGACAAACCGACAATTACTAGCGAAATGGCTTCGGCGATATGCCACTAACGCCACTCCGCCCAAGGGCCATCGCAAGCAAATTTGATTCCTGCTAATTCGCTTCAGAGCAGCATCTGTCCATAAGTGGAATCAGCATTTGGGATCCCATGAATCCATCTAGGTCTCACTCCAAAATGGAATAAAAGTGAGTGTCCTCTATAAACAATAAGGGTTCACATCAAACAATTATTTTCAATAGTGTTTGTTTCGAATCAAGGGGTTAATCAAAGACTTAATTATTTGTTATAATTGTCAACCCTTCCCTTGTCAGTGCCCGTGCCATCACTACTTCTTGACCGAGGCATTGAGAAGTTGTGTTCAATGAGCAGTAGACGAAGGCGGGACGAAGGCGGAGGTTGAGGAAGTTTGGACGATTACTCGGGGTGAGACGAAAGTAAATCGTCGTTGACTGGCTTAATGTATGTTAATTGCATCACTACTTGTGCCAGCATTTACACGCACCTGCGATTTCTTCGTCGCACTACTGCACAGCGCTATGTCACGTCATTCACCCTCACCTTGAAGTACCAAATTCATGCTATTTGGAAATACCGTCGATTATTTTTCAGCAGCTGCTTTTTCAATAATGGAAATGACTATGTTACGATTTCTGCAGGTGTTATTACAAAACTCACATCAATATCAAAGCAATTTTCATCATAGCAATTATGTTCAGATTAATGCCTTGAAATTCTAGCTAAGTTCACCGTCTGTACTTGAGCCACTCTTTGTTTAAACTGAAGTGTTGTGAAGTTTGTATCTATTTTGCTTGCTTCCACAGTAGTTTGAAATCATTCCTTTTACAGTCCGTCACCCTGAGCTGTCCAACCGAAAAAATGTGTCTCAACACTAGTTTCGTGACTTGCATAAGACTTTCTCTGGGGTATATAGCATGCGGGAGGAGAACGCGCTTGGGATAGGTGGAAACATAAGTCAGAAACTGTTGCATGTGTTCTTGTATAGTCTGATTTGCAGTCTCGTTGAAATAAAAATAGAAGTATTTGTCTTTTATGTAATTGCAGCGGAAAGCAGAGATTAGAGGCCGAAGGTGAGGTAATTCGCGACGAACGTAAAAAGGTCATTTCAAGACATCGGAAGGGGGCAATTTTGGCTTACGGTGAACAGGTGCAGTTCGTTCAAATCGCTGCAATTGCACACACGTCTGACATCGTGTCAAGCGATGTCAGGTGTCATGTGATGTAATAACTGTAATTCACTGCAAGCGTTCTATTCAGAACGGATTTCCTTATCATAAAAAATTATTATTCTTATTCTTTCGCTTCTGCCATTCATTGTTTCAAATGTTTGCTGTTTCACGACATCGTGAATGAATGAATTACTCCCTACGTGACAATAAAGTACAGTTCCCTACAGCGAGCAACTCGGAAATGTGATCATTGCAGTTCACGCTGTAGATCGCAAATAAAGGCCACAGCGTCGCACTTTCCGGCCCGAGTTTCGCTACCAATTACCCCTTCTATCTTTGGATATTGAGTGTGTACCCTTATGTCAGGAATTCGCACGACGACGAGCGGCGTGCGATGCAATGTGTGTGAGCTATGCGCCGTTGACTTGTAATCGCTTCGGTACCTCATGAGATGGCGCCTTTAGCTCGTCCGCATTGCTTTGCTTGCGATATGCCGCGGTACGAAATCCTGACATAGGGTGCACACCCTCGAATATTCGTTTTAGGAAGAATTTTTCCGGTTTTCCCTTTATTACCCCTTTCGGTGCCTTTCAGCATAACACTTTCCAGTGACGTAGGCTACACATGGCACAGCCTCATGGCTACCTTTGGACTGAAACGTCTTTGTCTTTCCAATCCGGTTTCCCTTGAATGGTACTCAGAATGCGAACATATCCATTATCGTGTATGAGGACAATGCAGGATTACATGCCAGGCCTAGTTAATTTTAGCGTGGACATTCCCAGTGAAAAACGCAAAATGTCACATACAGAAATTGATATTTCGAGAGTTCTCACCTCTTTTAATACCTCTATTCATTTTCACGTATTTCATTCATTTTATAAACGAATTCATGAATATTGATTTAGTCAGAAAAAGGTGCGCAACACTAGTCTTTCCATTCTCATACTCCTCCTTCTACTCACGTTTCCTCCTTTTCTAGAGTAGTATGTATAGGCCATAGCACAGTACTGGATGATGTAGCCATTCCCAACTTCGAGTTCAGGATGTTAGAATGGTATACCGTAAGTGAGTCCGCATCTACAGCTAACTGTGGACCCTCAATTGACATCAGATTGAAGCTTGATCACTGATGCCGATGACTTGCTGATGCTTGGACTTCATGGATCAATGGAAGCATGACAGCCTAATAAATAAAGGCTGCGAATACAAAGCAGCTCCAAAAAAAAGTAAAAAAAACAAATAAATAGAAAACAAATCAATTAAAGTTTGCCTCATTAAGTATATAAAATCTATACATAAATCCATAGCGAAATACGATTTGTGATATTATTTATAAAATTCAGTAAAAAATTAGTCCCCATTAAAAATCAGTACTATCAAAGATCTTGAGCTGGTCCATATTTTGAGGTCGCCAGCGATTTTACGATTTTATGATTCCGCTATTTCTCGGTAAGTGAGGAGTCGTGAAGTGGGGACTCCGTCAAATCTCAAAGCACAGAATCGTTGGCGAAAGTGCAGCACCACAGAATCGCAAAATCGTAAAATCGCGAACTCTCGCTACAATCCAAGCTTTTCTACACATTGAAAAAATAACATCTTTTGTAGATGGTGTTGATTCTTTGCCACACGAGGCTTGAAAGCGGAGCTTTTATTAGGGGCTCAACCTTTCCATCGTTTTATCTTCTTTCAAGGGCTGAAAAAGGTTCAAAACTCTTGATTTGGGAAATACTCGAAAAGCGCCTCTCCCCTCTAGAGGATGTTTCTGTGGCGAAGCAAAAAACATCATCGACAAATAATAATACCAAGGTTACATGAAGCGAGAACGTGGAGACTACGTGTTTTGTGTTTTGCAATCAATCAATCGTGTGCAGTACCGCTGTGCAGGACACGCATTTTGTATTCTTGCTTTTCTGTTTAAAAGGTTTCTTATGAGGCTGAAAAGGTGTTTATCGTTTACTATGCTCAGTATATTGTTGTTGAATAAAAAAAAGGGTGTTCTTCGTAAAAATCAGTGTTCTATGATTTCTACGTTGTACTAATAACATGATTCTACGTTTTTCTGTGAATGATACTCTTGATTTTTATAGGGAAATTTTGTTTTCCATGGGGGAAATCATAGCTAGATTCGTTTCGTTGGTTAAAAACTCATTAGTTATTAAATGTCATGCATCACTTGAAGCTGCGTTTCTTATGCATGTGCTCCTACTCAAACTTGAAATCTGTCCTTAGCATCGTGTTCTTTCATTGTGTTCTTTCTAAGGTCAGCGCTTTCCAACAAAATAATGGACTAATCAACTGATAGCTCTTTGAAACCAAGTGGATTTTGTAGGCTTCCTCCAGAGCCATTTTGCGGAAATGGTTAAATGAAAGCAAGTGGCTATAGAAATGATCACGATCTAGTAGAACTTAAATTTTGTATGATCTGTCGATGCAATTGCAGTGAATGGTTCTAGAAGCACTGCTACTTCTTCTAAATAATGAACATGAAACACTCACTGTCCTTTTTCGCATTCGTGAAAACAAATTCGCTTCTATATGCCTTCATTCGCTTCCTCAAATTTATGAGAATAACAGATATAATTCTTATACTTGAGTATAGCAGATCCTAAAAGATCACTCTCTCTGAACCCTTTATCCGTACTTTCATAATGCTCCAAAAATGTAATTAAAAAGGATGAGACAAGAATCCCTGAACCTCTCTACTTTCCCATAATGCTCTTTGTATCACAGGGACTTCGTCATCATCTACTGCATAATCCTATGAACAATAAGCACCTTCCCCTTGTAGGCTGGCATGAATGGCTTGTGCTGGCTAATTTCTCTCTGGCTACTAAAATTTGGCTGGTCTCGGCTGGGAGTAATCCTAGTACAGTATGAGTGAGGTGATGAGGCACAGGCCAGAGATGCCACGCCTCCATGACATAGTGAATTCGCGACTGATGTCTATCGCCTACTGCCTAAAAGAGCCGAACACGGAAAAATGGATTTCTCTGTTACTCATATATTTATGTTGTATTTGCTTAATAAGGGCCGCATGCAATATTTCATGTGAAATAGTGTGCTTTGTTGATATTTTTGGCGTTAACCGTTTCCTAGTTGGGATGAGCCCCGCTTCTCAGTACCATTCGGAATCGTGTTGGCAGGTGGTGGCCTATACAGTGACGTGCGGGGCCAGCTGATGTACTTCTGTCCTCGCACACGGCTTCGGTAGCAATTTATCTACCCGGAGATATGAGGCATTTGGTTGGCCCGGTCAGGCAGTGCGCTATCATCCCATCTTGCTGGAACTGATCCTCGCACCATGAAAATGAGAGTGCTGCCACCTGCTGCTATGCCACCTTCGGCCCTCATTGTTATGAAGTTCAAGTTGGTCATTTCTCGGGTCACATGTTCCATAATACTCGTTGATGTAGCCATTGTCTCAGATCACATTTCCATGATACTCGTTGATGTAGCCATCGTTCTGAACCAATTTGGCATCTCGCTCTTTCCAGGTTACAAATAGGATATCGCTTCTCCAAACTTTGTCATGGTGCCTTCGTGCACAAGTTTATCATGCTTTGAATGTCATCTTAAGCCAGCGGTGACTTGATTTCGCATTAATTACACCGCTCAAAATATTAAACCGCTAAAACCGAAGAGCAGGTGGCTTCTGAATTAAGTTGAATGCTTTTTCACCTGCTGACTGGTGAAATACGAAGTTAATTGAGTAATCACCTTCTTACAAATTTCTATCGATTCGATATCTTCTACGTTATCTTGACGTCAACAATAATAACGAACAAGCCAATAATAAACAATAGCTGCACAGATTTGGGAACGCAAAAAGTATACGCTGAATAACTTGAGAAGCCCACGACCTCTTCAATTTTCGAATTGTTCGGAAAGTTGCAGACAGATTTGATATTTCATCACGTTCTCATACTTTTTTTCCATTAGCAACATTTTCACTTTTTTGGGCTCATGGCTTTCCGAAGCAGGGGCAGTAAGGACTTACCTGTCCTCTGTGCAGCGTAGACAATGATGGCGATGATAATGTCGAATAATTGATATTATGCGTAGATTTTGATATTTTTGATTTCAGACAGCTGCTGATTATCGCAGCAGCCGCGGTGTAGGCCGAGACTCGAAACCGCACTTCATGCTTTTGAAGCAGCTTGCAAAAGCATGAAGTTCGAGTCCCGTTCGACACCGAAGTTTTTGCCCATAACTCAGCATCCTAGTAGTAATTACACGTAGAAATAATTTATTCAAAATGTTGTAAGCGTCTCAGAAATGATGAACCAACGTAATACATTTCAGATGAAAAGTCCTTCGCACCCTCGGAACGCTTCATACCCTCTTAGGGCATATGCAAATGTGCATCTTTATCGCGATGAATGTACTAGTTAACCATCTGGTGGTATATTAATAGTGGAGTATACTTTTACAGGCTACTTTTACTTTTAACATCTTCAATTGATTCAGTGGTATTTGATTTTTCACGAAAAGTATGAAAATTTGATTGAGAATTTTACGTGGGAAGTATAACGGTCGCAAATACATGGCACCTGTCTGTCTGGTACATGGGGCGCTTTGTAGGATCCACATATACATATCGGTTCTTGAAAGCTTTGACATCATCATGCGAGCTCACTCTTCAGGATCACTTCTCCATCATAATCAGTCGATTTTTCGTCCAAACAAATTAGAGCAGTTGGTAAAACACTTGCCAGCGTAGTCAACCAACATATTCGATGTGGCTGAGCTCATAGAATCTATTATGAAGCAAAGCACAGTTTTAAGTGTTTCTGTGATATTGGATGGTAGTCTTGTGCAATTGCGTATTTTTGCATAATTAACCGTTTTCGAACTCGCATTTTTCAAGCTGTTTCTCTGTTGTACTCTCGTTTTCCTTTCTATATTACTTATTTTTTCCTAGATGTTGTATTACTTTGCTGTCTGCTCGTGCGGACACTGATTAGTCGCAAGTGAGTGGCGCTAGGGGCCCGGGGCTAGATAAGTTCAATCAATTCATTCAGTCTACTCGTTTGACTGGAAACTTATCACTCTTCAGAGATGACAGCCCTTATAAGATTAAGGATGACATCAGTTACTTTGACAGCAATAAAGAACAATTGAGTGCATGGCACATCCCACAGATCTCACTAGAGTCCATTACCTTATCATTTCCGCTCATACTTCAAGATAATTGCTGCTAGTCTTTCCGACAACTCAGGTGCCAGTAGGTAATACTATTACTTGAGTAAATTAGATTGTAAGAAAAGTTGTGGGGGGTTTTCGCAGTTTCCTCTCCGAGAGATTATAATCCGGCTCACACTGCGTCTTTTCTCACAGAATGAGCACCATTCGATTTGCTACGTTCTTGGCAACATCATGCGTACCTGAATGTCTAATTTTGATGAAGGGCTGACAATTTATATTGATCCATGCTGAAGCGCTTCCACATTTCAAATTATCTTGGGAACTCGCAAAAGCAGCCAGAACTTTCCTTACAACCTAATAGTGCCAGTAATTAGTAACTGTGCTAAGTACCTTCGCATAAATCACATAATTTGTCACACACAACCAGTGAGTTGACCCGCTTGCTGAAAACTCCTTCGTGGCTTGAAGCGTTCCAATTTTATTTTATTCCAAGTTTGTAAGAAGGTTTCTATACGGAATGGACGATTAGACCTTCAACGGTATAAAGGAGCATGTTAAAACCGCAATTTTTCTAGTAAAATGATTTGTGGCAGAGCACATTTTTTCTTGTGTAGAGCTCTGAACAGCACATCATCCATTGTCTGGAGGTCACATGATCAAATTCAATGATTTGACCTCGTTACAAACTATGATTTTGTGCATGCTCTATGGGGGAATGAGTTTTGGAGTGAATCTCACCCATCTCCCCTTACGAGTCCCGCCTATTCTACTGATCTATAGCTCATAAGATGAAAAGATAATCCAGAAAAATAATTTTGAATCTTTTAAAAATTTTGCTGTATGTGAGTGATACAATGAAAAGCTACACAGAACCGATCGTGTTATAAAATCAGCATAAGTTGAATCGCAAAATGCTTGCTCAGTCTGGGCTAATTGTAGAATATGAAGGTCGAGTCTATCAGCAGGGCATCTGTACTAGTATTAAAAGAGGAAAAGGGAAGAAAGGAAATAACTATCAAAAACCTCGAAGGAATAAGAATCCGAAAGTCCCCTGTCTTCAAAAAAAAAGAAGGAATCTTAGAACTTCGCGCACATAGAATGTCTTCTCAGTTATTATATTCTCTTTACCCCTATTTTGAGAAGATTCAGACCTCCTAGTAAAGCTTCCATAACAAAATACAAAACCATATATTGACTTAATTCTCCGTGCTGGTGCTGTCTGGGTTGCTACCACAGCCGCCGATAGCTCCGCTCACCAAGAAAATTTACAAGGTTTTTTACGATGACCAATCCCTTATTAGGATGCGTCGCCCATTTTAGTTTTTTGGGAGTGGTTGCCTGGGTGGGCACTGACGCGAGATTTGACCCCCTCACCATGAGAGTGGGAGTGTGCACCACCTGTCACTACACCACCCTCGCATCCAATAAGGTACTGAAATAATCATTCTAGTAAGTTTTATTTTTCTGTGACCTCTTACACTAGGCAAGAACGCATGTGCCCACATTGAATAGCTTCACTCTCATGTAGAACGTTGGTTTTTTCGCGTGGGGGAATGCCCGACCTGCCTTTTGATCAGTTCAGTAGAAGATCATGTTTTCCAGGTAGAAGCCAGCTCACTTTTACGTCACTGTGTGATTAATTCTTCCATCTCATTGCATAATTTGCTGGAAGTATCATCTCGCTGCACAAGAGTTCTCCGAAAATGCATTTCTGATTTGGAAGATGTCGACAGGGATCTGCATAAATGCACCCTGGTGCATTAATAAGCCGTAGAGGTTCATTGGAAATGCGCTCGGCTGGACAACCGTATATAACCAAAAACCAAAGAAGAGAGACGCTGGTCGTTTTAGAACACACAACCATCCAACGTCGTCGTCCATGTATCGCAGAACTCATCCATTTTTAATTCAAGTGAAATTCTGCTTTGTCACGTCAATACGGCTGTCTTTGATACGAACATTAAGAATTCCAATTGTGTTCGCCTTTCAGGGGTGTTCCTCACGTCAACAATAGTGAATTAATCTCATTCGGGATATTTCGAGTAGTACTATCGGTAGTAGGCTGACTGACGAGATCCACCCACACTCCTCCTGGCGTTTTGGGTGTGTAGACTTATGTCGAAATTTCGCGCGGCCGCGAATTTCTCGCGTGTGATTGCGTACACTGCAACTATCCCTTTAGAAGTTACTCCTGAATTAATCATTTTCTGATTAGGACTATTACCATGAAATACTATCGTTTCTTCTACTTTCTATGTTATCATTTTGTCTTTTTAGGGTACACAAGTTATTGTTTCAAGATAATGATGAGATAAACAGCTCTTTTTAAAGACCGCCATGGTACCAGACCCTTGCGTCTTGAACGGAATTCCAGCCGACCGCGGCAAGTTGTGCTGATGGCGCCGTGAGTGCGATTTCACAAAGCGAAAATTCGACATGAGTCTACATATCCGAACGTTTTCGCAATGATTCTCCTTTTTGGCACGGCTCTGCAATTCACCACCTTTGAAAATTCAGACCGTCCTACCTGATCGAAAGTTCTACTGGCGATAACTTCGCCCTCTTTACACTCACTTTCGATGTCGGATTCCGTTTACTTGTGGGCTTTTTGAAGGGACCAGGGGGTCTGGAGAAAAAGGGAGATGGGAAGAAATGATCGGTTCAAAACGAACATTCGTGGAAAATGCAAAATTGATATAGAAACCAGGATTCAAAAGCAGTGCACGCTACCTCCACCCTTGCTTGCAATACCACCAATTATTGTACTCCTAAAGGAGCGAGCAGTTCTGTTGGATTTGTGGATTTGTGAGCTCGTACGTGTCCCGTCGACGAAGTCCCGTCCCATGCAAGGCTGCTTTCCTTTCCTTCGCCTTTGATTAATTCCTTCAGCATCTCTTAGGAATTTGTTCTGGAATGGGAAACTGCCGGCCGCATTTTTTCAACAGCTACCAGTTTACCTCATTGTCGCTCGGAATAATCTTTGAAGTCCACTGCGTGGATTAGATACTTATTAAAAGTATCGAGGATCTGAATGAAAGCCGAGTGCTTGGCGTACTCCGAGCTATTTTCAAGGATAACTTTACGAGCCTAGATCCTTTTCCATCTTGACATGTGATATATCGCCTCGAATTCTAATCGATGATATTGCTGGCGCCGCTCCTTCACTGAATCCCCATCTCTTCAAAGCTGCCGAAGAAATCGCGACTATGCGAGCAGTAGCAGTGAGCCGGCACTAATCTTTATGTGCAAAAAATTTGATTAATTTCTCTCATCTGCAACTTCATCCTTCTGTTTTTCCTGCATTTCGCTCGCCTGCTCAAGCAGCATCGTCGCTGTTATATTCCTAGAAAATATCTGCTCTTCAGTGTGACCTTGTTATACCTTTGTGCTGTATGAAGGTGCTCGGTCGACTTCCGAGGAAAAAAAATCGAGTAGACTGAATGAATTTACGAAAATTAATGACTTGTAAATTTTTTGTACACCATTTTGTCAGAACCTGTCCTCCGAGGGCTTTTCACGATTGTTTATTTATCAGAATTGATTACTTAGTCTGGACTTGCTAATTTACTAGCTTTTGTGAAAGAAATATTTTTTATCTACTCAAAACGGGATAATTGCGTGTGTTATGAATGATTTTGGGAGTAAGACCATATGAAGCGCTTAGATGACGTTATAATGCTACCGGTAGAGAGAATTGTGTGAAAATTCAGATGGGTGGATAAAGAATGTACTATCGTTCCCTAATATGTATGTGTCTGTCCGACAACTGATATTTTTATGCTTTCAAGAAATGCTCCTTCAAAAAGCAACTTTCCTTTTAGCGGATCATTCCACTATATTACCTTGATCCATGGATTCTGTTCCAGTTATGACATTTTTGAAGCGCGCCAGTACACAAATCAGATTGGTTCAGAAATGGACCAGCGTCAGTCTCTATCTTCACAAACATCAACTCGGTACCAGCTCGCAGTACACGGCTGCCACTGTTAACGAAACGCAGAAACGCAGAAATTTCGGAGAGACTCTGTTGTTGAGGCTATCATAATCGTCGCGGGTGCCATTATAATTTGCCCGGGCACGACTGCAGATCGCACCGATCGCCGTTGGTTCATTTGCTTTCAGGACGAAGATGCGACCAGCGACGATTATGATAGCCTCAACAACCGACTCTCTCCGAAATTTCTGCGTTTCTGAAGAAGAGGCATTAAGACCCTGCCGGCAAAGGAAAAACTGGAATAGAACAGCCAAATAGCACTGAAATACGAAAGTTCCTGTCACGGTTGACATGAAAAACAACTGATTGATAAAAGGTTACTTCAAACTAACGTTCGATAACAGCCCCTTTGAAGGTTGTTCAAGTAATATTTTTATCAATGACATCATAGACACGGTACCGTAATTTTTATTCACTATTGGATTCAATTTCTGGATCTTAAGCGTAAACAGTTGAAGAATTTCGTTTGATAGCTTACTGGTTATCATAAAGTTGCCACTAAAAACCATATAAACATACCAGTATAAACTGATGGTAACTCTATAGTATGTACTGACTATTGTGGCATCCTTCCATGCAGTCCGACATTTCCTTTATTGCTCCTTTAAAAAAAACAGAAGTTTTGGTGTGACTATTGAGTATAATTCAGAAGCCAATAGGCGTAGGCGTTTAATGTCAATGTCCCTACTGTCGTCATCAAGAATTAATTTACTTGAATCTCCTATTTCTCACTCTTAGCCATTTTTTGTTTGTCTGACTTGCTGTGCTACTTCCGTGATCAAGTGCATGTCGTATACCAGTACGGCAAGCGACCTTCAGAATGCATTCAGACGTACAGCAGTAAATAAGGACCGAATTGAAACTGATAATAATCGGCAAAATGGAACTTATATCTCCCTTATTACTTGTGTGTCTGACGTGTTTTGTGGCGCGCTTCCTGACATACGTATCGATCGGAGTCACGTGGATCTGTTATGTTTGGCGGTTATATGCCACGGTAAGAATGCCCACCACGTGTAACTTCAGACCATGTCTCCGTGGGTGTGTGCGATTAGGGAAGGATATTCGCGTGGCCGCTTCGAGGCGCGACGAAATGGTGCGAGGAAGGGGCGGCGTGCTAGTTGAGTTTTGAAGAGATTGCGACTAGAATTAGGCATAGAACACCATTATCGCTTGAGGACCCATTTAATAGGGCGCGCATAGCTCGCATCATCGCGTCGCATGACGGATGCCGCCACGCGAATTCTGTCTTCATGGCACACACTCATGCCTCCGTAGATTATTGTCGTTTATTCAGTGATCTGTCGTAGCTATTCTCTACCCCAGATATCACTTTTGCTTTCTGCAAAGCACGTTACGGGGCAGATCTACTTCTGCTGGAAAATAATTTGTAACAAAAAAATTCAGATCCTCATGCAGTGTAGAAAATGTAAAGCATGATGTCATTTCGTTTTTTTCAATGCTGGAAGCCATTAAAATGATTGTTTTTTTCCAATGGTAGTTTAAGTGTTGCCATTCCCACCGACATTTTCGCTTCTATCATATGCAATTTTTATCTGTTATAGAGGTCGAAGCTTCGGTATTCCGACGCTTCTTTCGCCCACGACGAATAGTAATTGATCTTTTTTGCTTTGTATATTTTTGTAAACATGCTCATATTGGAGATATCTTTGGGTTGGCATGCTCATCTTCACAGGTATGCTTAGTAACGTATGGTTGTTGCTCGTTTGACAGGACTTCGCACTGCGGTATGCTGCGATGCGCTAGCGAAGGACGTCGAATGTGGGTAATCGTGAAACTACAGCGCTTAAAATGAACGGCAGGATAGACGTTACTTCAGGACCAACCTATACGGCCCCCTCAGCTCATGTGCTGCAGTGCGCAATTTTGTCCTAATGGTACACGCCATATCACCTATCAGCCCTCCCTCCGGCAATACTGCTGAGCTGTTCTGTCATAGATCCATACGTAGATGTCAATGACAAGAACCACCAGGATCATTAGGCACTTGGCTTCAGTTCCTTTTGTGGTGCGCCAAGCACTCAACCTCCATTCCGAATCTTAGTTCGGAAACTGAATTATTTGAATAGATGTGGTCTACAAACTGCCTCTCGAGCGAGCCTGCAACAGTAGTAGGCATCCGGTCTTCAGACTACGTTGACTATGCGGTGACTATTCCAAGGTCCTGTTTCTCTCAGTGCGAGAATTGGTGGAGCTGTATCTTAGCCGGATCCACCTCTTTTCGCCAAAAACTTTGCATGCGGTCCACATTAGGCAAGTACAATATAAATATATGGGTAGAGAAGAAACTCACTTTTCCGTGGACGATACCTTTGAGTCTCCATATCTTCCTCCTGGTTTTGGAGAAACTTTCCAGAGATGTTTTGCTCTGACTTTTTATCTCTTTCATTAGTTTTGTATGTTTGGTGGAAGTGAGCCGCAAGCGAAATTACCCTTTTTTAGCACCTCTATATTTGTAAGACATCGGTCGCCTCGGTGCTGGCTATGCTGTAGTTTTCCCCATGAGGACCGTGTAACTTTTTGAAATCTTTTGATGTTTTGATATTTTATGATTTATTTTCTGCTGGCATTGTCGAACTATGGGTTCTCCTTAACGTGTAAATTTATTCCGTTGGTGACGGGAACTTTGACCACTCAACGATGTCAAAGCATACTGCGGGAGTGTTCGCGGTGCGAGTAATTCGACATCTAGTAAGTGTCAAGTGCAATTTTCCTCATCCCGCTGCACATGTCGTGTTCGATGCTCCTACCCACCAACCAAACCGATCCACCCACGCAAAGGTGACGTCAGTGAACATCCTATTATTCTCAAAGGACTCATTCCACAACACTGTGAAGACCTTTGAGCCTAGCTTCCTAGACATCGTGCCCAACCTTTTTGCTACCAAGCTTCACGCATCCTCTCTTGATTCATTTTCAGTTAGGCATTCACAGCATATTTGACGTACAGCTGATCACATATGATGTGCATACCACCTCCACCTTGCCAGCCGACATCTGCGTTTTATTTGGTGGATACACGTCACAATATTCTCAATAAACGGTAATTCAAACTGTTCGGAGCATTGTCGCTGCCTTGGTCGGTTTCATCTCTCAAGAAATTCAAAATGTGACGAAATAGAGTGAACCACTCCCCATCTATACCACGTGCCACACCCACTCACAAGTCACGCCCTCCGAATAGTTTAACGAACAATGATATTTTATGATATTGTAGTGACTGACGTTTGAACCGACAAAAGAGGTAATGTGTTTTATGATTATATCCAAATATAATATCCATCCAAATAAGATAAGATCCAAAAACAGGAAAAAAACCGCGATGGCCATTTTCGTGTGTTAATGTCAGATTATAATACTACCCTCATGCTATATATACATATATGTGTATATTATAGTTTACTAATAAGGACGTCTGACACACCTCTGCGAGTCTGATCCAATGTAAGCAACCCCAGAGCTCACGTCCGTTGCTCTTGAGCAATATGCGCGGGATGGAACATTTTATTAGGTTGTACACCAAGTACCTCAAATTTTTATCCTATTTCTATGACGAGCTTCTTTTTGATTCCCATGAGTGCCCATGAACCGTATTCATGCATACAATAGCAATTGTTCTGCTCTTAAACTCCATTATTTGTTTTTGAACCTGGTTGTTTACTATTTTTAAGGCTGGAAATGGAATACTCATGAGATGAACATCTGCGCTTTCGGCACCTGTTCTCCTTAACCCGAGGCTTAGTCAAACAGCTTTATTTCAGAGAAAAAAACTTCAATTTTATCAATGGGTCGCTAGATGATATATTATCCTTTCCTGAAATTCGACATGATAGAGCGGGGAAAGTCATCTTTTTTTTCCTTGATGATATGGAAAAGAAGAGGTGTTGGAGGCGCAAATCTTGTTTTCATTTCATTTTATTCCATTTCCAGACCTCAAAAATATCAAGCAGCTTAGTGATTCGAGAAGGAAATAACAGGGTTCCGTAGAGCAAAAAAAAAAGATTCATTGAGTACGTATATACTATAAATGAGAATTACAAACCAGCCTTATTTCATAACCCATTATTTTTTGCGTCGGTGTATTGCTACTTTAGAAACACCGGAAGCAGTGATTTTAGCCGATTGTGCTATTGCGCAACGGTTAATTCGAGATGATCAAGGGTGTAGCAGTAGAGAAGGAACGGAATGAAACAATCACAAACCGTGTAAGAGGAGCTCCAAACCCTCCTTCCCTTACGCCCACTCTGCATCACTAGCCTGCGGCTTGGATGCAGACGGGCGAGGGATTACGTCAGCTAGCCGCGATTGTCCCCCAGCCCTGCTGCAACGCCTTCAATGGATGCGAGGGAAAGAGGGATTAAGGGAATGAGCCGAAGCCCCAGTGCAATGGCAGTTTCTTTACATACTATCTCTTCCGTAATGGAACTTTTATTTTTTCCAAGCCTCATTTTCACCTTTACCGCGGAGGTGTCTCTACGCGTGTCCCATTGTAAGTTCTCATTTCCTTTCAATAACCGACTGTTATTTTCGACTCGAGCGATTTTTGCTGAAATAATTGACAGCTATGTATAGCGTGCAAAGGCAGAGACAATTTGATTTTCATAATAGTACCAGTGCAATTTGCTGTTTTTTTCAACCTTGATTATCGTGTTTTTTCATTTAAATATCAGTATTATGTAGTTCCTTATTCAATACGTAGGCAGTAATCAGCGTGAATGTGTTAGCTAATCGCAAGTAATTTATCCTGGCTATTGCCTGCTATATTTTATTCCTGAGTAACTACGCTAACCTGAACCATAATTCTGCTAACCACCGTTTCACAAGTTTTCCTCCATTCTTCCTCTTATGGACCAATTATTAAAAAGCTTTTTATTAAGTTCAGTGCTTTAATTTTGTGCTATTCCGGAATCTCATGATTATCAGAATGTTCAACAACGATTGAAGCTTCAAAATATTCATCCAAAAAACTCAGAAGACCTCCCAAAAGTCTTGAAAGATTTTTGGAATATTTCTGCAATATTTCGGTGTTTAACCCTTCTTCGGGCCCTGCCCAAGACGTATGGTGCAGAAAAATAATAATGAGTTTTTTCAGTAATGTTTTAGAGCCTCAATTGTTGTTGAATATTCAGAATTTCAAAGCTGTTCGAGAGGTATGTGGTCGGCGATATTTATTCTGAAGGGTTCAAAGATTATGAGTAATCGTTGAAATATGAGACGTAGTGCTGGAAAGTGTGCTAGTGCTCGTTATAGGGCATAAGAGACTGTTTTTTGTATGTCCCTCTTGAGTACATCTTCAGGACAGGATTTCGCAACGCGGCGTGACACGCGATCTGTGCGAGATAGGAACGTCCTAGTAGGGACCCGAAACGACTAACGTGTTCTCCGCCTTGTACATGCATATAATGCGCCTGCCACCTGAAGACTCATCCAGATATGCCCCCCCTCTCCTCCTAATTTGAACACATCACGTCACACTTCGCACTCCCCGTGCCGTCACCTTACACACCCGTCCTCATTTGTCCTCAAGCTTATAACTACGGAACAATTTCAACGAGAAGGGACGGACGGTGTACTATGACGACAAGAGGGATCCTGGAAGGGCATTACTATAGGAATCACTTTAAACTGGAATTACGATTGAAGAAGGAATATTTACAATCATATATGTCTTTAACGAGGTACGGATTATACAACCGTGCGTTGAAAACCCAAAGGATTTCATTATTACTTGATTTATGAGTCCATCAGTAAATTGATTTATATTTTCTAGTGATTGTTTATTCGCATGGTTATTTCACCAGCTCTCCTGGAAGTTTGCCATCATTGCTATATTCATATAATTTGTCATTTCTAGTGAAAAAAAAAGGAACTCGGGAACTTGTTTGTCGTGTACAACGTCTCTAGGCAACCAAATTGAGAACGTTTCCACCGCAGATTTATTCCATCAACCTTTCATGATTGAAATTTTTGAAGGTATAGGATGGAAAATTGGTATGAGGGAAGCTTCGTACGTCGCTGGAGCAAACCGCAACCCTAATGACCGCGATATGCCAAAAATTCATTTTAACGTAGCTTGAAGTTAAATATGACTTGTTTTGAATAACTCGATATGTAAGTACTTCCTTCATATATTTTTGATAAATATTAGTTTTTATTTCAATTGATTTCACCAACAAGAGGGTTCCTATGACATTTGAGCAGAAAGTCTCTAAAAATTGCTTTATTTTCAAGAATGAAAGCGGTAAGCTATTCTAAAATCCGAAATTCTTATAGCAAGCATGATTAATGTGGAAGATTAAATTCCGCAGAAACCACGCAATAAATTATTAGAATTCGAAAAAAGCGGGCGCTGATTCAAGGTGTGTAGCAGGCATAGCAGTTTTGCCTACATTTAGTCAAAAAAGTGCAATATTTCGTGCTTCGTTTTGAATAACAAAAAGCATCCTGCTTGGAATTCGCGCGCAAATTGCCCCGATTTTTCTGCACTCATCTGCGCTCTCTCCGAGTGTCTCAGTCACTTATCGATGGATGTGCGTTAGTATTATACTATTATTCATTTAAGGCTACGGTAATGCTAGCACCATCGCGCAATCGCGATATCGCGTGCCGTCGTGCAAATGCTCACTTTGGCGTACTGTTTTTCGGTAAGAGACGTGAATGAGGGGAAATAGCATGCCCAAGTGAGAGTAGACACGAGGGCACATGCGTTTAGCGATTGTGCGAGCTATAAGCACATCATAACTAGGCCAGGTCACAAGAAGGCTACAGTCGCATCTGCTATTTCGCTCCCAATCTTCAACAGGACCAACAAGGCGCATGGTAAGGCAACTGGAGTGGTGGGTGACCTACTTAGGGGGTCTTGATGCACTCTCGTCCTTTGTAATGCATTAGGTTCAGCAAGTGACGATTTTTTGGATGCTAATTCAGCCGTTCTCATTCAGTCTCCCGCTGACTAGAAATGTATAGACGTGATAGCGAGATCAGAACCAATTTTCAAGTTGGAGAATCTCTCGTAGATCTTTCGCAGTTGTTGCTTGAGGCTATTTTTGCTGCTCAACGCCAGTCAAAATTTGTTGTTCCACAAAATGGGTTACGGCGACAATTGTCCTTTTTACCGAGGACTGAACTAAGTCACCGAAGCCCTGATTAAGTGATACATAGCTCAGACAATATGCTTTCTAAGCATTGAGTAAGCACATCCGAACTATTTTCAGCTGTTTAACCATATCTATAATACTATCTTCAGCATATCTACTGACTGAATTCAAAGCAGTCAGTATTTTAAATGAATTGCTCGATTTCATGCTTGAAGGAGGCACCAGGCGCCGAAAGCTCGCCAACGGGCTCAAAATTTTTTTGCGATTTTGTGGAAGCTTCTTTGGTCTTTCAAAATGAAGATTGAGGCCTCACTTTGTTTTTACATATCAAACCGAAATGATGTTGCGGGACAAAGCATTATTCAGTACTGCTGCAATTTTATGTATATCATTTACTAGTGCAAATGTTTCGTATAACCGTACTGCTAGTTTTATGTCGGATTAGGATACAGCTATCACGAGCGTTTTTTTTAGCTTTTTTGAATGCATTCCACAGCCATTGCTGATACTTCATTCATTTTTCATCATTTACCATTCATTCGAGAGTCTGGATGTCTTAGGGCTAGGCTGCGACCATTTTCGTTTGATAGAATATTTGTCGCAGTTGAGTAATAGCATTGCTTTTTTGTGCCTAAGCGCTTCCGCTCTTTGCTCGCTTTCAAGCTCACAGATTGCAAATTTAAGACTAGTCAGGTGTGCTGACGGAGTGTCTGGTTCGTGCACAGAAATTTCATGATTCCAGTCTCTATAAATTTCACTGTACTATCCTACCAGGTGGAATAGCAGGATTTCGGTTCAGTCCGTAGAAGCCTTCTTTCGTAAGTGCTATCGCAGAGGGGTGTACCGTTATGTCAGGATTTCGCACCGTGGCATGTTGCAAGCGAAGCAATGCGGACGAGTTAAAGGCGCCGTGTTGTTGGGCCCCGAAACAATCACACGTCAACTGCCTATTGCGCCCATAGTATTACTGTGTAATCGTTTTGAGACCCAACTACCGCGACGCGCAAGCTCGCACACACTGCGTCGCACGCCGCTCATCGTCGTGCCAAATCCTGACATAAGGTTACACACCCATGGCAGTGAGGGTCGACGGTGTAGTATTCACCGAAGCCCAGAAGGCGGAGGCGGAGAGATGCCCTTCTCTACTAAAGTTCAGGCAAAAATTTACGCCTGAGTGCAGAAAATCCCTCCAAGATAATTAAATATGCAAAGTTTTATGAGATGCCCCCTCACTGCGAAAGCACCCTTTTTATTTACTGAATTCTTGCTGTAATACATTCAATTCGCTTGTAATATTTTGAAGTGTTCTTTGCTTTACATCTCGTGTTTTTTTCTGTTTTTGTTTTCTTCCTTTCTTTCTTATTGACCGAGCACCCTTATCAGCCGTACGCGATTTTCTGTGTATTCTATCGTAAACTCGATTTTTTTCTGAATTTCTAGTTAATTCTCATTATTTTTAGGTAGACAGACACAAGATGTCGACATTGACGAAAATTTTTGTGACCATTGTAGTTGTAACGTTTCTACCACAGTCGACAACATTCAGCATTCGAGAACTGATACGGGGAGGAAAGCGAGGCGATTCGTCGAGTAAGCAAGGTGTTCCGGCTTTTTATTCTTTCCATAAATGTAGTACTACACAGTCTGAAGTGTATCTTGCTCTTCATAAAGGCTAACCATTTCGACCCTTTCCTTACTTCTCGGAACGTTTGCATACCTCCAGCTGAGCAAAATCTGTGGAAAATCTGTGGAATGCAGTTATATATTTCCTAGTTTACAACAAATTTTGGTTGTATTGCTGACTGGGACGTTCATGCATATCGCATTACGGTGTGGTCATTTGTGCCATCGAACGCACTCTCACTTGATCAGACTATTCATTCACAGAAACTATCTGTTAACATTCACGAGCCGCGCGTTGCGGTGGGAAAATAGCACGAACAGGGGAGAGGGCGTACGACGGCATATCGATCGCACGATCACGTTAATCGCAGTATCACGAGATATGTATATCCGAGACTCAGGCGATAACTTTGCGAAAATTAATTTCTTTCTCTTTATTTGGTAAATGAAAGATATGTTTTGAAAAAGTTGAGAAAATGTTCCACAATGACCAAGAATTGAGTGATTTTTCATCATTAAAATGTTGTGTACTTCGAATATCATGGAGTGTTGCTAAGTATGGAACTCATTTTTTTATTGCTATTTTACTGACAATGAGTTTTATGAAAAGAGGTTACTGTGAATTCATTCTGAAACACCTTCCGTAAATTATCCAAGGTTATAATTTATAATGTTCGTCCTCCTCCTCCCCTTAAGTGAGAGTGAGCTTGAACCCAGTCTGAAGCTTACTAAATGTAGCGTGAAGGGTTTGGTTACGATCATTTTCTATCATTAAACAACAATGCAGAACATTCTCTAAATACTTTTAATTTAATATAATTATAATATTTTACTTTTCCAGCTCCCTGCCCTACCTGGCATCCATTTGAATGTCCGTCTGGGGAGTGTGTACCAATCAAGTATCTATGTGACGGTTCTCCCGATTGCTCGGACGAGTACGATGAAAATAAAAGCATGTGCACTGCCGGTAAGTTAAGTTCACTTTTCGCTCCAGGGAAATCGATTATCGATTCCCAGTGGCTGGGATGAGCTCGTTGTACGTCTTTCTGAGACAGTGCTCATGTGTGCCCATTTGAGGGGAACAGGGTATTACGGGGCTTGGGAGATCATCGGCGGGCAAAGACGTTCATGAGAAAATGCTCGGTTAATTCAGGTTGACGAATTGTAATTTTTTCTTGATTCTAAGCGACGCATATAGACGCATCAGGGAAAACACCTGGGCCGCAGGAGCAGAACATTTCTTCGTGGAAGAATCACTGGAAACTGAATTATCTCACTTCATCTTACTGGGACTACGTCTAAATAATACGAGCAATAATGAAAAACTGAGAACACCCGAGTCTGTCAACGTGCCAGAAACGCGTCACCTGCCGCAATAAGTGTCTAATCGCCTTAATCGCGAAGAAGCCGCGGGCGAAGAGGTGTGCGCTCATCGTGCTTGGGACACCCGACACAATTCGAGTGTCCTAAACCACATCTAGAAAATTTGAGTATTGCGGGAAGAAAAATGCCACAAACGCTTTTGTACACGGGACCATATTACCATTCCTAAGAGTTGCACAATTGATTCCCGTAAATGTTTCCACTCCGTAAAGCTCCGCCTACTACTGTACGATTGCTACATAAATCCGCTTTCCACTTTCAGCAACGAGACCACCCGTCGAAGAGACATCGGCATTCTTGAAAGCTCTTCTCACGGCTCACGGCAAAGACTTTCTTGTCAAGGTTGGTTACTGAATGCCACGAATATCCAGTTATTACATTGTGCATTTCGGCTATTCTGCATAGCTCGCTAGTTCCATTTATGCAACCGAATAGGCTGGATCTTCTCTCGGAATAGCTGGTTGTGCACAGGATTATTTTCATTTATTTATTTACTTATTTTTGTGCATACTGTGATGCGCCATCAAAACACTCAACCATATGTATGTGTAAGTAAAGCATGTAGAAGATCAAATAAGGAACACTACTAATCCATGTACTTATTTCCCAAACTATTTAGTAAAACCAATCAAAAATTAAAGCGTCTGAAAGTGGGTGCTATTGCAATGGGGGCATCTAATAAAAAGTTGCTCATTTGAACATTCTGGAGAGATCCTTGAGGGGTCAATCTGCACGTTCAAGCGAATAACTTAGCCTAAGCCTTGATGGAGGAAAAAAGGGGTTCCTTTCTCCCTTCAGACAGGTAAAAATAATGTCCCTAGTGGGATCCCCCCCCCCCTCATTGCGATAGCACCCATAAAGGTAATAAGGTAATAATCCTCACGGAAATTGAGTTTGAGATATAAGAACAGTCTTATCCGCAAAGTTATTTTAGGCAATATTCCACTGTGTTTATGTTGTGCTAATAAGTGCCCTTTTTACAGTAAATAAGGTTTATTTCTTCAGTGCACGCAAATTTAGGTAAAGAAACGGCAACGTCGAAAACCATTAACAAGGCAAATGTTTCTGTGAACTTATTCTGAAGTGCGAAAAATAATGCCTGAGTTTAAAAGTTTAGTGGGGCGCTGGCACGTGCTCTTGACGTGTCTAACTCATTTGTGACCGCCTATTCATTATTAACCTACATACAGCAACATCTAATAGCTTTTTATGGTTTTTTTTGCTCAGGCTTATCCCATCTAATTCCCCTTTAGATAAATGGTCTTCTCCACAGAATAATACTAAAACGAGGCAGCCTGTCAAGCATGGTTTGAAGAGTTCCAAAGAGTGCTTTGTATTTTGGGTTGGGAAAGATTGCGAGGTCGTGTCCGGTAAGCGAGCAGAATCCCCGAAAAATATTGGCTAAGCACTATTTTTACTGATTTTTGGCCCGTTTCAAAAATATTCGGTCGGCAAACCTTTTTTTGAATCCACATTTTGCTGTGTCTATTATATAACACCTACAATGCCATTTGGTCACTCATTTAAGGGTTGAATGGGATCGGTAGAGATCAGTTGGAGGGGAATTTTTCTCAATGTATTGATATTTGACCATTGATGAATCTTTTAAAATCTCTTCCTTACCGATTTCATCCATATGTGATTCTAACTAATAAAGGAGATAATTTCATTTTTAAAATCTCTCATACACAAGGAAACGATTGTTTTGATCTTCTCAGGAATTTCAATAGACTTGTTATACAAAGTAGTGGACATGATTTCAGAACTTCTAAAGTCAATGTACTTAATTAAGGTCTTCGGTCCAAAAGCAAAGGGTGAACTGGTCAACATGGGCGGTGTGGACAAGGTTGCAGTTGCACTATCACGTGAGTTTATACAAGCTTATATCACAGCGACTAGAAAATCTCTACATCTGAATACTAATCTAATACCTCAATTTCAAAAAAAACATTTTTACGCTTCTATACGCTTTCCGTATTTTTGATATACGATTGACGTTCAAAAAATTTGAAACAATATGAAACATAATATGATTTATAATAGATCTTTTCAGAAATTCCAACAGCAGACTTGTTTGGAATTGAAATGAAGCTGTCCGACGAAGAGACGGAGCATATGATCGCCGTATTGGAAGGAATCCTGAACGGATCCAGTGACGAACTCACGTCCAATGAGGCCGCCGACTTCCGCTTTTTCGTGCAAAAATTACAGGTAAATTTGATTTTCCTAAAGGCCTTCGCAGGGGGAGGGAGTGAGGAGAAAATGGGAACAGAGAGGAAAGAAATGTTGCTATTGTTCAAAAGGAACGCTGCATAGCGAAACTCGCATTGGAAAAGCGTAGCTTGGGGTTCTGCAGCACTTCGAGTAGCACTGCCACGCATTAGCTGGGACTTTTGCTGCAAGGGCGGAGCAACCTTTGCGGCTGGCTGAGTCAGTCTCTCAACCATCCGCATCTAACTCACCGCCTAGTGATGCAGAGGAATGCGATAGGGGAGAAGTGAGACGGGAGGTTTTTGGGCTCCTGTTTCTCGAGTTTTTCGTCTTTATATTTCGTTCTTTCTCTAGTATTTCACTGCCAAGCAACCCCCCTTCTTACTTCCCAATCGATTCACAATCTGCCAAAATCACCTTTTTCGTTTAATCAGAGAATTTCAGAAAATTAGTTTTGCAGTATGACCAAAAAAGACTGAAGGATTGGGTCACTTTTTCCTTTCACTTATGAATCATTTTTCAGCGTTTTTATCCCACTGTTAACTACTATAGTCTTTAAATTTAGGAAACTGGATTCTTCTGATTAGAAAGAAGGGCCTGACGTGCAATAGCCGATCTGATTGACCTG
This sequence comes from Trichostrongylus colubriformis, assembly GCA_963978905.1. Classification (NCBI taxonomy): domain Eukaryota; kingdom Metazoa; phylum Nematoda; class Chromadorea; order Rhabditida; family Trichostrongylidae; genus Trichostrongylus; species Trichostrongylus colubriformis. The sequence goes on from OZ022258.1 coordinate 49,115,597, forward strand.
ATCTGATCTCGATTCCTTCCCCCACAATTTCGCCGTCTTATTCGTCGTCATCGTCTTCTTCTTCTTGGTAGCGCGTTATCGCTCCTGGTCGTCGTTTCATCTCACACACGCACACACAACAGCCGTATACGAGTTGTCTCGTCGTTAATAAATCGTTTACCGTTGTCTCGCTATCATTATAAATATCAATGAATATCACAAAAATATCGCTGTTTTCTTGTCAAAAAAGGTTTCCGTTAGAGACTTGGATATCGAAATTTAGAGCAGATCTTATCGTCTGGATGCGCACGAAATAGTCTATTTTGTTTATAGGCTTTTTCAGTAGTACACGGATAAATAATGTCGAGTCCTAAAATCTTACTAGATGGAGTCGCTTTTAACCATAAGCACTGCTATTGCTCTTTCAAGGCCGTAATATGAGTAGTTAGTTTTCAATAATAAATACAGAAGTAGGAGGAGGAGAAGTTCTCATATCGTCGCAAACTATAGAATCTTTAATGAAGTGAGTATGACAGCATCTCTACCTCTATCTCCTCCTAGCAATGGTGACCAGATCAACGCTATGGTCCTGACATTTTTCCAGGTAGGTCCTCACCGATTTACAATGTGCTATTACCGCGCAGAAATATCTAACACAGTGAACCACTTGGCCCCGTGTAGTGTACGCAGCACACTGCTCAGATGAAGGCGACAGGAATCCGCCTGCAGTGGTTTGTGCAAGAAAGCACTTGAGTTCCTTCTCGATGCTTAAGGTAGCGTTCATGTTCAACGCAGACAGGGCGCGGCTGCGCTCCCAGGCGGCGAGGCAGAGCGGCGCGGGGGAGGTGCAGTGACGACGCAGGCAGCGAGGCAAGGTGGCTCACGTGTAGACGCAGAGACACGCAGCCACGCTCAACAGCTGGCACCGTATAGTATGAACGCGGCCTGAGTTTTTCTTGGTTCTTTCCTTTCCTTGGTTGCACAGCTCGGACAAAGCTCTATGGGGAAAAGAAATGAAAAGAATTTAAACATTGAAAGAACTGATCCCCACTCCATGCGACTGGTAGAGGTATCATTGGCTGACTGCCATCACTGGTAGTGGTATTTTATTCATTTTATTTATTTTACTTGTGAATGCGTCAGCTCGATGCGCCAGAGATAAAAACAAAGAGACGACTGGAACAATAAGATGTTGGACAAGGGGGCAAGGAGCCGATTGCTCGTGCAAAAAAAGATAAAGAGAAGTATTTCCGAGTGTTACGACTATGCGGCGGTTCCCTCATAACACTAGGAACAACAGCTATAGCCATTTATACTCTTCAAGGATATGGGACAATTTTGGGAGTCACTCTCTTTACAGGATCGCTACACTCGAACTTATTTATTCATTAGGCTGCCAAATAACTTTCCCCTGACAATCCTCATGTGTCTATCAATCAGTGGACCTTCAAAGCAGAAACAATGTCATTTAGATGTATTATACTTATGAAGATTTCGAAAACATGGTTCCCACAATTTTTTCTGACAGGGCATGAAATATATGACAAAATTTTTTGAATTTCTAGGAGCTCTTTATACTTCTATGTCATAACCCATATCCCATCGAGTTTTGGAAGGACAGAAATGGGCAGAAGCTTTTTCAAGGGCTATATACCTGGACATTTGACATGAAACAAATTTCTGTGATTTATCAAATACGTGATCCTTTTATCGTAACGCCGTTCAATAGCGTGCGGTTAAAGTCGTTTCAGCCATTTCGGAGCAAGGTAGGCGAATTTTTCCGAAAAATTCATTTCAAATGACTAGCAATAGCATAAATATTCACAATCTTATATGTACAATCCCTGAAGCGGCGCTTGAAACCTCAAAACCATATAAAACATTATTTTAAAGAAAGATGGCTAATTTCGGATTTCAAGCGTCACTTTAAACGTTGGAAGTTCATACGTGCAGGTATTCCGTCACTTTGAAGTGAGACCATCGGATAGATCGCTGCTGGTGGCTTAAGAAGAGCTCTCCAGGAAATCTACTCTCGTCAGAAGCGACACCAGGGCTTTTCCTTTCACCGTCAACGTACAACATATGAACTTACAACATGAGCATCACATCAAATTATCCGCCGACAGTCCATTGTGTGGAATTACGTCAAGAATCACCTAGACTGACGTAATTCTTCACAATTGTAGAAACTCGACAAGGCATATAACAATCAATATCAGACATCTACGCTAAAAGATACGGTATACGACAGTCCATAACCCGTTCAGAGGCAATCATTGAAAGTTTGAGGTCAATAAAGGAACACATTAAAAATTGAATAAATCCACGGGGTTACACGTATGTCATCGAGTGAACATTTGGAGCTTGTGATAGAACGTAGGCCGGCATCCTGTCATCGGTCCTGAAAAAAACTGATCGATTCGCATTCGCATTGGGTCCACTGTGAATGAAGAGTCAAAGAAATGGCACACTTGCTAGTTTCTTACGTAGAACAGGATTAGATCTTCAAACACCTCTCTCTTTTTTGACGCATTAAGAATCCAAAAAAAACATTTTCAAATGGCATTGGGAATTTGAGTGACATCTTCAGAAGGCATTGGGAATTCGAGTGAATATCCAGTAGGATATCTTTAGGAAGCTATTGTACGAAAAGTTCTGACCGCTGCCGCGTGTCTACAAAATAGATACAAATTTGAAAGTGTTTCAGACAAAATCAATTGGTATACTGTGCTTTGTAAATAGATAACACTTGCTCTTTCTAGACACACACTTCTCTGAAAAAACCGAATTTTTTGAATTATAATTGTTAAGTAATTACTCGCGTTAAAGAGCGAATCCCACAGAGGAAGCCGGACACATGGGCATTGCTACAGTCCTTACGATACAAGACTTTCATTATAATACTCGATAGAAGTGGTCCATTCTATGTTCTGATATTGTCTACACTGTTGGAATTCACTTTTCTACTATTTTTGCTTTGTTTACTAATAAAATAGTGGGAACACATTCGAAATACTTTCTGGCTGCAGAATGGTAATGAAAAGCTAGTGATAGTGAAATGCTCCTACCTTACAGGAGGACTCTTCCACTGCCGGCTGGGTGCCGTACCATAGCCACTTTCTCGTCCCTCACCCGTACGATGCTCGCATTCTTCCCAACGTGGAAGTGGTGGAGAATCGACTGGGATTCTAAATTCAAGGAGTATTGCCTTTAGCAAATCTCAGGATTCTCAGCGATTACTGCTCCCTTGTTTTATGTATTTATTACGAGAAGTGAGACAGGTGGAGACTCGAGATAGAAACACCTTCTGAAGAAATTTTTGGTAGGATCGAAAAGACCTGAAAATGCCTCACCTGGACAGTTCCCGATCGATACTGCCTTCATCGCTACCATGTGGGCTGTACTCGTTGGAAACGTTGGCCGATGTAGGTATCGGTGGTGGTCGACACTTCGGTGGTGGACGACGATAGGATTCTCGACTGAACGAGGAACTGACCGGCACTTGACTTTTACAAACTGCGAATGTGGGTAGATAACCTGCAAAAATGAACGATTATGGTAAGGAGCAGCGGCTTCTCACCTGATTAGAGAAAATTCAACGATTTAACCAATTCCAAACTTACCTTGTGGTGGAATTTCCTCATAAAATTCTGTTGGTGATCCCATATTCCTAGCTACCGTGTGATACGCGGCAGAGTGTTCTTTTGGATGTAACCGAAGTGTTGTGGATGTGCATGGACGTAGTGGTGCCGGTTCAATCGGGGCGGCAGAGAACGATCTGAAAACGCGAGAAATAACTGTAGAAATGAAAATATTTTTTTTGCTGGAAAACACCTAGGACCGGCTAGGTGTGCCACACAGTCGCACCATAAACATTCTCGAAAGTTCTAACACCAGTTCTGCATCCACTGAGCCCAAGACCCCCCAGAGCACTACTAAATAGAGATAATGAAACGGGAAAAAAAACAAAAAAGGCAAGGCTTCCACTAATTCTCCCAAATCGTTTTGAGCGTCAATTTTTCAGTCTAAAAATATAAATTCTTCACAAAACATTGGTGTTTTTTTTGCAACCATTGTCACGGAAGTAATTACATCTGGACACCACCCTGAGTAGAACAGCCGTTCGATCATATAGCCGGCGATGACCCGTTGAGCTGCGTACGCGGTTACCGTAATCATGATGGATTGGCCAGCAGTGGCCCTGTTCGGCCACCATCACCCACACCACCACACCCGGACATCACCGTACGAGAATCTCTCCTTCTCACACCACAGATAACACTAGAACTAGATTTATGAGCACATTGTAAAACGTGCGTGGCGCATCCCAAGCTCCGTGACCAGGCACGGCTAATTATTGCCAGAAGTCCATGTGCTGTTGGGCACATGGCGAACTGCTTATGGCTACAGCGAACACGATTACGGTATGATTAAGAGATAAAACGCATCATATTCCTCTTCCTTACTATTACTACATATAGAAAAAGAAAATTACAGATTTCGCAATGATACTATCAATACTTACCGTATTGTGCCAGGAGTGTTTTGGAATGCTGGATTGTGTGACGTTCCGTTGTAAACCAGAACCCCCATAGAGCCCTGAAAACTCGAAAATTGCAGAAATTCAAAATCGTTTTGAAAGAAGGACATAAGGAGTGTCGAATCAATTGAAAAAGGGTTTCTCATAGATGTGAGACTGTAGCCTCATCGAGTTTGTGCAGCATGTAGGTTATGAGTTACTGTAACTACCGTAAAAACTTACTGAATACGAGTTTTTCATAGAATTATAGGTCCACACATTATCGCCAGCTGTCAGAATACCATCAGACGAGGCGGATTTCGTTTTATTGCGACGCGTTCTTCCACTGAAAAAGATGAACGATAACATCCGAAGTATTCATGAGTAGTAGTGACATTAAAAACTCGTTTATTAATGGGAACGTGAATACTTCACTCAAGTATAAACCAATACCAACCCTAGGAATTCAATAACAAAAAATTCAATTACGGATTAAATGGTTAAATCGATAAAAGTTTGTGATTCATGTAAAACTTTCAAGGAATAACAAACGATTATTCATGTGTCTTCCAAAAGGTTACATCTCATTACTATCAAAATTATAGTTATTTAAAAAAAAAGTAATTTTAAACTCACAGAATAAACTATACCTGACTATTTTAAATTCATTGGATCCCTTGATTATATTCATTAATACGGCCGAAATTTCACAAATGTCGTTTAGTTGCCATAAAAAAACCGAAGGTGAGCCCTTCAAACTTTTCTTTTTTAGATGCGCAATGATTTCCACTTCTGCGACAATTTTAGATGTATTTTTTATTTTGCGTGTCAAATGGCTCACAGGGCTGAATGAAGTCCTATCAGTGTTTTTATAATCGCCCATGAAAGTGGTATCAAGAGACGAGTAAAATCTTGGCCGATTTTCATAGTAACAGTAAAGTTGTTTGATTTGGCTCTGAAGTGCGAACTGCGGAATGCGCAGTGTATTTGTCTCAAACTATGTTTGTTGACGTGATTATGAGTCCGACTATATAGTTTCACAGCCTGATTGAGCGCAAAATATTTGAACTCCTTTTCCGGGCCCTGTAGAAACGTCAACCAGACCAGGTTTAGTCCGTGTCAGATGAAGATTGTCCTGGGTCACTACCGTCCTCTACGCGACACTTGCTATTATGAGGTGTAAGACATCACTTTCAGGACGCAGACGGTATAACAACACTTTTGCTACGTAGGAAGATTTGAAAAGGTCACATGTAGTCCCAACGAGAATCATAAGCCATGCTGTATGTAGCTTTGAAAACCGTACCAAGCAGATTACATAAAACATAAAATAGACTTCATGCCCCCTTCGGAACCTTTTATCGATGCAGTGCTCGTCGTCTTGCGTCAATCGGCCGACTAACCGCATTTGACGAGCAAAATCGCCGTCCTATTCATTGTGTTATGGAATTAGGCGCTGATGAAGTGGGGACATTTCCTCTTCAACGATGGCATGGAAGGAATATGTCGCGTGCGTATACGAAATTCTGCGATACAAAGGCCCAAGAAGTGGGCGATGTGCTGCTGAATAGCCACCCGGGAGCACCGAATTCTGCGCATTGTACTATTCTAATCGAATTGTGGCAGTGGAACACTAGGCGGAACGTGGCAGATATCAAATTTAGGAACAGGAAACTTCAAAGGCTTGATGGAGGAAATGTGAAGCTTTTTCTCTATCCCTTTCTGACTAGAATTGTACCTTCGGTATACCTAACATAAGGGTAACTGCTCGGCTAGGTTCAGGGGGATGTGTACCTTAATGTCAGGATGCCGCACTGCGGAATGTCGCAAGCGAAGCAATGCGGACGAGCTAAATTGTTGGGTCCCGAAGCGATTAGAAGTCAACTGCGTATCGCACTCCTAGCATTACGTTGTAATCGTTTTGAGACCCAACTACCGTGACGCGCATAGCTCGCACACACTGTGTCGCACGCCGCTCGCCATCGTGCGGCATCCTGACATTAAGGTACATATCCGGTTCAGGGCAGGCGATTTCGCACCGCGGCATGTCGCAAGCGAATTGATGTGGACGAGCTGAAGGCGCCATGTTGTTGGGTCCCGAAGCGATTACAAGTCAACTGCGTATCGCGCCCCTAACATTACCGTGTAATTGTTCTAAGACCCAACTACCGCGACGCGCATAGCTCGTACACACTGCGTCGCACGCCGCTCGTCGTCATGCGAAATCCTGACATTAGGGTACACATCCGGTGACCACAACTTCGCGAAAATGCGCTATCTGACAAAATTGGAAATTTTGGACATCTATATAAATGAGGCCAGATGATACTGGATGATTCCTGAACAGTGAAGCTTCAGACAGTCCTTTAAAACCTTGTGAGCCTACTTGTTGCAGTGGACAGTTGTACGCCCTGCGAACAGCTCGCTTATCGTTAGATTCCATGCCCATTCGTGCCCGGACGCTTTGCCGTCCCACGCCCCCAGTTTCTCTCCCAATTCCGAGCCGACAAAAGTAGCCATACTATTATGACTAATGCCATTTCCATAAAAGGCCTAATGTGACCGACTGAATGACTCAACGGCGATGACTTTCCCTTGAAGCTCAGTACGATGTCACGCGATCAGCTCTTCCGTCCCATCGTTGGATGATGGTCATGCATGGCAAAGCTTTACGGCTTACTCAGCCTGCATTCTCAGAAAAACTGACAAGGGATGTGTCATGCGGGCATCTTCAGCGTGTACTTGGTGAATAGGCCGGCCTCAGTTCGTTTGCTTATTGTGTGACAAGATGACAATGACAATGTCAAGTCCGACAGAGCCTTTCCCTCCATCATCCTCCCCCAGATCCTTTTTGAACACCAATCCGTGACAAGTAGCACATTATTGGTTGACCTCAGCTGCTTCATTGTGACGATTCCTTATGATCAATGCTTAACGCGATGATGAATGGAGTTGTCAGACTCGCGGGTCCACATCCGGGGTCACGCCAATGGCAATTAATAAGCTCCACCAATCATTCAGTGAATAATCGACAAGTTATATGGCCGCTATGAAAGATGACATCGGAGCTTTGAAGTCTGTTGCGGGTCTAATCCACTTAGTAATCCGACTGGGAACAATGTATCGTTGCCTTTGATCTTGGGCGCACTTCTGGCAACGAGAGGATTCATGGTTGTGGAGGGAAAAGGTACCCTCTTCAGGCGCTCAAAAACCTCCGGCTAAAATTCCCAAAGTCCTTTTCGAGACATTTTCTGAAGGTGGTACGCTACCAGACGAGTGGCTGGCGGAAGGCATCCGGGCCGATTGTGATACTCTTTGCTCTAAAAGACAGTACCGATGAAAACCTGAATAAGACTCCGGGAATCATCATTCAAGTAGTCATCACCATGCTATTCTTCTAGGAATATAGTACCGTTCTTAGAGCAGCTAGACTCGAGGTCATATGTAGGTAGAGTGAATCTTACAAGGAAAGAACTTCAAATTCCCATGGAACTTCCAAATGAGACCCGGATGGATCGATAGAGCTTCGAACAGTGATTATAACTGATAACTGTGAAAACAATGAGATGTCACAGGCAAACTTTGACCCCTCCTAACTCGCTTCAGAATGGCATTTTCCAGTTTTGGTTTCCATAGTAGAAATCATTTTCGGAGCTCCATCGATCCACCCCGGTCTCATTTCAAAGTTCCATGGGAAGTTGAAACCCTCCCCTCGTTAATTTCCACTACACACTGTTCCGGAAGAAAGTCGATTGAATGGCGAATCCCGAAGGCTCAACGTCAACAGCTTCACGCCTTTCTATAGCCTAGTAGAAAACAGCAGGCGAAATCCGTAACGTATTATTTAGATTTCAAAATACACCCTGACCTACTTATTTACTTACTTATAAACACACCTGAAGATGCGTAAACCGTAGGAACAGAGTAGTCAAAAATAATGACATGTTTTGGGGTCAATTGACTTCCTCAGCCTCTCGATAGCCCGAAAAAAGCCGTCAGTGTTGTTTTTTTCCCGTGCAATATGTCGCCGATACCGTACGACAGTAATTATGGTACTTCAGATGCTGTATGATGAAACGTCAAGGACGCAAACACACACAGCACATGATGTGTTCACATATTCGCTCATCAAAAGCACTTTTTCAACGTCTGAAAAACTGCGTTATGGCGGCGTTTTGCTATGTCGTACCATGGTATTTCGCTCAACGAGCAAGTGTCCGCGCGGATTTATCACCTGAAAGGCCGTATCAGCATAGATGGGATTATAGCAGGTTCTGTATAAGCCTTGGATTGCTGGTCAAAATCAGGCAAGACAGCGATCTACATTTTTCCCAATATAATCCAGCATCAGGCATTCGTAAAGATGGAATATAGCCCCCTTTTCAACATATTACTACTTCAGAACACAGCAACGTAATGATGTAACCCAAAGCCAAAAAGCCTTGCTTCCATTTCACTGGAAGCTATCCAAAGCCCATACAATCAAGCCGTTGAATCAATCTGGCAAAACATATAAACAGTGAAATATTATGAATATGTTAAAATATGCAAATAATATTTGAGTGAAATTTCGTGATATCTTCCAAAAAATCGATTTTTCAATACTCACCGTTTGATTCGACATATCACAAGGGTGATGAGCGATAGTAGGATGAGCAAAGCGATAAGGGAAATAACTATAAGTGAACGGCTCGACAGCGGAGTCAGTGGAATCCTTGACGAGACATCCGAGATTGAGATAAATGGATTCCATTCGCAGTCGCCCGGCTGAAACAATAGGCACTGCGCTTGAGTCTAGAATTCTTCTTTATCAGAAGAATGCATTTAAAATTGTTACATTGCACAGAGCTCTACAGCCAATATTCTTAAAATCGGAATAAAAATATTGCAGAAATGATGTAGTAACTCGACAATCAGTACTTTTATGAAGGATTAGTTTTTAGATAGCATGTTGTTGTTTTCTTTTTGAAAATCATTTTAGGGTAGTTCTAACAACAATTCCATGATCGGGTTTGATAAAAGGCATCTTCCCTAGTTACCCTTAAGTGGCATATGATGGATTCCACAGCCAGCCAGTGACCTATGCGTTTAGGGTTTCGGGTTGAAGAAATTCTTTTTACATCGTTCTACAATATTATTATTAATTTAATCAATTTGAAGAAAACGGAAAACTCTCACTAATCATGTTGAGAGAGCCATCACTTATGAGGGTACTGCAAAATTCGATGACTGAGCAAAATCTGAGGGAAAGGCGTGTTTCTAAGGTACGACCCATCCTCCCTATACCATAATGCCTATAAATTTCCACAGAAGGTTTCACACTCCTAACTATATTCTAAGACCTTTTTTTTTGCTCTTTTTTGCAAAATCTTTTACAAACTTTTGAAATCTTCTTTCAAAATTTGCTATTTGATATTTCTCTTCAAAAGCCTGCCGGGACCGTTCTCCTCTCTTCATTGTGCAAGTTGGTCGCTGACCCTTCCCCTTGTATCCCCTCCCACCGGAAACCAATTAGAGCGCCACCATCAGCCGAATTCAGCGTGCAAGTTTTCGGGATTCGGGATTCAATTCACAGCTCTATTCAATGAATAGGCAATCTCTGGCCCAGCAAACCACTTACATAGTGGAAAGGCTTAGAGGCCACTTCAGTGAGTCTGGGAGCCTATTGCATGATTGACATTTATTCTACGGTACTTGTACGGTATTAGTGTCGTCAAGAAAGGCGGATTAATGAGCGCTATGTAAATTCTGACCGAACGTGATTGACTGACTGCCGTTATGGAATAATCCCTATTTTTATTGTAATCGGTCTCATGGGAAGAAGACCCCATACGGTTCCCAGTCGCTTCTTGGATTTGTCATACCGTCACCGCAAGGGCCTAGAATTTTAACTGAGCTATTGCTGGACCTTGAAGGTTACTGTAATCGCTCTGGTCAAGCCATGTACCAGCTATTTTTGGGGGGTATCGACCCGCTAAAGTCAGCATACACGCCGTACCTGGCCAGCCAGTCTCAACGCAGATCAAACTCCGCTTAGGCCAAAATCAGTCAAAACTAAGGAGCCTGATAACGGTCGCCCTTCTTCCGCCTCCACATACACCTCGACTACCCTTATCCGAACATCAAAGTGCGCTTTTGCTCACATGGGGGTGATTCCGAACATCTGCGTTTTCTAATTGAATATGGGAATTCATCAACAGGCAACAGAGCTTGGTCGACAGCAACGGCGGCAGCAACTGATCCCAAGCTTCTGTGGCTGCGCAAAATTTGCATACTATGATGTATTATCAAAGCGATTGCGCGCGAATTCATTTTGTTAGCCCCTGGGGAGTGCTGTCGGACGCCGTCTCGCTGTGCTCTGGGCGAAAATTGTTTGAAAAGCTGTCAATGACAATGAAAAATGACCGCCGCTGTTGAAACTTCATCGTGAACATGTGGTGCACTATAGTTGCAGATGAATGAAATCTGTTGAACACGACGCACTGAAGTCATGGGAGGCTGCATTTGGAGGGCCATTAAATAGTCTTTAGGCAGAGGTGGAGATTTTTTTTCAATTTGTGAGAATAAAAATTAGTGCCTGAATGTGCATCTAGAGGAATGATAAACCTAGGTATTCCACATTTTTGAAATGGTGCCAAAAATCCTACAAAAAACTCACAGCCTCATAGGGTTCATCACTGATAAGATGCCAGATGAGTGATAAATCTGGTGGTGGAGGTAGTTGAAAGACAGGCGGTGGTGGAAGGCACTCACAGGCCATGGCGTCATGAAGCGTGGCGAAATGTGGCCTGAAATCAGCGTACATCATCTGGCTGCTGCTGCTGCTGGTGTGTGAAAGACGACGGCGTCAACGACGAGGGTACATGACGGCACCAATGGCGACGTATTTGAAAAGCAAACAACCGTCACCGGCCTTAACAAAAGGACGAAAATACACGGATCGCTTAAGACCATCCATCCCACTGATGGGAGGAGGGGACATGTGTGAGCGGTAAACATCGAAGGGAAAGAAGCAGCATTGTACAGACGATCAGCGTACGCGGTGCGAAAAAGTGATCAGTGTCAAGGAAGGGGTGTGGCCGCGCGTACTCGTAATGAGTTAGGTTAGTTATGTTTACTGAACTCATGGTCTCTCAGGGAGTGTGCTCTTTAGTGGACACCGACAAAGTCAAGCATCAAACACTGCTAGTAAAGGAGAAGGAGTTTTGAGAATGATCCTTGAGGACTATCAAGAAAGCTTTTTGAAGAAACACCGTGAAATGGCCCGCTTGAGCCAACAAGTCGAGAAGTCAAAAAATATTTGTTTTGGAATAAAATCTTGAGTTAAACTATGTCGAAGCTCTTTTCTGGAAATCCCAAGAGTAAAGTATTTTTTGAAGTTTGTTGGCAACCTATCATGAACATTTCAAAGACTCATCTAACGGTCAACCAACCAGACCTTTATCTTTCCGAGGTCACCCACTTGGCGCAATGATTTTCTATGGGGATAAATACTGCAAGGCATAAGTTGGCTCCTATGAACCATTGTGTAGATCACGTGCACATGCAAATTCCAAGGCGATTTTGAAAAGATGCTGCCGCATGGCGCATTCTCGAGCTCTTGCGGAATTCTCAACCTGAATAATAAAAATCAGAAGTAAGACAAAAGGAAATCAAAATGATTACAAAAATTTTCTCCTGCACGGCTAGCTATTACTTATCATTAGTTGACCGTAAAGTTAACCAATAAACAAACAAGTAAATAAAACAACACGACGTGATCAAACATAAAGCAAGAGATCTTTTGAACTAATTAGATTATTAGCCATATAGCCGTATGCGAGATATTCACTATTTCATTGAGAATTTTTCTATTTGTATGATTAAGAAAAAAGAAGAAATGAAAGTACTTTCGAAAAATACTGAATATTTAATCCAGGAGAAGGAGGAGAAAAGCGGAAAAAGAGGCATCAGAAGACTGTCCGCAGGAGGAACCGGGAATTTCGCTCACCACTCGCTCGAAATTGTCAGTTTGTGAGGCGGCTGTCGCGGAGGTCAACGCTCGATTGAGTACGGCTATTATGAAGAGGTAGCCATAACAAGGTGAGTTTACGAGCGGATGGATGACGGTTTCGCGGTCGAGAAGACGTCGTGGCGACCGTGGAGGTTTTCCTCCGCGTGCGGGGAGCGAGTCCATTGAGAACTCGGCCTTGAGGGTTGTGTGTGTATGGCGGGGTGGTGCGATGATGATGGCGGACACGTATTACCGCACACATGAAATGAACCACGTAACGACCGAACAGAATGGAATGATCCCCCCATTGAAGCAGCGTCATACTCATCCATAACCCAGATGGGGTAAATCGTAGAGCAGAAATAAGTGGGTTGAGGCACGTGATTGGAGAATGACAGCTTGATGATAACCAACATGTAAAATAATGAAAAGAAAATTACACATAGAAGCGGTGATCCAAAAGAGAGGATTAGGGGAAATTAAGCTGTTTATTCCTCAGCGGCAAAGACATGGAAGGAACAGGAGCTCCAAAACAATGTGAAATGAAAACAGCTCACACAAAAATACGGGTCAAATTCATCCGGATTAGAATGCTTGAAGAAACCGAGATGAGAAAGTTGCGAAAAAATGGTAAACATTGACGTTTACAAAAGTTTGGATCAATTTAAGCATTATGAGACTGCGATACGAAACAATAACAAGCGCACAAAAATGTGCTACCGTACTATAGATATCGTTCAGAATGATAGAAAAAGATGAATTCCTCGAGAATGGACAGCCCTTTAACATATGCGCCACGCATTCTAGTTCTATTCAGAATTGGGGTGCAGGTGAATGCGATTTGGCCTATACAATGACTTGCGGGGCCAGCCGTTTTACAAGACAATGCTTTTATCCTCCCGAACGACCTGGTACCAATTCAGTGATTCCGGAGGAATGGAAGGCTTGGTTTTTCTTGGCGAGTTCAATGCAGCATTTGATGCCCGCACCGTACGAGTGGGAGTGCACTACTTCCTGCCATACTTCAAGTAATATGTAGGTATGGAAATTTCTGAGAACCTGCTCGAATCCTTCGACATGGAGGAAAATCTTCATGGCAGGCCGAGAAAACTGTAGGTCCTATTAACGAATTTCGCTCGTTGGAGCGACAATGGGTAATCAAAAAACGTGATTATGTACTCAAAACACTTTACTGGATGTCATGAATACTGATCTCTGTAGCTGATTGGTTGCGGTTCTGTTTGAGGGTAAATTCCCAGGCAAAACACTCATGTTCACACCCACACCATCACTGTTACAACTACTCTATTGACTGTGAAAAGTACCTCGGGTAATATTCCGTTGGTTTAGTTACTAGTGACTTGTTTCTGTGGGGAACGTTCTCCCAAGGAGCTTCTACAGTTTTTATAAAGTACAGTAGTACTGTACTGCAAACTACAGTACTACGGGTAGTACCAAATCACAATAGAGTCTACGAATTGACGCAAGGGGAGGGTAGACGGACAAGTACCCAAATCTATGCAAGTTACAGTATTGCTATTGAATTCAATTGAAAATACACTTGGAAATACTGTAAAAATGAAATAAATAAGTAGCAAAAAGTATAAGTGAACGAGCAGACGTGAGAGATCATATCACCATCAAACACCATTAAACAAAAACTTAACTGAAAAACAACGAAAGACATTTTCAGGAGCTTCCTACACCACCAGCCTGGATGAGTCGTGGTATCTCACTCCAGAAATAGTATTCAGATGTAGTGAGGGCTCAGAAAAACATTATTAGTCATCGGAAGCTGAAGTATTCCAGACGGATAAGGTGCTAACGAGCCGAACAGAATTGAATTTGCAACGACACATCGAGCTACACTAATGCCGTCTAACAATATTAGCAAGCTGGTGTCGTGATTTGTGTGTCCAAGTGGGCGTTGGTGACGAGTCGTGAGGGCGTGGCCTGACTGCAAATCATCGAAAAGGGCGGACGAACGACGACAGTGAGATTAACAGCTGATGAGCTCTCCTATCAACAAACACAATGTATGAAGAGATTAAGTGATGCACGAGTGTACCTAAGCCATTTGGGAGGAGGGGGGGGAGAGGGGAAGGCGAGTCTCTTTCAGAAACGTTCTAGTCACAGCGCTACAGAAAAGAGCTGCTACGAGGCTCTCTGACGCCTTGCCCGTCAGCTAACTTCAGCAGTTGCTGAAATCTCCTTTTATTTTGTCTCGGTAAATATTACAGGAACCCCACGTCACCAGCAAAGCATACACATGTGCATTTTTATTAGTTTTTCTTCTCAACATTAAATATTAGTAGTTAAGCCTCCAAGGAACAAGAACGAAAGGCTCAGTAAATATATGAAGCTGCGCCAAGTACTTGACAAACACGACATGTCGTCATTATCTTTGAAATAGCCAAAATGGAACGAAGTCCATACGAGGGTGTACGGCAATAGGTTAGAGGTTAAATTTAAAATGAGCTCTGTAATCGGAGCCACGAAACCGGTTTGGTCATAGAAGAGAAACGAACCGGTGAACCTCAGAGAATGAGGTGCATTCTAGGAACTGCGCTGTGGACAGCACAAAAGGGCCTCACGGCTTATAGCCGAAGAATCTGATGAAGTTCAAAGTGGAAAATTCTGGAAAAAAATACTGGAAAAATTCAAGGTTCGGAAGCAGTAATACGGTAATTGTCGTAAGGCAGTAGAACGCTTGTGATATGATCAAAGATGAGAGACACAAATAAGGCCCCTGAAAATCTTATGCATTTGTGGACTGACCATCTTGAAAGCACTTCCCCATGACAGTATCTCTGAGTTCAGCTTTAGAGAGCTATCTGAGCCAGAACTGACTGAAACATTTCCAAAAAACGAATTCACTGAGAAAACTCAGGAGTAATGTAGCATGAAAAGCTTCCTCAAGCCGCAAAACGGCAAGGAAACGGACGAAAGAATCGCTACAAATTGAATTTGGGTGGAGCGACGATGTCTGGCCGTCCAACGTGCTGGCACCTCCCGTCGGCTCTATGCTCACGCCTCCCAACGCAAACTTAATTTGTCGTTTGTGGCTGTGAAAGGCGCAATCTGTGCATCCTCAGCCTAAATGGCGTATTAGCCGCTTGTAGTCATCGAAGCCAAGCCGGCAGGAAACATTCTAATGATTAGCTACGCACAATCTAAACGATTGTACTTCTCATGAAGGCATGGTTTCCACATTTCGGCATCATTTTCTGGGTCCCAAGGGGATACAGCACTGGAAGTTACTGTAGAGAAGCAAAAAGTGATGTCGTACATTCAAGTAGCCTATGAAAGTTTTAGCTTATAGTGAGACTACTTTTTCAGGAACACCTTGATTTCAGCTCATAAACATACGTTGTATGAAAGGGTTAATGGATATTTTGGGCACGGAAAAAGTTGAAAATGTGATTGATTTCCATGGGTAACCAGCTTTAATGACAGTATTGAGACAGGTTCGTGGAGTTTCAACGAAAAAACGCTAAACGCACAAAAGAAGAGCCGAAAGAGCAAAAATGAAATGGGGGCGAATGCCTCGTTACTATGGTGCAAGGACGGCTACCTAATTGACGGTAAGAGGAGCTGTAAGGGATGCAAAAGCACCTCTCGTGCATCCCCTTTCATCCCCTCTGCATCTCTAGCCGGTGGTGGTAGATGCAGATAGGCGAGGGTCTGAGTCAGCCATTCGAAAGTGTTGCCTTGCCCTCGCAGCAGCTCGCTCAGTGAATGCGAGACAGCGTGACTAGCAGCGTTGGGGGATAGCGATAAAGACTATAAGACGCGTTTTTCCAAAGGGGACCTCGTCTTTGATGGAATGTTCGCTTACGTATATGTCCCAGTATTCATTTTCTCGTCATCCCTGCCGGTGCCTTCAATATTGGTCATACATATTTCTAGGTTCATACATACGTACAACAAATGTTTACGAAAGAATGTGTAAAAGCAACCAAAAAATCGAATGCCAAGCTTGTATCTAGGAAATGACGATAATGAAATAATTTCTATCATGCCTTAAGCATCATCAAGATATCGTATCGATTAGTCTGACAGCTAAATAGATATTCATAGCTGAAACGGCCAAATTTTCATGTTGACGAGAAAGGATGGTATAGCCCTCAAGTTAGTCTAGAAGTTCGAGCTCGGGCTGTCTCAAAGGCTCCACATCAGCTCAGAAATCTTAGATCGCATCACGTATATGTGCTTCAAAAAATTCTTTCTTCTAGAGCCGCTTCTCCATCTTAGAAGCTCCCATTTAGGAACTCCTCTTCCTATGTCGTACCAACAACGTGAAAACAATAACACTGGCGACCAGCAATGAACAACGAGCACTGAACCGAGAAGAATCTTGTTACGAATCTCAATTTAGCTGAAGAGGCAATGGCAGTATGCTTAACAACGAGTCCCCTACGGAGAAAATCCAAAAACGTTTTTCTTGATTATTCAAAGGCGCTGAAAAGATGTCGAACCTAACAGAATCAAGTGGTTCTCGCTAGTGTCTGCGAATTCCTTCTCTAGGTGAGTCCAATCCAAATTTGTTCTTCATAAAGACCCACCGCTTTGAAGAATAAAAAAACAAAACCGTACTCCCATTCAGATTCAAATCTTCTCGGTGTAGTCATGTGCTTTGAGCCAAATCCGAAAGACACTAGCGAGTTCTACTATAATCCTTCGTATGGAACTACATTTTCTTTTTTTTTTAAGTCATTTATACTGTACTATATATATCTGCTTTATATTACTTACATACTACTACTGAATTGACATTTTCATAGCATGGTCATATGTGACGGACAGACCGACATACAAGCTGTAGGAAAGACAGTCAGTAGATAGACAGGAAGCGAGGCAGACAGACAAAAGGACAAACAAAAAAACACAGCAAACGTCTGGTTCGTGTAAAAGATAAGATAATATTTTTAAAAATGTTTTCTCATGACATGCAACTGCTCCGGCTCATAAGCTGAGAGACAGACATACATACAAACAGATACACAGACTTACAGACACAGAGGCATACTGATAGTGAGACAGACAGACAGACAAAAAGGCAAACAAACAAACACCAAACTTCTGGCTTATATATAGGATGGATGCGTAATAATGTACTGCCAGTCAACCACCGAATCCATTGTCTAGATTTCTCATAAATCGGAGCAATATAACCGTCATCTACTAGGCATTGTACGGTTAAGGTCATAGAGGTCGTTATCAGGTAGATGGCGGTAACCAGTACCTTAAGGGTGTGGTCCCGCCATCATAAAAGCGACATAATAAAGCGTGCATATGTGCACATATGGACAACAATGATTATGGGTCCGCTGTGGGAAGGGCTGTAATTGTTTTTTCATGAGGACGGGTATCCATTTTTGAAAGAGGGCGAGTTTCTCCTGATTTGATTTGGTTTACGCCGTAGTCGTACTGTCGCCATGAAAAAAAAAACACATTTTGCCTAGTATAGCCATGTAATGGCCATAAATGAGAGCGCAACGAATGAAAGGGTCGGGTTTTTTTGGGCCCTGGGAATATTCGTGTCGGAACAATACGGAACCCACGTACATGGATCTGTAATCGAATGATTTACATTTCTTTGTCCCGTTCTCGTCGTGCTCCATTAGTATGAGTTACCAATCGGGACTGCAGCTTCCAGCAAGGGGCTCTGAGTGAAGGCATGGGGGGGATCAGTCTAATGGGCCACTCCAAGTAATAGGGGGGAGTTAGAAAATTGGTAAAATTCCATCAAATTCTAATCAGTTTCGCCAAAATTTTATCTTTAATTTTTTGTTAAATTCATCGGAATTTCGTCGAGAAGCTTGACGACACCTCATTCCCAATCACTACGAAATGACCTCCATAAAAACTTGAACTCATGAGGGGGGGGGGGGAGTGTGAGCTATAGAAGTGAAAAAAGCATGAATTGGTGACTTTGTCATTAAGTCCTGCGAATAGGACTTTAAAAGGGCAACAGAACAGAAGAATTCTTCAAGAATTCAGAAATGAATTAAGTGGCCATGTGACAGATCGCTACGGCCAGCTGATTTTTCTAAGAAACAGACGTAGCATATACAAGTAGCACTCAATCAATGAATGTGACAATGCGTCCGGTGATATTAAATTACGGTCGGTTGGCCATCCGTCCAAAAAAAAACAGGCGAGTGGAGGGACCTTATTTATTGATTTAAGCAATATTGTGACAATAATCACATAAAAGGATATTTCCTCTGAAGGTAGGCAAGGAGAAATAGCAAATAAAAAAGGTCTATAAAACTGTAGGTTTTCGACTAGTTTACTTGGCCATAAAAGTCTGATTATCACTTCACCACATTTACTTGGCAAGTCGCGCTAATTGAATTACTTATTTTTGATTCATTTAAGCTCTGAAATGCACCGCAAAATGCGAAAGATTCGAAATGCATACACCAGCTTCGACCAGAAAGAAAACATAGCTTATTAGGATGAACGAATGCTTACTGATAAAACCCCTATAATAAGCATATGCCTTCCTCTGATGGGTTTGTATAGAATCAATTACCGCTATAGCGTAGCTGCATAGCAAAAATATGTCAGGGTCACTATCAAAAAATCCACAATATAAGCGACAACCAGTGAACGGAGCCTCAGTTCCCATGCTGCCTCCCAATGTTGCGAGTGCGCACATTTCGCGGACGGCTTTGAGGAAAATTCAAAGTGACAGTTGCCCCACCCCCGTCTCACGGTGATGACAACCCTCCAGTTTTTTTTCTTCCAGAGGCTTTTTTTTGGACTGGTGATCTTTAACGGTACGCAAGAAGGTCAGCCACGGAAAGATCGTCAGGAGTTTCAAGTAGCGAAACATAAAGTCAAAATCAAGCATGTTGTGGAATCCGGTTCGCATGCAGCGAAATAATAGTCATAAATGCTGGCGATCATTCCGTGGCTGGACTTCTTGCAGCGAAATAATAGTCATAAAAAATTGTCAAAAATTCAAAGTAATCGATATTAGTGTACAGGAAATAACACCAGTTGTAATTCATAAACACTTATTTAGATGAAGGTTCTCACCACCAGCATCTGATAATTGGAGTTTCACTTATTCTTGATTTGTCCTCAAAAGGAGAGGTTTTGTTCATAAAAAGATCCCCAGGAAGAGGTTTCGGAAACAGCTATGAGGGAAACCGTGCAGTCTGGGAACCTTGAACGCTGGACAATCAACGACATTATCCGATTCCCTATGGCGCAATCATCAAAGGCCTGAGATCAAGCCAAAGAAAGGGGTGAGATATTAAGGAGGATCGTAGAAGGGGTACGAATGCAAATAGAGCACATCAAAGGACCCACGCGTACTTAACCCAATTGACCGCTGCTCGTTCATGGACAATCCAACGCGACACTGTATCCCCCCAGCCCCTTCTTCTTGTGCTCTTCAACGGTACCGTATGCAAACAGGATTCACAGCCTTATTTCCTCTCAACACCGACACACACATCTGGTCTTAGAAGCGCACAGCTGTGTGAACTTTAGCTATTACGGTAGGGTACTGTAAGCTGTAATTAGTAACAGAAAACCGCTAAGAAGCGGAGATCCGCCGCAATTCTAATCGTTCGTAATTTCACAAAAAAGACAAAGCAACACAGGTTTTCCGGACTAAGTGCACCGAAGAAAAGCCCATAAAGCCCCATAAAGCCCCATATAAGGCACAAGACGAGTTATCCTGGCACGAATAGAACAATAGTACGGTAGAGGATGACTTAGATTCCCGAACGTGGACTGTTGGGTGGTGCAGGTGTGCTGTGCTGTATGGCACTGAAAGGCACATTGCACTATGACATGCGGAAGACGACTTAATTATGGCAATTAAAGCAAGGATAATTACTCAATTGAAGTCGTCATGATACGTCGTGCTGGTGGTTCTTTTACGCTCACAAAGGAGAAGATCACAATGAATGAAACGGTAATTGTCGGGGTTCCTAAAGAGTTCAAGTTTTTATGGAGGTCATTTCGTATGATGAAGAATGAAGACGGATGATGGCCTACTGTAACGTATTGAAGTGTTTGTCGTTGAATAACGGGGCTGGCAAGCTCCCATTTGGAGAATTTTGGAAAGGAATAGGAAAAAAGGAGGGAGGAGCAGGAGTAATGGGCACATCAATGAAAAAGGAGGGACGTGGCCAACTCCAGGATACGCCAAGCACCCGACTTCCACACATCATCCTGGACGCACTCAAATCAGTATTTGGGAATGGCATGTGGAAAACTTTTTTGATGGAATTTCGAAGAGATTTGAGTAAAGAAAGGAAGATAAAATTTCAGTAATATCGATGAAATTGATGAGGTTTCGATGAAATTTTAATAAAATCAAAAAGCAATTGACATTGACGAAAATTCGATGAAATTTTGAAAATTTTGACAGGTTCGATTAGGAAAAACAGTAACTAATCCAAGGAGAAGGTAGCTAAGAGGAGGAATAATGGATTTTGATGAGTATGAAAATCCGAGGTAGGCAAAATAAAGGAAGGACAGTCTTACATGCAAAGAAGGACTGAAAAAATCGAGGTCTAGCTGTGAGAAAAGGAACTTCGTCAGCCAAAACATATGTCAGGGGAGAGATCAATGGAGTACGGTCAACAAGAAAGTCCGCAAGCAGCAAAAACGAGAGTGAGCTCAAAGTGCTGAGAGAAGGACGCTGTGCACCAGTCAGTTAAACACCGGTTTGACGTTGACTAATCCGCCTGTGTTTGAAGGTGAACACTGTGCGCAACGGATTATACGGTATTGTTCGGTGCGCATACGCTTGAATGACTTAAGTCGCTAAAGCGATTCGTCGTGACTCTGAACAAGAGGTCAATTTTACATGTCCTCCCACACCTGTCCTATGACATATTAGAATGGATAAAGTACCCAGTCACCCAGTAACCTCCCCCAGGATAGGCCATGCCTCAGTTTCTGAGCTGCAATATTGGATTCACTTTAAGGCAGCGTTCCTGGGATTATATAAAAAGTTTCATGTTCGAGGTATCGCCTCCCCTTATCAGAACCCGACTGCCGGCTCGAAGGCAAAGAAAATTGATCCAAAATTCATGGATCGATAGAATTATCAATTGCGACGATTGGAAAATAGTAGGAGCTGGTGCAACTATGGTAAGCAGATGATAGCGCTACCAAGCATGTGGTCCAAGATACAAGTTTAGCCCAAACCTGCCGGGTTACCCTGCTCCTGCGGAAGCAATCATTTGGCCCGAACACTTTTGGATAATGCAAGTAGTACTACTGGTACATAGGAAAACTGGCTAAATCAGAGCAAATATACCTCGAATTGTAGCACCGCTTGTGATCGGAAATCGAATGCGTGGAGCATCTCAACAAACGATTAGCTCGCGCCATTATTTTTTGTTCATCTAACATTCGAAGAAGGCAGTAATGAAGTACACTACCATACCTACTAATAATATGAAATCAGGAATAAATGAGGAGTGAAGTCAAATAGTGGCCTGAATGGTTATCATAACAGCCCCGTTCTAGCCAAACACTGCTGATAACGGCGTTAATGTGTGAGAAGCGGCTTATGTCACTCATAAGAGGTGAACTCAATAAATGGACGCCTGACCTGTAGATCTAATAAGCCGACTCGTGTTTGTACAAAGTATAAACATTGCTTGAGTAGAAATAGTGACTTTGAACAGACGAATCCTTGTTATGGGTAACAAGGAAACAAAGCATACGTTTGAAAAATTTGATCTTATAGTTTTTGTTGAATTCGAAAACTATGCAGGAATCGGGTAGATCAGAAGCATTCTAGTCTGAAATGATACACGGTTCTCAGTTTCGTCAGTTTCGCCCACTACCCGTTCCGAACGATGACAGTACAGTGGCTCGAGGTCACCTGCAAAAATGCTCGTGGTTTTTCTGTGCTATAAAAGCACACATAAAAGAATGAAATCATCGAGCACCTCCAAAAATTCAGAATTTTTCTAAAAATCAAGTAATTAATGGAAAAGCCACGAGAAAAAGGAAAATTTTGAAAAGAAAGAATAATGGCTAGAAGAATGAAAGCTCCTTTTTCGACATGATGGTCATTTCCAAAGGAGGCCGCTCCATGATCCAAAAACACTATTTTCAAGTACCCGTTCCCCTCTACCTTCGAATAATTTCCAACTTTTGATTTTTCCTCATAGAAACTTGAACATCGCAGAATGTCTTTGACAAATAAATTATTCGAGCACCTCATAACTCATCGATTGAGATGAGCCATACATATCTCAACCTTATGAGATAAATTTCTCAACTCTATTTCATTTGCATATCTGTAGCACATCGATTTTTGAAGCCTTTTGCGTCCTTCTCACTTTCCACTACCTTATGTCTCAGACTGCAGTAATAATTTGAAAAGAATAAGTAAAACAAGCAATCACGTCCACTTTGTGATGGTAAAGTGATCAACAATTCACGTTCTCATTAGAAACCACCAGAAAAGCTTGCAGAAGAAGCAAAAACGGAAAAAAGCACACCGGCTGCACCTCTGTGAACAATGTGTCAATCTGAACAAGCACTATGTAAGTAGTGCCGACCAAGCTACAAGGGTCGCTGGCCCGTCGCCGCCCTTTTCGCTTGCAAAGTGCACCAGTGCAGTGTATCCCCGCTGATCCCACGCTATACAAACAAATATTATCGAGAGTAAACGAGCTCCAGATAGGGTTACATACCTCTCCAGTCCAAGTGAGATTAACAGATGGTGTAGCTGGCCGCATGGACAGTTTGAATTTTGCTAACCTATTTTCTATCATGTTTTCCTTCATGAAAGTACTCGACCACGTGAAGGAGAGCAATCCAAAATGCAAAGAAATTACAATTGCACTGCGACGCTTTTATGATGAGAGCACTCACTCTTGGGGGATGCTCCTGTGAAACCATGTCATACTCGACGACCTACAATACCGCTACTGAGTGGAAATTTGCGAATACTTCTAAAATCATGTCGATGAAGTCAAGGAAGTAAAACTGAACAAACCTCTCTATTCGTCACGAGCAGAGCTATCTGTTGGTACCGTTTTCGAAATATTTGGGAAACCCTGGAGGAAGATATAGCGAAAAGGGGGGAAACCACGGGTTTTCCGTTTTCTGGTGTCGATTGACCATGAATTAGTAGCGGCATTGTATTGACAGCACTCTTAATTCAAGCATCTATAGGAACCGAACTCGGTGAGCAAAGCCTTTTGTGGCCAACTGTGTTTGGGAACGCAAACCGTAGTCATAACCCCACTTCACAATTGCCCTGGTATTAGCCCCACCCTCCATAGAATGCTTAAAGCAAGTTTCCTTGTGACCATGCAGAATACATCGCCGTGACATACTGCCGCTGGAGTGAAAGGAATATCACCTTGTGAAAGAATAAGAGATTACTGAGATTGTGTTTATTGAATCTGTATCAACAAACAATATATAATAAGTAATAAATAGCAGTAGTATCTTAAAAACTTGAAAAAGTGCCATTCATCCTACTTTACAAAGCGTTTCCTGATTTCAATGGTGAGAACGAAAATGTGAAGACACATGCAATATGCGTACTTGTAACGTGTAGTCGCATACAAGAAACTTTTCCACAGACGGGCATAGCTCGTTGCTGATTCATGCCACACGCCATCTGCCCGTTTTGTGGCGCTTTTCATTGTTACAAGAGCCCTAGCGTAAAAATAAATCTGTTTTTGTCAAAAAGAACACTTTTCTTTCAACATCTTGACGGAAAGTACTAGCTTCACGGGTCAGCCAGTCTCGCTACAATTGCTTTTACGGATTTTTTCCGATTCTGCTCGAGTGACCTATCCTTTTTCCTCATCCAAAAATCACAATGGTAAGAGTAGGCAACAATTTAGGTCGAGTATACTTCAAGGGGGAAGGGAGGTGGGGAAGAGGCAGAAGCGGGTTATTTCGAAAAGTGGTAAATCGTTCTTTTTTTCTGAAAAATTTCTCGAGTACTCTTCATCTGCCACTTCCCTTTTAGTGATTTTTACGCCTAATACATGGAAAAAGGTCAGTCTATTGATAGTGATATTTAGTACTACAATACCCGCCTTAAGTTTTCAAAAGAAAACGCGGAAAGCGCGGATCCGCGTTTTTTTCGTTTTTTCACTATAACTCGGTTCGTCTTCATCAAATCTTCTTATAAGTATACATCTTTCGAATCAACTCATCGAGCTCTATAAGATGGTTTATTCAAATTTTCAAAAAGCTAACTTTTTACGTTCTCGCATGCACAAAGCACCAGTGGGCACTCTACAGCGAGCGACGCGCGCTATAATTATAACCAGAAGACAAAGCTGTCCCCAACACAGCTCAGGAATCCACAGAGCTGCCATCCTATTCAAAATTAACTTAATTCTCTAGTGATCACATTGGTCGTTTTGGTATCAGTTCAACCAGCTATGGTAGTCATCATCGATAATCGGTTGGAAACAAGTCTTTTTAAGGTTTCAACTATCTGACTTCACTTAAGAAAATTTCAACTGTTTCGGTGAACTATCATCACTGATTAATGTATAAACTCCATACATCATGACCATCAGTGAAAATAACAGTCCTTCCCAACCTTTTTGCCTTTCTATTCAGTCTGACCCCTCAATCTCGTAGCAATTAGTCGCCTCACTTGGATCTCCTAGACAGGTATTGATCGGCCTTGCACAATGATATGCCACTGTATTAACCAGAGGAATTGGATCACATTGCAGCTCTTTGAAAAGTGCATGTCTACAGTGTCAGCACTGCTTTCTTATTAATAAGTAAAAGGTAACAAAACGAAGGCATTGCAGTTACTGACAGTTCATTTCCACAGGCAAATAATATTTATGAAAACCATTTTCCATTTTACTAATTCCGGAACTAAGTAAGAAATCAAGGGTGTACCTTTACAGATCTAAAAATCTGGTATTATTAGTGAATTACCGATCACAACTACCATGTCACCCAGTTCGTTTGGCTAATACAGTGGCAAATCACTGTAGAAGACCTATCAACACCTGTTATGGGGATCTCGGCGAGATGACTAAGTGCTGCGAGACGAGGGGTCGGACATGATAGAACTGCAAAACGTTTGAAAAGGAATGAAAACTTCAGTGGAATGGAAATGTTGATGTATGAATTTCACATATTTGTCTAGTGCGATTGCCTCACATAAAGTGAGATTGCCTTTAAATAAAAAAACTTTATCTTTGAATCTTTAAATTTTAAAGGAAGAGTTATTCGGTATGATCTGAAGCTATGAACAGAAAAAGAAAAAGTTAAATTCTGACATTGGAGACTAATGCACTTTTTATAGAACTACTATGCTATACAATTCGTTTGATTGATACAGTGGCATATCATTGTGCAAGGCCGATCAATACCTGTCTAGGAGATCCAAGTGAGGCGACTAATTGCTACGAGATTGAGGGGTCAGACTGGATAGAAATGCAAAAAGGTTGAAAAAGAATGATAATTTCACTAATGGCGATGATGATTGGACTTTATACATAAATCAAACATGATACACTTTACCCAAACAGTTGAATTCTGTCAAGTAAAGTCAGATAGTTGAAACCTAAAATAACTTACTTCCAAACAATCATCGGTGATGACTACCATAGCTGGTTGAACTGATACCAAAACGACCAATGTGATCACTAGAGAATCAACTTAATTTTCATTTAGTTTTGAATAGGATGGCAGCTCTGTAGATTCCTGAGCTATGTTGGGGACAGCTTTGCCTCCTGGTTATAATTATACCGCGCGTCGCTATAGAGTGCCCACTGGTGCTTTGGGCATGCGAGAACGTAAAAAGTTAGCTTTTTGAAAAATTGAATAGACCATCTTATAGAGCTCAATGAGCTGATTCGAAAGATGTATGCTCATAAGAAGATTTGATGAAGACGAACCGAGTTATAGTGAAAAAACGAAAAAAACGCGGATACGCGCTTTCCGCGTTTTCTTTTGAAAACTTAAGGCGGGTATTGTATGTATTAGAGATAGTAGCAATCTATGGTTGTAAATAATATGGTAATCGATGCTTGGCTTCAGAGTACTAACCACTTTGTCTGGATTGATTGACTAAAAGGTTATTTCTTTGATTTGCTTTGAAATCCTATTTATGCTGCATAGCTACTATTATTAGATGTCTTATTAAATTTTCTTGATACTTTTCTACTACCCAGTGATATTCGAAGATACTACACAGTCATAGTTGCCATAACAAAGATAGAGGCGATTCGAATCTCGCTGGTTCCTCCATAACTCTTACTAGTAGGGGCGTATCCATGCCGCTATACGACGGTACCAAAACACTCGCTGCGACCAAAAATAAACAAAGCTCATAAACAAATGCATAAGGGCTTGAGTAAGGACAACATGTACTCTGGAGCCCTTTGTGCCTTGTGACAATTCCGTCCATTGAGGTTTGCCTACACTTCAAAACCTAGCCAGGTCAAACATGTCCGAGCCCAGACATATCAGATCTATAGACACATTCCTAATCAGGATCAGTGGCAACACTGAAGAAAGGGCGTCCTGCATTTAGGGACACTCTGAAGTCTGGTCTGAACCTTGGAACCCTAGCGTCAAATCCTCACATGGGCAGCTAAGCTTACGCTGTTTCTTGAGCTGCTGCTTCATAATGGTATTGCTGAAAAAGCTATCCTAGAAAATTTCACATACAATTCATGATAATTAAATATAAAGGAAGTTTCAAAGACTTAGCTTTGTAAAAGAGAGTTTATATCTTTTAATACGATAAAAATATCTGGATAAACTGTAGAAACTTTGGATGACTACAAGCTTTTCAATGATCTCAGATGGAAAACAGAAGCATGGAACATTCTGGAAAAAAGCCTGAAAGATTCACATTTACTCATAGAGACGCCATGTTTCTCACGAAACATGTGTAATGCACGATTACGCCATTCATTTGTGGACAATACGAAAACGTGTCGATCGATACTTCAGAAGAACAATCGTCGAAGAAGTGTGGCACTTGTCGCGCTATTCAGCAGAGAAGAAGAAGAAGACGCTTGAAGTGTCGCTGAGGACCCGCCCTAGCGCGCCTGCTGGAAATGGGGATTGTGTTGCGTAAGTTCTTCATTATTGTAACACTACCATGGCAGGGATGATGGTAATGGGATTACGTCACTACTTCACGAATGACGTCACGGTGGCGTTAAGTGTCGTTTTCTGAAAAATTTGCACGTTTTCCTTGTTAAGGTCTTTTTTGACCTTGGATCGGCAGCGGAAAAGCCGTTCGGCATAATTTTTGAGAAGCTGTGGAATCTTCATTCAATTTTTTCTTTTATTTCTTTTTGGTTTTTGATTCTTTTTAGATCGGAAATTCAAATCGGAATTTCAAATCGCGGTAAAACTCTCGAGGGAAGAAATTGATAGAATGTCAGCACCAGTGAACAATTGAGTTTCCGCGAAAACAGAACTCCTTTCTTTGCTCTAGCGACCTTGAAAAGTGAAAGACAATAGGAATAATTGATAGATGAACAGCAATTAGGTTTAAGAGGGATTGAACTGTTTACTGTTGCCTGAGAGCCACAGAGCTATCCACTGTACCGCTGGTTCCATAAACTAACAGCTGCTTGTCAGTCCTTGCACAATCTTTGAATGGCCTGAACTGATCAGTGATTTACTACTGGCTCACCCCGGTAACCTTAGCTCTGGTGGGTCATCTTACAACAGCTGCTAATGGACTGCCAAAACCACAGGTGTGGGTAGGTATGTGTCGCAGCTATAGTATTAGGTTGTAAGGAAAGTTTTGGCCGGTTTTTGAAATTTCAACTTCAAGAGATCATAACTCGGCTCAGAGTGCATCTTTTCTCACAGAGTGAGCACCATTAGATTCGCTACACTCTTGGCAATACTATGCATACTTACATATCTCAAATTGATAAAGGGCTGATGATTTATATTGCGCGAAATGAAAAAAAGTCGACTCTAAATCGCCACTCTTTCTAAACACACTGCTACTGAAAGAGCTGGCCAGATGTTTTGGAAAGTGGGGCATAGTTAGCGCTAGATCTGATGAACATGATAGACGAGTAAGGGCCTTACCCCGCAACTGCTTCAATTAGTGGAATAGGATTTGTGAAAAATGCGCTTGCGCATGACTGCCGTGAGAGGTCCCGCGGCACCCATTTTTTTGGATTTTTCCAAATCAAGGCCACTTGAGGTGGTCAACTAAGGTTGCTTGTTGAGGGCCAATACTTGTGGATATCCCCTGCAAATATGGACGCTCATCGCCTTCTGCCGTTTTAGTTAAAGCGATTTGATCAACTGAAAATCCAAGCAGCTCGTTCTCATTTCTGCACTTCTGAAACCAGAGACAAAGTGTTCCATTCAATGCTTCACCCCCTCCTCCTGCAGTATTCACATTTGTGGTCCTCTTCGCTGGGACTCGGCTAAGCAAGAACTCCTGAGGTGAAGTCATCTTAAAAGTGCCATTTTCGCAGCACTTTAAAATTTCCCTGAAAATTCGAAAACCTTGTGGCACTCCAAATAAGACATATATTCTGAAAGCGCAACTTTTTGTCTATCTAACGAGCACAATATGTCAGCTGATTCATGTTGACGCGCTCTGATATTTAAATTTATCCTGTGAACGCGAAAAAGCGGCCAGAACTTTCCTTACAACCTAATAGTAAAAAAGCGTAAGGTAATCTAGGCATTCGGTTTAACCGAAAATTTCAGTGGGATAGAATAGGGAAGAAAACCCAGATCAGTGAAAAAGACACGACCTGGCGGTAACCACTGAGTTTCTTATTTGAAAGTCAATCGAGCGGTGAGATCAGCTTTGGAAAAATTTCGACTTTTTGGAAATTCAACTCCTTCCATACCCGGCCAGACCGTTCCGGTGACCAAGCAGACCACGTAATTACAACTTCTGGCACAAAGCGCTAATGGTGTGTCCTCTGCGGACCTCCCGCTCTTTCTCGAAAGCAGTCTCATCATGGAGGATATGATGACCCCGACGGGAAAAGAATGTCTAATTGGTAAGACGTGCCGACACATATACACGGCGATTGCGATAAGCAATGTTGTTATTGCTAGATAAGACCGGAACCCATCCCACCATGGGCAGTCGCTATAAGAAGACGAGCCGACGCCGTCATGACGTTACGCGGAGAAAAACGGAAAACCGAGGTCGACTTGCGCAAACTCATCAGAAGCACCGCTTGGCCTCATAGTTCGTGAAAAAAAAAGAAGTCAGGCATCATTATGGAGAAAAGGGTTGACATGTTTTTGAACTACCGCTTTTGAAACTTCATTTATTCTTCCGCAGATGCACTCGATCTACACTGAGGTGACGTACTCAAGCTATGTGAAAAATACATGTCCGTGGCATACATTCCAGTTATGTCTACCTCGTTGTTAACAGGAAGATAGCAAAGAAGGCAAATGCCAGAGGTGGGTCATAGGCCGTGTAATGACTGGAAGAAAGACGAGCTGGAGCAGAGTAATTGACGAAGTTTCCCTGGGAAATTCTCTAGTCAGATCTCGATTTCGTAAGAGCTTGTGAATCATCAGACCGAAAACATACGACGTGTAGCCGGTTTGAGCTGGGAACTCACATGAATAGGTGCGATGATGCGGATTTGAAACTATTTCGGGAATGCCGCCGATGGCTTCATATGAAATGAGATGAAGCCGGACGGACAGCTCTCGAGGTATAGATCACTCGAGGAGCACTTTGCTGAGCTAGAGTAAAAAAATTGAAAAGGAAGTGTGCATTAGCATAGTCAATGTATTCTTATATTTTCAGTAATCTGCAAAACTTTCAGAAAATGTGAATTTGAAATCCCCTTCGAAGCATAATGAGGAGAAACGGCTTGCCACGAGATATCAAAACGTCTCAATTTTGAAAGAACTGGGATTTTTGCGGATTTTATTATTAATTTTGTACGAAAATATTACACAAGAAAAGGTATAAGGGTGCGAGTTCCGTTCGTATTCTTCGATGACATACAGTCCCTGTGATTCATTACTATAGATTGTCTAATATTCACCCAGATTTCTATTAGAGACTGACAAAATTAAAAAAGCACAGCCAGGAAAAGAAATGGAAACAAATGCTATTGCGCGGCCAGATTTCAGTCTGAAGCCAGGATGCACTGGGAGTCGAGAATTCCTCAAGAGAGGGGTCGTATTTGACGGGCTGAATGGGGGGGGGTCGTAGCTGCAGAGGTCAGCAATGGCCTCAGTTCAGATAATGAGCGGAACGTGCCCTTAGCTGACCCGATTATGTAAAAAGATATGATTGAATTTGAGTGATACACCCAAGTTCACGGTAACAAAATACTCGTAAAGACTATGCAATCATCAGTAGTCACTTATACTGTAGAGGCTGCATAGAAGATGAGAGGGGACGTTTTGGGTCTCCGTTGAAGGAGGGTCATACTGAAGCAGGCATTTCCGGGTGTACTCTGACTGAAGCACAGAAAGGCGGTGAGAATGTGAAGATGTACTTTACAAAAGAACCGGAAACCTGGAGTTTATGTTCTACTGGCTTAGAATAAACCCTGACATCACCTGAAAGGTGAGGTCTTACGATGGAGATGAGCAGATGTATATCAGGAACCAACTAGTGAACACAAATGCGCCACTGCAAATAGATGAAATCGAACCGGAGCAAAGTAGCAAAGCAAGGAAGGATGAGGAGTCTCCTGGATCGCCTACTGTAGTCTAGTGTACACCACCAGCCAGTAGAAGTTCTGTAATGCAACAGAGAGATAGGAACTGCTGCGAACGCGACAAGATTGATCATTGTGTCGCTGGCGCTTGGCGTTCGTCGTTGGTCATCGTCGGACAACGTGCTGGTGACCGGCCATCGCTGATGGCCGACGGTGGTGATGCCAGTGTGATGTCACCGGCAGATGATTGAGTGAATAAGGTAAGGCATTCCATTCTGCTCCCTATATCACTATCACTGACACATATCGCACCAAATGATTTATGAGAGGAAATGTACGCAAAATCGCGTCAAATGAACTTTACGCACTACTACATGGAGTTGTACGATAGGTCGATTAATGGAGTGTAATGGTAATCGAGATAAAAACTCAAATTTTCCAGCATCATAAGAGCCCGAATAATTGAAAAGCAGTAAATAAAACGTAACTAATGAATTCATTAGTAAATGCTTCAGTATTGTACTGTTCTGGAACCTCATGATGATTTGAATTATTAACTGTAAAAAAGACTTCAAAATATAAAACTTATATCACATAATTCAGCGAAGCTCTACTGCTTCAGATCTGAAAGAGGTGTCATACACCGAAACATTACAGAATATTCCAAAAACTTTCGAGATTTTTGAGAGATTTCTTGAATTCTTTGGATGAATATTTAGGGAGCTCAATAGATGCCAAACAACCAATAGATATTTGAGCATTTGGGAATGGAATTCCGGGGGTTTCCTCAAAAATGCAGCTGATTCGCAGGTCAATGCACCTGTAGTGTCAGATAGCTGATACAAGGTACATACATGTGTCACAGATGGCATGGTGGATTATCGGAAGAGGTGAGCCGAGAGGTGGATGGACGGGAGCCGGTGAGTAGGTAATATGAGAGTCGGCAACACTCTTGTCGGTCACTTGTAGATCTAATTAGCAAGTACCACCAAGGACACACACACAAATAACAAATGAGACGATACTATCGACCAAATGAAACACAATAGACAGGCCCCCTTGAGTGGATCGAGATCACCACGGAGATGGCAAAAGTAATCCACTGGTAGTTGTTTCAAGTATGCGGAGTTATAGGCAAAAGATTTGATTTCTCACTGCGGGAAAATGAACAGTTATCAGATCAAAAAAAATCAAAACCAATAATGTGACAGTTCCACACACATTGTCTAATTATTCATCCAGTGTTTTATTTATAAGATTTTTTACTAAATATAGCATTCCTTTTTTTACTCTTTAGTACCGAATTTTATTTTTTTTCTAGTTCACCATTAATTTGAGAGGCAGTAATCATGTGCTGATCCTACGATTGGCTATACCATTTAATTTAGCAAGTCTTCAATATTCAGAGGATTTTGAAAAGTTTTGGGTCATCCACGGCTCTAGTACCCCAGCTTTGTGCTCACTTTCGAGACGGTCCTTAGCTCAGGAGCTTGGGAATGAACAGCTTCATTGAGAGAAATACCACTTTGCCATACTGTAATTTACAGTTGTGCGCGGGAAATTCGATCGGTAATTTACCATAGTTATCAAGGGACCATGAGTTTTTATCACGCTATAAAGCTTAGTGTCCTCTTCGGAGCAAAATTAGGAAGCGCAACGAGTGTTGAGGTCAGACGGAGGACAATTAGCGAGACGAGGAAAGAAAAGGTAACAAAACTAAACGCTCAGTGCCTATGTTGTTGCTGGGAAATTCTCACGGAAACTCTTATTCAAACTCTTGGAAAAGAAATAAATAGGTGATAGTGACCAAAATATTCAACTCATTCAAGCTCTCTACATAGTCGCCCTTACTCAAACCTAGGAAATGAATACTAATATAGCAATGGCTAGAGGAATCCGATGTCTTGAAGGACTACCTGCGTATTTTAACCGGCTGCGCATTTAGCGCGATGATGGACAAAAACGTCTTTTACCTCACAGCGGGAGTCTAATCAGATTCAAAGTGTCGCCGGTTTTTCGTTTGAACAGTGAAGAACAGCATGAAATGCATGGGTTATCCAATGCCTTTGAAGTCTCAAGTGACCGTATCGGCGAGCCCTATGCGATTTTGTAGAGCCATTAAGGACACCTCATGCTAGAATCGACGTTAGTGAAGTGAATAGAGGGAATGCATTTCACTGGTACTGTCCAAAGCTACTCAAAGGACTGAATCCCCTCAAGGCCCCCAAGCCTGCTACGGACGTGGGTACCGTGGTGCCCCTTCTTAAAGGATCCACTGGAGAGGGAGGTGAACTGGTGATATGTGGCGCTTCCGTCGCCAGCACGATAATGGAATCGAGTCTGGATCAATTCCAACATCGGCCAGTTGAGCCTCACCACCTCCTAGGTTAGAATTGGTACCACACCCTTCTGAAGGGATAAAATACCAGCTTGTTGGCCCTCATCAAGCCATTCCGGAAAGTAAACTTGTTTTTCCTCTAAAATGGTTTGATCGACATCAATGGACTCGCTATTCACTATATGCATAGACCGGAAAATCAAATAAAGATCTCATCAATTTTTAGCCTTGCAAAGTGGTGTGGCGCACACCAAGAGTACTGCTAGTGCTTTACCCATTTTACAGTTGATAGAGTACTATTCCGCTTCTACGCGACTTAAAAACCATGAATTCCAAAAAATACCACACATTTCGGAAATTTCTTGATCGATGCTTAATTCCACCTTCGAGTTCAATCTCCTACTTAGAGAATTATAGCGCCGACGATGAACGACGAACACTCTTCATTGAACTGACAGCCGTTGAAGGATGACTGAAAAAGTGAAAAGCGGTAAGAAGAGAGTCAAAAAGTCGACGATGTGAAAAACAACCCCGATATCTGAGTGAATGACAGACGCGGCCATGTTCCGTTGTCATCAGCTGGGAGTGACAGGCTTCTAACCAGTTTCGGCTGGGAGCCTAACACTTTTATGCCGATGTATAAAGTTCAAAATAGAATTTGGGGTTAAGCCTATGTGAATATATTGCAAAGGAAAAGCGCAAAGAGGTAAAATAAAGAGCATATCTGTGTTCCATCTTACATGGGAAGCACCCAAGGTCGAGGTGGCCCGAGTTGTTAGGCGATTGACCACACACACTATTCTTCTTAAAAATCATAGTAGCTTTTATGCTAATTAAGCCAAGACAGTAGTGAAAGCTCGTGTAAGGGGATATGTTTCTGTCACATTGTATGGCACAAAATCAAAGCAGCATACTATTGGGTTGAGGAATAAGTCCCCGCGGTTTTTTTCAACCCCGTTTTTTACAATATTTCCTTCATCTTTTGACAAAGTTTATATGTGTTTTCGATAGAGCTTTTTTTGCTCTACAAAACAGTTCTACCTGTTTTTTGATTCCTTCGACTACCTTATATTTATGAGGTTTGGAAATGAAGTGAGCCAAAGGCAAAAAATTGGCGCTTGCGCACCTCATTTTTCTCGCCTACCATCAAGATCAAAAAATGTTTGTGTATATGTTTCGATAGAGCTTTTTCAGCTCTACATTATGGTTTTACTTATTATTTGAATCGCTCAACTTTTTGCTGTTTTTAAGACTCACAAATACAATAATCGCAAAAGTGTGCACTTTCGTTATCTTCTCTTCCTCGCCTACCATCGAGATCTAAGAGAATATCTAGCCATGCATTCGATAGAGCTCTTTTCACTCTACAAGATAATGCCACTCTTCTTTTGAATCTTTTCATATTTTGGCATGTAGCAATAAGTTTTTACCCGTTTTTCAATTCAATATTGCATAATGAAAATGAATTTTTTCGGCAGAGGGTTTTGCACCATTCGATAGAGCTCTTTTTGCTCTACAAGATGGTGCTCACGGTTTTTGTTCGAATCAATTTTTTCCATTTTTTAGACCATTTAGAAGTCGATGAATTCGAGCATTTTTGACACCATGTGATGAAAATGCTCGATTTCGTCGACTTTTAAATAGTCTAAAAAATAGGAAAAATTGATTCGAACAAAAACCATGAGCACTATCTTGTAGAGCAAAAAGAGCTCTATCGAATGGTGTAAAACACTCTACCAAAAAAATTCATTTTCATTATGCAATATTGAATTGAAAAACAGGTAAAAACTTATTGCTACATGCTAAAATATGAAAAGATTCAAAATAGGTGTAGCATCATTTTGTAGAGCGAAAAGAGCTCTATCGAATGCATGGCTAGATATTCTCTTAGATCTCGATGGTAGGCGAGGAAGAGAAGATAACGAAAGTGCACACTTTTGCGATTATTGTATTTGTGAGTCTTAAAAACAGCAAAAAGTTGAGCGATTCAAATAAAAAGTAAAACCGTCATGTAGAGCTGAAAAAGCTCTATCGAAACATATACACAAACAGTTTTTGATCTTGATGGCAGGCGAGAAAAATGAGGTGCGCAAGCGCCAATTTTTTGCCTTTGGCTCACTTCATTTCCAAACCTCATAAATATTAGGTAGTCGAAGGAATCAAAAAACAGGTAGAACTATTTTGTAGAGCAAAAAAAGCTCTATCGAAAACACATATGAACTTTGTCAAAAGATGAAGGAAATATTGTAAAAAACGGGGTTGAAAAAAACCGCGGGGACTTATTCCTCAACCCAATAGATGGCAAAAAATTCGCTTATTGCAGATTGCGATCGCGGTCCTTCAAACGAAAACGAGCGACATAGTGCTGAGCCAAAACGATGTGGTTATGATGATCATGGCACTGTATCTCAAAATTACGACCGATTAATACAAAATGTGGAACGAAGGAAATTTTCAAGTGCATTCAGTGAATTATCATTAACGCTCCGATATTCGATTTGCAATGCTCGTAATGGATTTTGCCATTTCTGAAAGAATTTATTCCCATTGTCACGAAGTAGGTAATACGCATCTCTCAACTCTAACCAACTCGTCTTAGTCGGGATTTAATAAACGACTGTTTTCAGTAGCAACTGAATGTGCTTCTGCCGAGTTCCAAGCACCAAATAAACTTGTTGTTAGATTTTTCGAAGTCTTGAATATTGAAAACAAAAGAAGGATGACGCTGAATTTTTATTCGCCTCAATATGACTGTTAACTGAAAGTTAATAGAATATTTTCATACAAAATATCTGGGGAGTTTTTATTCTTATGATTTTTTTTTGATAACTGCTGATTTTCGCCGCAGCCCGCGATGCGACAGTTATTACAAGTATGCTGACACATTTTCATAGATTTTGTATTCTCGAGGCTTCCCCGGTCTGGTACGTAGCAACAATCGTCGGCGGTGGCTTTTTAGTTGGAGCGATAATTTCGCATCGCGGATTGCGGCGCAGTTGCGAATGAGGAACGAGTAGCGCTTCCACCCATGAACATGACCCATGGAATAAGCCTTGGATCCACGTCACTCAGTACAGTCAAGTTTTCATTTCGTCCAGGAATGCTATGCGATTCTGGATTCGTTTAGAAGGACAGATACTCTTTTTCATACCGGCTGAGCCTCGCAAGATATTGTATAACCCTTAAATAGCATCCATTTCCCACAAGGATGCCACGTGAAAACAGGATGCACAGCGTATCTCAGAAAGACGTTGATCATCGCCGATCCCTTCATCCTGTATATACTAAATCCTAAATTCCAACCAAGAGACCTCATCGATAAATCCTAATTGTACCACGATGACAAGCCCAACTGCAATTATTGCAGCTCTGACAAACTGAAGTATAACCGATCGACTGTCACAAACATCCTCTTCGGTTGTCGCTGTCGTAAATTGAGCTGCTCGACAATGACGTACGTAATTACGTCCTAGCTCAAGTGATTTTCGCCTATTATATTGGTAAAGTGTCCGTGACAGACCGACAGGAGTTCCCGCAGCGCTGCACAAGAATCTCGTATGAATCTACAAGACGACAAGAGAGAATCAAGAGGAAGCGACTTGTTCTTACGAGAACTGAGTCGAGAATAGGGTCAAGCATTATTTCAAAAGGATCGGCCACATCGGGCAGTTCACCCTTTAAATGATTTTCGATACGACCTCATCCCCATCTCTGTAAGGGTAACCTAAAAAATTATCGTGTGAAAGAAGCATCGACCTGAAAGGGACAAAGACAAACTTTCAAAATTTTTGCCTCAAAAGTTATCAAGGCCTAGGTGTGCGCGCAATCTGGCGTCCTCCTCATTATCCACTACTGCTTTTGTAGTGTAGTTAAGGTGAAAGAAACCCTTAGGTTGCCTCAAAAGGTTATCGTGTGAAAGAAACATCGAGCGGGAAGGAGCAAAGGTGAGGCTTTAAAATTTTTTTACGACTGGAATAAATCAACCTAATGCTGCACGCTGCAAATCAACCTCTCTTCCTTCTAATACGTTCACTCACTTTTCCTCTTCTTATAGCCCAGTCACGATCCTCCGTCGAGGATTCCTCGATCGGTGCCTGGCTTAAGGTAGTTACTGCAAATTTAGAGCAGAGCACAGCTGTTAGAAATTCAGCAATGACGAAAGCACGATCCGTTCGGGAGATGATCTTAAACGACTACTCCATAGAAATCAGAACCATTTCGTACTGTGAAATGTTACTATTAGCTACAGAAATCAAATATAGCAAAGCCTCTGAACCATTCACTAATATTTTTGAAATAAGATTATAGAAAGGATAAGGCTAAAGGATAATTCGGCTCAATCATCCCTTCTGCGGGATGCGCCAGGCATTCTGGTTCCATTTGGTATCGTGATGGCAGGTGAATGCCACTTGGCCTATACAATGACTTGCGCGGTCAAGCCGAAGTACATGTCAGTGCTCTTATTCTCCCAGAGGAATCTGGTACCATTATTCAATTTACCCACTCCAAAAGGATGGAAGTTTTAGTTGACCTAGGCGGGCACGGATTTGATCTGCGCACATGAGACTGGGTGTGTGCTTCACCTCTCTCTACACCACCTCTACCCAGAATCGAGAGATATGAAATGAAAAAAGTACAATGAAAACACAGCGGTTTGTAAAGATGAGAAGCAAAACACAAATTTTCTTTTTTTTATTCTTTGGTGATTTTTTTGGTTTCAACTATTACACAAAAAGGTTTCTACACTTCCCGATTCGTTCTGTGCGGTATTTTCAAAGTTGAGTTTGATTATTGTGACTGTATCATTCACTACACCATCTCGGCCCAGATTAAAGTCTAATGAAGTCGAATCAATAGTAGAATTTATAATACAGTAATCTTTATTACGGTTACTTGTACTATATGATACGGCTACTGTAATCTATCTGTATTTTCTGAATTCCATGTTATTTTAATTCAATTTTTTCTTCCTCTGTTGTCTCCAATATGAAGAACTGTACTCCATCACCATCATTAAGTCTTCCACAGCCTCAATCTTCTACATACCGTATCATCATGGAATGTGTGACACTACAAAAGCAGTAGTGGATAATGAGGAGGACGCCAGATTGCGCGCACACTTAGGCACAACTAGGCAGGTGCTCAATGATGGGGCCTTTCACGCTCACTTACTCGCTTCACACTCCCAACACCTGTACCACCACAATAAACCACCCCTCACAGGGAAACAATACAATATTAAAAAGCTGCTAAATAGGTGTTAATTGGCTATCACAGGTAGCAATTACGTGAGCCACTCAAAAGACCCCCCGTGTTAATGAGATAATGAGCAACACATGGGGACGTGACTATATGCTTGAAATGTGGGAAAGGGACTAATTTAATAGATATCACTCGCAGCCAATATGAACTCTGATACGACCTGTGTTCTGTCCCGGAGTCTCACGCCAATCCAGATGTATAAAAATAATGTGAAGCACTAGAATGCTACTTCAAAGGATTCAGGAAAGGGATTCACAAGAATATTGCAAAAGAAATTTGAGGCTAACGGCGAGCTCGCCTCAATTCTGCTCCAATTCCACCAAGGAGATAAGTCCCGTGGTAGCAACAAGTATGATAGATATCTACTTGCTTATCTCGAATCAATCAATATATAAGATGAATGGGTATAATTTTTTTTTTTGTTTTGTGTTCAGTTTCTTCCCTTTTGATGCCTGCCACGTTGCATTTGAGTATGTCATTTTTCTCACTTGAGCACACTCGTGTGAGTGTATTTTAAATGAATAAATAAATAAATTGGGCAGGCCCAAGAAGGGCATTCGGTGTCACCAGCTTGCCGTTGGGCTCTGATTTCTTTTGCAGTAATCTTGTGAAAACTCTTCACAAGTTCGGGTTCAAGTACCGTCCGAGACCAAAGCCTTTGCCCACTACTCATCATCCCTGTAACAGTTTTTGTTTTGCGCGCTGTTTAGAAAATAACCAACTAGCAACAAAATAATCAAAAACAATAAATAAATAAAAACTTCAAAAACCTTTTTGAGCTTTTCGAAACAAAATTTTGGAGCTTAATAATGCCTTTAAATGACCCGATCTCTAAAGACAGCATTGGGGGTAATGTGATTATCGAGGAATCCTTAAAAGAAGTCACTCCACCACTCCACTGTCTCGACTAGGCATCTCGACTTTTATATCCACCACTTCTTTTACTTTTCGTCCGAATTTTCTCTGATGCTGCCTTTGAATGGCCCCGTGCACCAACGAAATGGCAAGAGAATGCCTTCGTTTCTCAGATGGTGCATCCCGAGGGTCGGTCAATACAATTTCGGTCCCATCTCAGAGATTCTAGTTCTTACGAGTCTATTTCAAACTATCAGAACAACACTTTCATCTTTTTTCCTGAGGTTCGAGCTATCCCAAGGCTTTACAGCCGCAGCAGCACCTCCTTAGTAGTTATTAAACAAGCCCATAAGTTTTCCGGTAACGTAGGAAACGCCCTTTGTGAACAACAAGCCATTGTCTCGTTTGTTGAGGTGTAGCGCAGCCACAACCAACGTAGGTGGTGGTCCATAGAAAATTGTCGTAATTGCAGTAGCCGGCACTCTACGCCATCCTGTATTTTACGACGACGTCAATTCACACCTTGCCATCATTATTCTTCCAGACGACCACCAGCCAGGTTCAATCGTGTTGCTGTTCTTATATGGGGATCTTCAAAAAAACCCTTATATAGAAATTCTAAAAAAATTGACGAAAAAAATAGAACTGATGGATGGGAAAGGATAACAAGACAGATACAGATACTCCGATCTTGTAGGAGAAACTCATTCGTCTTATACACCCCCATTGGGTCTTTTGAAGGCGAGAGGTGCTCGAAGATTTTAGAGAAAATGGCAACTTGAAACATTGATAAAAGTACAAAAGATTTGTGAAAGATTAGTGTAATTTTTTATGGTGTGGTTAAAAACCTGCATAATCATTCCGCATTCACAAAAAGAAACTAATTCGCCATTTCCTGAAACAGTGGATTGTTTTGGAATTAGAAAATCCGGAAATAATTTTTAAGTCCCGAGATATTCAAAGGTGCACTTATAGTCAAAAATTGAAGTTTTAATCGTCAGCGAGACCTTCAAACAGGTATATTCAGGCGCACAGTTATTATTCTCCCAGAACAGTAAATTACTTCAAGAACGAACTATCTCTCAGAACCCAGGGAACACCTCTCGACTAGAGAAAGGAACTGGGAAGGGAGCAGTGGAATGGATTCTTTAACTAATGACTATGATTTCATTTAAGTCTTAAGGTGAATTTTCGACACTGACATTTATAACGAACAATGCTTGCTGACTGACTCCATACACTCAGAAACCCAGGGGAAAGGACGACCAAAGGCAAGTTTTCTGACTAAAATGACCAGTTTCGAGCTAATCTCAAGGATAGGCCATAGACGTCATACACTACAGTAAAATGAATTAATAATAATTATAGTTAGGAAAACGGCAAGCAAAACTGGGGGATATACAATACCAAATTTGATCCGGTCTTCAGCTGCATATAATTCAAAATCGTATCGGAGAGTGAAGCTTGCGGGAAGAAAACTTTGGTATATAATTATGGGTCGTGCCGTGGTTGATTGAGAATAGATTGGAATTCTTAAAATCTTACGGATCTTACGAACAGTAGATTTCTTCTCACTGGCTTCACCATACCTAAGGGGAGAGCAGTACGGGATCAAGACGTGCGTGTGTAAAAATCCCCTTCACTTCTGCCCTCATCCTTGGTACCATTCCAGAACGACATGACAGGATTAATAAATGATCGTGTAGCTATTTCACCTTTCTAAATCAAACCAGGAGTCAAATAGTTGGTCAAAAATCGATGGACTTTCAAGAATCGAAATGAATTGAGTCTCACAGAAATTATCATTTCTAGCCTGGTATTTAGCTGCTAGCTCCTTGGCTTTGGCTTCAGCTTCGGCTATACTCAGAAATAAATTGATTTCCTTGCTGCATTCATTCCAGAATGCAACAATTAAAATAATTGTTTGGAAAATGAGGAACAAGTGAGTAACAGTAAATCACATTTCCTGCTTGGGACCCATGAAGAAATTGGGTCGGTAACACCAATAACCCTACAGAAGCAACAATGAGGAGCAAAGATCTAAGGCAATAAAACATCTAGTATCGAGTGTGTCGTGAGCTGCTACGTAGAACAATGCAAATCAACAGATCAAAGCGATGCCGACGAGGTCACCGACCGTTACCGTAATTAACATCACTGTCCAGGTTGAACCTGAGTAGCAGGGTGACATGTGTCACCTGGCAGCTGATAGGCGGAAGAGTCAATTGAAGTGGGCTGCTTGTACAATCGAGCAATTTAAATCATCAGATTCCTCAGAAAGTACATTCAAACCAGTTCTCTTTTCAGGGCAAACCAGCAATAAATCTACTCGACCTGTTCCTTCGGACAAATGCAAAAAGATTTCAATTGAGGCTTTCTAAGAAGCTCTCCGGATTCGATGATGAATAGCGACTGAAAGATAAGACAGCACCCAGATTTTATCCATCTCATTTTGGAAAGCGTCACTCACTGGACGCATCGATGAAAATTGCAGAAACGTTCGAATGTAAGCTTTCTCAAACACACCCTTGAAAAGGTGTTAGAGAGGTTCAGGACACAGGCTATGCTTTTAAAGGTACCAGCTATCAAACTTGGGGGGTGGGGTGAATGCACAATGAGTGTGCGAGCAGTATGTACATCCTATCGCTATCCTATCCTATAAGATATCTTCATTGTATTCAGTTCAGAAAAGATTTTGTGCTGAGCAAAGCTTCAATACCTCATTTTAAAGTTTCAAAGACGTTTTGGTGCGTATCTGATTTGAATCAGATACAGTTGTAAGCGATTAAAGACCCCTAGAATTCGTCGAAGAAACCTGACTGATCGAAATGTTCAACATCCAATCAAATAAACAGAATTTATCCTACAAAGTCAACGAGATAGGGTTGATAAGTGGTGGAACAAGGGTCAAATTTGCGCAAAGTAAGTTTTTCAAGAGAAAACTCAAAGGATTGAGTTTTTAGCGTCAATCAAAAATTTGTTAGGATGCGCCACGCATTCTAGTTATATTCGGAATGTGGTGGCAGGTGAATGCGATTTGGCCTATGCAATTACTTGACCGGGCCAGCCGATGAATAAGTCAGTATCTTTAGTTTTTCAGGTTTGTCTGGCACTAATTCACCAATCCCAAAGGGATAAAGGGCTTGGCATCAAACGTGAGTTTTTTCTAACATTTGCATCCTTCCTATTTATTTTATACAGGTTTTATGTTACAAATTTTGTTTATTCACTGTATTTTCTTGATTTGTATTTGCAAATTTGTTTTTTACTCCATCTTTTGCAATTTTTGATTCCTCATTCTGCTAACACCTTTCTTTCTCACTTGATTTCCTTCTGCATTGCTCATTTGATTCATTGATATCAGATTGCACTATTAACTCTC
Organism: Trichostrongylus colubriformis; assembly: GCA_963978905.1. NCBI lineage: Eukaryota > Metazoa > Nematoda > Chromadorea > Rhabditida > Trichostrongylidae > Trichostrongylus > Trichostrongylus colubriformis. The sequence continues at coordinate 49,158,557 of OZ022258.1, forward strand.
TCACTTTATCTCTCTTTTCTATTCCTAATCAATTCCTATATAATCTCAGTATTGGGATATTTGCTTTATTTACTTACTTCTCTGGACGTTATTCATTTTTTTGGCTTTAGTTTACTTATCTCACCTTGCTTTTTCTAGTCCTCTACATTCTAGTCTTACCATCTAATTTCTTAACAGTCATATCGTCTAGTCATTATTGCTTGTCATTTTGATGTTGTTTTTCATATTTAATTTCTTTGTTTTATTTTTATTTTTATTCGAGCTTACTAATATTCTGTGTACATTTATTCACATTTCGACGTTTTTCTAATAGTTTCTTACACCTTTAAGTATTCCTTTGGTTTTCTATTCACCTCATCTCACCGATGAGCCTCGGAGGTGAATAGAAAACAAAGTGGTTCGTATGGGTATAAAAGAGGCGAAACGAACCACTGACCAATTTTAACATTTTTCTTAACATACAACCTTTTAATTTTTCTCCTTTTTATTTGGCTTGCCTAGACGGGCGTTGATGCAGGATTCGTTCCCGGCACCATGACGTTGGGAACGCACGCCATCTCTAAGTACACCATCTCCGTCCTTTCAAAAGTAAGATCCCAATACAGATCCCGACGAACCCCTTCCACCCTAATTCATCTATGCCCGCTGTCCCAGACAGGTAGTCGAGCGATAGTCAGAGTTGTTACCGAGTGCAAAGTTTGATCAGCAATTGACATACTTCAATAGAGGCCACTTCATCTGCCCAAAATCACTTATTGATGGCGACTACTCGAGAAATGTCGAAAAACACGACCACCGAGAAAGTTCGAAAAATTAAGACCTCCTCCGTTTTCTAGACAAAATACCACATTTTTTCTGAGAATCCCTGAGCCTACACTCGATCGTGGCAACGCTGTACTACATAGTCCGTGCGAACAAACATAGATACTATTTGAAAAGAGAAGAAAGAAACATTGTGGATATCTCATGTTCGACTCCTTTTAATCCTTTTAATCCTGGCATAGATACTCAGTGGCTACTTTTATTGGATCCTTTCCAAGGCTCACGATCTTATATATGCGAAGCTCAAGTTTCGATCTTATATATACGTGGCTCACAGCCTGAAAAAGATCCGGGCCGTCTGCTCCACTGGGTGGTCCGTCATGCACCCCTGTCGCAATAAGATCTAGGTAAGCCCATGGCACACTCCAGTTGATCGATACCGAGACCCGGTTCCGCACTCCATTGAAAATGCTCTCAGGATTGTGGAATTCTTCGAGTGAATTAAGTCCCAAGTTTTCTTGGCACTTCAGGTTCTGAAGAAGGCGAAGTCGCCAAAACGTTAACTGTTCATCTAAGATTACAAATTTTGGAAGGGCTTCAATAAAAGTAGCCACGAAAAATTGCGAGTGAGGAAAGACAAATCAAATACATAACAGTGAGAGCTTCTGGACGAGGATTTCTCTGGGATAACATAATGGATAGTCCATCAATGTCGTGACAGAAGAAAAATGCTCATTATCCGGTCGTAAAGATGGCAAACGCACTGGTAGGTAACAATATAGGGCTTCAGCCCAAGTAAAACCCCACAACTTATTCGCAATAGATTTATTTACCACATTATTTTATTAGTAACATTAGTATTAGTGTATTAGTAATATTAGTAGTAAGTTCATAGAAGGTAGTTTCAATGAATCATCAAAACTCCTCGGGTGAACGATATGTTTCCCCAGTATCTCAATGCCACCTACCAGCGAATCGTCACGATTACCTAACTTGCATCATAAACTAGATCCTCCGGAAATTTATCATTGAAACTTTGAAAAAGACCATTGATTCTCTGCAATGCGATGAGATCGGTTCAGAAAAGCCACAGATCAGGGCTGAAGACAGCTTCGGAGCCAAATCGCTGCATGAGGACCCTGGCTTAGCAGATGTTAATGTTTCTGCATTCCTATACAGGGGGTAACAAAAGTGTGAGTACACTGAAAGAACTAGAAGTTAGAGGGAACGGGAAACTACTCTCAGTGAATTTTCTTTATTAGATGACCTATGACAGAGAGTTAGACGTGTCATAGTGATTACCTTCTATTAACCCACCAAAAACACTTAGGCGGCCGTCAGACTTTGCGATTTGTCGATGTTGCGGTGTGGCGGCTCCGCTCGCGAAGTAGCGAGATTGCACAATCTCAAGGTCGTAGTATCGCGTGCGAAAATGTGAAAATCGCAAAGTCTGACGGCGGCCTCATGTGTACACTTGGCTCAGACCAAGGCCACATTTTGGCCCCAACATTCAATCAATCTTGATCCTTTTCGTTTTCGCACTATTCTATCGTCATGCGTCTTCGCGGTACGTTCCTTTTTTAGGTGAAGAAGTTCAGGTCCGACCTCTACATGTTGCCGGACACACCAACCGAGAAATCGCACGTCAACTCGGGAGAGCATCTAGTTTTGTTCTGTTCTCATCTGCTTGTGTATTGTTTGCGTTCAATGTTTATTTGTTTGTGTTTTTCTATTAGGCTTCCGCTTGCTCTTGGCACGAAGGGGATTTCCGTATAAAAATTGTACATTCACCTATGAAACGCTGTCAGATAAAGTATATTATGGTTAACGCATGCAAGAAGCCGGTATATGTCTAGTAGCACTCTGAAGACGTCGGTGCGCACCACATTGCCTTTGGAATCTCTGAAGAACCTTTTCTACCAAGTTCACGTGGCATGACGACGACTTGGTGTTGGCCAACAAGGGCTATGTTATTCTTTTCCGCAGCTGAACTAATCCGTTGAGCGGATTGGCGGTGTTCGTTTGAGGGCTAAAGCGGCGTACAAATATCGACATAGCCCCAACTTAAGCTGAGATGACTGGTCGATCTTGGTGACAGGGCCGGTTTAGGCTGAACGGCGTTCACTTATAGAAACTAGGGGAACAGTGGTTTTAGATTTTGGAGGGAGGTTATCCCTGAGTTCAGCCTCCTTGTAAGGGTATGTGAAATCCCGCATCCCTCAAAAAATTTCCCTTAAATTTTTTCCCTGAGTAGGGAAAAAAACTTCCTTTCCCTGTTCTGATCATGGTCTCTTTGTTAATATCTTAGAAACGCAGGAAAACTAATTTTTGTTCTAGGCGGTGACAGAGAAATAAAGAGATAAAAGAAACGTTAGAGGACACGAAATATCGGAAAGGGAAAGGATTTGATGGTTGTTTGAAGCGAAGGAAGTCGATACTTCAATGCTAACTTCAGCGTTTTGCTGTTATTCACCTAAATGACGAGAAAGCCTTTGACAACGACGGAAATTGGAAAAGTGGGCCGAGAATAATAAATACACCACATAACGACCTTGTGGCACAAGGTGAAAAACAGAGCAATAGAAAGAATATTCTCGAAACGAACGGCACTTAAAAGCCACGATTCTCAAGCTGCCACGTTTGAGTGGTTTTGGCTTTCGTAAGTGAAAACTTCTAGCTTTTTTCTGAGGAAATTTCCATCTTTATTGTTATGTTCCTTTGAAGAAGCTGATGTAGTGAAAAGTTGCGTAGATGCCATTCTAATGGTCAAGAGCCAAATTCTTGACCAATAATGGCCCTGGACAACAGAACCTTTCCCCATGATAAACAGGTGCCAGATCGTTAAGAAGTACGAGAACACTGTCTTGTCACTTCCTTACTTTGTAAAATCATTGTATTGGCCAACTTGTATCCAAGTGCGACTGAAATTCTGAATGGAATTGGAAGGGTGGCGCATCTGCGAAGAACAGTCTTTGTTTTTCAATTTTTCGAGGCATTCGATTGTCGTAACCCTTCCAGTAGTTGTAGAACTTGAGAAAATTCCTTTCGATTCTTTTCAAAATATTTTTAACACATCGTCCTAAACGTATTTCCTGACCTTCAGCAGGGCACTGAGAGTCGAGGATTCCCCGACAGGGGGTCGTATTTGACCTAATAGGAGGACGGGGGGACATACTTTCAGATGTCAGCGATAAGCACTACAATGTAAATTTTCAACATGCACATGAGAAGCAAAGGGTTTTCATTGAAAACCCGTGTGACAAAATGTAAAATAAATACTTTCTACCTCAGGAGCGGATGCATAGCAATAAAGCTGGTATTGTAGAAGTCAAAAAGGGAGGGGTCGTATTTGGTCGCCGTAGAGGAGGGGGGTCGCACTAAAGTAGCTATCTTCCTCGAAACCTGGGAGTGCCCTCACCTTCAGTCGCCCCTACCCCTATAGCATTCCTGGGCCTGCCAACAGCTTTCTAATCATCAAATTTTATCCTTCCCAAATTCTTCCTTGCCGGACCAATGAGTAGACGTTCTCGCACGATGTTTCGCATGCCTTGCTAGCCTTTGCTTCGTTTTTTTTTTTTTTTGAAGACATCACCCACTTTCCATCACTACAGCAGGAGATAGCAGCTCAAATGGGAGTTTCTCAGATGTTTAGGTGTTTACATTTGCGCTACAGCCACGATTTATCCCGTAATTTTCCTAATCGAACCAGCTCGTGTATCTCAACAGGTCCAAGAGTTGTTATTTCTTGCTCAATAGCCAGGTACTCCTATGAATGAGCGCCCCACCAGCTAGCACCAGTTGTTAGGGTGCTGAAACGATGCGACGCGCAGATGGCACATCCGAAACCCTATGATTTGACAGAGTAATTTCCGTGCACTTTTTTCTGCAAGAACGTAACGACCTCGTAAACTACTAGTTACACAGTCCATCCCAATGCGCGAAGAATGAAATCACCGCGAAAATCGTAGGAACAATAAACTGGTGGTGAAGGGGACATATGGCTGAATATATTAGGTTGTCGAAAAAGTTTTTTTCGTTTTTTTAAATACGCGCTTTTCCCTCCAATTGCTTTCCAGCAATTTCTTCCGTGCATACACATGTAGTACAAGTTCAAACGCATCTACAGGTATTATTGTCTCCCATCTGCCGCATAATCTTTTTTGGCAAAATATTAGGTTGTAAGGAAAGTTCTGGCCGGTTTTTGAAATTTCAACTTCGAGAGATCATAACTCGGCTCAGGGTGCATCTTTTCTCACAGAGTGAGCACCATTAGATTCGCCACACTCTTGGCAACACAGTGCATACCTACATATCTCAATTTGATAAAGGGCTGATAATTTATATTGCGCGAAACGAAAAAAAGTCGACTCCAAATCGCCACTCTTTCTGATTCGACTGCTACTGAAGGAGCTGGCCAGATGTTTTGGGAAGTGGGGCATAGTTAGCGCTAGATCTGATGAACATGATAGACGAGTAAGGGCCTTACCCTGCAACAGCTTCAATTAGTGGAAGAGGATTTGTGAAAAATGCGCTTGCGCGGGACTGCCGTGAGAGGTCCCGCGGCACCCATTTTTTTGGATTTTTCCAAATCAAGGCCACTTGAGGTGGTCAACTGAGGTTGCTTTTTGAGGGCTAATACTTGTGGATATCCCCTGCAAATATGGACGCTCATCGCCTTCTGCCGTTTTAGTTAAAGCGATTTGATCAATTGAAAATCGAAGCAGCTCGTTCTCACTTCTGCACTTCTGAAACCAGAGACAATGTGTTCCATCCAATGATTCACCCCCTCCTCTTGCAGTATTTACATTTGTGGTCCTCTTCGCTAAGACTCGGCTAAACAAGAACTCGTGAAGTGAAGTCATCTTAAAAGTGCCATTTTCGCAGCACTTTAAAATTTCCCTATTAATTCGAAAACCTTGTGGCATTCCAAATAAAACATATATTCTGAAAGAGCAACCTTTGTCTATCTAACGAGCACAATATGTCAGCTGATTCATGTTGACGCGCTCTGATATTTGAATTTATCTTGTGAACGCGAAAAAGCGGCCAGAACTTTCCTTACAACCTAATATATATATATGAGGGAGTACCTTCGGGGCATTCTACTATATGATTTCAAATATGGCCTCCAGCAATCGAATCCATTCGTCGTATAAACGCTGCATTCGAAGAGGGTTCAATGTCTGACCTTGTGATACAACTCTGGTTCAAACGCTTTCGAGAAGGCAACTACAACGTCAAAGATTTTTACTTGTTCGGACCCCCATCGGAGGTCGACAACGAGCGATTGCGGGTGCTGGCTTGCAACAGTATACTAACAGCAGACCTATACTGTCAGCAGCCGTATATTCTGGTCGCGAAAATCACAGACAAACGTCCGAACCATGACACGATTCTTTTCCTACACGATAGTGTTCGCTCACAGATAGCAAAAGCAACTCGCCGAAAAACTCTCAAGCCTGGATAGGAATTGCTGCCCCATCCACCGTATAGCCCTGATCTTGCTCCATCGGATTATCATCTTTTCCTTCCGCTATCTGACGCCATTCAAAGAAAAACCTTCGATAATGAAGCTGACATGGAACGGTGGTTGTGCAACTTCTTCATTCAAATCAAAGCTAGAACAGTTCCATGCGGTTGGCATAGCAAATTTGCATGAAAGGTGGCGAAGAGTGGTAGAACAAGATGATGATGACCCTATTTCATAGTATGCTCTGTGTTTTGTAATAAAGTGCAAAAATGAATTGCTTCGAAAAACGAAAAAAAAATTTTTGACAACCTAATATAAAAGCCTTCATGCAGTCATATACTCTATTCTCGATTACAACACTTTCTGAACGTCTAATCATAGTAAATATGAAATTACTCACCGTTCCACCAGGGTAATTGTCCGTTTACCTACTCGAATAACCGGAAATTACTCATTCGAGTGGGTAAATGACCAGCTCAGCGTGAGTATAGGATGCTGGGTGCGGCTATGGAGAAAATCAGGAACAGCAGGCAGCAGATTTCCAATAAAGGCAATGTGGGTGGCACCATTGTGTCTACCAGGAAAGCGACTTACCCAAAAAATCTCTTTGGGTGGCGCCACACATGTGACTTGCATCCAGAATCACAGAACCTTTTATAGAGGCGCTACGACGTGACAAGGACGCGGGTGACTTGCACCTTATATAAGATTGGCCTATGAACCGGGGCTCTGAAGTCAATCCCTCCAAAGTCTCCAGGCTGTAGTGGCTTTTCCCGTGGATCTGGGTTAGGTACGGTGTGTTGTCCCTAGTGTATACGTGTTGTCCTAAATTGACGTTGAAATTCTAGTGAGTTGTGCCGTAGACATTTGGTCAGATACGTCATAACTTGGCTGCCTCACTTTCAGGCTCCAACGAAAGAGAACCAGCCGAAACTTTAGCCATGGAATTCGTTAACAGCCTCCGTGCAGTTCACATCAGAAAAGGACGGTTTTTATAGAAATCTAACCAATATAAAATAATCGAAGTAGCCATATGATTTCCACCAAGAAGGTCCCATAACTTCAGAAAAGTATGACATCATCAAATTCTGAGCTGATTTGAATACTCAGAATGAATTCTAATGAAATATATGATAAGTTCCTTGGCGAGAGCAGAATCTGATCCCCGGTTTCGTGGTATGGCGCTATGTATTATCCACTAAGCTATAGCTTCGTCTGCAAGGCAGTCATTCCAAAGAAAGCGGTAAGGTTCAAATTACAAAAAATCAACATACGAAAAAGGACAATAAGATTTATAAGGCTATTATTGATAGGTCTGCTAGCGTAAATATAATATTTGTCTATCTATATATAAAGTGGTAATGCGACATAGTAAACCGTGATAAGTAGTAATACTGAAAGAATGTGACAAGTGCAGGTATTACAGACCACTGCTTGATGTGTAGTATGGATTTGGATTAAGTTGAGCCGTACCAAGGAAAACGGCCATCACACTAATCCTTTCAAAGGAAATAGAGAACGGCAAAGTGGCCGCTGCCAGCGTTAATAACCAAGTAATCGGCTAATGATTTGCGGCCCTAAAAGTAGTGTGGGAGCGGCTACTGTATGGTCCTGGAGGAAGGATCCCTATAGGGTAAACTGCGACCAGAAAAACAGGAAAATGGTCCAAATTACGATATCAGCACCGGTACGTGGTGGATTAGTCTTATACGGAAAGATTAGCAGCGCTAACGCTCCTAATGGCTTTGCTTTGAATCCGGTCTATGAAGAACGGGGCAGCGACAAGACCTAGCAGGTTTTATTGAGTTCTAGAATAAAAATAAAATTCAACGATACATATTGGGAGATACAACATAATTCAATGAATATAATACAATAATATCAATACACTGTAGGAACATCATTGAATGATGTTCTTATAGTGTATTGATATTATATCATATTCATTGAAATATGATATTAATACACTATGGATTGATACTCAGAGTAAATAAATGAATAAGTAAATAAATAAAATAATGATGAATAAATAAACAGTTGGCGGTCATTTCTAAATAAATAAAGTAAGGACTAGGGTGAATCGAGTTGCTCACCGTTAAGATACATACGCCACACACTTTCCTTTCAACCTGAATGGTTACGCCGTTTAGGAAGGGGTCTAGTTCGTACATTGGGGTACAGTTGCTCGTCATATCTAAGGAAGTCTGTCTTTCACCTTTACACGGTCCTTTTCTCGCAAACGGTTACATTAAATATCAACTAAATGCAAGATTTAAAACAATATGCATGTAGGAATGACGTTTCAGTACAAACTGAACATCATGAAGGAGTCAGTCGCCTTTATTTAATAGTTTGATCGGGCAGCAAGCAGCCAATTAGAAGGGGTAGCAGGTCAAATGGTGAAATCGCTACCACTGAACTCAAATGCTCACTGAGGTGGAAAGAATTCTCACTTATCGGTCAGACACTTATTGCTAGTAAGTAATAAGATTCGATGTGAACAACCAAGAAGTAAGCGACAAGGACGATTCATCAACCAGTGCTGAGTTTTCAAGAAGGTTTCTGCTGAGAAAGCTATGGAAATGTCTGCAAATGAAATTCAAGCTAAGCTTCATGACACTGTAAAAGTAACGAAGGTAGAGTGAACTTGACATTTTGGAAAACAAAAATCGTTTTCAAAGTTGCAAAGAAGTCACAAATGTCAATAACTGCCACGCATTGATATATTACATTTAGTACAAAAGTTTTCGTCAACACCCGTGAAGGTATAAAAAATTCAAAAAAGAGACATCCAAAGCAGTTTACGCTCCTTTCCATTCAAACTTTGTGAGTGAATGTGACCCGATCTGCAAGCGCTCTGCTGTCGCGTTTATTTTTTTTTTTTTGAACGACGCCCTCAGGTATTTCTCAAAATCAACTCTTTGTTAGTTTTTCAAAAATATTTTATATAAACATTCAAATAATGCAAAAACTACAAATAATGAGAGATTGTAAAGGACTATTTGGCTTTGACTTTGCATGATCTCAAAGCTATATGGAGACATGGAAAAATAATTCTCTATTCCCATTGCGCATACCGCCGCAGGGCAAATGATGGTTCCTATAAGGACGGGGAAAAGTGCAGAAAGAATATTACCCGCCAGCAGGCAGAAATGACTCATTAAAGCTTCTGTTATTACCCCAAATTAAGGGGAATAAATTGTCCGTGAAGAATTTTCCATGAGATATATGGTCAAGTTTGATAACTGCCTTCTGGAAAATTCTTCGAAAAGTTTTTCGTATCTCGTGCCATTTCGCTGACTTCCACAAGGCTCTGTAAGTATACAAACAGGAATGCAATAAGCTCTGTGGCACGACCTAACAAACAATCTCCCACTTTTAGTATTCATAGGTGGAAATTATTTTGTCGAAATTAATCAACAAAGTTCATATAATGTCATTATTAAACTGGTATTCTAGTCAACGGCCATCCTCTAAACACTCAAAAATCACATGAGAGACAAAAACTGGCTCTAAAACAGCCGAACAGCAAGGTAGCAAGAAACGAACGCCTCCGAAATCGCCTCGTCGTCAAACTTATCGATGTTCCTTCACGCCCTCTCATCAGCTCCCTAATAACCGTGTTATCCCAGCGGTTGGTTTCAATTTGTACGCTTGAATGTGCGTTGAAATGATCTTACGCTTGAGCACTACACATGACGTGAGTCCCTTCGGGGGTAGTGAACCCCAACCCATTCTAATGACCAGCAGCAGCACCGCAGAACTCGATTTGCTAATTACGGAAGCCGCTCACCCACGACCACAATGAATGACATGGTCATGGTTATGCGGAATGGCGTCAAAAGGAACAGATGGGAATCGGATTGGCAAAAGCTTCTGGACATGACGGTTCTCGAATCATTCCGCATTTCACTTCAGATATTGAGAAATTTTATTTCAGAAAATCAGCAAATGCTCTTTTTGCTGACGATTGCTTTTAAAATTCTCTCGTTCTTGAGAAAGGCCGAAAAGGAAAGTTGCAATAAAGTGAAAACCTCATCACGTGGAGCTCGTCCAGATCCGCTCGAATAAATGAATGTAGTGTAATTAACCATGTACATAGACAAAAAAGAGCCTCCCAAAATCAGGTATACCTTCAGTTTTTGACATGAAAGTGTTTTGTTATTGATAACAAATTCAAAATAATTCGAGTGTGAGCCGCAGGTTTGCAAACGCCCTTTTCGCTACTTTCCCGCCACTACTTCGAATCTTCCCTTTTTAGATTGATTGTAAATAAGAAAAACCGTTCAACAGACCGATCATAAATAAAAGTTCATAGATGGTCTAGCACAAAATAGGGTGATGAGAACATCAAGCTGAAAAATTCATGGAAAATTAAGTTTTAGTGAAGTTCTCTGCCAGATCTGAGCAGATATACTTATTGGGATTAAAGTAAACTGAAAAGCGGATTCATTTCGTCAATGAGCACTACGTATTGACGTCCCCCCTTATAGATCCATTAGTTGACTCAAAGCTTACATACCTGCAATATCCACATTTGAATGCACGTTTTGAACCTTTCTGTAAAGGCATTGCTTTCAGATGCTCAGAGAATCAATGGCAGTATCTCCACACTAACTATAATAATACTTCAGAAAATAGGTAAACATTAAAACAGGCATGAAACCGTGTTGCTCAGCGGGAATGACATGAGATTTGGATAGGCAGGTTGCGACCCTGTCATTGATTATCTTCTCCATCAAGTTTGCCGGAGTGAGAGTGAGGCCAAAAATTACCCAAAATATTGGTACTACAGGGGGTGCCAAAAAAAAAAAGTAATTTTGTCTCCTCCACCTTCGACCCCATTTAGCCAAATTACAGTAAATTCTATTGAGGTATTCTCATCCCTAGAATCAAGAGCAGACCTCACTCTATCACTATACTCCGTGGCAGCCTCCTGCACGAGCAGGAACGGGAGCAAGGAAAGACTGAACAAGATGTACCACCTCAACTGGGCAAAATCCGAATTTTCTTCGCCCTCTTTCACAACCTTGCTGACGTCCGTTCAATCTGGGTACCTAAGGGGATTCATACCGGATGGTGTTCTTTAACATTGCGTTTTTCCCGGGTCCCCAGGTCCCTTTGTTTCCAAGAGCCAAAACGTGCCCTTACCACTGAAACCCCTCCAGAGGCAGATTTGGGCATGAAAATGATACTTCGGATCATAGCAGCCTCGTCCAAGCAGCAGGGGCTCTGTGACTTCCAAGAACCTAAGGGCCAACCCTCAGGAAGCTTCCCACAAAAGACCTACCACGGAGCTTGGCTCCACTGTTTTTAGCGAGTTTTTAAATGTAGGTACTCCGAAGCCCGACTGCGCCGAATGAAACCTCCATATTTTTATGAACATGAACGTGAGGAGCCACAGCTTGTTCCTGCTTTTAGAGGAACATTTCGGGAATGTTTTGCCCTAATACCTTTATCTCTTTCGTTTCCCTACGTTTTGTAAAATTGGCAGATGTGAGCCGCGGGCAAAATTACTTTTTTTTTTTGGCACCCCCTGTAGATGACCACAGCCCAGTTCTTGAGTTTCTGTGTGCAAAGTGGTTCGTATGTACATGTAGACTAGCATGTTTGTGGTATTTTCTTTTCCTTCGAAAATCAAGGGTATTTACAAGTTCGTAGTTTTGCTTATTTTTTTGTGTGGTGCACCATGGAGTATAAATAATAAATCAATATAAATTCGAGAAAGCTACGACGAGATGTGCAAAAAGGAGAACCTTGGCTGATTCCTTATTTTACTGGACAATTAGGCAGTTATTGAAGTGAAAAATTTGTTATCTAACTATTGAGATTTATTGGTGACGGCAGTAGCTGAAAGGGTTAAAGTAGATGTAATTGATAGAAGCAGTGTTATATAATTAACCAGTAGTATAATAGTCCAAAACGAGAGCACACTCAGCTCTAAGAAAAACACATGAACTTCAATAAATCTATTGGAGAAGAATTAATTTCATGCAGAAAAAATCGATGATCATGATTGCATAAATGTTTCTTCAAGACGAGCTTACAAAAATTTATAAAGCAAATAATCACGGCCATTAGGGGGACGGAGCTGTGCCCATTTATCGTAGCAGTGTGCCAAACAGCATCTTGAGTTTCTCATTATGCAATGTTTGATTTACGGCTAGGTTGCGCCATCATACCCTATATATAAACCAGGAGTTTGGTTTGTCCGTTTGCGTGTGTGTGTGTGTGTGTGTGTGTGTGTGTGTGTCCGGTTCAATTACCCAAGTTTGAGGTACGTGACACTATACAGACCCTCAGAAGTTAGCAGGAAAGGTCGAGCCAAGTGCTGGCTGGGTGAGGCGTAATGGGGGATTTGCAGAACGCACATCGACTTTGTCGATATCGATTGAATCGATCGATATTGATCGAAAATATCGGCTTTGTGCAGACGGCTCATGTACCCGATCCAACGGAAGGTCGGCTCATCAGCGGGAAAGGTCGGGTCAAGTGTGGGTTGGGTGGGGAATGGTAGGAGATGCACTCATGAAAGTTGAAATTCTGCAACACACGCATCACCGATCGATATTGATTGAAAATATCGGTTTTTGTGCAGAAGGCTGGAAACGACTTATGGACCATACTATTGCTTAAGTGCCCTCATGAAAGTTGAAATTCTATAAGATGATGCATCACCGATCGATATTGATTGAAAATATCGGTTTTTGTGCAGAAGGTTGAAAACGGCTTATGGACCATAATACAGAGTGAGTGCCCTCATAGAAGTTAAAATTCTATAACATCATGCATCACCGATCGATATTGATTGAAAATATCGGTTTTTGTGCAGAAGGCTGGAAACGGCTCATGGACCACAATACAGAGTGAGTGCCTTCATAGAAGTTGAAATTCTATAACATCATGCATCACCGATCGATATTGATTGAAAATATCGGTTTGTGTGCAGAAGGCTGGAAACGGCTCATGGACCATACTATCGATTAAGTGCCCTCATAGAAGTTAAAATTCTACAACATCATGCATCACCGATCAATATTGATTGAAAATATCGGTTTTTGTGCAGAAGGTTGGAATAGGCTTATGGACCATAATACAGAGTGAGTGCCCTCATAGAAGTTAAAATTCTATAACATCATGCATCACCGATCGATATTGATTGAAAATATCGGTTTTTGTGCAGAAGGCTGGAAACGGCTCATGGACCATACTATCGATCAAGTGCCCTCATAGATGTTAAAATTCTACAACATCATGCAACACCGACCGATATTGATCGAAAATATCGGCTTTGTGCAGAAGGCTGGAAACGGCTCATGTACCCGATCCAACGGAAGGTCGGCTCATCAGCGGGAAAGGTCGGGTCAAGTGTGGGTTGGGTGGGGAATGGTAGGAGATGCACTCATGAAAGTTGAAATTCTGCAACACACGCATCACCGATCGATATTGATTGAAAATATCGGTTTTTGTGCAGAAGGCTGGAAACGACTTATGGACCATACTATTGCTTAAGTGCCCTCATGAAAGTTGAAATTCTACATATAACATCATGCATCACCGATCGATATTGATTGAAAATATCGGTTTTTGTGCAGAAGGTTGGAAACGGTTTATGGACCATACTATTGATTAAGTGCCCTCATAGAAGTTAAAATTCTGCAACACACGCATCACCGATCGATATCGATTGAAAATATCGGTTTTTGTGCAGAAGGCTGGAAACGACCTATGAACCATACTATTGCTTAAGTGCCCTCATGAAAGTTGAAATTCTACATATAACATCATGCATCACCGATCGATATTGATTGAAAATATCGGTTTTTGTGCAGAAGGTTGGAAACGGTTTATGGACCATACTATTGATTAAGTGCCCTCATAGAAGTTAAAATTCTGCAACACACGCATCACCGATCGATATCGATTGAAAATATCGGTTTTTGTGCAGAAGGCTGGAAACGACTTATGAACCATACTATTGCTTAAGTGCCCTCATGAAAGTTGAAATTCTACATATAACATCATGCATCACCGATCGATATTGATTGAAAATATCGGTTTTTGTGCAGAAGGTTGGAAACGGCTAATGGACCATACTATTGATTAAGTGCCCTAATAGAAGTTAAAATTCTACAACATCATGCATCACCGATCGATATTGAGTGAAAATATCGGTTTTTGTGCAGAAGGCTGGAAACGGCTTATGGACCATAATACTAAGTGAGCGCCCTCATAGAAGTTAAAATTCTATAACATCATGCATCACCGATCGATATTGATTGAAAATATCGGTTTTTGTGCAGAAGGCTGGAATGGCTTATGGACCATACTATTGATTGAGTGCCCTCATAGAAGTTAAAATTCTGCAACATCACGCATCACCGATCAATATTGATTGAAAATATCGGTTTTTGTGCAGAAGGCTGGAAACGGCTTATGGACCATACTATTGATTAAGTGCCCTCATAAAAGTAGAAATTCTATAACATCATGCACCACCGATCGATATTGATTGAAAATATCGGTTTTTGTGCAGAAGGTTGGAAACGGCTAATGGACCATACTATTGATTAAGTGCCCTAATAGAAGTTAAAATTCTACAACATCATGCATCACCGATCGATATTGAGTGAAAATATCGGTTTTTGTGCAGAAGGCTGGAAACGGCTTATGGACCATAATACTAAGTGAGCGCCCTCATAGAAGTTAAAATTCTATAACATCATGCATCACCGATCGATATTGATTGAAAATATCGGTTTTTGTGCAGAAGGCTGGAATGGCTTATGGACCATACTATTGATTGAGTGCCCTCATAGAAGTTAAAATTCTGCAACATCACGCATCACCGATCAATATTGATTGAAAATATCGGTTTTTGTGCAGAAGGCTGGAAACGGCTTATGGACCATACTATTGATTAAGTGCCCTCATAAAAGTAGAAATTCTATAACATCATGCACCACCGATCGATATTGATTGAAAATATCGGTTTTTGTGCAGAAGGCTGGAATGGCTTATGGACCATACTATTGATTGAGTGCCCTTATAAAAGTTGAAATTCTGCAAGAACATGCGTCACCGATCAATATTGATTGAAAATATCGGTTATTGTGTAGAAGGTGTCCTTACTGTACACCACTTTACTGGATCATGTCACACTCCGCCCACTGTGGACACTGTTGACGGGCCTGCATTAAAATGTTCGGTGTTTAGATGAAAATGTCTATAGTTCGTTCGGAAAGAGCCCAGGTGTCGGGATATCATACCTCATATATAAAACAGGAGTTTGGTGAGTCTGTATATCTGTGCGTCCACTCTTTGGTTCAACTACCCAAGACCCAAGTTTGAGGTGTAGAGGGCGTGGCCTACGGGCTTGGGTGAGAGTGAGAGTGTGTGACGGGATGAGAGAGTTCGATACACGCGCTGACTTTGCATGCTTCCATGTGGATATGTACCCTAATGTCAGGATGCCGCACGATGGCGAGCGGCGTGCGACACAGTGTGTGCGAGCTATGCGCGTCGCGGTAGTTGGGTCTCAAAACGATTACAACGTAATGCTAGGAGTGCGATACGCAGTTAACTTCTAATCGCTTCGGGACTCAACAATTTAGCTCGTCCGTATTGCTTCGCTTGCGACATCCCGCAGTGCGGCATCCTGACATTAAGGTACACATCCCTTCCATGTGTGACGCGCAGTAGTGTGCTCCAGCTGGCATACCAAATTGAATGAGAGTTTTAGCGCATCGGCGATTTGGCGTGCCACGTCACTCTAGCAACCGCGGTCAGTTGAACGCGGCGCGTGTCAACGCGCAGTTGGTTTCTTTTTCTTCGCTTTCCATTTCGTGATTTTCCATATCTTATCGAAAGCCGATATCTGTTATGGCAAATATCCAAAATCGCGGATGCGCCAATACTTCACCTTCCGATTAATACGTATCTTATCCTTTACGCAAACGCGCCAATTCTCTCGAATCGCGGATGCGCCGATCCGCCAGTTTTCTCAAATCGCAGATGCGCAAATGTGCTCATTTTCTCGATCGATACGTGTACTTAACTTTACGCCAATGCGCCAAAACTCTCATTTAGTTGGGTATGGCATAACAAATTGAATGAGAGCTTTAGCGCATCGGCGCATCCGCGATTTGGAATTTTTGGCATGCCAGTCACTCTAGCAACCGCGGTCAGTTGAACGCGGCGCGTGCCAACGTGCGGTTGATTTCTTTTTCTCCTATTTCCTTTTCGTAATTTTCCATATCTTATCGAAAGCCGCACGTTGGCACGCACCGCTCCAACTGATCGCGGTTACAAGAGTGACGTGGCACGCCAAAATTCCCAAATCACGGATGCGCAAATGTTCTCATTTTCTCGATCGATACGTATATTTAACTTTACGCCAATGCGCCAAAACTCTCATTTAGTTGGGTATGGCATAAGGTTGCGTTCATACCAAATCGAACGCGCGATTTGAGAGAATTGGCGTGCCACGTCACCCTTTTGAACGAGGCGCGTGCCAACGTGCGGTTGATTTCTTTTTCTCCTCTTTCCATTTCTTGATCTTCTTCTGTTATGGCAAACATCCAAAATCGCGGATGCGCCAATACTCTCATTTTCAGTCGATATGTATCTTATCAATCACGCGAATGCGCCAATTCTCTCAAATCGCGGATGCGCCGATGCGCGATCCGCCAATGCGCCGATGCGCCAATACTCTCATTTTCTAGATCGATACGTATCTTATGCATGACGCGAATGCGCCAATTCTCTCACATCGCGGATGCGCCAATACTCTCATTTTCTGATCGATACGTATCTCATGCATGACGCGAATGCGCCAATACTCTCATTCAATTTGGTATGAACGCAGCCTAACAAATTGAATGAGAGCTTTAGCGCATCGGCGCATCCGCGATTTGGAATTTTTGGCATGCCCCGTCACTCTAGCAACCGCGGTCAGTTGAACGCGGCACGTGTCAACGTGCGGTTGGTTTCTTTTTCTTCTCCTTCCATTTCGTGATTTTCCATATCTTATCGAAAGCCGATATCTGTTATGGCAAATATCCAAAATCGCGTATGCGCCAATACTTTCACCTTCCGATTAATACTTATCTTATCCTTTACGCAAACGCGCCAATTCTCTCGAATCGCGGATGCGCCGATCTGCCAGCTGTCTCAAATCGCAGATGCGCAAATGTGCTCATTTTCTCGATCGATACGTGTATTTAACTTTACGCCAATGCGCCAAAACTCGGCGCTACTGGAGTTGGGGGGGGGGCCACTCGACAAAAGCATAAGTTGCCCCCAATTTCTGTTTATAGGCACTCTCAAGGTTATTTTATGCCTAGATACAGCTAACTTACTGAAAAAACAATCAAACTATTCCTCCATCAGAATATAACGAGAAATTCACTTCAACTAGACTAAACAACCACTTACGCATATTCGCCTAAGCCTAGGGGAAGGGAATCTCCTTCCCCAAGGCTTAGGCTAACATAGGATGGAAAAAAAGCACGAATTTGCTTCATTAGGATCGTTTCTATGCAGTATTCGAAGCCGATTCGGCTAGCGCTATGGCTTCTCTGCGCTCTATCCCTGCGTTAGAGACGCAGAGCACAGTGCGCTGGCCCCCCCCCCCAACTCCAGTCGCACTCAAAACTCTCATTTAGTTGGGTATTGCATAACAAATTGAATGAGAGCTTTAGCGCATCGGCGCATCCGCGATTTGGAATTTTTGGCATGCCACGTCACTCTAGCAACCGCGGTCAGTTGAACGCGGCGCGTGCCAACGTGCAGTTGATTTCTTTTTCTCCTATTTCCTTTTCGTAATTTTGCATATCTTGAAAGTCGATATCGAAAGCCGCACGTTGGCACGCACCACGTTCAACTGACCGCGGTTACAAGAGTGACGTGGCACACCAAAATTCCCAAATCACGGATGCGCAAATGTTCTCATTTTCTCGATCGATACGTATATTTAACTTTAGGCCAATGCGCCAAAACTCTCATTTAGTTAGGTATAGCATAACAAATTGAATAAGAGCTTTAGCGCATCGGCGCATCTGCGATTTGGAATTTTTGGCATGCCACGTCACTCTAGCAACCGCGGTCAGTTGAATGCGGCGCGTGCCAACGTGTGGCTGATTTCTTTTTCTCCTATTTCCTTTTCGTAATTTTCCAGATCTTATCGAAGGCCGATATCGAAAGCCGCACGTTGGCACGCACCGCGTTCAACTGACCGCGGTTGCTAGAGTGACGTGGCATGCCAAAAACTCCAAATCGCGGATGCGCCGATGCGACAATTCTCTCAAATCGCGGATGCGCCGATGCGACAATTCTCTCAAATCGCGGATGCGCAGATGCGCTCATTTTCTCGATCGATGCGTATATTTAACTTTACGGTGATGCGCCAAAACTCTTATTCGATTTGATATGTACGCAGCATTAGAAACACTTTTCATTGTAATTCCGCTCTGAACCACTTCTTTGAAGCCGACGATGTCTGCTCCTGACATGTGACGCCCAAGTGATGAACGGTTTTGCCCCACCGAGGTTCGTGGCTGTCCAGAACTGTTAGTTCCATCTACATTACGAACGAGTGTCGTCCATTCCGCGTAACCAGCAGGTTAAAGCTCCTCAATTCCTACTTTTGCAGAAGCATAACCTATAAATAAACAAGGAGTTTGGTGTGTTTGTACTATTGTCTGGCCGTTCGATTCTCCGTTTTACCAGTAAGACAAGTGGGGAGGTCAGGTCAAGTTCGGGTTGGGTGGGCATGGCCAAGATGATCAGAGCGGACATGGGCAATGCCTGACTCCGCCCGCAGTAGGCGGGGCGTTCGCCATTGTATTCAGATCAACGCTAAAATTCTTTCATCTCAAAAATCCACGGGCAGCGGGAGAAGGTGAACCAAGATGAGATCCGAGTATATGTAGCAGTTAAGGGAAGCCCACCTTTAACGGGCGGAGCGTGCTCCAAGCGGTCGGTGCTTACTGCAACTGTTCATAACCCAGCTCCAGAGCAGTCTAGAGACTGAGGAAAAATCGCTGGAGATCAGCGAGATCTGAGCTGTTTCCAGTATATTTGAAGTGAGGGAAGACCCACCCACAGTGGGCGGTGCAAGCAACCGAAATCGTGTTCACTCATGAAACATCATATTCTTCTATAGAGCGGTCCAGGGACGGGGTGAAAACCAAAATGTGTAACAGCCCAAGTGGCAAAGATAATGCCAAATGATCACGTTAGGCGGAGCCTTCGCTACGATGTTGATTGAAAATATCAGTGTTTGTGCCGAAGGCTGGAAACGGCTTATGGACAGTTGAAATCCTATAACATCATGCACCACCGATTGATATTGATCGGAAATATCGGTTTTTGTGCAGAAGGTGTCTTTACTGCACACTACTTTACCAGACCATGTCAGACTCCGCTCACTGTGGACACTGTGGACGGGGCCTGCGTTAAAATGTTCCATGTTCAGATGCAAAATTCTATAATTCTTTCCAAGGAGCCCATGAGTCGGGATAACATTACCTATATACAAACCAGTAGTTGTTGTGTCTGTTAAGTTGTCTGTCTGTCCCAAGCGAAATTCTGTACTGCCTGAAAAACAAGCGGAGGAAGTCGATCATGTTAGGGGTGGATAGGTTTTGCTAAGAGATGAACAGGTAGCACATGGACCATGTCAGACTCCGTCTCCTGTGGGAGGGGCGTGCGTTACAATGTTCGGTGTCCAAATGCAAAATTCTATAATTCGTTCCAAGAGAGCCCAGGAGTCCGGATAAGGTGGGCCAAAATGAGTCAAGGGAGTTCGTGACTGTTGAAGAGACCTACCGGCCTCTTCGCTGTAATTCGTTCCAAAAGAGCCAGGAGTAGCGATAAGGTAGGCCAAAATGAGTGAAGGGTGTATGTAGTAGATGAAGAATACACGCCTTCAGTAGGCGGAGCACGCTCCACGTAGGTGGTGCTTAACGAGCTTTTATAAGTTGTCTCAGGAGCAGCCCAGAAACTGCGAAAAAAATCGATGGAGATTAGTGCTGTCTAGGCGGTGTTGCACATTATTGAGGTAGGTGGAGGCCCGCCTACAATGGGCGGAACGTGCAATTACCAATATCGTGCTCACTCATAAGAAATATAACACCGCCCGGAGCGGTCTAAAGTGCCGTAAAGAGCGGAAGTAATTCGATGTTGCTAGAGTGACAAAAATAATGTCAACTGATCACGGTAGACGGGCCGTCATCAGGATATTGGCTGAAAGTATCGGTTTTTGCGAAAGGCCGCAAACGTCTTATGGACCATAGACTCAGTGAGTACCGTCATGAAAGATGAAATCCTGGAAAATCATCAGCAAGCCACACCAATAGGTGAAGCTGTTGCAGAACTTCAATGAAATCCTATTGGTCGACATCGATCGAAATCATAGATCTCTATGCAAAGAGCTGAACAGGTAATGGGATCTCATTGAATGATTACAGTCGCAGAAGTTGAAAAACTGCAGCATCATGTGCTATAGGTCGTAATTGTCGGTTTTCTTACAGAGGGCCGGGCAATGAGATGGGCCACACCAGTGGATGGACATAATTGCAGAAGCTTACATTCTGCAGAGCTTATTGCATGTAGATCGATACCTATTGCTATAATGGACCTTTGTAAAGAAGGCTGTAAATGGACTACCCCTCAGCACAAATGTAAAATCTATGTATTGATTTCCGCCAAACCACATTGCTGTGCAATTTCTTTAACATCATTTCGCCCACAGCCCGCTTCGCACCGGTGTCCCGTAACGCGATGTAGATCGCGAAGCTCACCTGTTTACATCATTTCGCCCACAGCCCGCTTCGCACCGGTGTCCCGTAACGCGATGTAGATCGCGAAGCTCACCTGTTTACATCATTTCGCCCACAGCCCGCTTCGCACCGGTGCCCCGTAACGCGATGTAGATCGCGAAGCTCACCTGGTGTTTAGTTATAAGCCACAGGAAGGATGGCAGCGATTTGAATTACAAGGTAAATGATCAACTATTTTCATTATACTTTTACTTTTTAATGCTACGGCAGAAGCTGCCGACCTTGGGAATGGGCAGCTCAGAGAGATTCATATATGTACATTTAGCTTATGAATCGGTGAGTGTTTCGATTATACATAGAAAACTGTAGTAATGAAATGTTATAGAAAATCCTTGACCGTCCTAGAGTACCTACACAAAAGTCCACATTTCATGACCGGAACGGATCTGGCACATGGATAATGGAAGCGATTTGAGCTAGAACGTTTGACCAGGTATTTTTAGAGTTACCCTATACCCTCTGATGTTGAGGTAGAATATGGAAACCGTAGCTATAGCTGGCAAAAAGCTCAATTTCTACAAACACATCTGGTTGACCTTTTTGTATAGCCTGCATCTCAACTATCATTTAGCCTATCTACTTACTTTAACAGTACTATCTCTTATGATTTTTTATTGAAAATCGACATAAGAAGGTCAATAATGGAGGAATCGAAGCTGGTCATTTCAACGGCATCTCATGGACTATTATCCATTAAGAATCGTTGGATTCTAATTAACGACCACATCTGACGAGACCAATATTGTGGAATATGCATGCGTAGTTGAAGGACAGAAGCATTCCATAGAGCTTTAATGAATTTCAGAAATATTAATTCTTTCATAATTCACTGGTCCATAATAAAATATGTGATTTTGATCTTATAATCATGAGGACAATAGCTTAAGTGAAGGGAAGAATAAAGCAGCAGAAGTAAAGCGACGTGTTCTACTGATTTCTCTGAAAGTAAGCCATGTCTACGGCTCTGATGAGGCCTACGGATATTCATAAAATGCAAAGGCATGGAAGATAGCACTACGAATAATCTGAAATTCATAACCAGCTATGGGTTTCGTGGGGGCGATCTGAGCTGTCCGCCTCTGTTCACGCCCCAGAATGCACGCATCATAGCGCTCAGACAACACTGAGTAGCTGAATTATTTAGTAATTATTCATTAGTGCAGGGGCAAATCCCGCCGCCCACATGGTTGTTCGGATTCGCAGAATTTGAGTAATACGATTTCAACTAAGCCCGGTGAATACCTCACAAAAAACGATAATTCTCAAAATCACGCTTGGTATTTAAATGTATATATATCTATGCATAATTATTTATAGATGATTTAGTTCTAACCGAATCTTTTCAGCAGTTAATCGATATATCGATTCGGTAGCGGCAAATTACGAGAACCAGAAGAATCATCTAGACTAAATGAATTTCGACAAGTGTTTTGTTGTTGTGGGCCCGGTAATGGCGGTCTGCTCTGCCGCGGCATTCATCACCGTCTGGGCCACTTCGTGTTGTTATATGACCCCATCGACCGATTTCATTAGGACGACCACATATACATGCAGTAGCCCGACCAACTAATGAATATCCTAAGCGGAACGCGTTGCTTCCGTTCGGCCACCAGCTTGGGAATTCAGAGTTTTGAGGGGGATTCGGAGGAGCAATGCGCTTTGTGAAAAACATATGGTCACAAGCATTAGTGAAAGATTAAAGGCAATATTTATAAATAATTCCAGGTGGACCGCTCCAATGTATGCAATAGCCAGTGATTAATAATAATTGTATAATTAAGAGCCAACCACACAGACATTAACTTTTCAGATATTTTTCAGATATTTCCGGAGGGAAAGAAAATGACCAGAGCCAGCCTTATGTTGTAAAAATTATAGAGGACGGATGAGATGTAGTGACAGGTGGCACCACCCTTCCTCTCATGGTGTGGGGATCGAATCCCGCATCGATGCTCGCTGATGTCTTCTAGGGTAAGGGGATTCCCAGGTTTCGGAGTGATAGGTACCAAACCCACCTGGTAGGATGAAGCCACCGACATGCACATGGCTGACCCCCACAAGTCATTGTTTGGGCCAAATAGCATTCATCTGCTTCCAGGATTCGAATGGAACTGGAATGCATTGATTTAACCGGGGATTGATTAGCGCTAAAAACTTTATTCTTCGCCATTTTCGAAAATTAATATGACTAGTCAGTATAAAAGGTCTTGTGCAGAAATTTTTCTCGCTCAAAAACCTCGTAGTCGACCTCTTAAGGGTATAATTGTGAGCTAGAACATTTTCAGCTCTAAATGTCAGGAGGGCAATGGTGTCAGTAGTGATTTCCAGCACTCGTTGATTATTGCGGAACAGACAAAGAAATTTAAGGAAGAGAAACGGCCGCGTTCTCTTACCATAATGGGCTGTAGAGCGGTAACAGGTGCCCGCAGCAACTGGAACAACACGGCACGTCGTTACTCGTAAAAGGATAATGTGAATGAGCAGCAGCATAGACTCCGATTTTCTTGGAAGGTTAATTTGCTGAATAGTACAAATCAAACTGAACTAAAAATGTCTTCAGAAGATTTTCAGCTCGTTGTTGAAAGCCAATTCTTAGAAAATGCCCTTTGAAAATGCGAAGGTGGAGATAGATAAGGATTAGTTTCGTTGCTACTGCACGCTCATGGTCCAGTATGAAATCCAAAACCAATGTTAACGCATAGCTAGCCTCTCATCGTTTCTGGAGCCTGCAGCGCACCAAATAGAACTGAAAACTTGAAAACCTGAAACCGCTGACTTCGTCTCGTCCCATAACTTATATATTGTCCGTATTCCCATTCAAATGCAGCTACTGCTAGACTCTGGAATGAATTTTGTGCATTTTCTCTCATTCTGAAAGCTTCCAGAAACTTCTGTATGTGGAATTCATGGGGGAGGTGGCACCTGGTAGAATTCAACAGTATACTTGGATTACACCGATTTCCACGCCTACGATGAAAATACTGGTTTTCCGAGGAGGATTGAGATTGCCTCTTTACCATGAGTGTCGCATGGGCACAACGCGAAAGACTAGGCCATGTCGAATATATATTTTATCTATTTTTTCTCTCTATTCGACATTTCAATTCTTTGAATTTTTGGCATTTTAAGTATTGAATATATTTCGACATATCAATTTTAAAAAATATTCATACCAAGTTATTTTTCAATTCAAGGTTTAATTTCTGATTTGAATTTTAGCATAGATTTGAAGAGGAAGAAAACAAAGATTATTGCAAAATTTCTCTACAACTAATATGGTCACTGAGAGTAGAATGTACGGCGCGCATAATTCTTCATAGAGCATTGATTTGTACTCGGGTTAAGTGATCACCATCTTCATGGCAGAAAAGCGTACATGGTCCGCAGGCGACGCAACCCTTCTGTAGGGTTCTCACAATTAGTATCTCATCCTGACCATATCTAACAAGCGTTCCACCTTGTGGAGGGCTAAAGACTCAATCGTAGGGTTATAGAAATAGTATCTCGATCTTAGTCACTCAGAAGTCTCTAGAAGAGCTCAATATCCCTTAGATTGACTCTGAAACCTACATGGACAGGAACACTGTATTAGGCATGCATAAACTGTCAAATGGACCATCAGAGTATGCACACTTCATGCCTCCAACTTATTTCAGGCAGTTAATCATGCATAGAACTTTCGAAAGAAACAACTCAAAAAGCATCTTTCGACGTTCTGGTCTGTTCTCCAGCGAATCTTTGAGAGCCTTCGGCTTTACACGACGACCAGCCCGTCGGAATAGTTCATGCATTGCTGAGTGATGGGCTGCATCCTGTGCCACTAGGACTCATCGTGACCAGCCAGCTACTGTGATGATGCTACCTTCTATAGTACTTATATTACTCCACAAAACTCATTTGACTCATACTGGAGAACCAGCATTTATAAAAAGTACGCAATATTTCGTCTACGGACTTTCCTTCGCATTCTTCTGAGCAATTTAGTTCACTATAAATTGCATTAAAATTCATAACAGTAATATTGGAATAGATTTATTTTACAGATCCTGAGGACCGTTGTAAGGAAATCGTAGACCCAGGCCCATGTCAATATTATCAGGCTAGTTATTTCTACGAAAAATTCCTTTACCGAATGCACTTTCGAGTTTTTCTTTGGAATTTTTTGGTAATCTTCCTCCAATTTGGAGTTTTTTCTGAAGGACCACTATGGTAGTGTTTTTTTTAATCCTGCGGATTTTCTTTCTTTTTTTTTGAAATTAGTTAGTTGTTGTTGGTTATTTCGTCCCTTCCTAGCCCTTATTTACCATTGCGCCACGTGATTGATTACGCTGTGTGGGTGGCTTAATGTTCTCAGAGGTATGTAGGTGTCTTTAGGAGGCCTACTTCTTTCCAAAATAGCCTCGGAGTGTATAGCTATGCATTTACGAGAGGTCGCTAAGATGCAGAGCACAATGCATCCAATAGGGAACCATGTCAAGCCTACGTTACCTTGGAAAAAGGTTCCAGGGAACATAAATGGTAAGGCTCAAGGTAACAAAAATCTGCAAAATTTAAATGAACCCGAAACAGCGTGATTATGGCTGTCCCCTGGCAAGGACAGTTTACAGCGTGAAATGGTCATTAGAATCGGATCTGACCGAGCTAAGAAATAGTTTTCATACCTCTGGCTATGTGATACTGGTCCGCTTTAGATTATTAAAACACCCCGTTTCTTCCAGCGACTGATCTCCTTAGGGGAAGGAGGGGTGAGATAGAGAGGAGGGTGGGGTGACAAGCATGAATCAAACCTCTCTTTTCATAGGGTTGTATTTTGGGTTAGAAAGAGGGGAGGGGAGGGGTGGTGTCTTCAAATTTTCTTCGAAGTTCATCAACGACCACCCATTTTTGAGCAATTTTTTGGACCGATGAGGAAAGTTCGAAAAAAGGCAAAAATGAGTCAGTCACTATGATTATCGTTTGACGGCCTTTTTGGTATAGGAACAAGAAGCGTTCGATCAGTGGAATTCATGTTTCCCGGAAAAAATTTCCTCGACACCAGGTATAACCCTGCTTCAACAGTTGAGACATGGTCCACGTAGCTTTACAAATTATATGGAGCGTTCCCACGGAATTTCAGATTCACTGATAGCAGTGACCCCATTTTCTAGCAATTCTTAAACTACCATTAAAAGTAAAAAGTGAAAATCGGTCGGCAAAAGTCGGGCCTCCAAGGTTTGGCCCAATGCCAGTATATGACAATGACATGCTAAAAATTACTGAGATTTTAGTAAATATGGCCGCAAAGCTGTTGCTATGTCATTAGGAACTCTGCATGCCATTCAAATGACAAGTTTACGCATAATCTTATTCATGTTAAAGCCATAATCACACCAGATGTGTGCCATTAAAGACACCGAAAGGGGTACATCTGGCAGATTGTGAATTGTGAAAGTAAGGGTGCTCAGCAGTTGATAGTAGAGACAAAGTAAAACGGCAGAAAACCCGAGAGATATGAACTCGGCAACCCCCTGTTTGTGCCTCTCCTCATCGCTAGCCGATGGGCTAGATGCAGAAGGGCGAGAGGCTGTCAGCTGGGTGCGAACGTTACCCTGCACTGCAGGCAACTTCCCTAGGAGGATGCGTGGCAACGCGTTTCGCTGTGCAGCAGGATCGTGATAAGCCCCAAGCCCCGCTTTTTCAATGCGAGTCTTGCCACACATCACTTTTTCTGAAAATTAAGGTTTGTTTTCAAAACTGTATTCGCAGTTCTCACTTTCTCCTAACATCTGACGATGCCTTTAAAGGCACCATTAGGGGTAAGGGAAAACTGAGATCTGGGAGTACATCTTCTCCGAATACGAACCTTCTACTTCAGAAGAGGCCATATGTGGCGAAAATCGCATTGAAAAAGCGCGGGTTGGGGTTTTACAGCGACCCCGCAGCTCTGCATGTCGTTA
Source organism: Trichostrongylus colubriformis (assembly GCA_963978905.1). NCBI lineage: Eukaryota > Metazoa > Nematoda > Chromadorea > Rhabditida > Trichostrongylidae > Trichostrongylus > Trichostrongylus colubriformis. Next base: position 49,185,568 of record OZ022258.1, read on the forward strand.
TGCCGTTATGCGACCGGGGGAGTCGCCGTGGAGGGGCGGGACAAAGATCGTGGCCGGCTGGTTCAGACTCTGGCCTGTCTTCAGTCCACTCCGGCTAGAGACGCAGAGGACAAGAAGGAGAAGGGGGATTTTCGGATTCCTATTTCTCGGTTTTTTCGCCGTTTTATGTCGTTCTTTCTCTACTGTTATATTGCTAAGCACCACTACTTTCGTAATCACCCAATCAGCCAAATTTACCCCTAACGGTGTCTTTAAGCGAGAAATTTTGCGTTGTGGTGTCCGGAGTCCGACGTGATGGGTGCGAGCTACGGCATCATACTGGTTGGGTCCTCAAGCGATGATGATGTGCCATCACTTGACGTCTAGTCATTCTGGGACCAAATTAATGCGGCTATTCCAGCGCGTACGCAACGCGTTGCGCGCCACACACGGCCCAATTGCCTATTATAATGGCGCACATATAATCATATTAATAGTTTATGCCAATGCTAGCAAAGGTTTTCACATGCTGCTAATTTTCAGACGAAATGGTTTTGGGATGAAACGGACGAATCGTGCAAGGAATTTCATTATGGTGGCTGTATGGGAAATAAGAATCGATTCAACACGAAACATGAATGTCTCAAACAATGTCGATATAAGCTTTTCAATCCTGTGGCAGTACCCGGTGAGTGCATAAGGTTTTCTCCACAGGACCAACAAAAAGGGCACACATGTGTGTTACGGTATCTATGAGTAATAATGCATCACAAATCTGACTTCTATAGTTCAGGTGACTATTTCTATAGGATTTATAACACTATTTGTATTTTACCACATCTTATATCTTTATTACATTATATTGCATTGATTATAAAATCCACATCATAATGCTTACATTCGTACCATATTTATATGAATTATGAATTAGTTAGTATTATAATTTTACAACTTTATATAAATCATAAATAAGTTAAAATATAATTGAATGACCTATAAAGCTCGAAATTCTTTTTCAAAGATCTTTTGTAACTGATTTTTTAAATCTTTTTGAGTCTTTTGGAATAAATTTGCAAGTCCCGCATTGTTCAATACATATATAAATAAATTCTGCAGTGCTCACGGTCTTTAAATATAGTAAGTACAAAATATGAATGGTTTGAGGATAACCTTTATAATAATCGATAAATGATGATATTAATTTTTGGAAAGGTGTGATTTCAGGCTAAGACTACATATTTGTTTTACTATGATTGATTAAGACTTGTGCCTACTGGAACCTGATCCGGGCCTGTGTGAGGATGAACGTGCCGGCCAATGGTGGTACTACTTCAATTCTGATATGGGTACTTGTGAAAAGGTGAGTAAATCTTTTCATAGTTCAAATCCCAACGAACCCCAAATTTATTTCAGTTCTTTTACTACGGTTGCGGAGGTAATGACAATAAATTCTACAGTCTTCATATGTGTAACAAAGTATGTGGTGAGAGGCTTTCACCACAAATTGGTAAGTCACTTACATTCGCAGTTATGAGACACTAGTTAAAGGAACCGGAAGGGGTCCGAAACAAGAGGAAGATGCAAAGAAATTAGCATTTTGTAACGAACACTAAAGGTTAGAAGCGATAATCGGTGGAGAAACTCGGATTCAAAAGCGCGACGCTGCGTTGTGTATTCGCATCCAATTCGCATCCACACACAGACTTTCCGAGTGGTCCGCTGTAGGAGACGGGCCGCGGCCCACGTTAGTTGTAGCACCTGACTCCCAGCGCATTCCCAACTACATTAGAATTCATGTAAGAACATCTAGAAACAATGTGAGAAAGAACAAAGGGAAAAGTAAAAGGAAAAAACAAAGTTATAATAGAAGCATCTCCTCTTGGCACCATGCCAAGGAGTCAAATTGGCAAGTTTGTGCAATGGCGGCCACTTAAACTCGTCCACACTATGTCTGTTCTACCGTAGGCCAAAATTACCCCCCTTCCTGTGTCTTTAAATACACAGTTCAAATAATCTTCTCCGGTTATCACGCTTCATGAAGTTTCCGAAGATGTCGAAAGACGAAATGTGGAGAAAATGCCACCTTCACCACCAGAATTCCGTCGATCCTGTTCTGTCACAATCAAACAGAAGCCTTTTCTGCTAGTTAGCTACCATAACTGCTCTGCTGGTCAAATCGATGGCGGGTGTTGGCCTTCCTGAAACGGTGGGAGCCATCAGATGTACGGATTCTGTACACGCTTCCTACTTATCCTGACGCTCTTCCGGGCTATCTGCTAGCCGAGAGGGCTATCTGCTCTCGAATGGAATCAGAACAGTCCACCAATCTCTGTGCCAATGCCATGCGGGAACCAACTGTGCCCCTGAGGGCAGTACATAGTAGGGGTAGTTATCGCCGAATATCAGAAGATTATTGGATACCAACGTTCAGATGCGTATTAGTACGAAAGTGAGGAAGAAAGGAGACGAGCTCTCTTAGGGGGAGGGGGAGGGAAGGAAAGTGGGTCGGTGGGCCCAGTCAGAACAAGTGGACGAAAAGTTGAAAAAGAAGGCCCTCATGAAACTTGGGGCGCTCTTCTTCACCGCTACTTTGCCACACGTGATGCTCTTATGGTTAGATCCAAAGCTTTCATTTGGATGGCTCACTTTAGAATATCGTTACTCAAATTACCCCTACCGTGTCCCAGTGACATTAGTGGCTGCCAGTCTCACAGGAGTCAAATACCATTCAACCCCCGGTTCCAATCCCGCCAGGCCATAGGAGGGTTTTATACCTTCGAACACAGCTTATACACAAAGCAGACTTTTTTTGCCGTTGACATGTGTCAAGCCTTTGGATGTGCTCCCGTTTATAAAGTCAAGCAAGAGTTGAGGGTTCTTCCAAAGGGTCGTACATCATGAAAACTCAAAAATTTTATCATTTTAGCCCATCATTTTTCGTGAAGGTGAAGGAGCAACACATGTAATAAGATAGATAGATTATTGATGATACTTAGTAATAATTGTTTTCTAGTAAATTTAAAACTACGTAGTAATAATGCTAAATAATGCTGAATTATGATTGTGTGTCTCCTCGTTCTCAGTAGATAATGTACGGAGAATCTTCCAAAGCACTAAAAAAATCCTTTACATTATCTTCTTTACCACTTATCAACTACTACCACACGTTACCGTTAGTCACGACTTATCAATTTTGTGTAAATCAAGTAGGCGATTTCGTAAACTGCTGTAGTACTACAATGTGGCATCATTCAGTACGATTCACAATTTATTTACTTTTTGAAGCTTGCGACCACTGTGATCTTCGTACATCGTTCTGTAAATCTCACGGCAAATTTAATTACACTTGTGAATGTCGGCTTGGATACGAAAAGAACAAGTATGGGGAATGTATTGGTGAGTTGAATTTGTATTTATTTGCTGCCATCACTACATACTAGGTACTACACACTACGCTACCCGTATTAAGGGGTACAGCAGGGAGCTGAACGAACAGTGCGGTCGTGATTGGCGGGCTACTTGCCCGATTGAAACTAATGCATTTATACTTTTTTCAAACAAAGCCCCTTTCTGCCTCTATTTTCCAAACAAAGCCCCTTTCTACCTCTATTTTCACCGAATTTTCCACTAAACGCGAATTACTCCCTGATAATTTCAGATATTGATGAATGCCGCGGTTATACAGCAGTGTGCGACCGGAATGCTTGGTGCACAAACACTATCGGCTCGTACAATTGTGAATGCATGGCAGCTTACAGAGGAGACGGAAAACACTGTACTTATGTGGGACTCGGTGAGCGGTTACATGCATCGTGTCTGAATCTGAAAGCTTGGACGTAAAAAAGAATTTGGAGCGCGATATTAACTATAAGTTTCAGATAAATTTTGAAGAGAATTGAAAGAATTGGGTGGAGGTGGTGTAGTGACAGATGGCGCGCACTCCTACTGTGATTGTTCAGAGACTAAATTCCACATCAACGCCCCCCAGACCAACCAAGCCACCCCTGCAAAATCGTTGAATTGCTACCAGACTCATCTGGGAGGATAAAGGCATTGAGTTATACAGTGGCTGACTACCGTAAGCCATTGTATGGGCCAAACCACATTCGCCTACTACCACGATTCTGAATGGAACTAGAGTGCGCGGCACATCCCACAAAAGGGATTATTGCCAAAAACTTTATCCTTTTATCCTTTATGAAGAAAATTTTCTTCCTACTGGATTATGCTCCATGAGCTCGCAGACGAGAAGCTTTGGGAAGGTTCACCTCGGGAAGGTGTACTTCGAATTTTCTACTGCTCGCACACACTTAGCTTTTATCGGCATCTTAAGCACACCGTGGACCAACCTGTCTCCCTCCCCTCCCAAACACTGCCATCGAAGGAAAAGTTTGATTTTTTCTGTTCAACGTGAACACAAATTCCGAACGATTGATTGTGTGAGTAACCTGGACTGTCACGATGAGGAAGAGAGCAAAGTCGCACAAAGCAGGGACAATAGAAAGATGATGCTTGAGCTTGACTACAAATACACTTAACTCTTGAGCTTTCTATTCCAAGGGGAATGCTTGATTGCTTGCAAGCCTTTTCTGAAAGACCGTAAATATAAACTCGTTCAACGGGTAAACACAAATATTCGGTAATACTTAGTTCTGCTTCACTCAGTCTTCGTAAGGCTAGAACGCCAAGAAGGAGTTTACTCCCAAATTTTCTGTTCTAGGCAAAAAAGCATTTCTTGTTTTCATAGAGAAAATTTTATGGGGAACATTCTACAAGAAAATAATCTCAAAGTAGGAAAAAGAACTGATTTTCCTTAATGTCCGTTAAACTCCGTGGATGAGTGCCTCTTCCATAGAAAGCGGCACAGCAGTGAGGTGCGCCTCGTGTTCCTAAGATGACAACGATATTCTCCGTCTCATTTAGGAGGACGCAGAGCGTCCCGCACCCCACGCTGCGTTGCGAAGTTCTCATATAAGTAAAACACACCCAGAAACCATAAGCAATGGCGAGGTACAAAGTGATACAAATGGAAATTTTACACTTACAGTGCGAGCACTTTGCGCCTATGATGAGAAGCAACGATAACGAGTTGTAAATCAAAGGGCCATGTGATGCTCAAAATCTACTTCAACCGTAAGTAATTAGAGAGACAAACTACATGTGTCACATCTATTATCTGGAAATGTACGAGGACATGCGAATATGATACATACTATTAGGTGTATGCGAATAAATGGCCAAAACATAACTGGCTATAACTTCGCTCAAACACAACTTTGTTTGTCGAAATAAAAACCATTCGAATCTGCACAACTTTGCCAACGATCTGGTAGAGAAAATGCGCCATCATGATAAAATACTGGATCGCAAGAATTGATAATGTCAACAATGGTATTTTTGACCTGCATCGTATCAGCGAACTCCTTCTGACGCAGGTTTGCGTCGAGAACCTGGAAAAAATGGAATTCCGTTGGGAATAAGTCTGGGGAATAAGGGGTGTGAGAGAGAGAGTCTCGATGCCTAATTGCATCACTTTTTGCTGGGTGGTGCAGTAAGGCATCAAGACTCTCCCTCACCTACTCTCATTCCCCAGACCCATCCCCAACGGATGACCACTTTTCCCGGGTTCTCGATGCAAATCTGCGTCAGAAGGAGTTCGCCGGTACGATGCAGGTTGAAAACGCCACTGTTGACTTTATTAATTCTCGTGATCCAGAATTTTATCGTGATGGCATATTTTCTTTACCAGATCGTTGGCAAGGTTGTATAGATTTGAATGGTTTTTATTTCGACAAATAAAGTTGTGTCTGAGCGAAGTTATGGCGTTTTGGAAAAGTGATCTGGTTTGGCCATTTATTCTGCATAAACCTAATATTTCAATATTTACAAAAATCAAGAGCCAATTCGAAAAGTCTATTCGTGACACATCCTGTCATACACGAGCCCATGACTTGCTTCTTATAAACGCATTCGTTTTCTTTTTTTTGGAGCTATTCACTTTGTACACACCCATAGGTAATCTGCGACACACTTTCGCCATTATGTCCGACTCTTTATAGAAGCGTACATTTACGATGATAGCGTAAATATGAATTCCAGAGAAGACTCATTCGAAAATTCATGACTCAGTAAATATCTGCAGAAAAGTTTATCTCATGATGAACGAGAGGAGCATTGTTTAAAGAAAACTAGAGCAAAGCCGCACCAAATGGAGAACGACGGCGATAAAGCCCAAGTGCACAAATGTAATTTTACTTTTCATTAAAGTATCGTTAACCATGCAAGGGAAATCTTCATCAGTACATGTTCAAAGTGCTTTTGAACTTTCTGGACATTGACTAGTTAAAGCCACAGTGATGTCTTCTGCCTGGTGACACTCATCGGATAGCTGAGACTGCACCCACTAAGCTCTCCATGCGTCCTTGCAATGAATTTGCTTCCACGCAAACGACGGCTTTTTCGGAAATTTCAGTCTTCACTTCGAGAAAAACTTTGTTGTTAGAAGAAAAAAACGAACATCTCAAGGACTGGCGCATCCAGGATCCCACTGCGATGCCGCACTGTTACCCACTGTGCTATAACGAAGCTTGATTGCAGAACGTTACACACTGCCGTATGCGGGTGGGCTGCACAGTGGTACCTTTGCTTGGCCGGGAAGAGGTTATAGGGGTATGTGTCAGGAAATTTAAACCAGGTAACGGCACGCGGCACTTGCCATGCTGGTCCTGACTGCTCGTTAAGGTATCGGTGGCTGCCCCGGCGCATGTTCTGACCTTATCCGAGTGCCCTGACGCAAACCTGGGCTCCAGGGACTTCCATGTCTTCGATATCAGATTCATAGCCTAAGGCATATAGGCAGATAAGACTTTATGGAATATAGGAGTTAATTTGCTCACTGAATGGTCTCGGGCGGAAGTAATGAAGTGACCGGTAGCGCTCATTCCCACTTTCGTGGTAAGAAATCAGTGCTCGTCCAGACTAACCAAGTCTTCCATCTCTCCCAGGCTCGCTTACTTGGAGCCAGGCCCGTCTGGGAGGATAAAAGAACCAATTGTACATAGGTTGGCTCCCGCATGGCATTGTATAGGCCAAATCTCTTAACTTCCTCTACGATTCCGCTTGTGACCACACAATCCATAGACGCAGTTCAAACAAAAAAAAGCAATTAGCCTCTGAGAACCAACTAGAAGCGCGGCGTATCCCACAGATGAGATTGCTCCAAAGTTGTCAAAGGTTCTGTCCTTTATATGTACTTTCACTGATGGGCTCGGAATAACTGAGAACTTTATTGGGCAAACAGCTCATTTGCGTATTTTATTATGAACAGAACTAAAGAGAATACATTCCGAATATTTCGAGCAACACCTTTTTCGTCACTTTCACAGTCGCTGGAAGACTTCGCGTTCAGATTTGTGAGCACTAGTAATATCATGAAGTACTTGCTGAGATGTAGTGAATTGTACTGAACAGAACAAAAAACGGACGATGGAGCGTAAGGCTAACGTCAAACTTCGTGATTTCAGGATTATGCGATACTGCGACTTTGCGATTATACGATTTTGCGGTGTCGTGGGTCCACGCGCGAAGTTGTAGCGATGCAAGATCTCATGGTCATATAACGTCGCGTGCGAAATTGCCACGCCGCGGAATCGCAAAATCACGAAGTCTGACAACTGCGTAACAGGTGGATTCCAGAAATCTGCTAAACAATGTCGAAAAGATCGTTTATAAGGAAATGATGTATAAACTAGTGGCATCCGCTAAAGAAGCAGTATGAAAGATTCTCGAAATTTCGGAGGCCATCCCTTCTCCGATCAATCATTCCCAATAGTGAAATAAAAAATACGTTCAGTTTTGCCCCTTCATGAAACTTGACCGCTCCCACACCAATTGGATCGAGACGCCTTTGATCAACGATGTATTGCGAGGTTGATTCTTAGTTTTGCAATATAGCAACTACTTAAAAAAAATTGAAGGTTTTTTTTTGTTTGATCTTCATCTCCTCTGCATGCGCAGGTTCGTAACATTTTTTGATCTGCAACGTCAATATGGCCATCTTAAATTGCCGAAATCAAAAAGATTCTTCGAGCGGTCTCTATTGAGTTGGTACATAATCAGTGCAGCTTTTTCCAACAATTTTATTTGGCAAAACCATGATAAAATTTAGCAAAAATGTGTTGAAATGATTATGTGGAAGCGTTTCCACTATCATAATCAAGGACTGTTTCCCATTTGATAGACGTCAAAACGGCAATTTCCACTACAAAAAAAGCGCGGCATTAAAAAACTGCATTAATTATGCACCAATCTAATAAATGGAGACACCTCTCCTCTCATAACACTCTGCTGTACCTCGCACGAGCACGACGTTCATCTTAGTCACAAGGAAGAGCAAAACTCCAAAAAAAGAGAACCTGATAATCCTATTCGAGTTCGCCCTGTTATCAGGTAATCGTCCAAAAACAGGTCCTTCTCACCTCAAAAATCCATTTTTTTTTCTGCTTCTTTTTTTACCTTATCTTATTGCCACCTTACTACCGTTTATTTCTTATAATCCCTATATAACCTCTTCTGAATGAATTCTTCAACGATTCTCACCTTTCAAGCTACATTGACCCTGAATTTTTAACTCATTGCATTATTCTTTGTCCATGTCACGTTAATATCTTTTTACTGGAATTATTGGCGTTTCAGAGGAACTTTATAAGAAAAGGTGACAGACCCGGGCGATTCCATTGGTCCTTTTCACCCTACAAATTGCTGACAGTGAAAGGCTCAAGGAATCCGCATATGCCATTTTTGCACGGTATATGTAGTAATAATATGGGCCTCTTTCATACTTGACTAATTTGTTTTATTGAAATGCATCAAAAAGTCTCGATGGGATCTCACTGGTGAGGATTATTAGAGATATGTGAATGTTTCCGGAATCCGATATGCCGATTCTGGTAAAATGTGTTATGTAAGGCTAAAGTCGGTTCATTTCTACTTCATTTTCTTATGATCATAATCTGATCTCTTGTGAATAAATTCTCTTACGATTCTTACCTCCCGAGCTACATTGACCCTGAATTTTTTATCGATTGCATTAATCTTTATCCATGCCATGTTAATAACCATTTACTCAAATTATTGGTGTTTCAAAGGAATTTTATGACGACAGGTGACGGACCAGACCGATTCCAATCTCGTGACACGTCATCGAAAAATTGTTGCAAGGGTGCTGAATTATGGGCGAAAGCTTCGGTGTCGGACGGGACTCGAACCCGTACTTCATGCTTTTCGGGCGTATGTGCTAATCCATTACACCACCGAGACCCCTTCAATTTAATCCGGCTTCGCAATGGTATTTATATTCACCATAGCTCATCAGCACCCACACGTATAAATGTGGTGAGCCGGTTCGCCCATATCGGCATTGAACAGCGAAATTTAGCAGCTAAAAAAATCAAAACTTCGAAGATCACTTCAAATAAATGATGTATAAGCCCCTAAAATCTGTTCAGAGTCCGATTCAGTAGGTGAGATAAGTTATTACGCTACAAAAGATGACCAGCAATTCTATCCTACAATTATTTTTTTTATTTTTGAATATTTCGTAGTCTCCTTCGAGGTTTGTTCAACTGCTTGCAACCCTATGCAACCAATGAACTCGTTCAATATCAGAAGAGTTACAAGCTTCGCGAATCATTGCATTGATCTCTTCACGGTCACTGCCTGTTTTTCGTCCTCTTTTCCCACAGTCCGTGCCGGTTCGCCCACCGAAGAAATTTTTGCATTCAGGGCGCTCATCATTGGATTGTAGTGACTGTTCCCCAGATGCCACGTGCGAGAGTGGAGTTTGCCAGTGCAAGGAGGGATTTGAAGGTGACGGCTTCAACTGCACAGGTGAATTTTCAAACACTTCCACTTTACCGCTTTTGCCTCTTAGGTAAGTTCTGTAAAACTCTTGCATCAGGGCGCACCTGGGTATGTTGAGGGAAATGTCTGTTTAGAAAGATCCGCTTTCAACGGGGACCCAAATACGACACTCTTTCAACGTCTACATACCCTTTACAGTATCAGAAACTATTGCCGTTCAGCTCTTGCATCAGTACACACCTACATAGGTATGTCGAGGAAATGGCCCTTCAGTAAGATCCCCCTCAACGGGAACCCAAATACGACCCCACTTCAACATCTACATACCCTTTACAGTACCAGTAACTATTGCCGATTGTATAGTACTAAAAGTGTTTTATTGCTGTAATTTTTTGTGCTGATAACTCAAGTTGAATCATATTTCCTTACATAACCGGGCCAGCCGACGGCACGCTTCGTTTATAATCTAGCCCTGGGCTACGCTCATCTCTGCAAATACGATCCTCTACCCCGCCCATCAAATACAACTCCCGTTGTCCAGGAATCCTCCCGGTGTACCCTGTTTTGCATTGATTATCTTACAGCGAATAATAGGAAGTGTTCTGCTAGGCACGCTTTTAGCAGTGCGAGGACGGGGTCTGTACAGACTACACTCATTTAACTTTTCTATTCGTACTATTTTTCGCTAGCTTCTTACATAATTTTTGTCTCTAAACAAATTTAAAGCGCGAAATGATCGAAACATGTACCCATCAAATCTTAGAAGGGATTGGTATAGCGTGTGAAAATATCCTGATCGATATACATGGTTTATCGCTTCCATTCAGCAACATTTTGGTTGATGTAACCAATTATATCAATATGATTTAGATGTGAACGAGTGTCTCCGTACACCTCATGTATGCGACAGGAATGCAGAATGTTTGAATCGTGAAGGCTCGTTCATCTGCACATGCACGACGGGTTTCGCCGGCAATGGATATAACTGTACTAAAGCGAAAAGTGAGCAGTAATGAGTGTACGATTGGACAAGCAAATTCGATCTGTTAACGCGAAGATGAGGTCTAGCTGACAGTGAGACTAACAGGGCACTTATCACAAACGATGACCCAACTCGCGTGGCTCTTTGACTCAATTCGAGTGTCCTGTCGCACTACAGTGGTAATGTGGGCTCGGGCAACATTAAAAATCAACTCAGCCCAAGAAAATCGCTCGGTCGGCAGTTCGCTAAACGAGGCAACTAGAAGCAATTTTCTTCGAAAGTTTTTGGAGTTGGTTTCTTTTGCAGGTCATGTAGAGCCTCCACTCAGGTGGCATAAGTAATAAATATCACTCTAGAAATTGAACTGCGTCGTATTAGCTGACATAAACGCGATTTAGTGGTGCTTCGAATTTGAATTTCAACCCATTTAAGGCTCTAGGTCCATCGTGCCCTGATCAATCCTGACATGCGGTTCGACCTGTTTTATCCGAAATCAAGCATTTCCGCTCAATCAAAAGAACCGGGAGTTCCGAGAATTCTCATTAATACCACAGCAGAAGAAAAGACAACTTGTCTGAATTACCATCACAACATTTAAGCGGAAAAAGAGCAGTTCAAATTTCCGCTCCCAATATCGATTTGCTTCTCACTCTGCGTCCCGAACCACGTGACTCCCGACTCTTTGCCTCTCAGCTTTCTAACTTCCCAAACCAATCGAACGCCCCACCCCGCCATCCGCCACTTTGGTGAGCGCTATCTCAATTGGATTACTGTATATGTATGTATGCGCGCGTAACTTTGCACGCGGCCATAGTGGGCAAATGTACTCGAATTTTCGTGGACTATTCCTTTAAGTAGGCGTCTCCACTGTCCTTCCGGTATCACTATCGGCGGATTAGATGAGGCGATAGAACCTCGGCTCTGTATATCGGATGGTTTGCAGCATGTCAAATAACCACTGCAGAAATTTCCTAATTGCTATGGGTTCCATCACAGAGTGAAAAAATCCATGGGTGAACTCCATAGTTAAAATTCTAACATTTTCTCTATGCAATGATTTGGGATACGGAATCACTGGTGAAAATAAAAGGTCATTCTTTATTTTTTTCATTATCTGCTGATTGTTTTCAGATTCATGTCTCGATAAGTTTGATCGTGGATATCAAGAGACCTGCGGTGGTGAGAACTGGCGTCAACACTACTTCCTTGATCATCAAACAAAGACGTCAGTTTAATTAATATATTTGATTGTTTCCTAATTACCCTGTTTGCCTCTCCCTTTTGTCACACTTCCAGCCCTCTTTTTCCTTCGAAGCGCTGATAAGGCTTCCTGATAATTCTTCTTTTGCTAATCATGTGAAACGCTATTTTCATTTCTGAACGGGATGAGCAATTCAAGCTTAATGAAGGGAGTGCCTTTGGTGGGGTTCGATCCACGGATCATGAGTCTGGCGTCTCTTTCTTGACATTACTTCACCCTAAAATTGAGATTTTATTTTTATACTGGAAATTCAGGTGTCAACAATTCTGGTACGACGGCTGCAAGGGACGATCTCGAAATATCTTCTCGGACTTGGAGACATGCGAACAAATGTGCGAGGCTACCAACGTCTTAACCAGAGCCGGTATTCTTTTTTAAACTATTTTTTTTTGTTTTCTCCTGATTACCCTAAAAGGTTGAGTAGCTGCTACAGGCCGATTTCAGGATGATACCAATGACGTTCACGAAAAAAAAAACCACGGGTTAAAGTGAAAAGCGGTTTGAGGCATAGCCTACTAAAGCCATGTCCTTAATCCCCAAGGAGTAAAGAGCTCACACGGTGTGAGGATACCGAAATGACCTCCTCCCGGACAACGTGACCTAGGTGAAACCGCGATTTTTCGTGGATTTCGAAGATGAAGTTGCCACTATGGCCCTATATGGACTCGAATGTCACCCATGTTATTATCGAATCGTTGATGTCGAGAGTGGCACCAGGGGGTTGGCGGCGGATGTTGAGGCGTTTTGGCTTTCGGCGGGTCGCCGCCTCCAGGGATTGCGTCCTCCCCCACCCTAACCAAGGGGGGCGAATCAATGCTTTCAGAAACGCAGCTGCATGCTGTGGTGTTGTATATCAGCATCATCAGTGCAACATCATTCACCTACCACTTCACTCGACAATGAAATGTCGTCGAATTTGTCCACGATGTGCGGAGCTCCGCCCATTTGTTTGAGAAACCGTCCCACCACGAACACCGCTATAGCCGACAATTCGTCGGATAACGCAACATGGCAACGTCAGCGGACTGTTTTTATTCGTCTCAACGGGTTCAACATCATTTACTGGCTGGCATGCTGTGTATCGACCATCATTCAAATTCTTTTCACACTGTTCCCTTTGGATTTTCGAATACTCTACCTCATCACACATATTTCACTTATTACTTCACGTTCAGAGATTTGCTGGGATAAATTCGACATGAACTACAGAAATCAGTGTCTCTATGGTGAGTTAGTATCTTGTTTAATTCCATTTATCTGGAGAAGGCGAATCGCTATATGTATAATAATATTTTTTCCTGGATATAGTATAAACTTCCTAGAACTTCGTGCATTAGCCAAAAACGGGAACCAAAGCTCAAGAAATTGTGAATTCAGTGAGGTGGAAATTCACATCCAAGAGTCCTTCGTGCAAGGACAAATTCTATGCTTACTAGTACAAATAAGAAGTAAAATGGATGCTCAATTTAATTTAATTATGCCATCTATCGACAACGATCCGAAAAATTCGAAGCCCTCGAAGCCGCTTGGGTGCATGGAACAAAATATGCTGCACTTAGTAATCATTTTAAGTGAAATAGCAGAGCTACTTGATGTAAGGATAGTCGTCACTTTTAGATATCCTCTGCAAATATGGACGCTCATTGCTTTGTGTCGTTCAATCAAAGCGCTGATCACCTGAAAAATTGAGCAACTGCTCTCATTTTGGCACTTTTAAAATTAGGGACAAACTGTTCCATTTACTGCAATGCGTCCTCTATTTGCAGTGCTAGACAGTTGTAGTTACCAACTCCTTCGATCAAATTAGAACTCGTGAAGTGAAGTCATTCGAATACATAGTATCCATTTGGCTCTACTTCGACATTTCCCTTACAATTGGAAAACTTCATAGATTTCTGAGGAAAACCTATATTTGCAAGAGTAACTTATTGTTTACCTAGGGAGCACAATATGTAATTGATTTAGGTTGAAGTGCTTTGGAATTTGAATTTTTGTGAACGCGCAAAACCGGTCAGAACTTCCCCTCTAAACTAGTGGTTACTGAGGTCTGATTTTAAAAAACTGAGAGAAGCCCCAAGACTTCAAAAAGGCAGCCTTCTGGTTACTGTCTTGTAGAAAGCCTCACTTCTACTTCTGTAATTCTGTACCTTAAATCTCGGAATGTTGTGAATCTGACGGAGTCATATGTATCGCCGGCAAGTTGAGATCATTTTCCCTCGAAGTGATTTTTGTGATGATATGTTGAAATCATATAGAATGAAGTCTTGCAGTCCATTAAACACTAACTATCAAGTGCTCTTTTCATTTACCGCCGTCTCTTTAGAATTGAATATCTTCGATTTGTACACGGATGCATTGATGCTTGAAGGAAGCGTTCATGGAAAAATGAGTTTTTGTGTTACCCATATGTTTGTGTTGTATTTGCCTAGTGTGGGCCTCGTGCAAAATTTTACGCGAAAAAATGTGAATCTGGCTGAGATACAGCACCACAAAGTGCGGTCCAGGTGGGCGGGGCCTCCGAGTAAAGGCCTCATCCCGTCGTCTGCCGTGGTCGGAGACGCGTTGTAGGAACAGGAAGTTACGTGAACAGTCCCAATCTCCGTTCCCAACGACGGCGGACGACGGCACGAAGCTTTTACTCGGAGGCCCCGCCTACACGGACGTACTTTGAGGTGTTGCATCTTAGCCGGATTCAGATTTTTTCGCGTGAAACTTTGCATGAGGCCCACATTAGGCAAATACAACATAAACATATGGGTGACACAAAAACTCATTTTTTCCGTGTACGATTCCTTTAATGTAGGTACAAATGATTTTCTTTTGGAGTTTTTCCTTCTATCTTACTATCGCTACTAGGATGTCCTGATTTGGTTTGCGATACTGTAATTGCATGAAACTGCAGTGCAAGGATGCAGTATGCCTGCTACTTTGACACCAAGCTCCGGATTCAATGTTTTCTTTTATATTTCACTCTACCGTTTCTAGGATATCCGATTCAGTATGGCTTTCTTAACGAAGTCTGTCTTTTGTGATACCATGTCTCTCTTTTCTTAAAGAATAAATGGTGTCCTGATGAATTCCCAGAAAGCACCGTATTCAAAGCTTTCCGCTGACGTCAATCCTTTCTGAAAAAACTCACTTTTTTGAGCCTTTTCCGACTGTGTTTGTCACGAACTCACGAAATCCGTTTGATAGCATTTCCTTCTCTTCGTTGAAGCAAGAAATAGCTGCTTCGCTAATGAGACTGCTTCCTATTTCTTTCCATGGCAACTGTCCGCCTAGCCTCAGTCTCTGATGTAAAATGATGTAGAGTTTAAAAAACTGAGTAAAAGCCTTTTAGCATGAGATTCTGTCATTTATAGGGATACGCCACGCATACCGCTACAGCTTGAAATCATAGTCGTATATTGAAAGGAGTTCGGTCTTTCCATTGCTACTAGGCTTTCCGATGGTTTAATCGCTTTTTTTTCCACAAAAGAGTCTGAAGCCACCAACAAGAATTTAAATCTTTTTTTTTTCGCGGAGAGCTTGAATAGTAATCCGCACGTATTGTTTTATAGGTATTTTGTTCGAAAAGGTGGTGTAACGACAGGCGGCGCACACTACCATACTCATGGTGCGGAGATCAAACCCCGCATCAACACTTGCCCAAGCTTTCTATCACTCGGCGGTAATGCATCCCACAGGTCATTTTAGGAGAAAAAGCACTCACCTGTCAAAACGATCCTGTATGGAACTAAAATGCGCGGCGCATCTTAATAAGGGATTAATTAATGACAGATACTTAACTACAACAAACTTTTTGCTTTTATTATTTTATGTGTTCGACTTTTATCAGAAGCCATGAAGTCGCTTGGATTGATTAGCGGAGTGGGGATTCGGGGAGCCTTCCATGTTGTGATCGAGATGTTTTTTACCGCTTCTTTCATAACTCTTGGGTCTCCACAGGATAATTCCCTTGGTTAGGAAGTTATGCAACAAGCATCAGATTCACACAGCGTCTTTCAACACTTTTTAAAAATGTTTGGATAAACACCTGAGTCCGTGAAATCCTTTTTTCTATTCCTTATCCTTTTTCATTGTTTGTTTATGCCGGGTTTTATGCAAGCATTACCTTGTCCACCTGGCACTTATTATCTATCTCCATTTGTAATCTGTATTCGCACGAATAGCTCGTGTGATAAATAATAATAATAACAATAATCTTTTAAAGTCAACTTGAGATTTTGGCCGCTAAAATTTTTGCGCACAAATCCAATGCGACGAGAGTTTATAATTTTGGCCAACCGCAAATTCCCCAAGGATTTTCTTATTTGATTATCGATACGTTACAAATATAGTAGTTACGTAGAGTGCGCTAAAATGCATGACGACCCACGCGTTTGATATCAGGATTTTTGGCCAAAACATGTTTTTCTCAAACTTCCAGAATTGGTAATCTCGTAATGCTGCACGGCGCGCCACTGCTCGGGGAATCTGGCTCTTTTGGTGCTGGGGGTAGACCAGTTCTGGGATGCGCCACACCTTCTCGTTCCATTCAGAGTCGTGATGACGGGTAAACACTATTTGGCCTACACAGTAAACTGGTACAAGTCAGTGCGTTTGTCCTTCTAAAAGGGCCCATCTTCAACTCTCCTACCCAGGGGAATGGAAATTTTGTTTGGTTTAGGCGGGCATTGGTACGGAATCTGATCTACTCGTCGTGCTAGTTTGAGCCCACGCCACTTGTAACTACATCATCTTCGTCGATGACAAATATGAACATACTGATCAAACTCAGTGATTTTTTTTTCATACAGGTACATCTTTTCAAGGATGGATCTTGAATAGTTTCCGAGAAGATTTCGAGTGGTTTTAAATATTTGTACTAAATATGCATGTAATAAATAAATACTAATTTAGTGTAATAAATACATGCAGTAACGAATTTTGCTTTTATGGAAGGATCTTTTTGAGTTTTTATGAGATTCGACTCGCAAGAACTACCTCTTTCAGAGCTCCCCACAATTCGTTTCGCTGCTTAATTAATAGTTATAATTATAGTTTTGTCAAAATTATTCAATTTAACCCATTTTTAAGGTCACTGGCAACAACGTTTTTACTTCGATCACGCCTCATTAACGTGTCGGCAGTTCTGGTACGATGGCTGTCGATCGGATTCTCGAAATATGTTCGAAGATCATCTGACATGTCAGTGGTTGTGCGAGTCACAACCTATGTATAAATCAAGTGAGTTACTTTCTCTACCGTAATCTACCATATCTCATCATCATGAAATCTGGCAAAGTCACCATCAGCACGCTGAGCGACTTTCGTAGCGCGCATGCATTTGTGAACAAGCTCACTGAAAATGCCATGACGAAAAACGCCAGCCGCTGTGCGACCGCTCGCTTGGTAGTTACGTATTTTGGTCACGCTTTAGTGAGCGTAACTAGGCAACTCATTTTTTTTCTCGGCAACTTTCGTTAGCAGTATTCTAATGCTTTGCTCCTACAGCTGGTTGTGTTGAAAAACCATCTAAATTCTCGCCATCTTCAGAGTGATGAACAGCCCACTTCAGCGCCGACGCAATAAATAGCTCGTTTATACCAATTGAAGTGGTAACAGATAAAATATAGGATATGGACGAATTCAGTAGATTTATGCGTGTCGAAAGTAACCCTTCGCTCGCAATTTCCCTGGGGGATTTCTGTCTCACTCAAGTTAAAGGAAAATATGCAGCTGAGCAAGACAAATCTTTTCAAAACATCATCAACAACTTGGAGACGCGGCTAAGGAGGATCGCAATTGGTTTAAAACTTCTTCGAATGAGCCCCATCTGAGTGGCATAGTGACAGGGGATTCCGCCACAACACTACTGGCTTGCACCCCAGAATCGAATCCAGGTAGCTATCAGCCCCCACCGCTAAACCTTCCATGTCACCGAGGTCGTTATTGACTTTATCCAGATTTGTGAATCGCAATTGTAGGGTTCTGATCACGAAATACATTGAGTAGGTCCAACTGCGCCCAACAAAATGCCTTTGCGATAGTGGACAAAGTTAAGTTGAATGGTGCATCCCAAAGTGGCTGCTTGACGCTGACGTTTTCTTACTTATCCTTTCGAAGGCAACATCAGTGATTTTAAGAAACTTAGAGCTAGGATGACAGTTTTTATGTGAGCGAACGTTTCAGTCCAGAAAATGTAAGTTGAAAAATCGCGACTTCGGATCTTTGTCGCGTTACTGTAGTGCACCAATCACTCTGCCTCGCATCCGCTGAGTTATGTAGTTGCTCGTGCGTGGAGAAGCGTTCGCCGAAGGCTAACTTGATTCTCCGGAAGCGAAAAGGATGAAGTGAGAAGTTGAATTTTTAGGTTGCTTTTTCGGGTATCCACGGTTCTAAAAGGTATTTCTATACGCTGCACTCCTGATCAATATGGGTTTCATTTTCTTCGATTTCCACTAACTAAAGGTATTTTTGAAGACTGCCAAAATTACCCCTAACAGTATCTTCAAAGAGTGATGTTATCATCCTCAAATTCGATGTCGCAACAGAAGTCTAACCATGCAAATGTGTGTGGCCTTTGAAATTGGTGCTTTCAGGAGCCTGTTTACAAGATTTCGACAACCACTATAAGGATCAATGCAATGGTGGCCGGTGGCGACAGCAGTATTACTTTGATAGGAATGTTAAAGTAAGTACAAAGCCTTCTACGCGTAAATAATCAGTTTGCCTGAGAAGGCTGAGCCTTTCTAGCCATTTCTTTCACTGGAAATTAAAAAAAAACAAAAAAAGAATAGACTGTAATTAAGTGAGTTATCTCGATTGAGTATTTTCCATTATTTTTCACGCGCCTTTCCCATCTATGAGTGATGACATCGTCGCACATCCTGTGGGACGTCAATTTGAGCCGTTATCATAGAATGATTCTTAGATCGAACGCTACCTTTCATCCCATCACAGTTAAATCAAGACCCGTAAAAGCGCCGTAAGAAAAGAAACGACGTCTTGTGCATTCTCTGGCGGCGCAATTACTTTACTCAGCAAATACCTCGAATAGCACTAAAATGCTGCATCCATCCACCCTTGCAGGTAGAATGCATGGCGCATCCCGAATGTGCTCGGCTAATCTTTCGATTTTCTCTTCGGATACGTGCCAGTCATTCCAGGCCACTTCGCATAGCTCCAAGTACCTTAGTGCTTGGTATTTTGGCGTTATATCGTTCACAGTTGTGACCCATGGAAAATGTGATCGGTGGGTGGTTATTGCGAAACGCAGCAAAACAAGTGGTTTCTGTTGGCAACACGTCGGAGGAAGGAAATCTACTCCCTTGTAGATGCGGTTCCATGTCCTACATGCTGAAACGCCCTGTAGGCCACTCTTCCCTGCTTTTGAAGAGGAACGTCTTTTAGGAAATATTGCGTATTCTGACGGTTTTTTGCATCATATGGAGATACGAAACAACCGACCTTCCTTTTTCTGAGCGGTGCTACGAATGCCAAAAAAGGGATTGGTGGATCGATCCACACCAAACATAAATTTTTGCAAAACATAGATTTTCAGTTGTTAGATTCGCAAACATTTGAAAATTGAGTGCAGTAATCATCTTCAGAATACTAGACACTTTCCATTGTCAGTTTTCAGCAAGTACGGTCCATTTTTTGAGCGCTCCCAGGGCTAATAGCGCGCGAGCGAATTACTTTCAAGCGAATTAGATAGGATATTCGTGCTCAAAGGATCAAAGCACCCACAGGGCTAATTTTGCAGCCCAGTCAAGTTCGACTCAAATTCGGAAATTTGAGCTGGACATTGATATACCTTCGGCTGCACGTTCTACGAAGCAAACGACTTAATCACTTGTTGAAAAATCCTTACTGTTTTCTTGTTTGAAGGAATCGCACCCGGAAAAATGGGTTTCCCTATTAACCATATATTTATGTTGTGATTGCTTAATAAGGGCAGCATGCACTTTCACGGGAAAAGTACCAGTCCAACTAGATACAGCCCCTCAAAGTGGTGGCCGAATGGGCGGGACCTCAGTGTAAATGCCCTCTCCGTCGTTCACCGCGTCGGAGACAAAGAGTAAGACTGTTTACCTAACTTTCTGTTCCAACTATGCGTCTTCAACCACGGCGGGCGACGGGACGGACATTTACGCTTAGGCCCCACCCATTCGGCCACCACCTTGAGGAGCTATAGAGCTGTATCCTGCCCGGTTTCTCACTTTTTCACGTGAAGTTTGCACGCGGCTCTCATTAAGCAAACACTACATAAATTTTTTTGCACGAGTAATATAATGCTTGGTAGGTGAAGTTATAACGATAGGCATTCACGTTGTGCATATTTTATTGATTTTCGTCGGATGTGTTAGTTATTACTAGCTTCCACAAACAGGAAAGAGACTATTTTGGGTAATACTGCCCTATTTGGAGCAACTTGACTTAAAGGAATCGTCCACGGAAAATGAGTTTTTGTGTTACCCATACGTTTATGTTGTATTTGCCTAATGTTGGCCTCATGCAAAATTTCACGCGAAAAAATGTGAATCTGGCTGAGATACAGCACCACAAAATGCGGTCCCAGTGGGCGGGGCCTCCGTGTAAAAGCCTCGTCCCGTCTTCCGCCGCCGTTGGGAACGGAGAGTAGGACTGTTTACGTAACCTTCTGTTCCTACAATGCGTCTCTGACCACGGCGGACGCGGTACGAGGCTTTTACACGGAGGCCCCGCCCACTGGGACCGCACTTTGTGGTGCTGTATCTCAGCCAGATTCACATTTTTTCGCGTGAAATTTTGCATGAGGCCAACATTAGGCAAATACAACATAAATACATGGGCAACACAAAAACTCATTTTCCGTGGACGATTCCTTTAAGGTCGAGCGGTGAACAGGATATTAGCGGTTTCTTGATGGATGCAAGAAGCAGAGTAGGTTAAGTGTTGATCTTTTTCAGCGATGTATTCCATTTTGGTATGACGGTTGCACAGGAGAAAGTGAAAATCTGTTCCAAGACGAGCAAACGTGTCTGGTCACCTGTGAGAATCCTACGAAGAAAGACCGTTAGTGAGCATTTCTAGCAGTTTCAATCCATTATCCAACATTCGAATAGAACAAACTTTAGAAGCAAATTTGAATTTACAATTGCGCTGATTTTATAACTGACCTTCTTCATCCGCAGCTTTTGGTATAAATCTATTATCAACAATTTGATATTCAGAAAATATAATGTTAAAAACATGACAATTAATTTTATCAAAAAATGCATGCTATGGTGCCTAATAAACTTCATTTCTGTAGGTGCTATTTGTTGAAAATTCATGGGATTGATAACTGCAAGTGAGGGCCTCAAAACACTCATTAGTTTCCATTTTCAGCCCTCAAACCATGGCACTCAGGTGATAAACACAAAATGAAGGAGAAGCTGGATGATTTGCACAGTAAGTTGAAATATTGACATACTTTCGCGATATTCAGTCATTCTGGCTGCTACTCTGTGCCTTCTGGATGGGGTGGGGGGAATTACGCCAAAAAACCGCGTGGCCGCCCGCGGCGAGCGGCGCGGCGGGTGCGAGTCCGGTGGCAGTGCTGGCAGCCTTCAAGCGAGAGAGTGTGGGCAATGGTGGAGGAGGCAGGGTGGCGTGGGTGCAGGAGGCAGTGTGGCATGGGTGGATGCGCATATGCAGGGGTGACGCAGCCATGCTCTGCCGGGCTCCCAAGAGCAAAATCGATTCGCAGGTCGTACTGGTGGCGCCGCGAATGCGACGCCGCTGACGCGATTTTTTGGCGTAATTCCCCCCACCCTCCAGTTATCACTGACAACACGTAGCTGCTGTCGCCAATTCTGTTTTTTGTAAGGTTCTTTGGAGTTTTTGAAAAACCAAATTTTGAAAACAGTAGAAAAGAAAGAATAAAGGTACAGTATGGAGAAGAAAATGAGTGTAAGACGAATAGGAACAAGAAAGCTAACCAGATAGTTATAGAATTTTAGTAAAAGAAAATGAAGTTTTATGCAATAGTTTCCTCAAAGGATTCCACAATTTTCCATTGATCAAATGGTTTTCAGAACCAAATCTGACAGATATCTGTGCAGTCGCGAATCCGTGTCAAAACAACAGTACCTGTATATTTGTTTGGAAGAAGAATACACACTACTGCAAATGCCAACCAGGCTATACAGGGCTGAATTGCAACGAAAAAATCGGTAGGCAAAAGTTATCCTGTTGATTTTCTATGTTTTTCCTTTTTTGTTTGAAATGGCATACTCTGACGATACATATGTCGCCCTTATTAGCAGTCCACTAAAACAAGGTGTAGACATCACTCCTAACGCTGTAATCAAATTTGAAAAGCTTGAAAACCCTTTTTCTCATTTATTCGTGGCTAAACGAGTAAAAAGCACTCTAATTAAAACATCATTGAGGTCCATTAGGAAAAACTAGTTTACGCTTTAGAGCCCTGTGGTCTTTGTTCTTCTTGTATCTTTTTCTCTATGGTATTCCATTACAGATTTCGATCCTTGTGCTGAGGGCCCATGTAAAAATGGTGCCACCTGCACGGCCAAAGTTGAAAATGGTCAAGCCAAATACGAATGCTACTGTGCTCAAGGATACGGTGGACCGCAATGTGATCAAAGTAAGAATGGAATCGTTTTTCTAATTTTTATAGTCCATTTCACAGCTCTAGATAGGGCGTGGCCTGAGCGGCGAGAGGAGAGTGGGTAGCGGGGTGAGAGAGTCTGATACACTCTCATCCAAGTCCGTAGGCCGCGCTCTATCAGACTGTGGCTGCATGATCACAGAACCCAATTCCAGTGAACAATAGCATTGAATGTTCCTGAAGATTCCTCGAAATATACAGTAGGTGCCAAAAAAGAGTCACTTTGCTAATGACTCACGTCCTTGCGAAGTGCATAGTGTCCTTCACGGAGAACAATGAAAGCGATAAAAGTAAAGGAGCAAAATATTCCTAAATGCTCCTCTCTGAGTAGAAGCGAGCTGGGTTCCCTACATTCACAGTCATGAAAATATGAAGCCGTCACTCGGCGCCGTCGAACTTTCGAACATCTACGGCACCAAAGTCTGCATAAAACAGCAAAGCCATCTTCCGTGCTGGGTCTCTCGTGGGAAGCTTCGGTTCTTGAAAGCCGCTGACGTCTTGCTGCTCAGGCAATGCTGTTGTGGTCCGCAATGCCATTTCCAGTGGGAACGACATTTTC
This sequence comes from Trichostrongylus colubriformis, assembly GCA_963978905.1. Taxonomy (NCBI): domain Eukaryota; kingdom Metazoa; phylum Nematoda; class Chromadorea; order Rhabditida; family Trichostrongylidae; genus Trichostrongylus; species Trichostrongylus colubriformis. The sequence goes on from OZ022258.1 coordinate 49,208,849, forward strand.
AGCTACTTGAAAACGAGGGGTGTTGGATAGCCGGACAAAACGGAATGTTCGAGAGCACCACCCAGCGTGAATCTTCTCGACTACCAAGTGTGGGCAGACCGCAGCAGGGTTGTGTACAAGTCTGATAAAACTGCCATCATTCTGAATCGATAAAGCCACCTATTTCTGTTAGTGCAGAAGGCTGTAGCGGGATTCAGTGATTTGATGAAGTGTGTTCCTGGGTTCTGGGGCATAACCAGCCAAGGAAAACAGGAGAAAAAGTGGTTTTTGGCACCCCTGTATATGTTCTGCGGCTTCTCTCCTGAAAACCCACCCTAGTTTAACTTTTGGCTTTTTGACGCGCCAGCTAGCCTAGAAAAGAAATTTTCGAAGATGCGGCAATAAGGTGCTTCCATTCGATGAAGAAATGATGCAAGTCATGCATTTCCCTTTGTTTCATGAACGGAACGTGGTCAAAGTTTCACTGATCCTGTACAAAAGCCTACTGAGCTGATGCAGTTTTGCATAGTTTTTTTTGTTAATCTTTCTACGCAACTCCACCGAACACCTTTCTTTTCAGGACCGTGTGATGTGAACCCTTGCCTTCACAATGGCACCTGTCGAACGACCGCCGGTTATAGTTCGTATTTCTGTGACTGCAAGGATGGTTACGGTGGCAAAAATTGCGATATCGGTGGGTTTTCACAGCTTACTAAGGCTGGATGTGCCTATAAACCTTCAACTTTCAATGATCACTTTGTGGCAACGCTGAGAAGGATATCCAGCATCGAATCAAAGCTTATTTACAAAAAACAGTAAAAAAAGTAGAAGTAAAAATAGTCTTTTTAGTGATTGGCTCTGAACCTCCTGAAGAACGCTATGGTTCCAATGTGTTGTTGGTCTCGAGTGGAAAAGAGGAATGGATTCAGCAAATGAAAGAACGTCTTGGTGCAGGTGGTGGTGCCATGAAGAAGAACTCATCTGCACCCGTAGCCGATGCGCCATACAAAAGTGGGTCGAACAAAAGGACCTCTCTCCGGGTCGTAGGGGCGCTAAGACTGAGGGATGCTAGTGGTCGCCAAGTCCATTACGAACGCCCTTCATTTCCTGCATGTTATTGAAACACCTGCCAAAGCAACTTTAGCCACCCCCCGACCACGCCTCTTTGGCCCTGACATCAAATAACATTACGCCGGCTAATAAATTACCTCCCACTCATGAAATTTTTATTTGCTATTCCTTTATTTAATACCAATTGATGTTTAACGATATAGTGACCATCACTGTCTACAATGTTAAGCCATTTACTGGAAGGGTCTCAATGCTCAACCCCACCCCCCCCCCCTCCCCCCCCCCCCAGTTAGTGTAAGCCTTTCAAAAGAAAAGTTCAAGCTCTTATAAGTGGGGCAATTTATGGGCCAAGGTAATTGTTTAAAAAATAGTAATTATAGGTCCAGTTGCAAAGAAACTCGAAAGAGAAGAACGGGAAAAGCAGGAAACAGAGCGCAGGGATAAGGAGAAGATGGAACTCGAGGAAAAGAAGAAGAAGAAGGAGGAGCTCCGTATGGAACAGGAGCGACTAGAGATCGAAAGTCGCTCCGCTGTGACCCTTCCAAATAACTATTCCACTATTTTGAGCCTTTTCTCTTCGCTAATCCTTTTTCTAATCATTCATCTGGTTTTTTGACAGCCGACTGTATAACGTTCCCTCGAAAACCTTCATTTACCCACCGTATCCTTATCAACATTTGACATTTTTGAGCTGACCGAAAATTGTAAAGTGGCCCAAAATTGCTAAGGCATCAATAAGAAGAGATGGTTTCGCCCTGAATTTTGTGCTACTTACAAAACATCTTTATGTTATTATTCCTCTTCATTATACAAGCTAGTTATCCAAAGTCCTACTACCATTCCATTGCACCAAAGGTTTGTTGACCCCCTGTACAACAGGAGGACGGCGAGGCAGAGCTGATATGAAAAGCCCGGTGTGAGATTCACATTTGGAAGCCTTTTTCTCTGCCTTTCGCATTAAATCCTTTCCAAATCTTCCAAATTTGCCGGAAACACTGGAAGTGGTGCATTTGGGTAAGTGGGCCCCAAAGAGATGGTTACATGGCAAAGATCAGCTGTTGGATGTGGGTTGATGGGGTAAGAGAGTGCCGCCGATGAGCAGCGAGCAGTGAATGAAGTGAAATCGCCCACTTCGCTGAACGAAGTTTACTCCGTTGGAACTCAGCCATGTAAGGCCGCATTCATACTTTGCCCCGGCAGGGAGTGGCTGCGTTTGCAGGCAGCAAAGCTGAATTGCACAGGTGAGAAACGAACTGATAACGACACAGGATGACACAAGTGGAGACTCAGAGTCCAGCAGTCAGCCTTGCCGCCGGTACCGCAAAGTATGAACGAGGCCCAATACGTTACCTAGCATTCCTTCCACTGGTCATTTTGGGTTCACATGGAAGCAATTCCCTCAAAGCTCGCCGTATTCGCTAGTCTTCGACGATTTCTTTACTCGCTATCCTATAGTAATAGTAATTTGTATTGTATAATACGACTGGAACTGTCAATCAATGATCTTTTGGAGCTACGCCTAAAAATGACTCGTTTTTCCCAGTGTACAAGCCGAATGATAGCTTTTCTGGTTCAAACACCGTCGACCAGAAAATCGTGAAGCCCCCTCCCCCCTCCCGTCCTTTTGATCGCAGTTCTTGTATACAGCTATTCGTAATCGATCATATTTCTTTTCATCTCCGCTATCATCCTTCCTTACGTGTAATTGTCACATTCGATATCACTCGCAAAGCGCTATAGTAAATGATAAACGTTGTACACTTTGTTCTTCATATTGTGAATACTCGAGACCTTCGGGTTCCTGTCCTACCAGACCAGGTCCAGTCTTATCGGATTCTGATACCTTCTTCTTCTCCCTAACGCCAGTCTCGCCCCGTTGCGGGGTCCACTTATCTTGTGAAATGTTTCCACTTCCTTCTATCCGAGGCATCTTCTGCCGTGGCTTTTGATACTTATGTACATGGGGTCGGTTTTGATGACGTCCCTTCACCTTTCCCTTGGTGCTCCTCGTGGTCGCTTGTCGGGTACTTTATCGTATTCTGATACCGTTCTTTAGAAATCGCGATTCTGCTAAAGATTTGAAATAATCTATTCAAGAAATAGAGTGGCTTAAAAGCTCCGGAAGGGATCAAAAAAGTGGAACTGGAAACATTGTTTTTTATTAATGGAAGGCTTTTGAGAAGGGATAATCTGTGGCAAAGCTCGCGTTAGAAAACGCGCTTGTGGTGTCTTTATCGAGATTAAGTCGCGCTTCACTTCATGCTGCAGCGCCGCGCGAGGCCGACTTGCTGCGATGACGGGGCAACGTTCGCGGTTGGCTGGCATGAACCCTGGCCGTCTGCATCTGCTCCTCATCGGGTAGTGAAGCAGAGGGGACGAAAGTGGAGGAGCGAGAAGGGGTCCTATTCCGCCTCTTTTGTCCTTCCAACCGGTTCCTTCTCTGCTGTTGCATTACTTCGACTTTCATACTCCACAATGACTAAAACCACCCCCTTCACTCTTACCAATATGACCGAAAAAAAGGTGAATATAAAATTTATTCTAATATTTGCTTGTAAACATTTAGTAATAACTTTGGAGTACGACTATGCTGTTCAGTGAATAAGCAGCGAATTTCATTTTCTTTTTACTTCTTACTCTTGACCGGATCCTTCTCCAAATTTTGTGCAAATACTTCATCGATAATAGCGAACTCATTGATAGAAATGGTATTCTGAAAAAGTCCTCTAAATTTTACCTGAAATTTAGGGATTGGCTGAAGTTGTCAGCTGTTCGTTGTTTTCCCATCAATAGCAAAAACCAATGTTTACCTTAGAACCCTGCGTGATACCGACATCGCTACACAGTTTCGCAATGTTTTTCGAAACCTAGAAAAGTCGCTGATCAAAAAGGAGTGCTATAACATCTGTAAAAAACATTAGTTGATATTTTTAATCATTCAATTTGAGAAATAGATTTATCAGTCCCAGGAATAACTTTGCAGTTTTTCACCTATAATTTCATTGCTGTGGCTTCAACCACGTCTCACAAAAAGCATTTCCTATTGCACAGGTGAAACCTGACTTTTTGTGGGATATCTCTGGCATGGTGTGTGCCCTTATGTCAGGGTTTTCGCATGACTATGAGCGGCGTGCGACGCAGTGTATGCGAGCTATGCGCATCGCGGTAGTTGACTCTTAAAACGTTCACACAGCAATGCTGGGGGTGCGATACGCAGGTGACTTGTAATTGCTTCAGGACCCAACAACATGGCGCCTTTAGCTCGTCCGCACTGCTTCGCTTGCGACGTGCCGCGATGAGAAAATCCTGACATAAGAGTACGCACCCTCTGTGGCATAGCCACTAAAATTAGTACCATAACCTATGTATACTATCCTTAAGCTGGGATTGAGCTAAGCTCGATCAATGTATGCACTATATTTACTTTACTAAATCATAGTTTGAAGGACTATGACTGAATGACTTTCGTCACCTTCCTTCCTTAGCGCTTAACATCAAGTAAGTGATATTCTAAAATTTACTTCGAAATGATGCTGGGTGATGCCTTCGACTACGGATGACCACGGTCTTGGCGCTTTGTAGCTGAAATGTTTGGAGTTACGCTCCCTCTCCAAAGCTTAACGTTTCGTCTGCTAACTCACAAATTTCCACCTTCCATATTTGTATTTGGATATTCGGTAGCAGATCCTATGACATACTGAATGTGCTGACGGCTTAGCAATGTATGGCATCGCAAAATCAGATGAAGATGGTCTTATTCCGTCACTGACATTGGTGAACTATGGAACACAAATGGTACTTCCGAAAGGGAACCCCTGAAGCGCTTGCAGGGCACTGACCGAGGATGGCCTTTGAAGATCTCGGCTCCCATGGTAAAAGGATGAAGGATAAAGTTTCTGGCCTTAATCAATCATTTCTTGGGATGCGCCATGCATTCCAGTTCCATTCGAAATCGTGGTAGCAGGTGGATGCGATTTAGCCTATACAATGACTTGGGGAGCCAACCGATGTACAATCCAGTGCTTTTATGCTCCCAGACCGGCCTCAATTCGCCTACGCTGGAAAAATGGAAGGCATGGAGTGTCTAAGTGTGCGGGGTTTGATCTTTGCACCTTAAGAGTGGGAGTGCGCGCCACTTCTCACCTCACCACTTGCGTCCTTCGGTTTGCAAATGAGAGCTGCAAAATCGGTTATTTCTTTCCAAACGAAGAAATCCAATTAGAGGGCTACTTCCCACACATTTCTTTATTTTAATTTGGACTTCTTTTTCTGCAAAGAAAATGCTCGGATTTTACAGTCTTATTTGGCAACCGAAGGCGGAGTTGGTGTAGTGAGAAATGGCGCGCACTCACACTCTCATGGTACGAAGATCAAATAGCATCCATACTTCGAGCGGCAAAGCTGTACCACAAATAGCAATCGTAACTTACCGTATATGTCTGACGATAGGTTTGTATGGGGTGCTGAAGGCTAGAGACGGATTATCTTTCCAGTTACTGTTCAATGTGTTGATGCATGGCAGCATGAGGACGTCGATGCGATGCGATCGAATTTTCCCAAGGGAAAGCTTGATCTGTGGAAGAGAAATGTCCAGAGTTATGAGAGGTTTGTTACCTCTGATAGAAATACCCCGCCCATAACGCCTGTATATCAATAGCCTTGAACACACCTCTATATCAACGGCCTCGTGTTTGTCAAGGTAGAAATAGTTTTTCGATACTGAAAATCTTTTCGGTGCTGTTGCCATTATCTAAAAACGTATGAATATGCCATTATTTGTATTACTTCCATAATCACCTATAAGTCCAGCTTGAACGCAGATGCTGCGCCAACTAGAGAGTTTCCCCCACACCTGCATAAAAAGTGCACCAATGGCCAATGTGGAAGGCGTTACATGTCCCCGACCACATGACCAACGTAACACTGCTATTGAGATTGGTATATGGAAAGAAATTCCTGAAAACAATCCACCTTCAGCACGATAGGGAACGGGCTAAGGTTGTCGATTTTATGGGTAACTGTCTGCTCACTATTTCCTTTGATAAGATAAACATCAGGAGATATCGTAACGGACAGGAATGGCAGAGCCCTGCAAAAATGTGATCAAAATCCTTTCGAAAAATAAAAAAAGCTGCCAGATCTTCCAGTCACTACTTATTAAGCGAGGAAGACGAGCTTTTGTGCAATATGGTTTTCAACGGGGTTAAACTTACTTGCGTGGGAAGTCTGGTCATCATCGATCAGTGTGGGACGGGGGAGGGGAGGGGTGGGGATCTCATGTCTCAGAGATTGAACATGGTCACGCAGAAGTGAATTTCAGCTGCCATCAGTACAAAAAATTCGCATCGCGGCGTTCTGCCTGCGAAGCGATGGGTACGAGTTAGGGGTGCCATATGCAGGTGGATCCTAAGGTGAATACGATATCCTACGCTAGGCCCAACTAACACGACGTAAGTTTGCAACCATCCCACTGCGCCCGACATGCGGCCACTGGTTTCTGTACTAATGACACGTACCTGTTTTAGTCTAAGCCTGGGACGGGCTAAGGAGTCCCGGGGTGAGTGAACCATTGCCACGCGAGAAGCCTCTTACTGAACGTGAAAATGGTTCCACTTATCCCTATGCTCTTCACTTATCCCCTCTCCCCCGGGCCTAGGCTAAAATTCACATCGCCTCCATTTAGGTCCGGGAGGCTCCCTGTACGTCAGTCAACTTTTTATTCATGAAAAAGAGACTTACTTTGACATAGTTACACCAACTAAGGTGAACTCTGGCGGCTTTCCTGTTTTCTTCCAGTCTGAAGATGTCCGGGTAAATATTGCGGGCTGGTAGGTGAAATTGATGTGCTATAGTATGGGGAGGGCAAATTGCTAAGTGAAGAAGAAAACGTATCTGCAAAAATGTTAAAATTTAATGACAGTTTCACAGGATCATACTGAATATATCTATGTAAGTACATATGTGATATCCACGGCCCATACGATCACTGCCACATGAACCATGTGTAATCATGTGACTGTACAACAATTAACAAGATGACCCTCCAACCCACGACCCTCGGTAGTATTGCGTTAAACTTGAACATGGCCAATTTGTTTGACATCTGTTGTATTCCCTGAAATCAGGAGGCGTTCATACTTTGCGATGCCGGCGGCACCGCAAAGTGACTGTCTCTGCGTCTCCGCCTGTGACACCGTGTCTAGTTGCCCGTGTCGTCTCTGCCACACTACCTCGCTGCCTGTGAACGCAGCCACGCCCAGCCGGCGTAAAGTATACACGCGTCCTTGAGAGGGCATGCACCTACGGAAGAGTAACAGCATTTATATGTGTGTAAAACTATTTTGACTCACACATCACCGATGCAACGTAATTTTAACAGTGAAATGAACCTCTCTCCAGTGGCCTACAGCTGTTTTCAGATAAATAAACAAGCAAGAGCAGTGGTCTAGAAAAAACATGGCAGCATCTAGCAGAAAGCGGTCACCTACCTTCAGTGCCTATGAGTAACCTTTGCTCAGGACCCTATGGGCGGTGCATCCCAGCAATGGCTTGATTGATGTCAATAACTTTATCCCCTATCCTTTACGGTCGCGACGCGTACTCACACGCTTTTAATTGATGCGTAGGGCCCTAAGAGATGCATGAAGCGGTACTGATGAAGAATATTGGCTATCTTCCACTGATGTGTATTCAGCATAGGGGTAGACAACTCCGAATAAAGTTTTCAAAAAGTTGCGTCTTTTTTTAAATTTTTCGGCTGTTAGCTCGGAAGGTTGGGTGTTTTGGCCGCATTTGTTTAACGGGTGTGTGAAGCTCTACTTCTGGGATGCTTTCTTCCTCCATACTCTTGTTTATATAGTAAGTGCTCACCTAATGTCTCCGGTGTGCTTCTTCGTGAATAGCACCAGCACAGAATTTCAATCACTGTCATCGTTCTCCCACTTTCACTCCATTTACTATAGTGGCTTTATGCCGAAGGGCGAAGTATTTGCTCCGAAATATCGCAAACATGTCTCGCAGCGTTTAGCAGGTCCCCATCAGACGGCAGTCGTGCTCTAATGCTAAACTCTTGACCTATTGGGAATCACGCACATGCGCATAATTTTTACAGCTTCTCCCATCCTTTTTTGCATTTTGGCTAATTCTCGATTGATTGAAGGGCAAAAGTGTTGGCCATGTTTCTTGCCTTTCTCCTATTTTTGGATGGGCGCTCATGTATTATGGGGGTGGCACTCAAAAGCGATTTCTAGGAGGTCGGAATTTTTTCCTCACCCCGAGAGGTTAAGAAGGATCTCCGAGGAGTATCCTCAACCAGAAAAAGGATGAAAAAAGTATTTGCTACACTAAAAAATATTCACCCATTCCGAAGCTCCTTCCCCCTCAAGGCTTAGGCAAAAACCACAGTCCCCGGCTTGCACTGATACCTTAGTACCTTCACACATTAAAAAATATAAAAAATATAATACTAGAACGGATACGCATAAAAACCCAAAGAACAAAAAAAAAGACAATGAAACAACAAGGACCATGCATTTAGCCTAAGCCTTGGGGGAGGGGAACACTTTAAACACGGGAGATCATCAGTGGCAGGCAGAATTTTGTTTGTTTGTTTACTTTCGACATTTCGAAATAAAAACAGCCAAATGACAATCGGACACGTTGATATTACATGTTTTGATATTTGTAGTGGAATTAATTCTCTATTGTAATTTCAAATCTGTTTTTGAGTGCCACCCCCATAGTACATGAGCGCCTTTGGATGCAGTACCGCACTGTGTTTGTAGTGGCAGGAGAAGTGCCAAATATATGGCATGCAACTGAGTAAATAAAAACTTCATAGGTAATGATTCACTGCATTGCCATCATGTAGTCGCATTCCTTGGTGTGCGGAGAGTATCCCACTTTCAGCTTCCATGGGAAGGTGTCTTGTTTCGGCCAACTTTAAAATCGTGAAGCCTTTAAACAGTAAACAGATTTACATCATTTATAAACTGAATTTTGTGAGCGTGGTGACGGTGATGTCATGTCTTTTTCAGATATTTGAATTTACTCGGATAATGGCCTTGTTAGACTGAATTTGACATGCTAAGAATCAGGAGAAGTACATTGCACTGTCTCTTGCCATTACTTTTATTCTCTCCTCAATATCTACCTATTGCTGAAATTTACGAAATCACAGCATTTCGAGTCATGGTCTTAGTTTCACGGAATAGGTTTCATCCATCAAAGGCTCAAGCTAGAACCTCAGAAAAAAATAGCACCGTTCTTCGGGCACGTTAGGGTGGCCTCCAACTACGTTAGCACCATGCCTTATTCAGTGCACAGTGCTTCTTCAGATCTATACATTTACTCTGCCGTCGTTCGCTTCCCTTATCATATCTTCCCGTTACAAAATAATAGCTTTTTTGTTCAATCCTCTCAGGGGAGGCATCTACGAGTGGGCGGGACTTTTGTGTGAGGTAGGCACAGTCAGCCATCAATGTTCTATCTTAAAAACTTGTCAGATGGTAGATTTGGCAGAAACATTCATATTGGATTGTGCTGTGCAATCCGTTTAATGAGGATTAAGTTCTACATTTCGTCGCGTCAGCTCCAGTATGCTATTTACTTGCATGGGTTTAAAATCGTTGCCGTTTTCTACAATTTTATGGCGTACTATGGTGGCAGTTATATTGCTCGAGCGTCATTAGATTTCATTCGCAATCATTTTAAAAATGTGCGAAAACACCCTGCATACCACTCTGCAAAAATCACCGTATCCCGTATTGCACTGCGCACCAGTCCATTTACGACTGAACCCCATAGAACACCTGTGGCGGTTTTCACTGAATAGCAGATGTTTCTTGCTGAAAATGCGCACTTGTCAACAATATTGATCACTTTCTGTTGTTCGGTTTTCGTTATTCCTCGTGACCCTGAATTAGGGTGCGCGTGAACAGTACGCATTCAAGTGTTTGTCGTGTTTATTGCCTTTTGTACCGATCTGTCTCCTTTGCAAGAACAGTTTACCCTTTCATCGATCGGACTCCATCGTACATCCGAATCAGTGCATGCGAGCCAAAATCTCTGAGACTTCTCGTTTATTTCAAACATTTTTTGCTCCAAAACCACTTTGACCTTTTTATTCATGATCCTTTCGTCGAAATCAGCCTGTGCCTATGCTTGAGTACAGTGGCATTCTCAGGCACACATAATGTAAGTACTTCTTAAGAATGCGCCATGCAGGCGCTTTCAATGATAGAATTGCAGGGAGCCACCTGCCCTTACTTTCCCCACCTCTCCCCCCCCCCTCCCGCTAGCATTTCAGGGTCGCACTTGCTACGTTGGTTGTCGTGGCTGAGACCACCGGAAAAATCAGAGCGAAAGTGTTCTCGCCACGTACGTTTTTCGTTAGGAACTAACGGTGCCTTTTTGCAAAGCCAGTTGCAAATGGAATTGATTTTTACCATCTGTTACGTCTAATACCTTTTTTAATTCCTTCCTTTTTCATGGGTGGAGAGCAACTGCTAAGCTTCAAAAGAATAGCAGAAATCTACCGTTTTCTTTTCTATTTGATCGAGATGAGGGTGCTATCGCAGTGAGGGGGGGGGGCATCCCACTACTGGACCCTATTTTTACCTAAGCCAAGAAGGGGAGGGAGCCCCTTCTTTCCTCTTTCAAGGCTTAGGCAAAAGTATACGCCTGAATGTTCAGATTGTCCCTCATTCTGTCCCTCTGAAATTTTTCGAATTCGCGTCGGACGGTCACATAGGAAGAAAAGGGTGCATATCGAGTAAAAGATCTGTCCTTTGAGCATTCAGGCGTATCATTCACCGAATCGGTTCGTATCCTATGCTTTCCGCCTGATTGCCTGATCGCTTGAACGCTCGATCACTCGCCGCTTTATCGCTTTATGAAAATGCATCCATTTTTCCACCTGATCACTTGATCACCATTTCTTATGTTCGCCTAGTCGCACAATCGCCTAATCGATTGGTACATTTCTGCCTGTCACCTGATCGCGCGAACGTCTAAAACGCAGGCGCGATCGCAAAGTCTGAACACTGCCTGAATGCCTCTGCCTTCGACGGGTTTAAATCCGAAAGATGCTTCATTACTTCGTTCTTCATTGAAGCGAGTGTCAGAATGCAAAAAGCGACTGTATTGAGGCGTTTAGGGTTGCCGTTGGAATGAGCTCATTTGAAGAACTAATTTACTCAGGTAGTCATCGCAGCTATAGCAGCAGTTCCTTCTCTGTTTTCCTCCATTTTGCGCAGTGACTGTGGTCAATATGTCCCGTACACTTCCATCGGTCCATACTATCCTTTTCTATGGCTTCGTATCGTTTTCTGATGGCCTTTAGTGAACTGTCATAGTTTCGGTACTATTTCCTTGCACAGATATTCTTTCCCTTCATTACATTTTCTTCCTTTACATGCATTTTTTCGTTTGTCCGCATCCGGTCCCCAAACCGCGACGCTTCCTCTGTGGGACAACATATGAGGGTCGATTTCCCCATTTGACAAACAAACTGTCTGAAGATTGGGGGCTATCTATTTTCACCCCCTCCCCTTCATCCACTCGGCTTTTTGCTGAAGAAATAGTGGGTTCCATCGGAGTGGGTCACTTATCTCCCGCAATATATAGAATAGATAATGATGGTTGATTAACAATTCGTGAACATGATTGCGGGAAACCTCCCTTCATCCGTTTAAAAGTTGCTTCAGCTAAACTGTTTTTACTTTTTTTTACGTTTATCTTCGTTGACTTTTCCTTTTCGTAATTGATACACAGTGCCAGCAAGGGTTAATCTGCAGGGGTGGAACAGATTTTGTTTTGAGGTGTTTATTTCGCTTTTTCATTCACTTATAGGTATATAATAACTCTAGTAAGGCGCAGTTCTTTTATCCCATACCTCTCCAGAAGAATCCTTGATTCAGAATGTTCTTAGAAACGTTGAATGGATGTGCCTGAAGAGTACTTTTTTCTTGCTTTTTTTTCTTAGAATCGTTCTTCACCGTTGCCGATCGCAATTGTTCTACCTAAGATGTTTCTTTGCTGTCATGAAGAGTCTTCATGTGGCATATGATGGTTTTTTTCTACTTCTTCTCTTCTTTCTATGCGTTTTTTTCCTTTCGTCTCAAATGAGTATTCTTTTACTGTATAGATCAGTAAGTGTGTGGTATGATTCCAATAAAAGGCTCCTATCCTCTGTACCTATTTTACTGAAATGGCTTTACTCCAGTGAGGAGAGCCTCGATGTATATAGAATTTCTGACTTCTGTGCTATTAACTTTCACTTTATCAAAAGTTTTATATCATTTTCATTCTTTAGATTTGAAAGATTCCATCGCAGCCACTCTGATCAATGGGTAACGTTCTGGTGAGTGCACTACATTTGTCAGAATGGACAGTTCAGCACACCATTCACACCACCGTTTGTGTGTGTTTGGTATTGATGGCTATCTATCGCTTCCTTTATAATAAGGTGCGCGTAGATGAATATACACCGTTGTTTATGAGTTTTTGTGTTGTGTTGTGGAACGAAATTTTTGAAAGTGGCTTTTCACATGATCTAGTGTTAGTCATACTAGTTAATGAATAGAGTCGGGATTCGTAACGACCCTGAATCCATCTGCGCCAAGGTCCTGACTTCAAATTCGGCTTATGCTAAAGCATGCTGTCTCCAAACATTCCCGAATGCTGGTCATAGCTGAGCGCTGTTGTACTGGGGAGTTTTTGTTGTGCTTAATTGGGACTTTTTTATGAACTGAGACAAATCGCATGACGAGGACCGTGATACCTCTGATTATCGCGTGGTAGGATTTAATAGCTGTACCTTTTCCCGAGCAAATTCCAATCTCTTGCAGTACTTTGTATTTTTTTCAGCCTTGGGGAGCACAAGCGAACTGTCGTCGGGCAATTGAACGAAACGAAAAGTCGCGTTCACAAGGATTCGGTGATTTTGAAAGCCGTGTAGCTACTGATAGCAATGAGGAATTAGAAAGGCGCAAACAGATTCTCTCTTGGCCTTTAATGGAGTTGAGAGGTGAACCTTCAGTATTTCTTTATGTCCTTGCAAATGATTTCATTCTGAATTTTTTAGACCGTCTGCAACGGGATCAGTTAACAGCTACACAAGCACTGGAGGCCTACGTGTGGAAGGCAATGCAGTTACAGGAGAGAAATAATTGTTGTATTGAAGTAATCAGAGAGGTATTATGAGTTTCTTGCTTCCTTTCAATAGTTAACCTTATACGAATGTGCATTTGAAGGCCTTTGACACTGCTGCTGAAATGGATAGGTTGTGGTCAGGTGCTGTAGAAAAGCCGCCACTGTATGGTATTCCTTTCAGTGTCAAAGGGAATTTCTATGTGAGTCGCTTGCATTCATTCTAGCCTTTCAAAACTATTGTTAAAGCCAAACACCCTTTCAGATGCCTGGCTACGACTGTACACTAGGCTTGGCGAAGTTCTTAGAGCAGCCGAGACTTGATGAATGTACGATGGTCACTCATCTACGAAATCTTGGAGCAGTGAGTTGGATCTTCGTCTTTCAATGTTTTCTTTTTACCTTTTCCTTACTTTGCTGTTCACTGTGAATCATTGCAAATGAGGAAGTCGTATTCGATTCCTACTACTGTAAGGTCATCGATCTTTCTTTTCAGGTCCCTTTTGTCATAACCAATGTACCACAAGCTTTGCTATCATTTGTGTGTTCTAATTCTGTCTATGGCACCACCACGAATCCTCTTGACGTGACGAGGTATGCTTGATATTTGATTATGTCTCTTGCATTTGCATTTCTGTGTACTCGTAATAATTCAGATCACCAGGAGGCTCTTCTGGTGGTGAAGGTGCACTAGTTGCCGGTGGTGGTACTCCATTTGGTATTGGAAGTGATCTTGCTGGTAGTTTGCGAATTCCAGCAGCTTTTTGCGGTTTTGTAACACTGAAACCTTGCCAAGGTATATTCACGCTTTCATTATGCAATGCCATATGATGTTGTGGGTGATTTCTAACGCGAGTATGGCATTTTAGTTTTTTTTTTCGTGCGGTGATGCAAATTTCTTCAGAGCGTTTGGTCGTCAAAAATACCCATGGAGGTGTTCCCGGTCGTGGACGTCTCGGGCTAAGCTTTGGCTTTTTCACGCACTCGGTGGAGGAGCAGGTGGAATTACTACAAATGATCGTTGGAAGTCCTGAATATATCAGACTTGTTCCTACGTCTGTTTCGGCTCCTATAAACAAGGAGGTTTGCAAGTTCTACGTTCGGATCGGCATGGCTGTCTTTACTCAATAAATCAATAGATCTCATCTTAAGGAGATCAATAGAAAAGATAAACTGCGTATTGGCTACTATGATGATGATGGGTTTTGCCCTGCGGTGCCATGGTAGGAGGACATTTGATCTTATGCCCATTGAGAACGACATTTTAATCATTGTCATATTTCTTTTAGTGTCAAACGAGCTCTTTTGGATACAGTAGAACGTCTGAAAGCAGAAGGCCATGAGCTTATTCGTTTCAAAATTCCGAATATTGACGAAATGGTGCAGTTGCTGTATAAGGTAATCTTCTTTTTTTTGAGAGTTCTTTCCTTTTTTTTCAAAAAAAAAACTTCCTGCTTATAGCTTTTGATGCCGGATGGTGGCCGTTACGTCCTTTCACTTTATGACAACGATATAGTCGATCCATACCTGAAGGAATTTGTAACTCTCTTGAAGGTGAGTAAACATAACAAGTTTTTTGAATTTTACCTTGAAATTTATGGTTTTTTTTATTATTTGTAGGTTCCTCACAGTTTGCGGTATTTGGCGTCTTGTATTCTTCATTCGATTAGTCCTCAACTGTCTGCGTTATGTACAGCTTATGTGTCTAATTTGGAGGATTTGCGTTATACTCAAGAGCAGTGTGACGCTTATAAGGATAAAGTGAGTGATGGAAATCAGTCGATATCCAAGTCTTACACTGACTACAGGTTTCTGTTTTAGTTTATCGATTACTGGAAAAGCCTCGGAATAGATGCGCTGATATGTCCAACGTTCCCTGGTACGTTTGCTTCTTGTGGTTGCTCGCTTTCATCAATCGTTTCTGTTTTATTTCGTGTTTACAAATGTTTATTTCAAGTTCCTGCGGTTCCACATCGCTTTCCTTCGCGAATGTCCTCCGCTGCCACTTATACAGGTCTTTACAATTTGTTGGATTTTCCTGCAGGTGCAGTTCCAGCAGGGAAAGTAACCTCAGAAGATGACCAGGATTTGCTGGACGAATCCAAGTATCCAGTAGGTATGTGGCTTGTAAATTATACAATTATAGCATTTCAAAGCGATACTTGTATTTATGTTCTAGGGTACAACGTCGCTTTACGATATATTCGTGAGGCTTCAATGAACAGTGTGGGCTTACCGCTTTCTGTACAAGTGGTCACACTACCTTATGAGGAAGAGAAATGTCTGCGAGTTATGGGTGAAGTCGAACGAGTTTGGAAAGATCCTGCTGATTCCGAGAGTTTTGCAAGTGTTTCGCAGTAAGTACACATGTATAGTTCAACATCCGTTCTTGCCTTGACTGAACTGTTTTTGTGACGAGCGTTTGTACCATTTAGTCCAGAATCTCTTGTGCCTTTCTGACTCAAGTCAGTCAAGTCGGTGTATTTTGTGATTTCCAATCTTTTGATTGTGATTTCTATCATTTTATTGGACGTATGAAATATCATTGTAGATTTTACATTTTCATTTCCTCGACCTGTTTTTATATGCTCTATCACAGCTTCTTTTCCATTTTTCCATTTTATGATCATTTTTATCCTTGTTTCCGAAGCCCTACCCTGATAGGAGCAATTGTTAGGGGATGTAACAAGGGGAATATCCATTTGCAGAGGTTATAGTGTGCGAATTGCGATTCGCGCGATCGCACATGTGTACTCACTTGCAAAATGCTTTCCCTCACTCACGCTCACTTACAATTGACTGGTCATCCATGCGTGAAAGGAAATATCACGCTTCTGTGAGAGTACACATTGCGATTGTGCGGTTGTGGGAGGTATAGCCTTACCCAGTGTGGGGAAGGTATTCTTGTAATTTGTGTTACCATAGTTATAACACGCTTAATCCTATAACCCGCGACACAGTGTGCATTTCGTTTTGGTCTCCGGTGGGTTCAAGTTTAAAGTGTGATGCATTTCTGCGGAGCAAGTGACGGCTCTCCTAGCTTCAAGCATCCGATATATCACTCGCCTTTAGGTCAGTGACGTGATCATGCACCGAACTGTGGTGCAATGCTGATCACTGGTCGATTTGCTGCTGTGGCTTCCATTCCGTCAAAGTGGTGACACGTCTTGAGGTCACTAGTGGTTGCCAACCCGAAATTTTGATTCTCGGATGATCCTTTGAGTTTCTTCGCACATACCCATACCATCGCCCATTACTTAAATAATGATCGTCCTAATCGATAATGGTCCGCTTCGCCCATATAGTGTGTTACGAAAATAAAGAGTTTATTTACTGTTATGGTCGGAGGAGTTCCCATTCACAGTTTTGGTTATCTGTGCTTTTAGTGAATTGGTGCAGTAGTAGAGAAGACCAGCGAATTCTATTGACATTCCTTTCCTCATTTCCTCCCACATCGAATCCCTCCTAGGTCAGCAGTGTCTCTAACAGAAAGGCGTCAATGCCTTTACGGTCGATATAGCATATTTTTAGCGGTTTTAGATGCAAAATGTATGATACACGGCGTATTTCCGAAAAGACGATGAACGTCGATAGCCACTATTCCTCGTCCCATATCTTTTTTGAAATCGTACAGTTCGGAACGCATTGCAAGTATCCTGTTACTCTGTAAATACGAAAGTAGCAGGGGGAAAATTCTGGTGTTTTCGAAGTGATTGTTTGGATCCAACGCTATTGTATGCAGCGCAGTTCGCAGTTAAAGGCACGGTCTAGTTATCGAGATGGCCAAGTCTGGCGTAGGAACATCCGTTGCGTAAGATTCTCTTTGAATCTTGGAGTTTGACCCTTCTTTCTTCCATCACCGATGCTGTCGGCATACGTAGGGCCGCGTTCATACTCTGTGTACCGATGCCGACACCGGCGGCACCGGCGCTGCTGGCGGCAAAATTGTGCCAGCCGTCGACCACAGCGGCACTCCGGTAAGGCGCCCCGTTTGTAAAACGTTTGACCCAACCACGATGATTGTGATTATGTATGATGATTGTGGCTGAAGTCCACAATTTCGAATAGTATCTTAGCACAGTGTCAAACCAAGTATGATGGCCGTAGCGAGAGCCCACGAAATCGAATTCGAATCGTGGCGTAGTGCTTAGCTGTGCGAATTTCTAATCTGGATTCGTGGGTTCTCGCCACAATAGTTAAACTGTAGTGTGGTTGGGTCAAGCGTTTTACAAACGTAGCGCGTCACCGGAGTGTCGCTGTTGTCGGCGGCGGGCACATGAATTTGCCGTCGTCTGCGTCGGTGACGGCGTCGAATTGCTGCCGTCGCCGCCAGTGTCGGCATCGGTGCGCAAGGTATGAATGCAGTCAAACGTGTATCAATGTAAGGATCGTCAATCGATAATTATAATATTATTAACTGGAGCAATATGTGATTTTCGACAACCTATTTTCATCCTCCTCTATGCCCCTGAACTACTCTAATACATAAAACTTTTGCTTATTTATGCGGTTTCTTGAGCAGCTTGTCAACCTGTACACATGTCTGCCCGTCTGTACTACCGCCCAAATCTACAACACGAAATGATGCAGTGCGAGTCTTCCGGAAACGACTCGTCCTTCATGTGACCATTCAGTTTAGCGTCGCGGGACCAAGTCCCACTGTGCCTTCAACTTGATTGATATTGCCATCAACTGCAATGTAGTGTGATATCCTGTTGTTGCTTCGAATATCTGCTCCTTTTCCTCATGCTCCAGGAAACACAGTGCTGCGGGTGGGGTCCAAGAGGTCGAATTTCCGCGCGGCCGCGCGCGATGAGCGGCACAGCGGGTGCGAGTGCCAGTGGCAGGGCATGGCAGACTTCAAGCGAGGCAGTGTGGTATGGGTGGAAAGCGCAGACGTGACGCAGTCACGCTCAGCCGGCCGATCAAGGGCAATCGATACGGCGAGTCGTACGGGGGCGCCGCGAGTGAAACGCCGCGAAGCGGAAATTCGACCTCGTGGACCCCACCCCAGTGCTGCTGGAGTTAGGCCGCGGTCATACTTTGCGTTGTCTGCGGCAGGGCGTGGCCGCGTATCTTGCTTCTCCACACTGCCTCGTTGCCTGCGTCATCTCTGCACCTCCCCCGTGCCACTCTCTCTCACAGGCAGCGAGAGAGAGTGGCACGGGGGAGGTGCAGAGATGACGCAGGCAACGAGGCAGTGTGGAGACGCAAGATACGCGGCCACGCCCTGCCGCAGACAACGCTATGACCGCGGCCTTAGGGGCCAGTACACTGCGCTCTGCTTTTCTGGCTAGAGCGCAGGTCATAGCGCTAGCCGAATCGGGTCCGAGTTCTGCACAGAAACGATTCTGATAAAGCAAATTCGTGCTTTTTTCCATATGTCAGCTTAAGCCATGCGAAAGGGGATTCTCTTTTCCTAGGCTCAGGCGAATACGCGCAAGTGGTTGTTCAACTTAGTTGAAGCAATTTCTCGTAATATTCAGGAGGAAGAATGATTCAATCGTTTTATCGGTTAATTAGTGGTATCTAGGCATGAACCTTGAAAACCTTGAGAGTGCCTTTGAGCAGAACGTGAGCGCGACTTATGCTTTTGTGCTTTTGTCGAGTGCCCCCTAACTCCTATAGCAACCTCGTTGCTGTAATGGACAGCTGATGAATATTCTCACCTAATAAAGCAAGAAAGCCCTAATTGAGAAGTGAGATGACAAGAATATACATACAGTCCATTGCAGAGCGCATGATAGGGCGTGGCCTACGAACTTGGGCGAGAGCGTATCAGACTCTCTCACCCCGCCACACATTATCACCGCGCCATGCACTCTTACTCTCGCCACTCAATCCACGCCCTATCTAGCGCTCCGAAGTGACT
This sequence comes from Trichostrongylus colubriformis, assembly GCA_963978905.1. Lineage (NCBI taxonomy): Eukaryota > Metazoa > Nematoda > Chromadorea > Rhabditida > Trichostrongylidae > Trichostrongylus > Trichostrongylus colubriformis. Next base: position 49,227,921 of record OZ022258.1, read on the forward strand.
GTATACAGTAACTTAGGCCATATTCACTAATTTAGAGTAGTACGGTCATAATATTTATAAAAATCGAAACTTCGGCTTCAAACTCTGATCAGTAGAAAATAAAGCAGCAATAGTTTTTTATAGAGAAGTGTTTTAAATTGGCGTTTCAAAATAAAATCGCTTCGAATGATCTACTGATCGTTGTCGCACATAAAATATGACGATACGGACGAACTTATCGCTGTTCATCGTCCGTCGAACACACCATCAACTGGCCAGGTTTGTTGCAAGTTCTCGTTTTCAGTCATAGCACTTCTTTGGTAGTCAAATACTATCTTGCCTTTTTTCACCCTTAGCTACAGTAGCGGTCAAAAATATATGCGGTTTGGGATTTTGACCATAACTTGGTTCGATGTTTGCATATCTCGCTCAATTTTTTTTTGTGTTCTGAAGGCAACTGTTACTCAATGAAATAAATTATCTCAGCCGAGTAGGATGCAGTGTGAAGGTTTAAAAAATTATTTAACTGAAACCACTGAAAATGGTCAACTCCGTGCCTCAGTGCTGTTAGGATTTGAAATAGCGTGCAACAAAGTCCCAGCCTCAATCCATATTATTTTCTGCCCACCTGCCCGTTTCGATGAGTTATAAGCTTTTTATGGCCAATTGAATTTTTGGAAAGGTTTGGCTATTTTAAGAGTTTTTAGTTAAACAAATTTTTCAATCTCAACACTACACCCTACTTTGCTTCACTGAGTACCAGCTGCCTTCAAAAAACAAAAAAAATTGAATAAGAAATGTAAACTTCGACCAAAGTTATGGTTAGAATCCATAACCGCATATATTTTTGACCGCTACTGTATGTTATCTGCAGTGAAAAGTTGAGTTCCCCAAATAAATCATCACCGAACTGGCAACAGCACTACATTGTGCACCACTGCGGTCGACGGTAGGATTGAAACGATAGAGGCACACTTCGCGATGATCAGATGGATCGACATACCTTCTTCGAACCGCAGATTCTCAGGGAGCAAGTGGGTTGCACATTTTCGCTTCGCCACGGTGCGCTAGCACGGGCTACACTTCCTCGAGCTTACCTCGACACCACCCACTTGAGCTCCCTTATTGGTCAGCTGAGCAAAATGGGTGGGGTTGGAGTGGGATCCAGCAGGTGTAGCGCCGTGACAGGACACCGTGGCGACGCGAGAAAGGTACTACTTATCTCCAAAGGGTGGCGAATAAATACGTTCGGCATGAAAAGCGTTCAAATTTTATTTTTGTCAACGAATTCTTGAAGTTGTTTTTTATATATCATCAGGCGATAACATTTTATAATTATTTACAAAGAATTTTCGAGGTGGCCGCCACCAGCTTCGATCTCGTTTCTTCATAATTGTTGGGGCGGCGCGGTACATGACTTTCAGTTCGTTACGAATTTCGATCAATTCTTTCCGTAAGGTCACCAGATTTTCACATTTCGGCTCTGCTGCCTTCCATGAATCTCAACACAGAAAGTACCATGAATCCAGATCTGGGCTGATTTCAGGCCACAAATCCTTCGTCAAAAAAGAGCCGTTGAAGGTTTAAATTAGGATGTCCTTGCTTCCAGAGCACCACAGCTTTCTTTAGAATCCTTCTTGGTAGACTTCTGCATTGATTTTCACGTTTTTATCGGTAAAAATCAAAGGAATCTTGCCTGAAGCGCTGCTGGCGCCCCGCACCATTAAGCTCTAAAGAAACAGACATCTTGTGGCAATTTTTCGCTTGCGGTGGTCCTCAAGAGCTGAGCAAAGAAGTTGACGGTTCTGAGAGTTTCTAGCCACTTCAAAGGTGAAATTTTTCATCAGACCAGAGGATGCCCGCAATTCGGCGCACTTCGAAAATCTTTCATAATGCCCTACATCATCTTTTCGGTGAACCCAATAATCCCACGTACCTATCGGGTGTTTACAGCCCGTCTTCTTCCACTTCTGGGTTTGGTTAAGGCGTGTCCTTTCCTTTTTCCATTGCTTAACTGTCCTTACTCCTTCCTGCTTTACATTCTTTTAGACGATCTTCAGAGGAATTCCGAGCATCACAGAATTTGATGATCCTTCATCGCATTCTTTGGTAGCTGCGCAATCGCGTCACGGATTGGGCAGGTCTTCGTCATGCCAGTAAAACTCCCCCTACAAACCAGTAATAAGAAACAAGAATACTCCAAAAATGAAGGTATGGACAACTCTACAATATTTAAGGGTGCGACCGGGTGGGGTTATCATTTTCTGCACCATTCGTCTTTGGCAGGGTGGGTCACGCCAAAAAAATATTTTGGGACGGGGCCGTAAGCAATTATATCATATATAATTAGCTAACCACCACAGTTTCAGTCCTGAAGAGGGCGTTAAACGCCGAAATATTGCAAGGATATTCTCAAGACTTTCGAGACTTTTGAGGGGTCTTTTGAGTCTGAATAAATATTTAGGAGTCGCAACTGTTCTTAAACATTCAGATAACTCTTTAATGATTTGAGGAGGTAAATAATACGCGCCTTCTCCACTGTGTACTGTTTCAATAAGGTAAGTCGACGTCCCATCTGATTATTGCAAAGCGTACCTTCAAAGGGACAACAGGGCTTCCTGCAACGTTAGATCAGTAGAAAGTCGTAATAGGAAGAGTCAGGAATGGTTATCGATGATCGATACATCAGCGATGGAACACATCAGAAAACTCGTGCACCACTTTCAAATGGAAGTTCAGGGGCTCTCATAGTTTTATTTCGTTTTTCTCAGTGCCGTCCTTGAGGCACTTCATGAAGAATTGTCCTCTTGAAGAAATCGCGTAAGGATGAATCAGAACAGCGAAGTGTCTGCTGTGGTAGTGGAAAAAAAACACGAATCGATTTAAGCCATTCACGCGTTCCATGAATTCCATGAATAAATCCGTTCCAGCTACTGCACTTGTGTATTATTCCATGAACATTTCAATTTCATTTACAGATTTTTTTTCTGACTTTTTTGTTGTTGCGTGTTACAGTCCGTCTTTTTGTTTCTTTGTTTTTTTTTTTGACACGCTTTCCTAAATCTTCCATAAGAATCTCCGCGCTCTATCTAGAATGCAGAAATGCGAAGCAACACGATCAATATTCACGAGTGGGCAACCAAATACTTCTTTGCAGTCGTTTACCCTCACAGCTGTTCTCGGCAGTAGTTTTTTTCGCCATCTCTACTTATTACATTGAACGTGTAATTGTCGGATCCTTGTTTTAAAAAGCTTTCCCTAATTCCCATGGAGCTCTGCTTCAGTGATTACAAGGTTTCCACTGCGTGCCCTTTCTTTGTGATGCTATCATTTGTGGAATAAGCCATAGGATAATCGATAATAATTGATTTTTTGCTTTTTTCAAAGGCACTGTTGACTCTCAGCTCTTTTCCAAGCCAATAGTGCTTCACGGAGTACTTTAGGAGTGCCTCTCATATCACCAAAAAGACATGGGGGGGGGGGGAGACGCAATTTTCCGTCGACGTCGAAGCTCCTTTTCCTCCCTAGGCTGCTGAGGCTAAAACAGATATCCCCTCCTCCCACATGGAAAAGCATATGTCAAATCATAGGTCTCAGCTTTGACGTCGGAAGGGAAAGAAGCTTTGACGTCGGTGAAATCTTCACGTCCCTCCCCCCCCCCCCCCCCGACTTTATTTGACCCGAGATCTTTCTCTCTAGGGATATAAGGTCATTTTTGAGAAATTTCTTCGGAATACGACGTGCATTCAATTTCCGCAAGGAATTTTGATGTTATCCAATTGCTCATGACTCTTGCTACCATTTTTGGTAATGGCCTTCGTTTTTAAGAGTAATTGTGCTAGGCCAAATGTGTCCGTTTAATTTTTGCGTGCGGTTGGAGCCCTCTTGAGAGATATCTGAGCGGAGTAAAAACGTGAGTACGGCACTACTTGTTCATCTATGTATGTGCTGACCAGAATAGTTTGTAGAGTAATTTTTCTGATATCTTACCCAAATATTTGGAAGTTTCTAGAAACCCGTATTGATAGGGTACACAAAGAAGCATCTAGTACTAATTAGCAGTATTTGTTGCTCCGACCTCCATGCCTACGATAAAAATGTCGATTTTTTGTGATGGACTTCGGTTGCTTCTTTTTCACGACTGCCGCTGTGGCATGCCAGGTAATGTTGCGCGAGGCTTACTTTGAAATTATATTTTGGTTGGTTTCTTCAGAAGTTTATAAATGCAAAAAAAATAGTTCGCTATCTCTCGATACAAATATAAAAAGTAAATTTGACAAAATATAATACAATATATAGTCAAGGATATAAATAAGTATAAATACCGAAGAATCTTTCGAAAATCAAGCTCTTTTGTGTTAAAGGTGTATTGTATGTGTGAAACAGAATAACAAAAGCATTGCGACAATTTTCCACAATATTATATAATAACGAATTAATGATATGTACTTGATGACATCTGTACTTTAATGATGAATACTTTACAATGGATCAGCTGGTTGTTGAAGCAATGCAAGAAGTGCAGCGAGCACTCCACAAGATTGGCCTGCTGATAATTTGACCTGTGACTCAGTCTGGCGGGATTCCAGTAAATAATTAGCTTCAAAGCAAATAAGCAGTAATTTGTGAGATAAGTAATAATATGTGACACATGACTATCATTCCATGGTGAAATTTAATAAATTACTCCCTTATCTATTCTGCCTCCTGATAATTTTGATGATTTTGATTTTTTTATTCCTATTCTGGTTTCTTGCTGATTTCGTTCCTTTCTGTCGATACGATTCCACTTTGGACCACTAAATAACCCGTGTTTATCAGCATCGATTTGTTGACCTATTTGCATTGATATAGACCTTATCAATCCACTCTTGTCCCACTTTTCAACTGTGCTGCTTTCATTACAAGTTATGTTTGCTTGTAGTTGTGAAGTGTATTGTTGGCTTTAGAACTTCAAGTTGCCCAATGTACACTTTCGATCGGTTCTTCGCAATATCGATTTGCCACAATCGCACAATTGCCGCTTTCGCGGCTCTAGGCACAGGTGCACAGCCTCTTGGTGGCTGCAGAGGTCGTTCGCGTGCCAAAAGTTTTTTTTAATATCACCTCAAAAAGTCGCTTTTTTTACTTTCTCTGGCAACTTTTTTAAGTTAATGTATTTACACAATAGTTGGACGATACTCAAGCTCACAGAGGAGAGCATCATCAGATTCGGATATTTACAATGTTTTTTTTGTTGGTTTTTCTCTCACAGTTTTTTCGTGAATTTATGGTTCCGTGGTTTTGCGTTATTTTTTCCTTCCCACTGTCGCTTTTTTCCTTGATTGTACTAGCATCGAAGTTCTAGAACGGTGTGCGAAAGTGCTGGTCCCTTGACTGTCAAGTGGTGTGTTCCCCAAAGATTCTGTTGGAAGACTCTTGCACGTTTTGGGGACCAGAGGGTGGGGAGGACAGCAGTAGTTCATCTATTTCAGAGTCCCTTCGCTCGTGTGAAACATAAATTTTCAAGGCTGTTGACTTTGCCGAGATGAGAATTGTGATGCGTTGACTTGAAATATCCCTCCATGTAGCGCCATCTCAAATATTCGACAAAAATATTATAGCTTTCTCTTTTTGAGCCAGTTCACATGTAGCAAGTCGTACGTGAATATCTTGCGCAAATCGCGGTTCGTGCAAATCTCAGCTCGTACAGAATTGAGATAAGATCCATGAGAATCAGCAGATTTATGCCAAGAAGATACATGCCTGCTTATTCTGATTGCCCAGAATATTGAAGATGCAGTGACAATGAAGTGGAAGGCCGCTTTGGCATCATGCTGAATTTTGAAAAAGTTTCTATCGAAAAAAGCTGTCCAGAGGGTGACGTGCAAGTGTTACGACCGGTATTCCGAAAGATCAGGTTACCAGTGTTGCGTGGCGGGTAATCGGTTAGCAACGGTTAAATAGGATTCTCATGAGAATGAAACTTTCTATTACGGACTGTTATAGTAAGTAGCTTCCACCTAAGCTGTACATCTTCTCCGTTTTTAGAGGAAATTGTATTTAGATGTGTCAACTTATCTATTTAGTACAAGTTAGTTACATATTAGCTTCACAAATTCCAATTCTTATTCTTGCCCCTTTATCTTTAGCATAGGTAGACCAGCTACGTAGCCAAGGTCTTCAAAGTACCTAAATCAATCGGCTCGTGAAGCAAATCCACTCATGGCTGCCCAGGACTGCGGAGTTCTAGAGGAGATGAGTTTTGAAGGTCGCTTCTGCATCGTGCTTGATCTTAAAGCGTCTCGCTCGAGGAAAGCTGTCCAGGCCTTGAAGGAATGGTAAACAGTGGGACCAGGTCGGATGAGTTTGGTGAGTCCCGTAAAGTTCCGTAGCCCCGATCATTCACTTTCGGTGAAACATGGGACCGTGTCATACCGTGAAGAAATTTAGCTTCCTTCCTTCCTATACTGGGCCATAGTCGCAGTGTGTTCTGGTATTCCACCAGCACCATTCGCACACTCTCTCATGTATCTTTCTATAAGCTACTTTAGTACATAATACATACATAGATTATGTGCACTTGATTATCTCTCCTGTACCTGGAGTGTGAACCTCATTTGAGACTTAGAGTCACGCCCAGGTTCCTTACTCTGACTGATCAGCATTTCTACCACCGACACCAACTGTACTAGACATATCAATAAACCTCCGACAACTACAAGTCCTACACATGCAGTTTTCGATGAATTTCGCGAGCTGCTCACATTACGTTAGATGATAGCTACGCTGGGATTCATAAAGCTATGGTGGATTAGAGCAACCAAACCAGTAGACCACCACACCGTCAGCGCGCTAATGAGGCTGTCCTCTGTGAGCTTGACTTTTATCCAAACATGGTGCAGACGTCGTCAGTTATCGCACAGAATTCGATTCTCATCACACGTCACGATGGGATTGTGAACTGGCTTGTTTGTTGGTCAGAGGAGAAGGCTGTACAAGATATGGTGTGGAGTTGCGTTTATCCACTTTGCTGTGGGAAGTTTTAAAAAAAATCCAAAATTCGTTTCAGAATGGTAAACATTACTGTGTTTGAATAGAATGAGAGCCGTGCTTCAATATGATATAGGCAAAAAATAGTCAAGAAAGTGGAGAATTCGAATTCGTTAGAACTTTCCGAACCACCTAAACTACTTCCTTAAAGGGAATGAACTTTAGACCTCGTGTCGAACGCTATGTCATTTCGTTGGACGTCTTTCCTCCATTTCGTAGTGTACCACCAAAAATCTCATCGTAAAGAGCTTTCAAACCAGGATGTGATGGTATAAGGGCTGTAGAATGGCAGTGATGTTGCTCGTTTTTGTCGAATCGAATTGGCAGTAGTTGGCTTTCATCGCAGATCTGACTAACTTTACGCTTCAGAAAAAAATAGAACTTGAGGAAAAGGAAGTGCCTGGGTGAAAACGTGCTTAGAAGCCTTTCTACAAAAGCATGGGCTGTGCCCATTTCTTCCTCGTTTGCGCTCTCTCAGAAGGGTGTGTCATTGGGACAGAAGATTGTGCTGCGTGTGGCGCGCGATGCGTTTACAAGGTATGGGCCGTATTAGTTTAGTACTGGAGGAATTACCTAAAACAAGGCATAAAACATCGTCTTCGCATCAGGACCGGCCAATGCGGCGCACCATCGCTTCGCATGCCAGATCCGCGGCGCGAGTTTTCTGTCTTGATGGTACGTACCTCCGCATCCCCTTCCTTCAATACACCCCTAAGGAGAGTCTAAGAAGCGTATGATTATTGGTTAGAGCAAATGATTATTGGTTAGAATAGAGCCCCATGAATTACGTATTATTGTTGCTCAGACGCGCATTTCTAGTTAGGTTGCGTTCATACCAAATCGAATGAGAGTTTTGGCGCATCGGCGCATCGGCGCATCCGCGATTTGAGAGAATTGGCGTGCCACGTCACCCTTTTGAACGCGGCACGTGCCAACGTGCGGTTGATTTCTTTTCTTCTCTTTCATTTCTTGATCTTTTTCTGTTATGGCAAATATCCAAAATCACGGATGCGCCAATACTCTCATTTTTCAATCGATATGTATCCTATCCATCACGCGAATGCGCCAATTCTCTCAAATCGCGGATGCGCGAATGCGCCGATACGCCAATGCGCCGATGCGCCAATACTCTCATTTTCTAGATCGATACGTATCTTATGCATGACGCGAATGCGCCGATACGCTAATGCGCCGATGCGCCAATACTCTCATTTTCTGATCGATACGTATCTCATGCATGACGCGAATGCGCCAAATCTCTCATTCAATTTGGTATGAACGCAGCCTTACGGCCATTTTCGCTCACAGTTATCTGTGGTGGAAGGCCGCGTACATACTTTGCGACGGCAGTGGCTTTACAAGCAGCGAGGCAGACTGGTATGGAGGAGGTGCAGAGACGACGTAGGCAACGAGAAAGAGTGGGATGTGCGGAGTTGCAAAGATAAGCAGCCACCACCTACCGCCAGCACCGCCCGAGTATGAACGCGGCCCAAACGAAATGCCCGCGAATCATGGCGCAGATTTAGTTTGCTTCTGCCCTGGTCCTCATGGAAGATCGACAGAAAATTTCGAAAATGTCTTACTCGCCTTTACCTTCCACTATTATGTGGCTAAGTTTTGCTTAGACTCTGTTTTATGTGAGCTCGGGGCAGGCATGCTATCTACAGATTTTGATTTTGTGGAAGTGAAGGGAAGAGGTTGGCTGTTGACGGATGTGTGAGTAATAGATATTGATCGACGAGAACAATTGGGAAAATGAAAATAAAAGCGTCTGGTAGGTACACCGCCATCGTAATGATAACAATCCGGCAACGTTTCGTCTCTGTTTTGAGTATGTCTCATTTCCGAGCCCATCAACTTATACAGCGGCTGTAGCCGGCAGAGAGGACAGGCGTCATGTCGCTCTCTTTGTTTCCGAATCTTGCGTCTATTTATCGCTACAATGCAGGTTTGAAAACGGTGGGTTCTTGGAAATGTCCGGTACATTGCTCTGCCTCGTCTCGGTTTGTGCGGCCATTGTGAGGTAGCGGAAAATGGCGTAGTTATCACTTTGCTATGGGTGTGTGCCATTAGGACAGAATCGTTGGTGCAAGATAGGAACGCTGTATTAGTTGAGTCCTGGAGCGAATACGCCTAGAATAAGAAGTAGTTCACGGTCATCGCTTTGGGACCCATCCAAAACGGTGCGCACAGCTCGCACTATCGTGCGGGAGGCCGGACACTCAACGCGAATTTTGTGCGCGGGAGGCCGGACACTCAACGCGAATTTTGTGTCTTAGTGGTACACACACTTTGAAAATTGATCCGGTGCTGTCCTATTAAGGGGAGAGGCACTTCGAAAGTTATTGAATAAATCTGCTTCAACCTGCAACCCATTGTCAACCTTCAAACTCAAACGTATATTTTTCCCTACAGAAGCCTTGATGAAGAAGGCGATGGCCCTTCCCCCCTCCCCCCCCGCCTCCTACGGCTTATGCAAAAATACGTCAGGTACAAAAATAGCGTTGTAGATGATCTTTGACGAAAGCTTTATTGATTCGCTCCTTGACACCTTTATGACGGTCCCGCTGTGGTTCCAATCACGCTGCCTTGCATCTGCTAGGCAAGTTTAGCGGAGGGCGAGATAACGTTCATGGCTGGCTGACTCGGTCCCTTCACGTCTACATCTAACCCCACCGGGTAGTGATGCAGAGGAAGCAATGAGGAAGGAGTGTGGATGTCGGTTTTTGAACTCCAACTCCATAGGTTTCTGACCGTTGTATTCCGTACTTTCTCTACTGGTACACTGTTACTACTGATTACCTCGACTTTCATATCCCACATATTCCACAATCTGCCAAATTATTTCTAAGGTTTACACAACTGAATAGGATTTTCGGTGGATCAGCGTATCGGATGATCCGCTATTTAGGATTTTTAAGGATGTCATGCACCACTGCGTAAGCCTAAATGCATTATGGCAGATGTCCAAAACGGCAGATATCCGGATTTGCCGAAAACCCGGGATCGCGGATACGCGGACACTCATTTTTTCAAGCGATACGTATTTTTCCTTGCCGCTAAAATCCAAAAAACCTATCCAATTGTGAAAGGGGCAACTTGTTGACTGTTGATTGCTAACATGCCTTTTCATATCTGTTGTACAGGGGTGCCAAAAAAGGGTGATTTTGCTCACGGCTCACATCCGCCAAATATGCAAGTCATGGGGTGACGGAGCAAGTAGAAGTGTTGGGACGAAATATTCTCGAAATGTTTCTTTCGAAGCAGGAGCAGGCTGTTACACACCACTTTCACCATCATCAAAGTATGGAGCCTCCAGTGGGCACAGTTAGCCTTCAGAGCACCTACGGCATTAAGGTCTGCGTAAATATGCAGAGCCAGTTTGTGTGGTGGATCTTTTGTGGGAAGTTCCTGAGGACTGACCCTTTGGTTCGTGGAAGTGACAGAGTTTTCGCTGCTCGGACAATGCTGCTATAATCCGAAGCGTCATTTTTCATGCCTGAAACCCCTCTCTCAAGGATTTTCATTGGTAATGACACTTTCTGGTTCTTGGAAACGATGGATATCGGAAACATGGAAAAAAGGGATACTCAGGGGCACCGCCCAATATGAACCCTCTCAAGTATCCGCAGTGAACAGACCTTAGCAAGGTTGTGAGCGAAGGCGGCGAAATTACGGATTTTGCCGAGTTGTGGTGACACATCGTGTTCACCCGGAAGAAGCTCCCGATCCTGCTCGTGCGGAAGGTTGTTACGGAATATAATTGTAGTTTGAGTTGTGATCTTGGAATCAGGGATGGGAATACCTCGTCAGAATCCGCTGAAGTTCGACTAAAATGGCATTGACAGTAGGGGAGAAGCAATTACTCTTTTTTGGGGCCCCATGTACAATAACGTTTGCTCTACAAGGTCACAGATGCATGTAAACGACAACTGCAATACGCTGTTGACACGACAGTGCCAGGAAGAAATGCTCTCGTCGAGTACTCGACAATATGTTCCTTCTCCCCCTTACTCCATTGGTACAGCAGCGAACAATAGTGTCAGACACAATACGGCTCATAGTCACCTAGTGTTTTCAAGGGACTGTTCCTCTTTTCAACCGAGTGTACTTTCTTTCGACAATGATAGCAGTAGTGATAAATATTTTGACTGACCGATTAAGGCAGTTGTTTTGCCATTCTTATCGATGTTTACAATTTAGTCCTCTTCTGTTGATCGCGAGGGTGTAACCCAACGGGCTTGGCGTCTAGCGCTATTTTTCATTTTTTATAAGCTTTTGAATGAGAAAAAATCCTTTTACTCGCGCAAATACAATACGCTTGAATATGTAGATTGGTCCATCATATGCTCGGGCGTTCAACATACTGTGGGATACTCCCCCCCCCCCCCCCAACTTAATGTGAGCTATTCTTAAAGGCCAAAAAAGACAAACAAAAAGATGAACTTACGTGTTGGAAGTGCTCGCCTACTACCAATGCGTACAGATTGCGCCATGTCTGTGACCTCTATGTGCCATACTCGCTCAAGTTCATATCCGGCCGCTGCTCAACTTATTTTTGGGGAAAGGGCATGTCAGCGCTATCTTTCTTTGTTGTTTCTTTTATATATTGAACGGTGTGAGTATTATTCAAGAAAGATTACGACGAAGCACTCGAATACTTCAGAAGAAAAATTTCTCCCATCTATACTATCTCTTTTTCCCCTGCAAGGTATTCAGGAGAGATAATGCATATTCATTCATGATATACTTTGGTCCATTGCGATTTCTATCAAATTTGCGGTGATTTATGATAATCCCTGTGCGAGTTTCGGTTGCAAATGGCGCCGACGATCTAGTTTTGTGTGCCGCCCATCCCGCGAATTGGTACAATGACCTCATGAGGGTAACCCATTCGAGTGTTCGCCGCTGAGCGCCAATCTCTCTCTATTTTCCCCATACTGGATCGATAATTTGTAATTTATTTCTTTCGTGGTTTTGTACGGTCACTCGCTTTTCTACGTTATGCGATGGTTGCGATAGAACTCATGAGGTCTTCTGTGGTTGCGTGGCATTCATTAGGTGACTCTCTAATTTGTTGTCATCAAGATCATGCTCGATCGGAGGGGTGGAAAGGGGAACGCTGAGGCTTAGGCGATTGAAGGAAGGTGAATGCTTCTCCGAAAGAGTCCGGCTATGGAACCTACTGAGAAATTCTGATTTAGTCGATTATTGAAAGTGCGACGACTAGTACCATTGCCAATTGCATGGCAATGGTACTAGTCGTTGAACGTCTCTGAACGTCTCGTTGAACGTCGTTACCGTTGGCTTCTAATTCGTTTGGTAATAATCTTAAACCCGCCTGTTTCACCCGACTTTAATTTGATTTCTAAACTCTGCGCTGTGCTCTGATTAGAGCTGTTGGTTTACAGTTAACAGTCTTTTCGAAGTTTCTGTGTACTGCGATATTCTCCACCGTTTGCATTGCTCTACTTTGCCTCTGCCATTTCCTTCGATTTTTCGATCACGAATATTTTCTGAATAAAAGCTCAAGCATATTTCAGCCTACGCCGAAAAAAATGTCGTTTTTCGATGGGATTGCGGTGGCTCCACCAATTGAGGTGTTCTTCATGAACAAAATGTATATGGACGAGACGGATCCGAATAAAGTGAATCTTACCGTCGGAGGTGAGATGATTCCATTAAATTTTCCACTGTTACACTGCTGAACACCCCTACTTTCATATTTCACGATATCCCAAATTCAGCTTTTCCGGTGTTTTTGACGAGTAGTTGTGTTATCAGAACTCCAGAAGAACTTTTGACATATGGATGTTCAAGGTGAATTGCTTGGGTGCAGACACCTTCCAAGGCCCCTGGATGATTTATGCGATGAGTAGGCCATGAACGATCATTTTAGTGATGTCAAGCAATGAAAAAGAGGACATTATTGCAATATACTAATATTAAACCCCATATTTCAGCAATTGTATGAATCTGTCTCTTATTACCCACAAAAAAATGCTTGTGCGGCACAGGAAGGGCTGACAAAAAACAACCGGGAAATTCCCTTTCGTTAATTCCAATGCAGGAATCGAAAAATTGGAAGAACGAAACTTCCTTGAGCTGCCGTGCAACATTAAAACAGTTGTCGGCTAGCCAGCGCAGTTCGAATTTTCGAGTCCATGTTGATTTGGTTCTCACTCTGCGTCTCTAACCACATGACCGTCGCTTCTTTGCTTTTGCAGCCCTCGTAGCTGCGCTCCCTCGGGTGCTCCATCTCGTCGGACGTCACTTTGAGGAGCTCTACCTTTCGGATTCTTGTTTTTACGCGTAAAACTTGCATGCGGATTCAGTAAACAGTAAACATATGGGTGGGGAAAAATTCAAAATTCCGTAGAAGATTGCTAGAATTACGAAAAAATATCTGTTATTCTTCGGCGATCTAATCTTAGCGTTTTTAACGGAACATCTCAAACCGCGTCATGTAATAGTTATCGGAGATTATGTGAATTGATAAAAGAAGGTCAGCGTCATGCCGCCGTCTGTGCTGATCTGATTCGACAAGTAGTTGATGGTGAAGGGCATTGTTCAAAAAGTCTCTGAGGCTGGTGAAGAACTGTCAAAGTGGAAGGGACTGTGAAGTGGGAGCTTTTACTTTTAGTCGAGCATACTTCTGTACAAAGTTTACTTAAGTGTTGACTGAAGTGTACCGTGGCTCTTTGCATTCCTCCGCATATTCGTCGTCATTTCATCGTGGTCAGACTTATCTAGGATAATGGAAGCACTTTACTGACCTTGTTCGAAACTAATTGGAAATTAAACTAAAATGTAGCTTAATATAAGTTTGAACGCATGAATTACTCTCACCACACAATATTATACATTCAGAAGGATCAGGATGGTGTACCGTATTGGAACTCGTTTCCTACCAAACCCGTACTTTATTCCTATTTTTTATCCAATTATCCTTTCGAAGTGCTAAGTACGCTATGTACAACTAAAACAATGATAGAGCGTTTATTTCAAAGGATTTTGTAGTGTTATTGCAATGAGAGGGGCATTTTATAAACACTTGCACATCGAAGCACCGTTGGATGAATCTTTGAAGAGTCAATCTGCACAATCAGGCGTAAATTTTTGCTTAAGCCTTAGTGGAGTGAAGAAGGAGTTCCTCTCCCTTCCCAGGGTTAAGTAAAATTAATACCCACGGTAGGCTGACCCAACCCTCATTGCAATAGCACCGATTTCGCGTTTGTTTCAATGTATTGTGTGTTCTTGCAACGATCACACACTTAATTATACGTCTGATATTGTCTAGGGAGCATCCATCTGTTAGCGCAATTAGATGTAGCTACGGTATACCATTCTGACACTTTCTAAACTTATGATCCTACCTGTACCAATAAAAATGAGTCGTGTTCATAGTGCATCCTGAAGGAGTTAGTGTCGGTTTTGTTGATGAATTCCAAGTTCACGGTTATAAAGCAGTGGTCTAAGGTCAACTGAAATTGAGATTATTTTAGCCTATCGCACCGAAGAAGGCAAACCTTGGGTTCTACCTGTGGTGCGCGAGGCTGAGAAGGCGATCGCGGCTGATGAGTCTCTCAATCATGAATACCTACCAGTGTTGGGAATGGAGGCATTCACTGAGGCGGCCTGTCATCTCGTTCTTGGAGATAACAGCCCTGCTATCAAGGCTGGCAGAGTAAGGATACTTTTATTGAAGTATTCGTCTGAAACTTATCAAAATCCAAAGAGGGCTTAGTTTTACTGCCGAATTATGTGCATTTTCAGTATTTCGGTACCCAATGCCTGTCCGGTACCGGTTCATTACGTGCTGGTGCTGAGTTTATAGCTCGAGTCCTTGGTCTCAAGACTGTCTATCTGAGCAATCCGACATGGTTGGTTCGCGTTTTTGTGAGATATTTCAAATATCACTTATTTTTAACGAAATTTTCAGGGGTAATCACAAGCTGGTGTTCACAAATGCAGGCTTCGAGACAATTAACAGCTATACTTACTGGGATCCCGAAAATAGGAGGGTTAATATCGAGAAAGTCCTGAAAGATTTGGAAAACGCACCGGAGAAGTGAGTTTTTCTCCATTAAAGGCTTTCGAGGTTAATAACAATTTTCTCTGTTATGCCGACGAGGTTGCCAGTTGGGATTTCTATTGACGATTTCAAAATTCGACCAAATGGTCTTCTTCAAAACCCTAAATGTGGCTCAAAATTTAGGATCCTGAGTTCTGCTCCCTCGACAGGGTTCTTCTGCTGTTCCTTGATGTTCCGTCAGAATCGCTGGAGGTATAAGGCGTTTAATGGTGAGGTGGATAAAATCCTAGATCTTGAGCCACATTTAGGACTTTGAGGAAGACGATCTCGTCGAAACGTTAGGCCGTCAATAAAAATTCCTTAACAACCTCATTTAAAAAATTAACAACCTCGTTGGAATAGCAGAGAAAATTGTAATTAACATCAATGCCGAGGTTTTATGAAGAAAGAAGTCGGGATCTAGTGCTTTCGAGGTGTTTCTCATTCATTTCACATATTTAAAAAGAAAATTCTGAAAAAAATTACTCACGTATTTTATAAAGCTCTAATATAATAAGCTGTTCCAGTTTTATTCTGAAAGGTCATGGAAAATTGGGTCCTGTTACTTCCCGTATTTTCATATTGTATTTCCTTATTAAATGCTGCAGTGAAAGTTCCACGTAAAAACAAGAATCCGGCTGAGATAGAGCTCCTCAAATAACGTCCGAAGGGGTGAAGCGTTTGAGTGGGTCTGGACAGTAGAGAGCTGACGAGCCAAAAGGCAACAGTGGCGTGGTCAGGGACGCAGAGCGAGAAACCAATAGACATTGGGCGCGAAAATATAAACCGCGGTCCTCCCGCCGATGGGTGTTCAAATGTTGCTCGGCTTGAATTCGAACGAGTTGCCCCTCTTTCAGTTTTACGATTTCTGTTTGAAATTAGGAAATTTTCGAATCTTCTCGTGGTTCTGTCTATGTGCTGGTTTATCTAGTGTAATGATTTTAGGAGTAATTAGAACCATGGGATTTTCGTGGACGATTCCTGTAATTAAAAATGTTGTGTCGAGCCCCTTGTATCTTTAAAACAGCTGTCTTGTATAAAGTTTTGAATTTTTGGAGTTGATCCTATTTGATAGTTCCCCATTTACTGGAATAGTTTGTACAGTACAGTTCCCGTAGGCTGACGGGGCGTGGCCTACAGAGTTGGGTGAGAGTGTGTGGCGGGGTGAGAGAGATCAATACAAGTCCGTAGGCCTCGCCCTGCCAGCCGTAATTGAAATGGACCGTAGCTCAGTTGAGACGCGGCGTCGCGCTGAATTTACGGCGTGACTCGTGCTCGGTGATAGGGTCCCTTTGCGGCGTGCCACGCGCTTTACCCGATAGTCGTGCGAAGTCACGCCCCGACGGTACCCGCTTCGTGGGCCAGTTCTTGTCCCGAAATATGAAGTAAATAATTAAAAATAAGTGAAATAAAATATTTAACAAAAATCAAATAATATTAATGAAATAAATAATAAAAATAAACATTTGAGCAGTATTCTGAACTTCTATTTTTAGGTCAGTAGTTGTTTTGCATGGATGCGCTCACAATCCGACTGGAATGGATCCTACGCAAGATCAGTGGAAGCAAATTTGCGAAGTCATTAAGGTGTTGACTGCTATGATCACGCAAATAACTTCTTTTGAAAAAAGCTCTTTTACCCACTGCTTCACCTCCATTGCATTCTAAAGATAAAAAGTATTTGGAGCGACTCCCTATAACTAATGGAGAATGTGTGGCTTAAAGAGTGTAGTAAGGGTGATGTGGGTAATGGGAACTCTTGAAGTGAGTGATTCAAATAAAAACCACGCGCTTGGAAAGACTCTATGTTACTAAATTTGTGATGGAAAGGGTTGCGCCCGGGCCTTGAAAGAGTCGTCTTTTTCAACAGCTGCCACTTTTGTAGCAGAGAACACCCCTTTTGTGAACAGAGCCCGCCTCCTTTCGGTGTCAGCCGTGAGAATGTGGTTGTCGCGGATCAAAAGCATCCTTTTGACATCGCGTGTTGCATCGTTCTAGCGCACACAAACCTCTCACGTCCAGGAGACACCCAATGGTGGATGATGCCCCCCAGACGCCCTCACCGGAGACACCCGGCGGCCCCCACAACGGCCGGCAGGGCGGACCCCCCTGGGGACTAGAAGGGATAACCGACCTATTCCCTACACCACCCGTTACGACGCCGATTGAGGGCTGTCGAACCCTGAACGTCACGTCACTGACAACCTGCCCCCAGTACTAAACATGACAAGACACACATGGACAATAACATATGAATAACATATAAATTACAGAACAGAAATATACGACACACATTTATCACGCAATAACGATAATACAATGTACCATACCTGACTCCCCAAAGTCGCCTCCGCTAGGGCGACTCCCGGCAGTCGGCTAACGTATTAGACCCCCATCCCGCTGGTATCACGTAGCCATATGGCCGACGGTGTCTCGCATGGGGATCCAACCACGGCTGCTCCCAGTCGGGGAGCAGGGGTGGACACCGGCCAACTCATGTGCCAGCGCTCCACTACTCGTGAGCTGAAGGTGCACCGCACCCCCAGACCCCGAGCAACATCATGGCGTTGCCCGGTGAAAACCGACTGGCAGTTGGCAGCCGGCCCTCATATACCGGCTTCGACCACAGAGGGCGGAGCCATCGCGTGTCGCATGAAGCGACAAGCGGCGCCGCAGCGCGGACGGGCCGGGGAGCGCGGTGCCCGCGAGGTCATCGTCGCGGCGATCCGCGACAGTGGTCTTTTTCACGGGTTTCTGGCCGTTTTAACCAGTTTTTTCTTTATTTTTCTTCAGTGAACACCTGGAATTTCGTATTCAAAAGCCTTCTGTTATTTAGCTTTGACTACTCTACCAGTGTTTTCAGATTTTTTCGTTAGTACGTAACAGGGTCACATGACACTTTTAAGCTCCTTGAAAAATTTGAATCTTTAGGCAAAATTTCATGTGAAAATAACACCTATTTCAGCGTCGCCATCTGTTCCCATTCTTCGACATTGCCTACCAAGGATTCGCTTCTGGGAACCCTGATACTGATGCATGGTCTATTCGGTACTTTGTCGAGCAGGGTCTGGAGATGTTCATCGCACAGTCGTTCGCAAAGAACTTTGGACTGTACAGTAAGTTTAAATGTATCTAATAATGATATGAAGATAGCAGGTGCGATAACTTTGATCTTTTTGGGGGGGTGGGGGCATACTTAAGCGTCATGTACGAAGGGAGTCAAGGTCAAAGCAACAGGATCTTCGGTTATGATGGTGCTCTAACATAAAATTTTGCCAGGGATTTATAGTAGCGGTCAAAAATATATGCAGTTTCCTATTCCAACCATAGCAGTGGCCAGCAATTTCATACCACGTTCGATTTTTTTTTGCGTTTTGAAAGCAACTGTCAATCAGTGAAATAAAGTTTCTCAGCCGAGTAGGATGCAGTACAAAGGTGGAAAAAATTATTTAAGGACAGCATTAGGGGTAATGCGATAATGGAGAAATCCCTACAAGAAGTCACCCACATGGTAGTCCTGGGCCTAAAAAGGCTATCTGTGGCGAAATCCCGTTGAAGCTCACTCCAAAAAATAGATGCTGCCGTATTTCCAAACATTCCCTTGTGTTTACTTCGCAACATGCCAATGGAAAACTAGATCAGACTACCTGCTTCTTGAGGGACAGGTCATCCGCGTCGAGAATCAACAGTGGGAAGGGGGTCCTATTTCTCGGGTTTTTGACCAATTCCATCTTGTTTCTTCACTGTCCTGTTACTAGACATCTCGACTTTCACATTCACTACTTTTACTTTTCGTCCGACTTTCCCCTACTAATGCTACTTTTAACTGATAACACTGAAGATGATCAACACCGTGCTTCAGTGTTGTAAAGTGCTGTCTTGTTCCAAAGACGGCTCGCAATGTTTTAGCCTCATTCCGTTCTACTTTTTGCACAACGGCTCGTTTCGTTGAGTTATAAGCTTTTTATGGCTAATTGAATTTTTTGAAAGTTTTGGTCATTTTCAGAGCTTCCAGTACATAATTTTTCGATCTTAACGCTGCATCCTACTCGGCTAAGATACCTTTCCATGAAGTAGCAGTTGCCCTCAAACAACTAGAAAAAAACGCGTTTGTGAACGTCGACCAAAATCATAGGTAAGGTCCAAAACCGCATATAAGACCGCTATAGTATGTACGAGGGCTCATAGACTCTATGTGGGGTAGCTCCCTCAAAACGAGTGTGTCATTTGCTGCTCATGGCAGCCACATAACATATTCGCATGACTTCAATCAATGTCCAGCGGTAATAAAAGAATCTGTCTGTGGAAAGAATCAAGGGGGGGGGGAACCATTTTGGTGAGGCTTCTTTTAACTCCATATTACTCACTTCCGATATGCGACAAAATTATTATTGCCACCGCTGCCCGAGGGTTTGCCCTTTGTATTGAGATCAACTGCTCTTTGTGATTCTTTGCGGTTAGCTTGGACTTTTCAGATGAACGCATTGGTAATCTGTGTGCTGTAGTGAGGGACACATCTGTACTGCCTGGATACAAATCTCAGATGTCGTTGATTATTAGGGCGAATTGGTAGGTGGTTCATTCCGCGTTTATCAGAAGAAGCAGCGGCCGGACTATGCTCCGATTTGGTGGGCGGAGTATGTTGGCGCCGTACCACCCCGCCCATCGATCCGCAGCGCACTCAATGGGCCACTGTGTCCAGGAGGAATTTCGAGAAGCATGAAATTTTTGTTAATACACTGTCTTAAGGTCTAATCCTTCATGTCATGGTGCTCGAGTGGTTCACAAAGTGCTGACAACGCCGGCCCTGCGTCAGCAATGGGACGGGTGCATAAAGGTTTGGAGGCAGTGTTATTCAATATAAAGCGAATAGGCAAAATAAGTTTCAAAATTTGTTTAAGACGATGTCGTCACGAATTCGACAGATGCGAGAAGCTCTGCGAAGCCATCTGGAGAGGCTTCAAACACCTGGTTCATGGAGTCACATAACGCAACAGATAGGAATGTTCAGCTATACTGGACTTAACGGTGGGTGATTAATTGCTCTGCTTGTTATTTTTATCTTGAAATTCTTTTAATTATAGCGGGGTCATCGGATAATTGTTCATCTTATTATGTATTAGATACATTTGAGGTAGTACCATCTATGACTCCCTAATTTGAAAAATGAGGATCCTTGTCAACTAAGTTCAAATTATTACATTAATCCTATTCGGATGGCTAAATAATGTGGTTAAAATGAGTTCTACCGGAGAGAAGCGTACAAGGGGTGGGGCCTCCACAATTCGGCGGGGAAAAATGCTAATAGCTTGGGGATTAGCTCAAAAGGGGGTATTAATAGTAGTGAAACACCTTCGAGTTCAGTTGATTTTTTTTATAAATCTGTGAATTAGACGAATCTTGAATTTTGTTCGCAAGTGAAGCGATCATACATACCAGAGATTTGGTTCTAACATCAACTAATCATTTGAAAATTAGATTTGATTCTTTGCATCTGATTTTTTGATATTTTTAAATTCAATAGCTTTTTAGCCGCTCAAGTAGATCATCTCGTGAAAAAGCACAAAGTGTTTCTGCTGAAAGATGGACGTATCAGTGTATGCGGTCTGACCACGAAAAATGTGGAACATGTGGCTAGAGCAATTGACGATGCCGTCAGAAATGTGACCTCCAACATTTAGAGCCAGTAGTGCAAATAATATAGTAATTAAAAATATGGTAATATTATAGATGTGTTCCTGATGTATGTGTAAGTGTTACAACTTTGCTTTATGTTAGAAGAAATTTCTGCAAAATTCCGTTCCGTAGAGTTGATTTCTCCACGATTCCATAACGTATTGTTTGATGTGATTCCGCCAGAGCTTGAATTGAGGTTGAAGGATAAGGAGGCGATAGGCAGTGGGTTGGTGGACGTCATAATCAGTGATACTCGTAGTATTGTCGCGTAATAAACATTGAATACTACTCTATTGGTTGCTGCATCAAAAATCTAATGTTGATGGACATACTAATCGATACGGATCAATACTTGCATGAGATTGATCTGTCACATTATCAACTTCAACAATTTCTTCGAAGGAGACCAGAGGAGGGAGTAAAAGCCCTTATTTCTTCTGCCGACATTAGACTTTGTGTTTTTGCGACTTTTCGATTTCACGATTCTGCGATATTGTGGCGTCGCACTATCGCACTTGTTACCGCTACCTTGAGTTCTTGAATTGCCGCAACTTTGCGTGCGGAGTCGCGACACTGCAAAATCGCGAAATTGCAGAATCGAAACGATCAAAGTGACATTAAAAAATCCAGTCTGCACTAATTTTTCGCACTGAACGAAGTCACGATGGCGGTTCGAAACAAACCCCTCCCATCAAGGAAAACTCGTTCATGTAAGCTTGTCGGGGAAAAGGGCACGGTATGAAATGGCCCTACATACAGCGGGACTGTATTAAGTTTGTTTTCAGTGGCCCGCCATACCAACGGAGCCATGAAGGCTGCATTGGATTGATACAGAGCCCTTTCTTGGATTACTCGAGGAGTTCGCAATAATAACCTGTTGAGTCCGCACCAGAGTAAGCTGCAATCCCGACAGACATTCGGTGCGCTGTAAACATCACTCTGAGGATCCAACGTCCTATTTTCCATCACTTTCTGTGCGCCTTGTGCGACCCGTGGACAAAAGAAAATAACCCTAAATGATTGCGAGCTGTACGTTGCGTGCTCTTCAATGAGTGGGAAAAAATCTCTGGCTACTTCCTGGGTGTGTATCTTTATGTCAGGATTTCGCACGACGGCGAGCGGTGTGTGAAATCCTAGTCTGTCTGAGCTATGCACATCGACGAATTGGGTCTTGGAACGATTACAAAGTTATGCTAGGGGCGCAATACGCATTTCACTCGTAGTCGCTTTGGGACCCGACAGCATGGCGCCTTTAGCTCGTCCGCATTGCTTCGCTTGGATATGCCGCGGTGCGAAATCCTGACATAAGGGTACACACCCCACATGCTTCACAACACGTTACCCAACGATTGTTGTAGTCTCTGGCTAATTTTATTGAAGCCTTTCAAGATTCGCAATCTTATTCATTGGAGGCTAATGTTTCGGCGTCTTCGAATTCATCGGAGCTTGAAAAGTCGAAAGATGTCGCGTATGCGAGGAACTCCGAGGAAGCCTCGGTTCCTTGAGGGGAATGCCATACCATTGACCTTCATGATCATTCCGCGATCTAGCGGGAAGGTGCGGCTGGCACGGCTGGCATCATGGCCTCGGAGAATTCTTTTTTTTTTTGCGCGTTGTTACGGACGGGCGACTCATATTCTCTTTCGGCGACGGCTCCCACAGGGCTTCGGCCCTTAAAACTATTACCAGCGACATTCGCTATATTTATGGACTGATATTCAAGAGGGACTGATTTAAAACGGCCGTAGTACTGATCTCCAAAAGAAGACCTGACCTGAGTCCGAACTTTGTGTTTTGCTTTCGTGCCTAATAATTTACTTGTGTTTCAGTTCATTTATAAAACCTATGTTACTACCTTGTTTTTTTGTTGTGCTCACGGGTGCAAGCCCTTGGTGTATGCGAGTTTTTTCCGCTGCCTCAGTTGCTCGTTTTGTGCTTTCTGACATGCTTAACCTAATTGGAACCTAAGTTAGGAAGTCTAGCCCAGTTCGAGTCCTTTTAGTTCATAGAGTGGGTCATCGGGGGGGGGGGGGGGGGTACAACCGAGAAGTCGAGACTCGTTTACCCCAGGACTTTACAATCCCGAGAAACCTTTCAACAGAGCACTAAATCAGCCCTTGGTATCGATCAGTCGAAGATTGCCATCTGCCTACTTTAGTATTTTGCGAACCGGGCGCAAGATGGACCACCAATAGAACCAGTAGAATTGTTGTGGTGGTTCTGCTTACCGACATACCAAATGTGAAGTGCCGATGATCTTCATGAAAATGACAAATTGAAAGTCGATGGGATAACCATTGGGATATGAGGTGGACAGGGGTGAAGGTGTACCGTGTTTGTGTTCAAGCTCTTGAATGTCTGAGACGTCTCGGTTGTTCGCCACTATGAGGGGGATTAATGGAGAGTTTACGGGAGCATCAGAAAGGCTAATACCTTAACCCTCCTTGTCCAGTCAAGCATTCGACACCCTTCAATTTCTCTTGAGCAATCAGTGCCTGTCCTATGGAATTTGCGAGTTAGTTTCTCATCAGTCAGCCAGATGTGCAAACGGTTCTTCATTGAACAGGGGCAGTGGACAAGATTCGATAATTTCCTTTGTTTCTATGCAAAAATGAAGAACTGAAGGAACAACGGTTCACTTGGATTTCCGCCGAACAATTTTCGAACTACCGTCGTTTGGCAAAATGCAATTCAAATTTTCGTGACCAATGTTGATTTACTTTCAACGCTGCGTCCCTAACCACATGACCGTCGTCTCAGTCCTCGTAGCTGTGCTTCCTTGGATGCCTATTCCGTTGAACATCACTTTGAGGTCTTCCATTTCAGGCGAATTCTCGTTTTTTGTGAGAAACGTGATATGTGGACCGTAGTACGCAAATATATTATGAGTACACAGGCTATAGAAGAGTTCAAATCTCCGTGGACGATTCCTTGGAATCGGAAGCGACAGTCATCATCATTTTTGTTGGGCAAGCTTTGGAAGCTGTCACACTACATTTCCTAACATGTAAAGGAAAGTGGTCCACATGCTCCTAACGCGACCATACCCGTGACGATGCAGATGACATCCGCTCTCTGGAGGACGCGCAATGTGCCCTTACATATCGCTATGCGATGCGCTACAAATCATCCTACCCCGGTACCCCTGCTTATTCCATGTGGTTCGCTGAAGTAGCATCATCACTCCAGATTTCGAACTGCCATTTTCGCAATCCAAGGATTCCACAAAGTACAGATCCTGTATGGATACCGATCTGCATATTGACGTCTACACCAGTAGCTAGACGAGTTAGTTTGAAGACTAATAATATACGAAAAGAAGAAATTCTCACAACATAACCGAGTGTAACTAATTGTGGGCTGGTGTCTGCAGAAAATGTTGAAAAACTACGATGGAGCAAAATTTTCGTATTTTTCCCAGCTTCAGTCTGTTAAACAAAGATTAAAAGCTTTTCGGACCTCATTGGACTCAACTGATGGTTTTATCATCTCCAAGCCCATCAATACACACATATCCGCGTGGTTTGGTCGACTCACTGGCATTTCTGACACAGTAAAAGCAGTCACCGAGAAATTTAATGCGCATACATGGGAGTTTCTGTAAAATTTCCAACTTTTATGTAATTACTGCAATAACCTTCTTCTTCTCCCTGGCGTTAATCCCGCGCCGTCACGGGGTCCGCAACCTTTGTCATACGTCGCCATTTGTTTCTGTCTAAGGCATCCACTGTTGTGGCCTCTATATCGGTGAGGTCCTTCTTAATGACATCTTTCCATCTCTTCTTTGTGGCTCCCCGTGGTCGCCGGCCGGAGACTTCCAACTCTAGAGCCTTTCTTATTGGGTGGTTTTCTGGCCTTCTAAGCACGTGCCCGTACCATCGTAGCCGCTGCTCTTTCACCTTCAGCTGGACAGGGGCCGTCTGCATGACCGCTCTCACGTCCTCATTTCTGACCTTGTCCAGTTTTGTCCAGCCGCATGCCCATCTAAGCATCCTCATTTCTGCGGTGTGCAGCTGCCTTTCGTGGCTCTTTGATGTGGACCACCACTTGCTCCCGTACAGCATTGCTGGCCTCACCACCGATCGGTACACCTTACCCTTGAGGGTTCTGGAGCACCGTCTATCGCAGAGGATTCCAGAAGTCTCTCGCCATTTCAGCCATGCCGCATTTATTCGAGACTTCATTGCCTGGTCCACAGTACCTTCAGCAGCTAGATCGCTCCCCATGTACCGGAATTCCTTGACCCTCTCTATGTTTTCACCGTGAAGGTCCACGATTACCTCTGTACCTTCTTCTGAGCTCAGGAATTTGGTCTTCTTTAGGTTCAGTCGAAGACCATTCTCCGCAAGCACTTCCTGCCACTTCTGAACTTTGGTCTGGAGTTCTTCTCTGCTATCTGCGATCAGGGCAATGTCGTCAGCGTAGAGGATGGTCTTTAGCGGTCCGTCCATAAGATCTTTGACCATGGCATCTAGAGTGAGCAGGAAGAGGAACGGACTCAGGGCTGACCCTTGATGCACCCCTACCGTAATGTCCACTTCACGAGTCTGCCCGTGCGGAGTGCGTACGACCGCTTTAGCGCCATCGTACATATCCCTTACGAGAGAGATCAGGTGTTCGGGTACATTCCGTTCTCGAAGAGCTCTCCAGATCACGGGTCGAGGAAGGCGGTCGAAAGCCTTTTGTAGGTCGAGGAAGGCCTGGTAGCATGGCCGGCGCTTTTCTCGGTACTTCTCCATGACTTGTCGGACGATGAAGATTGCATCCGTCGTTGACTTTCCCGGCATGAAGCCGAACTGCTCCTGGGAGATTGGAATCATGTCTCTGAGTCTCAGGTCAACCAATCGCTCGTATAGCTTCATGGTATGCGCGGTCAGCTTGATCCCTCGGTAGTTGGAACACTCCATTGCGTCTCCTTTCTGTTTGAAGATCGGAACAATGGTACTGGTCTTCCAGGCATCCGGAATCTTTCCTTGCGCAGACACCGTATTGAGGAACCGAGTGAGCCACCATACACCGTGCTCTCCAAGGGCTTTCCAAGCCTCTACCGGTATCCCGTCCGGACCAGCCGCCTTCCCTACTTTCATCTTCCCCAGTACTTGACGTACTTCTTCGTCTGTCCAGGATGGGATGGGACCTGCCGTTGCCTCTTTTTGTGGTCTTTCTCTGCGGAGAAACTCCTCATTCAGTAGCTCGTTGAAGTATTCCCGCCACCTCCTTTTAACCTCGGCTGGCTTCCTTAGGATGGCACCTTCGCTACTTTTGACGGCTTTCACTATTCTAATGTCTTGAGTGGCCCGATGTCGGGCTTTAGCCAGCCGGAAGGCGAACTTATCAGCGTCTTCACTGTCCAGCTTCTCGTACAGGGCATCCATCTCGGTGTTCTTCGCTTTGGCTACGGCGGCCTTGGCGAGCTTCTTGCAACTTTTGTAGTTGACGAGATCTTCTGGGCTCCGCGTTTTCTGCCAGCGTTTGTAAGCACTCTTTCTGCTTCACTACCCGCTGAACTTCTTCGTTCCAGAACCACGCCTCTTTATCACCTCTGAAGCCGCCTCGGGTCTCGCCTAGTGTTTCCTTGGCGCATTGTAGAATGACCTGTGCCGCTCCTTTCCACGTCTCCTGGATCGAACCGCAAGGATCTGGAAGGCCCATTTCTAGCACTCTTCTTTTGAGGTCGTTCCTTTCCTTTTTGTGTAGTCTCCACCACCGGATCCTTCTTTCGGTTTTCACCCTTGTCTTCTTGGGAAGCTCTATGGCAATGTCCGCTAAGAGGGGCTTGTGCTGAGTTGCCAGCTCTTCTCCCGGCAGTACCTTGACGTCTTTTACAGTTTTGAGGGCAGGTCTTCTTACGAGAACATGGTCTATTTCCGTTTGCCTTCCCCCACTGCTGCAGGTCATCTTATGCGTCTCTCTTTTTGCGAAGAACGTGCTGCAGACTGCTAAGTCATGGGCTAATGCCAGGTCGAGAACCCTCTCTCCCTCAGCGTTTCTTATTCCCATTCCTTTGCCTCCGTGCACTCGTTCCAGACCTCTTCTATCCCTTCCGACATGACCATTCAGATCACCTGCCACGGTGAGGTAATCGCTCTCCGGAACTGATCTGATGGCTTCGTCAAGGCTGAGATAGAACTCGTCCTTTTCGTGTTCGGAGCAACCGGCTTGCGGTGCATACACGGTTATTATGGTCCAGTATCCAATCCTGGTGTCTATCCTCACAGCCATTATTCGATCGCTGATCCTATTTACGGCAGAGACGCAATCTTTGAGAGATTCCGCTACCGCGATAGCAACTCTATTCCGTTTGGTGTCTCCTCCGTTGTAGAAGAGCTTGACACCTTCCCCAATCTCTCTTGCCTTGGACCCTTTCCAGCGGGTCTCTTGCAGACAGAGGACTTCGATTTTCCTGCGTTTCATGACGTCAGCAACCTCTCGGGACTTTCCGGTGAGTGATCCCACATTCAGAGTCCCAATTCGAACTAGCTTCTTTGGCCGAGGTCGTTCAACTCTCGGTAGCCCTCGCGTACTGGACGCAGAACTCGGGCGGGGGTTCTGCGCGTCACTTCCGGGTGACGTCCTAGCCTTATAACTGATTCTTTGTGCGACTTTAGACATTTTTGATGTGACGAGGTTTGTCCATCAGCCGGCCTGTCAACCTGGGCCTGACGCTGGTATCGTCACCATTTTTGCAATTTTTGCAAGGCATGGTAGTGCCTCGGCAGGGATCGAACTCACTGGCTCTTTCTAAGTGCAGACTTGAGTCTACACCCTTAACCACTCGGCTATCCCTGCCTTAATTACTGCAATAACCTATAAACGAAAATTAGTGCTCCCGATCCCGAAAACAAGGAACATAACTTTGTAAAACACTGGAGAGAAAAGCTTCAGTGAGCGGTAATTATCAGTTCTATGTGGCTGCGGAATATGTTCGCGTCCTGGGGCAAGGAGGTCCTTGGGTAACTGCTCTCACGGTGTTGTGCCTGCTCGAACACAACCGAGCTCAACCACATTACACCTAACCTTATGCGAACGAATTTCCCACGTGGCGCTCACGTGGAGAAAGAAAGTTGCGATATGTGAAGATAATTCGATGAAACAGCCATTTAGGTGATTAAAGCAACTTTCACATTGGAAATTCGTTCGTTGAAGGCTAGGTGGGGGACGGATGGCTGTGGTTGGTTGCATTCAAGCACGCACAACACCGCCAAGGTGCATCGTACAGCCGCAACAAAAATGAAGCCTGAATAGTTATGTAACAGCCTAAACTAAAGAAACTGGGCCACTAATCTGATTATCGCGCGGAGTGGCCTTCATATTTAAGATTATCAGCAGTGAAGTAACCTGTAGGAAAAATTTTCAATGTCGATATTTTCTCTTCTTCATCTGTCATGGATGTCAAGAAATTTACGCGAATATGTTTCCGATAGAGATTTTTTAGCTCTATTAAATGGTGCTGCTTGTTTTCACAAGGCTGCTGAGCTATGGGCAAAAGCTTCAGTCTCGCACGGGACTCGAGCCCACACTCCATGCTTTCCGCGCATATTTGCTGATCCAACTATCGAGACCCCTTTCCCCTTAAAGGAACCGGAAGGGGGTCCGAAACAAGAGAAACATACAAAGAAATGAGCATTTCGTAACGAACGCAGAAGGTTAGAAGCGATAATCGGTGAAAAAACCCGAACTCAAAAGTGCATCGCTGCGGTGTGTATTCGCGCCTCATTCGCATCATCGCACTGGCGTTCCGAGTTGTCCGCTGTAGGAGACGGCCGCGGGCCAACTTTAGTTGTAGCACCTGACTCCCAGCGCAGTGGAGCGGCCATTCCCAACTACATTAACATTCATGTAAGTACATCTAGAATCAACATAAGAAAGAACAAAGGAGAAGGTAAAAGGAATGAACAACTTTATAATGGAAACATCTTCTCTTGGCACCATGCCAAGGCGTCAAATTGGCGAGTTTGTGCAATGGCGGCCACTTGAACTCGTCCACACTACGTCTGTTCTACCGTAAGCCAAAATTACTTCCTTACGGTGTCTTTAACTCGGCTTCTGAATGGTATATTACCATGGCTCATGTCGAGTCCCGTCTGAGGCCGAAGTTTTTGCCCTTAACTCAGCATACTTGTAACAACCTTCGCATCGCCGGCTGCGACGAGAATCAGCAGCTATCAAAATTCAAAAATATCAAAATCAATAGGTATTGCGTGTTATTCGAATCGCTAACTGCTTTCTGTTTTCAATGCTTACAAATGCAGTACTCAGCAAAAATGTGCACTTCTTCTTGCCTATCATTGAGACTGGAGAAAGTATTCATATACGCATTCGACACGATAGAACTTTTTCTAATCTACAAGAAGGTACCACTCACCTTTCGAACCCTTTCATATCTCTGAAGCTTAGAAATGGGCTACACAGTTAAAACCCACCTGCACATTTTTCGCCGAAAATCGAAATTACCCAACACTTTTATTGAACAGGAAAATCCTCATCTACAACAGTAGATTGATCACGATGTCTTTTTCTCTCATTTTATTTCATCCAACGTGGAAAAAATCAGCTTCATTGGGCCTCGATGCGCCATACTGCACGTTTTTGCTCAAAAGTTACTCTTTCTCCAAACCCTGAAAGCAACAGTCGCTAAAACGACGAAAAACTAATGGACGCATACATCTTTTGAGATGCCGAGAGTGCAAATTTTCACCTGCCGACTATAACTTCTCATGCGTTTCAATCATCCGAAGGAATCGAAAAACGAATAGCGGCGTTCGTGTAGAGCAGAAAAAGTTTAATTGAGTTATATGAGCTTGATGAAAGAAGAGAAGAACGTCATGAAATATAGAGATTTAAAAAGGGCGGAAACTTGATCCCCAAGCCAATATAAAAATTGAACTGTGGCCTCTGGAACAGGAAACATAAACCCATGTGCGCAGCGTTCCTTTAGAAAAAGCCACACTGACCTTTATTTCGAGAATTTTTTCAGTTCGCCGCATTATCTTTCTTATCTATGTTTGCGCCACTTCATTTCTACTCTTCATGTTCTTTGAGTTGAGGTTCTGGAAAGGGTAAGTTTTAAGCGGAATCCGTTAGGGACGTCAAACCCTAAGCAAATCCGGGAAGATGCGAAGTAATTCAAGAAGGCGCCAGGGAGGTGTGAAAGGTCAATCTTGACTAAAGCTCCCACACTTCCGTACAATCACAGAAGCATGCTCCTTTGGAGATGGTGAAGGAATATCAATGGCAGATTATTCGAGCTGATAATGATTGATAAGAAAGGATTCGTCGCAAACGCTGTTTGTATGGAACGGAAAGTGTACCAGGATTCCTAGTGAGTTTGGTGCACCCCCTTTTGAAAAATGAAAGGAAACCTCAAGTATATTCCAACTATTCTAACCATACTTTAGCTTCTTATGCGATTTTCTAGGTATTTGTGGTTTGCTCCGAACCTTGGTTTCATCTCATGGATCAATATGCAGTAAAATAAGAGCAGTTCATATTGATCTCGAAGTGTGTTTCCGTGCTCATTCTCCTTTGACTTGATGGTTGCCTTTCTCTCAAAACAACCATTTCTTATTGTGTTTACAGCTGTGATATGCGAGCACGAACACTAGCCGCGACTCACAGTTACCTTCTTTGCACTTCGTCGCGGTACCCCTTATCCCTTCTTTCCGTGCTCAGCAAGGTCCTCAGCAAGAAAGCTTCGTAATCGAGGAGCAAACTAGCTTCTCGAGGTAGTTCCGTTCGCGGCTACATACGAGGCAACTGATCAGTATCATTGTGTACTAAATTAGGAGCAGCCCATGTCGATCCCGAAGTTGTACATCAGCACGCTCGAATGGGTCACACACCAGGCAACAGGTGCTTTGTTGACTTGTGGTCGTGCGAGAAAGGGCGAAGCCACGGTGTGCCAATTATCCACTTTGAGTGTCTTAGCTATTCCCAGGTGATACCTCACGTGAGATTTCATCAAGCAATCACATGTTCTGCTTTTGCCACATCATCGTTCAGACCATAATACAACAAGCTTCATCAAAAGCTTTATGCGAAATTGTCTCCCGAAAAAGATAATTCGTGCATCGATTTCGGAGGAACTCAACAATTGCTTCAGAAAAATCAGTTACGGCACCATTGTCCAGTGCTAATTACGGAAGAAACACACAATGTGCATGTACTCCTTGTCACCCTCCTCGCTTTCTTTGCCATTGCATCCAAAATTCGCACCTTCAGCAAGGCGTCTGAGCTGAACATAAGCGGTATTATACAATAGAATGTATCTGCTATCAATCAATCCACAGCACATCTAAGAGAGTGGAAGGATGATTTTGGCCGACTGTGGAATATGAACGTTGAGACGCTAAGTAGTGCAGCAGCAGAGAAAGCATGGGCTGAAATGGTCAAAGAGCGCGAGAAATCGAACATCGTTCTTCTCACTGCTTTCCTTTCGCTCATCTTAAATCACATGCTACTGAAAGGGATCTAGGGGTCATGCCATTCGACCGCAAATGCTACCCTACCTTCGCAGCAACTCGGCCAGTGAAGCGCTAAGATCGCGATAAAGACTTTGAAGTCGCGCTTTTCAACGCAAGGTTCGCTGAAGATTATCTCTTCATAAGTGCTCTTTTCATGACGGATAATATTGTTTCCAGCTTTGCCTCCTTAATTGCCCTCTTCCAGTGCCTTTGAAGCGGAAATTCTTATTCAGAAAATACGCACCTGGTGGCGTGTGCTGCAGCCCTCCAGTAGCGAATCAGTATGGGAAGATACGTGTTATTAGGTTGTCGCAAAATTGCTTTCGGTTTCAAGGTATGTATAAATAAGTAGATTTTGTACCCTGAACCATTCCATGCCGAGGAACGCCAGGCATACCATTTTATTGTTTTTTCTGCTCTTGCAGAGAGTTCTATGAATGTCGCTCTAAGTTTTCCAGCTGGTCTTTTCCAGGGCTGCGTTCATGAACCGACGCGACTATCGAGTCATCATCCTTTACGAGTTCAAATTGGGACACTCCGCAGCGGAGGCAACTCGTAATCTCAGCAGTGTTTTTGGGACGAATTGTCCTTGCGAACGGACAGTGTGATTCGCAAACGGCAAATAATGGACCTAAATTTAACGTAGCTTCCATATCATCATCCACCTGGTCGGTTCCTATGATAGCGCATCGTTTGGGTGGTATAGCATTCCATTTTATAAACGGATCCTGCTGTGAGCTGGTGATTTCCAGCAAAGTTTATTGAGGTGAGTGCGCTCAACTTGACGTAATTGTGAGCACACTGTTCGATTTCTCGTTGGAATTTCTTCCCACACTTCTGGTCTGCGTGATCTCAAGAAATTAGTGGAGAAATTATATCGTTGATGCATATTCTTCTTCGGTACCGCCGGTCAGCAATACTCCCATCCAGCAAGGAAGCTTTGAGCTTAGCAAGATTGGCTTTATCTCCATTGTTGTTTCCAAACATGCCATTGAGGAACTTAGATTCGATAAGGAGCGTAAAAAGGCTAGAGACGTCGAATCCGTTTCGCTTTTCGCATTGGTCCTAGAGCGCTCATACTCACAAGTCTCTCGCGGAGTGGGACGGGGACATTGACTGTGGGTGATCCAGCTTGATAATGGTTGATGAGATTTGATAAGGAGCTCAAAAAGGCTTGAGTCGTCGAATCCGTTTAGCTTTTCGCATTGATCCGAGGGCGTTATTACCCACAGGTGTTTTGCGGAGTGGGACGGGGACATTAATGGTGAGTGACCCGCATTGATAACGGTTGATAAGATTCGATAAGGAGCGTAAAAAGGCTAGAGACGTCGAATCCGTTTCGCTTTTCGCATTGGTCCTAGAGCGCTCATACTCACAAGTCTCTCGCGGAGTGGGACGGGGACATTGACTGTGGGTGATCCAGCTTGATAATGGTTGATGAAATTTGATAAGGAGCTCAAAAAGGCTTGAGTCGTCGAATCCGTTTAGCTTTTCGCATTGATCCGAGGGCGTTATTACCCACAGGTGTTTTGCGGAGTGGGACGGGGACTTTGATGGTGGGTGATCCACACTGATAACGGTTGATAATATTCGATAATGAGCGTAAAACGGCCAGAGTCGTCGAATCCGTTTCGCTTTTCGCATTGGTCCCGGAGCGTTCATACTCACAAGTCTCTTGCGGAGTGGGACGGGGACATTGACTGTGGGTGATCCAGCTTGATAATGGTTGATGAGATTTGATAAGGAGCTCAAAAAGGCTTGAGTCGTCGAATCCGTTTAGCTTTTCGCATTGATCCGAGGGCGTTATTACCCACAGGTGTTTTGCGGAGTGGGACGGGGACATTAATGGTGAGTGACCCGCATTGATAACGGTTGATAAGATTCGATAAGGAGCGTAAAAAGGCTAGAGACGTCGAATCCGTTTCGCTTTTCGCATTGGTCCTAGAGCGCTCATACTCACAAGTCTCTCGCGGAGTGGGACGGGGACATTGACTGTGGGTGATCCAGCTTGATAATGGTTGATGAAATTTGATAAGGAGCTCAAAAAGGCTTGAGTCGTCGAATCCGTTTAGCTTTTCGCATTGATCCGAGGGCGTTATTACCCACAGGTGTTTTGCGGAGTGGGACGGGGACTTTGATGGTGGGTGATCCACACTGATAACGGTTGATAATATTCGATAATGAGCGTAAAACGGCCAGAGTCGTCGAATCCGTTTCGCTTTTCGCATTGGTCCCGGAGCGTTCATACTCACAAGTCTCTTGCGGAGTGGGACGGGGACATTGACTGTGGGTGATCCAGCTTGATAATGGTTGATGAGATTTGATAAGGAGCTCAAAAAGGCTTGAGTCGTCGAATCCGTTTAGCTTTTCGCATTGATCCGAGGGCGTTATTACCCACAGGTGTTTTGCGGAGTGGGACGGGGACTCTGATGGTGGGTGATCCACACTGATAACGGTTGATAATATTCGATAATGAGCGTAAAACGGCCAGAGTCGTCGAATCCGTTTCGCTTTTCGCATTGGTCCCGGAGCGTTCATACTCACAAGTCTCTTGCGGAGTGGGACGGGGACATTGACTGTGGGTGATCCAGCTTGATAATGGTTGATGAGATTTGATAAGGAGCTCAAAAAGGCTTGAGTCGTCGAATCCGTTTAGCTTTTCGCATTGATCCGAGGGCGTTATTACCCACAGGTGTTTTGCGGAGTGGGACGGGGACTTTGATGGTGGGTGATCCACACTGATAACGGTTGATAATATTCGATAATGAGCGTAAAACGGCCAGAGTCGTCGAATCCGTTTCGCCTTTCGGGCTGATCCCAGACGCAGGTATTCCATGGGTGTTCTGAGTGTTGGGACAGGGACATTAATGTTGGGGGACTCGCATTGATAACGGTTGACAAGATTCGATAAGGAGCTTGAAAAGGCTAGAGTCGTCGGATCCTTTTCGCTTTTAGCATTGATCCTAAGGCGTTCATACTCTCAGGTGTTTTGCGGAGTGGTACGGGGACATTGATGGTGAGTGATCCAGCTTGATAACGGTTGATAAGATTTGCAAAGGAGCATGAAAAGGCAAATGTCGTCAAATTCGTTTCGCACTTCGCTTTGATCCGAGAGCAATACACTCATGGGTGTTCAACAGGGTGGGCCACGGACATTTATAAAATTTGATAAGGAGCATGAGTAGGCAAATGTAGTCAAATCCGTATCGCCTCCGCGTTAATCCCTTAACTCTGAATTTTATAACTGTTTAGGAGGGTGGGACGGGAACATCAATGGTGAGTGATTCAAATTGATGATGGCTGATAAGATTCGATAAGGAGCGTGAGAAGGGAAATGTCACCAAGGCCGGTTCGCTTTTGCGGCTATCAATGGATTGTCCACACTCGCAGGTATTGTAGGGTACGCGGACCTCAATGGTATTGTTGGGTACAGGGGCCTTACAGTGGCTGATAAGAACCGTTAGGAATTGGATGGGATGAAATCCTTCACAACGCTTACTGCTACTATACGACCGCTTCTGCAAAAGCGTCTGATGTTCAGTGGCATTGGGTGAAGGTATTTTGTTTATATTTGATATTACTGTCCCATGTATCGACCGCTGAATTGCCTAGCGATCCAAAAAATGGTGCATTTCCCTTGATACTGCGATCTACACTGATAATCATGATACAACCTACATTTGTGATAGCAAAGCAAGCGGTTCACTCGGAATCATTTTCTTATGCGTTACTAGCAGCAACACTGGGTATCGACCGCTAGACTATGTAAGATTCCAAATAGTGAAGCATGTTTACGAAAACGATAAACATCGATAAGCGGGATATGGATCTGCCATCAATGTGTAGCAATTAGATGCTCAGCAAGTGAACGAATTGGTACCAGTCGATGCAATCGAATACAAAACTATCAACTTCATACTACCCAAAGTTCCAGTGATGACCTAAACCAGTTGGCTGGCGCACACTACTGCGAGTGGTCATGTCGATAACGTGCAAAATGGGTTCGATGCAGAGCGACTGAAGTATATCAATACCGAAGTGCTTCTTTATCACGCCATCTTCTCTGCTTTTTTCCAATTCAATAGCTCAGCTGCAAGCAGAGGAAAGGAAATTTCCGCTCAATTCCATACACAACTGTGGTCGGGCCGATCAAACCCATTTTGCAAAACATGGCTAAATTGCGCGCAGTAGTGTGCGCCAGCCAACTGGTAATACGATAAGCTCTGCATTGGGTGAGAAATTTTATAAATTCGTTGTATGAGACAGCTGCCTGATGACAAGCCACGTATTCCAGCAAAACAGCAAAAATGTACCTGCTAAATTGATGCTGGCGCTGCAGGTTTTGAAGGTAGCAGTTGCGACTCCAAAATATTTATTCAAAAGACTCAAAAGACCCCTCAAAAGTCTCGAAAGTCTTGAAAAATTTTTGCAATATTTCGGCGTATAACGCCTTCTTCAGGCCTGAAACTGTGGTCATTAGCTAAATTATATATGATATAATTGCTTACGGCCCCGTCCCAAAAATATTTTTGGCGTGACCCACCCTGCCAGAGACGAATGGTGCAGGAAATGGTAAACCCACCCGGTCACTACGAGGATAAGGACCAAAGATAATATATGTGGCCAACGATCGGACAAGGTGGATTCGGTGGTGGAAAATATTTTAAGGGACAACGGTTATACCACAATGCGACCACTCACATGGAGGCCATATTCCTCACCAGATGGAATATCAATGATAATGCCGTATATCAATGAAAGACACGCAACGAACCATTGATGCAGTCAGCATCGGGTTCAATAAATTTGCGTACCAACTGAGGTGGAGAGAAAACAGTGGTCCCACGGTATTGGATAGAAAATCAACTATTCTCGCAGAAGCACCGTTTCTCAAAAATAGTTGTATTGTTCCAAAACCAGTTCCTGTTCTGGAGCCCTTATAAGCTGCTCTACATCTCAAACTCAAGGACATTTACGCAACAGCTAGGCAAACATTCGGATCTAATATGACGGAACAGGAAAGGAGGGGACTCAAAAAACTACTGGAACGCAAGGGCGAGCTCAGATACATGGAAAGGAACACGGTAAGGCGATTCATATCATCTTCGCCATGTATCCCCACTTACTGCTCACTCGTCAAACCCATAGAATTGCGGTTACTGAATTAAACGACCTTGCTGATAAGGACATTAAGACCCGCCCCATAATCTCTTTATGTGGTGGACCATCCGACAAAATTAGTTGGTTACTGGTCAAAATCTTTTCCCCGCTCCTGCGCTACATAGCATCACATTTGTCTAATAGCGGAGATTTCATAGCTTCTCTCAACCAATGTCAGCTTCAGTTGGAGTCAAGCTATGCCAGCTTTGATGCTGTATCTCTATATACTAATGTCAACAACCGTGATGCAATTGAGGCCCTGTTGACCCTCCGGAAACAATACAATAGGGAGGTCTACACTTTTGGTCTTGAGGAAGATGACCTCAGGGAGCTGTTTAGGGCAACTCTGGAATGCAACATATTCCAGTTCAGTGGCAGATACTATGAACAATGTCGCGGCCTGGCTATGGGCTTGAGAATAGCCTCACTACTGGCCATTGTATATCTTGACTGCATAGAACGTAGGTCGCTAACCACTGGGATAATGTTCTACAAAAGGTATATAGATGACGTGTTCATCGCCCACCGAACTGGAGAAAACCCTTCTTAATTTAAACTCGCAGGATCCCAATATTAGATTCACTGTGGAAAAGCCAAATGAGGAGGGTTACATTCCATACTTAAACACAAAAGTGCGCATCAATAATGGAAACAAAGAATTACTGTGGTATAAGAAACCGTCATCAAAAAACATACTGGTGCATGCTAGGAGTTGCCACCCCACATTTATCAAAGCCAACATCGTCCAAAACCTGGTAAGGACCAGAGATAATATATGTGGCCAACGATCGGACGAGGTGGATTCGGTGGTGGAAAATATTTTAAGGGGCAACGGTTATACCACAATGCGACCACTCACATGGAGGCCATATTCCTCACCAGATGGAATATCAATGATAATGCCGTATATTAATGAAAGAACGGTATCAAGGGTCAACAGTGTGGTCAAGAACTCAAAGCTCCCAATACGATTAATATTCCGTCCCCCGCCCAATCTCAAAAGTATACTCACATATTCAAGGGTTCACGAGGATAGCTGTGGAAGAGAGGTGTGCAGTTACTAGGATAAACATAAAATATGCCAGCTCCAGGGAAAGGTATATCTAATAGAATGCCAAGGATGTGGGCAAAAGCACGTTAGAGAAACTAAGAGACTGCTCTACAAACGCATTGATGAACAGCGCAGAGCATTAGTAAATCCATCATCTTATCCCAATAGCAGTTTCTCCAATCATCGTACAAAGGTACATGCACATGAAACACCCCCCACAATCGGTATTAAAGTACACCGCTCAATAGACAATCCTGTAGAAAGAAAAATTCTGGAGGCCCTTGAAATAGAGCGTTTATCACCAGAAATAAATAGTAAGGACGAACTACGTGACATTCTTCATACCTCCACTTGATCACAGTAATCATTTTTGATTACTGCATGATCTCTCTCATATCTACTGTCGTAACGTCCTCACTATTTAAGGGTGCGACCGGTTGGGTTTATCATTTTATCATTTCCTGCACCATTCGTCTCTGGCAGGGTGGGAAAATATTTTTGGGACGGGGCCGTAAGCAATTATATCATATATAATTCAGCTAGTCACCACAGTTTCAGGCCTGAAGAAGGGGTTATACGCCGAAATATTGCAAAAATATTTTCAAAACTTTCGAGACTTTTGAGGGGTCTTTGAGTCTTTTGAATAAATATTTTGGAGTCGCAACTGTTTTTCAAATATTCAGATAACCATGAGACTCCGGAACAGCACAATATTAAAGAACTATG
The DNA here is from genome assembly GCA_963978905.1 of Trichostrongylus colubriformis. Classification (NCBI taxonomy): domain Eukaryota; kingdom Metazoa; phylum Nematoda; class Chromadorea; order Rhabditida; family Trichostrongylidae; genus Trichostrongylus; species Trichostrongylus colubriformis. Next base: position 49,266,082 of record OZ022258.1, read on the forward strand.
AGATGTCAATTTTAATGAATAGGTCACCAGCTTCTCGCTAAAAGCTGCACATTTCTTTAATTTTACCCTCAGGCAGACTCCGACCTCTTTCGGCTTGCATTCACATGTTCGATTGTTGCTCGCCCACGTTCTGCATAAACATCATTTTTTAGTGAGTTATCTTCAAGTTTCAGAATATTTTTCAGCACGAAATTTCCACGACATTTTCGAGAGTTTTTAAGCTCATTTCGTCAGAATCGACGGACAAATTGAGTCTCACCTATCACAGACTAGTGGTTACATACTGCAAGAACATTCCTTTGTCCTGATCCTGATCCCATTATGATCCCCTCCGGTTGTCGAGAGAAACCTAATACCATGTGAGTGCGTTTCACGATTTATTTAATACTTCGCTCATGCAAACAACATGCGGACCAAGCAGAACATTTGTACCGGTATTCACCAATGAATTATTAATTTAGTTGTAATTACTATTAGAAATGAGTAGATCAATCAGTCAGTACCAAAAGCGTTGAATGGGTTTGAAACGGACGAATTCCTTTTGGAATCAATTTCTATGAGGAATGTTTCCATTGGTTCCTGAAAATGAGTGATTTACACTCTTCCGCTTCATCAGTGGCATCACCGAATGTGATCGACAGTGAGGTACTGCAAGCAAAATGAGGTGACTTGGTGTGCATTTAGCGTTGGTCGATTATTCATGGAGTGCGTCGATTATTCATTCAGCTCCACTCAGAATCGTGGAAGCATCGCACTCTATTTATAGGCATCAAAATGAGACGAGCGCATTTCATGTACAAAAATAATAATGAATAATGTATAAAAAGTTGTAAAGACAGTTTAAAGCAGACTGCCGCTGAATATTCCGATGCTTCCACACTGCCGTAATGTAGGCAGATGAAAATAACCCATAAAGCCAAAGGTAGGCTGCGACTGGGAGAAAAAAGGAAAAAATTTTAAGATTGATGATTTACTTTGACACCCTTCACTTTAATTTTTCCACGGCTTTGCACGCGATAGCCATGCATTTCAGAATTTCACCCATTTTTTGGTCACCTGAAAAGCCTGTGGAAATCGAGAAAAAAGAGAAGGATTAGAAGGAAGCTAACAGGGAAGATCTTCCAACTCATGATGCGCTTTTTGAATGCTGTTATTGCATGTATGGGGGTACGTACAGGAAGCATAACTGATCTCCATTTTTGCTGAGCGGCCTCACGAACCAAAAACGGGGTTGATGGTTCGATCCCCACTGAGAACAAATTTTTGCAAAATTTGGATTTTCAGTTTTTGGGCTCGTCAACACTTAGCTATGATAATTGAGTTCAGTAGTCACATTTAGAATTTCAGACTTCCCTCTATTGCCAGTTTTCAGCAAGTTTGACAGTCCAATTTTTTAGCCTTCCGCCTCTCATAGCGCACGAACGATGCGTTTTTGCGCAAAACGGATTTAATATTGGTGTTCAGGAGGTCGAACTACCCACAGGTATAAGTTTCTAGCCCCATCGAGTTTTGGCCCAGATTCGAAAATTTGAGCTGGGCACTGCTATACCATCGACTGCATTTTCGATGAAGGAAACGACGATATACTTGTCACGGAATTCTCTCTATTCCTCTTGCTCAATACTTGGTAGGTAAAGATAAAGCGATAAGCATCCGTGCTGTGCATATTCCATTGATTTTCATCGATTTTGATAGTTTATCCCCTTCTACAAATAGGAGGGGCACCATGTACCCATGGCCAAACATACTTTCTCGAAGTTATGGTCAAAATTTGGATTTGGGTAGAAATGTGACTCCAAGGCAGGGTCAAGCCTCCGTTGAGGAATCCTCAACAGGGGGGTCGTATTTGATCCGCTAGGAGGGGGGGGGTCGTAATTGTTGAGGTAGGCAGTGATCAGCAGAATTTCTCAGGCTTAGGGTCTAAAGTGTAAGGGGAGAAGTGATTAAATTGACTGAATGGGTTCGTACACAAAACTAGTTTAACTTAATGACCATGGAAACCTCATGCATGGCGCAATCCACAACGAAACCGGCCAGTACCAGTAAGTCTTTCGTTGGTCCGCTGACACCGAAACTACGTACAGAGACACCTCCGGAACTCACCGATAAGCCGTGGAAAGCGATATCTATCTGCGGGTACCACCGTGGATGGACACTCCAGAAACAATGGGATGAAAGCGGAAAATTAGCTGATATGGACTTCTTCCATATCTTACTACGATCGCAAGTACGTAATCTAGTGTTGGCGGCCACTTTGCGGACCGGAGAAACGTTTGTATTCATTGAGAATGTGGATGAAATCCTGATGCATGGCGCATCCCACAGAGAAGCTGACCGACGCTTCTCGCCTCTCCACTAGGCCTCCGAGAGCGAAGGATGCATACTGGAAAAATTTCAGTAACAATGAATCGGTTTTTGGGAAGATTCGTGGAAAGATCTCGCAAACTCGGCGAAAAAAAGCCTTCCTCATCACCCTTCCCTCACAATAACTTTCTTCGTTTTGAAGATATGGTATAGCTCAGGAGGTCATTCGAAAGCGACAACCTAGTAGACCTTGCTTCACCAAAACGAACTCATATGGTTAAGTTTGAAGGAAGTTATGGCCATTTCCGTGAAACACTTCGAAATTTTGCTCATCAAATCCTCATCACCCTTCCCTCAAAATAACTTCCTTCGTTTTAAAGATATGGTATAGCTCAGGTAGTCATTCGAAAGCGACAACCTAGTAGACCCTGCTTCACCAAAACGAACTCATATGGTTAAGTTTGAAGGAAGTTATGGCCATTTCCGTGAAACACTACAAAATTTTGCTCATCAAATCCTCATCAGGATAGTACGGGGAAGATAAGGCGCTCCAACGCGTCGCCGCGTCGCACATCGCCTGAAACGAAAAATGAGTTCCAGGAATTACTACTGATCCAGTTTCTCTATCGGTTTATCTTATGTGTTATGTGTTTTTACATGTTATGGTTGTTGTTATGGTTGCTCATGTGTTTTATGTTGTTATGGTTTCTTTATGTGTTTTTACCTTTCTCCCGGCGCCCGTTATTCGTGTACAACGAATTCGTGAATCACGAATTCTTATCACGAATTTTTTGACGAATTCGTGAATCACGAATTCGTTCAAAGCTTCGATATAACTATTCCACGCACCCTAAAGCATTTCCCGAATATTTCTCGTTGGTGTCGTATCATGGGTAATTCTTGGATAGACAAAGCGATATTCAAAAAGGTCGTCAACTGATCGAATTAAAAATTAGTGCTAGGCAGCAATACTTTCATTATCGACTGACGACCTTTTGGGAGACACCTTGTGTATGGGAACAGGAGACGTCGTCTAGGGGTTGGGGAGATTTCCCCAAAATTTGCCGCAACCCTAGGCTTGACCCTGGTTTTGCCCAAGTATACTGTTATAACCATTCACGTTATGCCCATTCTTACAAATTCGGGATAAACAGTATATTCATTTTCAAGGGTCTTCTCACTTATCGGGAGCGGATGTGCAAAATCGCACTGAATTGCTTGGTAATTTGTGTTGGTTTTTTTTGCAACAGGCACGGGTCTTTACGCGAACGGATTGGCTATCTACCAGTCGTTTTTGGATCCTTCTGTTTCTACGGTTTTTACAGGGATTAAACTCACTTTTCTCGCAGATTTGCTCACGAGCATGCATATAATCGACTCGCGAATGTTCGGTGAACTTAGGAGGGTAACCAGTCAACACTACTGATATTTTGAGCACAAAGTTTTCACCCCTTATTGTATTCAAGTCAGAATTCATGAAGAAGCAACCTTATAGTTTTGCATCGCCAAAAGTTCATCCACATGCATGCACGGTTTGCGTGTAAGAATGGGCTGCGTGAAAGGCTTGTTTAGTGTGCACGTAATTAATTTCACCCTTGACTTCTTTAACACTCTTTTGTCTATTCACAGTAAGGCTTTACGACATGCTTGTCAGCCCGATTTCGTGCGAGGGAGTAGCCCCGACCTTACAAGGGAGGTTAATATGTCATCCTGGCCATTCTCAATGAGGTGCACATCGCTGTAGGCGCCTTGAGACGCTGAACTCACATGTGCTCTCCAAATTTTTGGAACTTGCGAATGAAGTTATGAAGGTCTTTTTGAATGAGCAACATTATTACATAATTAGTGCGTGCGCCTATGGCGGGCGAGCCACGCGCTTCGCGCAGCACCAATGTTGTTTCCATGTTTAACAGGTCAATTTACTTCCGGGGATAAGTTCATAGCCTAAAGAGATTTTGACCAAATTCCCTAAGGATTCCTGGGAAACTGAATGACAACACATTCGACAAGGGCGAAGTGTTAGCTCTTGCTGAGAAATGCTTTTTCTGTTACGCTCGTTTGCTACGATCTGTATTAAGTATGTTCCGATTATCTTCGTTACAGTTGATAGCGTTTTCCATATGGAAAATGAGAAAAACATCACCATTGAACCCATAGATCCCTCCGAATTTCGGTCTTAATCTCGATCAGATTAAAAATTTGTTACCAGAGCTAATTCGACCTCTTAAACATGAAAACAGCAGTAGGTCTGCGCAAAAGCGCCTAGCTCGAGCGTTAAAGGCGCCTGCACTCACATGCAATAACACTGCTCACTGTAGCAAATTAAAAAATAACAATAACAGACGTAAAAGAGGGGGGGTCGTATTGACACCCCCTTTTTTGGGGGGGGGGGGTCGTATTTTTTGAAAATTTTCCTCATCTGGACGCTTGACCCTGCTCCAAGGGTGGTTTGGCTCTCTGAGCACGAATATGGCACTCATTTTGTGCAAAACCGCGAATCGAGCGCTACGGGCCCTTTCGTGTCCAAAAAGTTCAGATCACCAAATTCATTGACAGTTCGTAAATAGAGTCATTTTGGCATGCTGTCAGCGAAAATCATAGTCATTTGGCATAAACAGATATTTTTGAAGATGAAAAAGTGAAGGCAAAAGAAATGCAGAAGTTTTGCAATGCCGGGATTCGAATCACCAAACCATGCACTTTGCCCGTTCGAGAATCCATCGTCGTATCCAGTAAGCCGTCCGGTCGCCGCAGCATTCTCACATCGGGGAACCATTAAGAAACTGCTACGCACTTTTGGTACACCAGTTGTGCTGGCGCAGACTACTGCGCGCGTCACACATGGAAGCATGCTAATTGCGCCTGATCGTATTAATCGATCACTATCATCATTGAAATGGTCCGTAGAAACAGGGTATTCGCAAAAACGGAAAAAAGAAAACAAAATACGTTCCGTCGATCTCGTCCTTCCGCATCAGCCGATATCGATCAAGCTCATTTTGCATGCTTCCATGACTGACGCGTCAGTAATGTGCGCCAGCCCAAGTGGTATGTGAAATTCAGGAATCCGTCTTTACAGCGTCGCTAGATTCCAATCCGCCATTCACCTTTGGAGGCTCCTTATCAGCCCTTATCAGTTGCTATCTCTTCCGGTCCTTCACCATTAATGTCCCCTTTCCACCCCCCATATCACTTAGAAAATTCAGTGTCCCAGCCTTGCTGTGAAGCGAGATATGAATTTCCGGTCAAACACACACACCAACAGACACACTTAGCCGATTATATATAGTGGGATGGTGGAGATAAAAGGTTATTTTTTCCCGTAATTGACTTTGCTTTGGATGTGAAGTAGAAGAACACCTTTGGATGTGAGTGAGTTAAAACCGCCATTTTAAAAAAAATTGTCTTTACTCCTTTTTTTTGCATTTGTAGGACCGCTCAGCAAAAATGGAAGACAGTAATATGTTTCATGTAGGTACCCCCATATAATGGAAAAAAACCGTTTTCCAACCGCTCAGCAAAAATGGAAGACAGTTATATGTTTCATGTAGGTACCCCCATATAATGGAAAAAACCGTTTTCCAAGCGCGTCATAACCTGGAAGACTTCCCTTGTAAGCCAAAGAGGATAAGATGAGTGTGCAGATGAGAGGCGCCATCTGCACACTGAAGTAGATCATGCAAACGGCAAGGCTATCTTATTCAAGTAGCGATTTTTCATTTGACTACCCTCCCTACAAAACTGCTCGGTCATCGGAAAGTATGACCGCAACCCAGTCGAACGAGGCCGCGCAGATCTCAAGGAAAGAGGGTTACTCCGCAGACCTTCTCAAAATTTCAAATTCTTTTCACAGAGCACATGCCATCTCAGTGCCGATTCTCATTAGTTGTAATGGTAATACTGAAAAGATCAAGGCCGTCTACGGTCTCGGTTGTTTTGAAGGGTGCACTTCATTATTCAGATACCTGGTGGCAGGGTACGCAATGCCAATCTCGGGTCACCCTCAACTAAGTCCTAACGCTTTCTAACAGCTAGAGAGTCAATAACCAGGGGTGGGTCCGGGAAAATTTCTGCTCATCATGCTAAACACCATATCGGACACCATTTCTTTAAGAACAGGACTTGCATGCAGTTTGACAGACTGTTCAGGTTAGGAGCTGTCAAAAGTGATTGAATTCGTTTAAAGCGGCGCTGGACAAGCCTTCAAAATCATAGGGCATCGTCTTCATTTCAGTGCATTTGTTTAGTTCATTCACCTTGTTCCATTCCGTTCAGTCACTCAATTTTTGCTGCTGTTCTGAGTTTTTTATCTGAAATTTTCGCATGGGCTTAGGCCTATGCAATAAACAATTACAATTTTATACACCTGAGGCTGTGAAAAAGAGGAACCAGCCGATAATCATTCCTTCTATAGATCCACTGCTCCCATGTCTCTCATGACATTAGGTTGTCCCAAAAGTCTTGTCGTATTTTTTCGATCATCACTTTTTATTTTTTTCGTCCAACAAATAACAATTAGGCAACAACGTAGTGACCATTGCTATCGGCAATTCTCTGCTACTTTACAGGAAAATCGTTGATTCCCTCCTCCCAGAGCTCTGGGCTCTGAGAGTCGAAGAAGTCAGCGATCGCCTTCGCAAGCAAGTCATAATCAAGGAATTTTCTCTTGGCCAGGAAGGATTCCAGAGGATGGGTAAGGTGATAGTCAGAAGGGGCAATGTCTGGAGTGTATGGCGGGTGGGGTAGGATATCCCAGCCGAGCTCCTGTAGCTTGGCCTGGGCACTTTTCGCGAAATCGGAGGAAATTAGAGCGGGCGTCGTCATGTAGGAGGGTGACCGCGGACCTTTTTTCGGCGCTTTTCTCGAACAGCGACGGCGAGCTGCTGGAGCTGGTGGGTGCATACGGTAGCGGTGACTGTCTCGCCTTGTACCAGCACCTCGCGGAAAATTCCTTCCGCGTCCCAGAACCAGCACAGTCCCAAGCGTGGTTTGTCTTTCATGTCAATCTCGCCGTTGCTGAAGCTGATGAACCAGCGGCGCACGGTCTCCTAGCTCAACGCAGCGCTGATGGAGTGGCAAGCTTCCGTCGTTTTGGTGCCGCAAGACCGCTCATAATAGATGACACCGCGAGTTGGGTGGGTATCGACAAAGGGCATTGTAGCTCTCTCCACGGGATCTGGTGGGTCGATATGGATTTTCCTAGAAAGCTTAGGGAACGTTCTACCATATTCCTGAACCGCCTGGACCTGCCTCGAAGTGAACAAGAGTTACTGATTTTTTTGGAAAAATACGACAACCTAATTTGGAACAACCTAATAAATTTGATGTTCAGTGCCCATGTAAATACCCTCACTTCAGACCTTTATGGGAGTATTGTAGGTGAGCTGAGTCAATCAGTTACAGTCTCTGAGATATCTGAGAGGAACACTAATTGAAATTTTTTACAGCAAGAGTGCCTAGAAGTCTCTATGTAACAGGCTTAGGTAGGACGTTTATGCGGGCTTCTAGATATTTCCTTCGGAAAAACGTCACGAGAAAAAAGAGAACAACGTACTTTAACACCGGTTGTGGGAGGTGTTTCATGGGGCATGTACCTTTGCACGATGTTTGGAGAAACTGCTATTGGGATGAGATGATGGATTTTCTAATGCTCTGCGATGTTCGTCAAGGCGTTTGTAGAGCGGTCTCTTGGCTTCTCCAATGTACTTTTGCCCTCGGCATTCTATTAGGCATACCGTTCCCCGGAGCCAGCATATTTCATGATTATCACAATAAGTGCACCCCTTTACGAGGATAGATGTGGAAGGAAGGGGTGCAGTTACAGTGATAACCATAAAATATGCCAGCTCCGTGGAACGGTATACCTAATAGAATGCCGAGGATGTGGGCAAAAGTACGTTGGAGAAACCAAGAGACCGCTCTACAAACGCCTTGACGAACATCGCAGAGCATTAGAACCATCATCTTATCCCAATAGCAGTTTCTCCAAACATCGTGCAAGGGTACGTGTCCATAAAAAACATCCCCCACAATCGGTATTAAAGTACCGCACCGCTCAATAGACAATTCTGCAGAAAGAAAAATACTGGAGGCCCTTGAAATAAAGCGGATAACACCAGAAATAAATAGTAAGGACGAACTACGTGACATTCTTCATATCTTGACTTGATCACTGTAATCATTCTTGATGCATGCATCATCTTTCTTATATCTAGTGTCGTAACGTCCTAGCCTATTCAAGAGTACGACCGGGTGGGTATATCATCTTCTGCGCCATTCGTCCTTGGCAGGGTGGGTCACGCAAAAAATTATTTTGAAACGGGGCTGTAGCAATTATATCATGTATAATTGACCAACCACCAAAGTTTAAGGCCTGTAGATGGCATTATACGCCGAAATATTGCAAAAACGAGCCAAAGAACTTTGGAGACTTTTGAGGGGGCTTTTGAGTTTTTTAAATAAATATTTTAGAGTCGCAGTTGTTTTTAAACATTCAGATAACCATGAGGCTCCGGAACAGCACAATATCAAAGGACTTCCATACTATTCAGTCAGCACTTCAACTTTCATTTTCAACAATCTTTCCATATTCTTCCCGAAGTAACCATACCACTGCCTTAGAATAAAGAACCAATAACATACATTCATCGATCCCCGGGCTGTGCGGCGGCAGCCGAATTTTCTCCTGTATTCGCTGTCGGGTTTTGTTCAGTGCCATCTTTATTGGAGTCGACTTGCTTATTTTATTGTTTAGTAGTAGTAAACTTACTCTACTGGCTCCTGTTTGAAACGGCCGCCGTTCGCTGTTAACTTTGTTTGTTGGCCGTTATTCGAGCTAGCTATTACTTCGCCCGAATTGATTACGATCGATTTTCGTTCGCATAGTAGTGGTTAAGCAATAGGTAACGCTAGACTTGCTTCGCTGTACTGTACTGTTTGTTGTATCTGTGGTATTCCTTATCGGAAGCCATTGCCAGAACGGCAACTGGGCTTAACATCTCTCTTTCGACGTTGTTGCCACCTCAGCAGGTATTTTTTGTGGATCTTCGTGTTGCGCCCTTGTTCGTGTCATTCGGTTTATTATTGCCAATCTGTGGTCTGACTGGCTCATGGATAACGTCAATATGGACTTTGCTAGTGGATCGACTTTCTCTCAAGTTTGCGGCGATATTAATGGTCGGAATGAGTCTGTGTAGAAGGATCTACAACAAAAAAATGAGGAGATTACAAAATTACGACGTGTCAGTGATCCAGTAGAAAAGGTCTTAAATGCTATGATGAGGTGACTGAGTTGTCTGAGAGCTGAAAATGTTGATCTAAAAAAGGAAATTATTGATTTACGTAATAGGGAATCTAAAGAAAGCTCGCCACCGTGTAGTCAGTTATCGAACCACATCGATTGTGGTAATCAGGTTAATGTCATGATTGCGTATTACCTTGTCATGAAGAGGAGAGGCTCGATTTGCATTCAAGCAAAGGAATTTTTCTCAAATCTCCCCGCGTTTCCTTCATTGTGGTGCATCTACTAGAGTCATTCTGAAAGAGATTACAAAGACTTTCACAGAGAATACCTTCAATGTGGATCGTGTTTATAGCCAAGGACGTACCTCCTAACGGAACCAAATAAGAATGTGACCTCGAACCCTAATCACCAATGTGGGAAAGGCGCCTTCTGGCGCTTAGTCGCGTGCACCGGCCCTATCAAAGGCACAGGGGAGCAGGAAAGAAAAACGTATTCTCAAACGCTGTTCCCTGTGAACGAACATTCGAACTCATGAAAGATGATGTGTAGCGTAAATCGCGTCGAAAAACCCGCTTTTGAGGCGATATTGCAATTCTAGCAATTTCACTTTGAACGGTACGCTTCACCTCAAACTGCACCCTTCAGATTCTTATGATTTGCACTTTGCTGGCGTTTTAAAATTCTGGCCGTGATGGAATATCTAGGCGGAGTGCATAATGAATAGATTCTGTATATTTCGCACATTATTTATGGCTTGATTTGAAATCCTTTTTAATCCAGCATTAATAATACTATGTTCAATGGCCAACGCCACTGTTCTTTGATGTCACATAGGGCGATTCGACTTCTTCCATAATTATGTTGAACATGTGATACTGTACAGCAACAGACAAATGAGAAATGAAAAGGAGAATATGTGAAAGAGTGAAAAAAGTCTTTACAATATAAATCAGAAATTCACACTCGATGTGATTTTGAGGCGTTGTATGTGCATGGTAACGAGGTGCAGGCTACCATAAAGCCATACCGCAAGTCATAATTGCCCCGTCCCAGTGTTCTTCAGAGTATTGCGAAGAAATCACATAAACTTTTCTATTGATTAACTGGCTTTTCTCTTATTGTGAAGGGGCCATGCATATTACGAAGATAACAAAGAACATGCTGCTCGGTGACTACTGCATAGTAGACGCTAAGTAAACTTTCATTCTTTACTTGAGAAATTTTCTTCATCACTGAGTAATTGTCGTTGTTGAATTTTTGCGTATGAGTTGGTTCCCCTATTGTTCAAATGCCGTGCTACAGTATCCTCACAAATCTGACGCTATTTTATAGGTCCGATGATCCTAACGTGCTGGCATGTGGCGAATCCACTTATCATATTCTCCCCAACAAAGCATCCGTTGTTGAACGAACAGCGTCCATCTAGAGGACTAGGTAATTACAGCTTATTCATCATTGATAGGGAAATGTAAACGGAATTTCCGATAGAAATTATACTGAAAAGTCACCACTGTATTTCAAATTTTTCATGAACCACTATCAAAAGTATCCTATATGTATACTATAGATGAGATATGGTTCAGCACAGGGAATGACATTCAGCTTGTTCTAACTTACTGAGTAAATATTAGTTAACTGCCTTTTTATGGCATTTACATATACTCAACGTCGTTGCTGTCAAATACTTGGCTAGTGAGTGAACCACTCCCTCTTGAAATCATCCTTTTTGTCCTACACAAACGGTTATTTACCTATACACTGACGCTACTGCTAAATGAAACCTAGACGCCTGATGACGATGACTTACAAGGAAAGGGCTTCGAATTCACATGGAATTCAGAAATGAGACCCGGAAGCTTTCATAGAGCTCCGATTACTGATTATAACTGTGAGAAACCAAAATTGCACGATGGCATTTTTAAGCGTGGTGCGAGAGGTCAATATTTGCCTCAGACCTCTCACTGGCGAGGCACCTTGCCACCAGCACAGCCGCTAGGTAAGCCAACATCGACCACCGTAGGTCGTTGGTAGTGTTCCTTATCTGCAAGGTAGGGGTCGTTGATTTGCTCCGCGTCGGTGAGGGCTTTTTTGCATCTTGTGTTTCATTGTCAGTAAGTAAGTTAGTAAGTTTTTTTCACTTCTCGACGTTTCCTTGTTTTGGTATAGCACCCATTATTCACTCTGCTACTTTATTTAAACTACTAACATTACTCACAAGGGAAGGAAACCATTCGAAGAGACTTCCGTACCACACGAATTAGGCGTTGTTGTGTAAAAATATTATGATATTCGCGCACAGGAGGTCGAATTACCATTCTGTGCAGCATCCTTCAGACCATAATACAAGAAGCTTCATCGAGAAGTTTTATACGAAATTGTCTCCCAAAAAAGACATTTGTGCATCGATTTTACAAAGAACCCAACAAGTGCTTCAGAAAAATCAGTTTGTCCATTGTCCATTTATCTAGTCAATTCTTCTGGAAGAAACACACAACGTGCATTGCACCCTCCTTGGTATCTTTGCCGTTGCATCCAAAATCCGAACCATCAGCAACACGTTTGATCTGAACATAATTGGCAATATATAATAGAATCTATCTGCAATCAATTCATCCACAACACATCTAAATACACTACCTCACCCTTTCGCTGCTTCCCTCCTTTCGCTCATCTTGGATCACAAGGTACTGAGAGTTAGACGCAGAGGACGAGGGGTTATGCCATTCGGCCGCAAATGCTACCATGCCTTCGCAGCAACTCGGCCAGTGAAGCGCAATGAGGTCGCGATAAAGAATCGAAGTCGCGCTTTTCAACGCGATGTCCCAAAAGATTACCTCTTCATGGGTGGCCTTTTCATTTACACAGATAGCACTGTTGCCAGCTCTGCCTTCCTTTAGTTTCATCTTCCCTTGCCTTGAAACGGACTGTCTTATTCAGGGCATGCGCACTTGGGTGTATGGCTGCAGCCCTTCATGGCGAATCAATAAGTCAAGATACATTCCATGTTCGCTAGTGGGCGGGCGTCAAAGTGGTCGTTACTGGTGACATGCGATGGCCACAACTCAGTGAGATGTTCAGGGTGTGCGAAAATCCTTCCAAGAACATCTAAAGAGTGACGAACAAGCTCGACCCAAGCATCTCGGCAAGGGTGAAGTACGTTATTAAAAGGTAGATCAACGAATATGCATCAGTCAATTCAATTGAGCATGAACGGAATAAAAGTACAAAATCCGAAAAAAAGGGCCTTCCTTCACAAATGGTCCCCATCGAAGACATCTTTCCGTGCCCTCTGCGTCACTAGAGGGGTGATGCAACGGCGAGGGCAGCGATACTCTAGGAGATCATGTATTGGAACCCTTTCCCCCGATCATCAAAAAGCATAGTTCAAAATGAAGGCGTCGATTTATCACGAGTTTCGATCCCAGTTACTTACGTTGCTTACATGATCCTTGAAACTTTTAATGGTTTGGCGCACTTTCTCCTCCATCGGTATATCTTTCTTCAAAAATGCCCTTAACGAACGTTGTTCATTTGTAGGATACATGGGGAATAATTCTGTAGACCATCGAGTACAAACCTCTTATTTTGGAGCGTGAAATAAGGCGAATCTTGCCTAACAAATTTCCCTGGCTCCTCAATTTCTTGTAGAGCATGCTGCGACATAGTGCTGTTCCATCTCTGTAAGCAAAATCGCTGTTTCTTAAGTACCGCTGTGTAAAAGGCTCATTTACGATAGCCGAGGTATTTCAGTCTTTCGCGAGCAATGGCAAGTCATCAGACAGCTAGTCGCATAGGCGGTTATTGGTGTTGGAATGCCAGGCATCCTCCACTACCCTATGCGAATGGCAAGTGCATCATTGTCTGTTCCGTGCTTTCTAACGATGACCGGGAAGAGAGGAAGGGCGGCTGACGTGAGACATCGAAACTGAGGAGACAGTACCACTTGCTTCCGTGTATACCGTATCGTTTTAAAAAGCACTTACCACATTTAGGCTGTTTTCTTCGTTGAAGAATTTCGTGTACACTTGGGGGTCTTGTACTGAAAAGCATGATTCATTTGCATTCTTAAGAGAGTGCCAATTGCACTGGAAATTCCAAAAACTTCAATGGTATACAGTATTGTAAAAGCTGTTCTTACGTTGGGCTCCAGCTTTCGCCAGGAGGACTGAGAGTAGAGCAATGGCAAACAACATTGTGAGTGGTTGACCCTCAATTCGCTCCCTCTTATATGTGGGCCAAATTCGTCATCATATTTCATAACCATTTCAGAAAATTTGTACTCTGGTCTGAACAATTTTGACTGGTAGCTATTTTCGTCCTTTTTCAATCACCGATTGAAATTAAATCATAGCATTTTCACTGCTCACGCTTCAGTTTGCGCTTTCAAAAAGGTTTTTCCTCTGAAACGTCTGGATGGAGCTTGATTCGTTCTGTAACACAACACCAATGTGAGAATATTCGGAGTGAGCAGTAGTAGCTAAAGAAATGGTGCACGGAAAAAAAGAGTTTCTTTGTCACCCACACATTTACTTATTCGACCCCTTTTTCACTCACAGATTGAACAAATTCATGTCATTTTCACTGCTCACGCTTCACTTTGCGCTTTCAAAAAGGTTTTTCCCCTGAAACGTCTGGATGGAGCTTGATTCGTTGTGTCACACAACACCAATGTGAGAATATTCGGAGTGAGCAGTAGTAGCTAAAGGAATCGTGCACGAAAAAATGAGTTTCTTTGTCACCCATAACAAGGGCTGCATGCAAAGTCCATGCGAAAAAGTAGAGAGCCGGCTAAGATGCAGCTCCTTAAGGTGGTGGCCGAGAGGGTCGGGTCGCGGCCTCAGAGTAAATGGCTGCCCCGTCGTTCGCAACGGTGAGGGCTCGGTCACCAATGAGAGAGGCAGTATTTTAACCGGGATCTCACTTTTTGTGTGGAACTCTTTGTGCGGCCCTTACCAGGGATATATAACGTAAGTATACGGGGTAATAGAGAAAATCATTTTTCCGTCCTTGGTTTCTGTAATTATGTACAACTTACGATCCTCAGTATACATAAAACGCTTTGACTTCCTGTTTGTACGTCCGTCCTTACTTCTGTTTGTTTGCCACGTAATTAGATATAATATGAAAAACGACCTGTGGGGATGGGGACTAGTTTGGGAAAGGTAGGATGGGACAAGAAGTAAGAAGTACACAGGGGCCAAGTTAAGCTCCGCCCACAGTGGACGGAGCGTTCACTAAAACGTTCTGTCCTTGGATCTGTAATTGCTTGCTCAGGCCAAGAATCGTTCAAATGTGAGGAAAAGGTAGCTAAGGCCAGTCATGAGTACCCATAAAAGAGGCATGGCACAGTTGTTCAAGTAATCTTGAGCCCACTTGAAGAAAGGAAACCCGCCCACAGCGGATGTAGCGTGATGAGGTAATGGGTACCGAGTAAATTTATAGAAAAAAGCAATTCCGATCGACCAACTAACGCCCATAATGTTACGTGCTCAGTAGTATTCGCAAGCCAACTGGCCAAACTGTTAAAGCTAATATCAACCAGGCTAGGTAGATCCTCTCGCATCTGCTGAGATTGTGCCAATTAGGCTCTACAATGTGCAGATAAGGGCTTAGCGCCTACAAGGTGCGTCCGTGCCCATTTCCTAAGGGCTTCACGGCCCCACCACTCAACGTAGTCAACCTGTGCATCGCTGTCTCTCATCTCTCTTGTCATCATCTTTCTTTTTGGTCTCTCATAGCCTTCGCATTTCAACACAATAACGAAAATCGAAGATACTTGGGGTATCGGATGTTTGAGGTATTTCATTTCACCTTGCTTCACTTGCTGGAGTCTTTGCATCTCTAGTTCCAACTTTTAGTGAGCAATTCTCATGCCTTCACCGGAGGGACTATCCAAGCGAGCTCCGTGAAGTGCTTTGAAAAGAAAGATGATATTTTCGGAAATTTATAATAGCCACACAGAGTGATGAGGGTCAAGTCTCGTGATGAGAAAGCTAAAACACCCGCCACAAGTTTTCAAGAAGCCATTTTTTTATTCTGCACCATGAACCTTTCGTTATCATTTGATCTCTTTATAGTTATGTCTTTTGAATCAACTCATCTAGCTCTAAAAGATGGTTTACCACAGTTTTTTTGAAAAGCTCATTTTTCACCTTTTCGCATGTTCGAAGTGCCAGCGGGCACTCACAAGCGACCGACGCGCGCAATAATTATAACCAAGCAAAGCGGCCCCCAACACAACTCAATAACTTATAGGGCTGCTATCCTATTTAAAACTAAATAACAATTAGCATTCAATTCCTTAAGGGGACAATGGTCATGTTTTCAAAGAATCACAAATGATGACTACCATAGCAATTGGGTGAACTGATACCATGATGACCAATATCACTCTTAATGAACTAAAACTTAATTTTTATTTAGTTTGAACAGGATCGGAGCTCTATAAGTGGTTGAGCTGTGTTGGGGCTACTTTGCTTGGTTATAGTTATAGCGCGCGTCGGTCGTTTAAGTGCCCGCTGGCATTCCGAGCATGCGAAAAGGTGAAAAATGAGCTTCTCAAAAACTGATAAACCATCTTGTAGAGCTAAATAAGCTGGTTCAAAAAATATATAATTATAAGAAGATCAAATGATTACGAACCGGGTCATGGTGAAAAGTAAGAAAAATGGCTTTCTAAAGACTTGTGGCGGGTGTTTCAAAATATATAATTATAAGAAGATCAAATGATTACGAGCCGGGTCATGGTGAAAAGTAAGAAAAATGGCTTTCTTAAAACTTGCCCGTGTTCTGGGCGTTCTAGCTTTCTCATCACGAAACTTGACCCCCATCACTCTGTGTGGCTGTTATAAATCTCCGAAAACAACATCTTTCTTCTCGCAGCACTGCACGGAGCTCGTTCCAATAGTCCCTCCGGTAAAGGCATGAGAAATGCTCATTAAAAGTTAGAACTAGAGATGCAAATACTCCAGCGGGTGAAGAAAGGTAATGTGGACTACCTCAAACATCCGATATCCCAAGTATCTTCGATTTTCGTTATTGTGTTGAAGTGCGAAGTCTATGAGAGACCAGAAAGAAAGGCGGATGACAAGAGAGATGAGAGACATCGATGCGCAGGTTGTCTACATTGAGCGGTGGAGCGGTGAAGCCTTTAAGAGGTGGGCATGGACGCACCTTATAGGGGCGTAGACCCTTATGTGCACACTGTAGAGCCAAATCGGCACAATCTCAGCGGATGCGGAGTACCTAGCCATGGTTGGTTTTATTGGCTTTATTAGTTTGACCAGTTGGCTGGCGAACACTACTGTGAGCGTAACATCATGGGCGTTAGTTGGTCGATCGGAATTGCTTTTTTCTATAAATTTACTCTGCATCCATTACCTCATCACGCTGCACGCACTGTGGGCGGGTTTCCTTTCTTTAAGTGTGCTGAAGATTACTTGTACATTGGTCATTTCTGCTGACTTTCTCCAGGTCTCAAGGCTGCGTTGGAATGGAGTTATGAATTTTCATTGTATGGCCCCCCACTCGGGGTGCGCTCCGCCCACTGTGCCCAGGCCTCTTTTATAGATACTCATGGCTGGCCTTAGCCTACCTTTTCCTCACGTTTGGACCATTCTCGACCCGAGCAAAGAATTATTGATCCAAGGACAGAACGTTTCAGTGCACGCTCCGCCCACTGTGGGCGGAGCTTAAAGTGACCCATGTTACTTTTTACTTCTTGTCACATCCTACCCTTCCTTAACTTGTCCCCAACTCCACAGGTCGTTCTTTATATTATATCTAACCAGTTGGCGGGCGCACACTACTGCGCGCGATTCATGGCTTCTGAGCTATTGAATTGGAAAAAAGCAGAGAAGATGGCGTGATAAAAAAGCATTGAGGTGCCAATATGCTTCAGTCGCTTTTCATCAAACCCATTTTGCACGTCATCGACATGAATAGCGCAGTAGCGTGCGTCAGCCAACTGGTCATATGTAAAATTCAGGATCCCATCTTTGCTGCGACTCGAGATATGGATCTCCCGTCATTCGCCTTTCGAAGCTCCTTATCAGCCCCTACCACTTGCTATCACTTCCTTTCACCATTGATGTCCCCTTACCACCCTCTATATCACTTTTAAAATTCAGTGTTCCAGCTGTAGTGCGACGCGATATTTGAATTTCGTCACAGACGGAGGGACGGACAAAGGGACGGAGGGACAGAGAGACGAAGCGTTTCATATATAGTAAGGATTACGTGACAGACAGACAGACAGAAGGACGGACGGACGTACAAACAGACAGTCAAAACGTTTTATATATAATGAGGATCATAAATTGTACATAATTACAGGAATCAAGCACAGAAAAATGAGTTTCTCTGTTACCCCATATACTTATGTTATATTTGCATGGTAAGGGCCGCACAAAATGGTCCACACAAAAAAGTGAGAATCCGACTAAAATACAGCTTCTCAAATTGGTGACCGAGCCCTTACCGTTGCGGACGACGGGGCAGCCATTTACTCTAAGGCCGCGACCCGACCCCCTCGGCCACCACCTTGAGGAGCTGCATCTTAGCCGGCTCTCTACTTTTTCGCATGGACTTTGCATGCGGCCCTTATTATGGGTGACAAAGAAACTCATTTTTTCGTGCACGATTCCTTTAGCTACTACTGCTCACTCCGAATATTCTCACATTGGTGTTGTGTGACACAACGAATCAAGCTCCATCCAGACGTTTCAGGGGAAAAACCTTTTTGAAAGCGCAAAGTGAAGCGTGCGCAGTAAAAATGACATGATTTTGTTCAATAAGTGAGTGAAAAAGGGGTCGAATAAGTAAATGTGTGGGTGACAAAGAAACTCTTTTTTTTCGTGCACCATTCCTTTAGCTACTACTGCTCACTCCGAATATTCTCACATTGGTGTTGTGTTGCAGAACGAATTGAGCTCCATCCAGACCTTTCAGAGGAAAAACCTTTTTGAAAGCGCAAACTGAAGCGTGAGCAGTGAAAATGATATGATTTAATTTCAATCGGTGATTGAAAAAGGACGAAAATAGCTACCAGTCAAAATTGTTCATACCGTAGTACAAATTTTCTGAAATGATTATGAAATATGATGACGAATTTGGCCCACATATAAGAGGGAGCGAATTGAGGGTCAACCACTCACAATGTTGTTTGCCATTGCTCTACTCTCAGTCCTCCTGGCGAAAGCTGGAGCCCAACGTAAGAACAGCTTTTACAATACTGTATACCATTGAAGTTTTTGGAATTTCCAGTGCAATTGGCACTCTCTTAAGAATGCAAATGAATCATGCTTTTCAGTACAAGACCCCCAATTGTACACGAAATTCTTCAACGAAGAAAACAGCCTAAATCTGGTGAGTGTTTTTTAAACGATAGTGATATACACGGAAGGAAATGGTACTTCTCCTCAGTTTTGATGTCTCACGTCAGCCAGCCCTTCCTCTCTTCGCTGTCATCGTTAGAAAGACACGAACAGACAATAATTCACATGCCATTCGCATAGGGTAATGGGCGGTGCCTGACATTCCAACATCTATAACCGGCTCTGCGACTAGCTCTGATGACTTGCCATGCTCGCGGAAGGGACTGAAATACCTCAGCTATCGTAAATGAGCCATTCACACAGCGATACTGGAAAAAGAGCGATTTCGCTTACAGAGATGGAACCCACATATGTCGCAGCATGCTCTACAAGAAATTGAGAAGCCAGGGAAATTTTCGCAAAAAGATTCAGCATATTTCAAGCTCGAAAACAAGAGGTTTGTACACGATGGTTTGCAGAGTTATTCCCATGTATCCTACAAAATAACAACGTTCGTTAAGGGAACTGAAGGGAGACAATCTACCAGTGGAGGAGAAAGTACGCCAAACTATTGAAAAATTCAAGGATGATGTAAGCGAAGTAAGTGACTGATATCGAAACTCGCGATAAATCAACGCCTTCATTTTGAACTATGCTTTTTGATGATCGGGGGAAAGGGTTCCAATACATGATCTCCTAGAGTATCGCTGCCCTCACCGTTGCATCACCCCTCTAGTGACGCAGAGGGCACGGAAAGATGTCTTCGATGGGGACCATTTGTGAAGAAAGGCCCTTTTTTTCGGATTTTGTACTTTTATTCCGTTCATGCTCAATTGAATTGACTGATGCATATTCGTTGATCTACCTTTTAATAACGTACTTCACCCTTGCCGAGATGCTTGGGTCGAGCTTGTTCGTCACTCTTTAGATGTTCTTGGAAGGATTTTCGCACACCCTGAACATCTCACTGAGTTGTGGCCATCGCATGTCACCAGTAACGACCAATTTGCTCAATCGCATCATCGCACTGACTTTCCGAGTTGTCCGCTGTAGGAGACGGCCGCAGGCCAACTTTAGTTGTAGCACCTGACTACCAGCGCAGTGGAGTGGCCATTCCCAACTACATTAGCACTCATGTAAGTACATCTAGAATCAACATAAGAAAGAACAAAGGAGAACGTAAAAGGAATGACCAACTTTATAATGGAAACATCTTCTCTTGGCACCATGCCAAGGCGTCAAATTGGCGAGTTTGTGCAATGGCGGCCACTTGAACTCGTCCACACTACGTCTGTTCTACCGTAAGCCAAAATTACTCCCTTACGGTTCATTAAAGGAAACGGAAGATGGAAATGAACGAAGACAAAGCTAGCAACAATGTTATCTGTAAACGAAAAGGCCAGTCATGAAGAGATAATCTTTGGCGGACCTCGCGTTGAAAAGCGCGACTTCGAAGTCTTTATCGCGATTTCATTGCGCTTCACTGGCCGAGTTAAGGCAGGGTAGCATTTGCGTCCGAATGGCATAACCCCTCGTCCTCTGCGTCTAACTCTTAGTAGCTTGTGTTACAAGGTGAGCGAAAGCAGGGAAGCAGTGAAAAGGGCGAGTTGCGTCTTCAGATGTATTGTGGAAAATTGATTGCAGATAGATCCTACTATATAATACCAATTATGTTCAGATCAGACGTCTCGCTGATGATTCGGATTTTGGATGCAACGGCAAAGAAACCGAGGGTGCAATGCACATTGTGTGTTTCTTCCAGAAGAATTATGACTGGATGAAAGGACAATGGCAAAACTGATTTTTCTGAAGTACTTGTTGGATTCTTCGTAGAATCGATGCACAAAATACCTTTTTTGGGAGACAACTTCGCATAAAATTTCTTGATGAAGCTTCTTGTATTATGGTCTGGGCGATGATGCACAGAGGGGTAGTGACGAATTAGTATGAACGGAAATTGGCGATCAGATAGGAACTCTTCTATCCAGGCAATAATCCTCGGATGAATATCCACGACTTCCATTCATGTGCAAATTTTTATGAAGCCCTCTAAAAGAATAAACACTTGTAAAAATCGAGCCTCTGCTAACTTCTGAAAGATTAATGTAGAATTATAGAGAACGTGAGTATATTTTTCTCGAAATTTCTTTAATTCACATTCGCATTCGCACTGGTCCTTCACGTAAAACACGTACAGTCTAGTTCCCGAAGGCTGGCAAGGCGTTGCCTACAGACTTGGGTGAGAGTGTGCGGCGGGGTGAGAGAGATCGATACACGTTTATCCAAGTCCGTAGGCCTCGCCCTGCCAGCCTTCGGGAAATGGACTGTAATACTTATGAATTTCAATGGAAAACACACTACCCAGATAGCCTCTCGAACACGCGTGTAAAAGGATGGAGCTGCGAAAGTGCCCTGCCTGCCCAATGAATGGAAATTCCCTGTAGCGTACAAGAGCTAATTCACACTCGGAGCAAAATTTTCTCAAAATGCTATCACTAATTTCAGAACAGCGGTTTTGGCTTAGTGCTCTTGCCATTAGTGACGTCAATGATTTTCGCGGCGTTCATCTGGATTCTTCATCTTCCACTTGTTGTATTTGTAGTCAGGGTAAGAATGATGCTGTCCTAGCTTGTAGGATTTTTTTCGGTCATCACTTTTTATTATTTTTTCTTCCAACAAACAACAATTAGGCAACATGCATTCATCATTGTTATCGACAACGTGTCTGCCACCTCATAGGTAGGTCGTTAATTCCCTCCTCTCAGAACTCTGGATTCTGAGAGTCGAGGAAGTCGGCGATCGCCTTTGCAAACAAGTCATAATCAACGGATATTCTTTCGGCCAGCAAGGTTTTAAGGGGAAGGGTAAAGTAATAGTCAGATGGGGTAATATCTGGAGAGTACCACGGGTGGGGCAGCACATCCCAGCCGAGCTCCTGTAGCTTGGCCTGGGTACTTATCGCAAAATGGAAGCGGGCGTCGTCATGACCGAGGGTGACCGCGGACCTTCTCTGACACTTTTCTCGAATAGCGACGGCGAGCTGCTGGGGCTAGTGGGTGCATACGAAAGCGGTAACTGTCTCACTTTGTACCAGTACCTATTGGGAAAGCATTCCTTCCGCGTCCGAGAGGCACACAGTGCTGAGTGGTTTTTCTTTTATGTCAATCTCGCCGTTGCTGAAGCTGACGAGCGAGCGGCGCACGGTCTGGTAGCTCACACATCCCTTGCCCAATGCAGCGTTGAGAGTGGCAAGCTTCCGTCGCTTTGGTGCCGCAAGACCACTCACAGTAGTTGACACCGCGTGTTGGGTGGGTATCGACTACGGGCATTGTAGCTCTCTCCACGGAATCTGGTGGGTCAATATATATTTTGTTAGAAAGCTCAGAGTACCTTCTACCATACTCCTGAACCGCCTAGATCTGCCTCGAAGTGAACAAAAGTTATTGATTTTTTTGGAAAAATCCTACAATACTTTTGGGACAACCTGATACATCATTACTTCTACTGGTTGAGAAACTTTTGAATATACAAAAAATGGAAATTAAAAATTGTTGTTTAAGGAGCGAGTTTACTTACGAATGTACGATCACTCGTCTCTTTATACGGGCTTGTGCATAGCCACAGGTTAAAAATGTCTTCCAATGTATTTAACTGTTATCTTAAAATGTTTTCAACTAATTTTAACAATTTTTGATGAAGAATCTTTCAAATTTTCGTAGCAACTATGAAACTTCTGTGCTTAGAATTTATGTTTTCGGCGTTTTTGTAACCGGGGAGCGGTATGAAGGTTAGGACGCAAGCTGTTCGGCGTCAGTCGTTTCATTTGGATTGTGCCATGCATCTCAATTCCAACCACTGAAGCAGATGTTCCATGCATGTTAGCAGGCATCGGCAGATTAGCGTAGGAGCCACTGGAAGCCTATATTATGGAGAACATTAGGATCGACTCCCATACTCAAGTTTCTATCGCTTTTGTCAGTAGGAACGAAGCTCTGGGCTTCAAGTAGGTTTCAAGTAATACTTTGAAGATACCGGGACGGGGCAATTTTGACTTGCGGTATGGCTTTACGGTAGACTGCATCTCGTTACCTTGCACATACATGGCCTCAAAATCACATCGAGTGTGAATTCTTGGTTTTTATTGTGAACACACTTCATTTTTACTCTTTTACTTATTTCCCTTTTCATTTGTCACTTGTATGTTGCTGTACAGTTTCACATGTTTAACATAATTATGAGAAAAATCAAATTCATCCTAGGTGAAATCAAAGTACAGGGCAACGGTCATTGAACATATTATTAATGCTGGAATAAAAAGCTTTTTAAAATAAGCCACAGAATAATGGGCAAAACATACAGATTCTATTGATTATGAACGCCGCCTAAATATTCCGCCACGGCCGTAGCTAGCAAAGTGCAAATCAAAATACTGAAGCGTGCAGTTCGACGTGAAGCGTGCCGTTTGAAGTGATGCGCGCTAAAATCGCGATAGCGCCCAAATAGCGCGTTTTTTGACGCGATTTTCGCTACACTTTATCTTTCATAAGTTCGAATGTTCATGGAAGGAAAACAGCATTTCAGAATAGGTCCTCCTTTTTGCTTTCCTTCTGATGCCCTCAATAGGGTCGGTGCACGCAGGTAAACGCTACAAGGTACCGCTCCCACCTTGATGATCACGATTGAGCCGTTTTCTCACTTTGGTCCGTTAAGAGGTACGTCCTTGGCTATCAAAAGCGGCATTGAAGAAGTTTATGAGGGTGATTCTGATCCCTTCAAAAAGCTGCTACAATAGATGCACCACAATGGAGGAAACGCGGGAAGATTCGATGAATTTTCTCTTTTTTTTCAATGCAGAAATCGAAAATTACGCTATAGCAATATTTGAAGTACCGTCTCGCAGAATGCAATTCAAGTTTTCGCTCCTAATGTTGATTTACTTACCACACTGCCTCCCTGACCACATGACCGTCGCCTCAGTCCTCCTAGCCGTGCTTCCTCGGATGCACATCCCATCCAACATCACCTTGTGGTCTCCCATCACAGACGAAATCTCGTTTTTTGCATGAAGCCTTATGTGTGGACCGTGGTACGCAAATATAACAGAAATATGCTGGTGCTAGTAGAACTCAATTTCCGTCCACTTATTCCGAATGCGGGTCATAATCATTACCACTGGGAAAGCTCCGGAAGTTGTCGAACTACATTTCCTATCGTGTCATTAAAAGTGGTCAACATACTTCTAACGCGATCCACCCAGTGACGATGCAGATCACATTCTGGAGAACGTGCAACGTGCCCTTACATACCTTTACGTGATACGCCACAAATCATCCTGCCCCAGTACCCCTGCTGATTACATGTGGGTTCGCTAAAGTAAGGTCATAACTCCAGGTATCGAACTGCCATTTTCGTAAGCCGAGAATTCCACAAAGTACCGATCCTGTATGAAGACCGATCCGCGTACTGACTTCTACAGTAGCTTGACGAATTTGTCTGAAAACCAGGAATATATGAAAAAAAGCAAATTTCCACAACATAACCGAGTGTGACTAATCCTGGGCTCATGTCTGCAGAAAATATTTCAAAAATCTGTGATGAAGCAAAGATATTCCCAACTTCGGTTTGGTGAGAAGCAGAAGAAAAGAATCTTTTCGGATTTCTTGAGCACTTTATCGTTTCGATCATCTCCAAGCCCATAACAACACATATCAGCGTGATTTGGTCAATTCACTGCCATTCCTGATGCGCAGTATTAGTAGTCACCGAGAAATTTAATGCATATACACTGGAGTTTCTGTAAATTTTATATAATGACTGCAATGATCCCATAAACGAAAACTAGTGCTATCTAATCCTGGAGACAAGAAGTGTCGTAAAACGTAACCGGAGGTGAAAACTTCAGTGAGCCGCAATTATCAGTTCTACTGGGTTGAAAAATATGTTTCCACCGTTTCTTATTGTCTGTGTTTCACAATAATCTCCTCACCTTCCGACAAGGCTCATACATATGTGTTCGATAGAGCCTTTTCTGCTCTACTGTAGTTGCTTTTTGTTTTTCGATTTGTTCGATTGCTCAATTTTTATGAAGTTTAGAAAATGCGTGATCTGAAAGTGAAATTTCGCAATATCGACATTTTCTCTTCTTCATCTAAAACTGGTGTCAAAAAATTCACGCTCACATGTTTTGATAGAGATTTTTCGGCTCTATCAAATGGTACTCCTTGTTATTGAAGTCTCTCAACTGCTTGCTCTTTTCAAGGCTTTTAACTGCAGGAATCAGTGAAAATGGAGGCTTTCAGTATCTTTTCTTCCTCGCCTACAGTCGAGATTGAAGAGAATGTTCATAGATGCATTCGATAGAGCTTTCTTGGCTCTACAAGAAGGTACCACTAGTCTTTTGAATACTTAACAGTTTGATATTCCTAAGGCTTAGGAATGGTGTACTCAGTAATTCACCTGCACTTTTTGCCATAAATCTAGATTTCACCAAACACTTTCATTGGACAGGAAACCCTCTTATATGATAGCAGATTGATCAACAATGACTTTTCCCCATTTGATTTTATTTGACAAAAAGTGAGCTTTTTGGACCTCGATGTGCCAAAAGTGCAGATTTCTGCCTACAGATTACTCCCTTTTTAAACTTTGGAGCAACAGTCGGCTAAAAAACCAAATAGAACTGTTGTGTAGAGCGGAGAAAGCTCTATCAAAAACATATGCGCATGCATTTTTGTCCTCGATAGCAGAAGAAAAAAGGGAAATGTCGAGAATGCGATTTCTCACCTTCAGGTCACTTCACTTCCAAATCTCATAAATGTTAAGGAAAAAAAGGCGGTAACTTATTCCTCAAGTCATAAAATCTGTCCGCATTAAGCTTGCCTTACATTCTCCAATCGGTCATACGAACCTAACAGAAGCAATGAGGACATGATACAGGAATATTAGAACACAAGAGCTACTGAATTATCAGGTACTTGCGGTGAAAGAGTCTTGAGTTTTGAGCAGTGAAGCAAGCACATGGCTCATTCCACCGTAGAACTATCTCAGACCCTAACATCTAAAACTTTTCGTCAAAACGTTTCACCCATCCATAGAAACTTTAGAAACCGTTAATAGTACCTTCTTAGCATGCACAATGCATTCAATTTAGTTACAGCCAGTATAGCAGCAGTAATTGGATGCGATTTGACCTACCAAATGAATTGTGGAGGCAAAACCAGTGATTTTATTTTTTTTAACCAATTTACTAAACTTCTTCGGAAGTATAGAAACTGGCCGGCCAGTTTCGGCATTGATTCAAGTTTCGTACGCTTGACCATACAAATGGGAGCTGCGCTACTGTCACCGCACCCACCTTATTAAGCCATACTGTCAATGAAATCTGTTCTTTACCTTTCCGCGGGATTCACCAGTGCATGGACCTTACCGAAGGGAATTCTCGAGAAGCGAAGAGGAAAAGGTTCGTCAGAAAGTGCGAAACTCAGTAGACATGTTTGGAGCGAGAGAGGGAGGGATGAGAGGCGAAAATGCAGATATCGGTTAGATTCTCACTATTTCTCACTATTTTTTTGAAGCTCCATTCCCATTCTAGCACGCTACAAGCAACCTTACAGGGTCAAATAGTCGCACGGCAACTCTCGTGCAGTGCAAGTGGATGGAGGGGGAAGGTCGGATTACACTGCTCTCGGGAGTGATTACTTAGCCCTACCTCGATCTATGGGAACAGCACTTCTGTGAATAACGAAACATGGCTTTTTGGAGAAGTACGTGTAGACTTGCCCAAAAAAGGTGCGGACGTGGACCATAGCGGTTCTACACCTGTACCTCCCTAAACCTCATGTTTGTTGCAAACCCCGATGCAGAAGTTATAAATCTTCTGGAAGAAACACAATGTTCTGTATTCCTTTTCACCCTCCGTGGTTTCTTTGCCATTGCATCCAAACTTCGAATCTTCAGCAGTACGTCTGAGCTGAAAATGAATTGAAAAATATCATAGATTCTATCTGCAATCACTTTATTCACAGCACATCCAAAGCCACTGGACAGGGTAATTTTGGCCGATTGTGGACTATGAACGTCGAGACGCCAAGTAGTGCAACAGCAGAGAAAGTATGAGACGCAGAGAACGAGGGGTTTTATTTATCCTTTTACACAGCGGTAGTCAAAAGAGGGAGATTTTGTCCTCTACCCTATGTGACCCTTTTTGTTTGCAGATATGGAGCAAACATATGTCGCAGCATGCTCTAGAAGAAGTTGAGAAGCCAGGGGCATATAGTAAGCAAGGTTCACCATATCTCATGCTCAAAAGTAACAGGTTTGTACATGATGTTCTGCAGAATTATTGCCGTATATCATACAAAGCAACGACGCTCGTTAAGGCCATTTTCGAAGGCAGACAAACTGACATTGGAACAGAAAATACGCAAAACCATTGGAAGCTACTCTTTCTTGAGACATGCCAAGGACGTAAGTAACTGAGAACGCAGCTCGCTGTAAAACAACGCCTTTATTTTGAACAGTACTCTTTAAAGATCGGGGAAAAGGGTTCCAATACATGATCTTTTCTGATGGAATCTCGATAATGGTGTGATAGTCTATGACGAACCCGTTGAAAGAAGCAGGTCTCTTTATCGCTAACCGTAAGAGCTTTCCGGCGCTGTGGGTGCCAGCGTCGAATTAAAATTGAGCATAGGTTATCTCGGCCCTCGCTCTTGCTTCACTCCTCCAGTAGCGCAGAGGGCAAGGAAACTCGTCTTCGATGGGGATTACTTGTAATGAAAGACCCTTTTCCTTCGATATTTATTCCAATCATGCTAAGTTGAGCTGGCTAATGCACACTCGTCGATTCATCTTTTAATGACGCATTTTACCCTTGCCGAGATACCTGGGTCGAGCTTGATCGTCACTCTTGAGATGTTCTTGGAAACATTTTCGCAGTACCCTGAACCTCACTGAGTTGTGACCACGCTTTCCAATCCCATGGCCGTCCACCAATAACAACCAATGTGAGCCCACCCGCTAACGGACACAGAACGTATCATGCCTCATTGATTCCCTGTTGAAGGGCTGCAGCACATACCACCAGGTGCGTATCCTCTGATGAGACAGTCCGCTCTAAAGGCACCGGAAGATGGAACCGAAGTAAGGCAAAGCTGGCACTGATGTTATCTGTAAATGAAATGCCCAGTCATCGAGAGATAATCTTTAGCGGGCCTCGCGTTGAGAAGCGCGACTTCGAGGTCCTTATCGCGATCTCATTGCGCTTCAGTGGCGATCTCACATCACTTGCGGCCGAATGGCGTAACCTCTCGTTTTCCGCGTCTAACTCTCAGTAGCTTGTGATACAAGTTGAGCGAAAGGGCTGCAGTGAGAATGGTGAGGTTCTATAGCTCGCGCACTTTAGCGGTTTCATCCCATACTTTCTCTGCTGTTGCACTACTTGGCGTCTCAACGTTCATCGTCCACAATGGCTAAAATTACCTCGTCCAGTGTCGTTAGATGTGCTGTAGAAAAATTGATTGCAGATAGATTCTATTTATTATATAATACCGATTATGTTCAGCTCAGACGACTTGCTGAAGGGACGAATTTTGGATGCAATGGCAAAGAAGAAATCAAGAATGAAAACGATGGAAAGGAGTACATGCACATTGTGTGTTTTTTCCAGAAGATTTATAATTAGCACTGGACAGTGTTGTCGTAACTGAGTCTTCCAAACACTTGTTGAGTTCTCTGCAAAATCAATGCACAAAATATCTTTTTTGGGAGACAATCTCGCATAAAGTTTCATCGATGAAGCTCCTTGTAGTATGGTCTGAACGATGTGGCAAAAGCAAACTACACACAAATGCATACTAAAATCTCATCCTCGAGGTATAATCCAGAAATAGCTTAGGACAGTCGAAGTGAGCCTGGTAATCCCGCGCACGGTGGCCTCGCCCTTTCTCGCACGACCGATTCACAACGGAGTCAACGAAGCACTTATTGCCTGGTGAGAACCATTTCGAGCGTGCTGGTTTACGAGCGTGCTGGAAACCAAAATTATGAACGAACCACAAGAACCTTAGAAATTGCAAAATAGCAAACGACAGCTAGACTATAGCTGGAATGGTTGGAATATACGTTGGAAACTCCTCTTTCTCTTTTCAAAAGAGCGCACCAAGCATAATTGGCATCACGGCACACTTTCCGTTCTTTACAGACAGAGTTTCAACAAATCTTTTCTTATCAGCTATTATCAGCTCAAATAATCTGTCACTGATGTCCCTGTACCATCTTCCATAATATTCCAGAAAGCCAGGACCCTGTGATCTGGTACGGAGTGGTGGGGAATTCAGCCAAGATTGACCTTTTATACGTCCTCCCTCGTGCCTTCTAAGATCACTTCGCATCTTTTCGGATTTGCTTATGGCTTGACTTACCTAAGGATTTCGCTTACGGTCTTCGAAAACCTCATCTCAAATAACAGTAAGATTCGCAATGAAATAAATAAATATTTTTTCTCTATACTTCGTAATGTTCTTTCGTAATTTTATTCTCAAAATTCTTTTGTTAAAGCCATAGGGTTTCTTCCGTCGTTCGTTGAAGCTGATATACAATTCAATAGAGCTATTCCTGCTCTACGGGTGCTATTTATTTTTAGATTTCTTTGATTGATTAATATTTATGAGGCTTAGAAATGAAGTAATCTGAATGTAAAAATTCGCATTTCCGACATCCTTCTTTTTCATCTGATATCGGGGGCAAAATTCGATAAACCCTTTTCAGGTTTGCAAGTTCTATTTGTTTTTGATCGTTTGATCATCTGTTGTTTTCAAGACTCGGGAAAATAAAGAAAAAGGGAGTGATTTATAAGCAAAGATCTGCTTTTTTGGCGCACTCAGATACAAAAAAGCTGACCTTTTTCACGTCAGATGAAATCAAATGAAAGGAAGAGGACATCGTTTGATCCATCTGGTGTTATAATTGAGGGTTCCTTTGTCCAATAAAAGTGTTGGATAATCTCGATTTTTGGTGAAAAAAGTGCAAGTGTGATCACTGGACACCCATTCATAAGCTTCACAGATATTAAACTATGAAAGAATTCAAGGCGAGGGCTACCTCCTTGTAGATAAGAAAAAGCTCTATCGTGTCGAATGCGTATATGAATATTTTCTTCAATCTAGATGGTAGGCGACAAAGAGAGGATACCGAAAGCGTTTATTTCAGCTGAGTGCCATTTGTAAGCCTCAAAAACAGCAAACAGTTGAGCGATTTGAATAGTAAGCAAGGCCGAAGAGGAAAAGAAGAAATGGCGGAAGTGCGAATTTCACCTTTAGATCACTTCATTTCTATACCTCATAAATACTAACAATAAGCAATCAAAGAAGTCGTAAAACAACGGCGGCGTCTATAGGGAATGAAAAGCTCTATTGAATACATAAATAAGTTTCGTCGAACGGTAAAGAGAAAGTTATGAAATAGAAAATAAAAAATCACGGGCGCTTATTCCTTGACCCAAAATTATATTTTTATTATATTATAAGACAGCCGAATCAACGCAGAAGGGCACACTGCACCGCCTAAGTTGCCCATTGAGATGAGTTGGATGTTTGCAAATGAAGAGCACCCCAAGGGATCTGAACCCCTTGACTCAGTGGACAAGGATCTGCCAGCCGTCAAATTGAATGAATCCTCATCCAGCCGATTCACTGACCATCCAAGTGTCGTATCACAATAGTCACGCATCTCAAAAGGTATGTGGCCATAGCGAAGGCAATTGGCCAGCTGGGATCGATAGTGAGGGGTCAACGGTGATGCACCGTTAGCCGAGTAACAAGAAAATGGAAGCGTAAATAAACCTATTGTTAATCGAGACAGCGAGTTTCAGAATAAGTTGGTAACAATAATCAGTTGTGATACATGTCTCCTACGCACTTCACCAAATTTCAAATTTCTAAGAGTCGGCTTGTTTCGAACCACATACAGTTTTGTTGAACCACTGACTCCTAACACTGCCTTTTATGAAGTACAGTCAAAATCTTCACATTTATTAGGTATAATTACAGCCACCTTCCAGAATCAGTCCATTTTGTGCAGAGACCAACATTTATGCAGACAAGACCGATTGAACAAGTAGCTTTTAGAAGATTTGAGACAAATAACATTCGATCCACCTACCTTTGAGAAAATCCTACAAAGTTTCTTCGCAGTCCATCAGCAGCACTAATGAACGATTTGAAATGGTTCGTGTTTTATAAAAAATGCGGCTCTAGAGAGGTGTGAAATTCTGAAAAATTGGTTTCACTGGAATGCCACTTTCAGGTTGAAATTAAGTTAAACCATTCATGAATGGGATCAAAATGATCACAAAATCATGAACTTGTCGAACATATTGACATTTTTTGTTCTAAAGTGCCTAAACTAAAACTTTCAGCTGAAGTGGAGAGTTTACGATGCCGTCATGCCCACAGGTACTTTCTTGCGCCTTGGAGAGTCAATTTCCCATTTTACTGAAAATTAAGATGATCCAGCAGAAAAAAATGGACTTTTCATACATACAAAGATTCCCATGAAAGAGCTCTAGCCATTGGTCTATTTTTCAAAGATTGGACCACCTCTGCTAAAGTTATGGCAAAAAGTCGGTGGGCGTCATACTTTTCCGCCGCTATCCGTCGATTTGACAGAAATTAGGAGCGGTATTGTATTTCATATTGGAAAATAGTAAACCCTCCCGTGACCCACCTATGCATCCTTGTAGAACTTAATGTACAACTCGTTCAAAGTCCTGACAAGGTCTTTTGCTGTCAGCTGTGCTACCAATACAGTGACGTTGACAATATCAGCAAATAAAATGCTGAAAATTGTTTAAATTAATTAAGAAAGTTTCGAAAGAGCTATTTCGATCAATTTTTACGTATTCATTTCAAATACTTGATTTTATCGTTAAATCGATTGAGACTGCTCACCTGACATTATCGTGCACTCGCACATGCAGATCATAAAAAAATTTGTGATGTTCAGAACTCATTCGGTATGCTTTCATTCGTACTGCTCGACTGAATTATGCTTTTACTGACCTTATCAGTAAGGTAAGCAGGAATCAATGATAGAAGGAGTTGGTCCTGAAGTTGTAGCTTAACATACAAGTTCAAGCGGAATTCCTTCGTTAGGTGATTGAAATAGTTCGAGTTGATTACGTAAGGTTTATTTATTTATTTATTTATTTATTTATTTATTTATTTATTAAATGCACGACCGACACACTGCTCAGAACGGACATGTGTTAGTGAAGCAGAACAAGCTTGTGTTAGCAACACAAAACGTAAAAGCTACGCAAAAGCCAAATAATGGCTACCGCGAAGTATCGAAGCGGTATTTTCAATGAACCGACATCACCTAGGTAAAATTACCCCTCCGCTCTTTTGAGGTACTAGAGGTGTTAATACAGAGCCGAAATGGGTAGAATAATGGCCGGCTCCAATACCCAAGTCTTCAGAAGCCATCCGCAGCACTCAGCACCCTTTCCAATGTTTCTACGGTTCGATGTGAACACTAGTGTGTGAAACATCCCAAAAACATTGATGGACCCTATCATTCTCTCCCAGGATCCCAAAATGCAATATTATAGAGTGAGTTTACTTTACCGCACGATCGATTTGAACCAATTTTAATTTCAAGATCTTACCTACGTATCTAGTCTACTTATGTCAAATATAAGGGTCATAGAGTGAAGGCATATTTTGTGAATTTAAAAATGAGAGCAGATATTATCTATGATAAAGGTGGAAGCTATGCAGTTACTGTAACAGACCATAATACAATGTTCAGTCTCACAAGATTGTTAATTTCGTCGTTTCTATAGTGTATCAACCCCCACACAACACTGGTGACCTGACCTCCCGGAACATAAGTCGGAACACCTGCACGCCACTCTAACAGAAACAGAGGAATCCCTTTTATGACAGAGCTTTCGAATATGGCTCAGGAGGTGTATTGTGGCGTCTTACTTATGTTCCCGCAGTTCTTCTCCGTTCTGAAGAAATACGCAGTGAGCTTACAATAACTGTGATAATTCATTGTCAACAACACCAAAAAGTGAATAAATCATCATTTATCGTCTTCGTCGTTTATCGTCTATTTTCTGCTATAACATCCGAAGTTCTCCGAACAACTTGAAAATGGTACGAGCGGGAAGCTTCGCTCATCAAAAAGTCAGAGGCTTGTGGAACTTCCATTTTTCTCAACTCCTTCGGGACCTTTACCTCAAATTACCGCAGATTATACTACTGCGTCCACGCGTCCATCCCTACTATATATAAAACGCTTCGTCTGTCTGTCCGTCCCTTTGTCCGTCCGTCCATCCCTTTGTACGTCCGTCTGTCGCGAAATTACGTATATTAGAAAAACGACCTGTGCAGATGGGACCAAGTGTGGTATGGGTAGGGCATGGGGCAGGAATTAAAGACCACACATGGATCAAGTTAAGCTCCACACACGAGGGCGGGGCGTGACCTAGAAGTTCCGTTTTCAGACCAAGAACTGTAAATTGGGTTCGAATGCGCTCCAAACGTGGGGAAAGGTGGTTTAAGGTCAGGAATGAGTTTTTTTTTGAAGTTATGAGAGATGCGTGGGCGCAATGGGCGGGGCATTTGTAATAGTGAGCGGAGCTGGACGTTACATGAGAAATGACCTGTAGAGATGGGGACAAGCGTGGTATGGGTAGAGCATGGGATAAAAAGTGGAGAGCACTTATGGACCAAGTCAAGCTCGTACACAGTGGGCGGAAAGTGCCCTGGAATGTTCCATTTCAGACCGAAAATTGTAAATGGGGTTCCCCGAACGTGGGGAAAGGTAGATTGAGGTCAGGAATGAGTTTTTCAAATTCATGAAAAATGCGTGGGCACAATGGACGGGGCATTCGTAATAGTGGACGGAACTGGACGTTACATGAAAAATGACCTGTAGAGATGGGGACAAGCGTTGTATGGTAGAGCATGGGACAAAAAGTAAAGGGCACACATAGACCAGGTCAAGCTCCGCACACATTGGTTGGGAAGTGCTCTGAAATGTTCCCTTTTCAGATCAAAAACTGTAAATTGGGTCTGAATGCGCTCCAAACGTGGGGAAAGATGGACTGAGGTCAGGAACGAGTTTTTTACAGTCATGAGAGATGCGTGGGCGCAATGGGCGCGGCATTTATGATAGTGGGCGGAGCTGGACGTTACATGAAAAACGACCTGTGGAGATGGGGACAAGTGTGGTATGGATAGGGCATAGGACAAGAAGTAAAGAGCACACTTGGACCAATCCACGCTACGCCCACGTTGGGCGGGCGTGCACCAGAATGTCTCGTTTTCAGACTGAGAATTGTAAACTGGGTGTCAATGTGACCCAAACCTTGTACCAAAGGTAAAAGATGGATTTACCGGCGATGAGTTTCTGAAGGTCACAAAAGGATCCTGGGCATGGTGGGTGGAGCATTTGTAGTGCTGGGCAGAGCTTGGACGCTACATGAAAACAACCTGTGGAGATCGGAGCAAGTTTGAAATGGTTAGGGCATGGGATAAGAAGTAAGGAGCATTCGTTCACCAAGGTGAGCTACTCCCACGGTGAGCGGAACGTACACTAAAACACTCTGTCCCCATTAAAAAAAACAATTTTGATCGACCTACCGATGCACGTGATGTTTCGCGCACAGCGGTGTGCGCCAGCCAACCGGTAAATTATATTATATTTCGTGTGTTTTGTATGAAAGTATCCTTCTATTTGCTTTCACTAACCCTTTCTCAAAGTCGGAATGAAAACCTGCCCCTCCGATATTCGAGGGTGTGAACGCAGAGTTTCCCCTTCATAGCTACCGTAATCTTTGCTGCCGTACCTGTCGATCCTTCCATGTCTCGAATTCAGTCCTTCTTTACACAGCTTCAGTGAGTTTCATAGCAATGTCGGCACGATTCCCTGCCACATTCGAATCTGATACAATCCCTACACAAGTGATCATCAACTGTTGCAGGAGAAATAAAATTAGCTGTAATAATCAACGCGTAGCCAGACAACTGGCATCAGTTTGTCACCATATATTGGCGATAATTTTATTGTGTATAGTTACTGATTAGGTTTATCAAAACATATCAACTTACTGAAGAAATAAATGTATGATCTGCTGCACATGTTAATTACCACTCATAATAGTGAAAGTATTAAGAATATTCGTCGATGTCGTGATAATACGAAATTGCACAATTGTAAAGTGTAAATTTCAATACGGTGAGTAGGGCGATTGAGAAAATTAATTTGGTAATCTTGTAAATAACAGAACAGCATCATTATTAAAAAATGTGGATATAGGCTAATTATGACAGACTCCATAGAGCCTCTTATAGTTCTGATAAAAGTGAATGGAGCACATAATGAAGGACGAAGGCGGTCGATTTGATCAACTTGCCTGTGTTGCGCCATGAACCTGCTTCCTTCCCGTATCGCAGAAGCCTGAGAATATGTACACATCCCCTGCAGTGCCATGGGAAAATCTGTGTAGATATTTCTAGCTTCCTGAAATGGCAAAAAACCTACTTGAAGCCCAGAGCTTCGTTCCTACTGACAAAAGCGATAGAAACTTGAGTATGGGAGTCGATCCTAATGTTCTCCATAATATAGGCTTCCAGTGGCTCCTACGCTAATCTGCCGATGCCTGCTAACATGCATGGGACATCTGCTTCAGTGGTTGGAATTGAGATGCATGGCACAATCCAAATGAAACGACTGACGCCGAACAGCTTGCGTCCTAACCTTCATACCGCTCCCCGGTTACAAAAACGCCGAAAACATAAATTCTAAGCACAGAAGTTTCATAGTTGCTACGAAAATTTGAAAGATTCTTCATCAAAAATTGTTAAAATTAGTTGAAAACATTTTAAGATAACAGTTAAATACATTGGAAGACATTTTTAACCTGTGGCTATGCACAAGCCCGTATAAAGAGACGAGTGATCGTACATTCGTAAGTAAACTCGCTCCTTAAACATCAATTTTTAATTTCCATTTTTTGTATATTCAAAAGTTTCTCAACCAGTAGAAGTAATGATGTATTAGGTTGTCCCAAAAGTATTGTAGGATTTTTCCAAAAAAATCAATAACTTTTGTTCACTTCGAGGCAGGTCTAGGCGGTTCAGGAGTATGGTAGAAGGTACTCTGAGCTTTCTAACAAAATATATATTGACCCACCAGATTCCGTGGAGAGAGCTACAATGCCCGTAGTCGATACCCACCCAACACGCGGTGTCAACTACTGTGAGTGGTCTTGCGGCACCAAAGCGACGGAAGCTTGCCACTCTCAACGCTGCATTGGGCAAGGGATGTGTGAGCTACCAGACCGTGCGCCGCTCGCTCGTCAGCTTCAGCAACGGCGAGATTGACATAAAAGAAAAACCACTCAGCACTGTGTGCCTCTCGGACGCGGAAGGAATGCTTTCCCAATAGGTACTGGTACAAAGTGAGACAGTTACCGCTTTCGTATGCACCCACTAGCCCCAGCAGCTCGCCGTCGCTATTCGAGAAAAGTGTCAGAGAAGGTCCGCGGTCACCCTCGGTCATGACGACGCCCGCTTCCATTTTGCGATAAGTACCCAGGCCAAGCTACAGGAGCTCGGCTGGGATGTGCTGCCCCACCCGTGGTACTCTCCAGATATTACCCCATCTGACTATTACTTTACCCTTCCCCTTAAAACCTTGCTGGCCGAAAGAATATCCGTTGATTATGACTTGTTTGCAAAGGCGATCGCCGACTTCCTCGACTCTCAGAATCCAGAGTTCTGAGAGGAGGGAATTAACGACCTACCTATGAGGTGGCAGACACGTTGTCGATAACAATGACGAATGCATGTTGCCTAATTGTTGTTTGTTGGAAGAAAAAATAATAAAAAGTGATGACCGAAAAAAATCCTACAAGTTAGGACAGCATCATTCTTACCCTGACTACAAATACAACAAGTGGAAGATGAAGGATCCAGATGAACGCCGCGAAAATCATTGACGTCACTAATGGCAAGAGCACTAAGCCAAAACCGCTGTTCTGAAATTAGTGATAGCATTTTGAGAAAATTTTGCTCCGAGTGTGAATTAGCTCTTGTACGCTACAGGGAATTTCCATTCATTGGGCAGGCAGGGCACTTTCGCAGCTCCATCCTTTTACACGCGTGTTCGAGAGGCTATCTGGGTAGTGTGTTTTCCATTGAAATTCATAAGTATTACAGTCCATTTCCCGAAGGCTGGCAGGGCGAGGCCTACGGACTTGGATAAACGTGTATCGATCTCTCTCACCCCGCCGCACACTCTCACCCAAGTCTGTAGGCAACGCCTTGCCAGCCTTCGGGAACTAGACTGTACGTGTTTTACGTGAAGGACCAGTGCGAATGCGGATGTGAATTAAAGAAATTTCGAGAAAAATATACTCACGTTCTCTATAATTCTACATTAATCTTTCAGAAGTTAGCAGAGGCTCGATTTTTACAAGTGTTTATTCTTTTAGAGGGCTTCATAAAAATTTGCACATGAGTGGAAGTCGTGGATATTCATCCGAGGATTATTGCCTGGATAGAAGAGTTCCTATCTGATCGCCAATTTCCGTTCATACTAATTCGTCACTACCCCTCTGTGCATCATCGCCCAGACCATAATACAAGAAGCTTCATCAAGAAATTTTATGCGAAGTTGTCTCCCAAAAAAGGTATTTTGTGCATCGATTCTACGAAGAATCCAACAAGTACTTCAGAAAAATCAGTTTTGCCATTGTCCTTTCATCCAGTCATAATTCTTCTGGAAGAAACACACAATGTGCATTGCACCCTCGGTTTCTTTGCCGTTGCATCCAAAATCCGAATCATCAGCGAGACGTCTGATCTGAACATAATTGGTATTATATAGTAGGATCTATCTGCAATCAATTTTCCACAATACATCTGAAGACGCAACTCGCCCTTTTCACTGCTTCCCTGCTTTCGCTCACCTTGTAACACAAGCTACTAAGAGTTAGACGCAGAGGACGAGGGGTTATGCCATTCGGACGCAAATGCTACCCTGCCTTAACTCGGCCAGTGAAGCGCAATGAAATCGCGATAAAGACTTCGAAGTCGCGCTTTTCAACGCGAGGTCCGCCAAAGATTATCTCTTCATGACTGGCCTTTTCGTTTACAGATAACACTGTTGCTAGCTTTGTCTTCGTTCATTTCCATCTTCCGTTTCCTTTAATGAACCGTAAGGGAGTAATTTTGGCTTACGGTAGAACAGACGTAGTGTGGACGAGTTCAAGTGGCCGCCATTGCACAAACTCGCCAATTTGACGCCTTGGCATGGTGCCAAGAGAAGATGTTTCCATTATAAAGTTGGTCATTCCTTTTACGTTCTCCTTTGTTCTTTCTTATGTTGATTCTAGATGTACTTACATGAGTGCTAATGTAGTTGGGAATGGCCACTCCACTGCGCTGGTAGTCAGGTGCTACAACTAAAGTTGGCCTGCGGCCGTCTCCTACAGCGGACAACTCGGAAAGTCAGTGCGATGATGCGATTGAGCAAATTGGTCGTTACTGGTGACATGCGATGGCCACAACTCAGTGAGATGTTCAGGGTGTGCGAAAATCCTTCCAAGAACATCTAAAGAGTGACGAACAAGCTCGACCCAAGCATCTCGGCAAGGGTGAAGTACGTTATTAAAAGGTAGATCAACGAATATGCATCAGTCAATTCAATTGAGCATGAACGGAATAAAAGTACAAAATCCGAAAAAAAGGGCCTTTCTTCACAAATGGTCCCCATCGAAGACATCTTTCCGTGCCCTCTGCGTCACTAGAGGGGTGATGCAACGGTGAGGGCAGCGATACTCTAGGAGATCATGTATTGGAACCCTTTCCCCCGATCATCAAAAAGCATAGTTCAAAATGAAGGCGTTGATTTATCGCGAGTTTCGATATCAGTTACTTACTTCGCTTACATCATCCTTGAATTTTTCAATAGTTTGGCGTACTTTCTCCTCCACTGGTAGATTGTCTCCCTTCAGTTCCCTTAACGAACGTTGTTATTTTGTAGGATACATGGGAATAACTCTGCAAACCATCGTGTACAAACCTCTTGTTTTCGAGCTTGAAATATGCTGAATCTTTTTGCGAAAATTTCCCTGGCTTCTCAATTTCTTGTAGAGCATGCTGCGACATATGTGGGTTCCATCTCTGTAAGCGAAATCGCTCTTTTTCCAGTACCGCTGTGTGAATGGCTCATTTACGATAGCTGAGGTATTTCAGTCCCTTCCGCGAGCATGGCAAGTCATCAGAGCTAGTCGCAGAGCCGGTTATAGATGTTGGAGAATGGCATGTGAATTATTGTCTGTTCGTGTCTTTCTAACGATGACAGCGAAGAGAGGAAGGGCTGGCTGACGTGAGACATCAAAACTGAGGAGAAGTACCATTTCCTTCCGTGTATATCACTATCGTTTAAAAAACACTCACCAGATTTAGGCTGTTTTCTTCGTTGAAGAATTTCGTGTACAATTGGGGGTCTTGTACTGAAAAGCATGATTCATTTGCATTCTTAAGAGAGTGCCAATTGCACTGGAAATTCCAAAAACTTCAATGGTATACAGTATTGTAAAAGCTGTTCTTACGTTGGGCTCCAGCTTTCGCCAGGAGGACTGAGAGTAGAGCAATGGCAAACAACATTGTGAGTGGTTGACCCTCAATTCGCTCCCTCTTATATGTGGGCCAAATTCGTCATCATATTTCATAATCATTTCAGAAAATTTGTACTATGGTATGAACAATTTTGACTGGTAGCTATTTTCGTCCTTTTTCAATCACCGATTGAAATTAAATCATATCATTTTAACTGCTCACGCTTCAGTTTGCGCTTTCAAAAAGGTTTTCCTCTGAAACGTCTGGATGGAGCTTGATTCGTTCTCTAACACAACACCAATGTGAAAATGTTCGGAGTGAGCAGTAGTAGCTAAAGAAATGGTGCACGAAAAAAAAGAGTTTCTTTGTCACCCACACATTTACTTATTCGACCCCTTTTTCACTCACTTATTGAACAAAATCATGTCATTTTCACTGCTTATTATGGGTGACAGAGAAACTCATTTTTTCGTGCACGATTCCTTTAGCTACTACTGCTCACTCCGAATATTCTCACATTGGTGTTGTGTGACACAACGAATCAAGCTCCATCCAGACGTTTCAGGGGAAAAACCTTTTTGAAAGCGCAAAGTGAAGCGTGCGCAGTGAAAATGACATGATTTTGTTCAATAAGTGAGTGAAAAAGGGGTCGAATAAGTAAATGTGTGGGTGACAAAGAAACTCTTTTTTTTCGTGCACCATTCCTTTAGCTACTACTGCTCACTCCGAATATTCTCACATTGGTGTTGTGTTGCAGAACGAATCAAGCTCCATCCAGACCTTTCAGAGGAAAAACCTTTTTGAAAGCGCAAACTGAAGCGTGAGCAGTGAAAATGATATGA